>CM051842.1:12766444-14021193 GCA_028451465.1 Erethizon dorsatum | reverse complement strand
ATATGACGCTATATCTCATTTATTTCCCTCTCTTTATAGTTCTGTTTCTCAGAGAAGCATACACTTCAGTTGATGGGAATGACAGGTGAAGGGCAATGCAGGGGCTGGTAAATACCTGAACAATTGGTAACATTCAATAATGCTACCATGCAACTTCAAAACTTTGCACACTCATTTTCAGACAACAAAACTCAAACTTCTTCACATGATATATAGCTCTTTTATGAGAGCCAATGTCTTTTACAACTGACCCCAATTTACCATCTTCGTCTCTCCTCCCACTCCTGTCAATTTCCAATGCTATCTTCCAGGTACCTCCTTTTTTACTATCTAACTCACAAATAATTAAAATGGCATTTGAAGAACAAGATCCCCTTCCCTGTTTGTTCACAATAGGAACAAGATCTTTGTGGGAGGAGGAAGGACAGAACTGACTAGCTAAGGAAGAAGGGGAAGAATTTGCATCTGAACATGGCCCAACATCTATGTACTCTTCTCACTCTTTTCCATTATGGGAGCTGATTATTTCAACACAGTGGGGGTGTTTTTCCTATAAGTTTCCACTGGCTATTGATCTCTATACCAACAGACAACTGTTTTCCAGATGAGTTTTAGTTAGCAAATTGCAGAGCAGCACTTTTGTCATAGCCTATAGGACAATGACTAAAATATGCTAAGGTTGATTTACCTAACCAATGTCCAGGAGCACCATGAATAAAATCTCTTCAAAGGACATCATCTTGAACCTTGCCCTAGCCCTGAAAGCTGGGATGCTATATGGCAGTCTACTGAAATTTGGTCTACATAAGACTTACTGCTCTGTCTAGATGACATATTCCTTGTCTCTCCATTTTGTGTAGTACCCACTGTCTCTACCCTGAATTTCCAAAGAGCTGTTCTATTATGTGCCCTGTGCTAGACTCCTATTATATCTTATCCCATTGGTTCTTGACTCTTCCTCCTTTGTTTCTAATCTGTACCAGATCTGTTACTTGATCTGCGATTGTTCATCCTCTCGGTGGCACAAGGCATTACAGCACCATTCCAAGCAAATGGCCCCAGATCAAAGTGAGGAATAGACCAGGATTACATAGAAATGGGAAGGATATTAGAGAACAAGGCCATAACACTGCTGCTGAGTGATTTTTCTGCACCATCCCATTCCTCCCCTAGAATATTAGCTAACAACCCTGAGAAAATCTGCTGTATCTCTTAAGACTCAGCTCCTACACAGGTCATCTAGGAATGAGACGTCAGCACAGAGTGTAGGTCCAGCAATATTAGAGAACATTTTAGAGAAGTATTTCCTCACTGGAGCCCTTATCAAAGAAATATTATTTCCCCAGAATGTGGTCCATTTGAAAGTAGTTCCACATGTCATTAAGAGGTGTATATTATAGAAACTATTTCCATGGTCAAATAAGTCTTAGAAACTATAGCTTAAACAAAGTTAGGTAATTTTCTTCACCACAGGACTTCTTAGAACCTTACTGAACAAATAGGAACTATGAATCACCAAGGAGAAAATACAGCATTCGACAGTACTCAAACTTGTTCAACCATGGAATTCTTTTTGTTTCTTTCTTTTTTTTTTTCTTCAAATGAAGATCTATTGATGTCTTGCATAACCCAGTGTTCAAAGGATCATGGTTGGGAAATACTAACCAAACATAATGTGTCTCAGTCACAGATTACATGGAGAGTAAAAATGATAAAATACAGTTTCTGAAAAACCATGTGCCTCCCTTATCCCAAGTGACCCAAATAGTTTTTTGTCCACATGGGAAATTGATACCATGCTGGATTTTCACACTTCTGGCAATTAAGTTTGACTAGAGTGACCTTGAAAAGCTACAAACCTATCTCGGTCATGGTTCCTTCATTTATGACAACTGGCCATAAAGATATATTTCCCCACTCTAGTTCCCTGACCTATAAGAATTAATGGAGCCATTCCTAAGGAGTGATGTGAATTCCTTGGAGAAAGTCTCCATGTAAATACAAGGTCTTGTCATCTTAAATGCTGTGAATTTATGCCCTGAACTATACAGTGACAGCCACGCAGAGAGAGCACCTCCATTATTTTTCAGAGCCATAGAAGTCTGATCAACACATTAGCCTTTCAGCCACTGTCATTTATAAATAGCACCCTCCCAAATCTTGCCTTTTCACATGAAATTCGTATTTCATCCTCTGCAAACTAATAAGATGTGGCAGCAGTGTACCCTTGAAAGCCAGAACTCTTTAGCATTTCAGTATTAATTTTTCTAAGGGCTAGAAAATGTAAAGGACCTGCAACATGTGACGCATGTATATTACATTTACTTACACAATGGAGGGAAGAGCCAATATGAAAAGTGTGAATCAGGTTTTTCATTATTTATGTAAATTAGCCTGTGAGACCTAATTTTTAAGTGTTTAATTGCATGAAGTGAAAATTGAAGCAAGATTTCAAATTACCTTGCCATCAAGATATATTAATTATATCAAGGAAAAAATGATGTGTTGGGGATGTAGATGTGTGATATTTGAAACACTGGGTTCAAATTGACTCTGATACATTTTTACTGCAGACCAGGTTTTATATTTTATTTTTATTAATGCATAAAATTGTATATATTATTATTTGCAATGTTATGTCTTGATATATGTTTACAACATGGACAATTGAGTCAGGATAATTAATATTCTGTTACTTCACATATCATTTTCTTTGGTGAAAACAATTAAAATTTACATTTTAAGGCAATTTTGAAATAGTCAATGCATTATTATTTATTGTAGCCGTCATTCTGTGCAATAGATCACTAAGGATACAAAGTTTCAGTTAGTTCTATTTATTCCCTTATCTTGAAAAGTGAGCTAGAAAAAAGAAGTACAAACAGAAGGATAATCAGAAACATGCACAGGAGGTCTTTTTTTTTTAAGACACAGCAACAGAGATACGTTGATTGACTCTTGTAAACTTGACCAATCTCATGTTGGTTGTGGGTGATGAGCTAAGTGGATAGGGAAAGTGTGACTCGGAGAAAACAGCTGCTTACATTCGCATTACGATTTTCAGGGATTCTTGTGCTTTGTACCTAATTTATTGCTCTGTCTTACTTGCCTCCAGGGAATTCTTTGTTAGAGCTGAGTTCTTTCTTCTCTGTAAGTGTATCCTTCCCACCTTGAGATCTTCCATCTCTATTATCAAAATCTTTCCTCTGCCCAAAAGGCTTTTTATCTTCTAACCTATAATTTTCCTTCTGCTCCCACTCTACCTCAAGAAAAGTTCCTCAGTCCTTTAAAGATAAAGTGACAACTGAGAAGTTAGAAAAAAAAAAAAAAACCTTGCCGTCCCTTCAGTTTTTCTTTAAAATACACACTTAATTTAGACTCTAGAGTGATTCTTGGATTCTGCCTTGTCATTTCTGCATACATCTCAAAGTACTTATCTTAATCTAAAGTCCAAATTATCCCTCAGGAATGAAGGGCAGCTTAAAACAGTCATTCTCTCTCTTTTGTTTTCTCTGAAATATCCCCATTAAACAGCCTCCATAGCTTGCAAGAATTTGTGAGATGATGCAGGTAAAAATTTGTGGTGTTTAGGGAATTTTTAATCTTAAAAGAAATGTAGTGGACTTAGGATGTAGCTCAGTACGAGAGCATTTGCCCCGTATGTGCAAAACTCTGAGTTCAATCCTTAGTGCCATTCACTAACCAAAACTAGCTATTTTACAGGACAAAAAACGTAAATCTTCCCAAGTGATCACTTGATTTAGTAACTGATGGAGAAATAGCATATGTGCTGCTGTAGGAAATTGATCTTAGTCATTTAATTATTTTAATTTTAGTTTGTTTCTCATGATATGTACACACAGAGACCTTGTCAAAACCCACGATGGGTCAAAAATTCCATGACATCGGGCCGGTGAGATGGCTCAGCAGCATAAGCGCCTGCCTTGCAAGCGTGAGGGCCCGAGTTCGACTCCCGGATCCCACATACGAAAAAGGGGCCAGTGATATCGCTCAGTGGCACGGGCGCCTGCTGGCGCGCGAGGTCCTGAGGTCGACCCCCCCGGTACCCACAAGAAAAAAAAAAAAATTCCATGACATCTATATAAACCATTAGCATTCCCAAAGCTTACAAGGAAAGAAAAATTCTGTTTTAATGTATTTATTATTGCTTTGGATATCCAGGCAGACTTTTTTTTTGTAATTTAGTCATTTAATAAATGTGTGTTGAATATCTACTAAGTGTTTCTACTGGTACCATGCCAGACACTATTTATAGAATTGACAGTCAAGCCATACAGAAACAGAGAATAAATCAGAGAGCATAAGCTCCTATTGCCCACAGTAGCTTGTTAGCTCACAAACAAAAGCACATATGAAACTTAATTTGGACTATGGTAAAGAAGGATGTTTCCATGGTATCATGTTCAGCAAGACTTACTTATAAAATCTCTCATCAATGCCACAAACATTCAGATATGCAACCTGTGGTTAATTAATAGTGTTAAAGTGGTATAATACCAGCATAATAGATGTATGGGGAGAGTTCTCTGGTCTAGAAAGGAACCAATCACTTGGCATAAAAAAAATTGAAAGAAAATATTCAAAGAAAATGAAGCATTCATTTCCATTTGTATGCCATACTTCTAGGCAGTGCAGCTCTATCTCAAAATAATGTATTATTTTGATCTTAATTTTCTAGTTAAACTTATGTTACCTCTTTAACAATCAAAGTTGTTACTATAATGTTAAGTGAAATAAATCACAACACAGAAGGTTAAATATTACATGGTTTCTCTTACAGGAGATTTCTGAAATACAAATAAAGAGCAAAATAAAAGAGAGATGGTAGGAAACAAGGAGATAGACCTTTTGGAGATAGGAAAGGGATCTGGGGATGGGGATGTGATATGTATATAAGTACCAGTTCCCCAAGATAAATGCAATTATTATGTTTTGCAAACATATACTAATAAAACAAAGAAACAAAAAGTCAAAGTTCTTCCATTCTGGCTTCCACTTCTAATGTAGAGTATTAAACCAAGTATTGTTTTCGGGCTTACAAAGAAAAAAAATAACCAAACCAACCACAAATTTACTACTTTTTCTGAGTCCTTCAGAGAGCTGAAGTCACAGAGCAACCAAGAGTGACAGTGGCAAGTATCCAAAGCAACCAGAACTTTCATACATTGCTGGTGGAAATGGGAAAATGTAGAGCCACTTTGGAAAATAGTTTGATAGTTTCTGTTAAAATTAAACATATGGGGGCCGGTGAGATGGCTCAGCGGCATAAGCGCCTGCCTGGCAAGCGCGATGGCCCGAGTTTGACTCCCGGAACCCACATACGAAAAAAGGGCCGGTGATATCGCTCAGCAGCACGGGCGCCTGCTGGCGCACGAGGTCCTGAGGTCGACCCCCGGTACCCACAAAAAAAAAAAATTAAACATATGCCTACTTTCTGTACCAGCAATTATTCTCCTTGAAATAGTATTACTTATATTCACACAAAAATCTGTACATGAATGTTTATAATAGATTTTTCATAATCACCAAAACAGGAAATAACCCAGATGTTTCAACTTGTGAAAGGTTTAAAAAAAAAACTGTGGTAGATCCATGAAGTGGAATACCACCCAGCAATAAAAAGAAATGAACTACTAATTTGTGCAACAACATGGATGAATCTTAAGTACATTTTGTTGAACAAAAGAAGCCAGACTCCAAGACTACCTATTGCATGATTCCATTTATTCTGGAAAAAACAAAAATTATAGGAATGCAAAAAAGAACAGGGCCAGTGAGATGGCTCAGCGGCGTAAGCGCCTGCCTGGCAAGCGCGAGGGCCCAAGTTCGACTCCCGGATCCCACATACGAAAAAGGGGCCGGTGATATCGCTCAGCGGCACGGGCGCCTGCTGGCGCGCGAGGTCCTGAGGTCGACCCCCCGGTACCCACCAAAAAAAAAAAAAGAACAGTAATTGTCAGGGACCAAGGGTTGAGGAAGAGGTGACTGTGAAGGGGCAGCAAAAGAAAAATTTTGGAGCAATAGTTCTGTTTTTTAAGAAACTTTGGAGATGGATGCATGACTTTATTCATTTGTCAAAACTGATAGAAGTATATACTGCACAGAGTGAATTTTACCATACGGAAATTTAAAAAAAAATGTTAGAACGTGGGAGACAAGATGGAATGCAGTCTGTGACAAATCTAACTTTATTATAAATGAATTTCATAACCCCCCTAAAGGTGGTGAGGGAAAAAAGGAGCTGATCTTAGCCACTTTCGAAAGCCATGTTCTGATTGGGTGCCATAAGACTAAAGGCAAAAAGAACAGTACACAACACTATATTATAGTTGGCAAATTTGTTTTTCATAGCATTATGGGTTAACGATTCAAAACTATTTGTACTTCAGGATTGAAATAATTAAACACATTGTATGTAGTGAAAACTCTGTTCTCACTGTTAGAGAAAAGAAAAAGTGACAGTATTGGATTATAATTCTAAGAATTATCAAATATCCATGAGTTCATGCTAATATAAATAAATAACTTGAATAAATAAACAGAAGAGATAACTCTCCCCTAGGGAAGAAACCTAAGTAACATAGAAGAAACAAAGAAAATAGAAATCACTTTTGAGAACCTCACAGTAGTAATTGCTACCAGCAAGATCTTCCAGTGGATGGTAACTGTGTTTGTAAAATTTTAAGTAGAAACAATATATTGCTTAGTCTCAAAGTGTATCTACAAAATATTTAGTAATTATAAGGAAAAAAATACAGCCAGCCCTCTGTACCCACAGTTTCCACATCCCCAGATTCAACCAACTATGGATTAAATATATAAAAAACTTTATCGTAGTAAACATGTACAGACTTTTTTCCTTATAATTATTCCCCAAGCAATACAATGTAGCAATTATTTAAATAGCTTTTACAATGTTCTAGATATTATAAGTAATTAAGAGATGGTTTAGAGTATACCAAAAAGATGTGCATAGGTGCTTTGCAAAATATGCCATTTCATATAACAGGCTTAAGAATCCTCAGATTTTGGTATCTGCAATGAATCTGGAACCAATCCCCTATCCATGCCAAGGGAGGTATGCAGTAAGTTTATAGTCAAAACTACTGGTAGACACCACCTGGCAGATTAAGTGATTAAGACTAGCATCACCAGTAATACATATGAGCAGAATGTACTGTGTGATATGATGTATTTAAAGGGCATATCATTGCTGTCTGATCATGAGAAAGCATCAGACAAACTCAAGTGGAGGTATATCATACAAAATTATTAAAAAGTACCCTCCAAAAGTATGAAGACTATGAAAAGCAAGGAAATACTGAGGAAGTATCGCAGGTTGGAGGAGGTTGTGGAGATACAACCAATATAGGATCTTGAGGTAGGCCCTAAAAGAGAATAAGGATATTTGGAAGAAAATTGATGAAATCCACATAAGCTCTGTAGTTTGGCTAATAGTACTGTACCAAGGTTGTTTTTTTCAATCGTTATCGTTGTTGTACGGTTATGTAGGACATAACATAAGTGGGAACTTGGTTAAGTATATATGGGAACTCTGTATACTATTTTTGTAACTCATCTGTAAGCCTAAAATTACTTCAAAATTTAAAAAAACAATAATTACAACCAGGTATAATTTTTAAGCTCTAGTGGATGACTGTATTTTCAACAATACCTCCACTTGCTCTTCCCAGAAACTTGTCAGTATCCTATTAAAAGGTGCATTCTACTTCCCCTCCCTTTAAACCTGAGTTAGACTTTATAAGAACTTCAGTATATAGAATAGACACAGTATAGCTTCAGAATCCAATTCATAAATGGTGATGTTGCTTCTACCTGGCTGCCTGTTTCCTCCTCCCCTTCCCTTCCTCGCGCCTCATCCTTGAAATCCAGTCACAGTGTCATGAAAAAGTTTGGGCCAAGGAAAGAAGTCACATGTAGGTGTTTTAGCAGAAAGCCACAGCTAATATCTGAGACAACAGCCAAACCTGCGAGTCCACGTACCTTCATATGATGCTAGCCCACAGCCATAATGCAGATCCATCAGTCACTGAGCAGCATAGAGATGTACTGTCCCCACTAAGCCTTGCCCAAATCGCAGATTTTCAAACATTATTACTGTTATTGTTTTAAGCCACTGCATGCTGACATGATTTGTTATGCAGCAAAAAATAACTACAACAGCTGCCCTAAACTGAGGTGATTAATTGCTATTAAAAGATACTGGATATGTTCATTTCATCCCTTAGAGCAAAGTTTAACACACAACATTAAAAAGAAAACTTAAAGGTAGAGTGAGTTTGGTAGCACTGTTAGCCACTGTGTTACTATAGTGATTTACTTTCCGACACTGCATTCCTTTTTGAAAGAGATCAATATGACACAGAGTTATTGGGACATGTCCTAAGGGTACATTAGGTTTGTATTTTGCTGGGTCTCATTCTAACTGCATCCATATTAAGGTCAGTTTGCTCACTTTAAGAACTAAGTCATCATGTTTGTCAATGAATAAGGAGCAAAATGATCAATGAATTCAATTTTTCCCCTTTCCTCTGTACCTTTATTCACTCTTTAAATTCAAACCTATATTCTCCTAGTTGATATGCATTCTTGCCTGGGACCACACAAATAACCATCATTTACTTGCAAAAGAATGTTTTAATAGTATTCAATTGGATTTTTTCTTAAATTTCTCACCTTGTATGCTAAGAATTGTGGTGAAAGTAGAAATTTAAGATATAAAATAATCAGGAAAATATACTTACATATCAAAGACACTAAATAAGAGATCAATAACCATCTTTGTAATATTTGAGAAACTTTATACATAGCTCATAATTCTTAATTTTCACAAATAAGCTGAACTACTACCTTCATATTTTAAAAAATAACAAAATAAATTATAAAATCTTAACATGGAGAATATAGAGCAGGGAGTTACTGATGCTTATTTTTCTTCCTGATATAATTGAGGGACAGACTAGTTTTCTAGGGATACACATTGCAAAATTCTTATGTTCTCATCTACTGTATTAAAGTGAGTTATGTTTCAATGTGCCTTCCTTGAAATCAATAATACTATCTGAGCTCACATTAATCGCTTCTTTCTACTTTTAGAGGAGGAGAAATAGCATAACAATTCTATTAAATTTTAAGTCAGAAACATCTAAGTTTGAATCCTGACTCTCTGTTACCTACTCCAAAAAAAGTAATTATTTTAATTGTACAAATTTATGGGTATTTATGATAATTTGATACAGGTATATAATGCACAATGACCAAATAGGATAGTTAACATTTCCATCTCCTTGAAGATCTCCTAAATTTTTATTAACAAGTAATAATTTTATGTAATCATGATATACACTGTAGTATTTCAATACATTTATATAGTATGTACTAATCAAATCAGGGTAATTAACATTTCCATCACCTTATCATTACTTTGTAGTTGGTATCTTTAACCTCTGTCATCTAGTTGCTATGTCAGTGGTTCTCAAAATAAAAGGGCAACTATAAGGTAGGATAGGTATGTTAATTTGCTTGATGACAGTTAACTATACCTAAGTATATCAAGACATCGTGCTGTACATTTTAAGTATACACAATAAAACTTTTTAACATGTATCAGAATTTCCTACAGGGAAACACATATTACCAAGTCTCAACACAAAGAACTTTTACTCAAGCAGGTTTTGAATGGAGGCTGAGAACTTGCATTTCTAACAAGTGTCCAGTGATATCAAATTGGATACCTTTGAACAAATTACTCATTTTTAATCTCAGATTTTATGGCTGAAATATTTGGGAAGTTTTCACCTATACCATAAATATTTTTAAAAGGTCTCTATGATCTCTTTTCCACAATTATTGGGCCCAAACATTTTAGAAAATAGAAATTTGGTTTTCTCCACCAAATTCTATGTGAGATGATGAATACGTTAATTTGTCCCAATGTACTAAGCATACATATCTTATGTTGTACACCTTAAACATATGCAATAAAATTTATTAAAAATAATAGTAAGGAAAGATGGGAATTTAGCTCAGTGATAGAGCACTTGTCTTGCATATGAAAGATCCTGAGTTCAGTCTCCAGTACCACAAGATAATAATAATAATAATAATAATAGTAAAGGGGTATAAGCATCCCCTCTAAAATAAACCCCATCAAATTCATTTGGCAACAAATCTTTGTATTCAGTCTTTCATTTATTATAGCATATAGTTTTATAGATATAGATGATAGATAGATAGATAGATAGATAGATAGATAGATAGATAGATAGATAGATATAATTGTATCTACAGCTTATTGAGTGCTGTGATTCTACCACTGTGGCGCTATTTCATATTGCAAAGTCTGTAAGTCTTACCACCAGTCAAAAATGAGGAAAAAAAGTTTCAGTTCTGATGTCCTGGAACTGCATATTTTTAATAAGGAGCTGAGGATCTGCCTTTAGCATTTCAAAATATGGTTTATATTTTTTCATTGTTTTACTATTTTAAACTTTGTCAACTTGATTATAAACCCTTCAAGCACAGAATCACTTCTTAACATGGCAACTATATGCTAAACATGAAGTATGTGCTAAATTAATAACCACAGGATTGAATGCCTTGACCCTAGTAATATTTGAGTAAAAGATTGACATGGTTGCATAGTATGAGATTTAAGAAGGAAAGATGAATCAGAAACATTGAAAAGCTCTCAAAATTGCAATTTTGACTATAATCTCCATAATCCCAATCAATTCTGGCAAGAAGAAAATGACAATGACATGCCTACTCTTCTTTACACTTGTCACACGCATAACTAAAGTATTGAAACTGGACCTCATTTCTTCTCACCTTCTCATAGACCTGTGTTTTTATTACTTCTATATTGTTGACCTCATGTATTCAATAACTCATTTCCATCAGCCTTTATATATGCTTAAATCTTGTGCATCATAAAAAATTAAGAGAATTTTTAATAAATTGTCCTGCAGCAATTAGATATTCATAGACCAAAAAAATTTTTCAACTTGACCTACATCTTACACTTTCTACAAAAACTAACTCAAAATGGATCATAGATTTAAATGTAAAACGGAGGGCCGGTGAGATGGCTCAGCGGCTTAAGCGCCTGCCCGGCAAGCGCGAGGGCCCGAGTTCGACTCCCGGATCCCACATATGAAAAAGGGGCCGGTGATATCGCTCAGCGGCACGGGCGCCTGCTGGCGCGCGAGGTCCTGAGGTCGACCCCCCGGTACCCACAAAAAAATAAAATAAATAAAAAATAAATGTAAAACGGAAAACTTTAAAACTTTTAGAAAGTAATTTGAATAAAATTTTTGGTACTTAGAGTTAATTGAAGAGTTCTTAGAGTTGATGCCCACAGCATGATCTATAAAAGGAGAAATTAATAAACTGGACCTCATCAAAATTAAAAACTTCTGTTCCATAAAAGACTCTAGGAAAAGGCCAGCTACATACTGAGGCAAAAAAAAAAAAAAAAAAAAAAAAGGATCGCAAACTGTACATTCAACATAGCACTAGTATCTAGAAAACGGAAGCCTCAAGACTCAACAGAAGTAAAACAAAAGGTCCTGTTATAAAATGGGCAAGACATATGAACAGATATTTCACTGAAGATAGCAAATAAATAATCATATAAAATGTGTTCATCACCATTAGTTATTAGGGAAATTAAAATTACAATGAGATATTACTACACTAGCTTATCAGAATGACCAAAATAAAACCAAACCAAAATCTGGGGAAGATGCAGAAAAAAAAGAATCACTCTTCAGTTGTTGGTGGGAATGGAAAGTGGTTTACCCCTTCTGGAAAACAGTTTGGCATTTTCTTACAAAACTAAACGTGCAAATACTGTACAGCTGAGCAATTCCAGTCCTGAACATTTACCCCTTAGAAACGATAATCTGTGCTGTAGTAACAACCTGTGAACTGATGTTCGCAGCAAATTTATATGCAATGGCTCCAAACTGGAAATAACCTAGACGTCCTTCAGGGGGTGATGCGTAAATAAATTATGATCCACTTGTATTATGGGTAAACACAATAACTTGGATGAACCTCCAAGGAATTCTGCTAATTGTAAAAGGGTATGTATTGTATAATTCCATTTATAGAACATTTTAAATGATACAATTATAAATATGGAAAGCAGATTAGAAGTTGCTAGAGATTAAAATTAGGGTGATAAGAGTTGGAGGGAGGCAGATGTGGTTATAAAGGGCAAAGTGAGAGCTTCTTGTGTGTAATGAACCTTTCTGGTCTTGAACATAGTGATGTATACATATACTCACACATGTAAAAAAACTACATATAACTGAACACACACAAATAAAACTGAGGAAATCTGAATAACATTGGTACATTGTATCAATTGTACTCATTGTAATTAATCGTAATATTAGAGCACAGTTTTCCAAAATTTTACCTTTGGGGGAACTGGGTACAAAGTACATGGATCTGTCTGTACTGTTTCTTTATAACTGCATGTGAATCTACAATTGTGTCAAAATTATTTTTAAAGATTGAAAATAAACTTCCCCTCAACCCCATTTAATTCTCTATCTACTGCCCTGCTCTCTCGTTCCTTTCTCAGCAACACTTCTTAAAGTGTTTCTATTCTCTGCTTTTACTTCTTGACTTCCCAGTCACCACTTGACTGACTTTAGTGGGGCTCCCAACCCTAATGCTGAACTGAAACAGCTATTGGGAAAGTGACAGAATTTTCTGGCCACTAATTTCAGTGGATATTCTTTAGTCCTTATCTTAATTGACTTTGAGACTCTGTTACTTCTAAGTATCTTGCTTTGATCTCCATGACACTAGACAATTCTGGTTTTCTTCCATATCTCTCCGATAACTCCTTCTAAATTCCTGAGTTCTAAACTCTTCTTCTTTCCTAAATGTTGATAGACCTCCAGTTCTCTCTTCCCTTTACTCATTCTCTCTGATCCTTGCCTGTATGCCAGTGACTCTAAAATCTGAATCTCCAGGCCAGTTCTTTGAAGCTCCAACTATTACAACCACTTACTACCACCTTCCCCATGTTTGTCCAAAATTTAATTTTGATCACTATTTCCCTCAGCATTGAAATCTGCTCCAATCCATATATTCCTTTTTAGGGCTGCTAAAGCTCAAATCCTACAAATCACCATTGACTAGTTGAGTAGTCTCCACTCAGGGGCAATTCTGACAGTGTTTCGAGATATTTTGTTTGTCATGCTTGGAAAAAGGGTGCCATTTAAATTAGTGAGTGGAGTCCAAGGATACTGCTAAACATCCTACAATCCATGGGACATTCCTGCATACTAAGAATTATCCAGTCCCAAACGTCAATAGTGCTGAAGCCAAGAAACCCTGGACTAGCTCCTCATCCTGCCTGCCCATGTTCTAAAAATTCTCCATTATTCCACCTCCGAAGTATCTCCTGAATCATCTAGTTTTCTTCAGTCCCATTACCATTACTCTGGGGAAAGTCACTATCATTCCTTACCAAGATTATTAAGAGTTTCTTACCTCAGTTCCCTGTTTATAGTTTTATCCATTCTCCTATTATCAGGATGAACTCTTGGAAATACAAATCACATCTTGTTCCCCCTCTAGTTAAAAATATTCAGTCTTCTCAATGCCATCAGCATAAAGTCCAGACACAGACATAGACAATTCACAAAAGGAAATACAAGTAGCAAGTAACTATATGAAAGCATTTAGTTCTGGAAATCAATAGTGTAAATTTAAATAAGATATTTCCCCAATTTAAATTCAAATTGGGGAAAATACAGAAAAAAATGAGTGTCTCTTTATATTGCTGGTGAGGAAAACAAATTGAAACAAACTTACTAGGATGCAATTTGGAAATACATATTGTGTTAGCTTAATTACTATAATAAAATACCTAAGATAATCAACTTAAATAGTGGAAAGGTTTGTTTTGACTCACAGTTTTAGAAATCTCAGTGCATCATCAGTTGGCCCGGTTGCTCTTGGGCCAGTGTTGTGGCAGTACATCATGGCAAGAGTGCAAGCTGTTCGCTTCATGGCAGCTGGGAAGCAAAGAGAAAGAACAGAAGAGGCTAAGGTCCCACAGTCCCTTCAAAAGTAAATCTTCAATGATGTAAAACCTTTCATTAGACCCTACCTCTAAGATTCCATCGCCTCCCAATACTGACACACTAGGGACCAAACCTTTAACACATAGGGCTTCAGGGGACATTTAAGATCCAAGTTACAGCATTTATCAAGAGCTTTGACAAATGTCATACCTTCTAACCCAATAGTATAAAATGTCATGAATTTTTTCTAATAAAATAATGAGAAGAACAATAAAAATGATGTGTAGAAAAAAGACCAGTATGGCAACATTTATAATTTGCAAACTATAAGAAATAACCTAAATAACTTAATAGTACAAGAATGGATAAACCATATATATATATATATATATATATATATATATATATATATATATTCAAGCTTTCAAATAGTATTAAGTGATGATAAAATGCTCTAAAGATGGTTTTTATTTAGTTTTTAGTACCCAGGACCTTTGCTCTGTGTATCTCCAGCCCCTTCGTTTTTTTATTTTGACACAGGTTCATGCTAAGTTGCCCAGTGGGACTTGAACTTGTGATCTCCTCTGTTCGCTTCTCAAAATTCTTGGATGAAAGAGGTGCACTACCACACCTGGCTGTAAATATGTTTTAAGTGAATAGATATTGAACTATTATATACGGTGTGACCCCAATGCAACAAGTACACATTAAAATATTCTAAGAACATGAACCAAAATGTTAAGAGTGCTTACTTTAGAGAAGTAGTGATTGTTATGTTCTTCTCTCTGCTTTCCTGTGTTGTCCAAACTATGACAAATGAAAAATACAATATTTGAAATGTAAATTACTAAAATTATTGTTATATGAACCATGTTTGAATGTACACATTCATGTATGTGAGGGAAAGTGATATGAAAAGAGAAAAAGCAAGCATGTTATGCACAGAAGAATAAAGGTGTTGTGACTTGCAGGCTAAAACCCAGAAAAAGGAGACCCCTTCTCCGTTTGGGATCCAGGAAGTGGAGGTAGAGTTGGAAGCAAAGTAAGAGTAGTCAATAAGGTCTACTTACAGAAACTCAGAAAGACGTGGCAAACAGGGACCTTCTTTCCAACCCAGAAGGCAAGCTTTAGTGGGAAACTGGATACCAGGCTCCCGGGTTACCAGTGGGGAAGGACAACAGAGCTTGCTCGCCCAGATTTGCTTTATTGGTCAGTATATATGTAAAGATTTTAACCCTCCCTCCCCACAGAGGGTTAAGGTCACTGCATTACTGACAATCCTTTAATCCTTCTAATATTGTATATTCAACTAGGGGAAAGTCCTTTTGCATCTGAGAGCCTATGTAAAGAATGAAAGCAGTACTATGCAAATGCAAGAGTGGTGCACAATCAACATTCTCCTCAGAATTGTTCATTAGATAGGATCAACAATTTCACATGTCATTGGTTATATTGGACCACAGGCCCTCCTCTCCAGATACATAAAGTACATTAGTGGGTTTTCAAATTAACAGTTATTAAAATTTGGAACCCTCCTGATTTTCTTAATTTTTCCCAGTAACATCTGTTGACCTTCACAGCTAGTATTCTAGGTAGTACATATGTGCTGGGGAAGGCATGAAAATGGAGAATGGAATCATGAGGAGAGACCAAGAGAGAGACACACACACACACACAGAGAGAGAGAGAGAGAGAGAGAGGGCTAGGGACAAGAAGAATTATAGGAAAGAATAGGATAAGCTATATGAAATTGTCAGTATTCTATCATTTTTAATGTATGAGAATGGAAATTTTGTATACTTCAACCCAAATGTAAATATCACCCATATTTTTACAAGAAAAGGGAGGATGGGAGAAAGGGAAAGAGAAGGGAAGGAAAGGGAATAGGAGGGAAAAGGAAAGAGAAAAGGGAAGACAGTAGGGAAGGGAAGAGAAGGGGAAAGGGAAAAGAGAAGCTAAAAGGTAAAAGAAAGGAATGGAAGGGAAAGGAAAAGAGCCAGTATACATAAGGAAGAGCTAGATGTATGTGGGCCCCATGTCTCCAAAATGCTCTCTGATCATATAAATTGTTGATCAAAAATAAGTAGCCATTATGTGCCACATCACAATTTAGAGACTCAAGAGAATGAGGAAAATGGCCTTAAAAATAGCCACACCAAAATAAATGGCTAAGAGGTCAAATGTGAGATCATATCTTCCAAGTTGCATTTCTCCTTCACCAGTCTTAACTCAATGGACTGTTGACTGCTCGCTTTCCCGAGATTGCTCTCACCTATCACTATGACACTGAGCAAAATCTCGAGTATCGCCCATGGCATGAGTCAGGGTGCCCAGGTTTCCACAGGTTGGTAAAAGCCCACACTGCCTTTTCTATTCATTTTTTCCTTTCATGAACGAGTCTAAGCTGCTTCCAATTTTGTCATTTGACAACGTAGTTTGAGTCAGAGTCAGTGTCTCTCACCTCAGGGAGAAGGAAAAAAGGAAGGAAAATGGCGATAACTTATTTTCTATGTGAATATGTATTTTTATGACAATCCACTTTCAGATAGTTGAAAACTGGATCCTAGCCAGGACCTCAGAAGGAGAAACTTGCTGTCATCACCAGGGAGAATAAATTGAGCCGTATTTCTCAACTCTGACTGATTAGCACACTTACCCGGAGGGAGCCATTTTAAAGCACATATTCCCAGGCCCCATTGCAAGCCTACTGACTCAGAACACATGAGATCCTGTCTTTTTGGCTTAACTCAGTGGTTCACAACTGGGGGTGTCCCCCAGAGGACATCAAACAATGCTGAAGACAATTTTAGTTGTCATAACAGAAAGGAGAGTGCTAGAAGTTTCTATTGGGTAGAGGCTAAGGATGCTATGAAACATCCCACAATGCATAGGACAACCCCTACAACAAAGAGTAATCTGTCCCTGAATTTCAGATGTGTCTTTATGTATTATAAACAACTGTTCTTTAGTTTATATGTAGGGGAAAGGGGCATTATTGAAAGCAGGGTATGTACATATGGCTTGTAACATATTGTCAGGAAAATAATGGAGGTGCAGAATACCTACATTTGTTTTATTTGTGGCCCAGTTATCCTTGTTTTATAGTGCTACAAAGATTCAGGTATTGATTCAGAAGGCAGACAAAAAACTTTCTGCCATACCTACTTGATGCTAAGTTTTCTACCAATGAAAGTGAAAGGATTTTTATCACTGTTATTTTTTCAAGCCTTTTCCATGATTTCTTGGACTAGCAGTTGCTAGTGAAGAGAAACCAGTCTTGGAGGTATGCTGCAGGTCCAGCATTTTCCCCATTCCTACAGCTCATGACTTCTCTGCTTACATGCACGTTTATTCAGGGGAAAATTCATACACAAAGACGATATTTGTCCCTTATTTCTACATCCAGTCATTCACATATTCAGTATTGCTTGAGAGTCTACCATATACCAAGCACTGTCGTAGGTGCTAAAGCTACAGAAATAAACAGACAAGATCCTGTGATTCAAACAACTGAAGAGTATCCATGGTTAGCCTTCCTCTTGGAGCTTAAAATCAATCCTGGGTTGTTTGCCAGGCAGAGGGGGAACAGAGCAAGTGGAGCCATGGACACATAACAGGATTTGACTGGGAAGAACCAGGTCATCAGGAGATGGGGCAGAGGAGGGCCTGGGGAAGGAGGTGGAAAAATGCCTAAAACAGAGTTTCTCAAACTCAGAACTATTAACATGTTTCCCCTGGTAAGTCTTTGTTGTGGGAGACAGTCCTGTGCACTTGCAGAATGTTTAACAGTGGCTCTGACCTCGACCCACAAGATGTCAGTAACATTCCTCTGCTCTTCTGCTCCCATACCCTAGTTGTGACAACTGAAAATGTCTCTAGAGATTGGCAAATGTCCTATTGGCAGCACAATTGTTCCTGGTTGAGAACCATTAGTTTAAATCAAGTAGAATGGCTCTTCCAGCTAACCCTCTTAATAATGACCTCTGACACTGAAAGAAATATATGAAATTTCTACCATTGTACCCACTAAACTGTCTTTGCTTGGGTATTTCACTTGTTAGCAATGTAAATCAAAAGTTAAAGATTATCCCTCCACAGTTCCAGCCTCAAGCAAGTTAGGAAATATGTAAACAAAGGGAATTTGACAAAGGAGGAGGGGATAAAAGTGATCAAAGGCATAGAAATAGAGAATAAGAAAATGCAGAACACAGAGCAAACCCTGGGATCAATGAGAACCTGTGTGGTTAGAAAGAATGAGGAGACTTTGAGAGTGAGGGAAAGATGTGAGGGGAGGAGAAAAGGAAGTTGGAATCTACAAAAAAAGGGCACACATTCTGTACACACATTAAGCAGATTTCTCAGAGTGGAGGCAAACAGGTCTTTTGTGTGGCACAAGAGGCTGGATGGAAAGAACTAAGGTCTGGACACAGGAGTGCAAATGAGTGGAGGATGGAGCCAGAGGAAGTGGAAGCACATGCTGAGGTGATACCTGAGCACATAACATCAGAAAACAAGACAGCAGCGATGCTGACGATGGAAATAGAATAACGAGTTTCCACCATTAGCCCGGATGACCAGCCAGTCATCTGGTACCCATCAAGCATGTGCTAAGGGTCCACTAAGCGCCAGACACTGTGTTATCTACTGAAGGTAGAAAGATAAAAATCCCTAGTCCTGCCCTCTAGAAGATTAAGTCTATCTGGTCAAGTTCATGAAGAGTAAAACAGTTCATGACTGCTGCCCTGGGAGGAAATGCACTAAGATTCTCAGTTCATGTTGCTTAGACGATGAAACAGCATAATGAGGGAAGAAAACAGCTCCCAGCTATGCTCCCTACTATCTTCAGTTAGCTTTAAAACACCGATTGGGGCCAGTGAGATGGCTCAGCGGCGTAAGCGACTGTCTTGCAAGCGCGAGGGCCCGAGTTCGACTCCCGGATCCCACATACGAAAAAGGGGCCGGTGATATCGCTCAGCGGCACGGGCGCCTGTTGGTGCGCGAGGTCCTGAGGTCGACCCCCCCGGTACCCACAAAAAAAAAATAAATAAATAAAAAATAAAACACCGATTGGTATAAGTCTTATATAAGGTTATATAAGGAGGTTCCAGAAAACCTCTAGCTACCCCTCCCCTCAAAAACCAAAGCCTTAATTTATAGCACTGATTTTCAGGGAGACCCTCTTACTGTCCAGTCAGCTGAATTTCTGTGAATTTTAGATGCCCAAGGGCTGGGTTGCTGTTTTGAATTAGTTCCTCTCGCCAAGGGATATAAGAAAAGGCTCCCGAAGGAAGCCTGCAAAAACAGCTCATTACTGTGCAATCCATTCCCCTGCCACCTCACAGAAGATTCAGGCAGAAAAGCTTTGTTGCCACCGTCTGATAACAGAGGTGATGGCCTGAATACTAACCAGAAAGCCACAGAGAAGGAAATGTTTTCTGAGAAAATGTGTCTCTTCTGCAGGTAGAAAAACAACAAGACAAAAAACACAGATCTCTGTTCACAAATCTCAAGTGGGTAAAGCTGCAAGTGTCTGGAGAAAGATGGGGAAGGTTAGGTCTGGGGGTCTGGTTTAGTGTAAGCTGTTTTCAATGCCTCCCTTTTGCGAGAGCTCACACAGTGCAGTCAGTTTGCTCAAATGAGCACAAACAAAGGAATAAATTTGTTTGAAAGTGCAGGCTTCATTATACTCTAATTAATGTAAATCTCACCCACAGAGAGGAACCAAAATAAATAGCTATAGTAATTAAAGTTTAGAGGTGTTTTGTTTTGTTTTGTTTTGTGGGGGGGGTCAGTCCAGGAGTGCCTGAAAATGATTCAGATTTGATGGGGTTTCAAGAATGAATTTTTGTGTAATAATTTTTCAGAACAAACTACCTAAAACAATCAGGAGGTTGTCCCTAATCCATGTCAGTGAAATCCTTCCTTTTTCGGAAGAGACTGCACCATGTTCCCACAAAACAGTTTGGGAAAGCAAAGAGACAAAGTACCAAAATTCCTTAAAAAGTTTTTAAGCCTAAAACAATAAAGGGGAAGAAAATGAAATCATTAAGGCACTGTCATATTGAAATAACCAGACAAGCAGAGCTGCAAAATCAAAGCTGAGTTTATTGCTCACCAGGCGAGGGAAAATTGTGTCATGCCGAAGTGAGTTCACTGAGTCTCCTCAAGTTTCCCCAGGCAGAAGGCCTGGAGAGGGTCAAAAAAGGAATTGTTGTCAAATAAGGCAGGATTCTGAAAGGCATTATTTGATTGGTTACAGGTGAGATTATTAAATCTGTTTAGGGATTGGTCATTGGTTGATTTACACAAAAGCACAGTTTTCAAAGTGGCCCAAGATGTGCTGCAATGATACTGCCAGGTTCACGGTCATGTACAATAATAAAACCCCTGGCAAGAACTAGCAGTTTCCAAGTTGTATTTTTCTTTTTCTTTTTTTTTTTTTTCCAAGTTGTATTTTTCAAGTTGCCCTGATGACCTAACACAGACTATCAGTAGGGTAAATTAGAAGAGCACAAACATTTGTATGACTGGCAAGGCAACTAATCCCATGCTTGCTTCCATCAGTGACATAACTGCACTGCCTGGAGAGGGAGCCAAATATGCAAAGATCGGCAAGCACAGAGGCCAATGAGCTAAAATGCGTCTGGTACACTTGATAAACAGCAAAAGAGCCAGTGTGTCTGGAGTGAAACGAGGGAGGAGAAGAATGAGAAGAAATAAAGAGATTAGGTGATGTGTTAGGGTTCTCCACAGAAACAGAACCAAGAGATCAGTGGCTAGAACTCTCAATATGGATACTCAGTCAAATTGATACATAAAATGAAACATAATAGGTATGGTCCAGATCTGCCCAAAACATAGGAGGACATGGACTTTTATTCTAAATGTCATAGAAATCTTTTGAAGTATTTTGAGTTAGGAAGTGATAAAGTCTGATTTGTAATTTTCAAAAGATTTCTCTGTGTATCTGTGTGGAGAAGATTCTCTAAGGGAGTAAAAGTGGAAGCAGAAAAATTAGTCAGGAGGCTTATTATGCCAGCCCAGGAAATGACAGTGAATTTGACTAGGGGGTATAATGGATAGATTGGAGGATAGAGCTAGTAAGACTTGATAACGGATGTAGAGTGGGAAGAAAAAAAATTCAACATGACTACTAGATTTTCAGCCTGAATCCATTTTCAAAGTTATAGTAAAGGTGAACCCAAGAAAAGTAAAGGCTTTAAGAGGATGTTTGGACTAGGACATGTTAGGTTGAAGATGTTGGTGAAACATCTAAGTAAATGCCAGGTGGGTATATGAATTTGGAGCTCAAATGGAAGGTCAAGGTAAAGATTGGAATCATTAGCATGCAGAAGTTATAAAAATCATGGGACTGATTTGGATCATTTAAAAAGTAAATATTATTAGAAAAGGAGAGAAAAGAATGGGAGGGAAAAAGAGAAAAGAGGAAAAAGCATAGGACTAAGTGATGGTAATAGGTAAAGATGACGTAGTTTTTCAGATGAAAGATATAGCATGTTTGTATATCGATGAGAGTGAGGGAAGAATGGGGGGTGCACAAGCAAAAAGAATAAGTGAAGAATTAAAGCTCTTGGATTACTGAAAAGGAATGGAGCAAGAAAATGGATGGAACTACAGACCATGATGTTAAGTGAAATAATTCAGACACGGAAAGTTAAATACCACATGGTTTCACTTGTACAAGATATCAATCAACCAATGGATCACTGACAAGATCACAGGAAACTGCAAGACTTTAGGAAGGAGAAGGGGATTGGAGGGAAGGGAGAGGGGGATAATGGGATTCAAAATGATCAATGATATATTAAATGCATGTACCAATTTCCCAAAATTAACCTTGCTTTTTGTATTCTTAACATGCCGTAATAAAAAAGAAACCAAAAAAAGGATGGAGGACACACATATGGGGACAGAGATGAGTGCTGCGATAGGAAGGGAAGGGAAAATACAAGGTTACAGCTGCCTGTAAAATAAGTTAGTAGAGTTAGTGGTGGGAGGAGGCAGTCCTTTTCTAAGTACTTCTATTTTTTTTAATGAATTAAGAAATAAGGCCATTAAGAAAAGTGAGGGAAAGAAGGCAGTGCTGAAGTTTTTGAGGAAAAAGGAGATATGAAATAATCTCAAGGCATGGGAGAGCAAACTAACCAGAGAAGTCCAGTGATGGTGAAGTATTTTTAAATTGAGAGCCCTCGATTTGAAGTGAGACCAGTAGCAGGTGGTACGTTCTTCCTCAGATGGAAAGTAGGCAGAGATTTGGGGTTAATGTGGCTGAAGAGGATCAGGTAACTTAAAGGCCAGAGGTTTAAGTAGAAGATCCTCTTGGATGTGAATGTTGCAGGAGAGCAAGCATCATGGTAGTTGTACAGAGGGAGGAAAATAGGGAAGAGCAAAGACTTAAGGTCTCCTCAAACTGAAGAGGTGACGCGGCATTCAGTAGATACAGAGAAACGTCATTAGTGGAACCAGGCCCAGAAGTAAGGTGGGTTAGCAAGGAAGAAATAGTGGGAGAAGAGTTAGACCGCTGATTTTCCACTGGAAATGACTGTGCCCCGCCCCAGGGGACCTGTGGCCAGGTCAGGAGACAATTTTGATTGTTACAGCTCTGGGCAGATGCTAGTGACTTCTAGAGACTAGAGGCCAGTGGTGTTGCTAAACACCTCACAATGCACAAAACATCCCACAACAGACTGATGTAGCCCAAAATGTCAACACTGCTGAAGTTGAGAAGTCCTGAGTTACATCAAGAAGGTAAAGGCAGGGCCGGTGAGATGGCTCAGCGGCTTAAGCGCCTGCCTGGCAAGCGCAAGAGCCCGAGTTCGACTCCTGGAACCCACATATGAAAAAAGGGCCGGTGATATCGCTCAGCGGCATGGGCGCCTCCTGGCGCGCGAGGTCCTGAGGTCGACCCCCCGGTACCCACAAAAAAAAAAAAAAAGAAGGTAAAGGCAATGGTTACTGGATAAAGAGGTTTGTCTCACAAACCTCCCCCGAGGCAGAGGGGGAGGCATTGAGGAGTAAATGTGTGGGAAGTTGATTCAAAACTGGAAACAAACAAATCCTTAAAGGGAGAAGGATCTGGGCGGTAAGAAGGACCTTGGAAGATTAGCTATTTAGTGGTGGCGGTAAGAAGGACCTTGGAAGATTAGCTATTTAGTGGTGACTAAGGGATGTCAGATATTATGGGTTTAAAACTGAGGAAAGAAATGGAAGAGAAGCTTTGTTTATAGTTTTCTTCTTTGCTGAGCTGTGGAGGTCAAGGGGGCAGGATGAAAGATGGAGGGAACATGTGTACACACACGTGTGTGCAAACACACACACAGCGTGCTTACCAAGAAGGGAATACTAAAAGGAGCTCTCTTCTAGTCCATGAAAAAGAGATAGAATTTTGCATAGTATCAAGATAGATGTCTATAAATGGGGAAAAACTCACAGTCATAAAATTCTATATTAAAATGTCACATTTGGAAAATGATGGAAACTGAATATGTGCAGTGTGAGAAAAAAATTGTAAAGTGTTACTGTGCCAGATGAATGCACCTTAAGTGTGTCATTTACATCCTGACAGCTTCAAATGCTTCCTTTTGATTCACTCTGCGCCAGAACACTGCAAATTCAGGGGAATCTGTAGTTCTTGGTGTTAAGACTTTTACTCCTTGTTTTCATGGGCAGAGTTATCAAGTTGAGGAAAAGGCCACAGATTTCTTAGAAATATTTTCCCAAAATAAACCAGTAATTTCACTGATTTTTTAAAAATTAATAGACCATATTTTTGAGTGGTTTAAGTTCACAGAAAAATTGAGTGTGCAGACAGTTGCCATATAACCCCCCATTATTAACATCTTGTATTGTATGCTACATTTGTTACAACTGATGAGCCAACATCAATACAATGTCATCAGTCCATGTTATGGTTTGTGTCTAGATGTCCCCGCAAAGCCTCATGCAGTCATGGAGGCGGGCTTCTGGAGTTTATGACTGATTCATGGTCTAATGCTGGGATTATGGGCGTGAGTGCTACACCCACCCTGGGGCGGGTAGCCTGCATGTAATATAAGGGAGGGAAAGAGGTTGCTCCCTCTCGTGCTCTTGCGCTCCTCCCTTTTGCTCTTGCTTATTTTTGCTGCCTTCCGCTGCCATGAACTGTTGCCCTCTGCCATGCCACTCTGTCTTGGAGCCAGCCGAGTATGGACTGAAACCTCTGCAAACTATAAGCTAAATAAACCTTTCCTTCCTTAATTTTGGGTGTTGGGTATTTCGTCTCAGCAATGAGAGAAAAGTAACCAAGACAGAATTTGGTACCAGTGAAGTGGGGTCGTTGCTGTGACTGTACCTGACTATGTGGTTCAAGAGCCTTTGGGAATGGCTTATGGGAAGAGTTTGGAAAGGTTCAGAAATGTCACCTGAAAGAGTAGAGCTGGAACGCCTTAGGTTGTTCTGTATGGGAGTTCTGGTCAGAACTCGGGACACCAGAAGGCTGATAGAAACCCTGCTGGTAAAAACCGGGCTCGGGAGGCTTCTGCTGGGAAGAAAGATTGCACTGGAGGCTGGACTCCAGAACATGTGTGTTATGGCTTGGCAAAAAGTTTGTCTGCATTTTGCTCATGTCCAGAGACTTTGCCTTAGGCTAAGATTAACGGCAGCAGACTAACTAAACTGGCAGAAAAAATTTCAAGGCAGTCAAACGTTGAGATGGTGGCATGGCTATTGTTGGGGGCCTTTAGCCAGATTTATATTGAGAACCAAGAGCAAAGAGCCCAGCAGAATGATTTAAAATGTTGTGAGTTTGGCCAGAAAGGAAGCTTCAGTAAAGCCCTGGACTGCAAAGATAGAGCTGAGAAGATCTTAATTGCTGAGAAGGAACAGGAGAATATAAAAGACAGCCTAAGGACATCACAAGAAGCAGCAAGTCTCCACACTTTGCAGCCTCAAAACTGCAAAAATGAAAAACCCTGCTTTGAGGAGAAAGCCACAGAGCACCATGTTCCAGAATGGTGGCAGCCACACTATGTCCTGGAATGGCGGCGGCTGCACCAGGTTCCAAAATGGCGTCAGCATAGAGAATTTGTTCCTCAGAATCAGGTTCAGCTTGCTCAGCGATCCAGGCACTCAACCCCTACAGCCAAGAGAGAAAGCCTGGCTACTGCTCCAGCTGGCAGGAGACCTTGGCATCATCCATGTGGCACTGGTTTTAGGCACATGCAGAATGCAAGAGTTCTGAGGTTAAGAAGGTTTCCACCCAGATTTCAGAAGAAGGCCAGTGTGTGATGCTGTGAGTGTGAAGTCAAAGATACAGTGGAGACCCCAGAAGTTTGGAGAAGCCAGGAACGTGGATTGTCTCAGGAAACCTGCAAGGAGGGAGCAGAGCAGGCCTAAGAGGGAAGCCATGGGAGCTACAACCACTGGAAGTGCCGTAAGGGGTGAGTCACGCAAACCCTTTGGAGCTCACAACTTACCACAGATTGCTTCGTATGTTCCACATGGAACTACAGGACTTCATGTTTGCCCTACTGGAGTTTGGACTTGCTTTGGTCCCATTCCTTTGTATTCCCCTGTTTGTACCTTTTGGAATGGTAATGTCTATTTTGAGCCATTGAATGTTGGAAGTGTTTAAGTTTCTTTTCATTTGCAGACTGGCTCACAGCTAAGAGTTTGCCTTAGATCTTAGAGGAGACTTGGGACTTGGACTTTTGAGCAATGCTTAAACTATTAGGACTTTGGCAACTCTTAGAGATGGACCAAAATGCCTTTTGCATAAAGGGATGTGCATGAGTCTTTGGGGGGCCAGGGGCGGAATGTTCTGGTTTGTGTCTAGATGTCCCCCCAAAGCCTCATGCAGTCATGGAGGTGGGTTTCTGGAGTTTATGACTGATTCATGGTCTAATGCTGGGATTATGGGCGTGAGTGCTACACCCACCCTGGGGCGGGTAGCCTGCATGTAATACAAGGGAGGGAAAGAGGTTGCTCTCTCTTGTGCTCTTGCGCTCCTCCCTTTTGCTCTTGCTTATTTTTGCTGCCTTCCACCACCACGAACTGTTGCCCTCTGCCATGTGCCACTCTGCCTTGGAGCCAGCCAAATATGGACTGAAACCTCCACAAACTGTAAGCTAAATAAACCTTTCCTTCCTTAATTTTGGGTGTTGGGTATTTTGTCTCAGCAACGAGAGAAAAGTAACCAAGACAGTCCATAATGTGTTTTTCTTTTTATTTTACAGCAACACCAAAGTGAGTCTTTGCTTTAACAGGGCCTGTGCTGTAGCACAGGGGCTCAGTACCCAGGAGGGAGCTGTCCTAGACTAAAAGTGGACAAGTGCCAGGGGAGTGCTGCTTATACAGTAGCTTCAGGTCTACTTCAGTGAGTGCTGAAGCTTGCTATGAAAGTTGGGTGTGCAAATGTGGAGCCCAGCTACCTCCCTTCCTGATCTTAGCTACCCCAGGGTGCCCTTCTTCAAAAAAAAAGCAACCATATCCTCTGAAGTAGTGGGAGTGGGGGAGGGGCACCACACTGCGTGTTTAGTTGTACTTATGTTGGAATGGAGTTTGATAGCCAAGGAGGACACTGCTAAATAGCCAGGGAGGACACTGAAGCAAAGTGTCCCAGTCCACTGTGGGGAGATGAAGGGCAGAAAAAGGAGGCTAGGGGGAAGGGGTACACAGGCCACTGGCCAAGCCTTATCCCCACCTCCAGCCTGCACAGGGAAAAATGAGATAGTCTGGTGCTTCTCATCTGTCTCATCCCCCAACCCCACCGAGAGATTTCATCACCCCTAATCTTCAGGGGAGATGAAGGTCAAAGGTTCATTTTCTGTAACTGCTTCAAAGCTGACCTGGGGCAGTGGACCCTGCCTACCTGAGGAATAACAATCTATTGCCCACTACTCTAGCAATATGTGGGGTCCTGGCTCCTCCTCTGGAGACACCGGTTGGAAGTCGTGCATCATCATAAGCTTAAGGTAGAATTTCTTTATTCCGGAAGGTACACATTTTACAGCAGTTTAAAGATACAAGCAGGGTAATTACTCCTAAAGGATAGATACTACAGCCCGTGCCATCCCAACCTGACCCTCTGAAACAGCAAATATCTCCTCCTCCAAGTGCTTCTGGTTCAGAAGCTGCCTCCAAGACTGTTTCTGGCATTCTTCAGAAGGACAAACTATTGGCTATACCTCCCACAGATGAGATGCTCCACCACCACCTTATCCAGACTGGTCATATTCTGCTAGAATAGAAACTCATCCCCATATATGCTTTCTGCTTTTATACTCCAGGGGATTTGCTATCTAAAGACAAATCACCTCTCTAGCCATCACGGGGATTCATGAGTTCCCTCCCAATCCGAAAATCACTGGTAGCTACTCTAAGCCCCAGTGGCCTCTGGATTAGATTTAGCCAATTGGCAGCCAGTTCCACTTTGACTATCTTGCAATTGGAGCCCACAGTAGATGTGCATAGGCTTGGAAACACATTCTGTTTAGATACCTCCTTGAAAAGGAACAGCTGTCCATTAGCATGTCCAGAGTGTGAGCACCTCAAAATCAAACCTTGCTTACCAGCCAGTGCCATTTGTTCTCTGTCTACAAAACTTCTTCCCCACCAAAACTGACACCAGGGAACATGGTGAGAGTGAGGAGGATAAAGTATGACACCCCTCTCAAGGCCACTGGGACTATAGAACTCAAAGCTAAAGTGGCCTTTGGAGACAATCCAGAATTCATGAGTGGACGGCTGTGACCAGCATTAGGTTCACTCTTGGTGTTGCACATAGTATGGGGTATGACAACCATAGAGTGACATGTGTCCACCATTATAGTGTCATACAGAATAATCTCATTTCTCTAAACACCCTTATCTCTCCCTCCCCAACCCCTGGCAAATAAAAGAACTTAACGAATGACCACTCTGTGCTAACATTTGTGACCCAAAGAAATGTATTACTTTAGTAATAGCATTTCCAGCTATGTCATTAAATCACATCTTTAATTTTCTAAAGGTGAGTCAAAAGGCACAAAAGTTTAAAATGCTTGTTCAAATTCAATTGTAACATTATAAACTTTACAAGGATTCAAAAATTTGCCCATGAAGGAAATCTCATAGTTTAAAATGTGCTGGTCTAAAAATGTATCTGTGATTACACCACTGATAAGATTTCAATAATAGATATATTTAAGTTCAGTCGACAGTCAAAACATTGTTTACAAATCTGGATTATTTTATTTCAATTAATGACATATTAAATAATGTATTATAAATCCAGATTGCTCAGGGGTATTTCAGTGATAAGCAAATGATCAAATGGCATCAACATAGCTGTTTGGCCCAGTTAAAACTCCACGTTAGTGTTTTTTTAAGTAGTCCTTTTAGCTTCCTTCTCTAGCACCTTGCCTTAAGGGAATCCTTAGTCTCAAGGGAATCTGGGTCATACCTTGTGGACTGACGAACACAAATTCAACAATACTGCCAGGAAAATATGCTAACTCTGATGATAAGTGTAAGCAAAATAGTTTCGATATTGCTTTAAAATATTGTTTAAGTGTCAGTTAGGTATTTGTTCTCTGTGAATGATAGTGAGTCTTTTAAGAACTCTTTCTGAATAACTTATTGAAGTTGTAAATATTTGTGTAGGTGACCTCTTGCTAGGACTGCCAAGAAAAGTATTAATTATTAGTAAAGTTGTATCCAGCTCTACTACTTTCATCCCAACAGGCAAATGAAGACAAAAACTGAATGAGATGGGTGACTTTAAAAGAAAAAAAGTCTTTTATTTCTTTACAGTGGGAGGGAATGAGAGAAAGTACTCTATCCTTTCAAATATCTCATGTGAGATTTTTTTCCTCTTTTTATTTTTCTGCCTAGTGGGAAAACAAACAAGGAAGAAAGAAGGAGAGAGGAGGAACAGTGAGAGAGGGACAGGGAAAAATAGACGCAGGGAAAGGAAGTAGAGAGGAGATGCTTTGTCATTCCCTCCCTCCCAGCCCTCATAGAACTCCTCCTATGGCAGCTGTTGGAGACAGAGGCTGAGAGAAGCAGCAGTCCTGTTGTGAATGAAAAAGCTATAAGAACCTTACATCAAAGGAAAGTCACAGAGCAGTAAAGCCAGGATGAGCTCAGGGAGTTCAGCAGCACAGCAAGCAGATGTGAAAAAGGAGCCAAAGATTTCCCTCTCCAAAGGTATAAAAGTTAAAAGAGAGGAGACGAGCATTACCATAGTTATCAAATAGAGAAAAAGGAAGATTTTACTTTAGGCTGGTTTATTTTACAAGTTAAGTTTAAGTCGATTTTTAAAATATCTGTTTTATAATACAAGTTTAAAGAGATGCACATTTGATAATGATAGTATAGAAAATGCAGTTATTCATCTTTGGAAGGAAATTTAGGCTGAAAATAATAAGTTTCAGAAAAACTATTGGCCTAGCCAAAGTGAAACATGACCAAGGGATTGGCACTAACTTGGCATTCAATAAGTATTTGTTGGGGAAAATAAAATCAATATGCAAATGATTGTCTGCATGAACTAATGAATGAATGCAAGCAAGCTGGACACAGAATCCTTAGAATTGCAAGAAAACTGTGTTAAGATTGAAAAAGCAAACTCTGGAAAATGAAAACCCAAGTTATAAACAGAAAATGCCTCCTCCTCCAGCAGTCTTGAGCATCACTCAGGTTTTTATGATGGAGTATATGCATATTTATACTAAACTAAGCACACGGACTTGACAGTGAAATTTACAGTGCTTTCTCCTTACCACTTTCTTTCTTCTGAAATCTCCTAAACAAAAACTAAATGCCCAAATGCAAACACTGCGGCATTTCTGATATCGAATGGCAGTGAACAACCTCTGTGGCACAGTGTGGCAAGCATTTCCTCTCAAGAAACCTTTCCGGTATGTAAAACTTGCATCCCATTTGTGTTGCTTGAGACAGGGTGATTTGCCCTCCCTTAAACATGCTTTGCAGTTAATCCTCTCAAAAGTGCGTTCATAAGCCAACCAAAGAGCTCTGTGCATTAAGGGATTTGGTCAATGACCATGTTTTAATGACTATCAGATCACCAAGCACTGGAGTTCTTTTACCTGAAATTTCCCTCCTGACAGGAACTGCTTTAAATATGCAGGCACCGGGAGATAGGCTAGGAAGTGAAGCCAAGAGGAGAGTGTGTGAGTTATCAGCACATCAGAGCCTCGGAAACTGCCCGGCATGCCTGCTTCCTAGGTAGAAACGTCTCTTTGCAGAGGCAGTCTGTCTCACGTTCCCTTTTGAGTCTTTTATCTGTTTTTTGAGTTACAAAATATGGTAGAGTAGGAACTTATCACTCAAAGGACACATCCTCAAGCATAAATGAGTGACTTTACCTAAAAGCACTGAAAATATCGGATATGAACCTAGAAACCAAGTAAGGCTGGCTTTGCCATTCCCTTCCAACCTGACGGACAGCATTTCCCTTACCACACATGTCCTCACTGCAATGGAATTTCTAGCCTTATCTTTGTCTCCTCTGGGGGTTATTTTTGTAATTTTTACACAGATTAGTCAAATATCTTGAACCAGATAGATGTCTTTGAGATTTGAACCCAACACCTTTATTTCTGGCTATATCATCTTGAAAAAAATTAACCTCTCTGGGATGCAGTTTTTTCACTTGAAAATGAAGTAAGGCTAGTACTTCTGTTATGAGGTGGTTATGAGAAATGGGATAACGCAAGTGAAATGTTTATCAGATTGGCATTATAATACACATTCACGAATGTTCACCAATAATAAGAACAGCTATTTATTATAATTATTACTGTCTATTGGGGTTATAAAATCTTAAAGGTATTAGAGGTTTTACAGAGTATTAAAAATAAGGTTCTGCATTAAAACATGCTGATATCATTCTGTTTTTAGTACAAATTCTGCAGGTCCAGAGATTGTGAGTAATCTATCTGGGTGGGACTTGGCCTTGAGAAGTTGTTAATCTCCCCAAGTGATTCTAATGAGCATCCAGTGTTGAAAACTACAGCTCACTCATTTTACAGATGGGAGACCGAATTTTACAAAGCTGAATTGGCTTCCTCAAACTCATACAGTTATTTGGTATGTATAAGACTCAACCTCTGCATCAGTATTTGGAATGTCTACAACTCAACTCCAAACCCTATAGAGTACTCCTATCCTTGGCTTATAACTCTTAAGTATATCCTCAGGAAAGTTCTAACGGATGAGACATTTGTTACTTTCTAAAGTATATATTTTTACCTGTAAAGAGATTTAGGAAAAGAAGATGTCCTTGGGTGCCCCTAAGAGCCATCATGATCTTCAGTATGGGGAAACTAAGAGATAGGGGTATAGGACCCACAGATGATTTCTGGGTCTGAGACAGTTGAAAGATTTCTGGACAGTGAAACACTGCAATGGTTCTGAGGCTTTATGTGAATAAGCATTATTGTTATTAAAGGGCTCCGATGTTGTCACCAGAGGCATGTGTGACTGAGGGCTGTCATGGTTTAGGCTTCCCTGGCTAGTGATCAGCACACTAGCAGTGAAGAAATGGACAGTGAAGTCATAGATATTAGCACCTATTCAATGTCCAAGCCATGTCTTTGCCTACTGCTATTTCTCTTCCTTTTAGATTTTGGGTTTCTAGGTATGAAATCTAAAAGTATAAATAGCACAGATATGGCTATCCAGCAGGCTTACTCCACTCCAGGTCCATCCCTGCCTCTGAGTCTGAATCTGATTATGCTGCTCCTGCCTTCAGTGGTGACCTTCCTACTCCTCTTTTCCTTCTGTGCGAAGTTCTGATTCATTAAGGTCCACCTTTGTCTTAACTATCTCTACCCCGAAAAATTTCTCTTGCCTGTCACTGAGTCAGTATCAGAGAGTTCAATGTGTAATCCAGTTTAGAAACTCAGTTAGGAGCTCCTAAGGGTAAGAACTTGCAGGAACATTTTTCTGTGTCTAATACCACACTGCACTGTGGCTGAGCATTATCAAATTCTTGATAAACAACTCCAGTTAGTTTATTTTTTTTCTCCCTTGTTAAAGGGGCGGTAATGAGTGGGATAGTGAAGAAAAATATTACGGATAAGCTAGGAATAAAAAAAGGTTAATTGGCAGATAAACATTTATAAGAGTAGATTGAGAAGGATCTAATCTAATGAGAATACACGAATAAGTGTTCAAAGAAACAAGACCTCTACTCTAGAGAGTAAACATGGGTCTGCTGGACATCCACATGGAGTAGAAGATGGCTCCATAAAATACCTAGTTCTCAATTCACAGAGAAAATTTACAAGGAAAGTAGAGGAAGTGATTTCTTCCCTTTGAAATCCAGAGGATAGTTGATGTAACTTCCGTGAAAGTTCAAATTATTCTTCAAATATTCATTCTCCTCCCCTTCCCACTGTGGGTACAGTTTACTGACCCCCTGATGTTGGATGTCACCATGTGACTTGCTTTGAACAATGGCATATTAAAAGATGTCGTGCAAGAAGTCTGAAAATGTGCTTGTGTAATTAGACTTGGCTCTTTCATCCCAGAGTTTATCTATGAGAAAAGTGTGTCCCATCAGCCACTGCTCCTTCAGCTGGGCCCCTTAATAAAATACGTTAAGCACACCTATACCCAGCCCTCAACCTGAAGCCACACCCAGCCAATCTGAAGCTTGAAGGACAGTCACCCAGCCTTAACCAACTGAACTACAATCAACTTACAGACCTGTGAGCAGACTAGAGGGTTGCTGCTATAAGCCACTGTATTTAGGGGTTGTTTATTATGCAGCATTATTATGGTAACAGCTGATTAATACACCTTATGTAGCCTGAAGGAGAACATTGAGTTAGATGTTTTGAAAAGTAATCACCCAGATAAATTCATTACCTGAATCTAACACACCTGGGCTTATAGCTTATATGAGTCATGGCCCTCTAAATAAGAGCCAACTAGAAACAAAAGGTCTGTAAGAGAAAAAATATCACACTGCCCTTGGGAGCATTTTCTTCAGTAGTAGCTCCAGACTCTAGATCTTCTACATGAAAGGAGTTTTGAGTACGTAATAAACTGGGGTGAGTGTGAGCTGCAGAGAGTGTTAAACTTAATTAAGAAACATCAACTCCCCTCCACGTCAACCATGAGGTACGGACAATGAAAATTTTTCTAAAAAAACCTTTTATGTTACCCTTTGGTGTCATGTATTTTTTCACCTGTATGACCTCATGGAGGGAGGGAAAGTAAACATTTGTCGGTTTAAGGAACGAATCTAACCATAGAACAAGGTAGTAAAATGACAATATTCCAGCTAAGCATGGTGGCCCATTCCTGTAATCTCAGCACTCTGGGACACTGAGGCAGAAGGATCAGAAATTTGAGCCCAATCTGGGCAACTTACTGATTTAGCAATATCTTTCCTCAAATTTTTAAAATAAAAGGCTGGCTATGTAGCTCAGTGTGAAGGCCCTGATTTCAATCCACAGTACTATACACACACAACCACACACACACACACACACACACTATTTGGGGGCTTAAAATTAGCTAAAACTCCTAGAGACATCAACTAGAGTCAAAGAAAAAGAGAAAGTTAAATAAACTGAATGAGCATCCCTGCTCAATAATATATCCTTGTGCCTTTAAATTTGTGTATATACACATATACACATACATGCAGATACAAATATATTTATTTTGCAGGAGGCAATGCACATGATTAAGTGGGATCAATTCAAAGCATGCAAAGCTGATTCAACATTTGAAAATTAATGCTATCAATCCATCATATCAACAGTTTTAAAAAAATAAAAATCCCATGATCGCATCAATACAGGCAGAAAACACTTTGACAAAAATCCATTACCCACTCATGATTAAAACTCTCAGGAAACTAAGAATAGAAGAGAACGCCCTCAATTTGATAAAGAACATCTACAAAAACGCTATGGCTAACATCATATTAATGGTGAGAAAGTAGAAGCTCTCACCTAAGATCAGGAACGAGGCAGGATATCTCTCTCACTATTCCTTTTCAACATCTTACCGGAAGTCCTAGCTAGCGCACTAAGATTCCCTGCCCCCCCCTAAAAATGGAAAAAAAGTTATACAGATAGGAAAGGAAGAAATGAAAAGGTCTGTAGAAAATCCAAAAGATTGCACAAAAAAAACTCCCTAAACTAAGGGGCAATTACTGTATAGCAATATTGCATGACATAAGGTTGATATAAACATCAACCACTTTCCTATACAGCAGCAATGAACGAGTGGAATTTGAAATTTAAAATATAATATTGTTTATATCAGCAACCCAAAATAAATATGAGATATGATTGAAAAATATGGTGAATGTTTAAATTTCAAAATTCATTACAGTAAAAGATACACTGCCATTAATCACCCTAAATAATCCCCATTACTTCAAACTCACTTTGTCCATTATTTTTGCCAGCTTCTGAAGTGGTTTTGGAAGTCCTCTTTCCTGAGTGTCTATGAGGTCTGATCAAAAATACAGTGAATATTGCTGATAATTGTCATTCAACAGAAAGGTAGGCTCATAAAAATATTACGGTGTGCCCTCATCCACCTTATTTACCAGATCTGGTACCATGCGACTTCTGGCTCTTCCCCAAAGTCAAAATGAACACGAAAGTAAATGTTTTTTTTTTTAATCAATACAGGACATGGAGGCAGCCACGACAGTGCAACTAAAGAGTACTTCCAGAACTGTTTCAGAAAGTGGAAGGGATGATGGAATAAATATGTTCAAAGTGAGGAGGAGTATTGAGGGTATAGCAATGTATCTTTTACTGTAATAATTTTTTTATTTAATCACTGTATTTTTGATCACTCTTCTACTTAGGTATAATTTATCAAAATATGTACAAAATCTATATGCGAAAACTCCAATAAAAAACCAACCAAATAAATGAAGAGATACTTCATATTTATTGTTAACATGATGGTTCTTGATTTGTAGATGCAATGTAATCCCAATCAAAATCTAAGTAAGTTGTTTTGTAGATATCAATAAACTGATTCTAAATTTTATATAGAGAGGCAAAAAATCTCTGAATAGCCAGCATAATACTGCAGAAGAACAAAGCTGGGGAAATGTCACTACCAGGCTTGAAGACGTACTATAAAGCTACAATAATTGACAGTGTGATATTGGTGAAAGGATGGACAGATACATCAATGGAATAGAAGAGAGCCCAGAAATCGATCCACATAAATATAGTCAACTGACCTTTGACAAAGGAGCAAAGGCAATACACTGGAGCAAAGATCATCTTTTCAAAAGATGAGGTAAAAGTTAATCTAGACACAGATTTTATACTTTCCACAAAATTAATGCAAATAGATCATAGACCTGAATGTAAAATGCAAAACTATAAAACTCCTAGAAGAGGAGAAAACTTAGATGACCTTGGGCATGGTGATGACTTAAGATGTAACATCAAAGTCACAATCCATGAAAGAAATAATTAACAAGCTGTACTTCATTAAAATTTTAAACTTCTGCTCTGTAAAAGATAGTGTCGAGAGAAGGGGAAAACAAGCCACAGATTTGGAAAAAAATATTTTCAAAAGCTACAGCTAATAAATGACTGTTATTCAAAATACATGAAGATATCTTAAAACTCAATATTAAGAAAACAAACAGTCTGATTAAAAACATTGCGGAGTACTTAACAGACACCTCACCAAAGATATACAGATGGCAAAAAATGCACATGAGAAGATGCACTGCATCAGATATCATCCAGAAAATTCAAATTAAAACAATGAGATATCACTATGTACTCATCAGAATGACAATATCTAATGCTGGCAAAGATGTGAAGTCACAAAAATTCTCATTCATTGCTGGCTGAAATACCAAGTGGTACAGAAACTTTGGAAGATAGTTTGGTGGTTTCTTTAAAAAACAGACAAACTCTCACCATAAAATCCAGCAATTGCACTCTTCAGTGTTTACCCAAACAAGTTCAACATGTATGTCCACACAGATATTTATATCAGCTTTATTTACAATTGTCCAAACTTGGAAGCAACCAAGAAGTCCTTCAGTAGGTGAATGGATAAATAAACTGTGGTACCTCCAGACCATTGAATATTATTCAGTGCTAAAAAGGAACTACCAGGCCATGAAAAGAATTGGAAAAAAATTAAATGCATAGTACTAAGGATCCTAGTTACTTTCTTGTTGCTGGGACAAAATACCTGACACCCACAAGTTAAAAGAGGAGAGGTTTATTTCAGCTCACCGTTTGTAGAGGTTTCAGCCCACAGTCAGCTGGCTCCAAGGCAGGACGGCATGGCAGAGCAGAAAGAGTTCATGGTATGGCAGGCAGGAAGCAGCAGCCATCAAGGGAGGAGGAAGGATGTGCATATGCACCCTTCCAGGCCACACCCACAGTGGCCCACCTGTTCCCACCAGCCTTCACCTCCCAGCATCACACCCAACTATAAACCCATCACTGGACTAATCCAATATCACACACCCATGATCCAGTCACATGAGGCTCTGGGGGGATATCTAGATATAAACCATAATACTAAGTATAGCCAATTTGAAAAGGTTACATACTGTATGATCCCTATTGTACAACATTCCGAAAAAAGCAAAACTGTGGAGGCTGTTAAAAGATCAGTGGTTGCCAGGGGTTGTGGAGGGGTAGGAAGGAATGAGTTGGCAGAGCACAGAGGATTTTTAAGAGCAGTAAAAATACTCCACATGATCTATTATGATAGATAAATGTCATTATACATCTGTCCAAATGCATAGAAAGTGCAACATTAAGAGTGGGCCCTACAAATAAATATACGAAAAAATGTGCAACATCACTAGTCATTCGAGAGATACAAATTAAAACAACACTGAGATACCATCTCAACCCAGAAAGAATGGCTATTATCAAGAAATCAACCAATAACAAATGCTGGAGGGGTTGTGGGGAGAAAGGAACCCTTCTTCACTGTTGGTGGGAGTGTTGACCGGTACAGCCACTGTGGAAATCAGTGTGGAGATTCCTCAGAAAACTAGGATCAGAGGTCCCATTTGACCCAGCTATTCCCCTTCTAGGTATCTCCCCAGAAAAATTAAAAACATCATACCACAGCGATATATGTGTACCCATGTTTATAGCAGCACAATTTCTGATAGCCAGATCTTGGAAACAACCCAAATGCCCGTCAACCGAGGAATGGATAAAAAAGATGTGGTCTTTGTATACAATGGAGTACTATTCAGCCATAAAGAAGGATAAGCTGGAGACTTTTATATGTAAATGGATGCAACTTGAGAAAATACTCATAAGTGAAATAAACCAGACACACATGTGTAAACATTGTATTGTCTCCCTAGTGTGAGAAACTGAAGAGTAAAGAAGATCCAAAATGTACAGTAGATATGGTAAAACAGGAAGAAACTGGTCAAAAGGAAAGAGAAACTGGGATGGGGGAATGGGGAAAAGAAAGACGGGAAAAGAAAAAAAATATACATATATATATATATGATAGTTAAGATAGATACACTACTAATTTTGCTTAGTTCATTGAAAAGAAAGGTTTGTGATAATACTGTTTGGACAACTGAATGCTGATATCTTGTACCCTGAGTAACTAATTTAAAGATAACAATATGTAATGTATTAACCATTGTTACCCTTCTATTATGTTGTTTTGAAATTTTGTTCTATTTTTTTCTCTTTAAAATAAAAAAAAAAGAGTGGGCCCTAATGTAAACTATATATTTTAGGTGATTTAAAAAGAGATAATGTAGTCACGCAATTGAAATATATATATTCTCTCTCCATATATGCTGTATGTATATGAGATTTATCTCTCTCTTCATATATATGTGTATAAAGTAAAATATCTCAGTCCCACCCTCTCCCATATCAGCATAGTCCCCATCCCATAAAACCTACAAATAATTACTTATAAATTTCCTGAATGTAATTTTGGAATTTGTGAAGACAGAATTATGGCTATATAATTTTTCTCATTTTTAACACAAAAGATAGCATATATCCATTGTTCTATACTTTTTTTTAATTTTACAATATATCTTAGAGATTTTTCCATGTGAGGACAGAGAATATCCTCATGTTTTTAAATAGCAGCATAATATTCCTTTCTATGATTGTTATTATGGCCTTTTAAACTTCCAATAAAACTGTATTATTGCTTGAATGATTTCAAGTTTTATATTTCTGACATATAAATGGTTTATCACCACATTTATTATAAATGGGAAAATAATGATTCAAAGTGAAAATGTAATAATTACAGGATGAGTTTTATGGTGTCTGAAAACAATTTCTGAGATGTCAGGGACATTAATGTAAGCATTTCAAGAATCCTGAAGACTTCTTGGTAGAAAATACTAATTCAAAAGTGAGAAATTCTACGAAACAGGAGGAAAATGGGCCCAATCCCCCCCACTACAACACAGGAGGAGAAATGCCTATGAGACATTACAATAAGGTCTTGTCCTTATGTCTCCAAATATTTATTTATTTATTTATTTATCTATTTACTTACTTACTTACTTAACTTAACTCACTTATTTTTTGCAGTGTTGAGGATTGAATCCAGGTCCTTTGCAATGAACTCCATCCCCAGCCCTTTTTTTAATGAGACAGGGTCTCACTAAGTTGACTAAGCTAGGCTCAAACTTGCAATCCTTCTGCCTCAGCCTCCCAGAGTACTCGGATTACAATTCTCTGTCACTATGCTCAACTATTTCCAAGATTTAAGTATTTTCTAGGGAGCAAACTAAATTGGGCAAAGCACAGTCCTACCTTCTGTTTGCTGTTAGAATTCCAGGCATATGGCTTCTTTTTCTACAGGTCATTGGAATCATGTTTTCTTTTGTTTCTATTCTTTCCCAGAGTGCCACCTTGATTGAATTCATAACTGTTCAAATTCTTACTGTCATAAGATCAAATTCTTTTTCAAATTCTTTGATTTTTTTAAAAATCATGAACAGATAAAGCTCTTCTGCCATTTGTTGATTAAATGCTAAGCTTAATACAGTCATACATAAATTATAGGTATTATTATGGATTATGTCAATTGCAGCATAACATTTAAAATATAACAGCTCAAAGATTTTATTTTTTTCAGTTTTATGTGTCAGGAATTCAGGGAATGCTCAGCAGAGGAGTTTATCTCTAATCCAGGGCACATCACCAAAGGAGGAGAGGGCTTGGCAGTGTAGCTCAGTGTGAGTGAGTGTAGCTCATGCTGACCATGTGTGTAGTCCTAGGTGCAATCCACAGCGCTGAAAATAAAAAAGGAGAAATGTCGGTGGTGGGCTTTTTTTTTTTTTTCTTACGTTACTGGGGATTGAATACAGGGGCTCATACATGCTAGGCAAGCTCTCTACCACTGAGCTATATCCCTAGCCAATGGGCTTTTAAGAAAACATCTTTGCTCGCATGTCTGCACCTACATGGTCTCTGTCTCTCTGGCAATCTCTCTTTCTTTCTCTCCACACAGTAGATTATTTTCCAGGGTTTCCCATGTTGCTTATGCTTCTCCATGGCATGGCAGTCCAAGGGTGAGCAGACTTCTTATCTGGCACCTCAGGGCTCTAAGAATGAATGCCCCAAGGGACAGGATGTGGATCTTGCCAGTCTCTTCTAGCCCAGTCCCCCCAAAATGTCATAGTGGCATTTCCACTGTATTCTTTTGGTCTTGGGGTATTGGAACATTATGTGAGGATGTTATTTTGAGACACTGAAGAACATACTGTCACATTTATTACCCTTCCAAGAGACTATGCTATTTTGTGTTTTTACAATATAATCTGTGTACAGATACAAATTAATGAGACTGTCTCCCAATTCAAATAAATATAATGGCTTCTAATTTCTGGGTCTTGACTTTAAGACAAGGGAGAAATCCTACATTAGAGGAACTTTCCCACTATGGCAATCTCTCTCCACGTAGGTTCAGAGCTTCAAAGATCTGTTCTTTACCCTTGTATCCAGTTCAACAGAAGGGTAAGTATATTCCTTCCTTTGGTTTTAGTTGCCTCAGAAAGGAAAGCTTGAGACAAGGGTCTTATGACATGGTTTACACACAGGGCAGCCTACTTTGGAAAGTCATCTCAATGAATTGAAATGGAGGTACTAGGAAGAGTGAAACAAGGAGATTAAAAATTTAAGGGCACATTAGTAAGCTGTCACTTCTGTGGGCAACTGAGACTCAACCTTCTGGAAATCCCCCGAGGGAACATGTAAATGTGCCTCAGAATTATCTGCCCCAGGGACAAATATGTATCTACCCATTGTCATTCCCCAGTGGTCAAGGGCTTTTCCCCCGGGAGTTACTCTCTTCAGGTTTGTGCATACCCTCAGAACACAGAAGCTTCAGAGAAGCCTTGCACTGATGATTAGTGTTGCTAAGGTAAGGTGGTATTAGTTTCTACCTACACATAACTGGTTGCCACCATAGAAAGATAGGTGAGTCAAGAGGCTATGATATGGGACACAAGGATATAGTCAATATGCTCAGTATAGCTACTTATTTCGCAGTAGGAGTCCCTGCATTAAACTATTCCTACTGTCCACCATTCAGATTAACACATGGAAACAAACAAGCTTTTGGCAATTTACCTGCCAGGAGTGATATAATAGGCTACATGGAGGCTGATTACTTCTCCTGCTAATGTTCCATTCTATTTGTACTGAATTTTTTTTCCAAACAACTCTTAGGTGATATTTAGAATGACACAGCTGCCCAGATTTCATACTAGAGTAAAGCCTTCCTCTCCATTCTCTATTCTTGGAGCTCAGGGCTTTCAAGTCCTTGAGAAGGAAGGATTCGATTGCTCCTAGTCTTAGTAATCTCATGAACAATGAAACCGCTGAGGGCACTGGCCATTCCTGGGCTGAGGGGCCTGGCTGTCCTTTCCATGGCTGTGATAAATCAACATTACAGTGGTCATCTAGTTACCTTTTCTTATCCCAAATAACCCTGCTGGCCAGCCCTGTGCTTCTCACATTCTGTCTTAGAACAAATATGAGTGAAAGTGGCCACAAACACACTGCAATACACCAAGCTATCTAGATTTGGGTCCCATCTGTTTGCAGGAATGGACCCAAGGCTACCAACTGGCTAGGATCTTGGGGTCCAAGGGAAGCTGAGCTTGGGTACATCATTGCCCCTGGGGGAAATGGCACTGACCAGGCTAAATCAATTATTATATTTACTAAGATGATATTTTGTCAAAAGTTTTCCCATCTCTCTCCAATTTCTGAGAAATAAAAGGATTTATTTCTCATGTTATACAGCCTGTCTCCATATTTATGTAAATCATACTGTTGAAAAACAAGTAAGTTACTTTTTATTTGGTTGTCATTTAGTTATCTTCATTATTTGGGGTAGCCAATTTGCTTTTTAGTAAGTGAGGTGATATGATTAGACTTATGACTCCAAAAATAACTTCATGAGCAAGAACAGAGAATGGATTAGCCAGTAAAGACTGTGTACTCAGATACTCCTACTGAGAAAAAGAGGGCGTTCCAGTCCAGCCAGCTCATTGACCAAGCCACCCAGAATGAGCCTCCTGAGTCACCGTCGTGCAGACTGGCTCCTTGCATCACAGAACTATTTCAAAATACAATGTTTTAGCAATGTCTCGGTGGAGAATTTCAGCAAGCACTTGGAATTTTACTGCTAGAAACACCCTCAGATTAATGTGCACCACTCACCTCTCCTTATATTTTCCTTACTCTGCAGTATACACCAGTTAAAACCCTTAGCTAACTGCACTGATTACAGAAAGAAATGTAACTCTTAAATGGACAGATTTCCTAGGCAACTAGCCATATGACCATCCAATCCCATAAAAATCATTAAATATCAAAATAAGTAAATAAGAGAGATTTATCTTATCATTGCATTAACATTCCAATGAGGTAAATGTCCTTGATTACTAAATACAACCTAGAAGAATTGGAAGGGGTTAATGCTGACCTTGGATATTGGGCTGGGAAACAATAATACACTGACAAGAAGATGTCACCTCTGTCCAGATTCTCTGGCCACTACTGCATCCATTAATTTTCTGCCCAGATGACAGCATGTCTCCTAATGTTTGCCTTGCCATTTCTATTTTTCCCAATCAGTATCAGTCATCCCCTTGCAAAGAAAACTAAAAAACAAGTGCCTGGCAAGGAAAACACAAACAAAGCTTCATTGGTCTAGATAGACATGTGCCATCATCAGCTCTGACAGCATCTTTAGACAAAGAGCAACCGAAAAGCTTTCCAAAAGAGAGAGAGAATAAAATTATGCTGCATATTGGGAGGTTTCCTCAAATGAAAGAATGAAGAAGGCAGTAAAAAAAATATTACCATTGTGTTTGAACACAACTGATTTCCAGTATGTTTATTGCACAGACAAAATAAACACGAAGAACTGCAGATAAACAAAACTGCAGATGTAATTTAGTCTGGCGGATGCTGCACCAAACAGCACAAGGAGAGAATCAGTAATCACGTTTTCTTTCAGGCTGTGGTTAACAAATCAGATAGACACACACAGCTCTCTAGGTATAATGGTGTACTAAAAATAACCTCGTTGCCTCCTTATGCAACCCAGAGGCAATCTCATTCACTTTCTAAATTTAGAGTTCTCAGCAAAGGCCAGTCTGGCGGGGAGGTGGTTGGTGGTGCCAGTTAGCAGAATGACTCATAGAGCTCAGCTAATAAAAATTAAATTTATCCCTCCCTGGAATAATATATGAAGGGATACAGGTGCAGGAAACATTTTTAAGAGCCCCAGATAAGATAAAGTAAGCTTTGTTACTTCAATCAGGGCAGGAGAGGATGAAAGGGGGCCATTAGACTCAAATTATCTTGTAATAGAAACAAAAATTATATTATGTTTATCTAGTAATCTTATGGGGAGAAATTCTAAATGCATCAACAAAGCCACAGCTTGCGGACTGTTTATATGCGTGGGTCAGTAACTCGATATGGGGTGACAATTTCTGAAGCAGAAACAAGATTTACCAACTTTGAAGTTTTCCATTAAAGAGACACATGCTTTCCCTCTCTGATCCATTCTACTGTTCATCTCTTGTGCAAGTTCTAATGGCAAATTTAGGAATAGAACTTCACACACACACACACACACACGCACACACACACACCATGCAATTATTGCTCCCTCATAATTCACTAAGATGATTAAATAATAGAATCAGCTTTGTTTCTAGTCTCTAATCACAAATTATTATTTACCCTGGTAACATTTCCATTTATCCGTCATGCACACTACCAGAAAATTCTAATGGCCAGAACCGTTTTGCAGTAATGTTTCATGACAATAAATGCTCACACTGGCATTTGAAGTCACATCCTGAATTACCTTTAAATTATAATAGAAAAATTCTTGGTTTCCATGAAATATATTATTATTCTTTGAAAACTGTTTATCTGTGAATGGATGACAGAAAGATTTCATGGGCCTCCGGAAATACAAACCTGGGTCTGAGTCCAAATTGGATAATTCATTTCAATATTCTGAGACTCAAAATCCTCACCTGTAAAATGGGGCTAATAGTAATATATTAGCAAAGTGCCAAAAGTTTCAAAAGAAATAATATATGTAAGAGTACTTTGCAAATTATAAGCTCTTTAAAATTGTTTTCAGGGTACAAGTTATCAGCATTCAATTGTCTAAACAATATTTTTCCTTTTGAACAGTTTCTTCCTGTTTTACCATGTCTATTGTAGATTTTTGATCTTATTTACTCTTTCGGTTTCTCACACTAGGGAGACATAGATAACAATATGGAATGTATTAACCATTGTTACCCTCCTATTATGTTGCTTTGAAATTTTGTTCTATTTTTTTCTCTTTAAAATAAAAAATTGTTTTCATTTTTTACTATATAAAAGCTTTGTAGAATATAAAATATATCAGCATACCCTTTCTTTTTTTCAAATGATGACACATATTTAGCAAAACTTTACTGTAACAAAGACTATGGGTAGTCTTGCATTTAAAAAAAAAAAAACCCTTGGGCTGGTGAGATGGCTCAGTGGCTTAAGTGCCTGCCCGGCAAGCGCGAGGGCCTGAGTTCGACTCCCGGAGCCCACATACGAAAAAGGGGCCGGTGATATCGCTCAGCGGCACGGGTGCCTGTTGGCGCGCGAGGTCCTGAGGTCGACCCCCCGGTACCCACAAAAAAAAAAAAAACATTTGTTTTTAAATGAGAATATTCCAATATCTTTTGCTCATATATAACCTATTATGGATTTAATATGGAGAAACTCTAGGTTAGAGAACTGCATTTTTTAAATATTATTTCCTATAGACCATCAATAATACAATTGGCTTACACCTCATATGAATATGTATAATAACCATATATTTTTATTTTCTGGGAACATGAAGTCCCATTTTCAAATAGTCTGTCTTATTTTCACAAAACATTAGTTCATATAATTTTTACTTTAATAGGCAAATTGACCAATGCCAACATTTTGCAGATATTCAGTGGGTAGTCCATTCAAATATACTTTGATAAAAGAGAAAGAGCATGTTCTTAGATGATGTGTATTTAAATATAGATTTGCAAGCACACTGCACTGCTTTTATGTATTTTTCAGTTATCCAAAGCCCATCAGGGAGATCCCAACAGTATCTTTTGTCTTTGCTACTTATTTCTTTTTCTGGTAAGACCACTTAACAAGTGACCTACCTTCTTAAATTCTTAAGGGCACAAAACAATAGTGTTAACTGTAGGCACTATACTGTACGGCAGACCTCTAGATCCTACTCATCTAGCATAATTGAAATTTTATATCCATTACACAGCAATTCCCAATTTCCCTTTCCTCCAGTCCCCTGGTAGCCATCATTCTATTCTCTGTTTCTATGAGTTGAACTACTTTAGATATCTCATATAATGGAATAGAGAAATATAAGTTTATTATACTTCGTTTATGTATTTGTACAGAAAGAAAACTGGAGCTATATCCACAACAGAAGAAAACATTAAGCAAGTTCATAACCTGAACTTTTATTTTCACATCCTTTCCCAAAGCTAATCATTTATTCAAATATGAGCATCTTCTGTAGGTAGGGCCTGTAGGGAAATGAAATACTGGAAAAGAAGAGAACACAGTGGTAACAGCTAACATTTACATTGCCCTTATTTTATGCCAGGTGTCATTCTGCACTGTTCTAAGTACTTTACAAATAACAATGCAATTAATCCTCCTAACAACCCTCTGAGTAAGTACTATTACTGTTTTCATTTTGTAGATGGGATAACTGAGCTGCTGAAAGGTTAAAAATGACTTTCCTGAGGTGTCTTCACATATCGGAGTGGCAGATGAGATGGTCGAACTTACAGCATTCGGCCCATGAATCTATGTGCTTAACCACCATGCTAGGTGGCCTGTACTCTGAGTTTTTTTTTTTTTTCCTAGAGTGAAGATGTTGCCTGTTGACCCTGAATTTGATTCAATATCCAAGACAGTGCTAAAAACCATCAGTGTTTCCTATCAAAGATATACATGGCTTGTGGAAGTTCTCCTTGGATGGTCACCTTAGTCAATTACAAAATACTTAGCTGCAACACAAAATTAAGCTGTCCCAGGAAGGCAAAAACAAACCTTTTTTCAGGATCACAAGTACCAATGAAGATGCTAAGATCCTCTGCACCTGCTCTTCTGTCTGTACTTGCAGGTCCCTCTGTTCTGTGACGTTTCTGGTCCTTACCTAAATAAATCCGGAATTTGTAGTGTGGTGAGCATGGGACTTCCACCATTCCATAGCTGATGAAGACCTCATCACAATTAAGCTGGCCTACACTTGGTAAGCTGTGTTTCTGCCTCCACAGCATCTAAAAATCACAAGGAAGACTAAAATGGTAAAAACACTAGATAACAAAACTAATCTGGGGCCCACTTTTGTCATTATCTAGGCCAGTGATGGCAAATCTTTTAGAGACCGAGTGCCCAAACTATAACCCAAAACCCACTTATTTATCACAAAGTGCCAACACTGCAATTAAACTTGAATACTGACCAGGGGAAAGTTGACGAGGTAAAAGTTTGGACAAGTCATGGCTAATGAGTCGCAGCTTGTGAAGTCATCATTTGGCACCACTACTCCTTTCCAAGCATGCAGATGGCCCCTATGTGCGCTGGTATCCACTCTGCTGCCGGGGCGACGCTGAGGCGACTTGGCTCGTGAGCGGACAGAGGGGGCTCTGCGTGCCTGCTGCAGCACACATGCCATAGGTTCACCACCACTGATCTAGGAGTTAGGACTTGACGGGATCATTTAACCTCAGCCTCACCACCTGCAAACCATGCTCACTGGAGAACTCCAAATCCCTTTATGTAAAATTCCACAACTCTAAAGATACAGACTTGTGTAAAACAAAGAAACTTAAGACTAGAAATACATAAAAGCAAGTATGGAGTTTTTCTTTTGCTCTATTCAAGAAAGTCATAGGCCTAATCATTGCCGGAAGACTTTCCAAAAGTCTTGGGCCTTAAAGGCAAATGGGGCCCCAGAACTCAAGCATAACATCCATTGCAATCTTCTACTTTTAGGTGGGTCTGCCCATGCAACAAAGAACATCTGCAGGTGTATGCCTGCCCTGTCATACAATATTCTCTCAGCTACACCCAGTCAGAAGCACAGAAGCCCCCCAGTTAATGAGCCACACTTGGTGGGCTCAGTGAGCATTAATACTTGAGAGAGTAAGGAATGAGTGGAGAGCCAACTATGGAAGCACCAGAAAGAAATGACACTATGGTCTCTAAATTCCCAGTAAATCATCTATGAAGAAAGTCTGAGGGAAAAAAAAAAACACACAAATAATACAGTCACAGTTTTCCGGTGTATAATTACTTATCTAGCTAATTCAACTACATAGAAAATTGTTATGCCAATACAGTGATAAAAAGAAAAACCCTCTGTGTAACCAAAATAGATAATGCCAAGTTCATACACAAAATGTGTACACTTTATTCATGGGAAGGAGACTAAAGTTCTTATTCAGAAGTTGTATGTCCTAACTTTACCTGCCGTTTCAACAAGCTTACTTATTTGGTTGCCACATTGAGAAAAAAGAAAAGCAAAAATTAAAGGCTGTTAATTCTAAGTGGGGTGAGAGGTGGGAATATCAGGTAGAAATGGCCTGCATTGACTGGGGTCAGAGACAAGGAAAGAGACAGGGAAACTTCAAAAGGGAAACTCAAGTAGCATTTACAAGATAAGGTAATAGCAGGCCATTAAAGGAATCAAAGGCCCTTGATTACAACAGTAGAACCTGAAAACTTAGCACAACCATTGTTGTTCATGGTGATGCTAAATCATACAAAACACTTAGATCTCATTCAGGATTCAGAATTGAAGGAATCAAAAAGGAAGGAAATATATTATTGAAGAGTCACATCAAATAATTAAAGAAAATGTTGACATGCATACAATTTTTCTCTAAATGGAAAATTTCTTTAACTAACTAAATCATGTCTTTATAATTCAGGCAAGCATATTTGTTGGTCATTATCCTGAAGAGTCCTTGCAATATACGATACTAAAAATGTGAAGTGATGGCATGCAAATTAAGACATTTGGAGAAAATACAAAAAGGCTTTAGGTTTGGCTAAGTTGCAAGTGATGAGACAGTTGGGGGAAGGGCATTATTTCAGTTGGAAATACACTATCATTTTAGATACAAAGTCACTGAAGTGATAACATTATCTAAGCTCAAAAATTCTTATCAAAACCTTTATCATATGTGAAGAGATACTATCTCTGAAATTTAAATCCCCAGATTCCTTTGCTTATAATTTCTTGAGTTTGAGCACCAACATTTACATTTTCAATGGATGTCTAAAAGTCTCTGGAAGAGAGCAATCTTCCACAAAATTCAGTTCCAGTGTGTACTACTGCAAAGGAATCCCGCATGGGATGCCTGCTGTTATACAAGCACCTTTAAAGGTAGGTGAGCAAATGGCGCAGCTGGAAGATTTTGTGGGTATGGAACCTGGCTGAACAAATCTTCTTACTTCACGCTTCAAGCTAGCTGTGAAGCACTAAGCAATGTAGTGCTTGTTTTGTGCCAACAGGGCCAGGAACCTCGGCAAATCCTAATATATGTACACATTTAGCTGAATCCACAGCAAAAAATGCTCTTTACTTCCTCCTAGAGGTGTAGAATATTGATTCAACTGCTATCCCTGGGCAGAGAGATAGAATTAAGATTTTGTTATTTGCCTTAGTATAGAAATCCTTTTCATCCAATAAAGCATGGCGGAATGGCATAAAAGAGCAAGCACAGGCATGTATGTCTGCCTGCCTCCCTCCCACCCTCTGGTCCTTGCTCTCCTTCTTTTTTCTTTCTTTCTTTATAACTGCCTCCCTCCCTTCCTCCCTCCTTCCTTTCCTTCCCTCCTTCTTTTCTCGGTACAGTATCTATTTTCTCTACATATGTGTGTATATCCTCCATAGCTTTCCTCTTCACTATACTGAACCAGAAGTTGGAATAAGGCAATGGAAAATCCCCTAACAGAAATCCCTACTGTCAAACAGCATCTCTTACTGAGTCATTTGCTCCTCTAACTGCCCAGAAAATGGCCTCTTCTAGTGCACTAAATGGCATCTCAAGTTGCTTGAGAAATCTAATGCACCTCCTCCTACCAGGCAATCTGTTCTCTTTTCATGTGTAGCATTAGGTTGTATTATCCTTAATTCCACACCCACACACGCTGTTACCTAGGCAACACCATCCCCAGATCACACATTGGTCAAACCGAAATTTTCATCCATCTTGTAAGTCAAATAGGAGGCTAATATAATCAAATGTACCACAATTGATTTTCAAAACAGTTATAAAAGAAAATTTGTAAAAATAGCTAGAACTTCAGTGGTCAAAAGGATGGTTGGTGCATGCAAGGAGGTGTTTAGTTAGTTGTCAAAGCATAAGGATAAGGTCTCTACAGGCCAGCTTGGTCCCCCCAATTCAAGTAGCAACTGAGAAGGTGCTGGTGGCTGTTTGATAGATTTTTTTTTCTGTTCCTTAGAGGAAAAAATTAAAATGTACAGTATTGTGTCCATTTGGGATCTCCCAAAAGCAGTCTTTAGTCAAGGATTTGGGTACAAATCTTTTATTTGGGCAGTGATGTCAGACAGCTTTCTAAAAGGGGGAAGGAGGAAATGAGACAAGAAAGGGAAGAAAAGCTAACAATGCATTAATGAGCCGATTACTACTGTGGACAAATGGCGCAAAACCCCACTGGAGTCCCTCTAAAAACAATGCGGAACATATCTCGGAATTGCCTGATGATGATGCAAGGATGCTGGGGCATTTATTCTCTTAGTCCCACGTGTTATAGGTTGAAGGTTGTGCCTTGCATTAACTCCCAGGCATTTGCAGCCTTCCCAGAACAGGAGCTGAACAAGCTGCAGCTGCAGCCAGAGTGCCTCCGGCAAAGGGAGGCACAAACCCTGATAGTGAGCAAGGGAACCATCTGCAGTGACCTCCACAGCCTGTACTGCGGTACCGAGAGCAACTGGAAACATAATGAATTCCAAACCAGTTTCAAAAGTTGATCAATAAAATTTTCAGAAGTCTTGAACATGCCACCAAAACACCATGATTTGAAATGAAGCAAAAAAAAATACAAAATAAAAATAAAATTATGGGTTTTAAGCAGGGACAGTATTAATTATATTGTCATTCTGTTTCTTACATTGTCATTATTTTTCTGATCAATCACACAGCTCAGAAAGAGCCTGGCCTCAGAATGTGGCACTGTCAGGAATGCATACACACACTTGAGGTCCTTACATGGCACAGAAAAGAGCTGGTGTGTTAAAGAGAAGTGGAAGCCACCCCAAAGACAAAGACCAAAGAGAAGATCGTGCTTACCAGACTCCTATGTAAGAAAGCAAGAAGCTTCTGCTTTGCCCCTTGGGACAATCTCTGACATCTAGATGCTTGATTGTTGCCTGAAAAATCAAGAAGAAAGTCAACATGTCATGGGTTGGGATGACATGTCTGAGGCATTGTGAACTGTGCCTCAAGCTATGGGACATCATGGCAGCAAGCTTCTCAGAGTGTAATGAAAGAGTCCAGCAGCAATGTCTGACCTCCCAGGTCAGTTAATAGCTCTCCTCTCCCCTCTTTACCCACTCACATGATTAGCCCAGACATTCGAGAGACCCTGGACAGTGGAGTGAGTAGAAGGGAGAAGGACAGCCCTATATCCTATTGAAAGAGACCAGGAGAGGAACATATAAGCCACATGCATGCAGCTGGGGCTGACAAAGGAGAGGCCAGATTGAGAAAATGGCAAAGTGTAGACTGATTGAGAGCACAGACTTTGAAGTGGCAAAAGTCTTGCTTTTAGCAAGTGTTCTAAATTTTTTATGCTTCAGTTTCTGCATCTGTGAAATGGGGATAACACTAATACCTACCTGGAATTCTTCTGAGTTCAGTAAGATATATAACCTTTGTAACATTTATAAATAATACTGTAATGTTCACTACTCTATTTTGGGAGGGTTGTGGGGGAGTTTGATGAGGTCCGCAGACAGAGGCTATGGAGACTGTGGAGAGTTGAAACATTTAAAGATAAAGTTGATAAACATTCTAGAGAAAGAGAAAGGAGGAAGGAGATAGACTCAGGACTCAAAGCGCTACAGTTCCTAGGGAATTCTGTATAAAACTTTCTAATAGTGATGCAACTTAGTGTATTATAATTAATGGTTTGGGGATGTTTTAGTTACTTTTCTTGTTGCTGAGACAAAATACCCAACACCCGAAGTTAAAGGAGGAAAGGGTTATTTGGCTCACAGTTGTACAGGTTTCAGTCCATAGTTGGCTGGCTCCAAGGCAGGGTGGCACGGCGGAGGGGTATGGCAGAGGAGAAAGAGTTCATGGCAGGCAGAAGACAGGAAAGCAGTGAAGTAGCAAGGAAGCAGCAGCCGTCCCTTCTCCTTTCTGTCCTTTTATATCTACCTGGGCTACCCACACTTTGGGTGGTGCCACCCACACCCAGGGTGGGCCTTTTCATTGTCCACACCCAGAACTATGCCAAACCAATCAGTGGACTAATTTAGTAATCACACACTTAATCCCAGCATCCCACCCCCTAGATTGAGCCACCTCTGAAAATCCCCACCAATGACTACATGAGGCTTTGTGGGGACATCTAGACACAAGCTGTAACAATAGGTCTAAATTCCCTGGTAGTCTCTGAACTCCTTCACGAACCTATGTGTCAGGCACCGATCCAGGTGCTAAAGTAGTGAATTTAACAAAACGCCTTGCTTCACAGGGCTTACACTGGAGGAAAAGGAGTCAGGCAAAAAGTTACAAACATATATTATAGGAAAAGCACTCATGAGAGCTATGGGAAATAATTAAGGCTAAAAGAAATAAGAGGATAAGGCACCAGCATGGGGAGTGAGAATAACCTGAGGGTCTGCTGATAAAGTGACATTTGGGCAGAGCCTCCATGAAAGTGGGGGAAGGGGCCATATGGTCATCCTGAAAGGAGTGTTCCAGATGGTAGCATCACTGATGAGTATGAGGAAGAGCACAGTGGCCAGAGAGGTTGGAGTGTCGGGAGGTGACAGGAGGGGAAGTGATATAAGAAAAACTCTGGTGCAAAACAGGATCACCTGGGAAGCTCTGAAAAACCGAATTCCAGGCTGCAACACAAGTAAATCTAATCACCATCTGAGAGTAGGACCCAGGCATGGAAATTTTTAACAGATTCCCTAGATGATATGATCAATGCGTAGCAAAATATGAAAACCATGACACAGGTCTTTGAAGGCCATTTTAAGAATTTGGCTCTTACTAGTAGACAGGAAGCCACTGGGGGTTTTCAGCAGAGAAAGGACATGATTTGTATTTTCAAAGACTCACTCTGGCTGAATGGACTACAGGGGAGAGAGGAGTGACACAGCAAGACTGCTTAGGAGGCAAAACACTATCATTGATTTTCTGTATCCTCAGTGCCTAGCACATTTGCAGACATAAAATAAATGTCCCAATGACACTCCCTCAGCCTGAAACCTGCAGATCTATGAATGGTTTATCACCACAGTTCCTTCTGAGAGTTACCAGGAAAAATGCAGGATGGCCAGTCAAATTCAAAGAGCAGATTTAAAGAGTGAAAAATTTTTCAGTATTGCATGAAACGTATGCATACTAAACAGTATTTGTTCCTTGTCTGACATTCAAATTGATCTAGACTTTTTATAGATTTTTTTTTTTATTTTAACTGGACCCTGTTGCATTATTTGCTAAATCTTGCAGCTCTGCCTTCAAGCCTTACTCAGTGGCTTTTCCTGACTATCAACTACAGAGTTGAAATGCTCTCCCCTGGGTTTCTCTATCGCCTTTATCTTATATCATTTATTTTCAGAGCTCTGATCCTCATCTGCCATGATATACATAGGTTTATTCTTCAGTTGTCTCCCTGACTAGTTGACCAACGGAAGAACATCAATTTTATTATATTCACAGTGGTATCTGCAGAACTAGAGCAGGGCCTGGCATATACAAGATACTCAACACCTCTATGGCAGGAAGAAAGGAAGGGAAGGAAGAAAGGAGGGAACAAACATGAGCCAGAGAGAGAAAATAATATATACTGTATAGGAGAAAAGAAGATGTTTTCTGGAGGAGGAAAAAGAGTTTACAAAGCATAATTCTGACTTTCTTCCCTCAGGGCATAGGAGTTGAGGTTATCTGCTAAAACTGTGGGAGGCAGAACTGGGCAGAAAATTCAATGAAAGAAAAGAATGTTTAGAGAGGCCACAATAGTAGGGAAATGGGAAAGTGAGTAAATAGTGGAAAACAAAGAATTGTCAGAATAAGGAGGCCCTACGGGGGACTGATAAGCATAATTTATAAGAAGGCTCGCTTGGTATCTTTGCAATTATCTCCAAGGGTCTCAGGACCAGGAGAAAACACACATAAAAGCAGTTTGGGGAAAGGGTCGAGGTCTGAGAGGGCCCAATGATCAAGGAATCCAGAAAATTAATTCCCAATTTAAGATAACTTATAACTTAGGCTAGGTTAGGAGGTGAGAGGATATTGGGGGAAATTACTAAATTTACCCATGAAGAAAGGCCAGAAAACCGAATGTGGGTACCGAAGAGTGTAGAGTTAGTACACTGCGTTCAGAAAGAATTTCAGAGTATAAATCATTGGAAGGGTTGAGGCAATATTAGACCAGTTAATTGTTCAGCCTCTGAGACCAAACTGTCAGAGTTTGAATCCCAACCCTGACGCTGTAACTTTGGACAAGTTATCTAATATTTCTGTTCTTCAGTTGCCCATCTGTAAAAAATGGATTAATAATCATACTTACCTCGTAAATTTTGCTACAGTGATTAAGTGAGTTAATGTATGCAAAGTACTTAGACTATTTCATAGCATTATAGCATAACATTAACTAATACAATGCTGGTTGTGGGTTGTTACCATTTAAGAGAAATGAAATTGATTGTAATATGGGAGATCCACAGTGAGATAAAAAAGAACATATAAAGAACTCAAAAAAATCAGACCTCCCAAATTTAAAGACCCACTCCAAAAATGGGCATCTGAGATCAATACACATTTCTCAGATGAAGAAATACAAATGGCAAATAAATATACAAAAAATGTGCAACATCACTAGTCATTCAAGAGATGCAAATTAAAACAACACTGAGATACCATCTCAACCCAGAAAGAATGGCTATTATTAAGAAATCAACTAATAACAAATGCTGGAGGGGCTGTGGGGAAAAAAGGAACACTTCTTCACTGTTGGTGGGAGTGTCGACTGGTACAGCCACTGTGGAAATCAGTGTGGAGATTCCTCAAAAAACTAGAATTGGAGGTCCCATTTGACCCAGCTATTCCCCTTCTGGGTATCTTCCCAGAAGAATTAAAAACATCGTACCACAGCCATATATGTGCACCCATGTTTATAGCAGCACAATTTGTAATAGCCAGATTGTGCAAACAACCCAAATGCCCATCAACTGAGGAATGGATAAAAAAGATGTGGTATTTTTATACAATGGAGTACTATTTAGCCATAAAGAAGGATAAACTGGAGACTTTTATAGGTAAATGGATGCAACTCGAGAAAATGCTCATAAGTGAAATAAACCGGACGCACATGTGTAAGCATCGTATTGTCTCTCTAGTATGAGAAACTGAAAGAGTAAATAAGATCCAAAATGTACAATAGACATGGTGAATCAAAAAGAAACTGGTCAAAAGGAAAGAGAGACTGGGATAGGGGAATAGGGAAAAGAAAGAAGGGAAAGGAAAAAAAATTGTATTTATATATAAGATGGTTAAGATAAATACACTACTAATTTTACTTAGTTCATTGAAGAGTAAGGTTTCTGCCAATAATGTTTGGACAATTGAATGCTAATATCTGGTATCCCGAATAACTAACTTAAAGATAACAATACCTAATGCATTAACCATTGTTACCCTCCTATTATGTTGTTTTGAAAATTTGTTCTTTTTTGATTTGTTTTGTTTTGTTTTTTCTTCTCTTTAAAATAAAAAAAAAAGAATAATCAACTAAAAAAAAATCAAATGTGCCATATAGGTTTTACCATAAGGAAAAAGCAACAATATCTTCAAGGAAAACTAAAACAAAGAAAAATTTAAAATGAAAGACATATAGGGCCAGTGAGATGGCTCAGCGGCGTAAGCGCCTGCCTGGCAAGTGCGAGGTCCTGAGTTTGACTCCCGAAACCCACATACGAAAACAGGGCCGGTGATATCACTCAGCGGCACGGGCGCCTGCTGGCGCGCGGGTCCTGAGTTCTAACCCCGGTACCCACAAAAAAAAAAAAAAAAAAGAAAGACATATAGAAAACAAACTTTAAAACATGTTAATAACAGAACTAATTGATTCAAGACAGCTTTTGGAAAATTAGCAAACTCTATTTTTAAAGATAAAATTTAAAATAATGCAGACCATAAAGCACCAGAGACTCATATTTTAATCCTTATAATCACAGATGCACTGTGTATCTTTGTATTGCTTGTATATATGGTAATGTCTCATCAAATATTTGTTGAAGTAATGAATAAAAATAAGTAAATGGAAGTAATACGATCTTTTTTAAAAATTTGAACACATTTCCTGGTATGAAGGTGTAACTTCACATTTTTGTCATACTGCAGATACTTCAAACTTTTGTCCAAAAAATATTAGATAGTTGGGGGAAGGAGAGAGAGAGAAGGAGGGAGGGAGAGAAGAGGAACAGAAAACATTAAAGGAGAGTGGAAGAGAGGGAGGGGATATGCAGACAGGCAGGCAATAAGGGAGGAAGTAAGGTCTATTTGAAAGCATCAGAGCTGCTAAGGCGAGCAAAACACTGAAAAGAGGAAACTATGGAGAAAGGAGACCGCATTCTGCATCTGCTTTTTCCTGAGGGCAGCTGGCAAGTCTAGCCAGATGGCAATAGGCTGCGAATATCAGCTTTACCCAGTGAGAAGACTGCCAATAAGAGGCAGGGAAACAGTAAGAGGTTTGAGGGTCTAAGAATCCAATGAGAAGGGACAAAGATCTGGGTCTTGCACTTGACCAGTTTTTCCCTCAAAACATTTGCTGAATTTTGAAGTTGCACAAGACAGGAAACTAAGAAACTAAAAAGAGAGTTCATTAAATGCAGAAGGTTGTACTTGGCAATCGTTCCATGCTGAAAAGTCTAAGAGTTTGGGATTGACCACAGTATAGAAGCTTTGTAGAACATCCCAGGTTCTCACCTGGAACCCTTGAGGGATAAAACTCTGGTAGAATAAGTAAACAATAGAGAGATACATAAGAAAACACAGCCTAACCTTAAGACAATCATCTCCCTTCACCTCCGCAGTAGAGGAAAAGGCGAAACTTCTCTGGAAAATTATCATCCAGACCTTTTTATCTACAGTATCTAAAATTTAATCAAATACTACCAGACATTTAAAGAGCCTCAAACTAACAGTTAGCAAGCAAAACTTTGAAATACCTAAGATTAATGTGTTCAAGACAAATAGATTATTTTCAAGACAAACAGCATATGCATAAGATCAATATGTTCAAGACAAATAAACATAAACACAAGAGAACAGATTAAGATGGAAAATATCAGAAATGACATCTATCAAAAGATGAAGCAAATGGAAATCCTAGAACTGAAAATTGTGATATTTGAAATTAAAAACTAAATAGAACGTCTAATAAGAGATACGACAAAAAAGAGGATTCATGAATTGGAGGACAAACCAATGGGAAATACACACACTGAAACACTTAGAGACGAAAGGATGGAAAATACTAAAAGAAAAATAAAACACATGTGGGAAGCAAGTAAAATAGTTAACATGCATGTAACTGGGGTCAGAGAGTAAAGGAAAGATAGAATTGGTCAGAAGCCATACTTGAATAGATAACATCTGAGGATTTTCCCAGTAAATGAAAAGCAACAACCCATGGATTCAAGGGCCTTAATATACTCCAAGAAGGCTGAAGACAAAGAAAACCAAAACCAAAGCTAGGCATATAGTAGTAAAACTTGTAAAATCAAAGAGAAAAACTTTAAATTTAGAGGAAAAGATACATGAAGGTAAAACATTAATACCCCTTGCTAACTTTTCTAACGAAGTGGTAGAACCCAGAAAGCAATGAAATCACACTATTAAAATGCTAAAAGAAAGTAACTGCCAGCCTAGATTTCAATATGCAGTAAAACATTCTTCAAAAATGTAGGTTAAATAAAGACGTCTTCTTGCAAAAACTGAAAGAATCCATCACCACAGGACTGTGATACAAGAAACACGAAAAAGAATTTTTCTGGAAACAGAAAAATAATCTCAGAGAGAAACGTGGAAATACAGGAAGGAGAAAGGAACAAAAAGATAAACCTAAATGAGTACTAAATATATAAAACTAAATATTTTCTTGTAGAAGTTAAAATACATGTATAGTTAGATTTATGACAACATCACAAAATACAAAATGAGAGGAAATAAAGTTCTACTCTTCTCCAACCCTAGCATTGTCAGAGAAGTAGAAAAAGTAAAAACTTATATTAAAATAATAAGGAAGTATGACATAATCTCTAGAGAGTAACCACTGAATGTAGTAAAAGGATGTGCAACTAACAAGCTAATTAAGAGAAGAAATTGAATCATAAAAAATATTGTGACCCAAGAGAAAGGCAAGAGATCAATGAGAAAACATAGAAAATTATGTAAAAAAGACATATACGAACATTAACCAATAGAAAGTTAGCAGTACTATATTAATATCAAATAAAGTAGATATTAAGGCAAAAACAATATTTGAGATTAAGAAAATATTTTGTAACAATAAAAATTTAATATACCAGGAAGATATTAAAAGATGTCTATAGTATAGCTTCAAAATATGCAAAGTAAAAATATGTAGAACTAGGGATGGGGATGTAGCTTAGTGGTAGAGAGCTTGCTTAGCATGTACAAGGCTCTGGTTTCCATTTCCAGCATCAGATAGACAAAGAAAATTGGCAGAACTAAAAGGAGAAATACACAAATCTATGATTATACTAAAAGGATGACATTTCATTGGTCATTTATGGAGTATAAAATTAGAATACCAAAGGTAATATTTTACTTTAAAATATTTTGCCGGTCCATTGATCTTTATCTACTCTATATATGTATTACTTATATTCTGTTCTTTTTAAAGACTATAGTCAAAAGCTAATTTTTTGTTTGTTTATTTATTTGTTTGTTGGTTTTTGAGCAATTACTGCCCAAATGGATACCATAGCTCACAGGGGAGTACTGGGGGAGGTGAAAGGACCTGAATGTTTCCAAAAGGTAGAAGGTACAGTAAACTGACCTTACTGATAAGTAATTACATTCAACAGTGTTCTGATGATCCTTAAGAAATAAAATACAATCAACTCAAATCAAGTGGTATAGTAATGTAAAAAAAAGTGTTTTAATTTTATCACTTCTAAATTAAGAGATTGATAGTTTCTCGTAAACTAGAAGATAAGGAACATTATGTAAAACTGTAATTATAAAGCTAGCTACCAAAGCAAATACATGAACATTTTTAATTATTGGAATAGATTCACACACACACACAGAACCAAGCAATCAGACTGACCAAACAATAAAGGATGTTTTAAAGATACGGAAACAAAACAAAACAAACAAAACAATTATAACCCAAAATAAGTTGAGTGAACCTCTACTCTTGCTAATGACAGATTAGATAACTTCAAAATACTCTCCCTCTAAAGAGCACTAGAAAAGTATAAAGAAATATATTTTAAAATCGACTTAAAGGTCTCATTAACAAGATAGAGAAATATTAGCAAGACAAAATTAAGGGGAGAATGGATGCCCTGAGAAATGAACCCTGCACTTACTCTCTATTCTTGACTGTGTCTGATGGTCCTGAGGGAAGGGTTGAAAGGCTACGTAGTAATTCTGTCACCCTGGTGGAGCTAAAGGAACAGCCACTAAGGGGTAGAGGCTGGGGTTAAGAGGCTGCCGATTAACCTTCCTTACTTTGACATTGATCTCCAAAGGTCTGCATCCCAAGATTAGTGTGAACGGACAGCACGTGAGCTATCGTGAAGACTGTAGGTCATCTTCTAATCCTCTCAATCCCTGAAATTGAACAGAAGTGATCAAGATTGCTAGTCCATCTGGGCATCTGGCAGAAGTAAATAATCCTCCATGGAGGAGCATAGCATCATCTTGGGTCTCAGATTACTTCCACCAACAATTTTTCAAATACAATGTCCAGTGTGCAAACAGAAGTAAGCAGCCCCGCGACAAGACAACACGAAGACCAGCAGAGAAATAAAGATATAACAATATCCTTATATTGGAGTTATCAAACACTTTGAAATAAACATGCTTGCCAATTTCAAAGAGATACAAACTAATTTTGAGAATTACAGCAAAGAAATGGAAACTATACAAGAGAATCAAGTTCCTTGTCCCAGCACCAAAAATCTACATGTCAAATCCAAAAATATGTGGCCAGTCTTTGTAGCATTGGCGTGTGAAGTTATTGATTCATTTGCTTAATAGGTATATACTGAGCTAGTTTTCTGTATAAGCCAGTTAGGAAGATGAGAAGAAAAAATAAAACGCTGGTACTCTGCTATCACAGATTTTATAGTTTATAGTCACATTTATCACATGTTATTCTAGTCCAAAAAGCACTAATTGGCAATGCCCTAAGATACTCCCAATGTTGGTTTTTTTAAGGTGAAGAAGAAGGAGTAAGTTTTGATGTTTAAATGGTCTAGTCTTAAATCTATTTTTAGGGAAGTTTCTAATGATGGGCAGGTTGGACGGCATCATTACTGTGTGGTGTGTATAAGAGTTGCTTGCCTTAATCTAGAATGGCAAGAGTACAGTCGTTCATACTCCAGAGCACAATGGCTTCAGCCTAAGTATTATGATCACACAGGACTTAAGGTCACCATCATTCCTCAGGCCACAGAAGAAGCATAAGAAACTCGGTCCCGTATATATTTGAAACTGTATTGATTTAGAGGCTGTTGAAAGCAATATATTTCTTTTCAACTTCTTTAAAACAGGAACCTGCTGGGGCCTCCTGGAGAAAATAATCTATTCTCAATACTAGGAAGACAGTTGAATTAAAGCATAAAGTACTTAACTTCCAAGATAAATAACCTTTATAGCAAATATAGATTCCAAAATTTCCATTCGGAGCCTGGGAAGGAACAAAGTTGTTTCTTAGAAGCATGAACTTCTCTGAGACAGATTCATGAATAAAGGGGATACAAGCTGGTCTATTAAAGAACACATGTTCTGCCAGGAGTGGCAGTGTATGCCCGTAATCCCAGTACTCTGGGAGGCTGATGCAAGACGACTGCAAGTTTGAGCCCAGCAAGACCCTAACTCAAAATTAAAAAAAAAAAAAAATCCTGGAGTGTAGCTCAATGGGAAGGTCTGGATTCAATCCTCAGGGAAAGAAAAAGAAAAAGGAATGAAGAGAGAGAGGGAGGGAGGGAAAGAGAAAGAGAGATTAAGAGAGAGAGGCTTACATATACCTGTTATTTGTCCCAAATACTCTGTTGGAGCACCTAGAAGAGGGTGATCTGTCCCCCACACCCTCTCCCAGGGGGCCAGAATAGCCCCAGATGTCTCATACACAGTTATTGGGCTGCGGTCAGGCACTGCAGGAATCTGCCTGGCTCTGGGTTGAATCACTATGGATGGATCAGCCTCAGCTCCTATATCATACCTGTGGCCACCAATGCTGCCAAGCTGGGTCACACCCTGAGTCACCAAGACCAGCACAACACTGGGGTAGTGGCAATGTCTACATTGCCATGGGATGCCTCTTGCTGAAGTGGACTTGTAGCCCAAGACAACCACAACCAGTCCCAGATAATGCTAGCTGGAATGGCATCCTTCTATACTGGGATTCATGTACTTCCCTGGCTCTGGAGTTGCTCCAGAGGTTCTATCTACAGGCAGGCCCAGGGAAGGGGACCTTTAGAATCTGTCCAGTGATAGGTTTCACTAGTCCAGCACTTAGTTCCAGGGAAGTTTTGTGCTTACTACCCTTATCCATACACCCAGGGAATGGGGTCTTATAATGCTCTATGCTGCCCAAAGTTGGGATAGTGTTGGTGAAGGCCACCTTGGCCACCTGGGCTGACACCAAGCTGGGTTGCACCCTAGTCCCAAGCTATAAGGATCCACGTGGTTTCAGGGGTGTGCCAGGTTCCCTGCCCTGAGGCTCTGTGCTGTGAACTTTGAACTGTGTATAGGGCCTTCAGTATCTCAGGTCTCAATACAGTGGCCTGGCACTGGGCTCCCACACTAGCTTTCATGCCCCACTCCCCGGTGGGTGGAGCGCTGCTATACCACCCAAGGTTGGAGAAGGGCGGTGGCTGCAGTCAGCTGCTTGGCCTCAGGGTCCCAGAAGGTCCCAGAAGCTCAGCCAAAGGGTATTAGCTTGGCGGTGGAGCTGCAGGGATCTCCACCACTGGGTTTCACCATTGCACGTCTAGTACTGGGATTCAAGCCTAAAAGCTGAACTTCATTCCCTCTCTGTCCCTCAAGTGGAGATGTCTCTCTCCGTGCTGAGCTTCTTGGAGTTGGAGATGGGGGTGAAGTCACAGGCAACTCTTTCTCTCTCACCTTCTTCAATAGGTCCTTTTGTTTTGTTGTTACACTAAAACAGGCACTACAGTCTCTCTTGTGAAGGGAGTTTGGTGCATGATCTCCAGTGGGGAGAGATCACTGGAGGGTCTTACTCAGCTGCCATCTTGCTCTGTCTCCCCCTGTTACTAAAGGACTGTAGGCATGTGGAAAATCAGTACCTTCTTATGCCACTCTCCAAATGTATATTCCTGTATAGCAAGGCAATCCAAAGGTTGAACTCAAGGTAACGTTTCTTAGATTCTTAGGTAGTAGTTACATGGAATAATACGGATTCATTATACTTCCAAAGTGAATCTACAACTCTAATGTCTCCTAAACTTCTGAAGTTACAGTGATCTGTATGATCAAATTTGGCTCTAACAACGCATATAAAGTAAAGCCAAAATGTTAACCTCAGGATCAGAACAAAATGATGCATTATCCTATCAGAAAAGACATAGAATGCAAAGAACTTGGGATTTTTATAAGATTGCCAAGCAATTTTCTTACAGATTTTCTTCCATAAGTTAAAATCTTACTATCTTCAGCATACTTTAAGTGAAGGAAATTTTGTTCTAGCTGACTTCAATGGCTAAAGGTGCTATTTGCTAGATCTTCCCATTTTTAATGTAAGATGATAACTAGAAATGCCAGATGCCTCCTACCTCATACACATTGTTCTTCTTAACAATATCTGAGGGAAGTTTCAATTCAGGATAAAATACTGAGAAAAATTAAGTATTGAACTCACAGTACAGAATACACTCAACTTGATTAATAGCTAATTTAAAAATCTACAAACAGTACAACTATAGATATTGAGCATGCATAACAACAGAGAGGTATAGAGAGATTCAGGTTTACTGACTATTCATTTCACATGAGGAAATTGCATAAGGATAAAGATAGACTGTTCTGGTTACAATTCAATTTCTCTCTCATCATGTTACTGATCTGTTATTCACGAATAATTTCTGTACTGCTCAATACAGAGCCACGTTGATCCAATTGAATTGGTCCTCTGCTTATATCAAAGGTGGTATATAGATATAGATATAGATATAAAATTTGAAAAGTATTCTAAATCCTCAAATGGTAACTTATTGAAGTTCAATATTTAAAATTTACAGATGCATTTCTACTGCTATTTCTAACCCTATTTGCTGGTGCACAGAACTCTACAAATAAAAGACATGAGCAAGATGACTCCTGCAGTATGAAGGGATTAAAGGTTGTGTAATAATTCTGCTAAGTTCCTGAGAGGCAAGCCTCCTACAGTGTGGCTCCAGGGGTTATGTAGATCTCTCTATCTTCACACAGGGAAAGAAAAATTTATGGATTGATAGTTGTCATAAGATTTTCCCCATTACTCAGAGTTATCTATGTGAGGCCTTCCTACTTCCCACACTCAGATAATTCCCTAAAGGCAGTTGCTAAAGTTGAGCTGTTAAAATATAGCTGTGTAAACTGAGTATGGTGACACATGCTTGAATCCCAGCACTCTGGGAGACTGAGGCAGGAAGCTTGAAAGCTCAAGCCTAACCTGGGCAACTTAGTGAGAACTTGTCTCGAAATGTAAAATTTTTAAAAAAGGACTGGCGATGTAGTCCATGACAAAAGCCCTGAGTTCAATCTCCAGTGAGGGGGGAAGATAGAGCTATTTATATGTTTCTTGTCCCTTACACTGACTTTAAAAGACTAATAAGGTGAACATCCCTCTTTGGAAACTGAGAGACCCAAGCTTCTGCAATGAATGAAAGTCTGAGCATCATAGCTGGGCACAAAAAAGTAGGGTAGGGTAGAGTAGGGTTTATTCTCCATTGGGAAGCATGGAACTGCAACTGTCTCACAGAAGCCATTCACAGTTCAACAGAGCCACCAAACCAAGCCATGTCTTACACAGAGATGGAATTCAGGTTGTTACCTTGGATTATCCAGCTAGGTCATATATAATCACGAAGATCCTAACGTGGAAAAGGGAATGGCGGAAGAGTCAGAATCAGAGAAAAGGCATCGTGTGAAAGATTCAACCAGCCATTGCTGTCTTTGAAGATGGACAAAGAGGCCATGATTCAAGATGTGATCAGTCTCTAGCAGCTGGAAAAAGTATAGAACTGATTCTTCCCTAGAGCCTCCAGAAGGAACTCTGCTCTGCCAACATCTTGATTTTCTTTTTCTCAACTTTGTTTACACTTATTTTTAACTACAATGCTCTGTTTTTAGCCTAATCATACCCACTGCAGACTGCCAAAACTGTGAGAAATATTGTTTTGTTATTTTAAGCCACTAAATTTGTGGCAATTTGCTACAGCAAAAAATTAATAAAATCATTGAAATGCTTTTGGGCATTTTTGGATTTCTTTGATGTTACCAGTTTATTTACGAAATGCTGGCATGGAAGACGGTATTCATACAGTATTCATGCACCTTCTAAATCATTCCCAGCCATGGCACCACAGCTAGCCAGTCTCCCCCTACCACAAAATGATCCCAACACAAATTGCTGTAGCTACTCCCAGAGTTTCATATCTGGGGTGGAGCTGAGAATTTCCACTTCAAAAATCTCCCAGATGATGCTGATGCTTCTCATCAGGAGACCAAACTTCAAGTCTCCCTGATGTAATGGAAAAGAAAGACATGTAAATAAACAATTAAGATACAGTGTGCTAACTAGCATGCCAGAAATGCACAAATAGTACAGCAACCAGTGGAGAGGCATCAAGAGTATGCACTTAGTTGTAGAAAGGTTTCAGAAAGAAGCATATTAGGAAAAGAAAAACCAGAAAAGATACTGGAAAGGATGGGATGGGGAGAATCAGGAAAGGAGTATGTGTATCTGGCAGAGGACGACCCATATGGAATGACATAAAGTAGGAAACTCCCTTTACTTTCAAGACACTGAAAATACACAACTGGAGAAAAGGATGCCCATGGGAAAGTGGTGGGAAATGAAGCCAGAGAAGGAGACAAGCCAGATATGAGGGTCTTTCTGCACCAAGCAGAGCAATTTTATATTGTCCTAAATGTTAGAGCCAACTATTGGTGTCTATAAACAGGCTTACACATTAGAGGGAATATTTGGCAGCTGTGTTGAATGAGTGGGACTGGTGATGAGACCAGAAGCAGAGAAAGCAGTAAGAAGGCTCTTCCAGGAGTCCATCAGAGAAGCAGTGAGTGGCTGAACTATGGTAGAGGCAGTGGCATTAAAGTTAAGAGAGAAGCATTAAAGTCACCGATTAACTTTTATAACCTTGGTTACCAATTAAATACGGGAATTGAGGGAGGACTGTGGAGAACTAAAGGATGACTGCCAGGGTTTAAGCTTACACATCAGACTGGCTAATGGAACAATTTGGCGAGAACAAAAATCCTGGAGGAGTCCACCACCAGAAGAGGTTACAGGTTCAGTTACAGATTCACTGGAATCTATTAAGGTGCCTGAATTATATGCAAGGGAAAATGATCAGATGATAGTTATAAATAACGAAGAGTTGCCAGGACATCAAAGCACAAAATGAAATCTAATGTTCATATCCAATAAAAATGTTTAGTTACAGACTTTAAAAACAAAAGTAGTTTTGTTTTCTTCAGATACTTTTGATAACAGTGTGTACTGTCTTCCCACTCTTCCCAGATCAATGATTTAGCCAATCTCTATCAGAGTCAATAGGATTGGGAATGAAAGGGGAGAATAGGAAAGGATTTAGTAATGCCTGACTTGTAACAGAATACACTTAATGCTACGTATTTTGCCTGAGGTAGGTACTTTTTTAAAGCACATGTTTTAGAGTTGGATACCACTTTGCTCTTTCTCCCCTAAATGAGCATGTGGATACATTCTATCTTTACCCTAAAGGCAGAACCAGGCATGCTGATTGCAATGAAACATTAACAAGGTATGAACTAAATCAGAGTTAATGCTTTTAGTGTTAAGAGACCATATAGATAATAAATAAGAATTTAAATAATTCAGGTATATTGAGCTCTAACTAAAGCATATTAAATGGTATTATATATTAAAATGCAAATTAGTTGTGTGGTTTCAAAAGTTAAAAACTGAAAGTTGACCATATAACTTAATTTAAATGACTAATTATTTACAAAAGAGAGGTTATAAAAATGTATTCTGGAAGCGTGTCTTACAGAGCATTATATAAATGCATATAAATTATATAGAGAAAAGTATCACCTAAAGAATCACAGATAATTTTAATTGTTATTTATCCTTTCCTATATTGTATAAGAACTCAATAAGAAGCAAATATTGCTTTTATAAAATAAAACATGAAAAAATATTAAAGCTGTTTTCATTAACATAAAAGCATTTTAAAGTATGTTATAAACTGAAAACCTAAGATTGTGCAGACATCTGTCGCTAAAACAGATGTTTGTCCAACTGCCTTTCATTGCCTAAAATGCAGCCAAGTGGCATCCAAAGTGATGTCAGTCTTGGTGACAGACATCTAGCCTTAAGCAGAGCAAGGAGGCTAAAATCTTGCTCAGGTATGATTGAAACATAAGAGATAGGTGGTAAGTTTGGACTAAAACGAGGAAAGAATGTTTTAGAACATTGCTTTAGAAAGCTGTTTCAGATTATTGAGGCCCATGAAAGGGTGAGGTTAAAAGGATTATTTCTTCCAAGGAGGTCAATGCTAACGACTCTCCTCAGATGCAAAAATAATAGAATATATAGTATAGTGACTACGATTGGATACATTTCCTGCATACAGACCAGTCAGTCATAAGGCATAGAAGTAAATCTTCAAGGTAAGAGCAGGCCACCATAGTTCAGCTACTGCACAAATGGTTCCCAAATACAGGAGATTCTACAATACCAATTCAGAAGAGAAACTCAGGAATGAGGATTTATGCTGATAAGCATAGGACTGTGCATAGATACTGAAAATCTAGGTAACAGCAGCCACAGATATAATAATGTCTGCTTAAGCTAAATTCTCCACAATTTGCTCAAGGTTACAGTTTACTGAAGTTTATTGAAGGTTAATTATCCTTATAATTTGAGCACTAATGAGAAAACTGGGAAATTAGTATTTTAAGATGACCAAATCTGAAGACAAGGTTTAGTATTTTAACCCATTTCAAAGGTGAATTCTCCTCAGATATAGACAACAAATACTTATAATTTGTTTTGAAAACATCTCATGTTAGAACAAATTTTAGTTGTATAACTGAAGAGTTCAAAATTATCTGACTACAGGTGAAAAAGGGAGCAAAATGTTTTTATCAGTTGGCTATTATTGTATAATAAACCATTTCAGAATTCAGTGACCTAAAACCAAAAGTATTTATATTATTGGTCATGGAACTACTGCATAGTTCTTCTGGCCTCAGCTGGGGTCCTCCTGGGTCTGCAGTTAGCTTTGTGTTGTAGCTAAGCTAATCTTGGCTGGGCGCTTTCATGTTTTGTGGTTGGCTAACTGTAGGTTGGTCTAGAATGGCTTTGAAAGGCCAAAAGCTGAGCTCTCTTCAGTGCGTTCTCTGTATTCCTATAAGGCAGGCCAAGTATCATGATGGCAGGGCTTTCAGAGTTGAAGGACACAAGGTTTCTAGGTTCAGACACTTCCACCATATTCTGTTGGCCAAAAGCAAGTCACAAAACTGGCCCATATTCAAGGGAGGGAAAGAATAGGCTCCACCTCTTCGCAAGAGGACCTGTGAAGACACACAGAAGAGGGTGAAGAATTGAGACCAATTTTGCAATTAATCAGCCATGTGCATAAACCTGACATTGTATCCAAGGCAGATATTAGGGAAAATGTTTAAACATAAATGAGTGAGGGTCCATAAAGTAAACAGATTTTCTCTTTCTTATTGTGTGATATGTGCCAAGAAAAAAAAAAAAAAAAAAAAAACACTAGATTTATTCAGCAGAGGAAAATTTTCTGTATCCCCACTTCATCCTGGCCAAATATAAACTCTATCAATATCACATTTTTAACTAGATCTGACCTTGAAAGACACTTAAAATACATCTGCATTCTTCTTATTGCAAATGAAATATATATCTATTGGCTATTTTGTCAAATAAAAAATGTTTTGTTTAACTCAGCATAATGTTGGTGAAAATGCTGTAAGATGTGCCAAATTCCAGCACTTTTCAGAGTGATTCAGATCCTCAAACTTTGCCAAGAAAATTCCAATACTTGAAGCATTTTTTTTCAGAATTATCTATTTAATAGCCTACTTCTTCCACTTCCTTTGTTTTTGTAGACACAGTCTAAACAGATTGCACTTTCCCATTTGAGGTCCCTGAGCCATTCGAAAATCAAGAGCAGTTAGATTCAGAGTAGAAATAAAAATATTTTTAAAACAGTGTGGCATGAGCACTGACCAATCAGAACACAGTCTAACTTAAGATTTTGCTATGCACCAGGAGAAGTGCTTTCATGAGAACACTCCAGTGTTCTCTGGAGCACTGGGGACACTGCTGTTGTCTGAAAAATCTAAGGTACAGGAGATAGACTAATTTCTTTGACAGCTGAGGAAAAGAGAACTGGCAACATCCACATCATAACACCCAGAGTTTATTAGGGAAAAGGAGTGTGTTTCTCAAGGATAGATTTTGGCCCTCACTAGAGGGAGCCTGTGTCAGGTCATTTTAGGTCTTGTCCCAGAGGACCACCCAGAGGAATGAACAGAACTCAGCAGACAGAAACTGTAGATATTGCCAAAGTCTCAGGGGCTGAAGAGAAAATAAGGGATTAATTGGAAGAGATATACATTTATCTTCATCAAGGTAACTATAGGGAGAAATCAGGACCAATAAGAACAATTCTTACCAACCACAAAAATGTTGACCAGCAAATCAATGCTGAAAACCTGCAGTCAATCTCAGAAAGTACTGACCCGGTTTCATATAGTATCAATCAATTAATACCTTTCCTACTTTCTTCATCTGTCCTCCTCCAATTCCTTGCACTCCAACTCTGGAGGACTAAGACTGCCACTTACTTAAATAAGAGAATAAGTTAAAGAAAAGGTGGGTAAGGCAAGAAGTTGACCACAGCATTCTCCCTAACTGCTGGCCTTCTAGCAGCCACAGCTAGGGAAGTGGAGAAAGGCCTTACCCTTTAATTGATTTCATATTTTGATCATCACATTTGACTGAATATTTTAAGTAACCGGCTGGAGGATTTTCCGTTTATCCAAGAATATAGAGAAAGGTCACGTGATGGCCCCAGTTTTCACCTAGGGCAGAATAAAATGTAAAAGAAGGAAAAGAAAACAACAGGAAACAAACTTACTTTAAAATTACACGGCACTCTTCATCCTCCTTTGATGGACTAGTACAAAGACTCACCTCTCATAGAGACGTTCTCACGCAGAAACAAAAATAAGAAAGAAGTTAGTTATATAATAACAGGGAGTGGGCATCAAGAAAAAAAAGCAGGCTTAGGAGATATAGTGGCAGGGAGTGGGGATAGTATGGTCATATTTTCCACATGTTAGCTAAGGAAAGCATTTAAGCAGAGATATGAAGAGACGGAGTCAGCCTTAAGAAGATCTGTGGGAAGATGGGCCAGGTAGAAAATCAGCAAGTGCAAAATGCAGAGGCAAGAGTGTGCTTGATGGTCCCGGGATTTTTTAAAAGGCTGTATGGACAGGGTAGAAGGAATGGGGAGAGCAAGGCAGGCCATGAGTTTGGAAAATTCACCAGAAGTCCAATCATACATACTCATGAAAAAGGCCTGGACTTAAAATGAAATCCAAAACTGTTTGAGGGCAAATTACCATTCTGAAGTGATTGCCTTGGTTACTGTGTGCAGAATGAATGATAGCGCACTGAGAATGGAAACTGACCAGTGACTAAAATTGTGAGGCAGCTGCTTCTAAATCACCTTACAGAAAGGGCAGATTGTTAAACCCCATCCATCTCCCAAACCTTCTGATTCAGAATCTTGTGGGAATAGGCAGAGGATGCTATTTTTAGCTGACTCTCCAGGACATTCTCTCGTGTTGTCAGAATAAGGAATCACCATCCTACATAACAGTGACCCTTTATGAGTGCACACAGAAAGCTCAATGCTCTGTATCAGACTTACGCTTTCCATGAAATGTGCGTGCGTTTAACTTGCCTCTTTCCTTTAACCACATTTCATCCATCATTACCAACACTAGGTGCAGGATTTAATATTGGGACAGGTTCAAATATTTTTTTTTGGTTTCAGCTTTAACTTGAGTTCAATTTTACTATTTTTCCTACCTTCATTTTACCTTTTCCTGATATTTATTTTTAGTAATTACACATCCATTTTATTATTCTAAAGGATTAAACTGAAGCCTCAGCAGTCTTCAGAGCAATAGAACGCACCATATATAAATTTAATTTAGGCTTATACCAGTTAAAGTTTCATGCGTTCCCTGATATAAGTCAGGAACTCACATTATTTTTCCCTTAAAGAAACAATAACTATATTTCTATTTTTATACATACTGGTATCAATCAAACATTAATTGAATGAGTTCAAGCTTAATTCCATTTAAAAACTTCTGTCTGGCCTGTAATCCTAGTGCTCTGAAAAGCTGAGGCAAGAGGATCACAATTTTGAGCCAACCTGGGCAATTTAATGACTTAGCAAGACCCTGTCTCCAAAATAAAAAGTGAAAAAAGATGAGGACATAGCTCAGTATGAAGGCCCTGGGTTCAATTCTCAGTACCACCAAAAAAGAAATAAAGAAGAGAAAGGAAAGAAAGAAAGAAAGAAAGAAAGAAAGAAAGAAAGAAAGAAAGAAAGAAAGAAAGAAGGAAAGAAAGAAAGAAGGAAAGAAAGAAGGAAAGAAAGAAAGAAAGAAAGAAAGAGAGAAAGAAAGAAAGAGAAAAGATAATTCATCTCCTCTACCTTGCTTACTAAAGTAACATATGTTTCCTAAACCTAACTGAATGTATAACTTTAAGTCTTCTTTTTTAAACATGTGAAAGTTTATTATGATACTGATTTTTTTGTCCAACATATCATCTAAGTGGTTTCATACCACATTCAACCCTAGTGAAAGTCATTTAAAAAGGGAGAATTCTTCATAGATTGTTGGTAAATACTTAAAGTGGATCTGGCTATTATTACATGAAATAATGAATGGCATTGTATTTTAACAGTAATATTTTAACAGCTCCTAAACAAAGAAAAAAAAAAGGAAATCCAATATGCATCAGTCCAGCTACCTACCATGTGATAGAAATATTTACCACCACCAATTCCCACTACCATTTACGTCCTTCTACTAACAAATCTTTCTCACTACAAATACTACATTAACACCAGAATTTCAAATTACTAGGTGTGAAAAACTGCTTACTTTTTTAAAAAGTATATTAGTTATTTTAGGCTGGACAAGGTTAAAGTGGTCACTTATATTATTTGAGCTCTAAGCTTAGAGATGTATTTGCATCTGATCAACTGATATAAGAATTTGGTTTGCCTATACTTGACAACAAAACAATAAATTAGCAATGAGTTCATCCTTTGCAAAAATGAGTATCCTCTAAATTTATATAGTATAACTATCTAGTAAGGGGTCTCTGCATACTGACTTTTCATGTTTATATTATGCACCATTTAGCGAGAAGGAAAAACTTCATGAGTGTTTATTAAAATGACATTTCATAATACCCTATGAATGTCAATTCATACATATGAAATCTGTGTAAATTGTAAGTGGTCCTCTTAGCTGTAGTGTAATAAGCCCCTACAATGCAAGAAGTGATTCTAAAAGATCTTCTAAACAATGACATTCATGTAATTTTGTCCTTAATTTTCACCAATACAAAGTCGTCTTGCAGAACTCAATGTTAACTTCATGCTAAAATGTTCCAAGTTTAGAATGCTTTACCACTAAAAGAAACGGGAAAGAACTGATAGTTTTTAACTTCATGTTAGAAGAAAAACCTTTATTGTGCAGTAATAAAACCCAAACAAGTATGAGTTTGTGACTGTAACAATGCACCTCATTAATACATTATTCAAATTCCTCCATGACATTCAAACTACACTTTAAAACACAGTAAACAAGATATCACATATGAACAGGATCAAACTGTACCATGAAATGAAGAGATATAATAAAGTTTATTCAGCCTTAAATATTTAGTTTAGGACAATAAGCAAAGTAGGACACACTTCATCTAAATGACACCATTTTACAGTGCTATAAAATAATGTTACTTAAGAATAATAAGTGTGTTGCATTACATAATTCCAACCATTCTGTATAAAAGCACTAACGAACAACAGTATTCCCACCAGTGTGGAGCCTACAGAGTCCATCACTTTGGGGACATCTTTCTAAATGATTTAGTAATGCCTTTTAACATTACAAACATAAATCTGTCATAATATTGGAATTCCAATGCACTTTGGTGTTTCTGAGGCTGCCTAAAAATGAAAAAGCATCCAAGTGAAATGTATTATATCTCAAAATTTTAGGTCCTAAAATGGGAAATAATTCTCTACCATTTAGCTGTCTGCCTTCTGGTACATTCTAGATTTTTTACTTCCAGGATTGTTATTGTACAGTACTTTGGCATATTAGTGATAAACCATGATTTTAAAAAAAAAGCATGTGACTGTGCTTAAATTCACATAAAATAGCATTTTTTACAACTATAGTGAAATTGAATGCTTTTACAAAGGTTAACAAAATGTATTACCAACCCTCCAGTATAATGCTTTTGAAGATGGAACTGTGCAAATTTATTTTTAAAAATCTTAACACAGAAGGCCACCTCTGGGTCCATTTACACACTATGTGAAAAATGTTAAAAACATAGTTGTGTTCAACTGAACCATTCATGCACACTATAATAGAGAACTTAAAATAAATCCTAAAGTCAAGATTTAAAACAATTTTAACATACAAGACCCTAGTAATTTTCAGTAGGGGTCTTTGTGAGAGGTGATTTTCTTCCCTCAAACTATCAAAGTTTAATTAAAGTGTTGACTATATTGAAGGTTTCCCCTTATCAGCCCTTTAATTCTAGATACTATTATGATTGGTAATATAGTCTGTCTATTGCCCAATCTGAATAATGTGATCCAAAAAGTAGGGTTGGAGAAGGTAGACAAGGTGGCAGTCCTTGCGATACAGGCCTTATACCAGGACTTATTCCATCTGCTTGTGTAAATGGAGGCCTTATAGTCAATTTAGAGTCCTGATCTTCATTGATCTAAAGTAAAGAGTTAGGGTTATAATGGTGGTTATAGATGGATCCCCATTTTGAGACAAGGAAGGAATTGAGGGATACTTTGTACAAGATGATACCTGGGCAATACTATATGCAGAGGAAGAGATCATTGGTAATTGGACTACACATTATGAGCAGAGGTAGTCTTTGGCTATACATCAAGTGATGAGTACCTGCACCCTTGTAAGAATATGGCATTGGATTCTTTACTGGTGGAAGAGATGGAAGTGGTGCATAATGTTGCTCTAGAGGTATAATACGAGTATGTGATACCACTGGATGATTTTGATATTTGGGATAATGGAGAGCAGTTGCTGTGGCATGAAGAGATGGTTTTTCACCACCAGAATTACAGCCATCCTGAATAAAGGCAAGTATTAAATTGCTGAATTCTACTGATAAATGCAACTGGATTCCTGATTTAACAAAGGAGGTGGAGAAGCAGACAGTTCTGCTAAGGCGTGCTGGTATCTTCATGGGGGTAATTACAGTGCTTGTGTGGCACGTGGTGCACGGGACAGAGTGGCATCATGGTGTGCTGTCTTGGTGGAATATGGCTTATGTGGTCCCTGTCTAGCTGCATATCAGGGACTTCAGAGATTTTACTTGGTAGCAAAACCATACAAAGATGAAGTTTTACACAGGTAACATGTTTTCTAGCTACTGTATGACAGTGATTGTTATGAGCCTGTTCGTCTCTTTGAGACAAGTATGTTCTCTTGCATCCCCAAATAGTGCTACATATGAAGCTAGAACCTCATGTATACTTGTCAATTCTTAGCACTTGCTTACTACATCCTGGACATATCTCCATTTTTGTCATGTAAATTAGCATAGTCACAGCAAAATTCATACTTTATAGAATTATTCAGCCATATACAGAGTCTGCCAAAAATGTGAACACACTTCAGCAGTTCGCTGTACTAATAAATGTCTGGAAGCTAATGGCCCCCATTTTGAGCACCTCTTGTAATTGTAGAGGCCAAAGGTAACTTGTATTAATCTCATGAAGTCTCAATAAATTTAGTATTAAAATATTTATGCAAATTTTTCTTTTCCTGATGTATACATTTTTGGTGGACTCTGTAGTTTAATAGGCAAATCACATTTGTTACAGAAATGAACTGGTAAACCATCGTTTATTCCTACAATGTTTATCTTAAAATCCTCCCAAAGGAATGCAGAATTTTTTTCTTTTTTCTCCAACAGTTCATTTCTTTTACAGTCATTTCACCCTTTGTTACAGTTATATTTACTTTTACAGTTACATTTTTCTTTACCAGTAGGTATCCCAAATTCATAGTTCTTGGACTTTGAGACATGAGTTTTTCCCCTTCCTCAGAAATGACCTAAAGGATTTCATCTGTAGACATCAAGTCCACTGAACAGTCCCGAACCATGAGTGCCTGGTAACTATTATCAGCATCAGCTCAAGGGCCAGCAGTGCACATGCAAAAACCTTTAGGGTCCCAGGAGGCTGACATGAGATCAGATCCCGCTCTCTGTGCAACTTTGACTTGAAAGGCTTCCTTCTCCTTTCACCTGCCCTATTCTACTACTCTGGTGAGGCAATTTGGAGAGAGGAAGAGAACATTTCCGAATTTAGGTAGCTAAGGCTTCTCTTCGGTACTAATAGAGAAAGTGGTCATTAATCATGAAAACAGAAACTGATGAGAAGAGAGAATAAGCTCCCTGCAATCACCACAAAGTATTGCCTTGTAAAACTGACGCATTTATTTTTATCCTATTGCATTTTTGTAAACTGCCTCAAATCCCTCAATGGAAAAAGATGGGATAATGGATAGTGTGTGTGTGTGTGTGTGTGTGTGTGTATTGTATATACACAGAAAAATACATACACCTTTAAGATTTTGTGATTGCAAACTACAATGAATTTAAAATCACCTTTGTCTGGATGAAAAGAGAATTATATTTATCTTATTAAGGAAGAATCATGTAAAAAGTAGTGGCTATGGTATCTTCATTGGGCTAGATATTTGCTGTTCTTACTTAAAGAATGCTTATGGGTGTTTAGACCGAAATTTCCTGGGTCTCATCCACCTCTAAGTACAAACCGGATCCCAAAAATAGAGACATACGATATTTTTATGGCTCCATCCCCACCCATAATTGTGGCATTCTGTGCCTCAGGAGAGGATTGTTTGTCCTGAATGTACAGATATATATATGCTCTCTTGGCTATGTTGGATGTCAAGTCCCTCTCAAAAAAAAAAAAAAAAAGACATTGATTATTCAGAGCAGCATTTGAGACTTACTGAGACATAAAAGAATACTATCTTAACAGTCTAAGTAGTGTCTCAGAAGGAGGATGCTAGACTATGGTAAGATATTACAGACTGGGATGAGTGATTACAAGGCCTGTTTTGCAAGGTTAGCATCTAATTTGGATTGGACAGATTTTTTTTTTTTAATGTGGGTACCGGGAGTCGACCTCAGGACCTCGCGCTTGCCAGCAAGCGCTTGTGCTGCTGAGCAATATCACCGGCCCTTTTTTTCCTTTATGTGCGTTCCGAGAGTCGAACTCAGGACCTCACACTTGCCGGGCAGGTGCTTATGCCACTGAGCTATCTCACCGGCCCTGGATTGGACAGATTTTGTGACATGATATCTACAGATTCGTGGGCACAGGGAGGTAAAAATATTGAATTGAGTTTTCATGCAGAAAGGTGTTGTTGTTAAATGAACACCCTTAATTGGTTCACAATTTTATTTTTCAGGAAAAGGTATTTTGTGAAACAAGCTGGTAAATTTGCTTATCTTCAGAATTGGTTAACATAGGAACAGAATACTATTCCCAGTCTCCTTGTTTCACACGGTAACAGAATTATGTTGGTTTCAGTTTTTTGTTGTTGTTGTTGTTGTTGTTATTGTTTGTTTTTTGGGTTTTTTTGTACTGGGAATGAACTCAGGACCTTGCGTTTGCCAGACAGGCACCGTGCCGCTGAGCTATACCCCTGGCCCATTGGTTTCAGTTCTTAATTACCACCTAGAAGTGAACATTTTCCTTTCCTCTGGCTCTGGCTTTTTGATTCTGGGCTTTTACTCATGGTAAAAGCACAACAGTGCCCAAATAACCATCAAAGGCATCAGTGCTCAAAGTCACTGGTGCCCCAGCAAAGACACAGTACCCACTGAAGGTACTACTGAGTCCTCCAATAACCACTATTCTGATCTTTTTTTAAAACTTCTATATATATTATAATCATGCACTGTTTGTCTTTCTCTACCTGGCTAACTTCACTTAACATTAGGCTGTCCAGGGCCGGTGAGATAGCTCAGCAGCATAAGTGCCTGCCTGGCAAGCATGAGGTCCTGAGTTTGACTCCCAGTACCCACACATAAAAAAAGGGCCAGTGATATCGCTCAGTGCCTGCTGGCTCACGAGGTCCTGAATTTGACCCCTGAAACCCTCCCCCCAAAAATTAGGCTGTCCAGAAAGACAGGCACCTATGTTACTGCAAATGATACGATTTGTCCTTTTTATGGCTGAATAATACTCCATTGTTTATATATATATATATATATATATATATACAATATATATATATTTTATAAGCCAAAGTTGTTCTTACAAAAGTATGGATGTTTTGCCCATTATAAGCAGTGAACCAGAATTCTGAGCAAAAACTAACTTACAGCATTAAAACATATGCAAATATTCTTGTTTTGCAATTACAGTGAGACACAGGGTTTTTTTTGTTTTGTTTTGTTTTGTTTTGTGGGTATCGGGGGTCGACCTCAGGACCTCACACGCCAGCAGGCACCCGTGCCACTGAGAGATATCACCAGCCCTTTTTTCGTATGTGGGTTCCAGGAGTCGAACTCGGGCCCTCGCACTTGCCAGGCAGGCGCTTACGCCGCTGAGCCATCTCACCGGCCCAAGACTCAGGTTTTTTTTTTGTTTTGTTTTTTGTTTTTTAGTGATATAATTCAAATACCATTTAAAGAGGACAAATCTCTCAAATATAGGGTCCACAACTTATTTTATCTTCTTCCCTTGGAAAAGTATTTGTCTGTTGAAACTGAGGCATTTTTATATCAAAATGTTGTCCTTACACATGACCCTGAGAAGTCAGCTTGCTTTCCTAATTGGCTAACTGTGCTTTTGTTGTTCATTGAGTACACTTCAAATTATTTTATAAAAAAATTATAACTTTAGTTTTTGAGTAATGAAAGTATGCTTTACTAGAGACAACATATGTCAATGTCTAATACAGAGTGTCCATACCCAGGAACTGCTCTCTTTCAGCATTTCCAATATATCTGCTTGAAGTATTAGCTTGTTTATAGCTAAGAAGCATAACCTGAAAGCCCTTAATAAATATTATTTGGTAGAATTGTTGATAAGATAAAGGTATTGACTTTCCATTTATCCCCATCAGATTTAAGAAGGTATCTTGCTACACCTGAAAAGCAGCCTTTACAGATTGATCTTTATTTAGTGACTTTAAACAAAAAATTAAATGGGTTTCCATTCAGTCACCTCCTTTAGGGCATAGAGAGTCTGTCCTTCAATCTCATTGCTCTTAAAAGTTGCTAGACTCGCATTCAATTGACAAAAGAGATTCAGTGTCTGTCAGCCTGTAACAGTGATTGGATATAAAAAGGTTTGGGTTTGGAGATTTAAAAGAGATGGCCCTTTTGAAATTGCTTGGGTTCATGGAGGCCTGTTAGAATTTGACTGCCTCTTAAATAAATCTAAATGAGAGTGACAAAGAAGAATTATGGACTGCACAATGAAGGAGTATCAACACGCAGAATTAATACCAGGAAACAGGTTGAAACATCTCCATTTAAGCCACATGCCATCTGGCCCAGAAGCAGTCATTCTACCAGAGTGACACCAAAGGTCGTGGGAGCGAGAGCTGTATGTCCCCCTGCCAGGCTCCTGGATTTTATTTCTCATTTAGGGGAATCTGATCTGTCATTCCTCTGGCGCCTGTGGGCTTTAAAGTCATATAATCAACATATCACTGCCAGAGACTTAGTAATAGCTGACGCAGTTTAAAGGTGAGTGGAGAATAATCGTATTCCCATACCAGATGCCTTCGGTTCTGCAAAGAAATAAAACGTCCACCTCAGGCTCCAAAAAGTAAGGCAAATTGCCCTATGTGTGAAGGAGACCTCACCTCTCCTCCCAGATGTGCTTGTAGCTATATTTTACATCCTGGGAGGGCTGGCCCTTTGCAAAAGTTTAGTGCAACGGTTCTCAAAATGTGGTCCACAGACCACTGGGGATTCCCAAGTCCCTTTCTGAGCATCCTAGAGGTCAAAGCTCTTTCCATAGTAACACTAAAATGTTACTTGCCTTTTTCACAGTTTGACATTTGCGATGTTAGTACAAAAGCAATGGTGGGGGCCGCTGAGATGGCTCAGCGGCTTAAGCGCCTGCCCTGCAAGCGCGAGGGCTCGAGTTCGACTCCCGGATCCCACATACGAAAAAGGGACCGGTGATATCGCTCAGAGGCACGGGCGCCTGCTGGCGCGCGAGGTCCTGAGGTCGACCCCTGGTACCCACAAAAAAAAAAAAAAAAAAAAAAAAAAGCAATGGTGGGTGAAACCGCTGGCAAATTAGCACAAGTCAAGTCAAATTATACTAGTAGTTTCAATACTTTTCCCTACCACACAATAAAAAGAAAATGCCAGTTTCACCTGTAATGTCTTTGATGAGGATCTAAAAATTATTAATTGAATCCCAAACTTTTCATATGTGTCTTTTGCATTTTGTGTGACAAAGTAGAAAGGACACATAAAGCAGTTCTGCTTCATACTGACTTATAATGGCTGTCTTAAGGAAAAGAAAAGCTTTTTGCCATCATTTGAGTTGGAAAGTGCACTATCTGCTTCTATTGTGGAACACTATTTTTATCTGAAAGAACAACCGACAGAGTATGGCTATTCAAAATTGGGTACTTGGCAGACATTTTCACAAAAATGAACCAAGTTATCCAGTTATTTCAAAGAAAATAATCAACAGTGTTTGTTGCCAATGTTAAAATTGAAGCTTCCAAGTGAAAACTGGAATCTTGATAATCTTCCATCTGCAACAATAAGTGTGACAGCTTCCTAGCACTAAAGTCTTATCTGATAAGATCAGTGATGATTAATAATAAGTGTGATGTTTGAAATTGTATAATGAAATGTAGCAGTATTTGGAAGATCAGCATAAATCAGTCAATCAATATTTTCTGAATGCCCAGTGGTTGATGTAACAAAATCATGAATGATTAAATGACCCATCTAAAGTCAAGATAGCAGTGGATTTTAGTGTAACAAAGTTTGAAAATTTTATTGTCATGTTTCAGATTCCATATTGCAACCAATTTTTCAGAAGCTACCACTAACTGAATTTTTGTTTACTTTCAAAGAAGAATATCTGATATCTTGTACTCTGAGTAACTAGTTTGGAGACAGCATTACGCAATGTGTTAACCATTGTTATCCTCCTATTATTTTGCTTTAAAATTTTGTTTAATTTTTTTCTCTTTAAAATAAAAAAGAAGAATATACACAATTATCTAAAAGGCTATTCAAATACCCCTTCCCTTTTCCAACAATATATCTGTATGAACTGAGATTTTCTTCCAATATTTCACCAAAACCAAATATTATAAGAGATTGAATTCAGAAGCAGATATGAGAATCCAGCTGTCTTCTATCAAAGTAGACATTAAAAAGATTTGAAAAAAATTAAAACAGTGCCACTCTTCTCACTACTTTTTTTCTTTAGGAAGACATAATTTTATAAAAAGGTCTTGTGTATGTTAATATGTAATGGATTTGTTGTTATTTTTAAATCAATTTAAATTATTTTTTACTTCTGGATACACTTCACATAAACAAAAGCTATTTAGGGTCCTCAATAATAGGTAGAATAGATTATCCCTGAAAGTAAGACTTTGAGAATTGCTGTTTTGGGTGACCTTTAGTGTCCTTTCACCTCCCCTCTCAGAGACACTGCCTTCTCTTCTCACATCCACTACCCCAAACGCTGTCCCATTCAATCCAAATGGCCCCAAAGGTCCCAGAACTTCCCCTGTCTTCTAAATTAACTGATGGTGGCATGGAGAAGGAAAAGACAGGTCAAGGTCAGTAAAATGCCAAGATCTATGCCATACACCTAATACGTGACATGGAGCAATATGGCCAGAGACATGAGGAGAGGGCAACATGCTTGACTTAACAGAGGGCTCAGAGGAAGCAGTGGGGGATGTAATTGCTAAAGGCAATTTATGGGCAAATGTTGGAGGGTTGAACAGACTAATGAGGAGTATAAACTTATCCCTACAGGCAATTCAAAACCACCAAGTAAAGAAAAGAAAGGAAGCAGAATGTGGAGGACATTGGCAAACTGGGTCAGGAATTGGAGATTACTCTTAGGAAGCAAATTACAGTTTAGGACTGAGATTGTTCAGTTCTGACTGGAGAAAATAGAAGCCAAAAGGAATGAGCACAAGGGAGACATTGAAGGGTCACAGTTGGTGACCAAGGCAATGGAGAGGCAGCAAAGAGAGAAGACTCCACGATTTCGGGCCCGAGAGACTAGAACATGGTCCAATTACAGAGGCACCATTTCGCCTGGGGCGCATGTGCTTACTCTACATCCTCAAAAATTTGGTGCTGCTCCATTGGAAGGAAAGAAGTCTGTATTTTCTGATATGGAGGAATTGTGAGTTGGTCTAGTAAGGTAATTAGAACAGTATACTGAACTTATATTGGTCAGTTCTTCAGCTGTTTGCAAAATCCCTGCTACTTCATACCACAGGACAGGAAGATCTGGATTAACTTTAAAGACAGCATCGGCTCACTCGCTACCCAGCCCACATCCAGACTGCTCTCCTCTCCTCACTGCTGGATTCTCCTGGGCTTTTGGACTGGCAAGACATATGGGCTTGGCTTTATTTTTAAAGCTGCTACCTTAGACTGGAGGCCTTGGTTTTATAGGCACACCTTGACCTCCTGACCTATGGCTCCACGGTACTCAGCTTTACGCCGCAGCTGTGGGCAAGCAGCACCTGCCTCCAATCTCCCTGTTGCTTCTCCAGGACTTTTGCTTCCTCTCAGTTGGAGAGCAAGATCAGATAGGCTTTTTGCATAGTGCTAGGTCTAATTCTGAAAAGCGTTTAGCAATAGTTAAAAGGGATTGTCGAAATGACAAGAAGAAGAGAAAAGCTAAAGATGGAAATTTTTCAGCCTGGAAAATGGAAAGTGGGGGCCACAATGATGAGCTCATTGTCTTTAGGTACGAAAGGGATCTGCTGGAAAGAGGAAGCCTGGCTGTCCTCCCATCTGGCTAAGGGCAGACCAAGGGCTTAGGTACAGCATGGGGGATTTACATAACATAAAAGAATTTCTTGAACAAATGTGGAAATGGATTTCGGAGGGGTTTGGTGTAATTGCCTTCACGGGAGATGGCTAAGAATAACCTAGCTCCTCCAGAAGAACGGAAGGAAAAGAGGTATTTTGTGGACAAACAGGAGGAAGCTTGTCGCCCATTCCATTGCCCTCAACCTTTTCTTTTACCGTAGCAATAGAAATTTCCATACTTTTTTAGGCCCCCACGGAAGAGGTCTGAACCATTTCCAGAGCAAGAGCTCTTGGCCAATTCCTGATATTTTTAGAATAAAATCATCTAGTAAAGTCATTGTCCCAGTGGCCACCAGAGCACTGTAGTAGTGATAATTCCAAAAGCCATAGAGGCAATTTCTGACAAAATGATATCCTAGGCAGACTCAAAATTGTTTCTTTAACTGAAGGGTTGCATGGCTGGTTTTTAATTAGAATGGATTAATACAGTGTTCCCATTTATAAAAACCAAAATTGAAAGGAAGGAAATGCAATGAGGTAATTTAAGTGAGGACATTATCCTCTGGAACCTCTCACTCCCAAATACAATCCTTAAAAGATAGGGAAAATTAATAAATTTTGTTATCCATTATATATCCTGATGCTCACTATATATAAAACCTCAAGGGTATTTCATAGTTCTATGAGATTCTAGTGTGTATATACATATATTTTCGTATGCTTACATATTTTGTATCTATGTAATCATATTAACCCATGCACAGATTGTATATGACATTATATACAGGTATAATTTTTCCTTCTATTTCTATGTCATTAACATAAGGCTCATCAGAGGACCTTTGTCCTCTCAACTGATTTGGCAAAACCAGGAAGTTTGCATGCTGGTGCATAAGATGACTTACGTGATCCTCCACTGCAAAACTATGGCATGTGTTACTGGTTTTTATTCCAAGAACCAATGGGAAGAAGTTGATAAGCTTTCTTTATTTTCTGTCAGAGCACCATTCCTTGATGTATACAATTGTAGAAAGGCATTAAAGGGAGAAAGAAAGGAAGAAGTCTAGATGTGTTTCATCACATATCAACATGAAGATTCTACCACTTTTTTTAACTAGGAAGAGTACAGTGCCTACATATCAATTCCAAAACCATCAATTACCAAGTCTTGTCAGAACAATTCTGTCTTGATAGATCTCAAGTCTGTCTCCACCTCTCCCTCCCATGCCACCAGCTTATCATATTTCCCATGAATTACTGCAGTGGCCTCCTAACTAGTCCCCCAGGCTTTGGTCTTGTCTCTGTCCAAGTATTTTGCACACCAACACCAGCCAACTCTTCATTAAATAGGAGCTTAATCATATCATCAATTCAATTTCAGTTGTTCAGTGGTTCCCACGTGCCTGCAGGATGGAAACTAAACTCAGCATCATAACCTTTCAAGACCCCTCTCTATCCGGCCTCTACCAAACTCTCTTACTTATCACTCACCCTCCTTAGATACTCTTTAAGCTCTAGTTTCAGCGAGCTACGTCCAATGCCTCATACTGGATTTTTTTCCCACTACAACATTGTGCTTTCCAGGAGCCTGGCCTTCCTGCCAGAAACTGTCTGCCCTGTACTTGTTTGCCTGGCTGTTTCCATGCATGTTGCAAAACTCAGGTCCAGGGCTGGGAGTGTAGCTCAGTGGTAGAGTGCTTACCCAGCATGCACAAGGCTTTCGATTAGAGCCTCAGCACTATGCAAAAAACAAACCAAAAAATCCACACTGGGATCCAGTTTCCCTTACATTCTAGTAACAAGTATAGGATTACCTATAAGTATCAACAAAGCAAGAGCTCAAAGAATGAGGGGAGAAAATATTTTTGAAAGAATTTAATATTCAATATTTCCCTCAAAAAGTAGCAAAGTAGGTATTGCAGGGGGAAAAACCAACTTACTTGTACTTTCTTGTACTTATTTTACTGTTAATTTTTAAAAGCTTTGTGAGATACACGTAAACAAAAATGCACAAATCACCATCCAGATCAAGAAATCTAACATTATCTGTACCATATTTCAAAAGCCCTCTTTGTAGGCCCTTCCAGTTACTAACCCCCAAAGGTCACTAGAAATCCCATGACTTCTAATAGCGTTAGATTAGTTTTGCATATTTTTGTTTTATGTAAATGGGATCATAAATTATGCTCTCTTCAGGCAAGCATGAGGTCCTGAGTTCGATTCCCGGTACCAAATAAATAAATAAATAAATAAATTATGCTGTCTTATTTCTGGCTTCTTTTGTTCAATATCATGTTTGTGAGAAGCACTCATTATTGTATATACTTATAGCTTGTACATTCTTGTTTTTTATAGACTAATATTCAATTATTTGTTTAGTGTTGATGGGCAACTGGATCTTTCACAATTTTGGGCTCTTACCATAATGCTTCTATGAAAGTTCTTCCATGTGTCTTTTAATAAGCATTCTCTTGATTATACATGAGGTTGAACAACATGAAATTGCCAGTATCCAACCTTTTTTACCTACTAAGATAACAACTCAATATCTGGGAAGGAAATTGCTGGGTCATAGAATACAACTATAGTCTTCTTTAAAGACACTACCAATTATTTTTCCAAAGTGGCCATACTGCTTGATACTCCCACCAGCAGTATGTAAAAGTTGAGCTTGTCTGTGTCCTTTTTTAAGTTTAGCCATTCTGGGGAGGAGGAGGGATATATAACTGGATCACACTGTAGTTTTAACTTATACTTCCTCTAATGACTAATGAAGTTAACTATTTGCTGATACTTTAGATATCTGTGTGTGTGTGTGTGTGTGTGTGTGTGTGTGAGTGTGTGTGTGTGTGTGCGCGTGGTACTGGGGATTGAATTCAGGGCCTTCGCACTGAGCTACATCCCTGGCCCTTTTTATTTTGCAGTTTGAAACAGTGATCACTAGGTCCCCAAGGGATCCTCCTTGTCATCCTCCTGCCTCAGCCTCCCATGGTGATGGGATTACAGACATGTGCCACTATGCCTGGCTTTAGATATCTTCTTTTGCAAACAAGTTCAAGTCATCTGACAAACTTTCTGTTGGGTTCTCTGCCTTATTCATCTTTTATTACTCTCCTGATTTCATAGCTGAGGGCACTGTAGTTGTTTTGTTGCTTAGTTCTATAAATATTTTTGTCCAGTTCTGTTCCCAGAGAACCCTGTATTTACCTCTATTCAATTACATATTACACTGTTGAAATTTTTATTTACATATCTACTTTTCTTATGAATTACCAGGTAATTTTTAAATCATTAAATAATTGGGAACTAGAACTCTTATTCACTGTACTCCCAACCCTAGAATAAAATTTAGTAAGGGATTCAACAAATATTTTTTTCAGTTAACTGAAAAATATTTAACATTATATTTTCCTAAATTTCTGTTAACTCTTTCATGCTCTTTTGTATAAAATTTATTCCAGCAGGGCAAATTCTGAGAGGCAGATCATTCTGTTCATTTCCACTAAAGAAATAGCACAAAAGAATACACCAGAGGGCCGGGGATATAGCTCAGTGGCACAGCTCCTGGCTGGCAAGCACAAGGTCCAGAGTTTGATTCCCAGTACCAAAAAAAAAAAAAAAAAAAAAAAAAGAATACAAAAGAATAGCACCAGTTGCAAATTACAAGGACCACCAGAGAAAAGTAGAATGTTTTTCTATGGAAAGAAGTGACTACAAATAATAAGTAATAAAAATCTCATGTGATTGAGAAGAAAAAAACAATATCTTAACAGCTTAATGCACAAAGAACATTGATATATAATTCATAACTAGAGGTAAAAACTATAAAGCTAATTAGTAAAATTAACCAGTCACACTCCTAAATATTTGGTGTAAATATTAGTAAGAGTGAAATCGATAACATCTAAAACCGATGAGGTTATATAAATGTGGTATCTTCTTGTATTATTCTTTATTGTGCTTTCTATTATTGTTGTTGGTTTACACATCTACTTCCCCAAATGTACTGTCACTTTCTTAAGGGTAGGACCTATTTCTGATTAAGTTCTATTTTAAAACAGGCCCCTTCACTCCCTCATACATACAAACTTCCTTTTTGCAGTGCAGGGGTAGAACCCAGGGCCTTGTACATTCTAGACAACGGCTCTAATCTTGGGCTACACTCCCAGTTTCATACAATCTTGTTAGAACACGAAAGTATATACATGCTTCCTTTGACCAAACAATTTCACTCTTTAAGTACTTATTCTAAGGAAACAACCAAGAGGAAAGAAAAATTCTACATATTGAGATATTTATCTCTATATTGTTTACATTAGTGAGAAAATGAAATCAAGAATTTCTAACAATAAATGACTCACTAAATGATGTCATAGAAACTCTAAAGAATATTATGCTGCCATTACAAATGGAAGATTATGAAGCACCTCTGGATGTAAACCAAAGCTATAAAATGAAAAATGCCATGCAAAATCATACTATACTCTGTGTAAAATTATGCCATATAATTATGCGTGGATCCAGAAAGAAACATGGAAAAAGACAAATACAAAATAAATTCTTGGAAGTTTTAAGGTTGCAGGATTATGGAAGATTCTTTAATGTTGTTGTCATTCATTCATTCATTCATTTCCTCCCCTAGTATATCATGTTTCTCTTACTTAGTTTCTTATATATCTCCCAGAGCATATGCTCTGTGAGGGCGGGAACTTTTGTCTGTTTTGTCTACTGCAATACCCTCAAGCAGCCCCTAAACAGTGGGAAGCATATAGTAAATGGTCAATATTTATTTTTTGTAATAAAGACTAAATATACTCTTTATAATCTAGGACCTATAATGTGCCTGCACTGTTTCCAGTGCTAGAAATATAACAGTGAGCAAGACAAAGTTCTCCTATCATGAAATTTACATGACAGTGGCAGGTGACAATAGGAAAGAAGGGATGGAGGGTGGAGAGCGGTAGAAGAAGAAAGGAAGAAGAGGAAATACTAGCAACTACTGTTACAGTTGAAATAGGACTAGCAACTGTGTGGGAAGGTGTAAGTCAGAAGTGATGGACTTTATAGTTTAAAGACTTGATTTCAATAGAATTATGTATAAGGCACCCAAAGAGCATTTCAAACAAAGCACCAAAGGCCCTGAGACTGAGAAAACAGAGGAAAGCTTAGTAAAGATAAACAAAAAAATACCAGCGTGGCATGGAAAAAGGCAATGGACAAGTGACAGCAGAAGTGGACAAGGTAAGTTGTTTGGATTTTATTGTAAATGCAATGAAAATATCACTGAAGAGTTTTCAGGCAGAGGGATGACTATGCTGTTGTTATATTTTTTAATTTTGGGGGAATTTTGTCTTTAGGAGAAATGAAAAATACCAAATGTTCATGCATGCTGTTTCATTAAAATAATGAAGAAAAATAGGATTGGCTTCTGCATGAAATATAACCTCCTTATATTCACCAGTTAAAAAGGCATCTTTAGATTATTTAGTTGCAGACATTGCTGGGCAAAGGCAATAATTCATTGTAGAACTTTATCTAGAGCAGCAATTCTTTCAAAATAAACCGTATTTCCCATTAAAAAAATAAAACATAAACTTCAGTTCCATGTAGGGGACTCAGATGTAGATCTACTCTCCCAGTCACAAAAATGATACAATATACATTTTTTAAAAGTTACAAGTCCACATGGACAAAACTAATAGACACTCTAGTAGAAACAAGCTGAAATATCCTGTAAAATACAGGACGACCTCAGGATTTGGACACTCTAGGAAACAGTGACTGTCAGAATGTATGCTAGGGTTAAAAACAAGGTGATTATCTGGGCATGGTGGAATATGCCTGTAGTCCCACCATTCTGAGAGGCTGAGGCAGGAGGATTCCAAGTTGAAGACCAGCCTGGGCAATTTTGCAAGACCCTTTCTAAAACTTAAAAAATAATTTTTAAAGACTGTACCATACACGAAGAAAAGTAACAAAGAAAGAAAAAGTAATTGTGTGAAAGTCTCTCAACTATGTATAGGCAGTGTTGCAAAAGTTTTGTTCTTTGGAGAAAGTGACCTGGAGACTGGGGTCAAGCAGTACTGAATACAGGGTAATTTCTGGGAAGTCTGCCAACCAAACTGAAGGGATATCCTGCCAGGAAATCTTGTATAGTCACCAAAGCTATAAGTCTGCCTAAGGAAGCACTTGGACTGTGCTGGATTCAAATGCAGCACTGCTGCTTAGTAGTTAAATAAACATGGGCAAGTCATTAACCTCTCCAGGCCTTGGTTCCCTTACCTATAAAATGGGGATAGTAATTGGTATCCAAGTTATTGTAATAATTAGATAACATAAGTAAAGCATTTAGTGCTTATCAGGAACATGGTATGAGAGTGATAAATAGTAGCAAGCATTATCCTTAAAGAGCAAGTCTTGGAGCCCCTTCTGAAACTCAAGATGAAAATACCACCAAGTAAACTGACTCCTTTTGACATGGACGTTATTTTCTAACGGGTTACTATAGAAGCATAACTTGAAATCTGCAGGAAGTCAGATGGCAAAATCATGTTTGTGAACATTGTCCAGTGCCTGGTAGTATTAGAGAATTGATTCCAAAGTCAGACAAAACTAACTTTATTTTTGACTCCTCCACCTAATAATGTGGTCTTGGTAATTCTCAGAAATATCCCTTACCCATGCAGTGGGAATAGCAACAATGATATGCATGATTGTTGTAAGACTTGGATATAATGCAGGGAAGATCCTAGTAGGATGCCTAGGACATATATTACGTCAATAAACAGAAACTATTTTCATCATGATTTTAGGCCAAAAACAATTATTCATAAATACCAATTGAAAATCTGTTAAATTGTAGGATAAATATACTCTGGGCCATTTTTCCAGTTCATCAAATGTTATTAGGACATGAGAGTTAGTTGAATATTATCCAGGTACTGATTCCACTGACTTATAAATCACCTTGGAAATTAACACGGTGTACCTCTAGATGGTAAAGTATACTTCTCTTTTTGTCTATGACATTTGCAGGCATTTCAGCCAAACTGGAAATGAACATAATACTCAATATATTTAAGGTAGTTTGAGTTTGGGAATTTTAAACTAATCATTCAGGTCTTTCTCTGTCAAATGGAGTCTTACCGCAGAATTAATGACAACAGTACATTTGTGGCTTGTACATGAATGCTTATCCCCATTTCTTGGACTCAGAGCCTCAATTTCTCACCCAAGTAGGGAAAGCATAAAACAAGAACAGGATAACATTTTTATCTCATCATCAATGGAGAAATGAAAACAATTTCATATAAATTCTCTAAAATATACTGGAAAATATTGTGCTTTCTCTCAATAATATCTTATGTCATGGGATATTTTATTTACTTTCTCAATGGGATGTATTTTAAAAGCTTAGAATATATTGTAAATCCATGGCTTAGCCACAGATTCTTATATTCAGTTACCTACTTAATTGAGCCAATTAACAAAACAAAATACACATTCAAATGAAACATGTATCTAAACCATTTAGGAATAATTAAAATTATAGATCAGGTTTTCTTTCACTGATCACAAATTATCGTGCTGCCTTTGTGGTGCTCATTTCCGGGTTCACTTTGGTGTGTTTATTAAAGCATGGTATTGTCAGATCACAGGGAGTATCTCATTTTCATTTTCATATCTCCAATTCTAAAGGGGATTAAATTATTCAATTAAGCTGTTAATTAAAAAGACTCCTACAGAATAAACTGCAGGCTACCGATGGTATTTTCAACTTTCATTGTGCTGTGCTCAAAACTAATTTTCCAAATCCAGAAGAGCTCAAAGTTATTGCCCTGGATTTCACTTTAGAAGGTGCGACTTGCAGTGTTACCTGACACACCAACCCATTTCCTCTTTCTGGGGATGTGGCTGGACTACACAGCCCAGCCCTCCCTGCAGTTAGGTTTGGCCTCATGACCAAGTTCTGGCCAATGGAGGAAGAGCAAAAGTAACATAGGCTACTTCCAGGACTAGCCAAAATCCTCCACTCTACCTCTTCCATGGCATTCTCCCCTCCACCAGCTTCTTGCTGATGGTCACATATTCAGCCATGTGTCAAAAATGGCAGAATCACAATACGGAAGGAGTCTGAGTCCCCAGTTGGAGCAGAGAAGCTAACTGATCATAAATACCTGCTATGTATGCAATGAAAACAAAGTGCAAACTTAAGCTGGGTAAGTCATTGATACTATCTGTTTCTACTGCTAATACAATCTTAATTACTAAAGAAAGAAAGTTAACTTAAGGGGCATGTAAATAATTTAAATCTAATTAGAAATATTAGCCCCCTTCAAATTTTTATCAGGCCCAATTACATGTATGCCTGAAATTCTAAGCAAATTCATTATCCTTCGAATATCATAAAATCTATATTACATAGATCATAGCAAAAGAGTGCCTCCATTCCCCCAAAGCCCCTCCTTCCTGTCCACATTCCAAAGATTTCTTATAAACTCTGTTACTTATATGCATCTTCCCTCTATCACTACTCTACACACAAAAATTCTTATTTCATCAACCCAGAAACAAGAAACCTAGAAACTAGAGCAAATTCTCTAGGAGGGGCATCACCAGGCCATAGCCACCACTTATTACCCACTAATTGTATATCATTTGATGTCTATTTCCTATAGAGAGCTAGCCAACACCCTACAAGCCAGCACTTTTCCAGGTCTTCAAAACTATCAGTGCCATAAAGTTTATTTAAAATAATCAACAAAAGTCTCTACTTGTGGGCTGAGGGTGTAGCTCATTTGGTAGAATGCTTGCTTGGCACACACAAAGCCCTGGGTTCCATCTCCAGGACCACAAAAAAGAAGATTCTATGGATTTGTCTGGTCTCAGGCAAGATACTGAGGTTTTTTCAGAGCCCTGTACCCACTCAGTCATTGTCTCAGAATCACCAGGCCCTTCTAGTTTTCTGAAATATATTGGACAAAGAAGCTTTAGTAGTATAAAGACAATGAATCTAGAGTGAAGCCAATTAGAAACAAAAGCACAGAGAATGTGAATCAGGGCCTCCAGTCCAAGGGCTTTGCTGAGATCTGGGCAGAGGGAGCATTAACAGTTTCTACCAGGAAAGAGTTGAATAATTCATTCTCTGCATCCCAAACCATACCCTAAAGTACTTAAATATCATTGTACACCACTCAGTAGGATAATTATAACCATTTACATATCCGTCTTCCTTGTTAGACTGGACTGTTCTCTGAAGCCAGAGATTGTATATTATCCACCTAAATATAGCTGGCTTTGATGATTTAAATATAATGGGTGCTCAGTTACTGTGTGCTGAGTGAAAGACTATAAATTGACTGGATTTTTAAAGGAGTATGATAGCATATAGAGATTCTTCGATTTGATAGAATCTATAATGTTCATTGTCACTTTTGTGAGCCTCGCCCAGTCACAGTCAATAATTTCCTTGGAGGCATCTCTTTTCCTCAGTAAGAATACTACTGTGAAAGCAGTAAACCATATCTGCTGACTTACATTCTAGAAAAAAATATAATGACCACCTTGCAAATCTCTCACTGTCTATGGAGAAAGTTATTGCATTCAAATCCCACTTTCCTAAACTCAGAAAGCTAGCAATACTACAGTACTTCCTATACCCTTTTCGCAAATATTGTGTAAAACAGAACGGGATGTGCATAGATTTAGCAGATTTTAGTATCTTTTTTTAAAAAGGAGAGAAACAGACTGTCTTCAACCAACTTTTATTGTCCTTAAAATGTTTGTTCTTATTGTTTTACAAGTAAGGAAAGAAAACACAACCAAACTGGTATCACAATGACCATTTAGATAAAAGATAATAATAATAATCCAAGAAAATCTGTCTTCAAACCTGTGGGGTACTGCCACTGGTGATAAGAATGTTGTTGTATGAAACAATCATATATTATTCCATAATTAAAAAGCAATGAAGGTATTAGGTTAAAAATATCAAGGGAGTAGTCTATCAAATGCTACATGATTATAGAAATACTGATTGAATAAATGTATTGAGGAATAGGATAATCTAAATGATGAAGGTTAATCTAAAGGTCGGTAGCCCAAAGCATAAGCCTCTGTATTTTCTGACTGAGATTTTTGACAAAAAGTCAAGTCTCTCCATTTCTCTGGCATGAGCATAACCTGTCTGGCAAGGCATGGCTCCTAGTTGCTTCTTAGTAATACTCCAGGGCTAAATAAGATAAAATTTATGTGCTATGCTTTAAGCTCCATTGAGGCAAGGCAGTAAATAAACTGCAGGATAATTTATAAATCCTGTGCTTGCATTAGTCATGTCCCAGTCCATCTCATAAAAGGAAAAAAAAATGGAAATAGCAGGCCAATGCCAAGCACTTGGCGAAAAGCTCAGCAAACTTTGGGCAATGGTGATATGCCACTTCATATAGAGAGAATCCTTGACTAATCCAGGAACATTTCATAAAAAACTAAGTCCTTCCCTTGCCCAGATAATAGTTCACTGGCAGAACATGTGGTATATGAATCAGGGAAGTATGTTACTGCATCTCTAGTCTGAGATCTAATATCTAATTTCCTTTTAATTTACCATAAGTATTTTTGTAAAATTTCATGGCTCTCCTCCAGTGAATATGCTCAGCAGAGGTTGCCAAATTCCTGTCTTCTCTTCAATGCCACATCCTTGGGCCAGCTTCTCCCTTCCTTCCAGTTGCATTTATCTTCTTCCCTTTACCTTTTAATCAGTGTCTGTTTCTTATAGCAATCTCTATTGAAGAGAGAGGACAAGCAGACTGTAATTTGGAGAGTTAAACATAAGCATTGGAAATCCAATGCTTCTAAAAAATTGTTCTAGCTAGTAGTAATGATTCAGTATTGCTACCTTTGGTTTGTTTTAATAATCACCATCCTATATGCGACTTTCAGTAACGAAGTTACATCAAGTCAAATTAATTAGGACAAGGTAACCCTGCCATGCAGGATCAGTTCTTCTGGACCAAGGGAGTGAATGATTTTTACTTCCAAACTCATAATTCTATGCTTTTATCAAACACTTTCTCTGGCCTGCAGGAATGTGTTTATTTGGAGTTTAAAAAAGAAACCTGGAAGGAAAACACTATTCATATAAGCACGACAAACCTTGGCTAATTTTAAGTGCCCACATGCAGGGGGGAAAAGTAATATGCTTCGTGTCTAAAACAAGTCAGATGCTTACTCCAGATAAAAGGCACGTATATGTCCAGCACCCTTGACCTAATACTGTTTGTTTTTAGAAATACGAACTAAGGTCATATAAAGCCATGGCTAGTAGGAGGTAAAGGTAGCTGCCCTTCAGAAGTTTATCCATTTGGAGAGGAGGAAGTCAAGGGGAAAATCACTGTCCTCTGACTAATGTAGTGTAATTGTTTTCCTCATGATGGTGCCCCTCAACTTTTCTCCCCTCAGAAGTTCCCATGGTTACAAAAGGACAAGGCACATACTTATATTTTTAAAATGAGAAGTCACAGGGATATAAAACAAACTCCTGTGGTTAGTCTGAATTTGTCATTTTGCTTTTGAGAGTTTCCTATCGGCCCACTTAACCCAGCACTTCATCACAATGAATAACGGTTTGGGGGTGGGAAATGCCTATATTAAGAAACAGAAAATGCCAGGTAACCACTTTAATGCATTAGAATTTTATCTAACACACACACCCACATGCTAAGAGATAGAAGGTTTCACTTAAAAAGATAATGTTATAAAGATCAAGCACATAGCACTGTTCTTTCATACAGAATCTTTAAAAGACTTAAAAAGTAAAAAAAAAGTATTCCTTAGGTCTATGCAGGGAATTTTAAATTGAATCAATATATTCTAAAGCTTCTTTAATCAAGAATTTTTAAAATAATTTTCTTCTAATGAGATGCAACATTAATAAAAGGGCATTTATTCCCTCCTCAATGCATTGTTTATCCCTTTGCACTAAAGGGAAATGAAAGCCACACAATCCTAATGGGAAATCAGAAAATTCTTTTTTCAGTGTCTGCTCATTGCATATGGAGCAGAATTCACACATGCAAGTGTAATGAAACAAACAGGAACTGGGCCAAAATACAGTGTCCAGCAGACAGATGATCACTGAGGTTCATACGACTAGAAAAAAACTTTTGGACATTTCATCTCTTAGTTTCCCAGCTGTATGACTAGGAGATTTTACTTCCTCTGAGACTTAATGATATATCCCCTTCTTTCCTATTTGATAAACTCAAACCCTTTAACCTAAGACTTTCTGCCATCTTTCTCCATGCTGACTTGCACAGGGCAATCAATGGTATCAGCTGCAAGGTGTAAGGCACATTTTCACTCCAGTAGACTCCAAAGCTGAAGGGAAGAACTTCATTAAAAACTGTAAAATAGAGATCCAACATATTTCTCATTTAACTATCTTAGAGTTAAGAAATAGCGTGCAGTGACTACCCATGAAATAAATCTAGCACTGTGTTCTACAGAGAGCAAGGCCTTCCAAGTGTCCATATACATGTCGTCATCATTGAGGATTAGAAGTTTAATAGACCGAACGTTTTTATGGTCACGTGCTACATAGGCACCCTGCAAAGCTATAGACTGAATTGGTATGTACCACCTAGCTGTGGCTAACACACTAAAATGGATAATAACAACAATTCAGCAGATCACCTTTTAACAAAAGTAGCCTAGGGATTTATTTTTTGTTGGCTTGATTTTCTAAAGAAACATACTTGGTTCATTTCATGTATTCCCTTTTTTAAGCCCTCTGACTCTGAACCGATACTGTTTAGATCCAAGCAAGTTATCTACCCAAATAATGAACACACACTAAAAGTAAAAGTCCTCAGAGGAATATAGGCCTAAAGTAGTGGGTGTTGAGTATTCAGTGCTGCCTCTGCTGGCCCCAGGCAGCTGTCTCAGGAAGCAAAAATCAAACCTCCAGCTACCACAGTCTACAGGAGTCTGCACCTCTGTTCATTGTAGAATTAGGTGGACAATTAAAAGCTTTCTGAAATTCTTCAAAGTTACTAATGGCACCATTGACCCTGAAAAAAAGACATGGCGAAACATATGTTATTTAATTCATGTACATCAAAAGATGAAACTATAACAGTACAATGCTAGAAAAGATCTCGGCATGCATTTAATCTGTTCTCAAACATAACCAAAGCCTCAAATCATTAATTTCCAAAGAAATTAACAGCATTGAGACTAGAACCGGCATTTCCTGAATGCCAAGCATATTCTCCTATTACAACATTCTTTAAACATTTTTTAAAAATTAATTTTTCATGGAAAGTATAACTGGTATAAACTGCACAACTCTTAAATGTAGAAATCACTCATTTTTCATGTATAACTACATTACTACCACTCAAATCAAGACATAGGATATTCCCAGTACCCTGAAGTCGTCCACATGTCCCCTACCAATAGTGTTTCTGAGGATAACTACTACTGTGACCTCTACCACCATAACTTCGCCTGCTTTTGAACTTCATGTGAATGGAATAGTTCATAGTTCATAGTCTTCTGTCTTTGACTTCTTTCACTCAATATAATGTCTGTACGAGTCATTCATGTTGCTGCATTGCCAACTATATTTAAATAGTCCATTCAATCTATCTATACAAAACATTTTCTCTAAATTCCGATTAGATTTAAAGGTTCATATTTACCTAGAATTTGGTTAATGCAACAATCAACTAATGAATAATGTGTAGCTGTTACAGATGAGTAATTCTTCACTGGAGTTTATTTCTAATCTCTGGTTGTTCTTGCAAGTTCCACGCTGTAGTAAAGACTGCAAATTCCTACTCAGCACTTTGATTGTAACTGCCTTTTGGAAGTGGTATTTCCATTGTGTGATTTTTTTTCACTGCACTCAAAATCTGTAGTTACTGCAGATATCGGTAACAACTCAGGCAAAAAAAATTCTCCCTCATGTATTTCTTACTCAACTGTACATTCAAAGTGTAGACTAGAAATTCAGCATTCTCAGTCACTGACTATTTCTTCTGTAATGACTTTGTTACCTACGGGCATTTGAATGAATGTAATGGCCTATATCCACCAAATCCTCATAACCTCTTATGTTTTAGCTAGGATATGCAGATAGCAATACATATTTCATAGTGTGATTCACCCTAGGCAAGTGTTAAAGATAGAATGTAGCTGATAATTAGTAAGAACGCTCTGTAAATTATCAGCTAAAATCTGACATTATAGGCAACTAGTTAGTAAAAGGAAATTAGTTTCTAAAAACTTGTCTGTTGAGTAATTAATCTACTGTGTGGTTTCTTGTGCACCATTTGTCAGTGCACAAGCATATTTTAGTCCATTAGAAACTGCCAGCCTTCATGACAGTTTAGCCCAGTGGGGGGGAATCTCCAACACACTGATTAGATTTTTATGCTAGTGGGTAATTTATAGGCAATTTCTGAAGCATTTCTAAGGCAAGGTTTTAGAAATAAGATTTTAAAAGATAAAATAATTTTAGATGACTTTCTTGCACTATGCTAGTGGATTCATTTAAATATTAAATGTAAAGATATGCAGGTTAATGTATGTTCTAAGCAAGTAATGAATAACAATAAATTATTATGATTTCTCATTGTAATTATCTACCCTCTACTATAGAAAATTTCTCTCAAGCTATAGATCCTAGCACAGGGTAAGTAATATCAAACTAAATTTTGTTTTTGCTTAATATTTTATACTTTCTGACAATTAAGATTATAATTCATAATCCTTTTCCCTTCAAAATTAAACAATTATTTCAAAACATGATGCAAATTAAAAGCTAAAATGCAGTGTCCTTGATGCAAGGATATGAATTATAACTGCTAAATATCACCATATATCTTCCTTTGTGTTTAGAGCTATTCAGAAAATGGGCACTCATTTATGTTTGTTGGTAGTGTGAAAAAAAAGAGGTATTAAATAACATATTCTTTTGTATGAAATATATCAGAGCTCTGGATGTTTTAAAGAGAGTACATCACATCACATACTCTTCTGAGATAATAAAATCTGTTTGTTGACCTAAACAAAACAAAACAAAAATGGTTGGGTAAATTGAGTATTCCAGTTTCCTGAGCACCCAGCATCTGCGGATTACTTCCTTTCAACAAGTAGAAGATAATAAATGGAATTTAATACCAAAGCTATGGATTTGGATCCCAAATTACTTTTGGAGTCTCACATATCTCTTGATGTGAAACAAAACTAGAAAAGTTACTAGCGCCTGTCAGCAGAAATTTAGTTGAAAAAATACTTAGTAAACCAGTTTACTTCTAATGAAAGAAAAGATACTAGTTTCTGTACGGCCAGATTTTGTTGTCTACAAAAGCAAGAACTCATGGTTCAATAAAGGCTTTTGTACACACCACCTATCTGGTAGTGCACTGAGATAGCGGGGGCAGGGGAATGAGGGGGGATGCACAGTTAAAAACTGGTGTCACCAATTTAATCATTTACCTAAACTGAGGGGGGCTGTGAGCACCAATTTGGACTTGTTCTCTGGCAGCTTCTGGTCTGTAGGAATTACACCTCACCTGGAAGAGAAAGGCATCCTAGTAAGTATGTTTCCACCCCGATTACACATTTTATACTTTCTTAACTGTCCCAAATTATACTGAAGGTAATCTTACAATCAGTGGATAACGAAGTTTTAGTAGGTCAGAGAAAACCTTCATCAGTAGTAACATCTATTATTTTAATCCCCAGGCTAGATGGTTTTATCAATACGAGTAATTCCACAATTTGAGTAAGTTAAGAAGGCTTTCAGACAAGTGCTGTAAATCAAGAGAATCATAGATGTGCCCAGGAATTGAACAATGTATGCATTCAATTAATTTAATGCTTTAAATAGCTCTTATCAAATTTACCCTTACTCATTTGAATAAAAAAAATCAATCAGTCACTGACAACCGAGTATGGTTATGAGAAGTTACTATTTTGCTCCCTGAGTACTCAGTTACCTCGCTCTAGTCTGGGCTTGGGACGGAGTATACTTCTGCATTTCTTTTGATATTAGGCATGCTTATCTGACTTGCCCTGAGCAAAGGAATGTGAGCAGAACTGATTACTGTCCCTTGGTGGCAGAAGCTCAAAAAAGTTCACTGAAGTTTTAAGGGCCTTAGTAACAATTTAAGATCCTACATAAGAGCCAATGCACATTTCTTTGTATTTCTTTCTTACTCCTGTGGTGACCATGGAAGCACCTGTTAAGATAAAACTCCAAAACACAGGCCCTTGAATAAAAACTATGGGCAGAGCCCCACTGATAATCCATGTTGGGCTTGGAGTATGAATAAGAAATACACTTTCATTGTGTTGTTTGTTTCTGCAGCATAACCTACTTAATCCTGACTTGATATGTTGTGAAATATAACATGGTCCTGAAATATGAATATAACTAGGACACATGAATATGGGGGAATATTGTAAGTGGAAGGACAAATGAGAAAATGATTAAGGGGTGAAGAGGCAAGACACTCAGCTTGGCTGGAATACATCGATATAATGGGCATCAGTGAGTGACCAGGGTAGAGAAAGGATGGTACCAGATTTTTGAAGTCTTGAGCAACAGGCCAAAATGTTTAAATTATATTTAGTTTTGAGCAGGAAAATGGAGCCCATATTTTTCAAAGATTTATCTGGCAAGGGTGTATGGTAGGAGGAGGAAATTAGACTCACTTGAAGATTATTTACAGGCAGTGAATTCCCACTAAGTAGGTAGAAATGGAAATGGAAAGAAGTAGAAGAACGAGAACACTTGAGAAAAGGAACTGACAGATCACAGTAACTGCAGGGATACAGGAAACAGGTAACATGATATGATGCTACTGCTTTTGATGAAGATAACAGTCACTGTGCTACCGAATTTGATTTTGAAGATGTTTTTGTAATATGATTCGGTAATTCCCTCAGAAGTTAGCTAATGTGGACTTGTTTTCAGTATTCTATTTTACTTCATTGCTCTTAAGTCATTTCTATTTATATTCTTACATTATAATATAGTACTGTCTTTGCTTCGTGTGTCAATTAAGAGATTTTTGAAAACACATTGTGGCTGTTACTGTCTCCCTAGTGCTCTCCCAGGAAGGAAATTAAGTTTGTTCCGTACATGCAAACTTATTCCAATTTGCAAAAGGTTGAAAATTTCATTCTGTCAGGGGGAAAAGCTCCAAGATAAATTTATCATTAGTGATAAAACTTCTTTCCAATTTTCCTAAATACCTTTAGTTTAAAATAGGTCAGATACTCTTTGGCATCATATATGGAAATATTTTAAATTTAGAACTATAACATCACTGTCAATTAGTTTATTTCATCTATTGAGAGGTATTATGGACTAGGATGTAAATAGCAAGAAGACGGATAGTAAATATTTTAGGCTTTGAATACCACAAGGTCCCTGTTGCAACTGATCAACTCTGCCACCTTAACATAAAACTAGACACACGATAGACATATGAAAGAATGTGGCTGTTCTCCATTAAAGCATTATTTACAAAACGGACAGCAGGCCTTACTTGGCCTCAGTTTGCCAACTCCAACCCTGGAAAGTTTTATTTTTGTGTGTGTGCTTATTTTAATATCTGACCCAGTGCTGACTGAAAAGGAAGGTTCCTCCTTTAAACTCTGTTAGTCTTAGTCCTTTTCAAGCAATTGATTGAAAAATACCAAGTATATACAATGTACCAGCACCTTTGCTGGGTGCTACAGAGATACATAGGAAGCATAAGGATTCAGATTAGCTGTGGAGAAGAAACTGAAAATCTTGAACATTTTGAAAGCAATTAAGTACTCAACTGCATGGTAAGGAAGGGAAGTGTGAAAGGAGATAGAGATAAAAGAAAATAATGAGGACTGGAGTCCTTGGGGAAGTTTGTGGAAGATGTAGAGGAGGCAAATCTTGACGGGGTTGAAGCCAGCATTGAATCATATGAGGGGGGCTAAGTAGGAAGGGGAACATATTATAAAAGGTGAATCAGAAGCAAAGCACAGAGACAATAATGAGCATAACATCATGGGGTGGAAGCAAGGACAGTTGCCTGGTTAAGGTTGAGTTTTCCTCATCTAACAGATCTGTGGGAAATTAAAGTGAATCAGATAGAGATGGATCAGACTGGGAACACTGGAAGCCCAGTGAAGGTGTTTGGCCTCAAAGTGACAGGCATTTGGGAATCTTCTGGAGGGTCAGTAATGAAATGGAAGTAGTATTTCAGTGGAGCCTTTGGGAGGTATTAGGTCATGACAGTGGAGCCCTCATGAATGGGATTAGTGCCTGTATTTATAAGAGGCCAGAGAGCTACTTAGCTCTTTGCACCACATAAAGACACAGTAAGAAGTCAGTAGTCTGCAGTACAGAAGAAAACCTTCACCTGAACCCGATTCTACAGGAACCCTGAACTCAGACTTCTAGCCTCCAGAACTATGAGAAATAAATTTCTGTTATTAAAAACTGGCCCAGTCTATGGTACTGTTACAGTGGCTTAGGCTGCTTAAAACAGGGGAGGAGAGGCTGCATCTAAAAAAGCATGTAAAAGATGAAACACTTAGCTTTGGGGACACATGTCATAAAAATGAGGATAGTTAAATCAATTAAGACTCAAGAATCTAGGCTTTCTAACCATAAAGACCCAAAGACTGAAGTATATTGATAAGAAAACTGAAAAGGAAAGTCACTTTGTTTATAGCTACCTTTTTATGGACATCAGGTTGATCACTGATAATTGGCTTGGTATTGTCCTGTCAGCTTTAGGAAATAAAGGACCCCAGACAGATGAGAATCCCTTAACCAGAAATGATTACACAAGGCTTAGGGATGAATAAGCTTGCTAAGTGATGAATACAAAGATTTGAGAACAAAAGGTTCTACTAATGAAAACTTACCTAGCTTTGACCATGTACATATGCATTTGCCCACTGTGAGATCATGCATTCTAACTTTATCTGTCCATCACTGCCCATTGCTTTGGAAACGTTGCCTAGATATTTGCGACATAAACCAGTGCAATAACCAGTAACAAAGAATTGGTACTGGCTTCATTATCCAGAGACTCAAATTCAGAATTGTACCTTACTTATTTCACATCTTCTTTTCAATTTCTGCTCCAAGAACATATCAAAATCATAAAAGAATGGCATGACTCTCTTTTCTTCTGTTGTTCCCTTTTCTGCTCCGGTTGGGAACCCAGCTATGGGTTGAGTAATGGAATAAAGCAATAAAGCAAAGGTAAAAAGAACTATAGGGAAGGGCAGAGCCAGGAAAGCCAAAGAGTAAGTTATTAGAAATGGTTACAAATAGTATTGAATACATTAAGAAGCCAAGATATATTGAAGAACTATCAAGTAAGTTAACAGAGCTGGTAACCTACTGGATTAAAAAAAAATAAACCTCCATTTAATTGGGGAATTATTTATGTCCCACAGAATGTTAAAAGATGGAATTTATCCAGAAATATTCAACCAGATAAAATTTTAGTTAAAATAAAAATCATGCCATTAAACTTTTGTTCCAAACCTTTAATCAAGGGTGTAAGCTAAAGTCCCACATTCCATCTCTGATGCACCTTCCTCAGCCTACTCACGTGTGCATAACTCAGGAAGAAGAGCTGGTTGTTGGTAAATGTGATTCCTGGTAAGAGAGGCTCTTCAACTCCCTGCCTTCTGTCATTAATCCATTTCCTATAAGCCTGGTGAAGAAAGCAGAATAGTTGAGTCTCTATAATGATGGTTTCCCTATTTCCTTATACAGCACAGAGATATTACATATACACTCCTGTCATGTACTAAATGCATTGTCAAGTTTTCCCTTAAGAAAGCAAACACCTGGAAATGCAAGTCAATGTCCTTTTGTTTAACAGTGAGGCAGGTGCACATGCAAAAAGGCTTTACACTCAATAAGCATCAGAGAAGCTTGCCCAAAGTGTTCATGCATTAAAAAAAAAAAAAACTTTTTCCAAATGATTCCAACATGGGATAAACAAATCTAACACTATAGTAAGGCCCTTATAGCAATAAAGTTTGGGATCAACATATTATCAATTTTCTATTTTGCCAACTCACATGAAAAGCTACCATCTTCTTTCACCATGATTTTATAAAATAAAATGTATTTGAACTAGAATGTAGAAAGGCTATAACCTTGGAACAATAACTTAGACTTTAAACTGAATGAATTTAGCTTTATGAAATATCCTTGTGTTTCATGCTTAACCACAGAGCAAGGGATGATGAAAACACTATTATGGACTCTTACGAGGACCAATATGTGGAAACCACTAGCCTCTGGCCATAATCTAGAAGTTTGGTATTTTAAAAGAACATTATAAGGTGGGATATAGAGAGAATTGTACTCAAGGAAAACTCATTTGTACCTAGCCCCAAGGAGATTTCTGTAGCATACTTTGATATGATTGTGAGAGTACTTTCTGAAAACTATCCCTTAAATACACGATCTTTAATAACAAATATTATTATTTAGGGTGACTTTGTATCCCAAAGAGAAAAAGAAAGAAATGTACCCTTATTTATATAATAGGGTATAATAGAATCAATAGGGTAATACAATTCCATTTACAGATATTCTAGAATATTCAACTCTCAAGAGCATCTCTGTGGTGTTGAGGAGCATCCATATAGAATTTTATACTTTAATTTTTTTAATTATAGCAAATGTAACAATGCATACCCTAAAAGCTTCCCTCAGACCTCCATTATCGGCAATATTTTCTCCCAGAGTCCTCTTCCCCTTCACCTAACAGAAAGGAAAAAAAAGAAGAAAAGAGTGTTTCATGGTCAACTATCATTCAGCAAGAGACATAAATATTATAGCAAGCAAAATTGTCATATTTTAAAGACAAAGTCACATTCAATAAGTCAGAGGTAGTCATAATATATTGTGAGATGGCAAACTAACCCCGGTAACGTGCTCCTGAATATGATAATTTCCATTTTATTATGCTACACACTACTTTCTCACCCTTCTCTTTATTCTCACCAATTTATTCTGCTCCAATAAAATATTAGTGATATTCTGAGTGGCTTAATGGGGGAAAAATAGAAATGTCAATACATGTATAACTTTTTCTGATTAACTCATATAATTTCAGTATTCAATTCATTGTGCCTGTATTCCCAAAAATTTGCCATCCACACAGGAATAAGATTTCAAGACCAACCATTATCATTTTACCTTCAGCAATTTCCATGAAAAATTAAAAGGAGGGTAGCCCTCTTGGGGAAAAAAAAATCAAACAGAAATAGTGTAGACCGTAAGGTCAAGTTTTGCAATATGTATGACACCCAGCCAAGCATGGTGAAGAAATTCTTCCCAACATTTGAAAACTATTTCTTAAAACCCTAAATGAGCTAAGACAAAAATATTCTAAATCAATGCAGCTCACAAGACAAAGCCAACCAACTATTTTTCTTGTATAGACTGTAAGGTATGAGTGGATTTTACATTTTTTCAATGATTGGGGGAAAATCAAAAGAAGAGTAATATTTTCTGGCTCATAAAAATTATTAAATTCAAATTTTAGTGGACATAAATCAAGAGGTTTTTTTTGGAACAAAGCCATGCCCATTCATAAACACACTATCTGTGGTTGCTCTTTTGCTACTGTGGCAGAGTTTAGCAGTTGCAATTTAAACAATATAACCTACAAAGCCTAAATTATTTACGGAAAAATTTGCCAACCTCCATATATTAGGCAGAATAATGGCCTCCCAAAAGTGTCTACATCCAGACCCCCCAAAACTGTGAACATGTTACCTTACAATAGCAAAGGAGACTTTTAAAACATGACTAAAGCAAAGATCTTGAGAGGGGGACATTATCTTGGATTATACAAGTGGGATCAATGTGATTACAAGGCACCTTATAAGAGGAAAAGGGGGACAAGAGAGTGAACGGCAGGATGATGCGGTGTGAGAGGACGCCACCAGCCACTGCTGGCTTTGAAGAAGGAAGGGATCATGAGCCAAAGAATGTGAGAATCTACTAACTTTTCTAAAAGTTGAAAAAGGTAAGGAAACAGATTTTCCACTAGTACCTCTAGAAAGGAACAGAGCCCTATGAACATCTTAATTTTAGGCCACTGAGATTTGTATCCGATATCTGACATACAGAAATGTATGATAACTGGGGCCGGTGAGATGGCTCAGCAGCGTAAGCGCCTGCCTGGCAAGCGCGAGGGCCCGAGTTCGACTCCCAGAACCCACATACGAGAAAAGGTGATATCGCTCAGTGGCACAGGCGCCTGCTGGCGCGCGAGGTCCTGAGGTCGACCCCCGGTACCCACAAAAAAAAAAAAAAAGAAACGTATGATAATAAATTTATGTTGCTTTGAACTACTGAGTTTACAGTAATTTGTTATAGCGGCAACAAGAAAATAATAGCCCCTGCTCTAAACTTTAAAGCCATGGAGCCTCTCAACTGTTTATTTTCAAGCTAGCTTAATCACGCAGGTATCAAGAAATATCAACAGATAAAAATGAATCTTTGGAAAATATTATTTATTGTAATCACCAAGAACCCTCCCTAGCTTTAATCCCCCAAAGTTACCATTCTTGCTTTACACTCTTTCTTTTACTACAGTCCTATGAGGGAAGTATTACCATCTCCATCCTTGTTTAATAAGTGAGGCGCTAGAGCTCAGTGTGTAGCAGATATTGTTGGTACCCAACTGGATCCCCCTTTGTACCAGGCCTGTGCACCCAATCCTGCAACTGCTAACACCTTAGGAAGATTAACCTTAGTTTACAGGAGTCGCCATGGAGATTGTGGAACAGCGCAGCCCCTTAACCCAGGACTGAACAGTTTCTATGCTGCGTTTCATGTTCCAGAACCCTCTGTGGGGTCAGGGAAAGGCTCAACTTTTTCTGAAACCAACATGTTTTCTTGAGTCCCTTTTAGGTTTCTCATTAAACTACTTCCTCAATAAAGCACTGACCTAAGATACGCTTTCTTGGGCTATGCTTCTAATGATCCTGACCTGAGACAGAACAGTGAACAGTTCACAGTTCTCAGGTATTCAAGCCCAAGGTTTTCTGTCTCCAGGGTCTTTGTTTGACATTACGTGCCTTCTCAAGTATTGATTCCTACTGGTTTTTGATGTTTTTGTTTATATATACTCGTACTTGAATCTATCTCCTTCCTTTTTACTCTAAGCTTTATATCTAAATTAGAGGGTTTGGGAGTAGCCCCATTTCTCTGACTCCTCACACTCTGGACCATCTCAGTAAAGCACAAAGCCCTAGACTTGGCCTTACAGGACTCAACAGCTGCTGACAGTTGGCATCTGCAGCACCCCATCCAAGCTCCTCCTAATTTACCATGGAAAATAATTCAGACACAGAGAACTGGCTCTTACTAAATCAGAAAAATAAAGCATGGCCCTCTATGGCCACTAAGGAAGCCATCCACACTCCTGTGGGAATGAGACTGGAGCTGTTTTCTGATGGTTGACTGGATTTATGCTGAGACAGGCATGCCCTTTCTGTAGTCCTTGTAATAAAGGTACATATTTGTCAGAATTAAATTTCAATATATGACACTTTGGAGAAAATGGATGCTGAGGAAATGTCTACTTATACATCACCCAGGTATAAAATGAACTCAAAATAAGAGAACCAGAGCATAATATAGGGGAGAGGGGAGTATGTACTCTGGAAGCACACAGATCTAAACTCTGATCTAGAGTCTACCATGGCCATTAATCTCTGAGCCTCGATTTCCTCACGTGTAGACTATGTGTACCTAGTGATATGTATACCTCCCAGGACCAGTGTAAGGGTTGCATTTATTTCAGTAAAGAGAAAAGTCTAATTCCCATGTCTACAGATAATAATCACAAGGAAATATGGATTTTCTTCCTCTAATAAAACTGCTCTTCTATTGCTTGTTCAGCCCCAAATTCTTCGGTTTATTTTCTCCTGGAGTGTGGTACCTATCAGTATGCTGCAAAGGATCAGGAATATTAAAAATCTTTTACTGAGCACTTCCTGCATGCCAGGCATTTTGCTTGTTACTTCCCTCATTTAATTCCTACAACAAACTAGAGTTGAGAAATATTTACCCATTTCACATGTGCCAATTGCCCGTGTTCATAAACACAGATAATTAATATTTTTGCTTGACATATAACCCTTGTACATATTTATGGGGTAAAATGTGATGTTTAGATACAATGTGTTGTGATCAAATCACAGTAATTAGCATATCTGTCACCTTAAACTTTATCATTTCTTCATGATGAATATATTCAAAATTCTCTCCTTTGGCTATTTTCAGAGATACAATGCATTATTGTTAACTATAGTCGCTCTACTGTGTAACAGAACATAAGAACTTACTCTTCTTACCTAACTACAATATTGTACCCATTAATCAACTTTCCCTCCTTTCTCCCCAGCCTCTAATGACCACTATCTTTTTTTCTATTTTTTTGAGATATTAATTTCTGACAAATATTTTACTCAGGGAGAAAAAAGCTTTCTTTTAATAAAAGATGCCCCTTAACACAATCATACTCACATTTAAGCCAGCTTTCTTCCAATAATAGTTGCTATACTGGTTAATCATGCACTTAGTTTTTTCTTTAAACTTTTCTTCTGAGTCCATAGACCACCAAGGATCCAGGTTTCCATTTTTATCATATTTTCTACCTAGCAAAAAGGAAAGTTAAAAAACATTTGTGTTATTTATGGAAACGGAATTCTTTATCTCTCCCTTCCCTCATCTGGACAAGCTTTCAAAATGCAGTCACAACAGCAGGGAACACTCTTCCTGAGAACAGCTCCTGCATTCTGTCCAGTGTCACAGGTTAACTGTAGAAAAAGGGCAAAGGAAGAAAAGGATTGAGGAAGTTCTTTCCTTCTGAGGAACAGAGGGCCAATGAGATTCATCAGTTTAATACAGGCACCAGTCTTATCCAATTTCAGATTCTGCGTTTTCACCTGATCTGACCTGAAATGTTCTCTGGATCATAAAATAAAATAAAATGGCTTCATTCAAGAAGCCCATGGAGAAAGCCAGAGTGTGACTACCAGTGAAATTCCAAACAATCCATAGGAATAGACCCCAGTGAGTCATCCACACCGCAGGACCATACACCCTGACTCAGCCGTATAGGAATCTGTTTCCTCCAAGTTGCCAGGAGCCAAGAGACACATAAAACCTCTGTTATGAATCATTCCGTAGTCATCAGTGTGGATGGAAGACCCATCTGTCCTCCTTAGACAAGGATGGCTGCTCTAAAAAGAAAACTTGGAACAAGAATGGAAATCTCCAAAACATAATGGGGAAAAAAGATTAGCTATACATGATTTCTTGCTACTTGCTCACTCACTTTGCATTTTCTCTTCAACCTTCAAAACATCACTTGGGGTGTATCTAGACTATCTTCTATATTCAAGGTCACCATTGGAGTCAGGAGCATGCATTAGCTTTAAGTATGCAGAGAATCTACAAGCATGTCCCCTGAGCAAGAGTCTCCTAAGAAGGAAAGTTCACAAGAAGGAGCTTATAGGAAAGCCCCCTATGCAAAGGCATTGATTAGAACAACCCAAAGCTCTCCAGCAAGGCTCCATGTTACTGCCACCAGGGCCTGGAATACTGTAGCATGGAGTTACCACCTGCCATCATTAGATTCTGTTATTTGGGAGAGATGCTAGAAGGCCTCCAGAAGGTTTTAGGGGAGAATTTTAGTTAACTTTCCTAGGAAGAAAGGTTCAGAAACAATTGAACACTATTATGGTTTAGATCTAGAATATCCCCTCAAAGACTCATGTGTTTGGAGGTGGGGTATTTGGAAGGTGAGTGCATCACAGGAGTGCTATATTCAACTGTGGATTAATCTGCCAGTGCATTCATAGCTGATTTGCTATTAGGAGATAAGGCCTGGCTGGAGGTGGGTCACTGGGGAAATGATCTGGAAGGGTATATTTCCCTCCTCAGCTCCTCCCTTCTTTCTCTGCTTCCTGGCTGCCATAATGCAAGCAGCTTTCCTCCACCAGACCTTCCTACCACGCCCTTTCTGCCTCGGAACCAGCCATAGAACCATACACCCTGAAATCATGAGCGAAAATAAACCTCTCCTCCTTTCAGTTGTTGGTGTTGGATGCTGCGTCCTGGTGATGAAAAGTAACTGAGACAAGCACCATTTGCTTTTCTTTCTCAGTCAAGTCTCTCCTCTCAGAAAAACCAAACATCCAAAGGTAGAGTCTGGCTCTGGGGAGTCAGATGACTGTAAGACAGCAACATTTTAACACGGAAGTGGTGGACAGGGGAGCAGAACACTAGCTAATTAAGGGCAGACGGGGGTTGCAGGAAGAAATGACCAGAAGAAAAAGAGCCCAACGGGTCTCTGGCCCAGGAGTCAGCATCATGCGAGATACTATATACACGAGAGAAAGAGGTCTCCTTTTAGACAACATTGTCTCGGGCCAGCTGGGACCATCCATAAATCACCATGTGGATGTAGATATGATAATGGTTCACTGCTAATTCATAAGCTTCAGAGGTTTCTGCAGTTTTCTAATAATACTGCAAAGTTAAAGGAGTGCTGATTAAAAACGAGGACTCTCAAAGGCCATCATTTCTTTAGTTTAGGCTATATTATGTTCTTTCCTTTCACTTAAACATCACAAGGATACACAGTATATTATATATTGTGCATTATTAGGAAAGCATAGCCTTTTTAAAACAAATTCTGAATATATGCCAATATCAAGAAAAATAGAGGTTAAGCATTGCATAATCCTTGAAATTGCATAAAAGAACCAGTCAGCCAAGCTCCAGAGGCCTAACTTGGCAGTGCAGCATGTACAGTCATCATTGGGGCAGAACCCACACCTCCAGGGAGAACATCTCAAGATGGTGAATCAAAAAAAAAATGACAAAAGAGAGAAGTGATAATGCAATTCCTGTAACTACTGTGGCAATTGCAACAATCCTGATCTAAATGCAAACTTAATTTCATTGAAATTATAAAATCTTTTTTTAAATTGTACTCCATCACAAACAGGAATCGTTTACTTATTACAATATATCACAGCAAGAGATGGGGAAAAGTTTTCAATCGGCAATCATATTTGCTTTGGATAATCGGCAATCTATGAAAGATAATAACAAAAATTAACACCCATATAGTCAGCATTGCTATAAAAGCAGCAGCTTACAAAATGAACTAGTACTTACCATTATTATCAAACCCATGTGTAAATTCATGTCCAACAATTACTCCTATAGCACCATAACTCAGAGATCTGTCATAAATACATAATTTGGAGAAAATTATAAGCATGAATATGAGAGCATAATCCTTTAATTTTTCAATGAAAAGCCAAGATAATCTGTTTTCTAGTAGCCATAATAATAACAATCTAATAACCAAGCCCATAAAACTATAAAACAAATTATCTAAACATAACCTTCTAATTGAAATGAACAAAGTATAAATTCTAATATTGTCACTGTAACCTTGCATGGGCCTTAGTGTCCTACCCTGTGAAATTAGGGTTATGAAAGAGATTTTCTAAAGTCCTTTCCAATTCTTAAGTTTTTTATTATTCTGTAAACACTCTGGTGATATTTTATACTTATGAACACCTCAAATAGAGCTTGAAAAGATTCTGTCAGCAAGTGTACTTTTTATCTGAAAACTTTGGACAGTCTTTGTAATCTTAGAAGTTACATTGTTTTCCAAATGTAGTCATAAAAAAGGACTGGGGCAGAGATTTGAAACAATCACTGTTTCCAAAGGTAATCATATTCCTCTGTTACTGTGGCAAACAAGCTGGCAAGTGAATGACAGAGACTGTGAAGCACTAATCAGATTTGGAAAAGGCATTACATTATTTATTTCTCTTTACCTGTGAAGAAGCAGGCAGATTATGTACAATTAAGGCCACCAACAATCCCACCTCCCTTCAAGGGGTGATCTATTTCCTTGCTCTCAAATCTGGAATGGCTTTGGGACTTGTGATCAACAGAATACCATGGAAGGGGACAGGTGTCAATCCTGGGCCTAGGCCTTAAGAGCCTTTGCAGTTTGGATTTTCTGCACTTTCAGAAGTGAGTTACAATGAAAAGAAATTTGACTACCCATTTGGGAGGAAAGAGGGCAGGTGAAGCCAGGGAGAGATTCCAAAAGCTGAGAAATTCTGAAGGAAAAAAGAGAGGCCCTGCCAGATCCTACACATTAAAGCCAACCCAATGTGTGAGTGAAGTCATCTTAGATCAGTGGTGGCAAACCTATGGCACATATGTTATTGTGTTTTTCTTTTAAAACAAAAGATGTTAATGTATGAGTTGTGTTTTCTAAACAAAAATCTCAGTATTCAGGTTTAATCGCAGTGCTGGCACTTTGTGATAAATAAGTGGGTTTTGGATTGCAGTCTAGGCACTTGGTCTCTAAGAGGTTCGCCATCACTGTCTTAGATCTTCCAGCCCTATGGAGTTACCCCAGTCAGCACCACAAGTAGGAGGGACAAGCTATTTTAGCTTGCAGAATCATGAGCCCATAAATGGTTGCTTGATGTTGCTTTGCTATGTAGCAATAGAGAACTGAAACGAAGTACACATATATGAAGAAATCAACAGAGGGGCTTCTATTCCTGTGTGTCCAGAATTTTCTCTCTCAACTATAGCTTCCAAGAAGGCCGAGCTCTTGTCAATTTCTTCACTGCTAAATTATTTGTACCTAGTACATGGTAAGAAATTTAGCAATGATTTAACCAATGATTAACTTTACCATCTCATGCAAGTGGCAGATCTATAGGTAACATATTTAAGTTGTTTAACCTGTGGATGAGAACTATAGACAATTTAAAATCCTTATTGTAAAGATTCTTCATGAGATTTGCAATTATGCTAAAAATATGTCACAGTTGGTTCCTGACATGCGACATCAAAATCACCCAGCAAAGAGATAGGACCCATAACTGGAAAGAACAGAAATTTTTGAAGCAACGTGTTATTACAGGACATAATGATCCTTAACATGCTAATTGTTTGTCTCAGCTATACCCAAGGAAGTGTTGTAAGATTTACTTTTTCCCCTTGGTGGCAATTCTTTCCTTTGTTATTTCTTTCCTGCAAGGTAATTTGCATTTGAGAAAATACTTCCTACTGTTTTTCCATCATTGCAAACCTTCATTAAAGAAGTAAGAGTAAAATTATGCATTTCAATCATAGGGCTATCATAGCAGTGTGGGACAAACTTGTAATTTTACATAGTGCTAATTTTTGCAGCATAGCCTGCAACATTAAGTTTTTCCAGATTCCTCATGCCTGAGCACAAGTATTCAGTTCTCTACAACCCTCATTCAATGCTGTTGATTGAATGAATTTATAGAATGAACAATGGAAGCTTATAGGAACTGCTCTGCAATAAATGTCCCTTAAAAGGGAATGCTCCAACGAACTTCCTATTTGCAAACAGTAATAGAGAATTCAGAAGATGACTGAATCACAAAGTATAAATAATGAGCAAAAAAGAGGATAGAGAACTGTTGCCCCTCTGCCATGTGCCACCCTGTCTTGGAGTCAGCTGATATGGACTGAAACCTCTACAAACTGTGAGCTAAATAAACCTTTCCTCCCTTAAAAAAAAAAAAAAAAAAAAAAAAAAAAAAAAAACAGAGGATAGATATTAGGAAGTAGGAAGAACTTTTTCAAATGGGAAAGGGAATAAGAGATGGGGAGGGGGGAGGGAAGGAAGGGAAAGAGGATTTAAAAGAAAAAAGAGTTGAAGGAAAAAAATAGAAATAGAGCTTTTGGGCCGGTGAGATGGCTCAGCGGCGTAAGCGCCTGCCTGGCAAGCACGAGGGCCTGAGTTCGACTCCCGCAACCCACATACGAAAAAAGGGCCGGTGATAATGCTCAGCGGCACGGGCGCCTGCTGGTGCACGAGGTCCTGAGGTCGGCCCCCGGTACCCACAAAAAAAAAAAAAAAGAAAAAAGAAATAGAGCTTTTGCAAATTGGGAGGAGAAGAAGGGTTAGAGGAAGGGGAGAGGGAAGGATCAAAAAAGAATTAAGATTTATTGTGTCCATGCACAAATTTATCATGATGAATGTGATCATTATGCACTGTAAATATGTACTAATAAAAAAAAGAAGATTGAATCATTTTAAGTTTCAACTCTGAGTAACAAAATTACATTCCTTTGGACAAGAGACAAAGAAAAAGTACTATAATTCTATATGACTAAGCCTTAAAATGATAATGTTTCATAATATTAAATTCACATCCTCCATTTTATCAATGAGCATTATTTAAATTAGCATGTCACATAAAAATAAACTCATGTGCCTCCTAAAATGCAACTGGCTGGCCAGAAACCGGAAGACTTCCTGCAGTGATGATCTAGCCTTCCAAAAATAAAATGGAGAACATAACAATTTTACTACCTACTCAGTTTCTCTTTTGTTCTTACTATCTGATGTGTTAAACATATGTCTTTATGCTGTCTAGGCTCACCATGAGCTCATGTTGGTGTCAAGTAAGGGCTACCTTTATGCCTGCATCATGAAATCATAAAAATCTCCAACGTGGAAGTGGCTTTAAGGTCATCTAGCTCAACTCCCTACTAGAGTCATGAGTCCCTCTACAAAAACCCATTCAAATGGTCCTAAGACTTTGGCTTGGATATTTCCAATGACCAGGGGCTGATCCCCTTCTTAGGTAGCCCATTCCCTCTTTGGGTGGTTCTAAATAAAACAGCTCTCCCCAGTATTGATCTAAATTTTCTTTCCCATGTCTTCAATGTATTGGTCCTGTGCAGTCTCTAGTTAAACACCTGCTGACTCTCCTGAATATAATAAATCATTCTGTCACCTTCATTTTCCCTTGAAAATATGAAAACAGTCATGAGGTTCCACCCTTAAATGCCCCCAAGTTCTTTCAATTCTTATTCTTAAATCATAACCCCTAGACTAGCATTTCCAAAAATATAGGGAAAAGAGTTTATGAACCTCTAGGTTAAATACATTTAAATAGGTTTCTTTGTCATACAAGTTCTTGTGAGCTTTTATGCTGATCTGTATTGGGATTCTCCGAAACAGAGGAAGAGAAAGATGATTTACCTCTATTACTATTTCATGAAACAGATACTTTGAGAAATGTTGTCTTTATGGTATTTACAATCCTAATTCTTCTGGAATTAATTTCGCTTGTTTGTGTCCTAATAATTAGGCCTAATGCTAAAGTAAGAACTAAGCTTTGATTCATAGTGGCCGTCTATGAATTAATGCAGAACAGATGGATGAATGGGTAGGAAGCCATTTGACTAGACTGAGACTCCCATGTCTCCAGCATCTCTGTATTCCCAATGCCAAGTACTCAAAAGATAATAGCTATTCATTGAGTGGCTATCTTATTAGAGGATAGATGACTTTGGTAAACACACAGAACTCTTTAGGAAAAAAAATACAAATCTCTCTCCCACTCAAGTATCAATTATGGGTCAGCCTAATGTCAAACTAATGGATAACTAATATTAATTCTTAAGTTTCTATGATTTTGACAATTATTTCAGGAAGTCATATTTATAAACCCAATAAACAAGTCATTGAATCAATAACTTCTAAACCTAACCAAACTATTTTTCAAGTCTCCAGCTCTATAACCACAGTAATATAAACTCAGTTAAATTGTTAATGATAAGCAAAATAAAAGAATTCTAAGGCTTTTTTACTTTGAAGGGACCTTAGAGAATAATGAACCTAAATCTTTAATTTTATGGAAATATATACATATATAACTAATTTTAAATATAGGGAAAATTAATTGCAAATATCTAAATGCTAAAAAAACCTGCAGCAGAGACCTAGGATGGTATTAATGGATTTGATTAAATACAAACCTAGAATTTGCATTTATTCTAACTATGGTGATTTCTCACAGTAGGCTTTACTGGTGCCTGCCTGTGTCCCTGCAGCACTCAACATTTCTGAGCACCCCAATTTGATGGTTTTCAACTCCCAGCTCCTGAAAGTAGTTGCCTAAGGATTGTCTCCAGTGAACAGAGATCTCTTGGCATACACTGGGCACTGCCACAGAGTCAAGGCCCCTCACAGTAGACCTCGATCAATGATAGAGTGCGAGTTGGACAATAAATACTCCAGCTTCCTTGTCCCTGAGTCGGGACCACTGTAAAGCGTGTTCTACAGTTCACTACCAAGACTGAGTTGCCCATGGTGATAACTGGCTTTTCGTAACACACATGTGATAAGTGCTGTACAATAATGGCCCCCACAAGATGTCCACATGCTTGCTATTCCCTGGAACCTGTGAATATGTTACATGGCGAAGAAGAAGTAAAGTTATTAATCAGCTGACCTTAAAATATAGATTATCCTGGATTATCTAGTTGGGCCCAATGTAACCCCAAGGGTTTTTAAAAGTAGAAGAGAGGGACAAAAGATGATATTCAAAAAGAGATGGGACTGCGGAGCTTTGAAGACAGAGAAAGAAGAGTATGGAGCAAGAAATAAAGACTGGGCTGGTGAGATGGCTCAGCGGCACAAGCGCCTGCTGGCAAGTGCGAAGTCCTGAGTTTGACTTCCAGTACCCACATTAAAAAAAAAAAAAAAAAAAAAGAAAGAAAGACTACCTCTAAAGGCTAGAAAAGATAAGGAAACAGAATTTTTTCCTAGAGCTTCTACTAAGGAAAGCAGCCCTGTGGACACCTTGATTTTAGCCTAGTAAGAGCCAGGTTGGATTACAGAAACCATACTCTAGTAAATTCCTGTAATTTTAAGCCAAGTTTGTGGTAATTCATTTTGGCAGCAAAAGACTCACAGGACACAATTTATTGGCTTCCTTCTCTGTCTCACTTCCTCTCTCCTCTGCTTGTGTTTTCTGGTACCACCTCCCAAAAGAACTATTTGCACTTGAGTCCTTATCACAGGGCCTGCTACCAGAGAATCCCAAATCGAAACACTGCCACTGTATTTATCTTATTTATATAATTATGCAATCTTGTAACTTTTTTACCTCAATGATCAAAGGAAAGTTGTCATATATCCAAAGCAAAACACAGGACACTCAACTTCTAAAATCAAGGCAAAATTGTTCATGCATTAAGGCACCAGAGCACACAGGCATATAATAAAAGTGGTGATGTTATTGGCAATGAATATTATGAGAATCCTTATTGTATATGGAAATTCTGAATTACATAAATCTACAATCTACTGTTAGTAACAGCCTTTGAACTGGTAGTCCTATATTCAGGCACTATTTTGACCTACTCTATAACTACACAAGTAATATTTCTAAAGACATATTTGATTATCTTACTTGCTTAAAAACTTCAAGATTTTCTACTGCTTCTTAGTATCCAAGCTCCTCATCTAATATCAGACTTCAGCCTTCTTTTCCAGACTACTTTCTACCACTTCCCATCATATACCACTTAGGACAGCCCAACTGGACTCGTCTTTCTCTTTTTTTTCTTTTTCTTTTTTTTTTTTTTCCTTTGTCTTTGTCTAAACACATTGTTTCTTCACCTGGAAAGGTTTTAGAACATCACATCTGCAACAATCCTTCAAGTGAATAAATGCATAAAAATTAAAAAGATCTATGTATAAGTTGGCCTTTCAGTGCAGTTATATACCCTAGCAATGAAAAACAGGAAACAAATTAAAAGACCTCAAATAGTAAAAGTAGAGCCGACCCACACTAGGTTCCATGCCCTGTATCTGCTGAACTATCATTGACTTCACTTCTTTGACTTTATATTCTGTCCTTTGCCAAAGTAGCATGCGCTTCCTCTTAATTTGTCAAAAATTGGTTCCTTTATTAATTTACTCACCGAGGATATTCCGTTCCCCAAAAGAAAGGTTTCTGGAGCTCTCCTGCTGGAAATCCTAGGAGGAAGACAAACAAAAACTGTTAAGGGATATAGAAAGCCTGATTCAATGATGAGTCTGTGGTTCCTGCTACAGCTGGGAGCTTCTCGCTACCCAGCTGAAAGACCTCTTCTTTTGGGATTGGGGGCCACCTGAGAGACCCAGTTGTCTAAAGGTAATATTAATTCACTGGAATCATTTCAAGGACACCATTTTGCACAAATATACTACTGGCAGTGTCCAGCCTGCTTTGAACTGGGTCCCTCCATAAGCTGCATGCTCATGAACCTTCAGGCTGTCAGCAGCTTCCCCTGATGCAGAAAGGGCCCGGCTTCATGGATGCATGACCTGTGCAACCAGACAAGCCCCACGTGCAGAAGTACTCCACACTTGATTTAATAATCTACTGTCAATGTCTTGAAATTCTTAAGAATTTAATCTATGAACTTGTATTTTGTAAATGGAGTCTGAGGGGACAATGGAGTATGTGTGAGAATAGAGGAAACACACACGATATGTGCAGATCCTAGGTGCCCAGCTGGCACATACCACTAGTGATTCCTCCTAGGAACTCAGGACTCTGGAAGGCCCACTATGCATGGGAGTTTGTCAAGACACAGAGTATAAGATAAGCATGTTCCTCAGAACTGAGCGAGCTGGGGCTTGGACAGCTCCAAGAGGCCATGCTTTCCATGTGTCATGGTTACTTTTCTCTCGTTGCTGAGACAAAATACCTGACGCCCAAAATTAAAGAAGGAAAGGTTTATTTAGCTCACAGTTTGTGGAGGTTTCAGTCCATAATCAGCTGGCTCCAAAGCAGCGTGGCACATGACAGAGGGCAACAGTTCATGGCAGCAGAAAACAGCAAAAGCAACAAGAGCGAAAAGGGAGGAGTGCAAGAGATGACTTTCTGTCCCTTATATTGCATGTAGGCTACCCGCCCTAGGGTGGGTGTAGCACTCACACCCATAATCCCAGCATTGGAGCATGAATCAATCACAAACTCTAGGAGCCTGCCCCCCATGACCGCATGAGGCTTTGAGAGGACATCCAGACACAAACCATAACACATGCAAACCAAAATTTGTATTACTGAAAGAAGGAAATGGTGTTTTAAGAAGCTGAATGATCCCTGTCATATTCTCTCTCCTGTTACTTCTGTATATTTGCTAACCTCTTGTACTGAAAATGATAACATAGAAAGAAAGGAAAAGATACGGCAGTCCATAATTTCATTTCCTTTCAGTCTTCCCTTACTCATCAGTAAGCTGAAAGTAGAGAGTGTTGATAGACTGTGTATGTATTAAGAAGTAAAATAAAAATGCCTGAGTTCCTTCCATAGCGCCTTTCTACCTTGCTGGTAAGAAAAAAAAAATATATATATATAAGCTAAAAAATGCAAACTGTGTCATTTTGACAATTCCATATGCATGTTAAATGCTCCTGAATTTGCACTAAAATCTGCATTATAAAGATGAACAAAAAAATTCATGCTAATGATACAAAATTTCAGTTTTCTTGTAACAGTAGTAAATAGCAAATAAAAATTACTATAACAAATCCAAAGAGAGATATCATGAAAGACAAGACAAACCTTTATATTTTAGCACCTTTGGTGTCTAAAGTGGCACTCTTTTCTGCTTTCTGCACAAGAGGTCTTACATTTTCATTTTGCACTGGGTCGTGCGAGTCATGTAGCCAGCCCTGGTACAGATTAGTGGGAGAAATGCTTGGTTTTGCCCTTGCGACTCAACACTAAATTTGCACTCTGGGTTGATCCTGGGAGTTGCACTTACAAGTCATGACAGCTAGAGAGAGGGAGAGGGAGGAGAGGAGGAGAGTGGGGAGAGTGGGGAGAGTGGGAGATGGGGGAGAGAGGGAGAGAGAGAGAGGGAGAGAGAGAGAGAAACCATTTGCAATGTTCTTGCCTGCTTCAGAGGAGTTGCTCTAGACCTTACGAAACTGAAAGCTTTTTATGAGTTAAAGTGCCCCAAGTAAGTAAGTTCCTTAGAAGTAAAATGTTGATTTCATAAAAGTCTTTTATATAAATATAATTTTATATATTTTATTAATAATATAGTTTGAGATTCCAAGATGTACAAAAACTAATTGTAAACAGATTGATTCAGCTAGTAATTCTCTCTTCTTGCTTCTTTCAAATAAAGGAAAATGCATCTAAAATGACTGAATCTGAAGAGGCAATGTTACATTAATCTTTATAATTTCTAAATATCTTTGGCATCTTTACATCAATATTCCACACTATTTTTTTGGTGATTACTTTTAGTAAGTCATTCTAATTTGGAGACATATACATAGATAAATGGACAGGTAGATGTCCAAGTATATATTACATACAAATGTAAATCACAGTGTTTATATGAAAATTCAGTTTCACACAATAAATCATCCAAAAGCAGTGATATAGCCTAGTAAGAGCAATGATCATGAACCAATATGATTTAATTATTAAATCATTATGGCTTCTCTGTGTGGTAATATGCCCAGCTGGAAGCAGTTTCATTCACTGCCAACCTCTTAACAGGAGAACATCTGACACCTGCATGAGCCTCAATTTCCATAGCTTTTGCATTCAGAGGCCCCAGACTCCAGGGTTAAAGCCATCACATTACCCCGTCAGCTGTGTCTTCTCAGCCTGTCAGGGCCGTGGAACCCAACACTGATAAACAGAAGCATCTGATGCCCTTAGGTGTGTTTTTGCTGAAGTGAATGGATTAAAAGTGTAAGCTGCATTTTTTGGAGATGTCAACTAGCTAGAGTGATAGATGGAATCCCAACAGGGTCAACTCAATATCTTATCTCATAAAGTGGATAAGCTGTATTAGCAAAGGTAAAAAAATAAGCAGAGAGTCAAATTCTTCCTGCTCCATTTTTAATGGGGTTTTCTTATGTGTTTTCACATGTCCACTTTATTCCGTTTTTTCCCATTGCAGTACCTCTCATCTGTTTCACATTTTAAAGCTTCTTTTTCTGTTAGTGTATTTACGGACAGCATACCTCTCAGCATGATTATGTGGGGGGGTGGGGAGAGAAATTCGAAGTTTAACTACTGGGTTGGCAAAAATTAATAAATATGATAAAAGGCAATATTGGCCAGGATTTAAAGAGTATGCTGGTAGTAGTGTAAAATGATGCAAGTATTTTAGAGATCCTTTAGATATCTCAGTGCTTGAAATGTCATTTTGATAAAAAATTAATATCTATATGATGTACGGGAAAAGCTCTAAGAGACACTAAGTGAAAAAAAATTAACCGGAAAAGCTGCATGAGTACACCGTATGGAGTGCTTATTGCATAATATATGTATAAAGGTACATATATGTGTATATAGTCCATTCTGCCTTAACAGAACATATTCTTTTATATAAAACAAAAGACAAATTTCTTCCAATACGATAGATAGACTGAGGAAAATTTTAGGCATAACTCCAATCTCACATTCGCTTACGTACAACTCCATCAATGAGAAAAACTAGGGGAAAGCAGAAAAGTGCATACAACTGAGCTGTGTCACACAGGAATACACAAAATGTCCACATGCACACACCTCAATGCAACCAACTGCTCCAGGTCACCACATGGGTTACAAACCACACCCACCTCATCTGGTGTTAAAATTTTCCTTCCAATATCAGACAATCTTCTTTCAATCACCTATCCAATAACTCATAAGAGGTAAACCCTCCACTCCCAACTTCCATAGGCAAACTTTAGGTCTTTTCAATGGAAAGTGCCATATTTACTATAGCATCTGTATTATTTACCCATATAACATGTAACAAACTATGCTATATTTTTATTAGGATCCCAGCTTTTGTTTTATGTGTTACTGATAAGGTATTTTTTAATTATTGTGTCTGGCCCCATTTTTCTTATAACCACTGTGACTTTTATTATACAGTTTTGTATAGTGCAGGGACGTTTAGGAGTATATATGTCACAGTAAGACAGAACTGATTATATACACATATGTGTGTATGGGTACACACACACTTGCCAGTGGTTCTCAAACGTTCTACATAAGAATCACTGGAAGGCTCATTACAGTACTACAGATTGTTGAGCCTCAGTCTCAGTCAGTAGGTCTGGAGTGTGGCTGGCAGTCTGCATCCCTAACAAGCTCCCAGGTGACATTGTTGTTGCTAGTCCAGATACCACACTGTGAAAACGACTGCCCAAGCACGTGCATGAGTGCATTGTGGAGTTCATTGCTGTACTGCTTGTAACTGAGAAAAGGTTGCAACAAATTAAATGTCCAATAGGAAGGAAATGACTTAATCATGGTATAACCATGCTGTGGACTAGTTGGTATACAGCAAAATAAAAGAAATCAGTCTTAAAATTCTAGCATGGAAAAAAAACATTAAGACAAGTCATTGGAATAAAGCAAGGTATAGGTGCAGATATATAAATATGATTTAAAAATAACTATCCTATCAGTGTGAAATATATATATATATATATATATATATATATATATACACACAAAAATACCAATCAAATACATATCAAAGTGATTGTAGCAGTTACTTTTTGGAGAAAACTGGGATTTGAGATAATGGGTGGTCAAAAGGGCTTTGGACATAAATATAATATTTTAAATTTTGATTACTCAGCGCCAGTGAGATGGCTCAGCGGCGTAAGCACCTGCCTTGCAAGCACGAGGGCCCGAGTTGGACTCCCGGAACCCACATACGAAAAAGGGGCCGGTGATATCGCTCAGCGGCACGGGTGCCTGTTGGTGCGCGAGGTCCTGAGGTCGACCCCCCGGTACCCACAAAAAAAATTTTTTTTTGATTACTCAAAGGTAATCAATTTATATAATTAAAATTAACTATTTTAGAAATAAATGTATGTATTACAGAAGATTCTTCTAAAGGCTATCCAAAAACAGACAACTAAGTTTACATAGTATTTTGCTCTTGTATTTGTTTACTTTAGCAAACACAGTACTGTAGTTGTACAATTTCAATGAGTACATTCTAACAAAAGCAAATATTAGCATCATATGTGGCAATAACTTCACTATTAGTAATAATTCTTCTTTTTTAAAATTGTACCTGAGAAAACCACTGGGGCTTGCTTTTTTTCCTACTTGGGTCAACCTTTCATTTTTAATGGAGTTTCTCATTATAGCTCTCCCACCAATGAATACTGGCTAACCTAATTGGAGCTTAGCAAAATGCTGACCACAGAACACACACAGTGCTCTTGTTTCTAACATAATTGCCAAAGAACTGATCACATTTAGTGGGTGATTAGCCCAAGTTCAACTACTTGACTTTTATAGTCATTAAATCATATCCTGACTGTAGCTACAGCTTTCCAAGAGAAATTAAATGCCTCCATGTTTCAGGACCATTTTATTATTGTAAAATTTCATTAATTCGATTTTTAGTACAGAAAAGTGTAGAGAAGAAAACAAAATTAGTCCACTATCCCACAGTTCAGACCTCAAGAAAACAAATAAATATACTCAAGTAGCAAATTCACCCTGCATAGAGACAGATGAAAAAAAGTAATCATTTCCCTGCTTCCGCTCCTCTCTCCCTGACCTAGAATTTCTTTCCACCACTTCTGCACAGTTTGCTTCAGGTATTTACTGTACTCAAGTCTCACCTTTTCTTTAGGGCTTTCCCTAGTACTTTTCAAAGGGATGGGATATTATCCTTCCCACTTTCATGCTTTATAACTCACCATAACACCACCATGTATGATACTCCACATTTTACTTATTTTGTATAAATAATCTGTCTTTCTCCACTAGAATTGTGATTTCCACAATAAAAGGTATTTTTATTTATTTTTACTGTTCTTTCACTGAGATATCCTTAGAGCTAGAATATCTGGCACATGGTAAGCACTCAATAAATATTCATCGAATGAATTTATCACCTTGTGAAGGGGTGACCAAGACTGAAGCATTATCTACAATTGTTAGTACATTTTGTTAGCCAAAGTCTAAAACATTACACAATTCATTGGTAGTGCCCATGCATTACTTCTTAAACTTTCCCTATTCAGTGCCAGATCTGTGATATGTTCCATTTAAGTTCTGGTTTTCCTTCTCTTTCTAGATGAGGGACTCTGTTGGTTCCTCTGTCTTGCTCTCCTGGCATAACAAGTGTAGATTTGATGTCAGCACATTTTTCCTAATAAACTGTCAATGGGAATGCAGACATGAAGCTTTGAATGTGGCTCAGTGACAACATCTGCAAAGCCCTAGGTTTGACCCTTAGCAGCATGCACACACCCTAAAGAATGCAAATATGAACAAACTGAAAAGCCCTACCCAGGTTTATGCAAGTTCTATCACTCTATCCATTTAGCCCTCCCTACTCCCCCACCCAAAGAACTATCTCATTTTATGCTTGTGGCATAAGCTGAAGAGAGAAAATTAGACCACATAATGACTAAGATTAAAGGCCCTTGGCCTTAAAAGTATTGAACTACTCTAATGTATCGTCCCTACAGTTTTTGTTGCTTTCTTTTAACTGCAGCATCAAGCTCCATAATAACAATATGGTTCAGGAACATTATCATATAGCAAATATTTTGGAAGCATTACTTTCCAAAGTTTTATGTTATTTGGAAGTTTTTTTTTTTTTGACAGTTACAAATGCTGATGCTTTTAAAACATCTATGAGTCAGACTCATACATCCTTTCCTGTTGTTTCCATGTTTGGTCAGATTTAACAAAATGGGAGGCCTCCAACTTTCAATGTCAGTCTTCAAAGCCCAGACAACTTGCTTTTTCCCTTTCTCTACAGCAAATTTTGGGAAATTTGCTAACACAAGGCAAAGCAATTCAAACTCATCTAAATTTAGGAGCATTTCATTCTTAAATTCAATATCTCTTTGACTCCTTTGAAAAAATTAGCATTATTGAATTTCTTCATTTAGGGTTCCTCTGGCATCCTCTGGAATAGAAGTAGCACAGCCAGCAGCAAGAGACAAAGTTCAGCCCCAAAACATGTAACAAAGGAAGAATTCCAAGGTGGAATCCAATGGACTTGAGAATATGTAGACTGGTGGACATATTTTCCATATTTCCTGTAGCTGTATTCTACAGAGATACACCTGTGTTTCCCAGGTATTGAGTATGTGTCTTTACCTGTTCTCTTTCAGTATGGGTGAATGTGATATTTTTTGCTAAGGAACTGACTATGTTAATACATTCTGTTGCATTATTATTTTTGTCAAATAATAGGCTATTTGGTCTTTTGCATGGGTTTGCTGATGTATTAATATGGCTTTGAGTACATGTTATGACCATATTTTTTCAAATACCTTAGGTGCTATTCTTATATTACTAGACTAATCCATGTATAAATTCCCATTTCAGGGTTATTACTGATATATCATCTTAGCAACATTATTATAATTCTTGGTAAGTTTCATTTGCAATTACCTTATGCTTACATATTTGATTATTTTATTTGTCCTGTGCAGTAGCTTCTAATTCTTTAGTTCACCAAGTGAACATATTTTATGATCCTAAACTTGGAGATGTTAGTATATTAAAATCCAATAATAAAAACTTTGAGAACAGTGGGAGTTAATTAGGATGATATAATTTTTAGACATAGGCATTAACCACTAATATTTACTGAATTCCTATGAAGTACCAAGCCACATGGGTAAGTTGTGAATTTAAAAAGTCCTCAAAGAACATACAATTGAGTGAGAGAGAAAGATTATCACCAGGCAATCCTATTTGCAATACCTGAAGAAGAAAGAGAATCTACCACACTCTCTAAAGTGTACTTCCTAACTGAAACGTGTTTTAAACTCAATAGAGAAAAGAAATACTGCATACATGAGAGTAGATGTGCAGTAGACTTTGGAGAGGAGACTTTGCAGAGGACTTTGGAGATAACTACACTAAGGGCTAGAAGATATACTTTGTAAGATCAGTTAGACCTTGATGCAGGAATGACTTAGGACACTGGTTCTCAGACTATGGTCTACAGACCAACAACAGAACCATCATCCAGATCTGTTGAATCAGGAATGCTGGGAATGGAATCCAGAATTTTCAAGCAGCTCTCCAGGTTATTCTGGTGCACACTAAAGTTGATACCCATTACTTGACATCAGAATAACTATTCTCAACCCAAATGAACATTAGAATTACTCATTTTTTCCTAAAAATATACCTATGTTCCAGTCCCTGCCCCAAACTTACAAAGGCACAATCTTTGAGATGGAGCCCTGAACATGAATGTTTCTTAAAAGCTTCCTGGGTAATCTGAATATATAAAAAATAAGGAAATGGTTATGTTTAAGGTAACCAATCCATGAATCAGCCTTCGTGCCTCATTCTGCTCTCTACCTCTCTTCAAAACCATGCATATAGCATCCCATTAGTTTGCTTCAACTGTTTTCAGATTATACTTTCAAAAATTAAACTTTATATAGCTATAAATTATGACTCTGTAAAAGGACAAAAATAGTTTTAATTGCAACTGCCTTAAAAGAATTCAGGATGAACGCTCACTCTAAGAGAGAATGAATGTTACATCTTATTTGGGATTAGATTTTGTAATCAGATAAGCTAGATACCATTCTTCTAGAATCTAGGGGGCCATCAGTCAGGACATGAAAATTACTGCAATTACAAAGCACTTATGGTTATATTTTTTGTTGTAAAATAATTTCATTGTCACCACTGCTAAGATCAATAGTGGCTTTTTTTCCAGGTTGGCATCTTGTAGTAGTTTGGTGAATGCCAACCTTTCCCTTGGCAGAATGTATGACGTTCTAACAGCTGTGACTCCTGTCAAGGGATTCAGCAAGAGGCCTTAGCCATCTGCTGGTTTCCTGCAGGTAACCTCCTGCCACCACACCTATCAGCCTAGAGATGACAAGCAGAAAAGCAATTTCTGAAATCTGCCCTCCATCTTGAAGCCTTCCTTTGCTGATCCTTCTTTTTCTGCCATAATTATCTTTAGGCTAAAACAAAGAGAATCCTCCCCTCTTACCAGAGTGACCAACTGCCCCTGTCTGCCCAGGACTCAAGAGACTCCTGTGATACAGGATTATCAGTGTAAAACCATAATAGTCCCAGGCTAGCCAGATGAAATGATTAACCCCACATTTATCCAACTAATGTTGCCTCTTTTGCATTTTCCAGCATTTGTATAGCTCAATGGTTTGCAAACTTTGGCATCTTGCAGAGAGATTTGGTAGCTAAAATTGTGTTAAAACATAAATTGTTGATCCCAACCCCCAGAGTTTCTGATTCCATAGAAGGGGCAGATAATGCCCATTTATTACAAGTGGTGCTGTTGCTTCTGGTCCAGGGACCCCACTTAGAGAACCACTTCTATAGTTCAACATGTACCATAAGAAACACGAATTTCCTCAGTCTAAAGCTTTAATAGGTCCTTTCATATATACAATTGCTTTCCTAAGTATTAAAAAATGACACTAGTAGCAATAATATTAACCCAGGCTTCAGAGCATACTCGGTATTCAACAAGTGCTTGTGTGAATCTACTGAGCCCAATCTGGGTATGAGATAATAATCTCAAGAATGAAATATGAAGATAATTTCCCCCCATCAATCAGAGCAAATAGAACTAGGACTCTTTACTCATCTCTTCCAACAGCATCTTTAAGATGCAATACATTAACACATGCATCTATTGTTAGTTGAGGTACAAATTGGTACTACTTTCCATACAATGCATTTTGAAGCCCTTATATGGGGCATACCATTTGACACAGCAATCCTTCCCATTCTAGGAATTTGCCCTAAAGAAATAGTCTGAGATTTAGACAAAGATTTAGCCACAAAACTTACTATTTATGGTTTGTTTCTTTGTTTATTTTTACAATAATGAAAAAGCCTGAATGTCCATTGGGAAGAAATTAAACTAAGGTGATATTATTTGGTGAGATTCATACATGATGACTTAGAAGGGTCTGTAATGGGTAGAAAAAATATTCATGATATAATGTTCACAGCAGTACTATTGGATGAATCTATACTTAAATTTTAAAATATGTATAGTAAACATAAGTTTTAGCAGTATTCAAAATTATTAATTGTGGCTGCTTTTGAATATCAACTTCTTACAAATTTTAGCTTATCTGAAAAATTTCTAGGTTTTCTGAAATAAATGTGGACTGCATTTGTAGTAAAGGTAAATAAGACGATTGGTTTTTTTGGGTTTTTTTTTTTTTTTTTAAGGAAGTGCAGTGAGATTGGAAGCATCAAGATAAATTAGGGAGATTACTCCCAGACTTCCTGTCTCCCATTGCCATGGCTGTTTTCCAGGCTACTGATGCTCAGCTCACTCTGGCTCACATCCAGGTAGTTCCCACAAAGTGCCCCTCACACACCTTGTCACTTTAATCAGATTGACCCTGATAATCATTTCATGCTCTTTACTACCAGCCCTGCAGTGAACATGCCTAGTCCACTGTGTCTGAAATAGCACTCACAAATGCCTTGCAAATTGCATTCCTATAGACTTTGGTCTTGGGACTCACTGGGATAATGGGAATCCCATGAGACTATGCGGCTCCCCAGTTGAAGGCACCTTTGTTTTCCCATGACACAGCCCAGAATGCTATTCTCAGCTGCTTCCTTGGTCAGGCCTCGAGACTGGGGGGATTTATGAGGACATCCAGATTCCTCAACTAGAACAGGAAAAGAACATCCTAAAACAGTTGAAGCAGGTGTCCCACAATCTTGATAAGTACATTGTCTGTCAATTTTGCCAATTATTTGAAGTTTGTTCCTGACTTAACTTCAGCTCACTTAATGAAGCTTCTTAAATTTCATTGTAAAATTTGTGAGGTAAACCTTTTTAGGGAGTGCATCTAAACATTCCTTTAAGGTAGCTAATAACATCTTTCAAATAATCTACCCTCCACCTCCCCACACAACCTAAAGATCCAGAAAGAGTATGGATTTAGCCAAATGGCTTGCAGATCGCAGCATTCTTAGAGAATGCGACAATGAACTGTTTCATGCCACAGCCACTGGACGTGGAATCAGCAGAACCTGGCAACCATATGACATTCTGACCCTCACCTGCCTCTCGCCTATCCCCAACAGGTTGTTTCCATATCGAAACAGAAATGGTCCTCTCACTAATGAAATGGGTGAGGGTATGATACAATGATTAATATAATTTTATTGTGCTTTTAATCTTCATTCACACGCATTATCTCATGCAATTCTCACATTTTTACCCAGTGCTGAACAGTGTGGCATGAAGATTAACAGCATTCAATCAATAAGCTAAGTTATACTTCTGGCTCTGTAATTTACTAGTTTTGCACCTTTGACAAGTTACTTCACCTCTCTGAGCTTCTGTTTTCTCTTCTGTAACAGGAGTCCATAATATCAAGATTATAGGACTATTATGAAGACCAGAGACATTAAAGTACTCGGCAAATTAATAATTTCCTAGCAAAGAGTAGCTGCACAGAACAATTATAATATCAATGTGATGGGAGTCTTTCAAAGCAGGAGTGGAAATGTAGAAATTTACAGCCCAAATTATCATTATACGATTATTTGAGAATGATTTATTGGGACTTAACTTACTCACCCATTACTTCCCCTCACCACTGTCATTGTCTAAGTTTAGGCACTTCCCACACTTCTCTTGAGCCATTTGCAAAATTCCTAGCTTGTCTAAGAAGCCTCAATCTGCCCACTCTGTAAGCCATTATCTTTAAGAGTAAGACTAAGGAAGTAAAACTTGAGTTTCTTACTTCCCAAAGAAAACTATACTACAGACTTTTCCTCAACATGATATACAAGGCCTTCATCTACTTCTACACGTCATCTCCCATCATTCCTTCTGCTCTCTAAACTACCGTGCAGTCTGTACCGCAGTCATTGTGACCATCTCACAGTCCATTCCTGCACCATGCTTTGTCCTATCTGTTGTCTTTGAATCAGCCACTCCTTCTCAAATGTCCAAGCCTCCCTCCTCTGCCTAGTGGACTTCTTTTTCCTTCCAAAGCCCACTCAAACATCACTTTGACTGTGAATCTAATCTTGACTCCCCAGATTTAATTTCCTCTCTGCAGTGCCTCCCAGAAAGCACTATACACCCTTTGGATGTATACTTAGTATAGTATCCTTCAAATGTCTAGGTGCTAAGTCTCTCTCAAAAGCAAGCACTAGTAATAGCTAAGATTTATTGAGCACCACTACAAACAAGACTCTGGTCCAAGCATTATATACATTATCTCATATAATCTTTATGACAATCCTATAGGTGAGTCATTACTAGTATCGCCATTTTAGAGATAATTGAGCTGAGGCTTAAGGATGTTTAGAAACTTGTCCAAGCCTGCAAGTTATTAGGGGCCAAATCAAGATTCAAAATCAAATTGTCACATTTCAGAGCCAACACCTTTAACCGCTATACCATACCATATTATGTACCCTAGTATTAAATTCAATACCTGACATGTTAATGCCTATATTAGTTATTTCTCCTTGTGTAACAAATCATCTGTTATGATTTATATCTAGATGTCCTCCCAAAGCCTCATGTGCTCATAGGTGGGGCTCTTGGGAGGTAACTGGATCATGAGGGTGTGATACTCATCAGTAGATTAATCCACTGATGAGTTTATAGCTAAATGTGATGTTGGGAGCTGAAGCCCGGTTGAAGGAGGTGGCTCACTGGAGGTGTGGCCACCATGGCACGAGGTCTTTCTCCTCTGTCATAACCCTCTGCTGTGATGCCCTGCCTTGGAGCCAGACAACTATGGACTGAAACCTCTACAAGCATTGAGCCAAAATAAACCTTTCCTCCTTAGAGTTGTGGGTGTCAGGAATTGTGTCTCAGTGATGAGAAAGAAACTAAGACATTATCCCAAAACATAGTTGCTTAAAACAATAAACATTTACTGTCTCACGGTTTATCTGGGTTGGGAATTTGGAGAGAGCTTATTGGGTGGTTCAGTCTCCAGGTCTCTCAGGAGGTTGCAGTGAAAATGTTGCCTTGGGCTTGACTGCAGTAGGGGATCTGCTTCCAGGATGGCACACTTGCGTGGTGCCGGAAATGGGCAGGGAGCCTAAGGTGCTTCACCTGTGGGCCTCTCCACACCCTGAATACCCTCATGATGTGGTCCCTGGCTTCTCTCAAAATGATCGATCAAAGACATCAAGGTGAAAGCCACCGTGTCATTTATGACCTAGCCTCAAAAGCCATACTCTGTCATTTCCACAGTATTCTGTTGGTTACACAGGTAAGCCTTATTTGGTATAGAAGTGTACTACACAGGATTGTGGGTACTGGAGACTGAGGATCATTGGCATCTCTTTAAATATTATCTGAATACCTGAACAAAAATTACTAAGAACTGCTCTGAATATTGGGACATTTTCTAAATAATGAGAAATTCAGATTAGGTGGCCACTTAAGTTTCCCTCTGGGTCCAAAATTATGAAAGACTATCCCCAAACTCTAGATGTTAGCCTTGCTTCCCCATGTCCCTGAACACAATAAAGGAATTCAAGGGTTTAATTTCATTCCATTCTAGTAGAAGCCACAGGTGAGTATTTGCTAACTTGGCTTCTCCTTTATACTTCTAAGCAGAGCCAATGAAGTATAAGTTCTCCCAGTCTGAAGCATTTATTTCTGTAACAGCAAAACAAATCTATGTGTGATTTCAGGATTAATTCTATAGTATGAAGCCAGCATAAGCCCAGCCTCTGGACAAAGGCTTATCTTCTTTAGCACAGTATCCGTGATTCTACTGGGGCAACCAGATCCTTTGTGTAAAACAGCAAAGATAATAAAATCATTGGTTTTAGTCCTTAGGCCATGTTTGCTTTCAAGCCAAGATTTTATTTGCTTAAAATAATTCTTTAATATGTTTTGAGATATGCTAAGATAAAAACTAAATAACGAAGCATTTTGCAAATACAATGATGTTGAATACATGAAATAAAGTTTACTCTAAAAACAAATATATATTAGCAGAAATGAAAATCAAATAGAAGCTGTTCACTTTTTCCACCAATACCAGATCCAAAGAATACGGAAGCCAGGTCAGAGCACACCTCAACAGCTCCCAGCAGCCTATCATTTCACAGGCTCTACTCCAGGGATCAGCAAGTGACAGCCCACAGAAAATGTTCCATCTTCAGCTAGGAGACAACCTGCTGCCTGGTTTGTAATTAAAGTTTTACTGGAGCACAGCCATGTTCATTCATTTATGAATTGCTAGTGACTGGAAAGGCAGAGTTGAGAAGTTGTAACTGTGACCGTATGCCTAAAAAAAGCTGGAAATATTTACTCTCTGGCAATTTATAGAAATAATTTGCCAATTCCTGGTCTGCACCTCTGAAGACTTGGACTGAGGCAACCTACTACAGTATAAGCAAAAGATGTATATGTACCATTTGCTGTTTGAAACATTTCTATGGGGAAAAGGGGAGGGGGTGTGCTATTTATGTTGCAGTATTACATACAGTGAAGGTATAAATCTTTTTGTTTTCCTGTGCTGTGGACTGAAGCCAGGATGTCATGCATGCCAGGCAAGCACTTTACCAAAAGCTGCACCTCTCAGCCCAAGGCAGAAATCTTAACAGGTATCACCTGTGTAACCAACTCCTAGATCAAGACAGAACTCTCCTCTCCCAGTCAGTACCCTCAATAAAAGGGTACTTAATTTCTATCATACAGATTCATTTTCCTGCTCTTGAATTGTATATACAGGGGACAGAACAGAGCTCTTCTTCCTGGTTTCTTTCATTCAGCATTAAGTCTGTCGGTAACATTCATATATATTTTACTATGAAGTCATTTCTTCCTCACTTTTGTATAACGTTCAAGTGCATTCCTAGACCACTATTTACTTATTCTTTTGTTGGTGAACATTAGGTCCTTTCCAGCTTCTTGATATTATGAATAAAGCTGTTATGAATATTCTTGTACATGTCTTTTGGAGGGCATAATGAACCACTTACCAGGTGTGGAATTTCTGGGTAACAGAAGATAACAGCAAACACTTTTCCAAATTGGTTGCATTTTTTAAATATAGAAAAACATCATTTTGATTTATAAACCTTTTGAGAGCAAAAGTACAAAACTTCCCTCCCAAATCATATTCTGCTATTTCTCCTGTGATCCACTGGCTATCCTAGGGATGGATGGATGGATGCCTGACTTGTTCATCTTAGAAGTACAAGCCCTGACCTTGGCAATGTGCCGGCAACTTTACAAATTCATCCCATTAAATCCTTACCCAAAACTCTATGGGCTAGATAAACTCAACATGTGGCAGAGAAGACAATAAGGGCCAGGAGGGATAAATATCTCAACCATGACAATACAATTAGATCCATGGCACTCAAGGTCTTCCATTGAGGTTCTTATTTTTCCCTTTGAAAAGCACAAAGTCCAGTTTTGTAGTCATCACAAAGTGAGAGAAACACAGGCTAAGGCACCAATACTTTCAGCTCCTTGTTTCCCTCTTTACCTTATTGATACAAATATAATTAAATTATATGACAGCACCTGAGTATAACTCCTCACATGGCACATGTAAATCATTATGATTTCACATTACATTCCATGTCTGAAGATGCGGCTGCCCAGATTAACAAGGGGAGAAAATAAGAAGCTACAACCACCCTGCAAAAATTGAACATTGTAAAATGGTCATAAACCATAGGACTTGACACAAAGGTATGGATTTGAGGGAAAATAACAACATTATAGATTTGTCTATTTTCTATTCAAGTCTCTACTCCTTGTAGAAGCAGACTTAAGTGGCATAAATCAGAAAATGATAATGGGAACTGAATGAAATTCTCATAAATCACGCTACTAAGTATAGTTACATCGTAGATGTGGAACCCAATTAAACAGATGGCCACATGCTGTCAGAATCAGCCCCTAATCAATAAAGATGTTCATTTTAGAAAATCACCTCAATTTTTCACTTCTTCAGTGAAGCAAAAAGAAGGCGGTGAGGGGGAGTTATGTGCGGGGGGGAGTCCCAGGAAACCTAGTAAGGAAATGTATAAGAAGAAACTCCACCTGTCTTAATTTGTAGTCCAGAATATTAGAAAGGAAAGAGGGAGAAAAAGTCACCCAAAGGATTCCTTATCATCCTGCCTGGAAATGTAATTTACAACAAGAGCAAGCACTGGTCATTAGGAAAATAGAAACAGCTGAATCTCTTAATTAAAATACTGCTTCAAATTGTTCATTCCAAAGCCCCTCTGCCCATGAGCTTTCAAGAGCCCATTAGGTTATCCTGAAATGGCTTCTTTCTGAGTAAACCTCTGAGAGGATCAGCTCATCCCAGACCAGGAAAAGGCAGAGCAGGGGTAAACCCTGAAGACCGAACTGTTATTAGACACGTTAAAGTCCCCAAAGGAGTGGGAGCCTTCCGTGACATTTGAAAATAAATGTGGAAACACTGAAGAGACTATCCCATTGTCTTTTCTTCCATAAGAGATGATCTATTACACTGATTAAGTCTAACAATGCTGAGAACCAAAAAAAAAATGAGGAACAACAGAAACACTTCCGTAGTTTGGCATGCACTTTGAAGAACATTTGTTGTTTTCTGGTAAAGTTGAGCATTTGCATATCCTACCAGCCAGTAATTGTACTTCTGGGTATATATCTGCACCTTGTTTCAGGAGACATACAAAAGAATATTCAGAGCAGTGATGTTCACAAGAACAAAATGCTGGGAGGGTGGGGGATACATAGGTCTACCAAAAGCAGAGCATATAATAATCTAGGGGTACAGTTACACAGTGAAATACTATATAGCAGTGAAAAACTTATTGCTACATGCTCTGTGCATGAATCTTAAAAATAAAATATTAATTGAAAAACACAGTTGCTTGGGCCGGTGAGATGGCTCAGCAGCGTAAGCGTCTGCCTTGCAAGCGCGAGGGCCCGAGTTCGACTCCCGGAACCCACATACGAAAAAGGAGCTGGTGATATTGCTCAGCGGCACGGGTGCCTGTTGGCGTGCGAGGTCCTGAGGTCGACTCCCCGGTACTCACAAAAAAAAAAAAAAACACAGTTGCTTAAGATTGTGTATAGTACTATATTGTTTTTATCATGCTAAAAACTAAAAATAAACACCATGTGATTTGGGGATTCCTACATAAATTGTTAAAATTCTACTTTTTTTTTTAAAAAAAGGAGAAGATAAATGCAAAACTCAGTATAGTTGTCACCTGTATGGTGAGAAAGAGAATGGGATAGGGAGGGAGATGAGTAGCTGCACTGGTACTGGTAATGTTCAGATTCTTCACTGAATGACGGCTTCATAGGCACATAGTGATTCTATGTTTTCCGATATACTTTATAACTTAACACGTGCCTGCATGTTATACATATTCTTCTGTATGTACCAAGTTTTACATAAGAAAAAAATTTTCTTCTAAAATGAGTAAGCAACTTCTATTGCTCAAAAGAATATTTTAAATACTAGTATAATTACTATATTTAAATAATATTATAAACTTTAGTTATAATTAATAGCTCAAATATCATTAAGGTTCCATATAACATATGCAGCTTAGTTCCCAAATTGGAGCTTAGGATCTTAAGAAAGCAACAGTATTTTCATGATAATGAATATTTATATAGTAAGGAGTGATATTCAAAATATTTAACAACTTATTTGGCTATATAAATTAATGTAGAAATAAAAAATTAGCACCATCTGCTTGTTCACCCTCTGTTCATTATTTGCACAGACCACAGTCATGCAAAGACTTTCATTTTCAACAGGGGCCACAGGAGGGTGACTCCGGTAGTGAGTGGTAGTGGCCAGGGAGTGCTGTAGGGGCAAGGGACAGCTCAGAAGACATATGTAGGGTAGCTCTCTGGCCAGAGGAGGGGCCAATTGCCTCAATGAGAGGGTATCTTTTGAGCAAAGACTTAAAATGGGAATGTGAACCATGAAGATCACTTGGGGGGTTTTTCAAAGGAAAAAGAACCCCAAATATAAATGCCCTAAGGGAACAGTGTATCATAAGCACTCTAGGGACAGGAAGGAGTCCAATAGGACTGGAAGTGAGGGAGAGATGGGAGCACAGGAGGAGAATAAAGGCAGAACGATAACAAGCCTCTAGGGCCAAGGCCAATGATGGCGAACCTTCTAGAGTTTTTAGTGATAACAAACAGCCGGCTTCGGCATGTGTACCGTAGGTTCACCACCACTGCTCTAGGCCTTTGGAAGCAGTTTGTTTCTTGGGCTGAGCAAGATGAAATCCTGGCAAAAGGCTCCGGAGCAAGGAGTCACGTGATATTGTAAAACATCTTAAATGACTGCAGGGGGTGAGCACAGAAGAAGGGAGGCCAGTGAGAAAGCTATTCCCATAATCCAGGTGGGAGATGGTGGTAGCCTGAACAAGGATAGTAAATTCCATCCCCTGCATTCAACAGTGTAGAAATGTGATTGAAACCATGAGATCAGATGTTAACACCAAGAAAGTCAGCAAAGGTAGAGAACAGAGGCAAAGAGAAGAGGCACTGGGACTGAGCATTAGGCATGTCACTTTGAAGAGGTAGGGGAGATGAGGAGAACACAGCAAGAATAGTCTTCTTTCATCAACATGCCCGGGCACTTTGGGGAGAAAATAAAGAATGTCTGGCCTTTCGTCATAGGCATCAAAAAGTTTCTTCCATTTGATACCAAACTAACAACAAAACACAAAGCCAGTACTCACGGATCTGGTTGGTAGATGCACTGTAGAAGGCATTGACAGTTGTTGGGCTTGTAAACCACCTGTAGGAAGAGAAACAAACACCAGAGTAATGATCATTATCTAGGCAGGATGGCGGTAAAGACAAACACGATATGGCTGGACTTACTAGCAGATAACCATAGAGCAATGGGGATGCTGGGCGCAAGGGAAAATTGGTGCCTCAGTTAGGGTCACTGCTCTGCCCAATAAACAATCTCACCCTAAACTGAAAATAGTTTAGTGAGAATATATTAACATGCCTGGTTATTCTGGTTATTCACTGTTAGTAACTTAACAGAAAAGGTGAGCACCGGTGCTTCTGAAAAAGCTTTAATGAGAAATTCTAGAATCTAAAGGGCTCTCCCTGCAGATGGAAACAGCAACAAGCTGAAGTTTGCCAGGCCCTGTTCAATAGATCCAAGGAAGCTGCATTTCTATGCTATATCACCTTTGATCTGTCTGTCTTTGTCACTTTTCTCATCACTGGGACACAATACCCAACACCTACAACTTAAAGGAGGAGAGGGTTACTTTGGCTCACAGTTTCAGTCTGTCGTCTGCTGGCTCCAAAGCAGGGCAGCATGTCACAACAGCATAGAAGAAGAAAAGCTGCTTGTGATGGCAGCCAGGAAGCAGAGAGGCACGGGAACGGCTCAGGCCCCACCTCCCGACTGCAAACCAGCTGTACTACCCCCGTGACCCAATCACCTCCACAAGCCCCACTTCTGAGCACCTGAGGCTTTGGGGGGACAGCTAGACATAAACCACAACACTGTTCATTAAAAAGTTTGAAATTGGTGACAACACAGAGATCCATCTAAAGAGAGATGAATAAAGTATCATCATGCTACCCAGGGAGTCTACTTGCTTCAGTGAAAAGTTCACTTATTTAAGTGGCGAAAGATTCAACAATTGGTCCTATCTCTATCACTAACTAGTTGAGGTGTGTTGGAACAGTCACTGACCTTCCTGGGGTATGGTTTATCCATAAAGTTAAAGTACTGGATTAGGAGATCTTGGGAGTCTACACCTTCATCTTAGACACATAGTAGTTTAATTAGATCAGGACCGGAATTTTTTTCTATGTAAAAGTCATACTGTAAACATTTTAGGTTTTGTGGGCAAAGAGGCAAGACCAAGGGAATTATGTAGATATTTGAGAACAAACTTTCCACAAATTTTTACTGACAAAATATAATAATCAAATACAATTTTTGTAATACAGGAATATTAATGAGAAGAAAGGAATTCTTTGGGGTAGGATAACATTTTGCTTAATTGTAGTTCAAAGTTATCACTTCTCATCATCAACCAATTTCAAACACTTATCTATAGAAATTACCCCTGGTGCATGGGCTGTATGAAAATAGAAAGCAGGTAAGACACAGCCCACAAGCTGAAGCTTGCCAACCCTTGGCTTAGATCTTCGTGAGATTCAGTTACTGCCCTTTATGATTAAAACCAAGCAGTTCATCTTAAACTAAACTGTTCAAAAACAAACTTGTATAGGGCTTGGGATGTAGCTCAGTGCTACAAGGCCTGTTTAGCATGCCCAAGGCCCTGGCTCAATCCCCAGCACCACGAAAAGAAATTAAAAAACGTCTATAAATACCTTTTTCAAAATAATTGTTTTACTCACTTTTGGCTAAGAAAAAAATTACTGTGTGTCAGATGAATAAATTAATTTACATCAAGCTAATATGAAACTGATAGAAAACCCAACTACTGATTCTAGTGGATCCACTCACACCTTCTTCCAACCTCTAAGAAAGTCTATGAATATGTCACCTTTTTATTATCATCATCATTATTATTAGCTAACATCCACTGATATGGCTTGTGTCTCAATGTCCCTCCAAAGCCTCATGTGGTCATAGGTGGGGCTTTTTCAGAGGTGACTGGATCTAGAACGTGTGACACTGGGATTGATTCATGCTGCCATGCTAGAATCAAGGGCACTAGGATTAAGGGTGTGAGTGCTACCTGCCCTAAACAGCCTGGATAAAATATAAGGGACAGAAAGAGCTGTGGGTTGCTTTGCTACTTTCTGCCCACCATGTAGTGTTTCTCCTCTGAGATGCCTGTCTTCCATGCCACCCTACCTTGGAGCCAGCTGATTATGGACTGAAACCTCTACAAACTGTGAGCTAAACAAACCTTTCCTCCCTTAATTGGTGGGTGTTGGGTATTTTGTCTCAGTGACGAGAAAAGTAACTAAGACATCCACTAAGCACTTATTCTATCCTAAGCACTTTATTCACGGTATTTTCCCCAAAGCATCTTTAGGAATTATCAGCTCATTTCACGTACGAGGACAATGAGACTTAGAGGCATTATATGCTTGCACAAGGTCTGGTCCGTCGGACTTCAAAGCAGTTATCTTGAGCATTATATTAAAGACATTCCCAGAAATCAAGAAAGAGAGCACCTTGCCAAAACTGAAACCTCAACTTATTTCCATAGAATGCATATTTTTCCTTCATATTTAAGGCAAGTATTTCAATGAGGCCCCAGTGTTTTTTAACGCAAACTCGTTGGCTGGCCTACTTTCTTGAAAAAATAGGCAGAAAAAAAAAGCAACTTTACTGACCTAAACTTGCTACCTGTAGTAAGTGAAGTTACAGTCACATCTTAATCCCCAGGATCTTGTGAATATGTTACATTACACAGTAAATAAAATGTTGCAGATTTAATTAAGGTTAAAAACCTTAAAATAGGGAGTTTATCTTGGATTATCCAGGTATATTTGATCTAATCACATGAACCGTTAAAGCAGATAACTTTTTTTTTTTTATTGGAATGTGAGAGATACAACAGAGGAGGAGGTCAGAAGAGATACTACAGATATAAAGTGAGGGAGAGTCCAAAGGTGAAAAGAATTTGATACACTTTTGCTGGTTCTAAGATTTAGAAGCCACCAGAGAAAGGCCTCTAAGAGCAATGAGTGGCTTCCAGGCAACCAGAAAAGTAAAGACCTGAAACTTACAACCACAAGGAACTGGATTCCACCAACATCAATGAGCTTGAAAAGGGAGTCCTTGCAGAAGTACATGATAAAACTTAGCCAAGCTAACCCCTTGATTTCAGCCATCTGAACCTCAAAGCAGAGAAACCAACTAAGCCAACCCATATTTCTGATATGCAGAACTATAAGATAAACGAATGTTGTTTTAAATTATTACAATTGTGGTAATTTGTCAGAGCAGCAATAGGAAACTAAACTGTACCCAAAGAACCCAGGGTTTGTAGGTTCAAGGAGAATCCACGTACCTCTCAACTTGGTTACTAAATAAAGTTGGGTTAAACCAAAACGTACACAATAGATAATGTATATTCCTAGAGCTTGTCCCTTCTCTTCCCATCCTCCCTAACTCCCCTCCTTTTAGCAAAGAATAAACTTTCAAAATATTAGAATAACAGAGGACCTCAAGATGGCGGATGAGTAAGAAGCAGGCAGTGAAACTCTCTCTAAAAGTTACCATTGGAACACGGGAATATAGCGACCCGGAAAGCGCAGGAGGGGGGGAGATGCCTCCCCGAAACCCAGAGAAGTTCTGAAGCGCAATCTGGGATCCCTGGCACCAGTGACGGGTGACTTCCAACAAAGAAGACGGAAAGAAGGAGCAGACCGCGCGCGTGCACCTTCTACTATCCCGGGAGTTGCAGCGCCGCAGAAGCTCAAATCTACGGACACACGGTGGCAGCTGGTGCCCAGGGAGCCCCCACGGAGGATCCTGAGACAGCGGCGGGGCAGGGGAGCGGCAGAGAACGGCGCAGACCGGCGGTGAGTGTCTCTCAGCCACAGCTGCCCCGCGCCAGAGAGCGACCGGCCGGGCGCCATTGTGGGGGGTGTGGCGAAACTCAGAGCGGCTCGGAAACTGCTCTGGGAACTTGTGCTCCGGACAGGGCAGCACGGGGCCTCTCAGGCCCACGAAAGTGTGTTGAGGTCAGCAGGCGAACGAGACTGGACTCTCAGCCACACCTGTCCCGCGCCAGAGAGTGACTGGCCCGGCGCCATTGTGGGGGGCGTGGCGAAAAACCAGAGCGGCGGGAACCAGTGCAGGGAACCCGCGCTCCAGACAGCGCGCTGAGCCTCTCAGGCCCAGGGATCGTGAAAGGGCGCTGAGAGCGGAGGCGAGCTAGACTGGTCTCTGCCTGAAAGTACGCGCCTCTGCTCACCACCCACCAGAGGGCGCTCCTGGCTTACTGGGACGGACCTGCACAGAACAGGACTTTGTCACAAGGTACCTGCCTACAACAGAGTCAACACCTGGAACTGATTCTTTTTATTTTTTTTATTTTTATTTTTATTTTTATTTTTTATTATTATTTTTTTTTCTCACTGATTCGTTTTTTGTTCTGGCGAAGGGTTTTTTTGTTTTTGTTTTGTTTTGTTTGGTTTTTTGGTGGGGTTTTATTTTTGATCTGTCTGTTTTATTGTTTTTATCTTCGTTTTTGTTTCTGTATGTGTATTTGCTCTTTCCTTCATTATTCTCTCTGGTTTTTTATATGAGTGTAAACAGCACCTCTAACTTCTTTCTGATTGTGGTTGTGATCTGTTCTTCCTTTTATCCCTTCCTTCTCTTTCTACCACCTGTCCTCTGCACTAGTGTCCCAATTTTAGTGGGATCCCTCTTGGTCCTCTAACCTTACATCTAATTCCTTCCTCTTCTCCCAATACTCTATTTCCTCCTTAACTCATTTTAAATTTAAACTCCTCAGGGGAAAAATTGACATACACAGGACTTGTATACTGCATATAATTTTTCTGGTGTGTTTTAGATTTTGTTATATAACCGCAACTCTATACAGCTAAAAGTGGTAAATAACTGGTTAGCTCAGTCTGTCATTTTCTAGGCTCTGTTTGATGCTTTAGTTAACATTATAGCCAAATGTGAAATAATTGTTCTAAACATCTTTCCTTCCTGATATTTCATGATTGAGATTGACTAAGGGACACAGAAAATACAGTGGCACACTACCAAAGAATCAAGGACTGGGCCAAACAGGTAGCAACTTCGCATACCCAACGAATTGAAGAGGTAGGATCTGGCAGAAAGCTCAAAACCTAAAAGCAAGCTCCACTTGGAAGATACTGCAGAGAAGTAGTCATCTTCTAAAGATCTTAAACACTAGCAATAAAGTAACCTACTATAGGTAATTTGCAAACATCACCCCAGGAATTAAAGAAAGAAAAAATGAGACGACACTTAAACAAGATGCAACCCCACACATCCAATTCACCAAAGGCAAACCTAGGGAGCAACGAGGTGGGACAATCCGAAAGCCACCCACCTGGCCTATCTGAAGTGGTAACAACAAAGCAACTGAATGAGGTTCTGGAAAAAATTAAAACAGAAATAATCTCACAGATAACTGCAGAGATAATGTCTACAATGAAGACCATGCTTAAGGACACTATAGCTGATACAGACAAAAAAATAGATGAACTTAAGAAAACTATATTGCTAGTGTTTAAGATCTTTAGAAGATGACTACTTCTCTGCAGTATCTTCCAAGTGGAGCTTGCTTTTAGGTTTTGAGCTTTCTGCCAGATCCTACCTCTTCAATTCGTTGGGTATGCGAAGTTGCTACCTGTTTGGCCCAGTCCTTGATTCTTTGGTACTGTGCCACTGTATTTTCTGTGTCCCTTAGTCAATCTCAATCATGAAATATCAGGAAGGAAAGATGTTTAGAACAATTATTTCACATTTGGCTATAATGTTAACTAAAGCATCAAACACAGCCTAAAAAATGACAGACTGAGCTAACCAGTTATTTACCACTTTTAGCTGTATAGAGTTGCGGTTATACTTCCAAAATTGTTATACAGATTTAATGCAATTCCAATCAAAATTCCAACAGCATATCTCACAGAATTAGAGAAAACAATCCTAAAATTCATTTGGAATCAGAAGAGACCTAGAATAGCAAAGGCAATTCTGGGCAACAAAGGCAAGGCAGGGGGCATCACAATCCCCGACTTGAAATTATACTATAAAGCTACTGTGATAAAAACAGTGTGGTACTGGCAAAAAAACAGACCTGAAGATCAATGGAACAGATTAGAAGATGCTGAAACAACCCCAGACATACTAAGCCACCTTATCTTTGACAAAGGTGCCAAACACATTCGCTGGAAGAAAGATAGCCTCTTTAATAAATGGTGCTGGAAAAACTGGCTCTACACATGCCGAAGATTAAAACTAGATCCATATCTTTCACCATGCACTAAACTAAATTCAAAATGGATCAGAGATCTAAATATTAAAACAGAAACATTAAATCTGCTGGAAGGTAGGATAGGTAAAACCCTTGGAGACATTGGTGTAGGCAAAGACTTTATGAATAAAAACTCAACCGCACGGGAACTATCCCAAAGAATCAATAACTGGGATCTCATCTTATTAAAAAGCTTTTGCACAGCAAGAGAAACCACCAACAGAGTGAAGAGACAACCCACAATGTGGGAAAAAATGTTTGCCAGCTGTTCCTCAGACAAAGGATTACTATCGAGAACATATAAAGAACTCAAAAAAATCAGACCTCCCAAATTTAAAGACCCACTCCAAAAATGGGCATCTGAGATGAATACACATTTCTCAGATGAAGAAATAATAATGGCAAATAAATATACAAAAAAATGTGCAACATCACTAGTCATTCGAGAGATGCAAATTAAAACAACACTGAGATACCATCTCACCCCAGAAAGAATGGCTACTATTAAGAAATCAACTAATAACAAATGCTGGAGGGGCTGTGGGGAAAAAGGAACCCTTCTTCACTGTTGGTGGGAGTGTCGACTGGTACAGCCACTGTGGAAGTCAGTGTGGAGATTCCTCAGAAAACTAGGGTTGGAGGTCCCATTTGACCCAGCTACTCCCCTTCTGGGCATCTTCCCAGAAGAATTAAAAACATCGTACCACAGCGACATATGTGCACCCATGTTTATAGCAGCACAATTTGTAATAGCCAGATCTTGGAAACAACCCAAATGCCCATCAACTGAGGAATGGATAAGAAAGATGTGGTATTTTTATACAATGGAGTACTATTCAGCCATAAAGAAGGATAAACTGGAGACTTTTATAGGTAAATGGATGCAACTCGAGAAAATACTCATAAGTGAAATAAACCAGAAGCACATGTGTAAGCATCGTATTATCTCTCTAGTATGAGAAACTGAAAGAGTAAATAAGATCCAAAATGTACAATAGACATGGTAAATCAAAAAGAAACTGGTCAAAAGGAAAGAGAGACTGGAATAGGGAAAAGAAAGAAGGGAAAGGGAAAAAAATTGTATATATATATATATATATATATATATAAGACGGTTAAGATAGATACACTACCATTTTTACTTAGTTCATTGAAGAGTAAGGTTTGTGCCAATAACGTTTGGACAATTGAATGCTAATGTCTGGTGTCCTGAATAACTAACTTAAAGATAGTAATACGTAATGTATTAACCATTGTTACCCTCCTATTATGTTGGTTTGAAAATTTGTTCTTCTTTTGATTTGTTTTGTTTTTTTTCTTCTCTTAAAAAAAAAATATTAGAATAAGTACCAGGCAGCAAACTAACTACTGATGGACAAAGGTGGAAAATACAAAGAAATCAAACAAACAATCCCTGAAATGAGACACTGATAGGACTTTTGAAACTTCAGCAAGGAAGACTAAAACATTTCACCTCTGATACACGATGTTACCATTCCTGAATCCCCAGCGCTCCTAATGACTCAAGGGTACATTTGATTACCCCCTGAGTTCATATTAAACAGCTTCACCAGTAGTTCCTACCAGGAGTCGATACTATTATCTCTTCTGTTTGTTCAGTGCCCATGCCAAACCAGCTGTTCAACATTCTGTACATCTCCTTTATTATATCCAAGTTTACTATATATTCAATTTTACTATTCTCTGAAGTAAACCTACCTGTGCTAGGTTTAATAAGTATTTGCAAACTTGTTTACACTCCTCCCATTGAGAGGTGGAGTATACATTCCTCTCCTCTTGATTTTGGGCGAGTCTTAGCAACACACTTCTAAAGAATAAAATGTAGTGGAAATTACTATCTGTGACTTCCAAGGATAGGCAATTAAGGGCAATACAACCTCCCCCTGATGCATACAAGCATACTCTCCCTTCTTCTTTCCATCTCTCTCAGGAAGCTTGCTCTTCAGAGTTTATCGAAGCCAGAGATACAGGCAGAGGTCATATGTAGGTGCTCCAGCTACCAGCCAGAGTCAACCACTAGGCATGTGAGAGAGGCAGCCTTCCATATGACTCCAACCCAAGCCACTATGTGACTGCAACTACATAAAGGGTCATGAGCAAGAACCACACAACTGAGCCTAGTGAGCTCCAGAATTATGAGAGAGAAAAAATAAGTATTGGTGCTTTAACCCTTTAAATTTCGGGGTGGTTTGTCATGCAGCAATAGACAACTGGAACACCAAGAGTTGACTGTCCACAGACTAAGTCCTACTTAATAGGCTGAATTTTCCCAGAAAACTGTTTCCTTTGCCTAACATAATGGTATAAGAAAGCTCTGAGTTGGAATCTGTTTAAAGGGAGCGTGCAGTCACTCGTTCTCCAAGGTTGCCACCACTCCTTATTGTCTACACTTGTCTAGGTCAGCCATGTGTTAGCTGACTGGGCGTTGAAGGCACCTGAGTTTGTACAACTTATCTCCCAATAAGATCTTAAGTTCCTTCTGAGCTAAGACTATCATCCCAGTGGTAGGTTCTAAGCAAAAGATCACTAACTGTATTAAAATGAATTTATTGTTATGTATATGTCTACTTTACTACATAAAAAGTATCATTCCAGTGCTTTAAATCCTTCTTACTATATGTGACAGTCAAGCTTAAGTGTTTATTTGCCAGGACTAAGAGACTCCTGGAAAGGTGGTTCGATAATGGGGGTGCTATACTCATTAATGGGTTAATTCACTGATGTTCATAGCTGAATGTGCTGTTAGGTGGGGCCCAGTTGGTGGAAGTGGGTCACTGCAGTCCTGCCTTCGGAGGGTATATCTTTTGCTGGAACTGATCCCCTGCTCTGCTTCCAATCTGTCATAAAATGAGCAACTTTGCTCTACCATGACCTTTGCTTTCAAGCCAGTCAAACATGGACCGAAAACATGAGTCAAATTAAATTTCTCCTTCTTTAATTTCTACCAACACAGAAGCTGACTAATATACTATATCTGTGGGGTGTTCCTGCATCTGTGTTTAGAGGATTTAATGGATAGAATGGGGAGAAGTTTCATATAAATTCCAACTCTCAAAATGAGAATAAAATGATACTGGACAATGAGAAGGATAAGTAAAATGTAATGGCCAAATACAATAATCTGAAGGAAAGACATTGGTGTTTGATTTATTTTGGGCTATATAAAATAGATACACATCAGGCTAACGTTTTACATTTTACTTATCAATTCTTAAAAATAACCTATGGAGGGCCGGTGAGATAGCCCAGCGGAATAAGTGCCTGCCTCGCAAACACGAGGTCCTGAGTTCGACTCCCGGTACCCACATATGAAAAAAGGGCCGGTGATATTGCTCAGCAGCACGGGGGCCTGCTGGCGCGCGAGGTCCTGAGTTCGACCCCCAGTACCCACAAAACAAAAAACTATGGAATGCAGAAAACCCACTGAGTATCTACTACTTTCTTAATAAAATCCTGAAGATTATATAACTCACATTCCATGCTATAGATAATGTTTTTACAAACAAAAATTATTGATAGGACCATAATTTGGATAGACATTTGATATATTTTTTACATAACTTTCAACACATAGAGAAAGAGAATCTAGACATGTTCGGTCACAGTAGAATGAGAGTGAGTTAATAGGGAAGCTGACGTAAAATCATTTCTGTCAAAGAAGAAGATTCTGCAGGAAAGAAATTACTTTTGATTCAAGCTGAGCAGTAAAGTAAATCCTCTATTTTTAAGCAAACTGATGAAGTGACAATTCTGAGAACCAACTCCTAAATATGTACCTTCAGGGATGACCACCCAATTAATTTCATTCTTGCTGACATTTCCCATTGCCTTAGAAACTTCTTAGTGCACATTAGTGAAGCTAAAATGGATTCCATGAGAATGAAAGATAAAGGGTATTTATCTCCTATCCCCACAAAGGAGCAAAATGTTATTTCAGGACTGTGGAAATATAATCATGATGTGCTGTTCAAAGTAAACTAGCATAGAGGAGCTACTCCAGAATCATCCCCACTTGATTAACTCATAAATTTTCAGACCCAGAAGATGTCAATTAAAGCCAATGTGTATCAGGAAGCTAAAATTCCCCACAATGCTTGAAAAGAAATAACCAGATATTTTCTTTAAAAAAGAAAGAAAGAAATTGAGTGTCTATCACTTTACCATGCAAGCAGGACCTGAAATTTCTTTATTTTCCTCAAATATAGTCCGTGGGAATAAGAATTATAAGCATAACACTGATTTTCATTCTTGGAGAACTTTTCCCAAGCATGAACCACTTTAATATCCCTGTGAAAAACGTAGAGTCAGCTGTCTACATCTCTAGGTTCCATGGTAGCAGGTCAGGAAGAAAAACGCATCTGTACTCAACAGGCAGACTTTTTTCTTGTCATTATTCCTAAAAATACATTACAGCAAATATTTACATAGCATTTAAATTGTATTAGGCATTACAAATAATCTAGAGGTGATTTGTTAATGGGAAGATTTGCATAGGTAACATGCAAATACTACATCATTTTGTATAAGAGATTTTAGCAGCCTTTGATTTGGGTATCTGCAGGTTGTCCTGGAACTGACTACCTGCTGATACTGAGCAATGATGGTGTGATGGTTGATTGATTGTGTTAACTTGAGTAAGAGAAGCTCAACTAAATTGGCTCAACAATTCCACACCCTAGGGTGCAGCAGACCCACCCTAGGGCGGCTTGTCCCCTGGATGGTATAAAGGGGAGATGAAGCAAAATGGATCTACTTCTGTTTCTTCAGAGGAACTCCGGTCTTCCCATCACCTTGGACATCATCTCCTGGCTTCCAGTGCAGATTCTTCAGCTTCTGGCATAGATTCCCTCAGCCTTCCACATAGACTCTTCAGGGCTGGTGAGATGGCTCAGTGGCGTAAGCGCCTGCCTTGCAAGCGCGAGGGCCCGAGTTCGACTCCCGGATCCCACATACGGAAAAGGGGCCGGTGATATCGCTCAGCGGCACGGGCGCCTGTTGGCGCGCGAGGTCCTGAGGTCGACCCCCCGGTACCCACCAAAAAAAAAAAAAAAAAAAACAAAAACCACATAGACTCTTCAGCCTTCCATCACAGACCCATCGGTCTCCTGATAGGGACTCGCACGGGACACTGCAGTGAGCTCCAGACCTTCAGCTGGATCCTTTAGATCTCCAGTGTGCAGACAGACCCTCTGCACGCTTCCACATCTGACTCTGCGGGCGGCCACTGTAAGCCAATCTTGTAAATTCTTATATATCTGTATTCCTTGTATTGTACCCATTTCTCTAGTAAACACTGACTGATACAGACTGCATTTGTTTTCCATTAACAGATGAAAAAACTATACAAATCAAACATCTTGCCTATCTCCACAAAGTTACCCAGCATTTTTCCAAGACGTGAATAAAATATTAGCAATAGTCAAGACCATTAGAATCTGACAGTCCATCAGTATGTTAGGACAATGTCAAAGATGACACACTTAGGAGTTTTTCAATTAGCAACTCAGGCCCTGCTACACATCCAAATGAATAATGACATTTTGAAACTGAAGAATTAAACTGGCACCATCTCCAGAAAGAAGGAATTCCTTAGAAGACCATAAAAATTCACAAAAACACTGGGGAAAGTCTTGAATTTTCTACAAGTTTTTCTTTTTTTTTGAAGTGATCTGAATTAGTTTATGAATGTGTGGGATGATTTACACAGATCTGTGACATCCTACTATATGTAGACCGTCAGAGATATTGAAAATCATTTGGTGAAGTCATTAGATTTGAGTTATCAAAGTTTGGAGCCCTAAATATAAAATATCTATTAAATAATTTAGATTGAGAATAAAACAGAATAGGCAGACTGAGAAACTGTGATGAGAAGAGAGAACCAAAGACAGTGAAGCAGACGGCCTTACAACATTATTTGTTACTACCAAAGTAGTTCGAACACTGTCTGCTTTTTCCTTTGTGCTTTTGATTGGAGTTGAGGATAGGTACAAGACTGATTCAGCTTTAGGGCTATTCCTTAAAGTCAATAACTTACAAGTAACTTTCTAGGTGTGTGTTGTAAATAAGTTTGAAAGGCAGAGGGCCGAGACAGCTACATGGGAGCGTACGAGAAAAAGGTGACAGTCACTGTGTAAGCCAAGGGAGGTACAGAGTCCTAGAGTTTCTAGAAACCAGGATGAAGTGGAACATTGAAAGGGACAGTAACAACAGTCCAAGCCAGCATAAAAAGAGCCAACCAAAGATCTGGAAACAGGGATATGTCAGGCAAAGTTAAAAAGTTTAAGTACTGAAGGCAGGCTTCCTGGTATGATGGCATGAAAAGGTAGAGAAATCCTTTCCACAAAAAATCAAGCATGCAACTGGACATGATAACCAACAATCACTTTAGGACTCTGATAACTGATCAAAGGCAAATAATAAATTAAAAACCATTAAATCTTGAGCCACTGCTAGAGCTAGGGAGTAAACAGAGCAAGACTCTTTGGCCTTCTTGCAAGCGACTGCTCCTGTCCCTTCAAGTAAGTTGGAAACTAAGTTTTATCAGGATGCGGCCAGCTGGAAAATCAGCAGCTATGCTGCCACATAGGGTGGACTCCCTTGAGGGGTAGTGATGAATCTGGAGCTTCGTCAGCTAAAAATGGCCAACTAGGTAGAAGACAAAAGAGAAAAACCCAGCAAAACATTTAAAAGGGAGATCAGGAAAGTGAAAGAGTCGTAGAAGGTCTAAAGAAGCTCTCCACATAGCTCTGGCTGAGTAGAAAACTAGGTACAAGTGCAGGGGAGACGAGACGGGGCCCAGTGGAAGGTAAAATCTAAGGCAGATGGAGAGCTGGTTGTGACAGTGAAGGCGCTCCCAAGCTACACACAGAGCAACTGGCAAAGGGTAGAAGCCTTCTAGGCTTGAGGTGTTTGAGCACAAGCTCTGCCCTAACCACTGGCTGGACATTAAACTATTTAGACACAGGGCTAATCACCAAGACGTGAGTCTGAAAAATAAAATTAACAACTGAAGAACCAAGCATAGACATCCACAACCACTTACTGCAGGAGAGACATGTTTTGCAGTGTAATTCCAGGAAAGTCACACTTTTAAAAAAGTCTTAGAAAAAATACATGAGAATCCAAAGTTGCTACATTATCTAAAATGTCATTTTCAACAACAAAAAAATATGGCAGGCAAAGGAAAAGTATAAAAGAACCCATCTATAGAAACTGACACTAAGTGAGCCCAGTTATTGGATTTGGCAAAGATTTGAAAGTAGCCATTATAAATTGGTTCAAAGAGTTAAACTATATTCAAATCATTAATGGTAAATATAATGACAACGACTCCACAAATAATCACAACACAGAAACAGAATCTATATAAAAAACAAAAACAAATGGAAATTCTAGAGTTAAAAATAGATCAATAGAAAGTATCCAACCTGGAGAAGACAGAGGAAAAGAAAGCAGTGAAGAAGTAGGCCATATCAGCAGACAGTCTGGTCCCAGGAGCCAAAGCGCCAGCAGGCAGAACGAAAAGTAATCAAAACCTGAGATGAGGAATTTCTCAATTACCATCCTTTTAGTCACTCATAAAATAAGAATAATGGTACCTGTACCTCCCAGATTAACATGAGACCAAATGAATTAAATACTGTAAAGCAATTCCCAGCATATTGCAAACACATAATTGTTAGTTGCTATCGTCATCAGCATCATTACCGTCATCATCACCACCATTTTGCTAGGGGAGGAAATCACAGCTGGCTGACCTTGGGCCCAAAAGTTTGTAAGGAAACTCTTCCATTAATAGGGAAAGTTCTTACAGGTATTTGGGAACAAAATAAATAAATCATAACAGCTATTCAATGAAAAGAACATAGCTATCAGTTCTTTGACGTGTATTACCTCAACAACTATCTCCTAGTTGCTTCCCAACTACACAATTTCTTCCACATTTCTAATCATATTTATTTCTAAAGTATTTATTCTTCATTAAGATCTTCAAAAGTTTCAACCCAAGTGTGAAAATCCAGATATACACATGATATATATGTATATTTGTATTTATAACTAGATCTAGAAATAACTTTAATGTCTGCATCCTAATAAGCCTTATTCTAATATGTGTTTATGCTAGGAATGGGAAACCCATAATTAGACTGAAGATCTGAATCACATATCAGAAATAAGAGTTGGCAAAACCTGACACACATTTTGCTCAGACAAAATAACTGGCAAGCCAGCTACTCTGACTTGTGGGGAATTACGAAGTTTAATCTAAAGAAATTCCACTTCCCACCAACATATTTGTCTGTTTCACTTTCTTTTTGTTTTAATACTCACTCTGTTTTTGGAACCGCTTTTCTTAGCCAGAAGAAATCAGACTGTGCTAAATACTTGCGGGTTTGCAGGACATTGCCAAAGTAGTCGGATTCTGAAAATTTGATCTAAATAAAACAAACCACAACATCATTGTCTTAAGTGAAGATAAGAGATAGCTCTAAAAACAGACATTAGCACATGAAGCAGTAACCGGCAGATAAACTGTGGCCTTCAGAGCATCTCTCAGTCATTACTGATTAATCCATGATCCACAAAGCCATGAAATTTAATCTCAGTGATTTTCTTTTAACATAAAATCTTCTCAAAAATCAACATGGTCATTTCTGGATCACAGTTAAAAAAAAAACAAGAGAATCTGCAGTCATTTACAATATGTTCCGTTTACCTTATAATTGAAAAATCTACTTCAACCTTTATAGAATATATTATTTTAGGCTTGAAATTTCTTGGCTCATGAATTCTTGATCTTTTCTAAAATGTGTACTTTATTTATTTGTCACAAAAGATTCTCCTAATAACATTCAGTTTAGTCAGCTGAAACCTCATTTAGCTTATACATGATGATTTAGTCAAATGTTAAAATCCAATTACTATAATCAGAATTTGTTCATAAAGAAAAAAAAAAGAAAATAACTCAGGGACCTATTTTCTACCCTAAGAACAATGGAGTCACCAGAATAATTTAATTATTAGCAGAGTTTATCTATTAACACAAAAAGGCTCTAGTTGCTAAAAATGAATGAAATTACAAGAGCAAATCATAGATTATAGCTTTCATGGAAATACAGGAAGCTGATAGCTCACAACAATATTGTTTATTATGATAAGGAAACAGACAAAATCGATTATTGAGTTCCTTTTCTTTTTTTGAGAATGGCAAACAATTTCAATCCTATCACATTCCATCTACAAAAGTAGCAATAATTAAGCACAGTACATAATGATCTCTAATGCTTTTATTCTAAAATATATTGCTGTCACAAAAAAATTAAAAAATAAATGTATAACCACAGCAAATAAGAAAAACACACATTTGAATAAGTGAATAACCAAGAGCAGTTAAATTCATATTAGCTGTCATTTTTTGATAACTTTACACCATGGTCTTTTAAAAGTAAACATTGCAATATAACAAATGCATGTATTCCATGAAACCCACAGATATTGCATTATAGATATGAATGTATATAATTTGACAGTTATAGACTTGAGTCATCTATTTGTTGGCCAATGTCTGGCTTACATTTATCTCTACCCTAAGATAGAATGGGTACTTATGTCTGTGGAGATATTTTTGTTAATGAATCATCTTAACATCTTTCCAGAAGACCAAGCCAAAATATAAAGGAAGGTGTAAAACAACTGAAAGCACATGGAGAAAGGCAGGAATTAAAATATCAATTCCTGGCATCTTTGGTGTTCTTCTTGCCAACAAATTATAGATATGACTTTAAATTGTCCTTTCCTAAAACTGCTTGGCCAAGGGAGAGAGGGCTGATAAATAAATCATAGCACATTCACATAGTGGAAAACAATAGAGTTTAAATGAATGTTCTGTATGCAGGAATATTTATAATCTCAAAAACAAGGTGAATAAGGCAAGTTGTATGTATGAAAGGATTTAAAGTTTTAAAACATGCAAAACAATACCATATATGAATTATGGACACATACTTATGGAGCAAAGGTACAAAGAAATGCATAGGAATGATAGATCTGAATTCAAGATAGTGTTTATATCCAGGGAAAGAGATAGACATGGCGGAAAGAGATTAGATCAGGGAGGATTACACACTGAATTGAAAATATGTCTCTTTTATTTATTTAAAATGCGTGTGTATTCTGGGCATGGTGGTCCTCCTCTATAGTCCCAGCTACTTGGAAAGCTGACACTTAAAGGTCACTTGAGCCCAGGAGTTTGAGACCAGCCTGAGCAACATAAAAAGACCCCATCTCTGAAATAATAATAACAATAAAAATGTAATTATATTGTATTGGAATAATAACAATAAAAATGTACATGTACAAAACTAATTCAATAACACTTTTTGAAAACAGAGGTGTAAGAAATACAATTTTACATACTGTTCCAATGTTGTAGATGTTTCATAATTTAAAAATCTTATAATGGATTATATTTTAAGATTGAGGATCTCTCTTAGCCTCAGAAAAAAACAGAGGAAGCATTTTGCTTTCGAAAGCAAACTTCACTAGCAATCCTAAGGCACTCCTATATCCTGTGGATAAAAGATGTGTCTGCTCTTCAACCCTGAGCTTCTTTTCAGCTTTTGTTTCTCAGACACTTTTACTAGGACCCTCAGAATATAACTGGAACGGATAGGAAATTCATATGTTCTTGGACTCAGCACACTGTCCCAAAGGAATTTCCTTCAAAACTATTTACTATTTTTACGTAATATCAATAGAATCAGTTTTTACTTTTAGAAGGGTTTGCTAATTGTGGTATTTTCCTGTTTAATCTGAAAAAAATAAAACTTGACAGTCAGATTGGTCCACAGACATTAAAACCTATCCCAAGACTTCCTAAGAAGAAAAGAGTCCCAAATCTAAAAATACCATAAATAATAAAGGTCTACTACACTCATAAAAATAATCATCAGAGGGGAAAACTCAAAGGAGGCAAATTGCAATTTGCCATAGCTTTTATGTTTTAAAGGACAATTCTTATATTGTATTAATTATTAGGATGAGAAATTTGTTATGTCTTAGACTGGTTTTGTTGATTTACTCCATTTATTTAAATGAAATCACAAGTAATGGGGGACAAATATTACTTTTTCCTCTGAGAGGGGTTAAGTATTTGGAGGTAGGGAAGGGCCACTTATTGCTATTCTGAGATGATAAGACTGATAGACTAGAACTGGGGCTAAAGAGGTTATGAAACTGGGCAGAGCCTCACAGGACCAATGAGTTGGCTCCTACCTCAGTGTAATTTACATTGGCCCAGTAAGAAACAGATCCAATAGAAAGAGTACAAGGAAGGAGGAGGAGAAGGTAAGAACTGGGAATCGGAGTAGAAGCAATGAGTACATAAATCATGATATGGCTTACTTAATGAAATACTATATAGTCGTTAAAAGAATGGTAACAAAGACTATGAAAGACAGTGACAAAACAGTATATTAACTGTAAAGATTAGTATGAAATTATATATAAACACCTATTACAGCTATACAGAAACAGAAAAACAAAATACTTTTAGGGAAGTATGTATTATTATGTTCAGGTACTAATATTATGGGTGCTTTTTCATTCCTTTTCTCTATTTTCCAAATTTTCTGCTATGTGATAATACTTGGACAATTTCAAAGATTTCAAAAGGCCTTTATATGATTTAAAAAAAAAAAAACTGGAAGACCAGCAACCATTGGAAGAGTTCTGTTTGTTGGAGAGATAGTAACTAAAGTGGCTGTGAATGAATATTTTAAAATCACTTGCGATCTCAAAAAAAAAAAAAAACATAAACTCTTCAAGGGACAATAATTAGCTCAAAAGCTCTTTATCCTTTCAGTTACTGGAAAAAGTCTAGGTCCAATTGATAATGACTTTCAGTCAATTCCATCTCTTGACCCTTCAACTGAGTGACCTTTGGCGAAGTAATTGGGGTTATCATGTCATTTGATAGGAAGAGCTGTCCAGATTATAAAATTCATTGGAACCTGGATTTCTCTCCTTGGAAATACTATCCTCAATGCCAAGCACCAAATGCCACAGAATAAATGGAAGAATAAGGTTATCACTGCCCCCACAAAGGTGAGGTACATATAATAAAGGAGGAATAAGGAAACATGTTCACCTTCCCTCTCTGTCAAAAGAATAAGGATGTGTTTACAAGACATTACTTGTGCCAATAGAAGTGTAGATTCTAACTCATTTGTCACTTAATTCAAATCCATTTAAAGATACTCTGAGATATATCCAAATAGCTATAAGAAAGATTTTATGTTAGGCGCCCAAAGAATTTTCTGAATGCTTAATGGAATCCAGATTTATGTATCTATATTTTTCTTTATTTAAACAACAGAGCCATATGCAATATTTGTGTGTTTAGATGTCTTTATTCCTGAGTAATGTGTATATACACACACGTGCGCATGCACACACGCACACACACACACACACACACATACACGAGTCCACCAAAAAATGTATACATGCTTCAGGAAAAGAAAAATAGTATGATGTTTTTTCAACAGATGGTGTTACCCTCATATGGGAGACCCTAGAGGATGTCATATAGCACAGAAAACCCACTACACTGCTGGCCCTTAGAGAAGAAATTGAAAATGCATGTGCAGCAATCTCAATGACCAAGGCTACCCAAGCAGCAGTTCACTGCACAAATAAATGTCTAGAAGGTAATGGCCACCACTTTGAGCACCTCTTGTAATTGTAGATGCTAAAGGTAACTTGTATTAATCTCATAATATCTCAATAAATTTAGTATTAAAATATTTATACAAGTTTTTCTTTTCCTGAAATGTGTGTACATTTTCTGGCAAACTCTGAATATACAGGGATGAATCCATTATACATGGTATACCATGGAAGATGAACTTTCCCCAAGCAGCTACATGAAGGTGACTGAGAGACCACCATCCAGCGATGTCCCCACTTCATGCTGGGGAAGGGGGTGGCCTCTGTACTCCAGCCATTGGAACACTCTGGATGGAGGCTAGCATGGGGGAGTTAAGGCCTGGCTGGAAGGTTGGTGGGTACCAGGACACCCCATTTCCAGTGCTTACTCTTGGCTTTTCAGTGCTGTAGTGACCAGGGGTCTCAAGAGAGGCAAGGGAAATAATATTTGTTTTTTTATCAAAGAGTACAAAATTATTTTACTATTTTAACAACTTTCTTTTCTGGAACATTCCACCCAAATATCAACACAATCTTACATAGTCGCACTTTCCACCATTTACACACATATCATACACACACAAACACACACAGAGTTCCACTGTCTGATCAACATTTACCCCAGAGAATAAATATATGGGTTCATTCTACATACATTTATATGTGTGTATATCACTCACCAGAAACATGAATTGCTAAAAAAAATTACTTATCTCCAATCCTAAGTAAATGGGGGCCAGCTATGATTCTGACTTTAGTCCCTACTGCGGTTCTTCACTGGCTTTCACAAAAATGCCTGAGGTGCTAACTATGCAGTTATTTACCTACAATCACTCAGCTACATGCCTGCCCTTTCACTCTGTTAGTAATGCCGGGGTATGGCAATCTGAAAGGTCTTGTTGCCTGGGTTCCTTTCTCCATTGGCATCCCGCCCACTGAAGGCGCTGGGGGAAATTAAGCAATACCAAGAGGCAAAAACGTGCTGTGTTGCTGCTCTCTCCACTCCCTACCTCGTCCTGGAGGAATCTTCAGTTCTTCCTCCACAGCCCAGCTTTGGAGTGGCAGTTCCTCCTCTACTCTCCTAAGTGACAATACTATTATGTCCTCCTTTCTGTGCTCCTAGACCCGGGGGTAATAGATGCTTCCTGAACTTATTAATCTCTGATTTACTTCACTTTCCTCTTTTTTGCCTTCCAACTTATTTCCTGTACTAAATCCTCTGTTTGAAATATCTAGTGTGCTTTCTGCTCTCCTGGCTGATACAGCAACATTTCCAAAATTGGTACAGGCTCACTCTTGCATCTATTTCCATTACAGATCAATGAAATAGAATAACGCTTTATAAGGACAATTTGAAAACAGACTGGTACCTACCACTTTAGGCTAATAGCTTTTACTGGATGCTGATGTGGGTTCAGATAAAAGGCACTGCCTTTCTTGTTCTTTTGTGTGCATGGGGTGGGGTACTAAGGATATAATCTAGGGCCTTCACACTAAGCTACATCCCCAGCACTTTTTTTTTCTTTTTTTTTTTTTTTTTTTTTTTTTTTTTTTTTGAGATAGGGTCTTGCTAAGTCACTAAGTTGCCCAGGCTGGGCTCAAACTTTGGATTCTACTGCCTCAGCCTCTCAGAGTGTTTGGATTATAGGTGTGTGCCACTTCCCGCCCTTCCTGCCCTTTTCAAAGACGAAGAGGATTATTGTTCAGAAATGCTTTGTGGAGTATGTCAATTTACCTTGTCATCCTTAGAGGAAAAAAAATTTTGATTCTATTTCACATTTGCTTCTCAATTCTTTTTCATTTGCGCTCATCTCCATTTGAGCCCAACTTCAGTTTGCAACCTTTCTCCTGGACTTCAATCTGATCCATCACCTAATCTCACTCCTCTTTTGTACTTGTGCCTAAAGAATCATACCTTCACCTGTGTCAAATGTCTCAAGCTGCCTTCGGTAGCCTCTCATGCTCAGAACTTGTATTACCACAACTTTTTCATAGGACCTGCAGTAGTCCTTATCTACGTGCTCCTACGTGTCCCATTTTGTCCCAGCAATTTTGGTCCTCTTGCTATTAACCATGGGGATGCTATTACAGTCTGTTCCATCATCCTTTCCCCTATTTTCAAGTTAGGTCTTATTCATTTTCTCTATCGGTCTCTGAATACAAATACAAGTCTTTTTACTTTACATATTTGGATTTTGTTCACCACTGGTTTCATAAACTGTTAGAAACTCTTGAATGTGACTGTGTCTGCTTTGGCAATGAGTCAGATGAAAGCCATTTCTTTGCAAAAGTGCTTAAAAATCTTCGTGTCTAATGGCATCAGTTCAGGCCCTGTAGAAATGAAGAAGCATATCCAACAATGCATCCTGTTTGGCACCTGGTTTCCTTTCATAAAAGATACTATGTTCAGTGAGTTCTTAAATCTGGGGCTCTCAATTCAGACATCCAGAGACTGCCAGCAAAAAGTTGATCAACTAGATATGTGAGTGAGCCCTGAATGCTACCTGAATTGATTAAAGCTTGGGAATATTCTGTTGAGCCTTTTAAATAAATTTGAGGATCCTGGAAACTGTGTGTGCTAATTCATGATGACTTTTCCAAACCAAAATAATCCACTTTGATAAGTGCAAATTGAAGATGTCATAGCTAACAGCTATATTTGTGCTTGTGTGCCACTGTCAGCTCTAAACACATTAAATATGTTGTTTGATCCTCATAACAACCTTATCTATATGGGAGGGATCATTATCACCTCCATCTTCAGGTGAGGAAACTGAGGCACAGAGAAGATACATAACCTATCCCAGACCCCACAGTTTATAAGTGGCAGACTGGGTATTTCACTTCTGGTATTCTGGCTCTCGGGTTTACATTCGTAACTATTACTCCAAACTCCCTCTCAAACTTTCTCTTCTCCATCTGGACTTGGAATATTTACCAATCACATGGAATTACGCAGGTTCTCCTTCTAAGGTAATTTGTGCCCTGGCTATGTTCTTCTTAGTAGCAGCAGTTCTCATCTTTATCCACAAGGCTACCACTTATAGGGAGCCTGCTGTGTGCCAGACAGTGTGCTGGGTATTTATACAGTCATATAATCTCATCTCACCTTCCCAAGAATGCTAAGGATTGGGTATTATCTCCTGTATCCAGTTAACCAAAGGGAAGCTGATTGAAGTTAAGTAACCTGCACAGGGTCAAACAACTAGGAAGTGCAAGAGGTAGAATTCAAATCCAAGCCTATGATTCCAGAGCCTATACTCTTAACCACTTAACAATAAGGCCTCCCTTCTGCTGTTGTCCTTCCTATCAGCTCTAGAAAAGCAGCTCCCACCAAGTCTCACGTGGACTCCTTGGTTCCTCCAGCACATCTGCCTGACCAAGCCCCTTGAGAAACCCTTCTTTAATCTAATCAGGGCCGGGGATGCAGCTCAGAGGTGCAGCGCCTGCCTGGCAAGCACAAGGCCCTGAATTCAATTCCTGGTACTAAAAAAAATATAAAAATATAATCAGAGCTTCCAGAGCTGAGATTTTAGTCCTGACTGTAATACTCTGTGTGGCACTGAGGGGATCAGTAAGCTTCTTCAAGTCTGTACACTTCTCTGCAAAATGGGCATTAACACAGCTACTTCTTGAGATCGCCATAGGAATTAGAAGATAACGAACATGAGTACATCAACTATTTCAGGATTTTTAGTTATCATAATAATCATGGGCATTTCAGCATCATCAAAACAGTAAATAACATAGGCAGTCTGAGCTTTCAGATACTGGGAAGCATAATAACCCTCTTCCAGAGCAACTCGATCAGTACTTGGGGGGGCTCTATCTTGGATCCCAACAGAACAAGTTTTAAATGAGCAATTTCTCTCACTTTCAGATAGACTTGTATAATTCTGATGCTTATCCACAAAGCTAGGACTGCTTACAGATGGGCCACTTGTTGAATGACAATTTCAAGAAACAGCTATACCTCAGAATCAAAGTTATTTAAAGAATCTCGGTAGACCACTTTTTCAAGAAAGTTCAGTAAATGGTAAAAACAAGGTCTTTTGGTGAGGTAGAAAACTTCTATATCAGAACTATTTATAGGAAAGGAAATAACAGTGGTTATGAGTAGAAAGGCCTATAATTAATATATCTACTATAAAATATGCATCCCCAAATATTGGAATAAAAAAGAATTATTACTGGTCATCAGTAACTTACTGAAAATATATAGTCTAACTCATAATAAATTGTTGAGTCATATGTATGTGCACTTAATTTGCCAAAACAGCCATAAAGTTTAATGAGGTTAACTCTCAGGAGGCAGATTTATTATCATTCACTTCATATGAATGAAGCAAATAAAAATATTTAACAACAAACATGATGCATTCACCATTAGAACATGCTCATTAATTATAAAATACTCAATTTGCTTAATTCTTTCCTTTATAATCAAATTAGGCCAAATCCAAGTCCATTTGCTTTACGGTGCCCACTCAACTATGCATTCTTTCTGCCACTTCCTTTATTTGGAATCTGCTCTAAATCTTGTGATATGCCTGGCACACTAAAGCTCAGATCTAGCCAAGGAATAAATCAAAAGTTGGTACTTTCTGGCACCAGCAGGTTTAATTGCTTGGACTTGGGTTAGTTGAAAGGCACAAGGCCAGTAAAACTTGCCAGAAAAAAAAAAATACAGTAAATTTAGCACTTACTGCCTTGAGGTCTTCATTAACATGAGTATCATTCATTATAAAATCAGGATAGCCAACTTTTGCCAAAACAGCTCTTGCCTATAAAAAGGAAAAAGATGATGTCAGAGTTTCAGCACTGAAATCATTAATAATCACAGGATGTAGGAATGCAATCTTCATTTGAAAACTCCATTTACTGAATATCTACTATATGCAATCCCTTGTGAAGGACAAAAACAAACAGCAACAGTAATAAAAGTTAGCCCCTGTCCTCCATATATTAAAGAGGTAGTGAATGTAACAGATACCTGCTACAAAAATAAAAGAAACGTACAGTATTGTTATCAAAGTCCAGAGCAGAGACCATTTCCTTAAGGGGAAAAGGCAAGTCTTAGAGAATAGTTAGGATTTCAAACAGCAGAGCTGAGAAGAACAATATTCCAGAAAAGAAAACTACAGACAGAGAGGAAAAAAAAATATTTATGAACCATACATCTGACAGAGTTTATTTCCAAAATACATAAGAAACTTCAACAACTCAACAGTGAAAAAAAATAGGTAACTAGATTCAAAAATGAAAAGACCTGAAAAGATATTTCTCACAATATGGAAAGTATGTCCAACAGGTGTATGAAAAAACTTTTAACATTATTAATCATCAGGGAAATGCAAGTGAAAACCACGATGAGATATCACTTCACTCCAGTAAGAATGATGATTATCAAAAAGAGCTTGGGGCTGGTGAGATAGCTCAGCAGCATAAGCACCTGCCTGGCAGGCTCAAGGTCCTGAGTTCGACTCCCGGTACCCACATTAAAAAAAAAAAAAAAAAGAGCTTGCAAGTATTGGCAAGGATGGGGAGAAAAGAGAACACTTGCACGCTGGTGGTGGGAATGTAAATGAATGCAGTCACTGTGGGAAACAGTACGAAGACTGCTCAAAAAATTAAAAATAAAACTACTATGAGATCCAGCAATTCCATTTCTAGGTATACATGCAAAGGAAAGGAAACCAATGTGCAGAAGGGACATCTATCTGCACTCCCGTGTTCACTGCAGCACTGTTAATAGTCAACACATGGACTCAACTGTCCACCAACTGATAAATGTGTAAAGGAAATGTGGTAACACATACAATGGAATACTATTCAGCCACAAAAAGAAAGAAATTCTGTTATTTGAGATAACATGGATAGGAGTACAGATCCTATCCTTAAGTGACATAGCCAGGTACAGAAAGACATACTGCATGATCTCACTAATATGTGAGATTTTTAAAAGTCCAACTCATAGAAGCAGAAAGTAGAATGATAGTTACCAAGGGCTGAGGACTAGACTTGAGATGATATTAGTCAAAGTATACAAAACCTCAGTCAGACAAGAGGAGTAAGTTCAGAATATCTACTGTATAATATGGTGACTACAAGTAATAGCAATGTATTATACACTTGGAAGTTGCTAAGAGAGATTGTAAATGTTCTTACCACAAATATACTAAATATGAGAGGTAATGCACATGCCACTTAGCTTGATCTAGTCATTCTACAATATATGCATATAACAAAACATCTTAGTGTATACCATAAATACATAAAAAATTTTATCTGACAATTTAAATGAATAAATATGAAAAAGACAGGAACAGAGGAAACACATGGATCACAGGGATGCCAAGAATTCCTTAATGCCATGCTAATGAGTCTCAATTTTATTTTATAGCTAAGAGAGAACTAAATATTTTTAGCGGGAGAATAAAAAGAGATGAGTCATGCTTCAGAAAGATTATCCGTGCAGCACTGTGAACAATAGCCAGGATGCCAGAAAGATTGAAGGCAAGGGGTCCAGAATAATTTAAGATACATCATAACTATCATTTTGATAGACAAAGATACTAATTATCCTCTGTATTTTGCACTATACAGGGAATGGATAAAGGAAAAAAAATCACCTTGGGCATATGTAAGGAGGCTTTGGAGTAGAGGAGCAAACCAAAGCCCCTAGGCCAAATCCAACTCTCTTTCCCTACCTTCTTTTATGGATAAAGTTTTACTAGAACATAGCCACATTCATATATCTATTACCAATAGCTGCTTTCGTGCAACAATTGCAGAACTGAGTAGTAATAACAGAAACCCTGTGGCTGACAAGGCTTCAAATATTTTCTCTAGGCCTTTATGAAGTGTGTCTTAGAAAATGTGATTAAAAAGTACAGTGAATGCTACTTACAAGTGCCATCCAATAGAAAGGTAGGCTTGTAGAAACATTACTCGTGTATCTTCCTCCACTTTATTCACTGCATCTGGCACTGTGTGACTTCTGGCTCTTCCCCAAAGTCAAAATGATCATGAAAAGTAAATATTTTAATTGATTCAGGACATTGAGGCAGCCATGACAGTGCACTAAAGACACTCATGAAAGAGGACTTCCAGAACTGCTTCAGAGAGTGGCAAGAATGATGGGATAAGTGCATTCGAAGCAAGGGGGAGTATTTTGAGAGGGATTATTGGCGGTGTATCTTTTACTGTAGTGAATTTTTAACATTTTTAAACATTCACCATATTTTTCAATCACATCTTGTATAATTTACACTTCTAGGCTTCCTTTTAGGATTAGACTAGTTCTGAGATGTCCCCTGAATTCATACCCTCCCCTACCACTTACCCCTCACTTTCTTGCTTCTCCTATCCCTTGCAGGTTTTTCTTGGGAGTATTTCATTAATAAATCACTCGCACATGAATCCTCTTCTCCAGATTTGCCTCCAGATAACCCAGCATAAGACCCAGGCAACCCCAAACCTATTTTAATTCAGCAAAGCAACAATGCAAAATCAGCAACTTTTGTGCCCTGCTCTTGGTAACAAGTTTTTTCCTTTAGTCCTTTTCAATTTTCCTCACTCAGAAATAAATAGAATAAGATAGTACATTTTCTTTATCTTCCTTGAGATAATTCAAATATTAAATATCAGCAGAAACCTGCAACTTAAGACTCACAGAGGATTTTACAAGTGCCGCAGGACACAATCATAATGGGTTTTGCTGTTCCAGAGACTCAAATATAGCACAAATCAAATTCTGCCTTTAAAACCCTGTGAGTTGTACACAGTAAAAGCCTGATGTGACCCAAATAGCAGATGACTAGAGGTTAAAATTCCCCCCAACACAAAACAATATGTCATAGAGCTATAGGTTACGTTGTCCTGAAACTGTTATTTTCCTCATTGTTTTTCATTTCTCACTGTAGTTTAGTAGCACACCACAAGTCACATGTATAACTATAGCAAATAAAGAGCTCCAGATAGTTCTCTCCACTCCATCCCCCAAAATATAAAATAAACAAGCTGAGTCATCCACAATTGTTTCCTGAGCACTGGCCTTTCCAGAGCATGCTGGTGAATTAGGTATTGAATTACGTTTTACAAATCTCAAGCTCTGGGACCTCCACTGCGCTATGGAATCTCATAGAATATATTACCCTCTGCACTCTATATACAGGTTATTGAATCCTTTCTTATTATTTATTCAGCATCACCATGAGCTGAACAGAATCAGAACAGATACGCAAAGAATCCTTATTTGCCTCCCAAGAATACAAAGTTAAAATAAGGTAATAATAGTAATAGCAACATTGCCAACATCTGAATAGAGTGCTCTTCTTCCCAATCCTATACTTCTTTTTTTTTGTGGGTACCGGGGGTTGAACTCAGGACCTCGTGCGCCAGCAGGCGCCCGTGCCACTGAGCGATATCACCGGCCCCTATACTTCTGCCTCTATTTAGACTCGAATGGTCCTTCTGCCAGAGTTTGCTGTCAACGCCACACCATCCCAGCTGCCCTAGTCTGCATTTTCCCTGATAAACTTCAGAATCATACCTCTCAAATTATATAGACCGGGGCTCAAGATTAGACTGCCAGCGAGAACCAGTCCTAGGCCGTTGGAAAGGTACAAGAGAACAAAGTATCTTTTATGCACTGCTAGAAGCCATAGGCAGGCATATGGGCATCCACAGGGAATAGAAACAATGCTTCGCCAGCAACTTTCCGGCATTCTTCTGGGACGACCCTTGCAGTGTGAAGGCAGCAGACAGCATGGGCAGCCTCTGGCTTTCACTCCCCAGCCCTGCAGTGGTTGCATAACCCTCCAAATCATTGTGTTAAACATCTTCTTGCTTGATATACATAAAAGGACATCTGTTTTTCCACAAGAACCCTAATGCAGATAGTGATCACATCACTTTTTAACTTTTTCAGAATAAGAGAGGTGAAGCACCTATAGCTAATGGCTTGCTGAAGGACAAAGTATTAGTGAGGCAGGTCTGAAATCAGTTACTCTAATGGTTACATGGACAAGAACGAAAGGCAAGTCCCACTGCAAAACTGAGAAGAGTGGTATGAATAGTCAACCGACTGCATATTATATCCTGCAGTGAATATTTTCTAGACTATTCGAGGGATCATAATTAGTGCATACATTTCTATCCCTTATTCGTACAGACCTCTGGAGAGGGGCTGTACTTCACAACAGGACATCCTTTCTCAGTGGAGGACGGTCAAGCACCTACTCATCTTCATCACCTATGTGGCCTTGGGCAAAGTAGGTTTTTGAAGGAAACACTGCCTAACATCTACCTAATAGCTATCCTCCCTTTCTTTTCTTACCATTAGAACCCCGATTCTGCTGAGAATGAAAATGGACCCATCAAGAAATAGCCATATCACCAGCTTCCTTCATAGCTGAGTTTGCCTATGGGATAAGACCTTGGCCAGGGCCAGTGAGATGGCTCAGCGGCGTAAGCGCCTGCCTGGCAATCGCCAGGGCCTGAGTTCGACTCCCGGAACCCACATACGAAAAAAGGGCCTGTGATATCGTTCAGCGGCACGGGCACCTGCTGGCGCGTGAGGTCCTGAGGTCGACCCCCCAGTACCCACAAAAAAAAAAAAAAAAACAGACTTTGGCCAATGACATATAGCTAAAAGTCCTGGTACTTCCAAGGCTCCAGTTTAAGAGGACAGAACCAGCTGGCATGTGCTATCTGCATTTAGTCTAGGGTTTTCAGCCTCAGCACTACTGACATTTTTGGTGGGATAATTCTTGTTGTGGGGAGCTGACCTGTGGGCTGTAGGAAATTTAGCAAAATCTTTGGTTTCTACTCACTAGATTCCAGTAGCAAGCCCCCCCCCACATAGGTTGTGACAACCAAAAATGTCCCCTGTAGACAAAATCACCTCCAATTGAGAACCGTTGCTTTAAGTTTTTCTCTTGCTCTCTGGAATGCTGCCACAATGACAGAGGTAGAGCAACTAAGGCAACAAACATGATGAAGAAATTTACACAGTAAACATGGCAGGACGAAAAGCTGATGGCATCGGACAGCTAATCCATTAGCTGTCACTTCAGCCTCAAACAAATCTATAACAAAATGTGAGTAACTTATAGCAATATAATATATTAACCATGAGAAATATCTGTATTTAAAATGCCTCAAAGTTTCTAGCATATCAGACCTGGACTATCTCCCTTTTCATGACACTACAAAAATAAACTCTTAATTTTTTTAAGACATTGTTACGGTTTAGATCTAGAATGTCTCCCAAAAGCCTCATGTGCTCAGAGATGGAGCTTGGGAAGATGACTGGATCGTGGGCACTATGCGCAGCGCATTAATCTACTGAAGAGTTCAGAGTTGAATGTGCTATTAGTAGGTGGGGTCTGATCACAAGAGGTGGGTCACTGTGGGGCTGATCTAGAAGGGTGTATCTCCCTTCCTGGCTCCTATTTTCCTTCTCTTCCTTCTCTCTCTCGCTCGCTGTCTCTCTCTCTCTCTCTGTGTCTCTCTGTCTCTGTCTCTGTCTCTCTCTGTCTCTGTCTCTCTCTGTCTCTGTCTCTCTCTGTCTCTGTCTCTCTCTGTCTCCTTCCTTTGCTGCCATAACATGAGCAACTTTTTTTTCCCTCAGAGCCTTCTACCATGCCATTTCTGCCTTGGAACCAGCCAACTATGGACGAAATCCTCTAAAAAATGAGTCAAAATAAAGCTCTCCTCCTTTAAGTTGTGGGTGTTGGCTATTGTGTCCCATTGACAAGAAAATTACTAAGGTAGGCATTGTGTGTTACGCTTTCCATCAGCTGTGGTCAAATGTAATTCTTACTCTCCTTTTCATCAGATACATTTTGAGAAAAATCATTAGTACCTATTTATAGTATTGTATGCAAGAATTAAGGATGACACTGCATGTAAAGTACTTTTTATGCCCTGGTCCCGAGTACCAAGGAGATTGGTGAAAGATTTCCCTAGCACAGCTAAACTCTAAACACCAGCCAGAAGAATCCAGGCCATTCACATCTCTCAAAAAGTCAGAGGACTCTTGAGGGCCACTCTATATACATCTTTAAAGACAAGAAACACTAAGAAATCTAATTCTAGAAAAGATTAAAAAAAAATAAAAAGTCGTCTTGGGGCTGAGGATATGGTTCCTTGGGTTTGATCCCTAGCACTACAAATAAAAAAAAAGTCGCATATGATTTCAATGTGTCCAGAGAGACCTGACTATCCCAGCCCTAAGTGAAGAATGAATGAAAGAGAGAAACAGAGAGAGAAAGAAAGAAAAAGAAAGAAGAAAGAAAGAAAGAAAGAAAGAAAGAAAGAAAGAAAGAAAGAAAGAAAGAAAGAAAGAAAGACACACTTTAGCATTCACTATCCTCATTTCTGTTTTCTCCTCCTTTCTCTTTCCTGCATCTGTTCCTCCCAACACCTTGCCGGCTGTGCGTTCACACCACTTGCTCTCCTGTCATACCCAAATTGACTTTTCTTTGGCAATACACTGTGCTCCACAGTCATCTTCCTCTTCCCTCTTCATCCATCAAAACTATTATCACTTCAAGGCAGCTAATCCATTAATTGTCACTGGGGCCTCAAACTAATTTATAATAAAATGTGAGTGACTAATAGCAATCTAATATATTAACCCCAAGAAATAGCTGTATTTAAAAGAGTAGTTCATTATCCAAAGAGAAAAATCCAATTGTAAGAGAGGTTTCTACAGCTGTGAGAAATTTTCTTTTTGACACTAATCAAATTAAGCCAGTAGCCCATTCCACTTAATCACCACTGTCTTGTCCGCATGGAACAAAATGCCAAGCCCAGAGCAGTGATCAATGCTCAATAAATATTGATTCATATAATGAGTAATTTAGTTGATAAACCCACTTAGACCAATGTCACCAACAGTATCAGAAAACATAAAAGACTATATTTTATATTTAACATTTAGATAGAAAAGAGCTAACATATAATCAAGAATATCATTCAGTGCTGCTCACATCAAGGCACATTCCCATATTAACTGATCTTACTAAAAAAGAAAAAAATGAGGAAGAGAGAAACTTTATGAAAACCTAAAGAACCTTTTAGAAAATGGAGCAAGATATAAAATCCATTGCAATTAATTCTTGACAAATAAATTTTTTTAATATACAGTATTTCCCTCTTATCTGTGGTTTCACTTTATGTGATTTCAGTTACGTATGGTCAACCGTGGTCCAAAACTATGAAATGGAAAATTCCAGAAATAATTCATGTCTTAAATTGCACGTCATGCCTAGTAATGCAATGACATTTTGTAGTGTAGTGCTCTGTCCCAACAAGGATATGATCATCCCTTTGTCCTGTACATTCATGCTGTATATACAGTGGTACATCGGCTCACAAACTTTATTCTTTCCACAATTGTAGAATTAAGTTTGTGAACCAAGGTACCACTGTACTGCCCACCCCATGAGTATAGTACAGAAGTTATTTTGAGAAAGAGAGAGACAGCATTCACATAGCTTTTGTTACAGTGTATTGTTATAATTGCTCTAGTTTATTAACAGTTATTATTTATCTCTTACTGTGCTAAGTTATAAAGCAAGATTTATCAGATATACATGCATAGAAAAATACATCGTATATATAGAATCTAGTAGTACTTGTCTTCTCTGGTTTCCACTAGCGTTGTTGGAACATATCCCCCTCAGATACAAGGGAACTACTGTAAGCTACCTCAACCAGTCAACAAGTAGAGCATGTACTATAGGCTCAGGACTCTCCTTGATGGTAAGTGAACATACAAGCATTTAATATGGTCCATGCTTCGGTGCATTTTTATTTAAAAAAATTATGGTAAACTCTATGACAACTTGCCATTACTACTAATATAAGGTATTAGCACTGCCTTCATTTTCTGAATCTCTGTGTTCCTAAGTTTCCTTGTCTGTAAAATGTGGATGCATTTACCTTTAATACCATTAAAGTGAATTAGAGAGTTGAAGGAACTATTCAAGCAATAAAGGAATTAGGAAGGTAAACCTAGGTCAGGGGCCAGCAAACGTTAAAAGGCAAGATAGTAAATATTTTAGGCTTTATGGGCCATTCGGTATTTCTCACAACTATTCAACTTTTTGTCATTGTACCTGGGAACACAGGGACAATCTAGGATAACACACAAATAAATGGCTATGGTTATGTTCCAATAAAACTACATTTATAGACACTGAAATCTCAATCTCAAACAACTTTCATGTATTGTGATATATTCTTTTGCTTTTTTTAAAGCCATTTAAACTCTAAAATCTATTTGTAGCTTGTGAACCATATGAAGACAGGCAGCATGCAAATATGGCCCAATGGCCATAGTTTACTAGGCCAAGCTAGATGAGTCAATGAGGATAGATGGTTCATTGAGTTGCCTCAGTTCGGGTCCCGGTACACAGTAAGTGTTTAACAATGCTTGACAATTTGATTCTTGCTCAGCAGTGTGGTTTGTGTTCATGTGTGTGCATGTGCACACATGGCTTAGCTACTAAGTATGTTATTTGGTTTTGCTCTACTATGTACATACAATAAATTTTAGTTGCTTGGGAGTTTATTCCTTGCCCTGAAATCTTATGGCTAGGGCTTTAAAAATTACAGGTAGCGGCACAGTGCCTGCCTGGCAAGCGCAAGGTCCTGAGTTTGATTCCTGGTGCCAAAAAAAATGTTTAAAAAATAAAAATTACAGCTAATTTCTGTGGAGACAGCAGAGAGTTCATAAAGTGAAGATTATTACTTTAAGAGAGAGACAATGGCTAGCAAATGAACTCAGAAAACCAATGAACATTGAAAACTTAATACACAACATGATTTAAACTCTCAAGTCACCTCCTCCTCCCCAGAATTTTCCACAAGGTACGCTACAACTTGGCAATGCTGGGGGAGAACAGAACCAAATGCAACTCTGCTTCATTCAACTGTGAGCTCAGAAACAGCACATGATTTTTACACAGATGACCAAACTGATTTAAAGATTGGTTAGGTTGACTTCCTTACTCCTGACTTTTCAAAGCCACTTAGTATTAAGCCGATCTACAGAAAGCAAGATGGAAAGCTCATTTGTTTTAATCCCCACTGACTTGGCTATTTAGGGAAGTCAGGTGAATTTTCAAATGTCTCAGATGTATTATATCAAAGGGATCACTTTAATCACTTAATTAAACAGCTCTGTGTTTAGTCTGCACGGTTAAGTCTCAGCATATTTTTCTTTTTTATTAATTTAACCTACATAAAAAAATGGAACAACTGATCACTGCCTTTTCACAAACAATTGATAGAGCAACATTCTTAAGTTTGCAGTGGCTTTGAAAGTTTCAGTCAGGCTTCATCATCCCAAGGCCTCATTTCTCTGATGAGTTTTGTAATAACTATTAAACATCAATCAAAATTTTGAGCTTCAAGCACCCGGAAGTTCAGGAGACGGTACATGAATTACACTATCCTTCAAAACAATGGCGCTTTCCATAATGCCAAGCAAATGATTGACTAGCAGTGATGCATTGGCTAGAGATCTTAGCATAAGTCGAGCTAATGGTATTGATGAAAATTAGCCTGGGGAACAGACTTTAATATCCTTTGGGGCTATCAGGAACCCACAAATAATAACAATGCAGTTATCTAACAAATCAAATTTTACCCTCTTGATAAGAATGGCACTGATTTATTATGAATCCTCGGGAACTTTAATTCTGTAAATTGCTTTTGGGTGTGGTTCACAAACTGATGCATCATGTCAGGGTGATGAATAGATAAGTATCCATGAATCAGAGGCTTTATAAGTGCAAATCACAGCTCTAATTCTGTAAGAACTAGCAGACAGGAATGCCTAGATTTCAGATCAGCCATCCTTAACCCTATGTGAGTAATGCTCCAGTATAGTGCATAATTCCCATTACTCTCTGGTATGGACAATATTCTAGGAAGGCAGGTCTCAAATTATAAACCAGTACCATTAATCCACCCCCTTTCCATGTATTTTGGAGGTAAGCAGTTTCTGCATCCTATGAAAGGACACTACTCGGCACAGGTAAACCATAATTTAGCCAAAGTGGCACTAAACATTTCCCTGATGTCTTCGTGATATTCCTCCCACTTGTTGTGAGCTCTCTACCCCCAACAGAGTTAAAGAAACTAATATTGGTGATTTTTTAAGTAAAGGTATGGAGCAATAGAATTCAGAACCCAAAACCGTCCCAGCCTTAATCCATAAAACAGTATACCCATCCTCCTAAAAGTTAGGGCAATAGTACCTTAAAAATACAGGCAACTTTTATTTCCTTTAAAACTGAACAAGAGAGTGGTCACATCACATATTTTTTTTTTTGTGGGTACCGGGGTCAACCTCAGGACCTCGCGTGCCAGCAGGCGCCCGTGCCACTGAGCGATGTCATCGGCCCTTTTTTTCGTATGTGGGTTCTGGAAGTCGAACTCGGGCCCTCGCGCTTGCCAGGCAGGCGCTTACACCTCTGAGCCATCTCACTGGCCCACATCACATAACTTTTAAATCAATGTTTTTTATTAGTTTTAATTTCATGTAGCAAACTGTTCACAACATTTTTGCAAGCAGAACAGCTGTTAAACTTGCTCAAATGAATATCCTAAGCCTCAGTGAGCTAAACCCGTTTGTCCAGATGTAGCCAAAATGAAAAAAAAGACCAAAGGCCAGAACAATCCTATATCATAGTTAGGATTTTATATAAGCCAAAGTAATTATTTTTCTGTGTGTCTGACACACAAGCCTCTACATCAGGGGTCAGCAACTACAGTCTGCAGGCCCAAACCAGCTGACCACCTGTTTTTGTACACAAAATTATTTTGATCCAGACTATGCTACTGTGGAAAAGAATTATTTTGAGCAGAAGGCATGTAAGAATCAACAGAATCAGGAAGAGGCTTTGTGCATTGCCCTTATCTACCTAAAAGCAGAGCTTTCCAAAAGAATTCACCTGTCATAAATCCCCCATTCACGGAAGACTTCCTGCACCTGGGGCAAGAGCCCATGTGTTTCACAGTCATCTCCCACCATTCACTAAGCCGAACGCATTTTGCGTAGATGTACATACATGTGCACTGCTGGCAAGAAACCTTGCTCCTTCCACATCCTAGGCAAGTGCTCTATCACTGACATACGCCCCTAGCCTTCCTCCTCTCATTCTTAATACGTAAACCCCAAATTCTAACCACCCTTTTGGGCTACATTTCCTGAAATTTCTCTTTCTCTTGAAAATCCATCTTTTGTTAGCATGACTCACATGTCCCCATGCTAAACCTAAGGAGGCAGAGGTAAAGTTTTTCCTATTTGGCAATTGCCATGCTCATTTATATATGGTCTATGGTCACTCGCACTTGGAGTTGAGTGCTTGCAACAGTGACCATGTGGCCCACATAAAGCCTCAAATGTTTACTATTTTGCTCTTTACAGAAAAAGTTTGTCAAGTTCTCTCCCACATAAAAGATTATCACATTTTTCAAAGACAGCAATAAAGACAGAGAAAAATAAGGGACAAGGGTTAATTTTCTTTTGGAAAGGTTTTTGATCTAAACATGTGATTAAATAATAAGTAATTATATAATTCACTGTAATAATTGTTTATTTTGTTGAAATAGATATCTTTTTTTTTTTTTGGTACTGAGAATCGAACTCAGGACCTCGCGCTTGCCAGGCAGGTGCTGTTCTAACTTTTGAAAAACAGACAATATTCAAATACTGACCAAAAATGGAAATAAATACCGTGGGAAATCAATGCACTTTTGGGGATGAAGGAAAAACAAATTACTAAAATTCATTTTTTTTTTTGGTGGGTACCGGGGGTTGACCTCAGCACCTCGCGTGCCAGCAGGCGCCCGTGCCACTGAGCAATATCACCGGCCCTTTTTTTGTATGTGGGTTCCGGGAGTCGAACTCTGGCCCTCGCGCTTGCCAGGCAGGCGCTTACGCCACTGATCCCTCTCGCCGGCCCTAAAATTCATTTTCAAATGTCAGAATTCAATGGGCTGGGCCGGTGATATAGCTCAGCAGCATAAGCGCCTGCCTGGGAAGCGCGAAGTCCTGAGTTCGACTCCCAGTACCCACATATAAAAAAAAAAAAATTCAATAGGCTGAGAAATGCACCTGCAATACCTAGGTCCTAGGACCTCACATTTGTCGGAAAAATCTAATCACCTACTTAATCCTCCTCCATTGCTAAATTACTGATTTAAACAGAAGGCCAGTTGAGGATTAACTTAAATAAACGTATCTTCTTTCATCAGCAGTTCAACGGAGCTGGTATTGCCATCATTCTTTTCCTGCAAGATTTAACTCTGATAGGAGCAACTCTTTAACACCTAAAGAAACTTCCAAACAACTTTCCTCACAAGGTGGGGGAACCAATTAAATGAGATAATTTTGGTGAATTATTAAATTATACCAGTGTAAAATGTCATGCAGCTTTACAAAAAGAAGGGATGTCATGGGGCATATTAGCTTTCCCATTTCTGGGACCAAGTACCTGACACCCACTACTTAAAGGAGGAAATGGTTTATTTGGCTCACGGTTCCAGAAGATTCATCTGGCTTCAAGGCAGAAACGTCATGGCAGAAAGGCCTGGCAGAACAAAGACCTTCAGTTCATGGTGGCCAGGCAACACAGCAGGAGGACAGCACCAGAGAGGAAGGGGCCAGGGACCAAATATAGACCCCAAGATCACACTTTCATGACTCACCCAGATATACACAGAATGGCACTTTATTAATCTGCTAGATGGCTCCCAAGCCAATCAAGTTGACAAATAAGCTTAACCATCACATAGGGCCAATGCCCAGACACATTGTTTATTCCCTTGGCATTGGCATCCTCTACTTTAGGGTTTTACAAAGCTTGGTATTTGCACTGGCAGCATCAGTATCACTTTGGAGCTTTTTAAAAATATAAATTCAGAAAAAAAAAGCCCAGAATTCAAAGGATTCACTGCTGAATATTATGAGAACTTCAGGAAAGAACTAATGTCAACTCCTCAGTTTCTTCCATGAAATTGGAAGAAAAGGGACACTGCCAAACTCATTCCATGAAACTAGCATCACCTTGATACCGAAGCAAGACAAAAGTTCAACAAAAAAAGAAAACTACAGACCAATATCCCTAATGTACATAGATGTAAAAGTTCTCAAAAAGACACTTGCAAACAGAATACAACAAATCATTGAAAAGATCATACATGATGACCAAGTTGGCTTCTCTTCATTCCAGGGACACAAGGATGGTTCAACATACATAAGTCAATAAATGTGATACATTACATAAAAAGCATTAAAGATAAAATCATATGATCATCTCAATAGATGCAAAAACAGTGCCTGTGACAAAATCTAACATCCATTCAATATAAACCACCCCCACGAAAATAGGTAATAGAAGGACCTGGCAGGATACACACAATAGTCAATAGCATTCCTGTACAACAACAGTAAACCTACAGAAAAAGAAATCAGGAAAAAATTCCATTCACAATAGTTTCAAAAAAACTAAATACCTAAGAATTAGCAAAGGAAGTGAAAGACCTCTATAGTAAAAACTATAGTGCTCTGAAAAAAGAGATTAACGATGACATTAGAAAATGGAAAAAGATCCACTGTTCTTGGATAGGCAGAAACAATATTGCCAAAATGGCCATATTACCAAAATAATATATAAATTTAATGCAATTCCAATCAAAATACCATCAGCATTTTTTTAGAACTAAAAAAAAAACAAGTCTAAAATATATGGAACCAGAAGCGACTCAAAATAGCCAAGTCAATCCTGAGCAAAAAGGGCAAAGTAGGAAGCATTACAAACACAGACCCGAAGTTATACTAGAAAGATACACCAATAAAAACAGCATGGAACTGGCACAAAAAGAGATATATTGAACAATGGAATAGAAGACAGGATGCAGAAATAACCCCACACACCTTCAACCATCTGATATTTGACAAAGGAGCCAATAACGTGCTGGAGAAAAGATCGCCTCTTTAGGCAACGGTGCTAGGCAAACTGGTCATCCATGTACAGAAGAATGAATCTTGATCCATATCTTTCACCCTGTACTAAAATTAAATCAAATTGGATCAATGACCTAGATACAAAAACAGAAACACTGAATGTGCTGGAAGAAAAAAATTGGTAAAATGCTTGAAGACCTAGGCACAGGCAAGGACTTCCTGAACAGAATATTGACTGCACAAGATATCTTATGAAGAATCAACACATGGAATATCAAATTACAAAGCTTGGGCACAGCAAAGGCAACAACCAACAGAGGGAAAAGACAACCTACAGAATTGGAAAAATTTTTGCAAGCTACTCCTTGAACAGAGAACTAATATTTAGGATATATAAAAAACCCTGTACATTTCTTTTCTGTATAAAGTTCACTTTAGGACTTTGAATTTAGCGCCTATTTTACTATATTTTAGTCATGTGAAGGTTGAAGTTATTTTGTAATACTTATCTTTATATGTAATAATTAGTGTTCTGATCAAAAACTTTGCCTTTTGAGAAATGATTTTAGCATTTATAAAATAAATTCCAGTTTATTCATAAAAAACAAAAAAATTAGACTCTCCAAAATAAAACTCCCAATCAAAAATAGAAAATTTAAATAGACACTTCTCAGAAGATGTAAAAATGGCCTATAAGTACAAGAAAAAATGTTCAGCATTTCTGACCATCACAGAAATGAAAATTTAAGCAAGATTCCATCTTTCTCCAGTGCGAATGGCTATTACTAAGGACTCAAAATAACAAATGCTGAGGAAGTTTTGGGAGAAAAGGAACCCTTCTACATTGTTAGTGGGAATCTAAACTAGTACAACCACAATGGAAATTCCTCTTTCTGGAGATTCCTTAATAAATTGAAAATAGAAATTCCGTTTGACCCAATTATACGTCTTCTGATATATATGCACACAAATCACAACATATGATGGAGTGCTACTCAGCCACAAAGAAGGATAACTTTCAGTCATTTCTGGAAAATGGGTGAATCTTGAGACCATAATTCCAAGTGAAATAAATCAGACACAGAAGGTTAAATATTGCATGATTTCTGTAATGTGAGAGACTCAAAATATTCTTTAATTTTTATTAGTACATGTTTGCAGTACATAATATTTATATTCCTTGTGTGGAGTCGGTATATGAGCGTAACATATCTTAATTCCTTTTTTCATCCCCTTTCCCTTCCTCCCTCCCCTCCCTCCATCTCTTGATCCCCTTCCCATTTGAGAAAGATCTGATTCTTCCTGTTATCTTTTATTTTGGTCTTTATCTATAATTTGGGTATTTTCATATAAGAGAAACAATGTGATATTTAAGCTTATGGGTCTGATTTATTTAACTTAACATAATGGTCTCAAGATACATCCATTTTCCTACAAATGACTCAAGTCTATCTTGCGCCATGGCAGAGTGGTACTCCATTGTGTGTGTAATGGTTGATACATTGTGTCAACTTGAGAAGTTTAGAAGCTTAACTAAGTGACTCAGCAGGGGCTCAGCGTGGTCACTTTGTAAACATCCTGAGCCTGTGCAAGAGGAGGTCACAGAGATGGTGTGGGTGTAAAGGACCCACCCTAGGATAGAGAGCCTGCGTACAATATAAGGGAGGAAAAGAGGCTTGCTCTTCTCCCCCTTTTGCTCTTGTTGCTTTTGCTGTCTTCTGTTGCCTTGAACTGTTGCCCCTCTGCCACGCCACTCTGCCTTGGAGCCAGCTAATTATAGACTGAAACCTCTACAAACTGAGCTAAATAAACCTTTCCTTCCTTAATTTTGGGCACCGAGTATTTTGTCTCAGTAACAAGAGAAAAGTAACCGAGACAGTGTGTAAATACCACATTTTATTTACCCATTGCTTTAGTTACTTCATTGCTGGTACGAATTACCTGACACCCACAAGTTAAAGGAAAAAAGGTTTATTTTAGCTCACAGTTTGTAGAGGTTTCAGCCCTTGGTCCACTGGCTCCAAGGCAGGGTGGCATGACAGAGGAGAAACAGTCCATGGCAGGGTAGGCAGAAAGCAGTGAAGCAGCAGCATGGAGCCACCCTTTCCCTTTTATTCCATTGAAATTACAAGCCTATTGGTTGGTGCCACCCACACCAATAGTGGTCTTCCCATTATCCACACCCAAAATGATGCTAAACAAATTTGTGAACTAATTTAGTTATCACCTACCCTTAATCCATATTCAAACACCCTGGATCCAGCAACCTCCAAAAAGCCCCACCTACGAGCACATAAGGCTTTGTGGGGACATCTAGATAAAAGCCATAATACCCATTCATCTACTGATTGACATATAGGCTGCTTCCAACATTTAGCTATCATGAATTGTGCTGCTATAAACATGGGTATGCATGTATCACTGTAATATGATGTCTTTAACTCTTTTGGGAAGATACATAGAAAGGGAATAGCTGTGTCAAATGGAATTTCTAGTTTTAGTTTGAGAAATCTCCAAACTGAATTCTATAGTGGTTGCACTAGTCTACACTCCCATCAACAATGAAAAAGGGTTCCTTTTTCCCTTTAGGCTCACCAGCATTTGTTATTTGATTTCTTGATGATGGACATTCTTTCTGAGGTAAGATAGAATGTCAGTGTTTTAATTTGTATTTTTCTAATGGTTAGCAATCCTGAGCATTTCTTCATGTATTTATTGCCCATTTGTATTTCTTCTTCTGTAAGGTATCTATTCATTTCACTTGCCCATTTTGGGACGTCTTCTATTTTGGGAGGTCTAATTTTTTGAGTTCTTTATATATTCTAGATATGAGTCCTCTGTCTGAGGAGCAGCTGGCAAAAACATTTTTCCCATTCTGTAGGTTGTCTTTTCACTCTGTTGGTTGCTTCTTTTGCTGTGTAAAAGCTTTTTAATGTGATATGATCCCAATTGTTGATTCTCAGTACTATTTCGTATGCAACCAGGGTTCGATTCAGAAAGTCCTTGCCTACATCTATGAATTGAAGAGTTTTGCTATTTTACCTTTCAGTAGGTTAAATGATTCTGTTTTAACATATCGTTCTTTGGTCCATTTTGATTTTAGTTTAGTACAATGATGCGAGATACGGGTCTAGATTCACTTTTCTGCATGTGAATAACCAGGCTCCCAGCACCATTTATTAAAGAGGCTATCTTTCCTCCAGTGTATGTTTTTGGCCCCTTTGTCAAAGATCAAATAGTTGAAAGTGCTTCAGGTTGTTTCTGCATCCTCTGTTCTGCTTCACTGATCCTCATGTCTATTTTTGTGCCAGTATCATGCTGTTTTTATCACTGTAGCTTTGTAACTTAACTTCAAGTCCCGGATTATGTTGCCTCCCGCTTTGTTCTTCTTACCCAGGATTGCTTTTGCTATTCTGGGGAGAGACCTAGAATATAAATAATTTAAAGAAAAATAATAGGCAATGGTGAAAAAAAAAGGAAGGTAGACTTTACGGAGATAGGAAAGAAATATGGAGGAAAAGGGAGGAAAAGGGGTATGGCAAGCAGGAGTAAAAATGATAAAGGTGTGATATGTATGTATACAAATACCCCAAGATGATTGTAACTACTATGTATCACAAATATATACTAATAAAAAATACATATTTGGGGTACTGCCCTAGACCTGCTGAGTCAAAATGTCTATGGGTTGGGACCCAGAAGTCTGTATTGTTTCAAACTTTACCTTAAAACAGGGTTTCTCTGCCTTGGTACTACTGACATTTATGGGTTAATCATTCTTTTTTGTGAAAGATTATCCGAGGCACTGTAGGATGTTTAGTAGCATCCCTGGCCAATACCCACTAAATATTTCTAACACCTCTCTCCTGGTTACTACCAAAAATATCTCTAGACATTCCCAAAATCCTCTGGGATTTTAGATCACTGGATATAAGATCACGGTACGGTGAGAACCATGCCACATGCATAATCAAGTCTCAGATACTCTCTGCTCTAGTTTGTGGTACTTGCCAAGGCTTCTGGGCCCACTGCTAAAAATCTCTGACACCAGATTATCCAATCATGAGAAGACTCATCTATTCCATCAATGTTCCATAGAGACTTCACTGACGGTCACTACTATTATGACATTAGGAATACTCTATGGAGAAAGAAAATGCCATCATCTTCCCTCCTACCAACTTTCGAGTGTGTCTCAGATACTTGCAGTTCAACCCTATTTCTGGCCAAAGCCACCTAAATCCCAGGATCATAAGTGGCCAAGAATTTATCAACAATTAGAAAGTCATGACACAAACATATTTCAAGATCTTAGAGTTCCTTGGATTAAAAGTTCTAACAACGTTTTTCTCTCAGTAACTTGGCAAAATCTATTTTTAAGTACTTTCAGCCATCTAAAAAGCCACATTAATACAATTATAGATCACTGAAAAATTATCATGCAATCTAGCTTGAAAGCTAAAATCAGTCATATCAGGGTAATATTCCATTTAATTATAAAGATTCATTCAACCTTCATTTATTTGTGCATGTGCTTGGTCTTCCCATTTTTCATAGAACACCCGAGATTCGAACACCATCTGGTAGAATTGCTCCACAAGCGTCGGCAGCATCTATTAGAGCTGCAGATTTCGTTTCAAAGTAGAGTTGATCAAAGGACAAAGGGAAGGTGGGAAAGGAAGGATGAAGGCAACAAAAACTCAATAAAAAATAAGGTTTTCTGCCAATCAGACAGCTCCCTCTCCCTCTCTCTCTCTCTCTCTTTCTGCCTCCCTTTCTCCTTCCCTCCCTCTTTTCCATCCTCTCTTCCATGCCCTTTTCCATGCTGCCTATACAAACCCAAATAGCAAGTCCTCCCATCCCCATTTACTCTCTTTTCTGAAACTGGCAAACATTCGAGCAGTGTTGTGAATAACAGAATAAATTCTAACCACAAATTATGAATTACATTCACTGTGATTTTCAAAATGTATATTACATCTTCCTTAAAATTTGGCCTTAGTCGGGCCGGTGAGATGGCTCAGCAGCGTAAGCGCCTGCCTTGCAAGCGCGAGGGCCCGAGTTCGACTCCCGGATCCCACATACGAAAAAGGGGCCAGTGATATCGCTCAGCGGCACGGGTGCCTGTTGGCGCGCGAGGTCCTGAGGTCGACCCCCCGGTACCCACAAAAAAAAAAAAATTTGGCCTTAGTCATATGGTGATTAAGATTGACCACTTTCTTCATCATCATAATAGTCAATATTCAGTTCATTACTAAATGACTATTAAAGGCCAAATGAGCCCTGAATACTTGAAACATCTTTTTAAAATTTTATTCAGTTATATACAAGTGCATAAATATGTATACTAATCAAAGACTTTTTTAAACATACGCATATACCTGTGTTAGTAGTTCTGAGACAATATTTAAAAACTGATCTGACCCCTATGCCCATAGATTAATTTTGCTTGCCTCAACCCAGCACTGGGGATCAAACCCAGGGCCTTGCACATGCAAAGCACATGTTCTACCACTAAACTACATCCCCAGCCCAGTTTTGCCTGCTCTTCAATTTCAAAAAAAAAGGTCTGTGGTACTTTGTATTTTACTTCTTTTACTCAATAGCACATCTGTGAAATTCACCATTGTATGTAGCAAGAATGGAGATACGGTTTAATAGACTGCATGTCTGTCCTTAACAAGTTCATGATTGAGCACATGTGGAGAACAAGAATCCAAAAGAAATATAGAAGAATGAAAAGGATGAGATGAACTTCAAAAGGTCCTCTTCAAAGAGAAGATCACAGCGAAAAACAGAAGTAAAAGTAGAAGAAATATTTTTAATAATAAAAAGCAATGCTCTTCCTTGATACCCTACCATGTACCAGATGTGGTGTGGAGAGCTTCACTTAGTCATCTGAGTTAAATCTTACCTCAACTTTGCAAGCTGGGAACAGATCAACCTCATTTCACAGCTGATAAGCTGAGACTCAGAAAGCGGAAACAATTTACCCCAAATCACACAGGCAACAGGGCCAAAACCAGCTTCTCAGTCAGATTTATTTGACCTTAATCTGACTTCAAAGTCCATGTTTTTCCCAGCATCCACTATTTTTGAGGGATGAAGAATTAAATTCTATCCTATAAATATTCATTTTTATAAATCCCAAATGAACTGAATCATGTATAAGCTACAGACCACCTCTAGATCACTTACCATATTTAACATGCCAAGACAAGCAATGTTTCAGCCGTAAGGATGGTAAGACACATGCAGCGTTTTAGTATACTTCTAAGAAGTTTTCCAGTCCTCATCCCAAAATACTATACCGGTGAGCTTTTTCTTGTAGACACTAGTGGGACTAAACTTCAAAAGTCCCTTGTAGATCAAGATGGGCAGGAGAAGAGGTCAAAACAGAGAAGGCAAGAAAGTACCAGAATAACAAAGGGGTAGAGCAGAGAGAGAACAGGGATATTTCTAGTCTAGAAATATCAGTTCATTTATTTGGCAGATCCGTCAATGCAGTGAAACAAACGCTCTTTCGCCAGCAGAGGGAAGGTTCTAGTCTGTGGAATGGCGCCCCAGGGAGAAAAGGGCATCAACCTCAGGGAGCAGATCCACTGGCGAACAACACACCGAGAGAGAGTCTCACGTGAACACCCCCGGCCCAAGGGTCCTGGGCCCTTATCCTCCCACTTCAAAAGAGAAATAAACACCTCTCACTTAGAAATCGCAGCACTGTCACAAAGACAGATGAGAATTAGCTTCAATTTTCAACCAATAAAACTCAAAATTTTTCTGAAACACAGGCCTGAGTGTGAGGTTTGGAATGCAGGAAGCTACCAGTAGCAGTAAACCAGGAACTTCATGCTTTACCTCAGAAGCCCATAAGATGGAACATAATCCCTTCTGAATTTGAGTCCTCAGTTCCAAATTTGCATTATTGCCTCATAAGAATACAAACAATGTTTCACTCTCTGCTACCATAACAGCCATACCTACAGTATGACGCAGTTTGATCTGCATTGTATGTGTCCAGGTGCCTCACTGCTCTCTACCTCTCAGAGGGCCAGGCCACCAGCCTTTATCTTCTCAGACCCCACTCCTGAGGTAAGTGGTGGAACACAGATCAAGGAAATGGATCCTGAAGCCACACTCTGCCTCCACAGTTCAAATCTGATTATTTATCCTGAGATACCCAGAGGCCACATTTTGAAACAAATCCTAACTCTGTTTTGGTCCACCTCTCAAAAGGCAGTCTAGGGAGAGAAATCAAAAGGCCACCTATACTCAAAGCAAAATGATGAGCCACAGCCAAGGGACACATGGGCTGTTTGTAAACAGCAGCCTAAATGTCACCACCAATTATTCATCACTCAACAAAGCCACTGAGTAACTTCTTACAAAACCACTTCATTCTTACCTGAAATTCAACCCAACAAGAGAAGAAAGAATCAAGTTGCTGGTCAAATACTTGAAACAAGGGAGGGTCTAGATCACATTTGCAAGTCATGACCTCCAGGTCAAATTCAGGCCTGCTGCCTGGTTTTGTAAATGGAGTATTATTGGCCCACAGCCACATCCATTTGTTCATGTATCATCTATGGTCACTTTCATGCTACACAACAGATCTGAGTAGCTGCTACTCAAACTACATGGCCTGCAAAGCCCAGAATATTTACTATCTGGCCCTGTAGATTACAAGTTTTCAGACCCCGCTCTACACTCTTGCTACTCAAAGTGTGGTTCACGGTCTAGTGGCATCAACTTCACTTGGGAGCTGCTAGAAATGCAGCTTCTCAGGCTCCATTTTATCCAGGACCCTGGAAGACAGGTGTGTACCTCCAAGTTGGAGAAGCTCTGGTCCAACAGGCCAATGCTTCTCCAACTTGACTGTTCAACGGAATCATCTGAGGAGGCTTTTTGAGGCATCGGTTGTTGTTGTTATTGTTGTTGTTGTTGTTGTAGTCATTGTTTTTAAAAATACTGTTGGCCTGGGTCTGAGGTAATGACAGGCTGGAAACTTATCAGAAGCTTCCAGCTCCTCCTCATCAGATCATGGGCAGCCCACATTGTCCAATTCAAATTAGTTATGAGAGAAGACACTCTAATCATCAACCAATGGTTAGTGAAGGAGAAGAGACTCTTCTCTGTCAAGTGTCCTACTTTGTCTAGTTCTCTCACTTCAAAAGTGCTCACTCTGGGCAGGTGAGATGGCTCAGCGGCATAAGCGCCTGCCTTGCAAGCGCAAGGGCCCGAGTTCGACTCCCGGATCCCACATACGAAAAAGGGGCCGGTGATATCGCTCAGCGGCACGGGTGCCTGTTGGCACGCGAGGTCCTGAGGTCGACCCCCCGGTACCCACAAAAAAAACAAAAAAAAAAAACAAAAACAAAAGTGCTCACTCTGATGGGCTTACTCTGTGTGAATAATTTTTAGTAGAAATCAAAAATGACTTAGAACAACTCACAGGCCCTCATTAGAACATGACTTATTACAGATCTACACAAATCACTTTGCCAAATCTTAACTTTCACTTTCAAAATCTGGAAAGAATAAGCCAAATTACTCCCTAAATTTATAAATTAGCTTTATAATCTAACACCAGGCTCTGTTCTGTGGCTCTATAGCACACAGCCTCGCTGCCATCCTCAGCTCCACTCTGCTCCGAGACAAGTTCATTCAGCTCATTATTTATAATCCCTACAAATCCCTGCAAGGTGGATCTCATTAGCCTGTACTGTGACTGCCAGTGCTGGGAACCCCAGAATGTACCAAAGACAGCAGGTCTACTCCCCCTTACTTTGGTTCAGCAAGGACACAGAGTGAAGCTTCACCATTTTCAAGGCTGAGAGTCTTTGAGTATGGACTATGGAATGCCCTATGTCAGTGGAGAGGCTGCCTATACTGAAAACTAAGTTTCTTTAATAAAGAACGCAAATGTAAAATTGGGAAAAATGATTTGCTTAGTAGGATGGGGTTGGTCCCTCATGACCTAGTCCACTTCTGGACTCTGAAACCCAGTAAGAATTTCTTCCACTTGTGTGTGAATGTCACATGGTCTGAGGCAGAGTACTTTTTGTAGCACAGTTCAACAATAACTAGGTTTACTCAAACAGTTCTGAGAGTCAATGTATCTACTGGCCTTGAACATAAATAACTAAATAAATAATCAATCAATCATAAAAAATAATCTAACCAAACAGACAAGAAAATAGAAAAGAAAAAAATAACATTATGCTAGGTGAAATAAGCCAGGCACAGAAAGCCATATACTTTATGATCTCACTTATATGTAGAATCTCAAAAAGTTGATCTCGTAGAAACAAAAAGTAGAAAGGTAGTTACATGAGGATAGGGGAGGGGAAAAAGAAGGATAGAGAAAATGGAAATGTCGATCAAAGGGTACTAAATTTCCACTAGTGTATAGGAGTCAGTTTTAGTAATTTGGTACACTGCATACTGGCAACAGTTAATAATAATATATTGTATATTTCAAAATTGCTATAATAATAGATTTGTAACATTCTTACCATAAAAAATTAGTTGGTGAGGTGATGGATAGTTCATTAGCTTGACTGAATCTTTTATAAAGTATACATAAATCAGAATACCACATTGTATCCCACAAATATACACAATTATTATTTGTCAATTAAAATTTGTGAAAAATTGTAATGCCATTCAGTGGCAGGTACTAAAGGGAGAAGACAAAGATAGTTCAAAATGCTTTGTTGTAATCAAAGAAAAACTGAATATATATGAGAGAGGCAAAGAATGTAAATTATAGGTAGGAAGTTCCCAAAGATGGTGCCAACAATTCTTCCCCTCCCTGTATCCTTTTGCTGTTCGTCACACCAGGATATGGAGCCTATTTCTCACTCCCACAAATAAGGGTTGATTTCCTCCCTAGTTTTGACTAAGAGAAAATAGCACAAGAAATATCTTGAGACATTTGAGCTCAGACCTTAAGGGAACTGGGAGCTTCTGCTTCCTCCTTCTGTGCTCCCTTAGATACCCTGTGGAGAAAACCACATGAGGAACACTGAAATGCCTGATACATGTGGAGTAGCCAGCTTGGATGTCTGTCCACAGCTACTATCTGACTGCAGCTACCCAAAAGTCTTCAAGGGAGGCCAGCAGAAGAGCCACACAGCTGAGCTCAGCCAACCGGCAGAAATAGTAATATTTGTTCTAAGCCAGGAAGCTTTGGGTTGTTTGTTACATAGCAATAGATAACCAAAACAGACTGCAGCAGTAGTTGATTCATTCTACCTACATGAAGAAAATTAAGGTCTGCTCTCTTCCTCTGGCCAACAACTCATCCAGAACCAAAACAAACATAGTGCAAAACTCCAAAATCCTCTATGATGAATCAATTCTTCCATAAAATCGATTTTTATAAAAAGAAATATTCATTGGAAATACCAAGGATGATAATATTTAAAGTTAAAATGAAATCAGTTTTGCAATATCATCAGTGCCATTCTGATCATCAGTGTCAGAATACTTTGGTCATATCATCTCATCTTAGAACTGCTTTCTCTGGCCTTTCCAACGCCAGATCTTGACCTTTTCTCCAGGTTCTTTGACTCTTTATTCTCTTAGTATCAGGCTGTTTCTCCAGTTCACATGTGAGTTCTGTTAGAAATAGATTTGCTGTCATGCCCTCAGCCTGCCTTTACCCAGCTATGCTAGAATCTAGAAAATGACAACTCAGAACACTGGGTTAAATACAATTTCTCTCTCTTCACCCATTTTCCACTATCTGCCTGTCCGGCCCTCGGGTTATTAATGGAACTGACATTCCTGTACAACTGACTGAGCAGGACCAGCAGCCAGATAACAAGGGAGCAGCTGACAGCAGCAGACGCAGCCCCAGAGATAGGAGATAAGCAGACGCATTGTGGCTATTAGTTTCATCCTGGGCTGAAGGGAAGGAGCATCACAAAATCTACACAGGGAACTCGAATATTCCTAATGGACTCCTTCCTGTCAAATTAAAAACCAAAACATCAGAACTGATTCTTTTTGCAAACAAAACTAAATATGCATGCATAAATGAATTCCTAACATACTTAATCTTGATTTGGACCATGAAGAGAAAAGACAGACATTAAACCTCCCCCACCCATCCCACAAATAAAAGTAATAAATATTCTCCATAATTCTTAAAAAGCATCATTCTCCTTTGATCTTCTGAAATTTTCCCAACCACTTACAAAGTCCTACAACCAACCAGTTCCTCAACCCAAGTACACACTTAAAAAACTAAACTTTCATGATACATGTTTAAGCTGTTACTGCTTGCTTATCTGATATTGTTAGAAGTTTAAAGTATTTACTACTCCAAGTGTCATCTTTTAATATAGTTTCATTGTTCCACATATTTCAAATTAAATATTCCTTGACACAGGCATTACTTTTTAAATTTTTTGACATTATATCTTTACATATATTCTTGATGATCAATATTAAGACTAGAACATTACATACAAAAAAAGAATACAACATTACAGGAGTTTTAAAAAACCATATAACATGTATGTCCACCGATATGAGATAGTGCCTCTTTAAAAAGAGAATTCACATTAACCACTAATAAATATTTTTGTAAATTTGTTTATTACTGAAGCTCTGTATTTAAAATTAGTAAGGTCCCTTCCCTCTCCCATTAAAAACTCAATACATTGATCATTGGTGGAAGAATCGATTAAGGCAATGATTTATAAACTGTTCAAAATAGTTTGGGATTAAATGGAAATCAAACATTAAAGAAGATATACTGTCATGCCAGAAAGCAAAGACACTGTCGAAAACAACTGAGATCATGCCTAAATTCCCTAAAGGAAGAGTCACAAATTGGCCAAGATGAAACAATCTTAGTTTCAAAAAGAATAATAATTGCAATGAATTTAAACATATCAAATACATAAAAATCTCTGAGTTTATAATGATACTGAAAAAAATTGCTTTGATACCTGTGAAGGATCCAGGGTACCAACTTGTGAAAATTAATAAAGAGAAAGATAGATATTTATGCGGCCTTTCCTGTATAACTTCTATGTCAATGTGATCCAGTGGCTAATGAGGGAAAATCCTTTTTGTAGAAAGATTCCAGCTAATATATATAAAAAGAATGACAGAATTTAAAAATCACCAATTTAAACAGAATCATGTACCTATGTAATATTATCACTAAAATAAGTCAGTGGTTTTCAACACTGCTGCACAGTTGTATCTCCCAAGAAACTTTAGAAAATGTTGATGCCTCTGTCCCATTCCTGAAACTCCTGATGCACTTGTTCTGGGGTGGAGTCTGAACACCAGGAAAATTTTAAACTCCTCAGATGATTCTAATGCACCGTCAATAAAGAAGACCATCATACGAGGTGAAGGGTTGGTGGGGAAGTTAAAATAAAAGGATCGGGATGATAATACGTGAACTCATGGGCCACCCTTGGAAGTGGGACAACCTGGCACCCTGTGCCTGTTAATAGGACACAACAGGAAGCACACAGCATCACTTAAGAAGTCTTTGTGCCAAGAAAATTGAACCTCAATCTAATCAAAGCTCTAGATTTAACTATCAATTTACAGAAAATGTAAAGGAGAAAAGAATACATTAAAACATTAGGATATGTTCAGCCAAAACAAGACTATCGAAAATTCCACCAAATAACTCAATTTCTTTAACAAACTTAATTTGTAAGAATTGGGGGGAATACTCTTAAAAAATTTAAAGTCTTAAAAGATGCATCTATCAACTCAATATATAGATTTTGGACACTGACTTGAACAAACTCTTTTTAACAAAGAATCAAACTTTGAGATAATTACAGAAAATTGCACAGAACTAATAAATGAGGAATTATTACTAATATTATTGAGTATATTAACAGAATTGTGGTTAGTTTTCAAAAGTTGGAGATACATAATGGAATATTTATAGTGAAATGATGTCTGTACTGTCACAGAAGGAATTAACTTTAACATTCTTGTTATGGCTCATATCTAGATGTCCCCCCAAAGCCTCAAGCAGTCATAGGTGGGGCTTTTCAGAGGTGGCTGGATCTAGAGTGTGTGATGCTGGGATTAAGGGTGTATGATTACTAAATTAGTGCACTGATTGGTTTGGCATAGTTCTGGGTGTGGCTAATGGGAAGGCCCACCCTGGATGTAGGTGTCACCACGCAAAGGGCAGGTAGCCTGGAAGGGATAAAAGGGAGAGGCAGGCTGCTGTTGCTGCTACTGCTTGTTGCTTTGCTGTCTCCTGCCTGCTTGCCACGTAATATTTCTCCTTGTGATTCCCCCTGCCATGCCACCCTGCCTTGGAGACAGCTGACTATGGACTGAAGCCTCTACAAATTGTGAGCTGAAATAAACCTTTCCTCCTTCAACTTTGGGTGTTGGGTATTTTGGCTCAGTAAAAAGAAAAGTAACTAAGACAGTTCTCAAGCATAAAAACAGGTGAGGGTGGGGAGTCCACAAAATCTGAATGGCAAAATATTACTATCTGTTAAGTCTAGGTGTTGGGAATATATGGATTTATTATGAACACTTTTGTGTACATCTTTGAAACTTTTATTAAAATGTTTTTTAAAATAATAAACAGAATCAAAGTTCATAAAATTCTTATTTTGTGCTTCCTACTCAAAAAAAATTGTAATTGAGATAGGCTTTTTAGTCCCAATTTTAGGAGGCTGCAGTGGAGCATTCATTGCATTATTTGGTGAGGAGGAAATAAGAGAAAACTTGGAAAATATGAACATGCCATCTTACTGATATCAAGAATTTAGTCTCTACTAGCTGTTGTACATACATTACTTGTTTAATCCTCCAGAACAACTCAGTAAAAATGGTACTATATTCATTCCCAGTTTATGGATGAAGAAACTGAGGCACATCTTTGGAGCCCCAGAGCTAGTGTTTGCTGGAGCCATGGTTCTTACTAAGGTCTGCCCAGTGGCCAAAGAACAGAATGCCAGGTCTATGTTAGATTCTGAGAATTAAAAAACTTAAAAAAAAAAAGCCAGACATAGTTCTTTAAGGAGTCACTTCAATTTAATAATCAGTGAGCAACAGTTTTTCAGTTATAAACAAACATGACACTACTACAAAAAGTCCACAGAAGACAGAAAAGACTTTGGGTTTGGTTGTCTGAAAGGCTGGTTGTACCCCCACAGAATGACATCATCTGCATTTAGGGTATCAGAGGGCCTTAGAAAGGAGGTGGACCCCAAGAAAATTTGCTCTTTCCTCGGGTTTCCGCTTTAAGAGAATGCAAGGAAGGCCCTAAATAGAGTGTAACTGTGTAACTGGATAATATCAAAGCATTGTTAGACATCTCAAGATCTCCATCCAGGCAAAATGGAGCAGTTGGACAAGAGTTCCACAGAGTTTGTCCAAAGCAGAACAACTGAACTGAAAATCAATTGATTAATGAATTGATTATCACCCAAGAGGAGACCTGCCACAGAACAGTTTCTCTAGGAATATTTTTGTTCAGTGGATGAATCTGGAAGGGAGTCTCCAAATGCTGAGCAAATGGGATGATTCCAGTTCTATTTGTGAGTGTGCCTGTTAATAACCCAGAAAAGCAATAAACCAAAAGACAAATGTATCCAACTGTGAATGATATAGAAGTGGAAAGCGTACTTGATACACTGCGTGACAGATGCATTTTTAAAAGGTCATCTGAGTTGTCATTCTAAGGAATTATTTCTAAAATTTGGGGAAAAGCATTGTGCAAACATGCTTATCATAGCAATATCTATAACAGATACCCAATTATGGAGAAATGTTTAAGTGATCTTCTGGACAGCTATTAAAAGAATATGGGGCCGGTGAGATGGCTCAGCAGCATAAGCGCCTGCCTTGCAAGCGCGAGGGCCCGAGTTCGACTCCCGGATCCCACATACGAAAAAGGGGCCGGTGATATCGCTCAGCGGCACGGGTGCCTGTTGGCACGCGAGGTCCTGAGGTCGACCCCCCGGTACCCACAAAAAAAAAAAAAAAAAAAAGAATATGTAATAATAGTGACTATTATTTTACCAAAAAAATATTAAATGGGAGAAACACAATATAAAAGTTATGATCAAAAAGAAGGAATCAAATTTACATACACAGCATTATTCAAGAATGCCTTTTAAAGCCTATGTATAGGAAAAAATCAAAGTAATACATCAAAATGTTAGCAGTGGTTGTTTGGGTGATAGAATTAGCAATGATTTTTTTTCTTTCTACTTCTGTACTTTACTTTCCAGATTTCCTCTAATGAGCATACATTTTTATAACAAAAATGAACAAAATCCAGCAATATTTTTCTTAAAGCCAGAGCCATAAACGAAAACAACTAAGTGGATTTTTTTTTTTTTTTTTTTGTGGGTACTGGGGTCAAACTCAGGACCTCGTGCTTCCCAGGCAAGCGCTTATGCCACTGAGCTATCTCACCGGCCCCAACTAAGTGGATTTTTAATAAGAATAAATGTGACTTTTTTTTTTTTTGGTGGGTACCGGGGGTCAACCTCAGGACCTTGCGCGCCAACAGGCGCCCATGCCGCTGAGTGATATCACCGGCCCTTTTTTTCATACGTGGGATCCAGGGGTCGAACTCGGGCCCTTGCACTTGCCAGGCAGGCGCTTATGCCGCTGAGCCATCTCACCAGCCCAAATGCGACATTTTGGAATGAGGGTTTTTTAAAAATGTCAATTTTAGGACTGGAGCAACAGGGCTTAACAACAGTTCCTGTGAGATTAAAGGGAGCAAAAAGACCTAGAAATTAACTGACTTTAAACTGGTTATGAGCCAATAATGACATGCATGGCTGAGGGGAAAAGATAGCCATAATATCAACTTCGGATTTCTTAATATAATTTGTATGCAAAACAAAGGCAACAGTAGTATTCCCATTGTGCTGGATGAGCTGGACTATATCTAGAATACTGTGTTCAGCCTTGAACTTAAGCTTTAAAAAATATGTTGAAAAGTAGAAAGCAGCCAGCAGGATGAGGCGTCAGAACCCAGCATAGAACACTGGTTCTCGCCCTTTCTCTGCATTAGAATCACATGGAGGGCCAATTTAAATGCAGATTCCAAGGTCTGCTCCAAGAGTTTTTATAGATCTGGGATGGGGCCAAGGATCTGCATTTCTAGCTAGCTTCTAGATGATACCAATGCCATTGATCTGAGGACCATGATTGGAGACCCACTGACATTATGGATAAAAGACTATGAAACCAGCCTGCTAGGTATGGAGTCCCAGCTCTTCTACCTACTAGCTGCATGACCCTGGGCAAGTTTGCTTGCCCTACCTGTGCTTCAGTTTCTTCATCTCTAAAAAGAAATAACTATACCTCTCTCGTGGGTATTATGGCATTGAGGTAGTTAATATTTGTGAAGTATTTAAAACATCCAGCCTGGCATATAGTGTGTGCTCATTTTACATGAGGAACATTAGAGATGCTTCATCTGAAACAAAAAATATCTTCACATTGAAATATCTTCACAAATTAAGTATAAGGGCCTTTATGTGGAAATATTATTCTGCATAGTTCCTGAGGTCAGATGGGAAGTCAGGGGCAGAAGTCACCAGGAAAGAGCCTTCAGCTCTCTACACAGACGAGCTTTTTGGCAAATGGAGCAACAGTGAATTAGGTGGCCTGGTTGGGTTCTGAATGTTTCATACGCACTCAGGGCCCTCACCTGTGAGAGACGGTAAACGAGGACGCCTACAAGTAAGATAGAGCAATCACTCAATAGATGTTAGCCAGTTCTTTTAACACAGCCTCGGAATCACAGATTTTTCACCTGTAGCCACCTAGTGTTCTCATGGTATCAGCCTCCCACAAGTAGCATCAGCATCATCTGAAGACTTGTCAGAGAAGCGAACACCCAGGCCGCGGGTATAGCTCAGTGGTAGAGTGTTTGCCTAGCATGCTCAAGGCCCCTGCTGCCTTCTATCCCTAGTGCCACATAAAAAAAAGAAGAAATGCAAATTGTGGGCCCCATCTCAGACACAATGTGTCAGTAATGCCAAACCAAGGCGAGGCCAGCAATTTGTGTTTCAAGAAGCCTTCCTGGTGCTGCTTGCCTACACACAAGTGTGAGAATGAATGACGTAAAGCATCCCCCATAGCAACATTTACATGAGACACTGGAACATGGAAGCTCAATTAAACTCACTCCAATAAGCTATCAGATGGAATGCGCCTTTGATAAATATAAGCATCAAAGGTCTACTTACATCAGATATTTGCTTTTGTGTTTAAAATACATTTTCCACCAAGATGATAGTGAATTTGTTGAAAACCAGAAAATCTAAACTCCACTGGAGGAAAACAATCTCACCTCTCTGCAGGGGCTGCTCACTATTATGCCCCCTGCAAGGAGGTGGGGAGGGGAGGGGCTGTACTGGAGGTGGAGCATCTGAGAAGTGAGGAGGACTCTGGGACCCTGGACTTAGGGTAGTCACCTTCCTAACCAACAAGAAAGCTCAATGGCCCAAATGCACAAAGTGAAATCACATCCCTCCTTCCACCAGCCAGTGCACCCGAAGTCTTCCTGCTGTCATAGGACAGCATTTTGGTAGAAGCCACTGACAGTGTTGAGAGCCTTTCTCATGCTCCAAGCATTCTTCTAAGTACTTTAGAATGACGAACCACTGAGAAGGTAATGATCTCTCCATTTTACAGACATGAAAACTGAAGGTGAGAGAGGTGAAGTAATTTCCAAAGGGTCAATGCAGCTGATAAGGTATAGAAGCTGGCTTCAAACCTAGGCCACCTTTCTGCCGTCTGTACTCCTAGCCTCTATTCTGTACTTCCTGTGGAAGCCAACGAGAGAAAGGAGAAACAAGTATGAAGGCCACTCCTTGGCCTGTACGTGCATGAGACAGAGACTGTGAGAGACATGCAGCCGGAGAGTAAGCACGAGCTCAGCATGATGTCATATGGGAGCCAGAAAAGAGGAGGGAGCCAGAACAGGTAAGCAGTTTAGAGGCTGTTTCGGCCCTCAGTGTCCCTGGTGCACACTGGAGCGGATGCAGGAAGCAGGGTGTTCTGCAAACCTGCGGGAATCTGTAACGCAGATGGACAGGCGACACTTTGACAAAAGCCCCTCTCTTTCTTCTATAAGCCAATTTAAAATGAATCCCTGCATGCGATATCACAGGAATGAAGGTACCAAGGGAAAAGGGACTGCTGGATGTGCAGTTGCAAAGCTGTTTGGGTTACCAAGTTAAAAGGGCCCAGAGGAAGTCTTGCCCATAGGCTGCAAGGACATGGGCCATGATAGAACCTGGGGACAGGTCAGAGGAAGAGAGGAAGACACAGGGTGGGCACTCCCCAAGCAAGGTACCCCCAGGCAGCGTGTTTGGGCTCCTTGGAAGCCTCATCCCCTGGACTTTCAGGACCATTTTGCATCTTTGACATTAACCCTTCTCCCATCCACCCTGCATGCATGACACTGCATCTGAGGCACTCCTGTGCCACCCTAGGAGTGTGAAGGACCCTGCAGAAGAGGAACACACTGATCATTCTCCAATCAGAATCTGCAGCTCCTGGCCCAGCCCCTGGCATGTTGTCTATGCTGGAAATGTTTGTGGAATTGAGTTTGCTGCTGAAATTGTGCTAACATCCAGATGCAATGCAGTGTAGTGTCTGTCGCCTTAAAGCAAAGGAAGCATGGGAAGAGAGCATAACCGAGGAGCTGTGCGCTGGTTGGGGATTCCTTTAGAAGCAAACCCTGAGACAAGTATTCAAGTACATGCAGTTCATTTGGGAGGGGCTTGGAGTTCAAGGAAAAAGGAAAGAAGTCAATGAAGGACATCTTGCCAAGGAGCTCCAGCCCACTGGGGAAGCCCCAGAAACCCATGTAGGACACATAAGAGGGATTAGGGAGCCGAGACATCTGTGCACCAACTCTCATCAACTGTTGGCTGAGGGCTAATAAGGAGGGTGTGGTAATCCCACCTTCCCTGCAAGAGCGGCACAGCAGGAAGAGAAAACCCTGGGACAAAATGCAGGAGCCTGCAGTCTGAAGTCAGACAGATGTGCAGTGACATGGTGAGGACAAGGACAGTGGTTCCCAAGCTTTATAGTGCATCGGAATTACCCCTAAAGTTGAGTCCCAACCCTAGAGTCTAAAGGTGGGCAAGTGGGTGGTGGTAACAATCTGCACCTCAACAGTTTCCCCGGTGCTACTGTGGCTGGTCTGGAGCCACCCCTCAGGAATCATCTGGCTCAGATCTGGATGTAGGCAGGGCACTGACTGGTGGGTACAGACTGCACACCTGGGGGAAATTCAAGCCTAAGACTGGCAGAGCTTAGAGACAAAGGCAAAGAGGTGAGCTACACTTCTGTTTTGCCCTCTGTAAGAGAACTCCTCCCACTGGCCTCAAAACTGGTGTGTGGGAGTTGCCTGGCTGTGGAGCTGGGAACATACAGCCCACTTCTCTGCACCCGCTGTGGCCAGGGCTAAGGCTACTACTCCCTCACAGCCATCCCAGATGCTTCCTCCCTCATGGTAAGTTCCATCCTGGTACTTTTCCCTGGGTGTGACCTGACAAGCTTAGGTTCCAAGGGCAAAGACCACAAACAAGCATTTGAGAAGGGCTCCAGCTTTGGACTACATAACTAAATTCATCTAGGGATTAAAGCTGCTCCTGATCTGAACCAAAGATGGCCAAGGTGGCCAAAGGCAGCACTCAATCCCTCTCTGCCTGGCCTCAGAGTCATTATGCAGTGACCTTGAGAGCCTCTTCTTCTGTTCAGGAAAGGGTGACTCCTCCAGGAGAAACACCCCACATCCTTCGCTTTTCACTCATTCAATGGTTATGATAACCCAAAAAAATAACAAGCCTCCCATCCTTTGCTGTTTGCTTACTGCAAGAGCACATGCTTGCAGAGGACACAGAATCCTAAACAAAAATTGGTAGTTATTTCATAGTACTAAATTTTCTTTTTTTTTTTTTTTTTGGTGGGTACCAGGGGTCGAACTCAGGACCTCGAGCGCCAGCAGGTGCCTGTGCCACTGAGCGATATCACTGGCCCTTTTTTCGTATGTGGGTACCGGGAGTCAAACTCAGGACCTCGCGCTTGCCAGGCAGGCACTTATGCCGCTGAGCTATCTCACTGGCCCCTAAATTTTCACTTGAAACCTACACCATAGGTTTCACAACACAGAAGCACTCGTGACCTCTTAAGAGATGAGTGGGAAAAGGCAGAGAGACAGAAGTAACAGATTTACCCTTCATGGAAGCAGAGGCATCCTCATTTATCTTTTATAGTGATCACCCCTAGCCAAGAGCACAACAAAGCCACATCCACACACTTCCATTTGGAGATCAGGTCACTGCCATGAAGCCAAGGGGTTAGGCCTCAGACCAGAACCCATGAGTATCTGGACCACTGGGTTCAGGAATTCGGTCGCTACAGAAAGCTGAGGTCAACACCTTTCATTTAGGAAGCACTTTAATTAGCTGCCATCCTGGGCTTCATGGTAAGGGAAATAAAAGCTTCAGCCCCTCGCAAATCGGGAACAATTTTTTCAGCTTTCCCAATGGGTTGCCAAGTGACTCAGCATTGGCCCAGTGTGGGCACTATTATTGATGAGAAATCTTCCGCCTGGGTGATATACTGCATAAAACACATGCCCAAAGAACAGTGCCAAGTCATACCAGGAAGAGAAGGCAAATTATTCACCTCCACTTCAAATGCAGGCAAATCCTTTCTTAATGCAGGGGCTACTCCATATCAGAAAGACAAAGCCCTAAGACAGAGATTTCCATTTTCTCAGATTCAAGGAATTATTAAGCAGAGACTCTCCTTCCTTGTTGACTATTAAAAGGCAATCAAATTGAGGACAGCAGAGGAAAAAGGGCAAGAAAAAAATATATATAATTTTGCAAAAACAGCCCCAGAGTAGAAAGCTGCATAAAAGCAGCTTGCTGTGCTCTTTGTGAGTACTATGAGCTCCACCCAGAGGTCATTCCTAGAACTGCAAGTTCATTTAATTTGGAAAAAAAAAAATCATCTTCCTGGGTCCAGGGAGGGACCCGCCTCCAAGGATGGCTGAAAATTCTTGGACATTTCTCTTTCTCGCCTTTTATTAAAAGAACTGCTCTGAACTCTTAAAGACAAGATATACTTGGGGAACCTAGTGAGATCCAGTAAGACAATTGTCTTTGATATTTGTACCTGTCGAGGAGCTAGTGGAGTTCCTGGTAGACTGAACTCAGCTCAAAGAAAGCAGAGTGTTCAAAGAGTACTTTTAGAAGAAAACCTGACAGCTTTCATTGAAATAAAATACAAGACTGCAGAGCAACTCGGAGGGCAACAGAAACATCTCTAATAATAGAAGGATTGAGAATAGTTCTTCAAGAAGGACCCATGGGTCTTGTGTCTAGAAGGCCCAACTATGAGGCATCCACTCCCTAATGCAACCTGGAACATCTCCCTGAGGCAATCTCAATCCCTACATCAAAAAGAAATGATCACGACTCCCAGGACATCCCTCCAGTATCCATCCATTCATAACACACACAGAAACCCTCACAATCCACCCACCCTCCACTCCAGTGGTCTGCCACTAATTCATAAATGTACCCCTCAGTGAAGCTAAGATAAAGTCAAGCTAAGATAAAGTGCTGCTAACATGCTGAGGGCTCAATTGCCCAGTGCAAGCCACGTTCTGTTCCAGATACCACAAACTAGCTCAGCAGATAAATGAGGCCTTCAAAAAACAATACTGTATGTTGGTACCGAAAGTTGCACCTACTGTCAGGAGAGCTTCCCATCCACACAGTCAGCGTGCTCCTGTCTTCATCAGCTTCTGCCTTACATGACTTACGACAGCTGACAGATCTTGGAGGGGGCAAAGAAACCAAACATACCCTTTGTCTTCCTCCAACATTCCCCGCCTCCTCCCACCACCCAAGTTCTTTCTTCACTACCAACACTGAATAGCTTTTTCAGATCTATTGACAAAAAAGTCTATGGCAAGGTTTATCCATCTCTGAAGTAGTGAGGCTCTAGAAAATATCCTTGTTAAACTTTTGCACATTCAGGTTTCAACAAGGCATTCCCAGCATGTTGCCCTCTCTTTGCTTCTTGACCATAAAGCACAAATGTTTGTCCTCAGGGCTGGGGATGTGGCTGAGTGGTGGAGTAATTGCCTAGCATGTGTGAGGCCCTGGATTCCATCCCTAGCACCACAAAAAAAAAAAGAAAAATTTTGAAAATATTTGTGCTGAGGTTGAGTCGGTATGACTACATAGAGTTCCCTAGGCCCTCTAATGGTAACAATCACATGGAAGACTAAAATCACAACTGTTCATTGGTGATCCCTAAAGCAGACCTGACTGGGAAGGGGCCCAGAAAGCTACAGGATGGCTGAGCAAGCCAGGTAATTGTTATCATCAGGAAGGTTTCAAATCACCTCTCTAAAGCAGAAATGCTCTTAATTTCAGAATCTCCTAGCTGCAGAACGGCATCCACAGAGAGGGTAGAGGATGCAACCTATCCACTTAAGCTCCAGCTCTTTAAGAGTACCTAGAATTTAAGATAGGCCGCATTCTAAGCAACACAGCTGTCAATAATTTCCTCATTTACTCCCTTATCTTGTTGCGTAGTATCCAAAAATCTCACAAGGCCAAGCACCTGTCCACTTCTATCAAGAAATATTTTTGATTCCTACACAATGGTCTTCCACTGGTCTACAGTTTATAAGCATGCTTTTTGGATCATTGGTGCAAAATGATGGGTTAGGAGTAGATCTACTTGGTTATAGGAAAGGATTTGCCTCAGGATATCATGCACAGAGAAGGACACATAGTCAATATGAGTTTTTCCTCTTCATTGCATCTTGAGGGCTCTTCTACCAGCTGTTCCCCATGGCTCCCTACTGCTCTGCATTCTGCCATATCCAATGATGGTTTGTGGCACAATTCAGTAGGCAGAAAGCCATGTGGCTCTTACAGATAGAAATTAGGAGAGAAGGAAAGTCTGAATTGCATAGCATTTGAAAATGCAGTCAGAGAAAGAAAAAGTCCATTCTTATTCTCTCCTACTTCCTAATGATGAAATCTATGTATTCATCCAAAGCACACACCTAACTTTAGGGTCACTGAAAGCCAATAGCTCAGTCAATACAAAAATCAACTACATAGTCAATGTCAAGCATGCAAAACCATTAAATTGAAAGTTGTATTTTTTATCAAAAGGAATCCTTACCTTTTCTTTAGCTTTCCTTTTTGTCCCTGCATCCATCCACTCATTTTCTTTCTCCAGCATGTCAATAAAGGCCCAGCGAACACCTTCAATCAATTCCTCCATCTACAAGAAAACACCCAAAGAGACAACATCAAAGTCAAAAACCTCAGACAGGGTTTTCTGGAAGAAAATCAGCTTGCGCAAGAAATAGTTCAATGCTTAACATGAGAAAGAGGTTCTTTCAGTTTGACTCCATGCTCTGGTAACACACTTTCTACACCATGAAATAACTAACCATTTTTTCCATGAGAATAACCTGAGGGCTTACTTTTAAAAGGATTATATGGGGAAAGGAATTCACTGTAAACCATGACTAACGAATAATTCACCTGTCAATGACTACTAAATTAACCTATCTTTATCAAAGTACTAACCAAATTCATTACTCTAACAAAGACTTGGGAGAGACAAGTAAAGGCACGGGCTGTGTGTTTCAAATAGGTACGCCAGAAGAAAGCTAAGGAATAGTTGAGAGAGATACTGTTAACAGAGAAATCAGCAGGGAGAGCCAGCATCCCAAAGGGCACTTTGCCAACATTAATCAGACTTATGTCGAGACCCCAAATTGTTCCCGTTAGTGGCAGCACCAAATGCTTGGCTATTCTCTATCATCTTCCTACACTCCTCTCTACTCCATAGCAGCTCAGCAAAGTCTTGTTACTTCGAATCTAGAATGGTAGTTCTAAAAGGAGCCGTGGGCCGGTGAGATGGCTCAGCGGCGTAAGCACCTGCCTTGCAAGCGCGAGGGCCCGAGTTCGACTCCCGGAACCCACATACGAAAAAGGAGCCGGTGATATCGCTCAGCAGCACGGGTGCCTGTTGGCGCGCGAGGTCCTGAGGTCGACCCCCAGGTACCCACAAAAAAATAAAAAAATAGAAAAAATAAAAGGAGCCGTACAGAAAGGACGTCTTCTGAAAGGCCCATTCACACCCTTGTGTTTAGAGAGTGAGGCCACATCCACCTTGAGGACTGGTTTACCCTAGCTTTGCTGCCAATAGAAAGGATTGGGGAAAAGAGATCATGATTCTTAACTTCAAAAGCCACTCTCAGCCGTGAGGAGGCCCTGATGGCTATGGGTACGACCCCTGGGAAGCCCATCCTCCTGCACAGATGCCTTGGCTTCCTTAATGGAATGCCCAAGAAAGAATACAACCTCGGGTCTGGCTACAGAATTAAATTTCAATTTGCAATGATGAGATTATAAGTCAATTTTAAGCATTACTTTTAGAAGGATAAAAATCTAAATGTTTCCTTTGTTCTATAAGGAATTGTCAGCACAAAGCTCAAAATAATTTTTTTTCTGTTTAATAAGTTTTCTGCTATGTTTTCAGTTCAATAACAGTTGTAAGGGAACCAGAGCTGTAAACCCAGTGGGCTGGGTTCCATCGTATGTAAATAAGAACAAACAGCAGATGGAAGGGGGTGGGGGAAACTTCACAGCTATTTCTTCCCAATTTAGTAAAAACATTAAAAGAAAAGAAAAGAAACCTCAATTTTGGATTAGGGCATGATAAAAACAGCAAATGATAGAACAAAGGTCCTTCAAAAATCATTAAGTCAGTGGTACTCAACCTTGCCTGTACATTGGGATCTTTGTGGGAGCTTTCAAAAATCGTAAAAAAAAAAAAAAAAAAAAAAAAACTAAAAATTAAAAACCTGAGGCCTAGGCCACGGGGAAGCTGCGTCGCCAGCCTGAGCATTGGGAGTTTTAGTCACTTCCCAGGTGATTCTGATGTGCAACCATTTCAAACAGAAAATCTACTAAAGGAGGCTGTCTTGGTTACTTTTTTCTCGTTGCTGGGACAAAATACCCGACAGCTAAAGTTAAAGGAGGAAAGGTTTTATTTAGCTCACAGTTTGTGGAGGTTTCAGTCCATACTCGGCTGGCTCCAAGGCAGAGTGGCACATGGCAGAGGGCAACAGTTCATGGTGGTGGAAAACAGCAAAAGCAACAACAGCAGAAAGGGAGGAATAGGAGAGAGCAAGCCTCTTTCCCTCCCTTGTATTACATGCAGGATACCCACCCCAGAGTGTGTGTAGCACTCATGCCCATAATCCCAGCACTAGACAGCAAATTAATCACAAACTCTAGAGCACACCCCCTTGACTGCATGAGGCTTTGGGGGGACATCTAGACACAAACCATAACAGAGGCTGTGAATACGCTAAGAAAATCTCCAGGGACTGGATCTTTTCCCCTATGTAGTCATCAGCATCCCTAAGTCTTTATGAGCTCATTCCATAGCAACACACATCCGCTAGCCTCACCTGCAGGTACATAGAGAAATAATAGCCTCCCAAGTTAGGGAGGGGCAATGAGAATGGAAAGAAGCAGGTAGATTGATTTGAAAGATTTAGTGAACAAATGAATGGAACCAGGTGATTAATTGTGTGTGGAGAAATGAGGAAAGCAGGGAGAATCAAATTCATAGGCTTCAGGTGTGAGCTACTCGGTGGAATGGCCGCAGCTTTTCTCTAAGACTGAGAATGCTGGAAGAGAAAGAGGACTAGGGACAGAAGCCAGGTCATAGTGGGATATGTAGTACATGGGAAGGAGATGACAAATCTCTACGACCTAATTGAGGAGTTTGTCTATGAACGAAATCAAGGAAAGATAGAAGATGGGTGAACATAGAGTTAAGGGAGATTTTGTAGGTTTGGAGTTTGTGCATATGTTTGCTGCCACTGCTGTTTCTATTGTTGTTACTGCTGCTGCTGAACAGGTGAGATATTTGTGTTTAAATCCCAGTGGAAAGGATCCACTGACAAGGAAGTGGCTGAAAATATGGGGGAAAGAAAGCCATAAGTGGTCCCTGAGAGGACAATGGGGAAGAGACGACATGGAAGGATTCACCTTAGATGTGAGACAGGATTATGAGCAGAAAAGCCAGGACTCATTGCCGTCAATTGGCTTGTGACTTTGCTATCCTTTCCAGCCAAAACAATTTGTTTGGTACTTGTCATTTTTGGTACTTGTCATGCCTCTCGGAACCAATTAACAATGAGTAGCAAGGTACCACTGTAGGTGGAAACACAAGTAAATCTCTTTGCTTTTTGCTTTCCCACGAGTCTCTGTTGGTCTTTACGGTCTTTGACCTTGTGACCTTGTGACTCTGACCTAACTCCCATTTTAGGTTTAGGTTTTGGGATTCTCTCTATCTATCTCCCCCCACTCTCTCTCTCCCTCTTCCCCTCTCGTTCCCCCTCTCCCTCTCACCCCCTTATTTCCTCAGACTTTACAAATTTTTTATATAACATTTTCTGTGAGACGGTGCTAAACTACCCCAGCAGACTTCAAGAATAAGGGAAATCTTTGAAGGTGATTAATGTCATTTGTTCCCATGTCAATGCAAATAAAAGAAATAATGATTTTAGCATTCTGGAACTGGGAAGATAAATCACTAAATACTTTTGATTTTTATCTTTAGACTACAGCATCACATAATAACATTGCCTTCAGTCAAGTTGTGTTCCCTGAGGCAGCAAAAACCTGACATAATTCTAAAAAGATAAAAAGTAGAAATCCTATTCCTTCACCTCGACCTAACACCCCAAACAACCATCATATAGCATTAATAGAAATCATTTAAAACAGAAGTCATCAGGTTATCCATAGAAAATGTGTATTTAGAGTCAAAGATTAAAATATAACATTAAAAAATAGCTGAAGTGTTATTGTGGTAAAATCTGCCACATTTAGGTTAAGATCCCTCCAGACAAAGTAACATTTTCTCAAGCATCTACTTATCTCAGATTTTTATGGATCAGTACTGTGAAAATACAGTTTATTTGGTTAGTGTATGGTAGTTGTTATTTCTGTCCTTCAACCCCAGTTATTCAAAAGTGGGTCCTCCCTTTTCATTCTGTGCACCCCAGGATTTTAGCCATAGTGTTCTACACCAGACACTAGACACTGGTGAGTCACACATACACATACATGCAGGGTTACCCTTCCATCCAGGGCTTGTCTGAGACAATGAGATCTTCCTATCTCAGTACGTTATAAGTTGGCTTTCCCACTCCTCTTTTCCCTCTCCTTACCCTTTTTCCATCACACAGACATAAGAAATTTTTGTTTTGTATAAATGGTCATGAAGGTCTAATGTATGTGAAGGGACATAGGCCAACAGTGCTTTCAGGGAGGTCAGTTCATCCCATGGTCAGTTGTACTTTCTTTCATATTTTTGTCTCTGGCAATAAAGAAATCCTACATAGATAACTCAAATCCTATCTCATACCCATGAATCCCAAACACTTAAACCCATACTTTCAGTACCTTTTTAGAGTTCCTATCAGGCCTCAAATCAGAAAAATTCAGATATGTTGAGTTGCCTTTCCATTTGTATATTTTTGGTCTTCCCAACAAGATCTATAAGCTTTGAGAACAGAAACCATAATTTAGGTCAAATGGGATCATGGATATGTAAAGCAAACCAAAAGGTATCCTGAAAATTTTAAATGTTATTCATTCTATAATTCATATTTCACACTCTTAGTTTTATGATTTCATATCTCATACAATTATTTATCACATGATATGATTTTGTATTTCATGTTCAATACCTAATACTGACTTCTAGCAATGCTCAGTAAATGTAAGTTGATGGCTTAGTGCTTTTCAAAACCTCCAATGAAGTTTTTGCCAGAGTAATTAGGCAAGAGAAAGAAATAAAGGTATACAAAAAAGGAAGGGAGGAATTCAAATTATGCCTGTTTTCAGTTGATATGATACTATACATAGAAAAATCTAAAGACTACTGAAAGACAGAAGTGATTAACAAATTCAGTAATGTTATGGGATACAAAATGAATGCACAAAAATCAGTAGCATTTTATATACCAATAAAATTGCTGAGAAAAAAATCATGAAAACAATTCCATTCACAAATAGCTATAAAAATTAAAATACCAAGGAATAAATTTAACCAAGGAAGTAAAAAATCTCTACCATGAAAGTTATAAAATGCTGATGAATGAAATTGAAGAGGACACCAAAAAATGAAAAGGTCTCCCATGTTCATGATTTGGAGTAATTAATATTGTTGAAATGTCCACACTACCCAAAGTAATTTATAGATCTAATGCAATCCATGTGAAAATAACCATGACATTATCCACAGAACTAGAAATAAATCCTAAAATTCATGTGAAAGCACGAAAGACCACAAATAGCCAAAACAATCTTGAACAAAATGAACAAAGTTAAAGGCATAACAATACCTGAGTTTAAGACCAACTATAGAGCCATAGTGACCAAAACAGCATAGGACTGGCATAAAAACAGACACATAGATCAATGGAACAAAATAAAGATGCCGGAAATAAACTCACACATCTACAGCCAACTGATTCTCCACAAAGGTGCCAAAACCACATACTGTAGAAAAGACATTCTCTTGAATAAATGGTGCTGGGAAACTGGATCTCCGTATGCATGAGACAAAATAGACTCCTCTCACTCTGTACAAAAATCAACTCAAGGGCCGGTGAGATGGCTCAGCAGCATAAGCGCCTGCCTTGCAAGCGCGAGGGCCCGAGTTCGACTCCCGGAACCCACATACGAAAAAGGGGCCGGTGATATCGCTCAGCGGCACGGGCGCCTGTTGGCACGCGAGGTCCTGAGGTCGACCCCCCGGTACCCACAAAAAAAAAAAAATCAAGTCAAAATTGATCAAAGACCTAAATGTAAGACCTGAAACTATGAACCTACTAGAAGAAAACGTAGGAGAAACATTTCAACACATTGGTATAGTATATCACTTCTTGATATGACTCCCAAATCATAGGAAATAAAAGCAAAAGTAGACAAGTGGGATTATAGCAAGTTAAAAACTCTTCTGCAGAGCAAACGAACAATCAACAAAGTGAAGAGACAACTTACAGAATGAGAAAACATTTACCAACTATTCTTCTCACAGAGGGTTAATATCCCGAATCTATAAGGAATTCAGAAAGCTTAACAAAAAAACAGTTAATTCAACTTTAAAATGGCAAATAATCTGAATAAGCCCTTCTCAAAACAATAAATTCAAAGGGCCTACAGATATATGAAAATGCTCAATATATCAGCCATGAGGGAAATCAAAATCAAAATCAGAAGGAGATATCACCTTACCCTAGATAGAATGACCATAATAAAAATAAATAAGAGTGGCAAGGATGTGGAATAGTGTGTATTCAGTCTTATATGTGGAAATTAAAAGGAAAAGTCAGCCTGAATATAGAATAGTGATTGTTAGAGGTTGGGAAGGGTGGACAGATAAAGGGAAGCTGGATTTGATTAGTACACACTGTATGCATGTATCGCACTGAATCCCATTAATGAGTACAAGTAAGACATGCTAACAAAAAAATTTGTAAATGGGGGAAACCCCAGTAAATATCTGGCAAAGAACTGAAGTTGAATCAAATGTCTTTCATATCAGTTAAAGTATAAGAGTTACATCAGCAGTACTGAGAGTAAAGATTACCAACTTCCCTCGCAGATAGTGCGATTGTTCAAATGTGACCAGGAGATTTAATAACATGGAAGTTGACAAGAGAAAACTATGCATGGTACCCTTTTTATGTAAACATTCTTGAAAATAGAGAACTATTCTGATTTAGTAATTCAGGGCCTGAATCCATATATGGAACTTGTGGGTGAGTAGCAAATCCATCTTTAGGGGCCAAGGTTCACACCAAATGTCCCTGAAATAGCTGCAACCTAAAACCAAATATAAAGTTCAGTGGAAATAAAATGACTCAAAAAGTTAGCCTTATTCATTATGACATTGGTGATGTCAACATGGCTCAGAACAAATAGCTAAGAATGATTTTATAATTATAGGCTGATAGAATTCTGAAAAAGAAAAAAAATTATCAAGGTTGATTGTGTGCATCAATCTTAATGTAATATTAATAAAATTCTTAACTAAAGGTTTAATATTGAATAGGCTTTCTTCTTTAATATACTTAGCAGTAATCATCTTAATAAAATATGAGATTTAAATGTCTCCAGTTTTCCCTTGATTAGTGAAAGTAAAGAATGGAAATCATTATTAATAATGTTTGTGCTTAACCCTGAAGAAATAGACTGCAAACTCAATGTGGGGGAATCCTAAAACTTTTCTTTCTGGCAATTGTCATTTTATAAGAAATATAGGCATTAAATCAATGCATTAATAAATATTAAGTATTTGTTCATTCATTATACTGTAACTATTTACAAAAAAAATCAGTTTGCATTGGCTCCTGCTAAAAAGATAATAATGGCATTAAAATAAGACACCTATATGGAGGTGAGAGAAGTGGCTAAGACAAGTACTATGCCCAGTCACTTCCAACATTCAGCTCTGATTGAAGGCATAAACGCTCTCTCTTACTAAATGAATCTCTAGTATGGGGTCTTTCTAGTCACAAGTTTGACCCAGTCTGATTGACAAGACCCTGCCCGGTGATACCTGGTGAAGGTGACAGTATCCAATCCTATCCAGAGATATGAATGACAAACAAGAAAGGTGGGGAATATGTGTCATCGTGACACCACACTCAAGGATAAGGGCACGAGTAGTGTCCATGCTTATTTCAAAAGTATTCCCAATGAGCTATCTAAGTCACTTCTTTTGCTTGTTGTCATTTTAACAAAGATTGCAAATGAGCTGTCAGGATTGGGTTTGATGATATTTGTTGTAACAAGATTTAGCCCACAGAGAGTTGTGAAACCTGGATCTGTTATAGAAATTATATTTGGCAACTTGAATAGTTTCACGAGGCTCTCCTAGGAGCCAAACTTAGTGTTAAATAATAGGGCATGTTCTGGAATGTGGCCAGGGCACTAGCATTAAAAGGATCTTAATCCCAACTGAAAGCTACTACACTAGGCGTGCGTGGAAGACTAGCAACAGCAAAGCCCCCAGACACCTCCCTCACACTCGCTCTTTCTAAGGTAAATAAGAAGGAGGCCATCTCCATGCAGAAGTTGCCACAGCTCATGCCAAGACTTTGATGTCATGCATTCTACTTTTATTATTAATATTAGGCATGACACACAGCAGTAACTATAGCTAACATTTACTGGGCACTTATGCACCAAGTATTGTGCTGAGCCTTCTATAAAAAGTATCATATTTAATCCTCACCCCAAACTAAAGGGGTAGGTACTACTTTTATCCCTATTTACAATACTTATAATGATAGTTTTAGTTCTACACCCTTTCCTTTGCCCTCACCCTTTATTGTGTGACTACAGATCCTCTCACTAAATATGCAAAGCCCATTTCTCAACTATGTAGTTCTGGACTGGCCTTGTGACTTGCTTTGGCCAACAGAATGCAGATATGACGGTATGCCAGTTCTGAGCCTGAGCCTCAAGAGGCCTCACGTGTCTCTGCTTGCTCACTTGTACTTCCGCCAGCACCATGAGAACATGCCCAGGCTAGCCAGCTGAAGGAAGTAAGACGCATGGAGCAGGGCCTGGTTGTCCCAGTCACATTTGCCAATGCCAACCTAGATTGGCCAACCCCTAGTCATTCAAGCAAGTCTAGCCAAAATCAGCAGAGCAGTGTAAGCGACCACCACGGACTCCAGATGCATCAGCAGCAATTGCTTACTGTTGAATGCCAGGCAGCTTTCGTGACTGATCGTTAGACAGCATTCCTGTGGCAACAGAAACTCGTGTGCCATTTATAAACAGAAAAATGGGCTCAAAGACATTAACTCTTGTGTCCAAATCGGTAAGCGTAGATCTGGGCCATGAGATGCCAATGCGACTTTGCAGAAAATCAGATGTGATTTTTTCTGTTTTGTTTTTTGTTTTTTGTGGCATCAAGGATTGTACTCAGAGCCTTTGCACTGAGCTACATCCCCATCCATTTTATTTTTTGTTTTGAGACAGGGTCTTGCCAAGTTGCTTAGGCTGACCTCGAACTTGTAATCCTCCTGCTTCATTCCCCCAGAGTGCTGGGATTACAGGCATACACCACTACACCTGGCTTGATGTAATTTTTATATAAGGTCAGAACCTTATAAGTATATTTAAAAAGTCCTTTCAAGCCCAAATCATTTTGGTTTGCCTCAATTCAAGACAGGTATCCAGCAAAGTTTCTCTGGAAAATAATCTTCATAATAATAACTAATACCATTTACTAGACAAACAGAAACAAAGATACTTCATAGCCAGCCAGACAAAGGGATCTTTATCTGTACAATGGTCTTACTGAAAGCCACCCTCGTGAGTAGCTATATCCATAGTGAATGAAGAACCTCTCAGAATAAGAGCAACGCTATCATGCCTGAGACTGACTTTCATGTGCCTTCTGTTATCAACATTATAGTTACACCTCATTTACTCAACCACCGAGAGAAACGGTGAACAAGGGAATAGGGAAACTTAAAGAATATTAATGGCAGCATATCAATTCAATTATCTTAGCCCATTAATGAGGTGAACTCCTTGTATATGGAGGTTGCAAGTTCACACTCTACCACTGCGATTGGACCCATGTGGGCGTTTAAGTCTTCAACACCAGCTGCAGCAGTATGGGGTAGGAGGAGGATCCCGTTTTTAGGATAAGAATTACACTGGAATTGCTCATGCAGAGAGCAGCGCAAGAAAAAAATGGAAGCTACTGTAGGTCATGCATGGCATTACTGGAGACATGAACGATGTCCTTCTCCTAAAGCAGGAAAAATGAAGCTACTAGAGTATAACAAAAAAATCACTGGATTCTTTTATGTAGTAAGTAAGGTTTCATTTTATTTTTTTTGGTAGGCTCCAGTGTATTGTAAATAAGGTTTTAATTACTTATTTAATAAAGTCTAAATCTGAAGGGTAATAAGAATTATTCCACTTTAACTAGGTTAACCTTCAGCATATAGAATACATAATAAGAGACCAATGACTTCAGCTTTGATCTGAGAACAGATAAAGATTTTCTCCTTCACCAAAGTTTAGTCAGATTCCTCTGAGTCTTTTCTCAACTGGACCTTGCCCTTGCCCTTCTTCCTACCCTCCAGCCCCATCCTTGCCTGCCTAGCCATGCTCTAGCAAGAATGAGGATACATCGATCTGGAAAGAATTCCTAGACCTGGCCGGTGAGATGGCTCAGCGGCGTAAGCGCCTGCCTTGCAAGCACAAGGGCCTGAGTTCGACTCCCGGATCCCACATACGAAAAAGGGGCCGGTGATATCGCTCAGCGGCACGGGTGCCTGTTGGCGCGCGAGGTCCTGAGGTCGACCCCCCGGTACTCACAAAAAAAAAAAAAAAAAAAAAAAAAGAATTCCTAGACCTTAGTGTCTGATCACCCTCAATATCAGGCCAAATTCCTCATTTTCTTCCCTTAATATCTGATCACCCTGGCTTGCATACAGCAAGAATCTTGTTACATTGGTTTAGCAATAGTCTCCCTACTCTTGATGTCTCCTCTTAGTAATTTTCCATTCACTGACCCCCTCGTTCTGCATGCTGGCTAAAAATCCCCAGCTGTGTTTGCTATATTTGGAGTTGAGCTCAATCTCGCTCTCGTATTGCGGGAGACGACACCTAGTGCAATAGTCCTGAATAAAGTCTTCCTGAAAACTATTTTAACAAACATCAAAGTAATTTTTTTTTCTTTAACAGGGTTCACCCAAAACAAAAAACATGGAAAATTTAAGGGAACAGCAAAAAAAATGCCTACTAGCCCAATTTAGATATATGAATAAAGTTCCGGTGTGTAGTGTCTACAATGAAATAAAACATGACATGGTTTAATACAGAAGAACGTAGCCAAAGGTTCAGATGGGAATTCCAACAGTACTGAAATTTCTTGAAACTATGGTTAAAGCTAAGAGACCTTTCGTGCATCAACACAGTAGAAAACTTTTTATTTGCTACGTGTGTTCACATTTCTGCCTTAATAATTTGCAAACGGTAAACGTATTTTAAAAAGCTTGAAGCTTTATTGATGCCTTGGGTTTCCATTCCAAAACTCAGTGTGATGGTGTGTGTAAAAAAAGCTGAAAATCGAGCTCAGTGTATAGATTGGGTCAAAGATATACCTAGAAACTTGTTCTTAGATCAGATCTCTGATAGTCATCGTGTTTTTTATTGATTCCATCTTTTTACATGAATTATATAAACACAGAAATGCAATGTCAACTGGTTGGATTTAAATTAAGGTTTCACTATATTTATATTTAAAATACTGAAATACTAGGAACAAAACCTAATATAGCTGCTCCCTATCTCTAAAATTCTAAGAAATATGCAATGTGTGTCTTCTATTTTTATAAGATCTTAATGTTAGAATAACATCCTAACAAGGATGAATTAATTACAGGAAGAGGCACTGACAGGTCTCTGATGTCCTCACTCCAGTCGTACAATGGGCGATGATTCAGTGTTTCTCAGAGAGAAGGGAATGTGCTATATTTTGTATCTTATGTGTCCCCCCAAATGTCCATTTGTTAAAGGGTTGCTCTTCAGTGTGGCACTATTGGGAGATAGTAGAGTCTTTAGGATGTGGGAAACCTACTGGAAAGTTTTTAGGACATTGAAAGTATGCCCTTTAAGGGGCTAGAGGGACCTCAGCCCCTACTTCTTCCTCTTCTTTTGCTCCCTGCTCACAAGATGAGCAGTTTCACTCTGTCACACGCTCCAACTTGGCATGATATGATGTCTTGCTATAGCCCTAAAAGCAACAAGGCCAACCCACCATGGACTAAAACCTCCAAAACTGTGAGCCATAGTAAACGTTTTCTCTTTACAGATTCAGTCGTTTGTTATAGTAACTGAAAGCTGACTAACACAGAATGGAAAATGGGCTTGAAACTAGACTGTGTGGACTTGAACTCCACCTAAGCCATTTTCATACTATATGATCTCAGGGAATTTATATAAACTCTCTCAGCCTCAATCATGTCATCAGGAAAATGGAAAGCACTAATAGTAATTACAAGATCATTGTGAGAATTTAATGAGCTCACACATTGAAAGCACTTAGAAGAGTGCTAAACACCTAGTTAAGCCTCAGTAAGAGCTAGCTGTCACTGTTATTATCTCTAACTTTAAAAACCATTATATATTGACTATCACAATGACACCAGGCCCATAGTGACAATCTCTTTTCTTACTTATTTTTATTAGGATCTTCCCCTGTCCACCATGGACCTGCATATCTATCTGGGACATTTACTTGTACATTACAGACATAAGTTACAAAAATAAAAATTAAATGGAAGAGAAAAATAGCAAGCAATAGCTTCAGACATCCTCCCCACACTAATCCTCTCTGCCATCATTTAGGTTATGAGCATTCAGATGGGCTTGTCACCTCAGGATGACAACAACATCTGCATTTACGGTAATATTCACATCATCAATTCTCTGGGGGAATCTCACTTTCTGTCCTATGTTTAACTTTCCACAAAAGCAACTTGTTAACTGCATAGCTAATAAAATGTATTTTTAAATTATATATGAACTTTATCTACATAAGATAAAAAATTAAAGAAGTCTTCATACAGGCGAGTTACGATTTTTGTTTTTGAACACTAGAGAAAGGAGAGAAGGAGAGGGGGAGAATGTTAATATAAAAGTCATAAAATGATATCCTCAGTATAGATTTACTTTGATCTCCAGAGTACTAAGATTTAAAATGTGGGAGATTTCACATAAAAATCTGGATTTCTGACCACTTTGAAAAATTGAAAAATACATAACAAAACCCAGAAATCTAGTACCCATAGACCTGCATTCGCGCATGAAAACAGTGGTCTGGAGACTACGCTTGACTGAATCCTGCATAGTATACACGCCCCTGTTCCACTGCTGTGTTCCACACACCAAGGTCAAGAGCAATTCCATTTATCACTGCACCTACCCTGGCTTTTGCCTACACTTAGTCAGCTTCGCTCCTGTATGCTATTTAATTTTACTCACTGGATGTGAGGGTGGTTGAGCGTGGAAACCTCGGCTTTGGCTTGACTGAGTCTTTGTACCTCCAAGGCACTAAATATCTTTCACCTCCGGACTCTACCCCACATAGTCCCTGAGCCAAAGATAACTAAGCCTGAGAGTAGGATCAGAAATTTGTTTCCTCCTCTAAGCTGGTATCCCAGAAAACCTAAAGTAGCCTCTCCAAGTAACACTTTGCTTCCATCTCCCATTGCTGTTCCAGGCCATGAATTCTGGTGTTGCTTGAGCCCTTCTCCTCTAATGTTAGAGCACTCCTGGAAATGCCACTAGCCAGGGACCAACAATGCCACCCTCCCAGTCCTGACTACTAGCAGTCTCTCACTGAGGGACCAAACCCTGCCATGCTGAGCTCAGGATATCTTTTTTCCAATCTGTAGACTAGCAATATGATAGCCACTTAGCAACATGTGGTGAAAGAACACTTGAAATGTAGCTAGTTCAAACTGAGGTATGCTGTAAGTATAAAATGCACATGGGATTTCCAAGACTTAGTATGAATTAAGCATAACAACTATTGTATTAGTAATTTTATATTAATCTTGTATTGAAATGACAGTATCTCTTGATATATTGGGTTGAACAAGATATATTGCTAAATTTAATTTCACCTATTTCCTTTTACTTTTATAATATGGCTACTAGAAAATTTAAAGTTACATATGTGGCTCATATTCTAGTTCTACTGGATAGTGCTACTCTAGACCACAAAGACAACAACTGTCCAAAGAGTTATGCATCTCCCTATTGTCACTCTACTGGCCTATTCCTTAGATGCAAGCAAAGCTTGCAGCCAACAGCTCTGTCTCACTATCTAAAAGGCAGGAGATTGTTCTATCTGACCTCTTTAGGTGGCTTTCTGTTAAAAGACTCTCCTTTTCTACATGTCATTCCTCCTGTTTGTAATTAAATTTGCTAAGTTCCCATACTTATGTGAGTGAGTACAAGGTGTGTTGGTGTACATATATGTACACACGTGTGCTTGCACATGGACAGTCGTGAGGAAATAGTAGCAGGGAACCCTGGTAAGTAGATAGGTTAGGAAGAGCCAGATGTGTGTGGTAGTGGAAGAGTGTGGGAAAGAAGGTGCTTGCCCTCTGCAAAGGAAACCTTGAAGTGAATTGCTCTCTTCCACTCACCATGGGTAACAGAGGGTGCCAACCAGAGGCAATGGAGCCAATCTTGCCATCAAGAGGCTCTGAAAACAGAGATACTAAGGAGGAGTGAGGTCCCCTAGGAAAACCTAAGTACCACATTTCAAAGGAAAACAAAATAGTTGGAGGGATGGTGGGGGTAGGACATAAGTCTAGACGTCCTTCCACAGTTTTGGTACAGTCCATTTAAACCAACCTGAATCACAGAAACTTTGAATGATCTAAAAATTGAAGCAGTTACTTGCACTAATGCAATAGGTTTTGGTAAATGAAGTGTTGCTGTCCAACTGGCCTGGTCCCTCGATCACCAGGGTTTCTGTTTTAGGTGGTAACTCTTTGCAAACAAATGAATGAGGTGAAAGGCTTGCTACTCAAAACGTGGTCCCTAGAACAGAAGCAGCAGCAGCACCCCTAGGAGCTTGTTAGGGAAATTCTTGGGCCCTACCCTGAACCCGAGTCAAAAAGACCAACGAAATTCTGCATTTTAACAAGAAGATCTTCATGTAATTTGTGTAATCATTAAAGTCTGAGAAGTACCTGACGTTTAACCTGATTATATTATTTGCCTAATAAACTCTTTTGGTAAATAAACAATGGCAGCCTTTCATCTGAGTTAGACTCTGAAATTTGTCCCACTGGAGATCTGTTTTTCTTTTTCTTTGAACTGTAGCTAATAATACAGAATGTTTTGCAAGTAAATCAGAGGTTCCAGGTGGTTCTTGGATGGGTGCCTTGTAACAAGGCTATAAAAAGCCAGATTTTTCTCTTATAAGTTTCCAAGTTAAGTATTCCCTGAGGCAAATAGCTTTGGCATAGTGGAGGCAAATAATTTTATGTAAGAGATGAGTATCTACATAAATAATGTGTGACCCCTATGTAAGTCAAAATTATGTGGGAAATTGCCAAAATCAACTTTATTTCAGAATGTCACAAGCTGACACATAAATACAGGACTTTTGCACCAAAACTGAGAAAAGCAAATTTAATACACATACTTTTGATATTAGTTAAAACTTTTTTACTCCCAACAAAAACCTCTCTCTTTCTCTCTCTCTCCATTATCCCTTACTTGTTTTTATATCTTTCCCAGAGCTTATAATATTGCCACTTGATTACCTGATAAGTTTTCCATCCATTTACTCCAGCCAAGGAGCAAAATAAAATGCACAAGGAGAGTATTTAGTATTTTAAAATAATGTATTAATTCTTCTGTGAAATTATCTGCAAAAGGACTTTCTTTTTCAAATATAAAGTCTCAAACTTAACAGAAATTCTCCAAAGACAGAAAAAACAAATTAATCCAGGAAAATGTATTTATATTTACGGTGTTATAAACCAACCAGTTTGTATTATGTGTCATTATATAATATCAATCATTTGAGTGATCACAGCTTAATAAACTTTATGTCTTTGCCTTTTAATTCAGTGTTTATTGACCACCTGCATTCAAGATGCTTATATATTTGTATCTGATTGATTACATGGATTTTTATTAAATACTTATACCTGGATATTTGGTTTCATGACATTCGTAAAATACAATTCACCAAAAGAAAATGTACACAAAAACCTGGATAAATCCACATTTACAATTCAAAAACATACTCTTAATTGCAAAAAGTAATAACTTAATTAAAAAGTGGACAAAAGACCTGAATAGACCCTTTTTCAAAGATCTACAAACCCACTGGGTGTAAAAACACCTCAACCTCACTAATTCTCAGAGAAATGCAAATCAAAAGCACAGTGAGATATCACCTCACACCTGTTACGATGGCTACTGTTAAAGAGTCAAGAAAGAGAGCCTGGTGTAGTGGCTCATGCCTATAATCCCAGCATACTGGGAGGCTGAGACAGGAGGATCACAAGTCTGTGCCCTGCCTGGGCAATTTAGAGACTTAGCAGGACCCTATCTCAAATGGGGGTGGGGGAACGTAGTTCATTGTGAAGATCCTGGGTTCAATCCCCAGCAGTACCAAGGAATTTTTAAAAAGACAGGAGATACAAGTGTTGGCCAGGGTGTGGGGAAAAGAATAAGCTTGTACACTGTTGGTGGGAATATAAATTGGTATAGCCATGATGGAAAACAAAATATAGCCATCCCACTATCGGACATTGATCCACAGGAAATGAAATCAGTATCTTGAAGAGTCATCTGGACATGGTACTGCAGCAGTATTGTTAATAGCCAAGAGGTGGAATGAACTTAAATTTACATCAGCACATGAAAATGTACACATACACACAGTGGAATATTATTCAACCATGAAATAGAAGGAAATCTTGAGTTTTGCAACAATGTAGATAAACCTGGAGGACATTGTGCTAAGTGATATAATCCAGATACACAAAAACAAACTCAGTATACTCTCACTTACATATACAATCTTTTTAAAAATGTTGAACTCATAGAGTCTAGGAGCTGAGAGTGGAGAAACAGGAAGATGCTGGTTAAAGGATATAAACTTTCAGTGCTAAGGTGAATGAATTCTGGAGATCTAATGTACAGCATGGTGACTAGTTACTAATAATATATTACATACCTGAAATTTTTTAAGAATAGGATGAGTTCTCACCACATACAAGCACATAATGGTGTGGTGATGGATGTGTTGATTTGATTGTAATAATCATTTTACAATATATATCAAATCATCATATTGTATACCTTGAATATATATAATTTTTATTTGTCAAATGCACCTCAATGAAGCTGAAAGAAAAAAAAATTCACCCTCTCTTCCAATGCAACTCAAACAGATGGAAAACAACATGTTGCCATGGTGACAAGTCTGCTTAAATTCCTGACCTTGAACCTCACTAGACCTAGACTTGGCTTGCCTCCAAGAAGCCATACTGTATTTCCTCAGATGAATTACTCCTCCACTCCTCTGGACAACTATGTCACACCTTTTCCTCTCTTCTCCAACCTTCATTATCTGCTCACCAATCTCACTCTCGTTTGATGACTTTTCTTCCCGTTTCTCTGAGAAGTAGAAACCGGAAGGGAAAACCTACAGCACCCAGAAGGCTGCCAGTGGCCTACTTATTACCTCCTTGTCAGATCTGGCTGGATTGGCACCGTTTTGTTGTTGCTGTTGTTATTTGTTTTGTTTTGTTTTGTTTGTTTTACCAGCTGGGGGTTCCACTTACCATCTCCTTCTTATCTTCCTGGAAGTGTATATCCACAAACATTTTTCCAACAACATAAGGGAGTGCACTTTCAATAAAATTGACACATTTGTCCCATTGAGGCAGCAAAGTTGTGGTCCCCTGAATTACCTGTGGGAGATAATCAATCTGGTTGAGCTTCATTTTGATAAAACGTATGATCAAAAAAACCTTCAATCCACCTAAAGAAAAGAGTCTACAAAACCTTGCACAACCCAACTCCTATACATGTGCCAGACAGTAGGGCAAAGGTGAAATCAGATTAAGAAAAACATTCTGCTTCTCCCCACTTATATATAAATCTAAATGAAAATGTTTTGACAGGGGGAAAATAATGTATTTCGCCTTTCTTTCTGAGTTTTTCCATTAGCCTAAGGATCTGGACAATGGCATAGCTTTTCTGTGGTCAGCAGGGATAGGAGAGGATCATGTTCAAATGTCCAGATAGTACTTAATGTCCATTAAGAACTGAAGTTCCACCAAGAAATTTCGAGGATCATTGGTGATCAAAGTTCCTGCCAGCCAGCATTTCCTTGCTCTCTGTAGTATACTCGACGAGGCAGATCAGGAGAACATGGCCCACCACGACCAATCTAGGGAGCATATTTACACTGTGTCACAGCAGGGGACACACTGGTAAACAAGTAAAATACAGATGGAAACGCTTTTCCCATCTGTCCTGATTATACCATTATAAGAAAACATTTACAAACAAGTAAGGAACTTCCAGAGCAAGATATGGAAAGTTCAAATCTTTATTTGCGGGGATGAAAACAGAGGAAAAATGTCATTTAAATAGTCCCTGGTGGCTGGGGATGCAGGCAGACAGGGAAAGAGGGGGGCTCTGAGGATGGTAAGCAGAAGCGCCCCTTGCACAATATAAGACCCAGGTTGCTGGAGGAGGGCAAAAGTGATTAATGCTTAAGTTCACCTATTCTTCCTCTGCTTTCTGATAACATGACCCCTGTCAAAGGTGACAGATGAATCTATTTTTAAAACCTCTAGAGAAAGAGCTCCTACAACCTTCTTTGGCAACTTAAGATTATATTTAGCACTTCACACTCAAAAAACATCCCCTCATATCTAACCTCAAATTTTTAGACACTACTTCTTACACCTCTCTCTCCCTCTCTCATTCTCTTCACAGTGGGGGTGGGAAGCAGCTGGGTACTGTCTTTTATGTGATCCATAAAAGATAAAAATACACTCACATTAAAAAGTCTACTTGTTTTGTACCTTAACAATTTGATATGACCTAAATATATGGAGTTATTTTATGCTATCCTCTATAAAGTGACTATTTTTTTCAATCTTTATTAGTACATGTTTGCAGAACATAATGATTACATTCCTCATGGGGAGTTGGTACAGGTACCTGACACACCTCAATTCATTTTTCAACCCCTTCCCCTCCCCTCTCCCCCACTTCCACCTCTTGGTCCCCTTCCTGTTTGCAAAAGATCTATCTCCCTATTTCCTATTATCTATCTTTTATTTTGCTCTTCTATTTTTCAATATAAATATCACATGGTTTCTCTTATATGAGAAACCCAAAATATAAATAAAGTGACCTCATATTCTAGTGACGTTAAAGGGTCAAGATGTACCCAAACAATTGCACTACTCTTCAACTGCAATGGCCCACTAAGAATTTCTGTATTTAACTAGCTTTTCTAATAATTAAAATGTCTATTAAAAGAAATCAAAGCTTATGAGATTTGCTGTTCACAACTTTAACTTGATAGATAGAAAAATGAAATACTTTTTTGAAGTCACAAAATTCGTAAGTCCTCGAGTGGTAGCAGAATTGCTAAAATGCAAGCCTCAGAAACATGGATAAGAGTAACATCTGTGTCAGTTAGGAGGCAGCAAGAGCAGTCGAGGAGCGAAGACTCAAGAGCCAGGTGAGTGGGGAGAAAGAAATCAATTCTGGCACTTAAGTGAGGCCTCCGAGGAGATGGAACTGGGGCTGGTCTCATGGGCCTAGGAGAATTAGGATAGACTCAAGATTAAAGATTTAGGGCCGGTGAGATGGCTCAGCAGCGTAAGCGCCTGCCTGGCAAGCGCGAGGGCTGGAGTTCAACTCCCGGTACCCACATACGAAAAACAAGGGGCCGGTGATATCACTCAGCGGCACGGGCGCCTGCTGGCACGCGAGGTCCTGAGGTCGACCCCCGATACCCACAAAAAAAAAAAAAAGATTAAAGATTTAAGCAATATTAAAAACAAAATTATGCCAGGTGTGTTGGCACACGCCTGTAATCCCAGCACTCAGGAGGCTGAGGCAGGAGGACTGCTTCAAGTTTGAGGCCAGCGTGGGCTACATAGTGAGTTCAAGGCCAGCCTGCATTACAAAGCAAGACCCTGTCTCAAAATAAAAAAAGGCATAAAAACAAAATTATAACCCCAAATTAAAAATGAAACTTACAATCTAACATATATATATCATGCACATTTTGAATATTCAGAACACTGAAAATAAAAACTAGTTTGATGCAATAGATTAAGAAAACATTCCTCCAGTCTAACTGAAACCTTGTACTCTTTGGTCATCATCTCCCCTTTCCCCAGCCCTCCCCTCCCCAGCCTTCAGTCATCACCATCCTACTATGTTTCTAAGAGATAAATTTTTAGATCTCATATATACATGAGATCATACAGAATTTGTCTGTCTCTATTTGAAAGGTATCCCACATATAAGTAAGAACATACTGAATGTGACTTTCTGTACATTGTGATAGCATACATAGTAATAATAATTGTATATTTCAAATTTGCTAAAATAGATTTTAATGTTCTCAACACAAAAAGATACATTAGTAAGATGATAGATGTATTAACTTTGTTTGAATCTTTCTATAATGTATAGATAGCTCAAAACATCACAACATACACCAATAAATATACATGAGTATCCCAATTACTGTTTGTCAGTGAAAATTTAAAAATAAACATAAATAAAAATATGTTAAAAGATAGTTACAAACATATCACTAACAAATGTTAAAACTACAATTAAAGTTGCCCAGTTTAAAGCACTGGGAAAAACAGAAGTAAGTGGATAAGTAGAGTAGAGTTTGGAAACAATGTGATAGCCCTGTCACCATAAATATATCTTTATTCAGCACAATCAAGATAAAGTTCGAATGTACTTTTAGGGTATATAAGTTACACCTGAATGAAAAGAATTTTAAGAAGTAGAGTTTGAGCTACCAATTCCCTCTATTCCATCCCTAAAGATGATTTTTATTGGATCAGTTAATGCACACACTGCTCTGGCATGTAAAGTTATCTAGTGATGTAACACTGCAATTTTCTTAAACTCACCCGTGAGAATTCCAGCCACCTATATTGAAAGCGCCTGCTAAGGTTTGGAATTCTGGAATAAACCATTCTCCATACCAAATAGTTGGCAATGGTCCTGTTAACAGAGAAAAGTGCACGTTTATTGTATTTTCGGTCAATATCTGATGCTCTGCAGAACACCTTCAGAGAAACGATTGGCAAAGCTCCATGGAGACACCTCTGGTTCATATAAAAATGCAGCATTTTCACTGGAGAAATGACATGAGATGATACAATGTCAATGAGCACAACCAAAATTGGCTTGCCTCTCACCACCTACCACAGCTAGACGAAATAAAGATTCCAGCCCCAGGCCTAAGAGTGTACATTTTGATTTCCCTCTAAGGGCAGAGAATCCACAATTACCCAGCTTTTCATGTCAGGAAATTGTGAATACCTCTGAATTACAGGTGACTTGGTACAATTCACACCTATTCTTTGCCTTTGGAAACTAACAGCAAAATATTGACTAGTATCAGTCATCTAAATTTTCACCCTGGTTTTATACCCTGCAAGCTCAGGCAAGTCACTTAAGCTCTCTGATTTATGTTTCCTTTTAGTACAATGATGATGATCCCCACCTCACAGGGTTATGGTGAGGTTAAAATGAATAACTAAATGCTTAGCAAGGATACTTTCCTAAGCTTTTTGCTGTTGTTCACTTCCAAATATATGAACAATCCCATATGTTTCTGTAATGCGCATAAAACATATTTTTAAAACTCTGTTACATTTTAGGTGTTGCCTTTTTCTAAAAGCAAAAGATGCCCTGACCTCAGAAGGATGTGTGATCTGAGTTAATTTCTAACTTAACAGTGATGATGGATTTTGTGTGTGTGTGTGTGTGTGTGTGTGTGGGTACCGGGTGTCGACCTCAGGACGTCGCACACCAGCAGGCGCCCGTGTCGCTGAGCGATATCACCGGTCCTTTTTTCGTCTGTGGGTACTGCGAGTCGAACTCAGGACCTCGCGCTTGCAAGGCAGGTGCTTATGCCACTGAGCTATCTCACTGGCCTTGATGATGGATTTTTAATGACCCATCTCCTCTCAGCTGTGCCATTACCATGGTGAATAATAACACAAAGTCCTAGAATGGCTCTTGGGTCCATCTGAAACTTGACAGCAGTATGGCATAGTGATGCTAACCTTCTCATCAAAAACCACCGCACTCTCATTTGCATGGTGCTCTAACAAGGGGGACCTACACTCTTATCAGAAAAAAATTTTGCAACATATATGCCAATACACAGATGTTTATTTTAATTTATATAACAGTGTAAGTAATATATCAGGGATATTTAAACAAATACAGAAATAAACATTTTAAAAGATAAAATCAAATTATTTTCAAAAGTCACTAATCCTTCAAACGCTTTTGTCATTCTTCAAGACATATTACTTGTATAGGATTAGGTTAATACAACTGTGGGTATAAATCCACGTTTTATATAGTCTTCTTAACTATTTAAAGAATTTTGACATAACCTTGTCAGATTACCATTTTCCTCCCTGTCATCTAGCTAACCAAGATGGCACACTAGTGCAGAAGAGCCATTTTCACCATTTTTTTGTTACTTGCTTCTGCTTACATTATTAGTAATAGCTTTAATTTCTGTTGCTCCGCAGTAATTTTTAAGCCACTTGTCAATGTAAGGAAGATTAAACTAGACTAGATAATAAAACTCATAAATCTACATATGTACACAAAGCAACTCAAGGTTATTTTCGATCAAGTGAATGGAAACAAAACTGAGAGAGAACCCCTGCTATATGTGCCATCAGGATCAAGTGAAGGGTCCATTGCCAATTATATAGAACTTATTGAAGCCTCATTATTTTTTCAATTGAAGAATAAGGATCTAGAAGTACTAAATTTTTCTTCTTGGACCCAAGGGATCTTGCTGGGGTGAACACACTCCCTCTCAGAGACCGCCACCTAAATCAGCCAAGTGGAGCCCTCATCCACGCTCTGTTCAGGACACTGTAATAAACATGCCATTTTACATCATTCCTTTGATCTTCTGGGTACACACCCCCACTTCTGTACAAGATGATCAGTGCTCCTTGAGCATCTGCCGTGGGTTCAGTATTGTACAGATACCTTGAGAAATGTAAAGCAGGGACTCAGCATCTGCTTGAACTCAGAGAGTTCAAGATTTCAGTTTGTGCATATAACTTTGTTTTTTTTTTTTAAGTGAAGGGATACGCTGTAAGTAGATATGGCATCAGTTATGGCTTAGATCAAGAACGATCCCCACAAAACTCTCATGTACTCAGAGGCAAGGCTTTTGGAAGGTGATTGGATTTTGGGGGTGCTATAGCTCAATGTGATGTTAAGAGGTAGGGCCTGACTACAAGAGGCAACTCACGGGGGTGTGACCTGAAGGGTAGATCTCCCTACCCTGCTTCTCTCTTCTCTGCTTCCTGGCCTCTGGGACATAAGCAGCTTTCCCCTGTGGCAGGCCCTTTCACCATGCCATTTCCGTATTTGAGCCTGCCAACCATGGACTGAAACTTCTGAAATCATAATCCAAAATAAACCTCTCCTTTAAGTTGTGGGTGTCAGGTATTTTGTCCCAGCAATGAGAAAGTAACTAATATATAATCCTTCTTTCATTGACTCAGTTAATACACTCTGAGCACTCATATATGCACTAACAGTTCTAGGTGCTGGGGAGATGGAGAGATGATGAAAATATACTCCCTAATGTCCCAGAGCTCATAGCTGAGCAGGGGAGATGAGGTAAGTGCATAAATAATTATTTGGGATACCCTGGCACCCAAAAGTGCATGCCAGACACTTCCCTAGAAGAACAAAGACCTCACCCCGAGAAACAAATGTAGGCTTCAGGAAAGGAACAGGGTCTGAGTCACTCTTAAAGGATGGAAGGCTTTAGCGTAGGTAGCAGAGTGTGAACAGGCTAATAACAGAGGAATAGGCTATGTACTGGAGGGGATGATGAGCACAGTCACTGCTCAATAAAGTAGGCAGAAAGGCCAGTCATGCTGGAGAGATGCAGACAGCAATCATGGTCTAGAGCAGTGGCGATGAACCTACAGCACACATGCCACAGTGGGCTCTTTGTATCACTGAACGCTCTAAAAGGTTTGCCACACTGGCCTAGAGTCCAGCATGTCAATGAGGTAGGCTCTTGGCCCTATGCAAGATCTGTGGTTTCTTTGTCCTTAAAATACTGCTTGCTGCATTATGAGCTATCCTGGCCGCAGAAGTATATATTAGAAGGTCAATGGCTGGCAGATGTCCTTCCACGAATTCAAAAGATAGTCTCTCCAGGGGGTGGTGATGAGCCAGATCAAGTGAGGAAGTTGTAGGGTGGAGCACACATCTTGGTGGTAGAAGAGGCAGTGTGGCAGAAGGAGAACTGGTCTTTAGAAGGAGGGGGCTTTCCAGCCTGCAGAATCACCGCACATAGCCTTCTCCCACTATCTATAGTCCTTACATCACAGCTATAAGGGATATGTTATTGTACCCATTTTACATATTAGGAAATTTGAGGCTTAGGACCACTAAGTAAACTCCTCATTACACAGAGTGTGTGTCTTAAATTAGTAGAATTACCTAGGGAATTTTTAAAGGTTAAGCTATACCAGGCCAATTAAATTATAATCTCTAGTGTAGAAACCAGCATATTTTTTAAGTCTTCCCACCAAGTCCAACATGCAGCCAAGTTGAAGAAGCACTGTAATAAGCCATGGGGGCCAGACCAGAGACAGGTGTGTCCCACTGTAAAGCCTGTGTATTGTTCCCTACACCATACAGCAATGAACGAAAGCCTAAGTTTCCCTGGCCAGACACTGAGACCCCAGTGAAAAAATGAAAAAAAGACTGAAAAAAATGTGCTTTGCAGAGATCTATGAACACACAAAAGAATAGTCAGGACTTCCTGGCCAAGGCATTACTAGGATGAGAGCCTAACGATGAGACCTCTGAGAGCAACAAGATGGAATGCTGCGAAGCTCGCACAGCAAGACAATGGTGTTGATGAGTTGTTCCAGGGTGTTATAAATATGCTGACAGAATGCTACGGAGCACAGCTCAGGAGTGCTAATATTACCACGCCAGGAACAGATATGACCATAATGACGGAAGCACTGCCACCAAAGGCTCAGATACATCAAAAAACAAAACAAAAATCAAACTCAGCAATAGTCCTTGAAAATAATACATAACGTCTTTTTTCAAAAAGCATTTTCAGCAGTATGGTAATTTCCCCAAATGGCAATAAATAACATAGAGAAAAGCAAAGCATCCCCGAAGAGAAACCACCACTAAGAAAGCAACATGAAATCCTTCCCCAAAGCCTCTGACTTGGAAGATTTGTTTTTTTAAGAAGTTTTTGCTACCTCATGTTCTCAATTAACAACAGCTTACATTTATATTACATTTAAGAGATGAGAAAATACTTTCTTTGATCCTCATGACAGGACTTTGGAGTAGTTGTTATTATCATCATTCCTGTTTTCAGATGAAGAAAATGTAAGTCAGAGGTCAAGGACATGCCCCATCCAAGACCAATATTTAGGTCTTCAGATTCAAGCTTACATTTTCTCCTCCCCATCACACTACCTGAGGTGAGCCAGAGAGTCCTTCTCAAAGGTTGCAATAGCCAAAGAGATCTTCCTAAATCCCATACGCCACTCAGGCATATGTCTCAAGCAGTAGTTCTCAAAGTGTGTAGGGCCAGTAGCTTCAGTAGCTCCTGAACACTTAATAGAAAAGTAGGGTAAATTTCTGATTTACCCTAGTCCTAGTAAATCAGAAACTGGGAATGAGGACAGGCCATCTGTTTCAGCAAGCCCCCGAGGGGATTCTAATACACATCAGGTGCTGGTATAGGAAAACTCCATCTTCTCATCTTGCTGCACATGGCAGCTCAACCAGGACTTCCTAAATCCTAGATGGGTGCTTCTTAAACTTCAATATGTATATGAATCACGTGGGGGATGTTATTAAATTGCAGATTCTGATTCAGTAGGTGAGGGTCAAAGTCTGAGATTCTGTATTTCTGACAAGCCCTCAGGTCATGTCCATACTGCCCTTCCGTGGAGCAGACCCTGAGGTGCAAGGCTCCAGATAACCCTCAGGAGAGCTGAGCCTCACGAGAGGTCCAAAAATGGCCTACTTTCCAGATAAGATACTGAGGTGACTTGCCCAGCTAGAGCTACCTTATTTTAATGTACACTGTGCTTGCTTTATATGAAAATGACACTAAAGATAAGCAAGCTCACAAGGGCTTGGCAAAACTCCCAAAGGTCTTGATATCCCACCCCCACCAAGAAAAGTATTAGATGGGAAGCACTGGAGGTAGTCTCAAATCAGAAATGGAGAGATGAGATGAGGGAAGTCTACAGTGCCCTTCTCAGCAAGTAATATATTAGTAAATGTTCACCAACTGCCTTGCCAAAATAAAAATGATTTGCAACATTTGCTAACTTCCACGATGTAAAACTTCCATCATTGTTCATTTCAAACTATTGATGAGAGATCACTGAGCATAGAGGTAGGAAGAGATGCAAGCAACTTTGAAGAATCCCTCACATCCCTGTCTCCTCACCCTCTTTTCACCTCAATTACCAACTTCTTTTCTCCATGGTGGCTTCCAGCTCATGTCTCCAATGGTCCTTCCCCAGCCAGCTACTCATTTGAACTGCAAGGGCAGTGTCTGGAATCACCCCTCTTGGAGAGCTCATTGCTCTAGTTTGTGGAATATACCACCTACCAAAGAGTAAGTGCCACCAGTAACAGTAAATAATAATGGTGGTTAGCATCATCATGACCTCTACTTGATTTTCATAGGCAGATTCTCAGAACAGAGACACAGCAGAGACACCTGTCATGAGAAGGCACGGATGGCTGTTTCTTCAGTGGTGCCTCACAGCAGAGGTGGGAGGATGCTGGGAACAATAAGGTGAAGCCTGTTTTGTATATATCCCAAACCTGAAGCAGCCCCTCAGCTTCCAAGCCACCTGCCTTGAAGTTGACATCTGAGTTCACACTAGTCCCAACACCCTAGAAGCTTGACATCACCTTTACCCACTCTCCTGGAGAACTGTTCCTTATCTTTTGAGATTGTGCTCATGTGTCATATCCCTGGTGGTGGTGATGAGGCATCTGACATCCGGTTAACCTCTAGAGATTTTAAAGAAGTGTCCACTGTGTGAGAAGCACCATGCTATGTCTCAAAGCTCCAAAAGGAATTACAAGAGTGCTTGCCATTACGTGCCCACTATGTCATGGCGGGGAGGAAGAAGTGGCACTAAAAAAAAAAGCGATCATTTCAAGAAAATGAGATAAGTTCTTTGATAGAGGTATGTTTTGGAAAATTCCAAATCCTTTTCCTCCAGCCACACAGACTATTTTCCAGCTTCCTTCACAGTTAGATGAGTCACATGACTGAGTAATGGCTTATGGAATATGGGTCAAAGGGACATATCCCACTTTTAGGCCTTCCTACAAATACCTATGTAATCTCTACTTTCTCTCTTTTGCTATCTGGCAGCTGAATAGAGAGGGTGCCAAACCCTCAGAAGAGGAGAGAGCTGAAAGGTTGAAGGATACTGGGGTCCTGAGTCACTACTTGGAAGAAACCTGACTTGCAGGGACACCCATATTGGACTGTTCCATGAGCAGAGGGTACAATTTTTATTGCACAAGCCAATGAGAGTTTGAGTTACTTGTTACAACAACTAGCTTATCATGGCTTATATAGTAACTTTGGGGACCCAAGAGGAGCTTCCCTCAACTAGCCTTGTAAGATTACATGAGAGAGGATCAAACATGATCAGTAAGGGCTGGGGAAGTAGCTCAGTGGTAGAGTACTTTCCTGCTGTGCACAAGGTTCTGGGTTCTATCTCCAGCACCAAAAAAAAGTAAATGTGATCAGCAACATAAAATCTCACTGTGATATCCAAGTAAGGTGTTGTTGATCTTCACAAGACACATACAGTGTCTTTAAATCTCACAAGAATACACAGAATTCAAGTTGTGTTTTGATGAATTAGCTGTTCAGGGATAAATTGTGTGAAATATTTGAATTTTGTGGGAAATAAAAATTGCATTGTGTCCTGATTTTAAATGAAGTTTTATATATATGCAATGTCTGCAGTTACTTTCTATCTACATTTTCTTCTACTGTTATTCTCTATATTTACATCTTTGAAAGTTATCCTCCTGACAGGAACTAAATGTCCCTCCAGTCACACTTTTTCTTGCTCCCTGTTTTATGAAGAGTCCTGAAACAGGCCAGTACTAGATATGTGGTGTTCCCAGACACATACAAGGGCATGACCATCCACCAATTCCAAACTGGCTATACATTTTGCTTCCCCTTGGCATGGGGCAACAGAGGCACAGACTAACCAATTAACCTGATCCTGGATGAGGACAACACCTGGGGAGAGAAGGTAAGCCTGGAAAGATAGCAGACCCAGAGAGAAAGTACAGACCTGGACAGCAACTTTAGGAACTCCAGTGTTAACCCTCCCAAAGCGATTAAGTAAAAGACAACAACAGGAGACTTCTGTAGACAGAGAGTGGGCCATAAATAAACTCCTCTGAGAAGTGTAACCTCAGGCTTGGAAGGCCACTAGCCCTATCTTCCATAGGGAGCAGATACCACAAGTGTCCACAACAAGTCAAAGAATCCACTTGAACCCCACCCAGTAGCCTACATCCAGCAGAGACCAGAAGGCTGATGGCATCTCCCATCTACCAACTGTAGCAAGGATGTGCCTTGGCTTGGATGGTAACCACAGTATGGGGTGAATGGACCTCTGGTGCAGGCAGGGCACCTTAAAAACCCATACACCCTAAAGCTAGGTGGAGAAAATCGTGACTGGCTGGATCCCAAGACTAAATTTTTCTTTGACTCAATCCTTTTCCTTGATTTTTCTATTTGTTATTATTTTTCTCTTTATTTCATTAGATTTTTGAAAAGTTTGAAATTGTTTTCTCCTTTGTTTGACTTTTCCTCTTTTACTTTTTCTCTCCTTTTCTCTTTTCCCCTTTCAACTTTTTCTCTTCCTTCTTATCTTTCATTTCCTGTATTTTGCTCTGTTCTTTCTCTTTTTTTCTTATTTATTCTTTCCTGTGACAGTTCTCTAGCTATTAATTTCCTTTTATTCCTCAACATGACCCTCATCTTACCTTTCTCTTTTCTCATGTCACATTGATTAATTTTTTAAATTTTGCTTTTTTCATTGTCTACTTCCTGAACAGAACTCTGGCTGCACAGGAAATAGTATCAAGAATCAACAAATGGAATCATATCAAATTAAAAAGCTTGTGCACGCTGGGTGAGGAAGGTGTCCAGTCCCTAACCATGCCTGGCCTCAGGGCCCGGGCAGCACTGCCCAGTCCGTGCAGGCCTCGGCTCGCTTCTTCAGCTCCGGGCAGATCCCAGCATTGGACGGGCTGGGTCTCGGTGTTGTCTCTGGGAGCTACCCCCCCCTTCCTCTCCCCCAGACTGCGTTAATAAATCTGCAGAACAAGAAAAAAAAAGCTTGTGCATAGCAAAAGAAACAACCAACAGAGTGAAAGACAACCTACAGAATGGGGGGAAAATTTGCCAGCTATTCCTCAGACAGAGAACTAATATCTAGAATATATAAAGAACTCGAAAAAATTGGACCCCCCCAATACAGGACCCAAGGAAAAAAATGGGCAAGTGAAATAGACACTTCACAGGAAAAAGAAATACAAATGGCCACTAAACATGTGAAGAAATGCTCAACATTGCTGGTCATTAAACATAAAACAACACTGAGATTGCATCTTAGCCAAGAAAGAATGGCGATCATCAAGAAATCAAATAACAAATTGGCAAGGCTGCAGGGGGAAAAGGCAACCCTTCTACATTGTTGGTGGGAATGTAAACTAGCACAACCACTATGGAAATCAGTATGGAAATTCCTCAAAAACCTAAAAATAGAAGTTTTATTTGACTAAGCTATTCCTTTTCTAGGTATCTTCCCCAAAGAGTTAAAGACATCATATTACAGTGATACATGCATACTTATGTTTATAGCAGCACAATTCATAATAGTTAAATCTTGGAAGCAGGTTATATGTCCATCAACAGACGAATGGATAAAGAAAATGTGGTATTTAAACACAGTGGAGTATTACCTGGCATAAAGAAAGATAAACTTGAGTCATCTGCAGGAAAATAGATGTGCCTTGAGACCATAATGTTAAGTAAAATAAATCAGATGCACAAGCTTAAATATCACATGGTTTCTCTTACATGAGAAACCCAAATTATAAATAAAGAACAAAATACCCAACAACCAAAGTTAAAAGACGAAAGGTTTATCTGGCTTACAGTTTGTAGAGGTTTCAGTCCATAATCTGCTGGCTCCAAGGCAGGGTATAATGGCAGAGGGGCATCGCGGAGGCAAAACAGTTCATGGTGGGCAGAAGGTAGTAAAGCAAGCAAGGGACAAGCCTCTTTCTGTACCTTATATTGTATCCAGGTTACCAGGATTTAGGGTGGTGCCAAACCAATTAATGGACTGATTTAGTAATCACCCATTCTTAATCCTAGCATTGGACCATGAATCAATCACACACACAATTCGGCCACCTCAAAAAACCCCACCTATGACTGCATGAGGATTTGGGAGGATATCTAGACATAAGTGATAACATTAGGTATTTCTCAAATGGGAAGGGGATCAAGAGATGGAGGTAAGGGGAAGGAGGGGAAGGAAAGGGGATGAAAAAAGGAACTAAGATGTGTGATGTATGGCACCAACTCCACACAAGGAATGTAAACACTATGTACTGCAAACACATACTAATAAATATTAAATTAAATAATAAGAAAGGAAGGAAGGGAGGAGGGACATAGGGAGGTATGGAGGGAGGGATGAAAGAAGGAAGGGAGGGAGGGAGGGAAGGAGGAAGGGGGAGAAAGGGAGAGGGAGAAGAGGATGGGGAGAGAGAGAGAGAGAAAGCCCTGCAGTTCTGAAGTATAACCATCACCAAAACCCAATTTATCCCTGGTTGTAAGTTAGTATTTTAAAAATAAAATTAATGCAATTTCCAAAAGTACCCCCAATTTTATAAGTGAAGGTAATAGAGGAAAGTAGAAGAAACTGACTCACCAGGTGCTGCACAATGAATACATAGTGTGCCAAACCCCACAGTCTAATGGAAATTATCAACAAAATTTAAAATATGTTCAGAAACTCACAGGCATATAAGCAGAAAATCAATTGTGTTATACTTCATAGTACAGGTTGAGCAACCCTAATTTGAAAATCCAAAACCTGAAATGCTCCAAAGTCCAGAATTTTTTGAATGTCAACTTGACACCAAGAGTGGAAAATTCCCCACCTGACCTCATATGAAGGGTCACAAACAAAATGTAGCATAAAATTGATATATAAATAATACAGTATAAAATTATCATCAGGCAATGTATATATGGTATATATGAAACATATGAGTCTTTTGTTTAGAGTTTTATCCCATCTCTAAGATTATATATATATATATATATATATATATATATATATATGCAAATATTCTAAAATCTGAAATCTAAAATGTTTCTGTTCCTAAACTTTTCAGATAGGGGATACTTATCTTATATTTCAAAGCTAGCTGCTTACAAAGAAAGTGTGTAATGCAGTGATTTCCCCACCACCCAAAGAAGCTAATCACAACACCCCAGGACTGCTTGTTTAAAATCCAGATTCCTTTTCATTCTTTTGGGAAGATACCCAAAAGAATTAGAAACATCATACCACAGTGTTCCCATGTTTATAGCACCAGTTTGTAAGAGCTAAATCTTGGAAACAACCCAAACGGCCATCAACTGATGAATGGATAAAAAAAAGAGGTTTTTTTTTTATACAATGGAATACTACTCAGCCATAAATAAGGACAAACTTGAGACATTTATAGCTAAATGGGTGAACCTTGAGACCGTACTCTTAAGTGAAATAAATTGGACTCACATGTGTAAATATTGCATTGTCTCTCAGGTGTGAAAAGCTGAAAGTGTAAATAAGGACTATAATGTTTAATAGATATTGAGAAATAAGAAGAAATTGCTCAAAAGGAAAGGGGAACTGGGGAGGGGAGGAAGGAAGGGAAAAGAAAAAAATGAGGGAGAAAAGGATAAAATGGAAACAAAGCTTTGTAAAATAAGGAGAGCAAGAGGGGTTGAAGGGTAGGGAAAGGAATATGAAAAAAAGGAAAAACTAAGATATATCATGTACAGGTACAAGTTCCCTAGCATGAATGTGATCATTATGTATATCTAAACTGTACCAATAAACTTAAATTTTAAAAATATCCAGATTCCCGGGCCTCCCCCAGCACTACTGTATCAGACTCTGTGGAGGAGAGCCTTGGAAATGTGCATTTTCAACAAAAGGTCAAGGTAATGCACCTGGCATTACTACCCTACTGAACACACTTGGAATAGCCAAGGTTCTGCCCCACAAGTGCACTTAACTGTAAATTCAATTTTCATTTAGAAAATTTTCAAAGAATCACTGCCTATCTCTGAATGGGAGACTTGAAAGCAATTGTATCATTTCTTCTCTCTCTTGACTGTTTATTTCCCTCAATGAACATGGATTACTTTTATCATCAGAAGGAATCTTAAAAAGAGCAGCAACTCTGCAGTGGGTCTAAATGCTTCCAAGGTTGGGGACCCATGCTGCATTTTATTCCCAGGACTTTTCCAGGTCCCTTTTTTTTTTTTTTTTTTTTTTTTTTGTGGGTACCGGGGGGACGACCTCAGGACCTCGCGCGCCAACAGGCACCCGTGCCGCTGAGCGATATCACCGGCCCCTTTTTCGTATGTGGGTTCCGGGAGTCGAACTCGGGCCTTCGCGCTTGCAAGGCAGGCGCTTAAGCCGCTGAGCCGTCTCACCGGCCAGGTCCCTTTTTTTTAACATAACTCCTGGCAAGGTAGCCTTGTCTGAGTCCAGAGGAAAAAAATATGATTTTTAATCATGGCCCAGCAATTAGGTTTAGTGAATGGTTTTTGTAAATGTGTTGACCTTTTTGTGATTCATTTTCTGTAGTCAAAGCTGAATGGTTTAATGAACATGTAAATTTCTCATGTGGGCATTTTAGGACTTTTCTTTGTAGTACTGAACTAGCAAATCTAAAAATTCTAAAAGGTTCTTTACAGTGAGAAACACCTGACAGTTCCTAAATTTGTTTCATTAGTGCAATTTTTCTACAGCTCTCAAAAACAGTCTTATGTCTCTTCAGCATTGGTACTTTGGTTTACTGCCAGAAAGTGACTGACTAGAAAAGAAATGAGAAGAAAGGCAGCAAAAGACCAAGAATGAACTGGAAAAAAATTAATATGTTCATACAGAAATTTCAGGAAATAACATCATTCCATAACTCATTCCCAAAACTAATAAACAATTTAGGCTCTCAGACAGAACAGTATGGAGAAAGGCCAGAAATAAGGGCCAAAAACATTTTGCATTTGTTGTCATCATAGGAAGTAAATTACACCAGACAATGGTTTGGGCCAATTTATCACAAAGGGCACCATAATTGTCCTGTGACTCTTTTGCTGTAACTTTCTTTTAAAGCAGCTTTCAAAAGATGATAGAAAGAAGGCCTTTCTGATCTACAGAGAAAACAAAAGCCACAGTAAAATGTACATGAAAGTTCTTACTTCTTCCTCTCAGAACCCAATATCCTAAACAAATCTTTAAAGTACTGCGGGACACGGACCACCACATTTTCAGAGGGGCCAATGTCTTTCAGGTGGGGGTACAGTCTGGTATCAATGACCTTCTTGATGTAGCCCAGCCAGTCAAACTGAGGAGAGAGAGAGAGAGAAAAAAAAAAAAAAAGGAAAACTTTGTTAGGCAGCAAGTAAGAAGAAAGGCAAACAGAGTAGGCTGAGCAATTAAAGATACAACTGCTCACCTTTTACTTAACTAAAAGATAAAGTCTTGATTGGTGCCATTTATACTATGGACAAATGGAGTCTGTGTATGTGTAACGTGTGCACAGGGGCCATACTCTCTCTCACGCAGTAATCTGCACCCGTGCTCCCTGGGCTCCTCTAGCTTTCTCCTTCCTCCCGAGCTCTCTCTTCTTTCTCCATTCTGCTCTCGGGCCCCTAGCCTATTGCTCTGGTCTGTGCTCCCTTCCTCCCACACTCTCCCCTCATCTCCTGCACTTCTCTCCCTCCAATCTACACTCTCCTTCTCTCCCTTTCTTTGCACTGTAGTCTCCTTGCTCCCATACACACAGGTACACATTCCTCAGTACCTTACTGTCTTCTCCCTGAAACAGACTTTTTTAATCACAGGAAGAAACAAACACCAGCAGAATGTAGAGTGCCCTCCATTCTTCCCTAAAACACTCCTCGGTGTATTAGATTGGCTCCCCTAAAAGGCGTTTACTAACATTTCTTCCTTGTCTTTCTCTACTACTGAAATGGAAAAACAATTATTCACTTGCCCAGGATCCATTCCACTCCCCACTCCATAGTTAGGGGTGACCACATGACCCAAAATAAGGAAGATATCTGGGGATATTCTGGAAAGGCTGTTTTTTTTTCCTTAGAAAAAGAGTCAGATGTGGCCAGCACTGGTCCTCCCCCCTTCTTCTTGCCCTAATGGCAGATGCTATAATATATAGAGCTATGGTAGCCACTTTCAAACCATGAGTCATGAAACATGAAGTCAAAAATCAAATACACTGCCAGGCGTGGTGGTGCACGCCTGTAATCCCAGCACTTGGGAGACTGAGGCAGGAGGATCGCTGTGAGTTTGAGGCCAGCCTGGGCTACATAGTGAGTTCAAGGCCAGCCTGAATTACAGAGGAAGACCTTGTCTCAAAAAGACAAAACAGGGGCCAGTGAGATGGCTCAGCGGCATAAGCGCCTGCCTGGCAAGCGTGAGGGCCCGAGTTCGACTCCCGGAACCCACATACGAAAAAGGGGCCGGTAATATTGCTTAGCGGCACAGGCACCTGCTGGCACGCGAGGTCCTGAGGTCGACCCCCGGTACCCACAAAAAACAAACAAAAAATAATCAAATACACTAAGCACAGTAGAATGCAAAGATAAAAAGAACTTTGGTCTTTAACAATATTGTTTAACAGCTCAACCAATAGCAACTACCACCCATGTCTAGATTTTTATCATACAAGAAAATGGGCTTTACAGTTTTAAGCTACAATCAGAGAGATTTTCTGTTCCCTATAACAGAAGGCATCCTGATATCCACACAAGGGATGTTTTAAGTGATAGCTGACAAAGAGGATGATAACCAAAAAGACCGACAGTAGGTTTTTTACAAGGCAAAAATGTGTCCATAGATGAAATACAATCACTTGTAAAATGACCAGTTAAGAGAAAACTTCCCGGATAGTTTTGACCAACCTGGGGAATCATAGCACTCAGTTCAGAAATGTTCATTTTGTTGTACATAGCCTCACTGGTTCGGTTTTCATGCGGAATCATTATCTGTTGTGAAAAGACTTAAGTTATTTTTTCAAATGAGCCATTTCTTACTGCATGACTACTTTCTACATATGCCAAACATCTGCACAGTATTAAAAAGTTTTTCAAGGCTTTGGTGTGGTGCCAAGCTAAGGAGAGAGACAAAAAAGACAACACTTTCGGTAGGATTAAGAAAAATATTTTTTAAATTTACATGTTCTCTGCAGTGTAAAATATTGTCCCCAGTACAAGAACTTCCCAGAATGCCCTCTTTCTTTATAATGTGAGTGAGCAAAGTCCATTCCTGCCTCGGTATTGCCGGCCAAAGCGAAGGTGGATCATTGAGGCAAAGGTTCCACTTTCACTTCAGGTCTCCAGATGGTGATCTCAACATTTTCTGAACCACAGACCATCCCTTCATCTCTAAGGCCAATCTTCATCGAGGAACACAAGGCTATCTAGACACCACTGCTGTCCACATTCATTCTGCCAACAGCTCATTCCCTCGTGTCTCCTTCTTGTTTCTTTGGCCTTGAGATTCTCTTAGCCCTACTGCTTGGCTATGGATTCATTATCACCTAGACACATACTTCAAAACCTGCATCTCCAGCCCTGACTCTTCACACTCTTTCCATTCCAAATATTCATGCCCAACACCAAATCCAAGCTTCTGGCTTCCGCCATCTTTAGCCTAATCTAACAACAGCAACAGTGATTGTCTTCCTCGAGGGTCATATTAATCACTTCCACTGATAGACAGTAGCTTCCGTATCACCCCAAATAACAGCATGATCATGTTTTGTGGCCTTCTACATTTGATTTTCTTACATTAAACTTGCTACCTTCCACCTCACAGATGGCCTTATACCTTTGCACCTCCTATCCACCGTCACCACCTCCATGGTTTGAACTATGATTCATGATTTTGCCTGAGATTTGTGTTCTCTAGCAAGCCTTTCCAATTAAACTCAAAGCCTACACCATCAACAAGACCTCTCCTTATGGACAGCCTCAGTGGCTGGGATTGGTGAAATGCACACTTTCATGGCTGTCTTTACCAGGATTTATTTGGGCTTGATTGGGCTATCCTGCCTCCTCAGCCTCAGAAGGTTCTCTAAGACTACATATCTCACTAATTTTCAATATACTCAGTGACCCAAAGTATAAGAGAAGGAGGAGAGCATTCCTATCAGTTCAAAAATCCACATACCATGGATTGTTCAAGGCAAAATCACAGAGGGCTGAGTGGCAGGTACTTGCCTCCTCTTTTCCAAATGCTTCAGTGCCCTTAGCTTCTCCCTGCTCCTATGTACCTTAGAGTTTCCTGGCTGTATGTGAATCATCATCTCAGAGAATTTCCACATGCCTCTTCCTCTTTCCACTCAGGCTCGAAGCCCCAAGTTGGAGCCCTTTGGCCTCAGAGCTGTTTTCACCTCTCTTCCAGCTACTCCCCTACACACAATGGATTTGTCACTTCATTTAGCCTCTTGACAATCCCCGGTCTTGCCTTAGCCCAGCTGTTTTTAGTTCCCTTTTTGGTCCAACTTACTGGCTCAGGGTAAGCCCTTCTCTGCTATATCAGACCTTTAGTCCAAATTAGATTTCTGGGCCTCTTATTTGCCTGGGAAGGGAATCCAGACAGCTTGTGGACATGGTTTAGAGGCACAATGTGGACGTCAAAACATCTGCAGCAATCTTCATGGTCTTCAAAGGTGACATGCAGGAGTAAACTTTTACATCACAAGGAGGAGTGTGGAGAGAGACTAATTGCCCCCTGACCCTTATCCTTCAGCCTTACTCCATACCACAACACATCTCTACCACCACCTCACAAAACTTGGACTCCTACTCACCTCAGTTTTACCAACTCCTATTATAAAAGATTACCAACCCATATGAAAAAGTTTCTTGGTACAAGTGTTTTCTGTTGTTGTTCACTACGAAGTTTCTCCAGAAGAAAATGTCACTATATTTTGTTCTCTCTGGACCTGGGTACATAAAGGACCGCTATACTTTGGTTCTTCTAGGAAAAGTTATTGTATAAACAAGGCTAATCATTTAGAATTTTTCATTATCCTAGCACAAATTTGTTTTAATATCTTTCTGTCCCTACCATGACCCTGAAAGAATTAAAGGTGACTTACTGAGAACACGAGACATGACACAATGGCATTCATTAAATCGTGGCAAGAGAGGAATGAAAAAGAAGGGTAGACACAAAGTAGCACCTGAAAGTCAGCTTTAAAATACTTTCCAGCACTCCATATATACTTTCTTTTTTTTTTTTTTTTTTTTTTTGTGGGTACCGGGGGGACGACCTCAGGACCTCGCACGCCAGCAGGCGCCCGTGTCACTGAGCGATATCACCGGCCCCTTTTTTTGTATGCGGGATCCGGGAGTCGAACTCGGGCCCTCGCACTTGCCGGGCAGGCGCTTAAGCCACTGAGCCATCTCACCGGCCCCCATATATACTTTCTACATCAAATTTTATGTCCAGTATTGGTACACAGGCTTCCTTAAGCCCAGATCTTATATCAGACTTAATCTGAGTGGGAAAGTATGAAAAGCAGCCTGAAGTAAAAGTAACCTGCGAGGGATGGGAGTGTAGCCCAGTGGTAGAGCACGTACTTAGCATGGGTGAAGCTCTGGGATCGATCCCTGGCACCACACACGAAATAAGAACCTTCCATTCAATTAAATCATTAAAGATTTATTAAACATCTATCTCCTATTTAAACCATAGAACAATTTCTGTAGGAAAACACATTTCTCTGTTGCTATTTTTGGGCCACAGCTGAGCAGCACATAGACATAGAATGTGCTTAAACTAGGTAGACAGCATGAAAAGCTTTTTTTCCTGTCATGGTTCTTGTTGCTGTCATTTTCTGGGAGGGTGCCATTTAGTCCTACCTGACCCAAAGGGCAATGACACAGAAGGCTGTTATTTAGTTGTGATTGATGATTTCATTCAGGATATACTGCCTTTAAAACAAAGAAAGGAAAAGGGAAAAGGAAAAAATGATTTTCAATTGAGACTTACCTCAGCTATCTTAATTTCCAGTCTAAGCGCTGACTTCATGTCATGCTCTGCTCGGGAGCTGTTAGCTCCTAAAAGCACGGCAGTGTCCACCATGAACTTGTAAAGGGCTTCTCGATACTGTAAGAGATGAAGAAGCTAGTGACCATGACAACAGCCTGGGAGGAAGTATGTTAAAGAGACACAGAAGAGCAGAAACAGCAAGTGGAAATAAAGTCCTTCATCTTCACTCTGTACTCAATGCACGGTACATCCATTATGAAATACCAGCCACTCACCTACCACTTTGGGAGGAAAAAAAGAGTGAGGAGGATGTGGGCACTGTTTCTGTGACACACAGAGAGGTCTAGCCATCAAATATCAAGAGAACTAGTCTTCCAGTAATGGGCGATATTATGGATACATGAAATATCTCCAAATGAGCCCAAGATAAAATGTTAAAGGTCAGGTGTCCTCTTTCCAGGCAAGTGAGGCTTTAATAAAATAATCGGAAAGGTCTGTTTCTAAAAGTAGGATGACTGATCATGAACACTGGCAGAAACTATGATTTGTTCTCATCCAGCTCAATTTACCCATCATCACACTAAGAAATAAAAGATGATTGCAGTGATTGCAGCCCTGTGTCTTTTTAGTTGTGTACAGTTTTCATAAAGTTCTCCTCCATAGCTCAGGGGAAAAAAGAAGGGAGAGAGGAAAGAAATGATGATAAGAAACCTAGAAAATAACAAATATAGAATTTCCTCCCTAGTGTACATCTTGGCTCTGTAAGTTATTCTTACTATGTTTCTGACTTCAGAACATATACAGTCCTTGGCATATGTCAAGCCCCTAATAAAAAGTGGTTGACTGAGTAAGCAAGTCTCACAAATAGTCTTAATTAGAAAGAATGTTTTGCCATTCCCATTTCAATTCAGGAAAACACTCAACCTACTCAATACACATGCAAGGTGGCTGGCTAGGAGCTCTGTGCATATGTTGGGAGAAGTGGTGCAGATGGAGAAAAAGTAATGCTCGAATCTGGTTCTCAAACAGTGTGTGATCCAGTGAGGAAGATAAACATTTAATTATTAACTATAACATTAGAGAGATCAAAATAAGTCGCTTGATAAAGTTAGCATGTGCTTAGAAACCCGAGAGCTAGAGAAGTCCAGCCTAAAAACAAAATGGAGGACATAGCATTTGAAGGATACAGTTTGGGAGCAGTAGGGGAGAATGAACTGCTTTTGTTGAGGGAAGAAGAAAAGGAGATGAACTGGGAAAGATGGCTTTGGGTCAAGCCATTAAGAAGCTTTGAGCTGGCTTCAAGGAATTTAGACCCTATCTGGAGAGCATAGCATGTTGGGAGAGGCACTTTGAGAATAGAACTTGTCAAGTGGTCCTAAGGAGAGGAGGTACCAGGTAAAAGGCTACTTGCTGTGTCAAGGCAAGAGTAGAAAAGAATCTAACTGTGGATGGCTGGAAGAGATGTTTCAAGGTAGAATTAATTGGACTTGACTAACTGCTTACAGGGGGCAGAGATGATTTTGAGCCTCGTTGCTGAGACCTCAATAGAAACAGAGGCTCTCCAAGGCTGGAAAAGCTTCATTATACTTTTAAAAAGGAAAACTTGCCAGCTCCCTTTGTTAAGCATCCTCATGCAGGAAGCTGCCTAGGATCTTGTCTAGTTTCCTGCCCTCCTGAGCATTCTGCAAACGAGGTTAGTATCAGCATAGACCCAGGACACCTACTAGGTATGAGACTCTTCGGGAAGTTCAGCTTCCAAAGTTACTGAAGTGTCAGAAATGAACCAGTTCTTTCCACTCTCAGGAAACGACTAGGGTTCCAAACCAACCCAAGCAGTCTAAGCTGACTGATCCTTTCCAGTTCTCTTTAATCTCTATTAACCTGGGGCACCTGTCAAAAATACAGATTCCCACATCCCACCTCAAGTCCACTAAGTCAGATTCTCCAGGGCTTGACATACAGTGAAAGTTTCCCATGTGACTCCAGCAGATTCAGAGCCACCGGTCTCCTGGGTTTCCCTCCTCACGCTTCACTTCTGCACTGCTCAACAATGAGTGCGAGGTCATTTTTCAGTTATTTCATTTGAGTACGCTGTCTGGCCGGTTACATTATGAGGGCACTGAGTAGGGGATTGTATTGAAACCTTGAGGCCCAGACTTCTAGCAGACAGAGAGAAGAATGGATCGCCTAAACAGAAGGGCTTTGCTTCCTGCATTAGGAATGTGGTCAGTGAACATGGATCGTAAAGAAGCAGGCATCTTGGAACAACTGATGAATCCAGCAGCAGCCTGACAGGCACACAGCGGAATACGAGTAAAACTTACAGACTTGGCTTCTGTGCTGTTGTCAAGGTAGTCTTCCCTCACAGCTAAGGAGAGTGTTGCTTGGTCCAGCTATTAAAACAAAAACAGACATTGTGTTAACAAATGTCATGAGATCACCTGTGTCCCAACCATATTTTGCACTTACCATTACCAAAAGAGTTCACTCGATTCAGAGCTGCATGCAAAGAAGCACTTCGGTTGTGACAGATCTTAAGTATCAGCGACCTGATCCTGCTTTGCTGATTCATAGCTTGTAAATTTTTTTGAGTTTCTGTCAACCCTGAATAGCACCAAGGCTCATGAGTTGCAACAGATCTTAGAGATTATCCACTTTTTTTCCCTTATTTGATGGAGGAAGAAACAAAAGTCAGAGACTGATTGACTTTCTCAAGATAATATGGTTGGGCAGAGCTCAGAGTAAATTCACCTTCTGGTACCAGACCCAGTATCCTCATCACTGCAGCATTTGGCAAATGGCGATCTGGATAAAATTGATTAATCAGACTATCTACCGCTGTACCTCTAAAATAATGTATTTTCTATTGGAAAGGAACCAAAAAATAAGAAATCTTCCCAAATTTGAAAATTCTCTCTGTTAAGGTGCTCAAAACACAATTAATCAGACAATTATATGAGTAGAATTATTTTGATGGAGGAGTATAGTATAAATTCTTGAAATAAAACTTTTAGCAGCAGAAACCCAAAAGAAACAAGATAGTCTTTTCAATGTACATGTTAGAAAAACTGGACATTATATGCGAAACAAGTAATCTTTGGCCCATAACTTCTACCTTGTACAAAAAAATAATTGAAAGTGAATCATAGACATAAATGTAAAACCTAAAAATATAAAACTTATGGAAGAAAGTATAGTGGAAATCTTTGTGTTCTTGGGTTAGACAAAGAATTTTTAGACATGACAATGAAATCATGATACGTAAAAGAAAAAGAACAAATTGGACTTCATTAACACTAAAAAATTTTGCTCTGTGAAAGACACTGTTAAGAATGAAAAATCAAGCCACAGAATGGGGGAATATTTGAAAATAATATATACCTCAAAGGACTTTCATCTGGAATTATAAAGAGTCCTCAAAACTCAACAATAAGAAAATTCAATTTAAAAGTGAGCAAAAGATATATATAGACACTTCACCAAGGAAGATATGCAGTTGGAAAATGAGCACATGAAAGTATGTTCAATATCATTAGTCATTAGGAAAATATAAACTGAATGCATAAGATACTACTATATGTCTATTAAAACATCAAAAAATATAATTTTTCATGAAAATCTCTTTTACATAAAACAAAGTCTACAAAGGGCAAGTTAACAGTCAGTGATGTAAGGAAAATTTTAAGGAAAAACATTGCTTTTTTTTTTGAAGAAATAAGATGCTTTCAAAACATCCATTTTTCCTGTGTGTATTGCCAAAATCCTCAAATTGTTTTGCTGGACCTTTTCTAATTGGCCTGAAACAATGAAGCCAGCCTGGCTTCTTCCTATTGCAATTCCCAATCTACCACTGTTTCTTCCAAAAACTTAGTAAGCCAGTATCATGAAACAAAATATTTTGATTAAGATGCTTTGACTTTCAATTAAATTTGGACCACTTGGAGACTCTTGAGAGCTTTAGTTTCACAGGAAAGGAAACTGCAGATAATATCAAGAAAGCCAAAAGTTCCTCTCATGAAATGAAGCTAAACTTGCTTGTTGTAAAAGTTTAGATAATTCAAGTGAGGTTACCAGACCGTTCATAAACCTCCAGATTGTTATGGTTTCTAGCGAACATTTTAAATACAGATTGAATAAGGTCAGTCAACTAAATCTCACTAGAAACAAGCAAACTCTTTGAGGCAAAAAGACTTTCTCAAAAAGCCAACATAGGGACGCTGTTACTTGAGGTTTTTTTGAATTCTTACATTTACAATTGATCTGAATATTGCCAATTAGAAAATAAAATTAATTTAGGAAATCTCATAATTGCAATAAAAATGCAAATTATCTTTCCCCAATTATAACTGATACTCTAATTATAATCCACCTTGTTAGGAGACAAAGTGGTAATACAAAACATCTGACAAGTTATGGTGTAGAAAAACAAAAGAAAAACTTCGTTTCCAACAGAGACTTTTCTTGCCATCATGAATTTTGCTGAGAACCGGAAAACGGCAGGCTCTTAAGTGAGGATGGCTTTAAGTTGTTGTTTTATATTAGGTGACCTTGGCCAACCAAGCATTCTTTCAGGATCACATAACATGTATTCAAATCTTTTATTATCCCTGAAATCTTCGTCCTTGCTATCTCCTGGCATAAAATACATCCAAACACATGTAGCAAGATAGTGTTTCAGGAACACTCATTTCTTGTATTTTTGTGTTTCTTTTCTCCCATTTAAGTCTGCAACAAATCCTGTACCATCTTTTGACAGGAGAGTTCTGCTGAGGGCCATTGTATGAACAAACTGCACATCTTTTGGATGAGGACACATCGGCTCACTAAAACAGGTGTCTTTCTCTTCACCCAGAGGTACCATATGTCCACCCAGGAGTATGGTGACAGTGCTGTCTCTGCCCAGGAGGCCATTTTTAAGAAACTGTGGGTTTGTGGGATTAGGCAGCAAAAGAAGTCTATGTTCTCATGCGCAAAGTGACCAGTCAGTGCCTCTAAAATGTAGCAGTATCTGAGAGGGAGAAGAGGCCCAGAGCCCCGGAATTTGAGAAGCACACCTGAAGAAGCCATACAGGATCCAGAGTAGCACTGTTCTCAAACACTAAATATTTGACGATTTGTGGTTATTCCAGGAGAAGGTTGAGAAATGGGGCAGCCAGGCGGGGGTGTGCAGTGTCCAGATCTAGGATCAGGTTCCCAGCAAAAAGTGGGGTGGAAGCTCAGGGTCAATCTTTGGGTTAACTAAAGAAAGATTGGGTTAACTAAAGAAAATGTCTACTCTGGCACCACCAAATTTGAGGTATGGGAGGCATGTTGGATATACAAATTAAGGAGAAGTGTTTTTCAAGTGGTCCTGACCTGATGCTGGGTTATACTTTAATAGAAGGAAGTCTTTTGTCATGTGCCACTGTATACCAATGTCTACCATGGAAACTCACAAAATGCAAGTCATTTAAATCTCACAGTAATGATGAAAAGTAAATTCTAACTTACCTGTCCTTACACATGGGGAAAGTGAGACTCATAGAGGTGAAGCAATTTGGACAGAGGTATTTAGTGAGTAAATCAAAAAACTATCCTGAGAACCTCTATGTCTTTAATATCAAAGCCTACTCTTGCCACCATACCAGTGGTTTTCAAACTATATTCCACAAAATCTAAAAGTAGTTCAGTGGATCCAAATGTTCATTTAATTAAATTTTGTTTTGTGTAGTTTTAACTTTTTAAACTGATTAAAAAAAAAAGCCACACAAGTTCTACATCTTTCACAGCCACCAATACACTGGTTTTTATTGTCCAGTTCATTGAATTTCATGTAGGTCTCAGAATAAAGCTTCTCCTACCATCTGTGGACACGTGTTTGAACTTCTTTTAACTGTATCATGACTACTTATGTGACTATATGATTAGTTATCACGACTGTAACTGTTTTGTTTGGGGGAAGGTGGTGAATTCAGATGTGTAAACATATTCTCCTGTGTAAAATGGCATAAACAGCGACGGCACCAAAGCAAGCGTGTGTTACACTCAAATGCCAAGCAGTCTTCAAACACTTCAGATTGGAACAAGCTGCCATCTTGGCAGACAAGAGCAATAGTAAGTACATGAGTGCCTCCTTACATTTGGAGAGTTTCTATTATTGACAGTTTAGTGTTTCTAGGATCACTGTAATTGAATGTTAAGTGTGAAAAGCAAGCTGTTACCACAGCCCTCTATCCCCCCATGTTTTCTGGAAGCAAATATTAGTACTGGAGGCTTGATTAGATTCAAGTTCAGTTCTTGTTTTCTTTCTTTTTTTTGGCACAATATCATTGGTGATGGTATGTACTTCTTACTGTTATTAGGAAGCACAAAATATCTGGTTGTCCCACTTTTAGCAATGCTACCATGGATATTTGGGTTAGGGTGGTATCAGCCTGATCTCTCTATTAAGAATTTCCCAAAGTTTCACCTAATGATTTTAGTAGCTACTGATGATAGTTGGCTAGACCCCTCATTTCGTCAGGAATTTTTTGAATTGCAACTTTCTATCATTTTTCCTCAGTTTTTAAGCTGATTCCCCTACATGTAAGAACTTCATCTCATCAGCTGTATGGTTACCCTGAAGTCAGTCAAATCCAGAATGTGGAAAGGTCCTGTAGACCTTCAACAAATAATTGTGATGTTAAAAAACAATAAGAAGGGAAACTTGCAGATTAGAATATTGGAACCCAAATCAAAGACCAACTGTTTTTGGTTTGGGGGTTTTTAAGCTTATGTTTGAGAGCTAGGGGTATAGCTCCGTGGTGGAGCACTTGCCTTGCATACTCAAGGCTCTAGGTTCCCAGCACATAAGAATTAAATTAAATTAAATTAAAATTTTAACTTAAAAGGACATGTCTGAGCCAATCAGGATAACTGAAAATTAACTATGTATTAGATGTTAATCGTGGAATTATGATTACTCTTGTGGTTCTGATGAGTGCCCTCTCGATTAGATCAGCACTGAAGCATTCCCAATACAATGGTATTATACTTTCAATTTGCTACAAAATGTTACAGCCTCCTCTTTCAAAAAGGAGGCATTTAGAAAAGACAAGAATAAGAGAAAGTTGAGAGTAATGAAGTTGGGTTGATGGGTCCAGTGAAGTTTGATGTTCTATTCTTTTTACTTTTATGTGTATTATTTGCCATAATAACAAACTTAAGGATATTTATTTGACTATATCCAAAAATAGTGAAAATGCAAATGGTTACCATTTGCATTATTTATCTGTAAGTCAAGATCTCCTATTGACCAATAGTGTGCATACACTTAAGTTTGAAAGACAGTTCCAGCTTACTTCAAAACACCACCTATATTTGAAAGAATATCTTAACAGTTCTGGAATTGAGAGTGATGGTCTTAAAACCCGGTTTTAGAAAATGAGTAATCTATCAACATGGGAGAGAGGTCCAGTGGGTCCCCCCATCATCGCATCTTACATACCACATCTTATCCTGATAGCACCAGAAGATGGCTCAGTACCATATGATCACTTCATCTCCCGACATGGAAACGCAGCTGACTGAAACTAAGAATTTCCTTCTGAGTAGGTGGGAATTCATTCAATGACTAAGGATTTTTATTGATACTTTCACTGTCTAGAAGTCAGAAAACTATAGCCCTTGGGCCAGCCCGTCACATAGCCACCCACTCATTGTCTAAGTCTGTTTACACAAGTACAATAGCGAAGTCGAGTTGCTGCAACAAAGACCAGACAGCCTGCAAAGCTTAAAATATGCACTATCTGGCCTTTTACAGAAAACAATTGCCACCTTCTGGTCTAACCCAAGATCAACTCCAGGGTTTGGATTTTAAAAAGTTGAGTTATATCAGGTAAGGATGATACACTCTAATGATTTGATAACTTCTACAATTTGAATATCAATATACCATTAATACTTTCTGGCTTGACAAAGAACAAAATTAGGGGGGTCAATTGTTCAATAACATTATTAGTCAAAGTGAGTGTGAAAGTAAAAAACAGCAAGATCAAAGCACAGAGTGATTTCAAAAATGTTATTTGAATTCTCACACAGCTCTTTCATTGATGAATGTGTTGTTGCTAGCTTCCTGGCAGCCTCCTGATTTTAACAGTGTGATCTTCCTCAGGGCATGTCCATGTGACCCAACCCTTCATTGGAAGAGATGCTTACTCTCTCAATAGGAAATGCAATCAGCTACTTAGAACAAGTTCTGCTTGATCTTTTGAAAGGAACGGGGAGAAATTCAGATTGAACTTGACAACGAGAATGTAGGCGTGTATGCAAAAAGGTGTTCATGAAAGGGGAACAAGAAATCATCTGTGTATTCTATTCTCTGTCAGGGGTGAGGGAAAGAGCAGAGTTCACAAAGCTTTTGATAACAGCTGGAGAATCACAGCTGTTTCTTTGCTGGAATTTAGGGGCCCCGTGTTCAGAGTAGATATTGGAGGACCAGATCACAGATGACTTTGAAACTCACTCACATGCATCCCAAAAGGCTGACAAAATTTGTCTGCTACTAATCTAAATTCTGCATGTCTTAAAGAAGGTAATATTCTAGATTAAAAGTTCAGCAAAACTTTTATTTGATCATTCACTAAGACAGAATGAATTTCTTTCCCTAGAAAGGCACCCCAAAAGACTAATCTTGGGCTGAGCAGAGCTCTGGCTATACCTTCAAGATGTGTTCATTGGACGCTTTGTCATCAGGGGACACATACAAACGGATGAATACGGAATTGCTGTATTGACCACGGAATGTTGCAAGTGTGTGCAGAAGGCTGAATTTTCTCTCTGACCAAACTCCTTCAGGACCAATATTAGCTTCAAGCACAGGCCAGCGGAAAGGTGAATGTCGCAGGATATGGAGCAGTGGTTTGGCATCTGCTTTTTCAATCGCTTCTGAAAGGGAGCAGATATGAAGGGAGAGTTAGAGTTGCAAACCAGATCACCAAACAAGAATGCAAGTACATCTTCTGAAGAGAAAATTCTGTAAGGCCCCAACTTGAAATCTCAGCTGTTAGGAAGAGGATGGGTGATGTGGGGTGGATTGAGCATAACCACAGAGACAAATCCACCTACAACTGACACTTCAATATAATCATCTAAATCTGGTGTTTTTGCCAGAAAAGCTAACAGAGAAACCTGCTCAGTTTTCCCTACAATAGAAGATGGGCTCACTACATTGACTCCAGTGAATGAAATTAGGCCATTCATACTTGGTGGCACCTAAGGACAACCCTAACTAAAAGAAATGACTCAATAAAGCCAGTCACTCCTTAGTGAAGTAATGTTTCAGACTCTGTTCTTTTACTGCCCTCTTCTAGCTTACCAAGTGATACCCCAAATCCTAGCCCAGCACACATACTTCCCAGAACCACCGTCTTCTTCCTGCAGCGGACTTGAGAAAGCAGATCAGGTAAAATGGCAAGTATTCTTCCAACTCTGGTGAGACCCAAGATATCAAGAGACAGGTGGGAGGCTCTCAACAAAGATGCCGGTTAAGCTAAATGAAGGAGCCTAGGAATCTGGATTTCTTTAGGTTCCAGTAGGTCATATGGAACATATCAATTCTCCCAGGTATACTCCCTCCCAGTCTCCTTCTCAGACATGAAATGACCTGGCCTCTGGATTCTTGTTTTTGTATCAGGTACAGTGAGGCTTGCCCTACCGCCCTGTCCAAGTGTCTCATAGAGTAACTGATACCCAAATAATCCATATTGTATAAATAAGATTATTTTCTCCACCAAACCAACCACAAAAGAGTAACTAAGGAAGATTAATCAAAATCCTGTCACTGACCATGTTCCTTTTCTTAAACAAAACCTTTAAACATTAAGAGAATTTTCAGTTCTTTTTCCTTAAACAGTATCTTTAAACATTAATAGAATTCTGAAGGCTAAGGGTGGTAAATGTTTTATTTGCTTTCTTTATTACTCACTTTCATTCATACAAGATGAATAAAGAATTTTGGCCTTCTGTATGGCTTCAGAGTCCCGCCTTCTACTGACTGATTTCTCCAAAAGTGCTGGGAAGGTTAAAAAAAAAAAAAAGATTCATCAGTATCCATCCCATGCGATGCAAAGTTGCAGGTCATTAGCTAATCATAGTCCCAGCCTAGAGAAAATTAAATGTAAAGACAGATAACCCTGGAAAATACATATCTATAAAAGACAGAAGGATAGCAGAACCAATTCCAAGTTGCTTAATGTTCAAATAAAAACAATTTAACATTCTCTTAGCCAGGGTTCTCCTAACTCAAAAGAAATCCAAAGTTCAACTTTCAACTGAGATTGGACCTTCTGCAGGGGTTAATTTCTTCTGCCACCTACACAAAAGGAAACAGAATTCATTTATTCAAGAACCAAAATTAACTGAATTCCGTCTCTTGTTTCTGCACCAAGTAATATTCTCAAGGGAGGCAATTCATCAGGGTCAGGTTTCTTAAGATTTCTTCACAGCACAGCCTTTCAGGGAGGTCACCTGGAAGAAATTTCCCATTAGAAGTTTTATTCAATGTTGCATAAACACATTGTGGACATGGAAGAAGTTGTTTAGACAGGAAATGGAGAGACGAGATTGGAAAGCCTACCCAAATTGCCTGAAAACTTGCCCGTTTACACATTCAAAGTCCTGGCTATTTAAATAAGGCCATGTGTACAAAATGGTTTACAGGCCCACCTGGAAAGTGATTTTCTATTTACAAGAGCACTAATAATACTGTTCAAAGGTGGAAAATGGCAGTTGTCACTATTTCACTAAATAAGGAAACAGAAAAGCCAGGACTCAATGAAAACAAACCTCTAAAATAAAGAGCACCTTGAATACACTCGAGAGTATCAATTTACCAACATGAAGCCAAACTGAAAGCCCCTATGGTGACTGCAGCACTGTGGCACTGCCTATTCCAAGTATGTCAAACTGCTGTCGTCAAGGCGTTTGGGGAAAAAACCTAGCAAGCCTCCAAGATCACAGTACAACAGATGTTCCTACAGTTCTCGGGATAGCTTCAAGACACAATGTACAATGCTGATCTAATTAATAAATAATTACAGGGGCCGGTGAGATGGCTCAGCGGCTTAAGCGCCTGCCTTGCAAGCGCGAGGGCCCAAGTTCGACTCCTGGAACCCACATACAAAAAAGGGGCTGGTGATATTGCTCAGTGGCACGGGCGCCTGCTGGCGCGCGAGGTCCTGAGGTCGACCCCCCAGTACCCACAAAAACAAAACAAAAAAAATAAATAAATAAATAAATAATTACATATTCCCTGAAGTGGAATCTACTTCTAAACTAATTCTACATCTCACATAATGCAAACCAGAGCTCCTGTCCAGTTTTTTAAACTAAGCACCTGTACATAAAACAAGCCCATATAACTAGACAGATTCCAGCACAATAAATTAAATTGGGTTAGATGTGGGCGTTTTCAATTATCTCAGCTTGTTTGGTGCTTCTTTTGTATGTATTATTATAGCAATAAAAGCCAGAAAATTAGCCCTAAGGATAACAGAAAGCTCTAAAACCATATCCACATATATTTCCATTCAGATCAGAGCATGTGCCTTTCTGTCATATTGCTTACACAGTCATCACGGTCATTAGACTGTTGGGAAGACACATTTGGAAGTAAATAATTCAAATTTCATTTAGGGCTGTGATAATGTTCTCATGCTATAAACACTTCACAGGCTGCAAATACGAGTGCCCCAAGGACCTAAAACAAGCCATAGAAGCAAAAAGAACTAAGAGTATTAAATATCTACCTGTGCACACTCCCAAGGCATCCAATATATCGCAAGGGAAAAAGAAAACACACGTGTGCTAAGTAGGGCAATCCCAAAATCCTAACCATGCACAAATATCAATAATTTCTGTATGTCAAAATTCTGACTCCTATACAAGAATTTGGCTTTTAGAACAGATTCAGTTGTCCCAGGTTTCTTGTCACATCCTTTTCCTCCCTTTCTCCTTTCTTTCTCTCTGTATCCGAGCCAGCAGAACAGCATTGATATGCAGACAGCGATGTGGCAATCAGTAGGCAGTAACCATTATATATATATATACTGCATGTGAGTTAGTGCTAAGAGGAATAAAATCTAGCCTGGAGCATCATTAATAAACAGAAAACAAAGCCTGTCCATCATAAGCAATTACTCAGGTTGTTAAAATGTTCCTAAAGCGTTGATAAGGGCCCCTGGGTCACACTTACATGGCATTCCTGTCAGAGGCTGTGTTGTTTCACAGAGGATTTCTCAATCACCACCACCACCACTAATTCCCTACCAGAAAAGGAAAATGCCAATCCACAAAAACCTACAGTACAGCAAACCTCACACTCTAAAATTGGTTTGAGTTCTTTTGATTATCAAATTTGAATACTGAATCTACTATATTAAGTATTTTTTTCTCTTCATTGTGCACGATCAAATAAAATTGGCTCAAGAAATATAAAGGAGCCAGGCATGGTGGCACACGCCTGTAATCCCAGCACTCGGGAGGCTGAGGCAGGAGGATTGCTTTGAGTTTGAGGCCAGCCTGGGCTACATAGTGAGTTCAAGGCCAGCCTGAACTGCATAGCAAGACCCTGTCTCAAAAAGACAAAAAAAAAAAAAAAAGAATGAAAGAAATATAAGGCAACATAATAAACATGTCAAGAAGCTGGACTTTCAAATTACACAGACCTGAATTCCAGCTGCAGCTCACTACTTCATCCTACCTGGTATGTGAGCAGGTGATTTAATCTCGATAAGCCTCAGTTTCTACATCTGTACATTCAGGTAATAATAGTATATTCCTGTGAGATTATGGTGAGAGTTTTACATTTCTAATGCACAGAAAGCCTCTATCTCAACGTCTGGGCACATGAAAATAGGGATCAATAAGTGGTGGTTTAAACACAATTACAGGCCAAGTTAACCATCCCAATAACTGGAAAGTAATCAAGCTTGTTTCTAGTGCTTCCTCCACAATTACTTTTGTTTTCCTCCCCCCAACTCAGGATACCGGTAAGCAAAGCTCTACTGGCTCAAGATACTATCACTCCATGTGCAGGACTATTTCACACAACAGACCTGTTCAAGCTATCTTGCAAAGCCCTACATTCTCAATGATTCTTCTGCTTCCATACAGGGAAAATTCTACATGAGGAGATATATTTGTAGACAGTGTTAACCTATGAAAATATTTTGCTTACATCCTTCATCCTGAACAAGGCATTGCCTTTTTTTAATGTAAACATTTTCAATGAAAGTATAACACACATAATACAGAAAAATGCAGAGACCAAAATGTGAAGGCTTTTCACAAAGTAAACATGCCCAAGTAACCAAAATTATTACCAAAACCTCAGAAGTTTCTTGTGCCCCTTCCCTTCCAATTGCTACCTCCAACCAAGACAACCAACATCCTCTTTTGCGAGTGCTTACTCAAGTCTATCTAATCCACATATTTCTAGTGGGTAGTCTACCTTTTCCTTTGGATTGGTGGAAGTTCTTTATATAGTGTCCACACAAGTCACTTTTGAATATTCTTATTGCAACTTTTTCTCCCATTCCTTTGACTTTGTTTTCTCAATGTTATCTTGTGATGAACTGAAATTATTTTAATGTAGTCCAATTCATCCATTTTAATCTTCTCTATAGCTAGTACATTTTTGTATACTATTTAAAAAATCTTTGCCTACCCCAAAGTCATGAAGTTAGCCTACATTTTCATCTAGAATCTTTATTGATTAACATTTAGATCTACAATCTAAAATTTCTTTTTGACTATGATGTAAACAGCTCTGCCTTTGTAACAAAAGCCTGGCCTCACAGGGAACAAATCATGAGAATTCTAATAAATAAGATATTTTTGGTCATTTTGCTTCAAATAAAATCATCCAAAATATTTTCATGAAAAAATGGTATTAACAGTGGCTTTTCTTTATTAGGTTGAGTCTACATTTGAGCAAGGGCTTGGTCACACTCATCTTTGAAAAACCAGGCTCTAAAGCTTGGAATGACCGATGTTTAGTGAATATTTGCTGAGTTAAATTCCTGGTAAAGAAAGTCTGAAAGAAAAAATTTCATCCAACTGAAAAGGAACTGTGAGAAGCTACACCGACTACTTTTATTATTTTTCACGATCACCAATATCATGATCATGCTAACAACATAATCTCCTTTTTTCACACTCCAATCTCTGCGTCATGCAGTGACACCCAACATTTCATTGTTTTTGAATACCAGTTAGGATACCCAAGTTTAATTTTACCAATTGTCTCAGCTGAATTACCCATTCCTAATATTCTGCTCTTCTATACTGAGAGTCTGGGGGTGGGGGAGGGAGGAATACTTCCTTTACCCTTAGCGGTCAAGAGAAGACTAACAATCCTACTCTCTCAATTCACTCCTCCTACTCAGACAGAGCATTTAATGTGCACTCTAGAGATGAAAAGAAAATTCCAAAGGAAGGGTGAGACTCCTGTGGACTTCACAGTACCCTGGTTAGTCAAGAGCTCATGACAGTTATGTACAACTCAGGCCAGGCATTTGAAGTTTCTGCAATATTAAGGATCAGCTCAACTAATATTGTTTTATAAAAATCCACATGGACAAAGGTTTAGGCATAGAGCAAAATCCTACCAAGAGCATTGATGCTGAGCTGACACCATGCGAGATGGTTCAAGAGCACAGGAACTCATACACGGCTCCCTCCTGTGTGTTCTTTCTCCTAGTCCTGCAATACTTCATGTGCCCGCTCTAAAGGGAATCTTCTGGCTGTTTGCTAAGAGCCCAGTGGATGTCGGAGCTGTTTGTTTGATTCGCTTAATGGGAGCAGCAATTGCATTTTAAAACCTTTACATTAACTTCACCATGGTAAACTCTCAATCTTGTGTAGATTATGCCAACACTTCTTTGAGATCAAAAAGGGCACCCTCTTAAGTGAAAGAACATGAAAAATCCAAGCTCTGGAAAACAAAATCTGTATTGTAAGCTTCCACACCTACATAATGAACAGAATGCTCTCTAGACCTATATTTTTTTAAACCTATCATGCCATGGCCTAGTTTCTCCTTTGGTGGTGCTTAAAAACCACCTTTGGACAGTCCATGGTGGAATGCCATCTCTACTCTTACTATTTTTAGTCATTGTTGATTTTTCTAGGCTGCAGACTTCAATTTGGTTTCCAGCTCTCAGTTTATTTGCTGTACTGAAAAATTTCATTTTTCTAAATCACACTGCATGGGTATTAAACCCTTATACAGTTAAATCCAGAGACTCTAAATCAGCTTGCAAAGCCCATTGTTATTCCCATTAAAAATAAAATTCCAGTTAACTAAATCATGGTCTGTGGAGCCCATAACCCTCATATTTTTACACAAATTGTGTCACACTCAGCATTACAGTTTCTCAGTCCCACAGCCAGTCAAGCATGTGATTAACTGAGTCTGTGTGACATACTGAAAAGACAATAAAAGCTGATATTTCTCATTCTTTGTGAAAACTCCCACCTAAATATAGGGAGAGAAACTGTTGGAATTACGTTCTCTGTTCATTTTTTTGTTATCATCTTATAAATGATAATTGTTGGTTAGCATCGGCTTAAGAGAAAGGGGCAGAGATGATTTCAGGGGGATTTAAAACCTCTAACTCATCAGTCTAAATCGTAGGTTACCAAATATCACAAAAACACCTCTCTTTTAACACAAAAGACCTCTGTCCATAATAAAATCAATTTTCTAAAACCGCCAGATACTATGAAAGTCTAATGGAAAGTAACTCTTTTATTATATTCACTTATAAGTGAATTAATTTATAAGGATTATACTTATCAAGGTTATACTTTAAAATAATTTAAAATTTAGCATTGCTCTTTGATAGCACAGCATTACAATGACTCTGCCAATACGATATTTTAACTCAGAAAAATAGATTTCCTATTTAATGTGTATCTCAGCAGATTATTCAGTGTAAAGCCTGTGCCAAACCTGAAGTCATTAAAAGCCATCTTTGTTTTTTCCCATAGTAAAAATTCTAATTATCTGTTCTTCCTGCCCGCTATTTCAACCATCTTAACTCTACAAGGCAAAAGCTATGTGTGATCATAGTCTTCCTGCCATGGTCTTTCCTGAGATATCCAGGGAACGAATAATGATAGTGCTCATTTATTGAGCATCTGTTCTGTTCCAGGAGTACTATACATGACCTTAGTTAACCCCCAGCACCCCTAAGAGGCATGTGTAATCAATCCCATTCTACAGGTTAAAAAACTAAGAATTTCTCTAAGGAGACTCCACAAGTAAAAGTTAGAACTTGGATCGAGACCCAGGTCTCTGCCTCCCGCTCATTTGACCATCAGATGCCCAGTAAAATTGCACAAGTTGCTTTCCTATGAGAGAACAAGTCCTGGTAGCTAATCCAGAGGCAACAACAATTTCCTGATAGGTCTCTGGCCCCTAACTGGAAGAAAAAAAATGCCTTGTTCTTATAAGGATGGAATGACTTTACACTGAGCCATTTTCCCCTGTGCCCTGTCATCCTATTTGGGACCAGGGACACAGATTTCTGAGGCACCTGGTCAGAGGTGGGAATCATGGTGAGGACAGAGCAGAATAACTTAGCTGGTCCTCAAGGGTTGACTTCACATTATGCTCTACTCTGAGTCAGTAATTTCCAAACTTGAGCATGCATCGGAACCACCAGGAGAACTGGTTAAAAGACAGATGGCTGGGTCTTCTCTGCAAAGTATCTGATTCAGTAGGTCTGAGATAAGGCCACAGATTGAGCATTTCTAACAAATGCCCAGGAAATGCTGATGCTGCAGGTCCAGGGAACACACTTTGAGAAATGCTACTTTAAACCAACGGCACTCATCAGTCTTTTTTGATGTTTGTAATTCTGAGAAACATCACCAGCCCTGATTTCCTCTTCCACATTTCCCACCCCACTCAAATTCACATAGGAGCTTTGAGTCTTTCTTTGCTCATTTCCTCGCTCTATAGCTCCATTTTAATTCAGTATCAACATTCCTTGAGAGGGTACTAAATATTTTGCTTTCTTCTAGAAACATTTTCCTTACACTGGCCCATTTGGATCTAGGTTGGCTCCTCAGTTCTGCTATCCCAGCTTTAGACATTTTCTTTCTTAAAAGGGAAATGCAACAGGGTTTTGAGGTGAGGGTTGACTCACTGGTTCAAGAGGGGGAAGAAAAATCTGCACTATGCCAGGAATACTTTCAAAGTGGAAAAAAAAAAGGGCACATATTTTCAATTCCAGGTTATACCACACCCTAAGGGGAGGAAGAGTGGGATAAACACTGCATCCCTGAAATTCTGAAAAATCTAAGCTCCAGATTTCATGATTCCTCCCTCATCTATGAAAGTAGCATCAACACTCTGCAAACATAGGTTTAGAAAGCCACTTCCCAGCTATCCCATTTTCACTCCCACCTGCCCTGAGGAGGTAGGAGACAGAGGGGTTCTATTCCTGGCCATTCAAACCACAATGTGTGGTCAAAGGAGACTGCCTCTCTCTAGAACTGGGGTGAGGCTTTCTTTGCTTCTCTATCCAGAGTTCTCTTCCCCAAAGAGAGAAAACAATAGCACCTTTGGCACAAGCAGTGGACCTAAGTGGGCAAAAAAAGCTGGAAGGATGAGAGCTAACTGCTGTGCCCACCAACTGCTGCTGTGGCTTCTCAGGCAGATTCCGCCCCATGGGTAGGGGTCGTTGGAACTTCCTAAGTTCAAAGAAACCAGGGGCACCAGGGAAGAGGCAATGACCCTTCCAGTTGACAAAAGAAGAAACAAAGGAAAGGATAAGCAGTAACGCTTCAGTGTTTCTGCAATAAGGAAGACAAACTCTACCTTTATTTCAATACCAAGCTAGAAAACAGATGGGCACAACGATGCCTGTTAAACTGGTCTCCGATACTTCAACCACTGCCTCTAAACCATTCTCCACAGGCAGCCAGCATGCTCTGGCAAAACACATCGCTCATCATATCCCTTGACATGACATTTACAAATGGCTTCCCATTGCCCTAAGACAGAGTCTAAAATCTTTACACAGCCTACAAGGCCTGAATGATCTGGCCCCAGCCCTTCCTTCCAGTTTTGTGTTTTGCCCCTCTTCCCTTTCAACTCAGAACTCCAATCACACAGGGCTTCTTGGGTTTCCTCAAAGGCACCAGGTGAACAGAGCCTCCGCTCCAGCAGCTCTTTCTGCCTGGGTTAAAATTGGAGACATTTGAAATGGTAGACCATAATCTGTGGGGGACAAATTATATGGCTAGATTGGTTTGGGCAAGTCACATAATTTTCTTGACCTTCGCTTCCTCAGATGTAGAGCAAAGACAGAAATAAACAACGCTGGCTGCCGACATCACAGAATTAGACTGAAGAATGATGGCAAAAACAAATGATTCCCAAAGGAAATAAAATTACAACCAAGAGATGCATGGGATCTGGGGGAGTGAATTTATGAATCTAGAACAGACCAGCAGAGAGTAGAAGCAGTTCACTTTGGAGCTCAATCCGAACATCCACTATAGAAGTCTCTGGTTAGGAACACAGCTAAACTTGTGAGGAGATCAGCATATATTTGTGTGTCTGTGTTGTTTTCTCCGTCACAAATATCAGTATCCACACCTATCTTAATTGTTCATGAAAATAAAATTCCACATTTTGTAAGTTAAAAGGTCCATGAATGTTTTAAAAAGTACCTCCCACTGTGCAAATATCAACACCAATGAGGCTTCCCAAACAAACTTATCTTATTTGTGACAAGCTGTTATCCAACCAGCACATAATTAATTTTCCTGTTATGGGTAGCGCCTTTTTACAATGTTCTCTTGACACTTTAAAGCAAATAGTCCATCATTATTAATTCATTAAGCATTCACATAGATGCTATTAATCATGATGAACTAATGTGGTATTAATAGGTAGGTTATTAATCTGCAATTACATGCAGATTTCCTAATAAATTCACATTCCTTAAGTTTTTTGAGGAGGAAAGCAATGGAAAATGAAACGAACAAATCTTTCAGAAAACAAATTAAGTGGAAGAAATATCTCTCCCTGTACCACAAGATCAAAATTCTGTTCTTTTTTTATCCTAAGAAATCTTTGTCTTTACCTAGTACAATGACATTTGCTACACAGAGGTTTTCATCAAAAAAGGTATGAATGAGGAAACATGAAAAATCCATGCACCGTGGAGAGGTACCGAATTTCTTCTGTGACATGCTGTGTCTTTAGTTGTACTAAAAGTCCAGCTACTCAACATTTGGCCCTCAAATCAGCAGTGTGGGCAGCTCCTGAGAGCCTGCCAGAACTTCAGAGTCTCAGTTCCTTCCCAGACCTACAGAATCAGGATCTACATACAACAGGGTTCCCAGGTGGCCCATGTGCAAACTCAAGGTTGGGATGAACAGTACAAAAGCATGGCTGCAAATTGAAGCATGTGGGAAATGGGAGCATTGCTTCTTCACCTTCATACACTAAAGCTGAGATATGGTGAGGTGGGAGCATCAGGTAAATCTCAGTGAAACTTTTTAAAGCACATAAGCATTGTGGAGGTGACAAGTAGTTGGGGACTACCAGAAATATAATTTACATGCCCTATTTCATCAACTCTAAGATGAACATTTTCCACATTTCAATGTCTCTGAAATTGAAACCCATGTTGAAATCATTTGCCAGGCATAGTAACAACATAGGTGCCACTGCCTGCCTACATGCAAGCCTGATCGTAGATGTTCATAGAGTTGGCACTTCAAATGAGTCGGATGCAGGTCTGGCAAACCATCACTTTAAAGGTCTTCAGAAAGATTTCACCTAGACTTAACAAGGAAGTGAAAAGTTATTGCATATCCTAAAAGGCCACCCTGGAGGAAAACCCCAGAAGTAACCAGGGAAGATTTTTCAAAAAATGTTGAAACACTGCTGTTCTTGATGAGGAGAACAATATTTTGTGGGAAAACTAAAACACTGATGATTTGAAATTTAAAAGCCACCAGAAATGGATGGGCATGGTGGCACATACCTACAATCCCAGCACTATGGGGGGCTGAGGCAGGAGGATGGCAAGTACAATCCCAGCCTGGGCAATTCAGCAACTAAGCAAGACCCTGCTTTAAAAATAAAAAAGTAACAAAGGGCCAGGGATGTAGCTCAGTCCAAAGGCCCTGGGTTCAATTCCTAGTACCAACACTGGAAAGAAGTTTTAAGAATACCTCAAACAATCTTTTTTTACTTACACTCTCCTTTTTAATGGATGCAAAAAAGTTATATATAATAAAATATTAATTTCTAAATACTGCTAAAAGAACTCCTTCAATGAACACAAGATAAAAACTCCAAGTTACAGGAGCACACTGCATAATAGCTTACTCTTTCTTAGCATAAGAAACATAAAATAACGGTGCATCATGACAGTTAACATTTTTTTTCACTGTGAACAACAATGATTCATTTTTATCTTTCTTATTTGACCTGTCATCCTTAAACACTGGTTGGTATTCATTTTGTTAAGGCTATGAAAGACTGTAGTGTTTGTGTATTCTCTGGCTTAATTTTAAGTCAAATAAATATAACAAGCAATTTTGCACATAACTAGAGAGTTACCACTTCAGAAGGTCCAGTATTTTCATTCTGATAAATAATAAATAACATCAGGAATATTAAAGTTGTATTTGAATTTAAATAAAAGATACCAATATAAAATTATTCCAAATGATTCCAAAGGCATTTTAAGGACAACTGAACCTCCGGATGAGATGAGATGTTTGAATTCCTGAGTACTGGGTTTCCTATCCAGGTCTCAGGGGCAGAAACACAAGTTTGGCCAAGTGAGGCTCTGGGCGTGAGGCTGCTGGCGAGAGCAGCTTCATGCGCACTGTGGGACCCAGCGGGCTGTGTGGCCTTCAGACCTCAGCAGGAACCACAATTGCCCCCTTTCCTCACCCAGCACCTCCCATGCATTCCCCACAAGACTTATTTCATTCTGGCACCAGCGTGCAGCTTTCAAAGTCCAGCTTCTTCTCCACAGCTCACAGGGTTCAGACCGATGACACCACCTTTAACCTCAACTAAAAGAGTGGTTTATGTCTTAATTTACTTCTGCTGCTGTGCATCCAGACCAATGTGTAGATCAGAAGGGGAAAATATCTTTTTCCTTACATTACTCTGAAGATATGGCCAAAACGGTGGGAAATGTAAATTGAGAGAAATTAACAAATTAGCTAGGACATTCCTTGGCATTCTTTAATGTCAACTACCAAAGCGTCCTGCCAGAGTGGTTATTTTGAATGGTTCTTATGTCACAAATCTCACAGAACCATCTCCAGTGGAAAAGGGATAGAGTTCTCTACTCAGTTTGGGCAATGCCTGGCAGGGAAGGAGGGTGGCTAGAATCCTAGAGTTCAGGCTCCAGAGCCATGACAGCAGAATCTCTGAGGATGAGTCCCTGGCACCTGTGCTTTTAGCTCCCCAGTGGTTCCATTATGTAGCTGGGATTGAGAACTGCTGCTCTACAACTGCTCTGTCCAGTACAGAAGCCAGCGGTCGTGCAGGGATATTAAGTAAGCACCTGAAATGTGGCTGGTCCATGCGGAGATGTGATGCCAGGGTAAGATATGCATCAGATTTGAAAAGCTAATGGAAAAAAATGGGAAATGTCACATGAATAAGTTTTCATACTAATTATATGTTGAAACGACAATTTTGGGTTAAATGAAATATATCAACTGTTACTTTTTTTTAATTTGACTACTGGAAAACAAAATCACACATGACTTCCATTTGTGACTCACATTATATTTCTGTTGAACAATGCTACAATTATCAAGCACTAGCTGTGTGAATATGGATGAATTACTTTACACCTCTAAGCCTCAGTTTTCACAACTGTAAAATGGGAATAATAACACCTTCCCAGTTTTACCGGGCTTTTACCAGGTACTAAGGGTCAAACACCCTGAATTCCATTTCTGACTCCTTTGTCTATTAACTGTGTAATCTTGGGCAATTGTACTGTTTGGTGGCCCTGCTTCCTCATCTCCAAAATGCTGACAAATCTCACAATCTTATCAGCATATCGGGGACTCAGTTTAGAGAGTTCAACAGATAGTAAGTAAGGGTATTATTAAATAAGGTCATCTCTGTAAAGTGCCTGGCCCTGTTAGGTCCTCCTCTGTGTGTCGTAATTTTAGAAAAATTTTTAAATCAATTAAAGGCTCACTTCACAACAATGAGTAGAAATATCCCCCATTAGCAATCAGTCAGGAGAGAAACAGGGATTTTGCCACGCTGTAAAGATGCCCAAACCATCCACATCTTCAGTCATAGTTCTCAAATAGAAGGGTGAGACCACAGCTAGAGCCACCTCGTCAGGGAGGTTGGAAATGCAAGTACGGTATTTTCAACTCATTTGTTCTATGCATGTTAGCATACAACCACCTTTTTAATTTTTCCAGAGCCTTCAGTTTGTCCCTGACCAGTTAGGAGGATGGTAAATGGAAGGAGTTCACCCATGTCTCTAAGGCACAAGAAATGTGAGTCGTCTGCTTCTGCGATGAAATCTGGATGCCCTTGCAAGTTCTTCTAAAAATTCTATATTCTCAGCTTTGTTATTTTTCTGCCTTCTGGCAACCACCAGCAGGAACACGTGGATACTTGGAAAACCTTCAGGAATGGTCGTAACCACCAACGCTCACATGGATATGCCTACGAAGTGTTACCACCAAAGCCAGCTAGGGTTTTTCTTCCCTTTCCAAACAGCCATCCTCTTTCAGGAAGTGGTTTTTCAAAAATATACAACCCACTTGAACAACTGTAAAGGAAAATCCACATCCACATAGCAACATGTATAATGGGACCCAGGCGTGGGCAGGTAGAGTGTCACGTGGGTGCACACTTCTTCCTCAGGATGCACATCTCCTGTATCATTAGTCGTGCCAAAGAACTTATATTTAGTCAAAAGAAGCTATATTTAGTTGACAGTCTTCTAAAGTAAAATGTTTCTTTCCTCCTACAACATTCAAGCTAACTTGCAGGAAACTTTTCATAATGTGTTGCAATATTTATGTTAAAAAAAAAATGCTCCCACGTCTGCTTTCCCACTCTCTTTTTCTGTCAGTATTCACATGCAGAGCATTTTCAGGCTGTCACTCCACTTCTCAAAATCCTCAGCATTCCCTTCCACAAGTCAAAAATCTCCCAAATGGATTTTGACATCCTTCATCTGCCCATCTCACTCCTGACATCTCTCTCCAGTAGCCCTGTCCATTCATTCCTTCCAACAAAGCCAAGTTAGAGGTATTCAGTCTTGTACTTGGAACTTCGTTCCCAGCACCTCCAGATTTACAATTCCCCCAAGCCTGCTACACCCCACCCCTCTAAGTTCAACCAATAGTCCCTGTCTTTCAAGATTGGACAACAAGATAGCTCTTTCACACACCATGTAGTATATACTCATGAGTAAATACTCCACATAGTGCATTACAATTTGCAATCATTTATACCATTTGCAAGTATTTTTAACTACATCATGGCAAAAGCTGCATCATCTCTAGTTGGGAATTGGCCTTTAAATCCCTGCATTCATAATAAACACATGGTAACACTTAGTAATTTCCCCTGAAAATATATTTATTCCTTGGCACGGGCAATCCTGCATAAAGCCTACACTTAACTAGTTGAAGAGCTGCTATTCGCCCAAACTTCTGAACTCAAATCTCCAGTTTCATCAGATATCTTTAGAAACTCATATTAACTGCTGGTAATGTGCTCATTACCCAGTGAGTCTAGACAGTGGACTGTTCAAAGATTTGGGGCTTTGTAAATGTAAGATTACAAAGGAAACCAGGTATTCTGATAAATACAGTTAAAAACAAACAGTGTTTTGTTTACTGTTATGATTCATATATGTGCTACTTCATTAACTCATTAAATGACAAGACAACATTGAATCTAACAACTACTATCATTTTTAAGCACTGGTGCAAGTAGATAGCATTCCAAGATACCTGCAACAACTGTAATAAGTTAGAAAAATAACCATGATTCCTGTTGAGAACAAAGTACAGTGGTACCTCAGTTCATGAATGCTTTTGTCTGCCAATAATTTGGTTCATAAATGAAGCATTTGGCAAAGTTTTGTTTTTGTTTGTGAACTCTGCATCAGGTGATGACCACAACCGCAGCCATCTTTCCCGCATGAACATGAAAGTGGCCATCTTTCCAGAATCATGGAAAAATTAAGTTCTTGAACCAAGGTACCACTGTACAAGTACTGCTAATAGCACTAGGACTTCTTGGCTTCGTTCATGATCAAATAAAATGCTACAGTTCTATAAGGGATAAGAGTAAATAAAGGCTATTTTTTTTCATTCAAGGGTGTGAATTTTATCAACAGCTCTCTTGGGGGATCTGTGGACCCAAGTTAAGGATCTCTTAAGAATGAGTGAAAGAAAAGAGAAAAGGGACATAAGTGGAAACTTTTTGAACATCTAGAGCAGAAGATCTAGAGAAGCATCTAGAGAGCATCTAGATCTAGAGAAGATCTAGAGCAGCCTAAGATGTCACCAATTTCCCTTCATTCTTCTCTCCATCCCTGTTGGAGTGCTGTAAAAGTCACATGACACCCAGTGAACATGTTGTCCCACCAACTGATTGTCAAAACCTTCTAGGGTTTATGGTCATAACCGAAGTCTGGCAATAAAAGTTGAGAATACAAACAAGTAACTTGCAATGGTTTGAATGTCCCTTCCAAAACTTGTGTTGCAATTTAATTGCCAACATGATGATACTAAAAGAGGGAATCCTTAAGAGGTGTGTAGGCCAGGAGAGCACTTCCTTTCTGAATTAATGACATTATCTTGGAACTGGGTTAGTTAACACAAGAGTTTAGCCCTCAATTCTCTGTCCCATGTGCTTGCTTACTTGTCCTTCTGCCATGTTATGATGTAGCACAAAAGCCCTCACCAGATGTTAGTGCCACCCTCTTGGATTTCCCAGCTTCCAGAACCAGGAACCAAGTAAATTTCCATTGTTTAAAAATTACCCAGTCTGGAATATTCTGTTACAGCAGCAGAAAACTAAGATTTAGTTTAATTGTTGTATTTCCTCCAGGCTTTCCTCTTTCATGATCAGATTCCTCATTTACAGGCATGTGGCAACTTTGGAGGAAAACTAGATCACAGTGTTTAATAGTGCTGTTAAGGTTTTCATATCAATTAAAGTTATCATTTTTAGTTGAATAGGGAACTAACATTTTCTTTTTCTTTTCTGGTTTTTTGGAGACAGGGTCTAGCTATTTAGTTCAGGCTGGCCTAGATTCACTTTGTTGCCCAGGCTGGCCTCAGACTTGCAGTGATCCTCCTGCCTCAGCCTCCAGAGCACTGGGATTATAGGAGTGTGCCACCATGCCAGGTGAGAACTAACATTTCTTAAGTATCACATGCACTGAGTGCTTTTAAAATGTTTTTAAAATCCTTATGACATAAACAATGATAATAGTTGCCATTTATTGAGTCCTGCGAGAAAGACTTGCCACCTCTGTCATTAAATTTGTCCAATGGTATCATCAGCTCAGAAACTGAGGCTCAGAGAGAAGTGGCTCAGCCACGGTCACACATCTGGTAAGTGGCAAAGTCTCAATTTTCTTTCAGAGCTTAAACGTAAACCTCATCCCACAAGTTCTTATTTTCCTCATCTGCAAGCTGCCTGAGATCTCACCACCGGGAGTCTAGGACGGGCTCAGGACGGTCTGAGTGCCTGTGAACCTGTCCTGCCTCCAACACAGATGGAGAACGGACAGACAACTGCTCCTCCCTTCCGGTCTGGGGCAAGCTCCAGTTGCACATCAGGGCTCTCCTGGGATAGCGCACAGAGTCTCAGGCACAGGAGGTGGGGAAGAAAAGAGAAGAGGTCACTCGTCCCTCTCAGCCAGCACCCCGCCCCATGTACACCATATCCCTTCCCTAACAAGTGTTTAGTGAGCATGTCCTGTGTGCCTGGCTCTATGCCTTGTACTGAGGTCACAGTGACACCGAAAATGGACACGGTTCTGGCTTCCAGCAGGGGTGGGGGTGGGGATAGTTGGCAAGAACAAGTAAGCAAGCACACAAATGAAACAATTCAGGTGGTTGAAAGTGTCACAAAGAACACAAATACAGAGAGCCTGGAGATGTCACCAGGGCCTATTTCCTTTTTCTTTTTAGTGCTGGAGATTAAACCCAGGGCCTCAAACATACTAAGTGCATGCTCTACCACTAAGCTACATCCTCAGCCCTATTTCTAATAAAATGCGTTGTCTGATGCTTTTCTTTTCTTTTCTTTTTTCTGGTACATGGAATTGAGCTCGTGACCTCACACTTGCTAGGCAGGCGCTGTGCCACTGAGCTATATCCCTGGCCCTCTGATGCTTTTCTAACGCTGAAATCCATTTGAATGTATTCCCAGATAACTAACCTTTCAATAGCCTATTCAGGGCTCTAAAGCAGCACTGTCTGGTAGAAATATTATCCAAGCCACATATGTAATGTTTAATTTTCTTGTAGCTGCACTTAAATAAGTAAAAAGAAACAGATGATATTGTTTTTAATAACATTTCATTTATTCCAATACATCTTAAAATATTATCACTTCAACATGTAATCGCTAGCTATGAAGAAGATCATCAATTTGTTGAGAGAGCTTACATTGTTTTTAAAAACAAAGTCTTGGAAATTTTGTGTATATTTTATACTTATAACACATCTCAGTTCCACCTAACCACATTTCAAGTACTCAAAAGCCGCATGTGAGCCGTGTGTGGTAGTGCACACCTATAATGCCAGCACTCAGGAGGCTGAAGCAGGAGGACTGCCTCAAGTTAGCCTGGTCTACATAGTGAGTTCGAGGCCAGCCTGAACTACATAGCGAGACCCCGTCTCAAAGGAAAAAAACAAATGCCACATGTGGCTGGTGGCTACAGTTCTAGAGTCTTGATTTCAATACCTACTAGAACACTTTGTGATGTAACACCTTGTTTCACCAACTTCTCTCCAAGACTCTGGTCACAAACCAAATTGGACTAGAAGCAAATCAAATTCAATGGTTAGCGTCAATGTTGACTGTATGGGGAAATTTGAGTTGGATCTCGAGCGATTCAGTTTGCAACCAGAATCGTGGAAAGAATGAAGTTCGTGAACCAAGGTACCACTGTAAATGCTCAGTAAGCAATCTTGAATGCACAGATCAGTTAGTACAATCAAAATGTGTATTTCAATCTATTTGAAGTTTATGTATTTTCCCCAAATTCAATATTATACAACTCAAAATGAATATCATAAATAGAGCTGGCAGCATTATCAAGCATATCCAACTTACTTGTATGAGCTACTAATGATAGGAGAGCTACATTAAAGCTATTGGGGAGAGACCAGATCCTAAAATCAAGTGTTTAGAGCAGGTAAGAGTCAAAAAGTAAAACAAGAACATGCACAGGGTGTGGAAAGAGACAGATACAAAGACAGGCAAAAGGGCTGACTGTCAGAACTACCGGAACACAAGCACACAAGCTTTCACACACAGTCATTCGCATACCCTCTAGTTTGTTTAGCTATTAAGAAAGAGAACATATCCTAGAGATACAGTCACATTTTCCATGGGATCATCAGAAAGAAATTTATTTCTGTATTTGAAGTGACTGTTTCCTAGCTGGCAATTACTAAAATTTTTTGACGACATCTCCCCCTTCACACACAATACATACCGTATTCGAATGGTATATGAGAGTAAGGAAAGCGACCAAAAACAACGAAAATACCTTTTCAAGTAAAATTAGCTCATTTTAGATTCCAAAAGTCTTCAATTCAAGCCCAAATCCTCACTCAGAACCTTTTCACATGCAAGAATGATGGTGACATACATGTCATTTAGAAATCCATTGCTTCCTGTGTGGCCACATGAAAAAGAGCCAGTATGGTTTGAGAAAACTGGAATCTTCTCTGAACAGGTATACCTGGCTTATATAGGGGACTCGGTCAATACAATAGTGGCTGAGTTTTCATTAGGAATAAAAAGCCAGGCCAGAGTTATAGCTCAGCAGCACAAGCACCTGCCTGCCAAGCACGAGGTCCTGAGTTCGATTCCCAGTACCAAAAAAAGAAGGAATAAAAAGCCCACCATAATGGATAAATGGTTCTTAGTACTTCCTCACCTCATCCGTGCTTTTACCAGTCAGATGTCATTGTTTCAAAGAAAGTAATGAACTCAAGGCTTAACTTGGTACCTCATGATTCTTTGTGCATGGTCTGAGGAAAATGCTATAATTCACCATGTCTCCAATAATCTCAACTTCCCAATTATCAAATGACTTTACAGGAGCTGAAGTTTTGGGGTTTTTATTAACTACAAAAGATGATTTGGTTAGAATCACTTGTAGGAAAAACAAGATTATACAGGGGAAAGGGAAAGGTATTTAATTATGAGAACCATTTGAAGTTCAGCCAGTAGGCATTTACAAATAGATAATTGATGCATGAATCACAATCATCTTTATTACATATTAGTGCACAGTACCTACTTCATCCCATAGTTCTGCTGGAGCTATGTTTGAAAATAATATACTGCATTTCTTTACAAACTATTGGCAAAGATAGCTACTCCGTAAAAGAGACGATCTGGCCCTCATTTAAGTCGCCTGTCTGCTATTTGACACAAGTGTTCTATCTCTTTCATTGCCTCATGTTTCAGAAGTGCTCATTTGCTAAATTTCCATCTGCTCATTCATAAGCACCACAGGCCATGTCATCTTCACGGTCACATGAAGACAAATGGGGAGGGGTGGCCATAGGATGGAAATTTTAGGACAAACGCACACTACCTTAAGCCTTTCTTTAAAACAAATAAAAAATAACTGGCTTCTTGAAGAAAACAAGAAATAATTTTACTTTCCAAGTAGAAATCTGAGTCTTATATGCCATTTAAAAGACAATTTCACAGAGCTAGGTTGCTGACTTCAATAGAGAGCAATTTTCCATCAGTCTGATCTGTCAAATCCATTTTATTTCACAAATTGGACAGCCGAATCTGTGTGTTCTCTATCAGCCATAAGAAAATAGTATTCTTTTGGTTGGTAGTATTGGGTTTTATTTTTGGATGTTCTCTCTTTTTATCAAGGTGAGGAAAAATATCTTGACAGTATTCAATATTTTTGAAAGCACATGATATTTACAAAGGATAAGAACAGAATAAAACTTAAAGGATTTGATGGACACCACTTTAAGAACCTTAGAACTATCTTTAAGACAAAACAGAGAAGCAAAGGACAAATATTTATTGAGGGCCTGCTATGTGCCAGAACTAAACTGGGTAACTTATATAGGTCATCTCCTTTAGTCATCACAAAAAACGCTGTGATATGGGTACTCTTAGCTCCATTTTAAGGATGGGAAAATTAAGCTAAAAGAGATGAGTAATTGGCCCTAAGTGACACAGAGATGAATGAAATGGGACGTGGATTCAAGTCCAGCTCTTGAGTTCGAGGCCACCCTTGGCTACATAGTGAGTTCAAGGGCAGCCTGAACTGCATAGTGAGACCCTGTCTCAAAAAACAGAACAAAGCAAAAAAAAAAAAAAAAAACAGTTTATCAGTACATTTGATATTTGAAAAGCTATATTTACACGCTTTAATAAAATCTTATCATTTGTAACATACTTGCAGTTTCAAATATATATCTTTATCAATATATACTTACATTATTTTCTATTGTGCTACCTATAAACAAATGTAGACATATAAAGAATGAGACATCTATACACGTATAGATAGAGAATGGAAATAATAAAGCAAACCCAGCAAAATGGTACCAATCAGGGAAGCTGTGTAAAAAAGGATATATGAGAGTTCCTTGTGCTATTTGTTCACTTGTGCTAAGTTTAAACTATCTCAAAATAAAGAGTTTCAAGAACAAATAGATACTTTAGATTTCAAACACATATGTCTGTACAAGATGATACCAATTTAAAAAGAGACCCTACCTTCCATCCCTCCTCCCCTAGTACTTAGGATTAAACCTAGGGCCACTGCACTGAGCTACGCTCCAACCCTTTTATATTTATTATTTTGAGACAAGGTCTCGCTGAGTCCCTAAGTTGCCCAGGCTAAGCTTGAACTTGCAATCCTCCTGCCTCAGCTTCCTAGAGTGCTAAAACTTCAGATTTGTGTCACTATACCCACCCTGCTCTCCATAACACTTGAATCAAAAGCCTTATGATCACTTTGTCAATTTGTCCTTTACAGCGCTTGTCACAAAACAACTTGGGATTTCTTGAGTTGTGTCTTTCTCAGAGCACAGAAATATAAAGGAAGCCTGTCACTTTGTGTCACAAGGCCAGCACAGTCTTGGTAATGGAATTTGACAACCTGAGCACACAAAAAGCCACAGACCAAGGAGAATCATAAACATAGAAATAACTATATGAAACAAAATACTAGCTTATTTAATTCTAGCAGTGTCTTAAAATAAACCATTATTGGGTAGGATTTATTTCAAAATTAGAAGCGTAGTTCGCAAAGGGAAATCTAAAGAAGTTAAGAGATATTCCATCCAAGTCCCTGATAAATGGTGAAGAGAAGTTTTTCTTGCATACATTTTGCAAACTAAATACAACAAAAAACAATAAAGAATGGCTATCAGATACAATCAAAATAGTGAATGTTTAAATTTAACAAAAATTATTATAGCAAAAGACACATTGCCATTAATCTCCCTCAATATACTCCTCCTTGCTTCAATCACACTTATCCCATTGTTCTTGCCACTTCCTGAAGCTGTTCTGGAAGTCTTTAATGAGTATCTTTATGAGATGCACTCAAAACTCTGGTGAATGGTGCTACCACATGAATCCAATGGAAAAGTGGGCTCCTAAAAACATCACAGTGTGTCCTCACCCACCTTATTCACCAATCTGGCACCGTGCAACTTTTGGATCTTTCCCATGTCCAAATGACCATTAAAAGTAAATGTTTTGAATCAATTCAGGACATGGAGGCAGCCCCCAGAGTACAACCAAAGACACTCATAAAAGAAACCTTCTAAGCGGGCGTGGTGGTGCATGCCTGTAGTCCCAGCACTTGAGAGGCTGAGGCACAAGGATCAACACAAGTTTGAGGCCAGCCTGGACTACATAGTGAGACCCTGTCTCAAAAAAAAAAAAAAAAAAAAAAAAAAAAAAAAAAGCAGCCTTCCAGAACTGCTTCAGGATGTGGCAAGAAAGGTGGGATAAGTGTGTCAAAAAAGAGGGGGAGTACTTTGAAATAAATTAACAGCAACGTCTTAGTTACTTTCCTAGTTGCTGGGACACAATACCTGACACACAAATTAAAGGAGGAGACGTTTATTTTGGCTCACATTTTGTCAAAGTTTCAGTCCACAGTCAGCTGGCTCCAAGGCAGGGTGGCATGGCGGAGAGCTGCTCATGACATGTCACATAGGAAGCACAGAGAGAAGGGAGGAGCCTGGGAGGGAGATAAACCCCTCCAGGCCACACCCCCAGCACCCCATCTCTCTGACCAGACCCCACCTCCTAACAGCAAGTCAGCTATAAACCTCCGTAATCCAGTCACCTTCCAAAATCCCCATCCAAGATCACATGAGGCTTTGGGAGGACATCTCAATATAAACCAGACTAGGCAATGTGTCTTTTATTGTAATAATTTTTTAAAGTTAAATATTTAGTATATCTTTTTATCAGGCCTTGTATATGGGTGTGCATATGAGGTTATGCATATGAACCCATACACGAAATAAAACCTGGAAAGAAGATGTTATTTCCAAATGTGGATTTTTCTCTTTTTTTGGTTTTTTGAGACAGGGTCTCACTATGTAGTACAAGCATGTGCCACCACTCCCAGCCAAATATGGGTTTATGGGGAATTTTCCTTCTACATTTTGCTCTTCTTTATTTTCCCATCTGAGCTTGAAAATTACTTTTTTCATTTTTAAAATAAAGCCAGAAAACAAACCAAGAAAACCCTGTACTGCTCAGAACAATTTACTCTCATTTCTATGAATTTCAAAGGAGCCCATATACAGTATCCTCCTCAAACAAAGCATGTCAACACCTAATTTTTAAATTAAGTTATCCCCAGAAATTTCTTTAAATTATTGTTGTCACTTCATGTCCTGACATTAAAAATCCTTTGGTTATAACTAATGTAAAAGGGAGCATTTATCTGGAAATCTTGTATTTTTCTTATCCTTCAGTGATGTGATATTCCTGTTTGCATGATTGTGTGTGAACATTTGTCTATCAAGGAAGAGCCAGAGAAGAAAAATAAAAGATGTGCAAGAATGATAAATGAAGAACCAACATGAATCAAGGTCCTAGAGGGAAATAAATATCAGTCTATAAATTCGCTGTGAAGGTCTTATTTAGGGTTCTGCGGCACGGGAATCTCATCTGTCAGGTTAGAGGAATACCTTGAAATTCTTACAAGTTCTCATTTATAAGTTATCAAGACTAACTTTGAGCCTTCTAATAGAAAATATAAGCCCATGCAAATTATTCCCAATTGTGAAATGTAATTATATTTTCCTTACAATTGACGATGGGTATCTAATTATTTTGCAAATGGCTTCATGTGTTATTAAGTACTGAATATATAAATGGATACACATTTAATTTTCATGTACTTGCAACCTTGGAAAAATGGAGAGGTGAAAGAAAGAAATTTTATAATTCTTATCACTTCTCAGAAATTCTTTGTAGGTGTTACTGAATGCAAGTTACACGGCATAACTCACAGTTGTCAAAAAGAGGGGGGAAAAGCCATGCTATTTTTAGTCTCTTAAAACAATTACCTTATCTGGCTTTGAAATCTTCCTACTTTCCTCCTCAGATGGCTTTCTCCAATAGCTTAGCATAAAAATGAAATCCAGTGCAAACATGATATGTTCCAGTAACAGATATTTCCAACTTCTTCGGGGAAGAACACAAGCACATGTGAGTATGTATGTATGCATGCACATGTGAGTATGTGAGTGTGAGCTTGTCACTGCTAGAGGAGGCCATGGGAGAAAAGTGAGTCTCCCTAGAGCCAGCTTAGAAGCTAACAAGAACAATATGACAACCACAGGTCATCCAGAGTTCTCTAAAGTGATGTCAAAAGATGATGAGGTGTTAAGTACATTTTGTAAGCCATGAAAATCCAGGATGCAATAAGCAAGAAATGAAGTTGACCTTGAAGACAACAGACAAGTCTAATGATATAACATAATTTTCATTAACTATTCCTTTGTTCCCAATCTCAATCAAATGCTATTTAACCTTTGGCAGTAGAACTTGACTATTGCATCATCAAACATGAATATAACCTACTTTGGTTGAGATCTGGGAGAATGGAATTCTGCCCTTTCAATCTTCCATTTAAAAAACAATTCTTGGAAATGGATTTAGTACAGTGAAAAAGTGAGCAGTCACACTTTAAATCCCAAACTATATTTTTCTTGTCAAACACTGCTGTCTATGAAGTGCATCACCAAACTTCTGTAGAAACTTACCCTTCAACTTGAGGTCAACATTGTGTCTCAGCCAAGGATAAACCCCATAGCTTGGCATATCTTCAGGAATTGGATTACTGTTTATCCAGCCATCGCAAGCGAACCGGAAGAAATTATCACAAGGATCCACAGAGAGATTTACTTTACTCAATATGGCAGCAGCTATTTAAAAAGAAAATCATAGGATTAATGACAAGCACTGAACACTGTGTGCTGTTCTTTTCCAAATTAAACAACAATTTCATATCAACCAGTTCCCAAACTTTGACTTCTACATTTCCTCTCAAATAACTCTCTGAATCAACTTTGCTATATGAAATGAGTGTGTTCAGAATGAGTGAGTAAAAGTTTGGTGGTGTTATTGTTATTGGTTTTTCAGGATCGTTCCTAACATCTGTGGGCTATGGGACAAGAATACAAATGAAGTAGTATGGTAGATGTTTTGCAAAGGTAAGTGTGGCTCTTATCCCACATGTCTTTCTGCAAAGTGACTTTGCTACTAGGGTCTATTTCCTCTACATTGAATATGGGCTGGCCTTGTCACTTGCTTTGGCCAACAAAATTAGCAGAAATGATTATTTGTGAGTTTCAAAGCTAGGTCCAAAAGGCCTTGCACCTTCCAGGTTAATTCCCTTCAAATGGAGCCCCAAGACCAGACTTTGAAGAAGTCTCCTGGAGAACAAGAGGCCACATGGAAAAGAACAAAGCCAACACTAACTGCCAGACGTGTAACTGAGGCCATCACAGACCTTCCAGCCCAAGCAACCGTCCAGAGGAAGGCAGCTGCACAAAGCCTAGAGAACCATCTGTAAAACCCATGGAACCAGGAGAAATATTACATCGTTCTTGTTTCCCCTCCAAGGGGTGGTTCGTTTCACAGTAAAGGGTAACTGAGAAAGAGGCCCACGTGTCATCTATCTACAAATTTTAAAGATCTATTTACGACGTGTCTTTATAACAACCTGGAAGGCCAGTTACGGCTTCTTGAGGCCATTGACACCTAGTGCAGCTTTCATTTGGCAGGAAATTCTGGGCTACAGGAGAGGGCTGCAGACTTGGCCCCACAGACTCCTAGACTGTGGGAGAGGCATAGCCAGAGGAGGGCTAAAGTGGGGTTTTCTAAATGAGGGTCTCAGGTATAGGGGCAGAGGTACAGTACACTGATTTACCATTTTCCTTCTTTCATAAGTCCACACACAAATATATAAGGAACATAGTCCGTAGGTAGGAAATCTGTACATAAATATGTATCCATGAGCTTTAAAAGAAAACATTTCATTACAAAATGAGAGTGTTCCAAATTTCCTAATATTGGACTCCAACTGCATACGATTGCTGACTACCTCTCCAGAACAAAGATCTACACCAATTTATTACAAAAAGGCACCCAGTATTTTAATGACATTGGAAGGGTGACATTCTGGGCAATTTTCATACTTTAATTAATGCCAGAATATATTACTGCTTGAAGTAATGAAAGCCCAACGAGTTTTCAGCTAAATAAGAATGAATTGCCCCCCCAAAAAATAAAATCTGCATAAATTTAGAAATACATTTGATAGTTTTATGAGTAACTGTTCCAGGCTCAAAAACAAGGCTAGCTATTTCTCTAGCCTAGACTTTGTATGAAAATTTCCAACAGCTTTTTATCCTGATTGAAGTGACTAATATACAAACATCCAAATTTCTATAGGACTTCAGAATCCCTACTATTTGCAACCTCCCTGCCCCAAAATAAACAACCATCAAAAACTTGGTTTACAAGTTTGATAAATTTCAAATTGACTTAATGTTTTTGTTTTTGAGAACTAATTCAGTAGTCTTTAATTACATTTTTGCTCAGTGCTATCATTTTATCATTACTATTTAATATGCAAACCTGCCAAGACATACAAAATCTTCCTTGCAGTTTGTATTTATAGTTAGTCTGTGCAGCCACAGGATGCATCTGCTATGTGACACCTCCAGGACATGGATCACATAAGTCTCAGTCCCACACAATATTTACAGTCACTCAGGGGAGCCCTCATGCACATTGTTACATGAACTCATTGCTTTCTGGCTTCCTTCCCAAACTTCCCCTGCCCCCAGCCCTCGGATGCATCCTCTCCATCTCCTTGGTTTTCTTGCAGCTACCTAGGAAAACTGCAAGGTCAGCTCTGACCTTGGTCCTAATATGAAAGTGGGGGCTGCGTCTCTCACACTGCATTTGGAAAGGAGCCCGCTGAGTGAGAGAACTCTTCCCTCTGCCTCACAATTCATCATTCACAATTCACAGCTGGGCACAGGGCTGCACTTTCTGCAAGGGAACTGTGACTTCAAATTGCAAGGGACCATAGTTGTCAAGATACAAAAACTCCTTTCCCCCTGCTCAGCTCCATGGAGAAAATCAAGCAAGTCTTGTTTTAATAAAAGAAATGTGATCATGAAGAAGACCAGTGAAAGCTCAGGCTGTGGGCTTTCTCAAACCATTGCACATGAGGTCAAATGTTAGCCATTCTTCAGCTAGTGTATGTGGAGCAGCTGGAGGCATCCTCCATATACCGATCTGAGGTTTTAGGTTTAATAAGGGCTCAGGGGAAAACCTTACTGGGGCTTAAGCGTTATTATTTACATAAAAATAAAATCACTAACATTAAGCATCTCCTCTTTGCCAGGAACTTTATGCAAAGACCTCTTCACATAATATAGCATGATCACAAATTTTAGAGTTAGACCACTTGGTTTGAAATGATAGCAACAATATCCACTAACTAAATAACCTTAAGCAGGTCGCTTACCCACTATGTGTCTTGTTTTCCTCATCTGTAAAATGGGGATAATAATAAAAACACCATATAGCGTTGCCATGAAAATTAAATGAGTAAATATTTGTAAAGTGCTTATAACGATGTCAGGCACATTGCTGTATAAATATAAATAAAATACAGGATGTGCAGTGAAATCTGAATTTAAGATAAACTTCTTTCTAGAATAAGTATGTATGAAATGTTGCATGAGACATTTATACAAAAAGAGGTGGTCATCACTGTATAACTATAATTCAAACTTAACTGAATATCCTATATGTATGTATTTAGCTAAATCTGGGAACACAAACTTGCTATATGCTATTTGCTATTACAATTCCATAAACACATCTGAAACCCTGAGGCTAGATTTTCAGAGTTATAGATTTTCAGATTTTGGAAAATAAATGATGTATAGCCACAGATGATATACTACCTCAACAATGTCTGGAGTGGGCCCCGGAAGCAAGCACATTCATTTTTTTTTTTTTGTGGGTACCGGGGGTCCACCTCAGGACCTCGCGCTTGCCGGGCAGGCGCTTAAGCCGCTGAGCCATCTCACCGGCCCCCACATTCATGTTTTTATGGGGAGAAAAATGCATATAATTCTGAGATCAATAAAGTCTGAAACAGCCTCACACAAGATCTGGTTTTGCCATCAAAAGAACTGAGATAACATTTGGCCTTGCCAGCTGGGAGTTGCCATATTTCCTGGTGCTGGGCATTGTGTGCTTGGATACTACTATCGTTATTTTCTTTTATTCTCACAACTAATAAGTTTAAAAAACTGTTATTCCCATTTTACAGATAGTGAATCTGCAACTTAGGATGGTTATATATTTAGCCCAGGATCATGTGGCTTGTAAGATGGTGCTTCGAACCCAAGTTAGCCCATCTACCCTTACCCACTGCCATCAGCATGCCACTTCCTTGTTTCTTTGTATTCTTTCTACAGCTTGCATTTCAAAAGCAAGATTAGTATGAGAGGACAGAATGCTGAGGAGGAAAGGAAAATGAAGGAATGGGACAGAAGGTGATCAAACACTTCCATTTCCTGAACTTCCCAAAAGTGCACCTGTGCATATGACCCCCCACACACACACACACACCTAAGCTCTTGTGTGAGGCCCCGGTTTGGCCACAATTCTCCTGCCATGTGTACTCAACAGCTGTTCCACAGACTCCCAGGATACTGAGGCTTACATTGCATTAAAGAGGGCTGTGTCCTTGGTGAGCCTTCCACTATGCAAATAGCACAAACGATATATGTTAACGTTAGAAAGCCGTTCATCAATGTGAAGATTAAAATGAAACATCAAGGGAAAACATGCTAGCTGGCAGAAAGTGACATCAAATGTCAGTCTACAGACTTACAAGTTTGACAATGGCATTGTTATGATTTCTAACAAACGAAATTTATGAAATAAATAACCTTCCTCACAAAAAGTTGACTAAACACAATTGAAGATTTATAAGTCCAAAAATTTCAATTTCTAGCCAGGTGTGGTGGCACATGCCTGTCATCCCAGCACTCAGGATGCTGAGGCAGGAGGATTGCTGTGAGTTTGAGGACAGCCTGGGCTACAAAGTGAGTTCAAGGCCAGCCTGAACTGCATAGTGAAACCCTGTCTCAAAAAAAAAAAAAAAAAAAGGGCCGGTGAGATGGCTCAGCAGCGTAAGCGCCTGCCTGGCAAGCACAAGGGCCCGATTTCGACTCCCGGATCCCACATACGAAAAAAGGGGCCGGTGATATCGCTCAGTGGCACGGGCGCCTGCTGGTGTGCGAGGTCCTGAGATCGATCCCCGGTACCCACAAAAAAAAAAAAAAAAAAAAAAAAGGGCCGGTGAGATATCTCAGCGGCATAAGTGCCTGCCTGGCAAGCGCGAGGTCCTGAGTTCCACTCCCAGAACCCACATACGAAAAAAGTACCGGTGATATCGGTAAGCAGCATGGGTGCCTGCTGGCGCGCGAGGTCCTGAGGTCAACCCCCAGTACCCACAAAAAAAAAAAAAAAGGAAGAAAAACAAAAGGTACCAAAAAAATAAATAAATAAAATTTAAAAAAGAAAAAAAAATTCAATTTCTTATATCTGCAAGAATCTTAACACAGCAAAGGTACTAGGTGACATGAAATTTAAAACTTGGTCTTTGATTGTGCCAACTGGTCCCTGACCTGCTCCATCACGTCTTCACTGGAAAAGGCTCCAGGTCAACTGCTCATACCAGGGAAAAGAATTTTCCCCAGAATTTTTGCATCACTCCAGAAGAACAAGAATCACCATTCCAGATATCACATAGTTGAAATGGTTTAGTCACTAGATTCTAATTAGTCTGGTGTTATGGAAAAAGAACAAAGGACTTAGCACGGTACCATGGTACCAAGAGAAACATGGTAAGGAGCCAACCGTGGACTTGAATCCCAGCTCTGCTACTAACTCAGAATGTGACCTCGGGCAAGTTATTTAGCCTGTCGTGGCCTCCATTCCCTCATCTGAAGGGCTGGTGAGAACACAGACTTATGGAGGTTTTATGAGATAGTGTGTGTAAGGCACTCAACACGTTGCCTGATTAAAAATACATACTGATCACTTATGAATGGGAAAAAATTTTAGTAACATAAGAATCTAACACAATGCCACTGTCTAAGTCCTCAGAATTTACAAGCTCTTTCACCTAAGTTTCTGCATCTCAATAATGCAACCACGCAACATCGAAGCATCACCTTCAAGTCTCTGCTTTTTCTTACAGCCTATATTAAATCTTTCGGCAACTTCAGCAATGCTCTAGCTCCTAAACTTTCTGCATCTTCCATCTCTTGAACTCAAGGCAGCATCTGCTCTCTTTCATCTGGTCTACTGCAATAACCTCCTCTCTGAACAACCTTCTTCCAGTCTTGCTCCCTCCATTACCTCTCCACACAGAAAGATTCCCACAATCTAGTTCTCCACTGAAAGATATTTTAAGTATTCATAAGATATACTTAAAAAAAAAAAAAAAAACCTGCAGGGGCTCTTGAACACACTCAATAAAAACCCAAATTTTCAGGCCGGGGATATAGCTCAGTGGCACAGTGCCTGCCTGGCAAACACAAGGTCCTGAGTTCTATTCCTGGTACCAAAAAAAAATTGTTTTCAGCACGTGTGCCACCCACTGTCCTCCATCACCTTTACTGTGTCCTTTACCCAGCAAGCTTCACCCCTCCATCAAGCTGGTTCCACTATGGGACCTTTATGCTACCTGGAAAGCCTTTGCCTCAGTCTTCACACAGCAGTTTGCTTCTCGTCATTCAGGGTCCCCCTTCAAGGTCATGTCTTCAGACTTTTCAATCTAGCCATCCTGTCACTTGCTATCCCATTATTGTTTTAAAACTTTATTTTGCTGCATGACACATATCATTAGCTGATATTCTTCTTGTGCACTGATTGCTTTGTGTGGTATTTGATTGTTTTTCTTCCCCTATCTTTGATACATTGATATAACGCCAAACCTAACATAGTGCCTGGCATGCATATATATTTGGTAAATTCATTCATTGTTCTCTTAAAGTCATGTGTGTAACTTGTCCTATGATCTTCCCTTTAGAAAATGCTCTAGGATTCCTGCCCACTTGAATAAGAATGGGTGTTAGAAATCCAGCTCTGCAAATACAGCCTCTAACACTGATTTATGGGGGAGGGCAGGATCTAATCGCTGTAAGAAACCTGAGGCACCTTCAAGTGTGAAAGGTCACTTTGGTGCACCCACTGATACATGGCCTGGTCACCTCAAAAGAAGCTGGACTTAAAAAGTAGAATAGAAAGAAAATGATGATGATGACGATGAGGATGATGATGATGAAGAGGAGGAGGACCCAAAGGGATTCCAGGAGGCAGCGGAACCATAAACTTACAAAGGATCCCTGCTTAGAGACAAGCAGGTCAGACCAACTAACCAGAAGATACACAAAGACCGTGTAAGATAAATAGCCAGCTGAGCCCTAAGAGGCCGATGGTCTCTGCCTGTGGGTCTTAAGAGAAGCCATACAATCTTTCAAGTCCCTTCCTGAGTTCCTTATCATGAGGCTTGGAATGTCGCACAGCTGTTTTTTTTGCAAGGAAAAAAAAAAAAAAAACAGAAAACCTAAACTCCACTACTTCACACCAAAACTTGAAAGTAGACTTAAAATTTCTTCAAAATTGCATTTCATACTTGGTAAACCTCAAGCAAACAGAATACTAAAAATACCACCTGTTTTCTGTTCCACTCTCCAAGGTACCACAATTATAACTTGACACAGGGTGGAAAATGAACTTACCGGCTTCGATGCATTCTGGCTTCAGGCAGTACTCCTGTTTAGATTGGAAACTTAAGAAACCTTGAGTCACTGAAAGAAACAGATAAAAATAATGACCAACTTGTAGCAGACCATCATCAGGTAAACCGTCATCAAACGAATATGCAAGACATTTGATATCAGTTTATCTTCATCAGAATTGACATAGTCCTCAAAACCCAGTTGGCTAGTAGCCTTGGTAAGACTCTTGTTTTTGTGAAACTCAGTTCTCTCATAAGACAAGTGGGTACCGCTAGACCAGGGCTCCTGGGAGTCTCGTCCCAAGAGCTACAGCAGCAGCACCTGGGGGCTTATTAGAGATGCACATTTTCAGCCTTACTCCAGACCTTCCGGCTAAGAACTGTGGGCGGAGAGGCAGCCATCTGTGTTTTTGGGGGTTTTTTTGTTTGTTTTGGTGGTGGTGGTGGTGGCAGTGCGTGCTGCAGCTTGAACCCAGAGCCTTACCGATGCTAAACAGGCTCTACCACTGACTTACACCCCCAGCTGGCCATCTGTGTTTTATCACCCTGCGGTTGATGCCCATGTGCTGGGTTAGATGATCTCTCGAGTGTCTCCCATCTCCAGTTATCTGAGGTGTAAGTCTCATGTTTCCACTCTTTATGACTATGTCGCCCTCTTAGAGATGGAAAAAAATTGAAGCTTTTTGTCATTTGGAGCAAATCCAGAGTAGAAGGAGAAAGCTAGCATGTGTGGTATTTAGAGTTCTGGATCTTATCAAAACTCCATACAGATATGACCAAAAGAGGAAGAGAAGGGTAAAAACATAGTATGTGTAACTCGATCATCTGGCAACGGTTATTGTCTGCCTGCCTGGGGCCCCAGACATCCTCCTCCTATGAAGCCCACCCTAGCTACCAGACATATGTAGCTTTGAGAAGCAAAATTCCAGCTACTTCCCCCCTCAATACACACACACACACACACACACACACACACACACACACACACACATATATATATATATATATATATATATATATATATATATATATGTATATGTATATGTATATGTATATATATATATATATAACCAGGGCTTGCCCTGGATTTGATCCCCTGCACCACAAAGAACAAACAACAAACAAACCAAACCCTGTACAATCAAAACAGCTTTTCCTTTTCACCAATGCCTTGATTTCCTCATCTGCCCAGCAAAATTACCCAAATGGATTTCTGCAGAAGTGCAGAAGGATACCCTATTTGTGAACTCCAGGTAGCACCTGGGCATTAGCAGATGTCAGTTGAAGATTTCAAAAATATTAGAAATAGTTTCTTCTCTGTGAGCAGAAACAAGAAGTCATTTCAAGATGTGGCTGTGGTCTCAAGGAGATGAACCATAGCGGGCGAATGGACACTGAGGTCTTTAGTGCCACCCTTGACAGAGAAACAATCAGAAAGCTTGGCAGCATTTATGTTTCTGCTAGAGACGGCAGACACAAGTCGCCTGCCATGGCATGTTTTATTATTTATCACCCCAAGAGTAGCCTGATTTTGCTTTGTTCTTCTCTCTGCTGCCATCCTCCAAGCAGCCTTTCCACCTGTGTTGCCTCACACATTCAGGAAAACTGCCTACAGACTATCTCAGGCTTATTTTTAAGAAAAGAAGTTTCTTAGCATAAAAGTGTGTTTTGATTTCTTTAAAAAGTTAGGTAAAATATATATGAGCAGAATAAAGATTAGTGTAGAATATTCCGATATGCCTGAGTGGTGGGACAATGGAGGGAGTTTTTCCCTTCGGTCTACTTTTGTATGTTTACCAAATGTTCTTAACTGAGCGTGTGCTATTTTTATAATAGAAAAATATATGTACCTTATTACACATAATAATGGTATTTTTATTATTCTGGACAATAACTTTCTTGGCACTAGTCTTGCTTTTTAGAAAAAGGTTAATAAAATGGTTAAACACTTACTCTTCTCATAAAAAATAATTCTTGACACAAAACCTGTAAGGAATCAGAGCTAAAATCAGTTATCTTTATCTGACAAGTAGTATAAGGATGATTTTTAATTTAATTAACTGGGACAGAAAAATTTGACTCCTCAAGGAAGAACATTATATCCATGGGTGGGAGGTATTTTAAAATCCTGAAAATTGGCCAGGCGTGGTGGCTCACGCCTGTAATCCCAGCACTCGGGAGGCTGAGGCAGGAGGATTGCCATGAGTTTGAGGCCAGCCTGGGCTACATAGTGAACTCAAGGCCAGCCTGAACTACACAATGAGACCCTGTCTCAAAAAAATAAAAAAGATCCTGAAAATAAATAAGGATCAAATAAGTCCCAATAAGGTAAAGGTATAAATGAAACAGAGACAACAAAAATATATCAATATAAAAGTGTTAATGTTACTTTTTACTGATTAGGAGCTCTTAAAAATTTAACAGTTTGATTTCTCCTTTTATTTCTCTATAACAAGTATAAATGCCCTCAGAATACAGTGAAGTCATCCAAGATCAAGAGTATGAGAATGACCTGACAGAAGGGGGTCACAGACCGGATCAATCCACTGTTTGTTTCTGTGAAGAGCCTTGCCTCGACATTTTTAGTGCCTAAAAAATACATAAAATTCAAATTTCAATGCCAAGATTCCAATCCTCATGGAACCCAGCCATGCCCATTTGTGTATACTGCCTATGGCTGCCTTTGTGCTACCACAGAGTTGAGTACTGCAACAGAGACCGAACTGCCCACCACGGAGTCAAGAGTATTCATGTCTCATCTTGACAGAAATAGTCCACTGACCACTGCATCTGAGACACAGATTGTGAGGAGGAGGGGAAGGGACAGAGGAGAAAAGACGCTGGCAAATAAACTGGTTATAGACATAGAGTCATCTCTGACCTCTTCAATTCCAGTGCTCTACATTCTTTGAAACCACTCCAAAGCCACTGGCAATCATTCTTACTATAGAACCACTAAGGTTTAAAAGAGAAATTATCCCAGAGCCTCAGAGACAAAGAAGAGATAAGGAAGGATGCTAGAAATTGCAGACATATGATTGAACTTGAACAGGCGGAAAAATATGCCACAAAAATGAACCAGAAAGCACCTTGAAGAGATGACCCTAACTAGAATACTGTTCTGAAAAGCATTGCTTGGCAGATCTCTGGACATTTTCAGACAAGCACATTGCTAGCTGCAGAGTTCATGTGGGTAACAGGGCCTAAAGGACAGGCAATGAAAAAGGGGGTAGGGAAGGGGATTAGTGTGAAGTAGTGCTGAAAAGTTTGACCAAAATTAAGGGTCCCTACACTCACAGTGCATCCAAATGGAGGTGGTCTCCTGAAGCAATGCCCAGTTAAACTGTAATACAGGGATGAGATGTAGCTCAGTGGTAGGGGACTTGCCTAGCAAATAAAGAGTTTAGAACTATTGCCAAAGAATGATTTTCTCTCAAAGAACAAAGGTTTTCTACCATGGAGAATCTTTCAGCTAATACGCCACGACCTCAGAATGTAATGATCATAAACATGCAATTTGGAAAAAGTTTCAAGCACAGGTAACATCATCTAAAAGAGTGCATACTTTTATATGCATGATAATCATTTGGGTTTTTAAGTCTGGAAGTGTTTGCAAGACCTAACCTTGTAGTCACTTCCCACGCAGTGTGTAGTCCCTTGGCATGCCCATAGAATTTCTTCTCCAGTTTGGAGTTCCAGGAGGTGATGTGTCTCTAAAGCCCAAGCTTTGAAAAAAAAAAAACTCTCAATGGCCGGTGAGATGGCTCAGCGGCGTAAGCGCCTGCCCGGCAAGCGCGAGGGCCCAAGTTCGACTCCCGGATCCCACATACGTAAAAGGGGCCGGTGATATCGCTCAGCGGCACGGGCGCCTGCTGGCGCGTGAGGTCCTGAGGTGGACCCCTGGTACCCACAAAAAAAAAAAGAAAAAAAAAAAACTCTCAACAGTTTTCAAGGGCCACATATTCAGTTGCAGGAGTAGGAGGTTTAGCTTCACCAGAAAGCAATGAACTCATCTAATTTCCTAAATCTTTAGCCACAGAAAACATGGAAAGATGGTCTGCCCATTTTAGCAGAGTTCTCAACCACACAACACTAACTCTTTTAAAGTTTAATTACTGGTTTGTCCCTGCCAAAATAAACATGGCCTCCTCTATCCCGTGTATGCCAAGAAATTTTTCTAGGCCTGCTGCATTTCAAAGTGCGCCTACAATCTCCTAAGCAAAAGGCTCATTCCTAAGTAACTTTCAAAATAATGAAATACTATGGGTTGTATGAGAAAAAGGCTAATAGCCAAGGGTTCCAAAAGCCTAAAATTTAAAGTCATCCTTCACCCCCTTCCAAGATACTTGATTCTTTTTCATAGGAATACACTTTTATCGTCACATAGACTCTCTGGGCACATTATTCTCACCATGAGTCATTAAAATAATTGAATCACAATACCTTTCAAATCTTTGGAGGAAAACCTGTTTTCCTCCATATTAAATTTTAAATCTATTAGGAAGGCAGAGTTAGCATTGCATCCCATCAGAGTCACTGGATTATAAAGGACTTGAAGAAAACCATTGAAAGTGCATTTTAAAGGACAGATTTGTACTTCGTGAATTAAATTTTGTGATTCATTCAGACAAACATCAACAAAAGCCAAATGAAAAGAAATTCTGGTGTGATTTTGATCGCTATGTAAAGTCTCTCCTCACAAAACAAATAAGTTTCTCCCTATGAATTCATAAGCACTCAATTTGTGAAATGTAATATATGAAATTTTTCTACTCGGTACAACCGGATCCAGGAGCCACTCAAAACTTCTTCACACCTACTTTGCCATCTGTGCTATACATTTGGTAGTAAAGAAAAGCTGTTTTTCTCATTTGCATATTTGACAGAAACTGAGGATGCACAACCTACAAACACAAGCAAACAGCCATATGTACACCTGCATTAGGACATTTGCTGGAATAAAGCACAAGGAAACATCTAAGCACATGGCCAGTCCCGCTTGTCTCCACTGCTCAACTTACCTAGAAAGAGGATTGTGCCCAGCACCAGGGTGCCACCAATGAACACAGCCAGGGCAATTCGAGTGCCTCTGTTGGTCCCCTTTCCAGTCTCCATGCTGCTCCCTGATTCTGCTTCCATCAGAAGGACTGGAGAGAGCACTCAGGAAGAAAGTCACTTTTCGTGGTTTGGTAGCTGGTCCCAAGAGTGTGGTAGGTGTTGACATCCAAGGCTCTCTTGCTCTTCTACCAATGGACAGCTTAAGAAATTCCTGTCGGGAAACCTCCCCTCACCACCCTTTCTCAAATAATCCTTTACAAATGAAATAAAAGAAATTCAAAATATTGGTTGCCTTGGCTTTTCCCCTGACTAGACAAAACAAACAGCGGTTGCTTTATCTTGGTGCTCTCCCTCAGCAAAGTCCCTCTCAACCGATTGTTTGGCAAGCTCTTCTCTCAAGCGTTCCGAGTATACATGTTTTACTATGTTGCTGAACAGATGTTTTAGCTATTTAAATGTATAGTCCCTTGGGGAGGAGAAAACAATTGCCTTTATCAATGGATTCTCATCAACCTCCCCCCAGCCATGATAAGTTAGGTGGCAAGGACTTGCCCAACCCACTTCAAAATCTCAGTTAATTATGTAATTCTGCTGCAATAATCATGCTGCTTGCCTGAATTGTCCTCATCAAAGATATTCTTTCAGGCTGTGAGTCCCTTTTTAAAGCCTTCTAACAGCTCCTAGGATATCCTGGAGCATTTTATTTTAGGAACTTTGTGTATGATAGCATGTGCCAAAAATCAGAGTCACAGTCCAGTGCAGTGCAAAGTAGCAATTAAGACAACCTACAGAGGCTGATGGTTTGGACTGAACTTTTTTAAGGAAGAAAAAGCACTTCCTCTTTGCGGTGCTAAGAATTGTACAAAAGACAGTTAAGTATACGAATTAAGCTTATTAGCAGCCACAAAAGAGATGGTAAAGTCTTCTTCCCTGCGTGTTTTGATGAAAACCACACCGTGCATTTTGTGCTCTGGTTCCCCTGAGGCAGCCACCGGATAGTAGGTTTTTGCATCTCTATAAAGTGGCTATTTCAGCAGATTCCCCACGATGAATTCAAAGGCATTTATTTTCATAGGGAAGACTTATTAATGACTGGATCTTTGATTTCTTTGATTATAATAATTTCGGTTATGAAAATCTGCTTTCTTCATGGGGAAGGGCACTGACATTCCAAGGCTACTGAAGTGATAAAGATTTTATTTAATGATATAGATACCATGAATTCACAATTACTCCCTCCCTGTTCCTGTTTTTCTGGAGGTCATAAGGTTGTGGGAGTGAGGGTGGAGGGTTCAGCTACATGTGCAAAGCAGAAGAATAAAACCTGTGCACATGGCTTGGGGAGTCGCACCAGGGCTCAGCAGGTGCTGATGAACTCAGTGTAACGTGACCACGCATCCTTTCTAGCAGGCTGTAGTCATCCTGAAGCCCATAGCATGAGTCTTCCAATTTTGCCGGATTTTTCCATAACATATTCCATCCTATTTTCTGCTTATTTCGCGTCATCCAGGTCAGAAAGACATAAGGCTTTGTTTAAATTATGACATCATAATACGTTGTCGCTCTCCCATGCTCACTGGCAGTTGCTGTTTTGTTGCTGTTATTCGGTGACACATCCTAGCAGTGCTTTGGCCCCTGGCACGGGATTGCCCCAGGAGTGTTCGGCTTTGACTCAATAATACATCTTAGACTGTGAGCTCCATGACGTCAAGGACCATATCGGTCACATTCAGTACCACAGCCCCAGTAACAACAGTTTCTGGCCCATCACAGGGAAGAGGGAAATAAGAGCAATGAAATCATCCAAGTAAGCCCTAGCCAGTTGCTCTTAAAAAGCAGTTTAGGAAAAAGTCCGGCATAGCTGCACGCCTGCAATCCTAGCCCTCGGGAGGCTGAGGCAGGAGGACCGCCAGCAGTCTGAGGTGAGCCTCGGCTCCATAGTGAGTTCAAGGCCAGCCTGGACTACATAGCAAGAACCTGTCTAGAAATAAATTTTTTTTAAAAAGCAGCTTAGAAACCTCAAACACCAGTGCCTGCCAGGTGTGGTAGCGCATGCCTGTAATCCAGCACTCGGGAGGCTGAGGCAGGAACATTGCTACAAGTTTAAGGCCAACCTGGGCTACATAGTGAGTTCAAGGCCAGCCTGAACTACATAGCAAGACTCTGTCTCAAAAAACCAAAAAACCAAAAAAATAAAAAAAATAAAAAAACAGAAAAAGACACCAGTGCCTATGGAGTCACAATTCTCAACTGATAATGACACTCCACATGGGCATAACACTTGATTTTAACTTCATGGTAAACCTAAGTACTTGATATCAAAGCATTTTTAACTGTTTTACAAATGAGGACACTGAGACCAAGGAATGGCCTCAGGGGGCATGGGAAAACCAGACACAGAAAGATGGGGAAGTGGGATCACTGCCATACAATGCATGTCAGCAGCTTGATAAAGCTTCCTGTACACAGGGGTGGGGACAGCCACCCATACACAACACAGAGGCCCACTCCTTCCCTATTTCCTTCTCCAAATCTCCTTACACCTTTCAGTGTCCTGACTGACATGGAATGGAGGTTGTGGGTTGGCAGTTAAAGTAACCTTCATCCACCTTGGACTGCCCACTGCCCTAGAAGAGAAGGCAGTTTGGGGCTTGCTCTGAATTGGTTATACCTATCCATCACTGACAGGCAGGAATTCATCCCTGAACATTCCACTGCTGAGTGCAAAGCTATTAAACCAAAAGAGAATTCCAGTAATTATAATAGGAAAACTGATGCATTACATTCCAAACTAAGATATGCATAGAAAAATGTATTACTTGAACAATGAAAACAAATCCATAGAAATAAACATTTTCAAGGTGTTAAAAATGGTTTGTTTATATAATGTAATGAAGGTTTCTTTTACTCACCAGAGAAATAAAGGAAGACTTGAAAGTGGGAAGGATTGCTAGAGAAAAGGGTGTGGATATATCATTCATAATGACGTGCATTCTTCATTCGGTGCCATTTTCTGCATTAATTTTTCAACCTTTTGGGAAATGGTGATTATCTTGCACTCAAAATAAACTGCACTTAAAAATAAGTCGCACAGAAAAAAAAAATCTTTAGGGCAAAATAGAGAGTTTCAAGGCACAGCACCTGCCTGGCAAGCGCAAGGTTGTGAGTTCAATTCCTGGTACCAAAAAAAAAAAAGGCAGAGAATTACAAAATAGGGTGTGTGTGTGGGCCAAATGTGGCCCACCATCTGTTTTTATAAATAAAGCATTGTGTGTGTTTTGTTTTGCTTTGTTTTGTCTTTTGTGAGACACGGTCCTGTACTCATGATCCTCTCTCTTTAGCTTCCTGAGTAGCTGAGATTACAAGCGCCGCCATGCCCAGCTTTTGTAAATAGTTTTATGTTGTTGTTTTTGTTTCTCTTTTGTCTCTGTTTTTCAGTACTGGGGATGAACCCAGGGCCTTTACAATGCTGGGCTATATACCCTCTCCTTTTTTTATTTTGAGACCGTGTATACCTAAATTACCCAGACTGGGCTCAAACTTGCGATCCTCCTGCCTTAGCTTCCCAGAGAGCTGGGGTAACAGGTGTGCACCACTATGCCCTTCTATAAATAAAGTTTTATTGGGAAAAATCATGCTTGCTCAATTTACTGATTGTCTATGATTGCATTCATGCTGCAAGAGGAAAGTTAAGTAGTTTTACAACACAGACATTTTGGCCTGCAAAGTTTAGAATATTTACTCTCTGGCCCTTTACAGAAAAAGTGTACTGACCCCTGGTGAGAAGTAAAAGATACTACCTTTTCACTCCAACTACATGGCACATAGACACGAAGCAAAATGTATGCCCACACTGAACTGCAACTCAAAACTGTTTTATTTGCTATTCTTGCAATAGAAACCATTGTACCAGGGAAATTGTTGAATGCATCTTTGCCTGAACTATAAATATTAAAAGTACAGCATATTATTTAGTGTTTAAGAGTAAAAAATGTCATTATTCTGGGGAGAAAATGGAAGGGAGTTGTAAAAAAAAAAAAAAACTTTACAACTTCTCCAGAACTGTGAAAATAAGTTAACTGAAAAGACACTCTGCAAAGTAAATCTGTTGACAATCTAATCTGCACCCACTCACTTGCTTCTATTAAGAATATCCAGGCCCGTCTTGAACCTTAACAAGAATCAATCGGTGAATGAACAGAAGTTTCTTGTGAACATCTCAGGTGACTGCCCTGTGTGAAACCTTATAAGGAGAAACCAGGATGCTGGCTTGGTCAGCTGGACTCCAGCGGGAAAACCTGTGAAAACCTTAGAAATTAGGCCATGGAACCCACCTAAGTGCACATGTCTGACCATAAACGCAGTAAGCATCCAGAGAAATAGAAACCCGAATGGTGGATTTGTTGGGATGATGTCCAGCAGAAAGACCTGCAAGAATGGGCAGAAGTTTGAGGGCAGAAAGGAAGGCTTCTAGAAAGGGCAAATCTCACCTCAAGATGGGACTTGCCTGGGCATTCATCACTCTTTCTGGAGGACTCACATGTAAGGTTATCTGTCCTGACATAACTGAATCCAGCAACTTCAGCCCAAGCTACCAACTGGCTCTGATGACAGCTGAAGCCGAGTCTTTGTGCCAGATATGACCGCATCTGGTCATCATTTGGATGTGCAGGATCTTCTGTTTCAAGCAGTAAAATCTCATGTGGGCCATAATTTCAGTGTGAAAAAAGGAAATGATTCAAATCCTGAAAAATGTTTTCATCCAGCCACTGGAAAGGGAAGGGAGGAAGGGTAGAAGAGTCAGGGAAGAGCCAAACCAGCAGAAGCCCCAATCTAAGGGTTGCGGTGGGGCTTTCTTATTCATTGACCAGGCCCTTCAGATTAGTGGGGTTCAAATCCCAGGCCTTCCACTAATGAAACATACTACTTACAATGTATCTGATCTTTTAAAAACATCTTTCTTAGGTAGATCTTCTTTTACAGATAAGGAAACTGAAGTTTGGAACAATTAAGTGATTTGCTGAAGGTCACAAAGCTATGTTTCTCTTAAAGCAAGAATGGTTTCAAATTCCAAACTCTTGTCTCTTACCTATGTTACTTGGTAACTCTGCTTATCAGGTAATTAGTGAAGGTAGGTGTAGCATGTCAGAATGTCACTTGAGCAGAGGAAAAGTGATAAACTATGCTTCCTTTAATTCTCTTGTTTACAAGACTAATTATCAGGTTTTATTTACTTAACAGGGATAGCAGCCATCATTTAATTTGGAGACAAAATGTTTTTCAGTTCAAGAACAAAAACAGCCATGTGTGAAATACCTCCTGATTTGTTGCTGCTGGTCATTGAACATTAAGAAGGATACATAAATCTGAAAGGTCATCTGTCCTTGTATCGTAATTGTTCATTTTTGAATCAAAGGGGATTTTATTCCTTCATCTTCCCACTTGGCCATACAGCTCTTTCTATAGTGTTCGCTCACTTTGTGTGTATTATCATCAGCCCTTATGGTAGGCCTACAATACAGACACCTTTTGCCCTGTTCTACAGATAAGGACACTAAAGCTGGCTGAAAATAAGTAACAGTCCCAAGGTCATATGATAGGTAAATGACAAAGCCCTGTTGAGACTCAACTCTGCTTCCTGTTTTGAAATGTACTTGGGATTTGTTTTAATATGGTATGGTAAAGATGACATACATGGAGAGATCCTTTCAAAGAAGAGTTTATTACAGTTTCCAAGAGGAGGGAGCACACCAGGGTGGCCAGCGGGCAGAAGAGGTGAGGGGAAACCATAGGCAAAAGCCTTGATTATAGTTTCCAAGGAAAGGAACAGGCAGCTGAGCAGGTTTAGGATTGGATAGTCTGAATCATTTCAGTGGGCTCTGCTCTATAGGGATGGTCTATGGTGTTCTGGTACCTTGCCTCGGGGTGATTGAAAGCAAAAGGACAACATCCTGGACTGGGAGAGCCTGGTAAAAGGAGGTAGCCGAGCCGGGCATGGGGGTACATGCCTGTAATCCCAGCACTTGGGAGGCTGAGGCAGGTGGATCACTGAGAGTTCAATGCCAGCCTGAACTACATGGTGAGACCCTGTCTCAGAACACCAAAAAAAAAAAAAAAAATGGAAGGCAGGGGTATAGAGTTGTATTAGTCTTTTTGTATAGCAAAGTTGTCAAAGTCATTTACCATCTCTAAGAATTAGCTAAGCTGGGAAGGATCATCCATCCCTGGGTCTGTAAGGCCCCAAGATGTCAAGCATTATAATATATATATACTAAAAACAGAATTAAAACAGTTCTAAAACAATGTGTTTCCAAAGCATTCCGCTGTATAACTTTTTAAAATGTAATAAATGTAATAACTATTCATCCAAATAGTGTTTATTTGTTGTATCCTGACTTATCAGACCCACTCTGATCCCTCAGCTAGACCACTAACATCTTATAGAAGCATTTGTGCCTTGCATTAATAGCCAATTGTTCAAGAACAAGTGCTCAAATGTTTATGGAAGCGAGAGGCTCAAAGAAGTGGTTCTCAAACTTGAATGGATAGCAGAGTCTCCCAGAGGGCTGGTTAAAACAGATTACTGGGCTTCAGCCTTAGTTTCTGACGATGCTGATGCTGCTGGTCTGGAGACTACATTTTGGAAACCACTGGCTTAGAGCAGAGCAGCCATTAAATCTCTTTACAATGTGGTAAAATGAACTGAAGAACCAACAAAACTAAACATTAAACTGATATAATAAAACCAGTGGTAACATCCAAAACATTTAACAACCAGTATGCCTGCCACTGATGAGGTGCTCTGGTTTCTTTAAGTGTACCCCAAAGGCCATGTGTTAAAGGCTTGGTTTCAGCCCACAGCACTATTGGGAGGTGGTGGGACCTTCAAGAGGTGGGGCCTATTGGGAGGTCTCCAGGTCATTGGGGGCATGACCTTGAAGGGAATTGTGGGACCTTGGTCTCTTCCCATCTTTTTTTTTTCTGAGTCCAAACTATGAGGTGAATGGTTTCACAATGTTTTCCCCACCATGATGCACTACTGCCTTACCACAAGCACAAAGTGACAAAGCAAATTGATCATAGACTGAAAACCCTGAAACTGTGAGCTGAAATAAACTCTCTCCTCCTTTTAAGTTGATTATCTTAGGCATTTTGTTATAGTAATGGAAAGCTGACTAACACACCAGGGGCCTAGGGCCATTTCAGTGGCCCTTACTGTGCTGGATGGTACTTCTTAGTTGTTGGATCTGGAGGGTCCCAGGAGAGGGGCTGGGGTGGATAAAAGAGCAAGGTGCTGAGAGATGCAGCTAGCTACAGCTCGTAAGGAGGTATCTCAATATCTAACAGCAGCTACAGCCACATCAGTAGGAACCATCTGAACTGCAATGCTAAGTCAAATTTCAAATAAACTTTTGATGGTCCTTTAAATCCTTTAATGGCTGCTGTCAGCTTTTAGGGAAAATGTCAAAATGCTTCACATGGAACTGCTACATGACCCAACCCATGCAGTCCTCCAGACTCACCCTACACACCAGGCATTCTAAACCCCTTCACACTTCCAGATTCACTAGGCTTCATCCAGCCTCTGTGCCTGTAGAAACGATTTCTCCTTTCACCTGGAAAGCCATTTCCTCAAGAAACTCAGATTCACTTTTCAAGATTCAGCTCAAATTTTGCCTCTTAAGGAAAAATTTCCCAGGGCCTTCTTATCAAGGTCAAAAGATAAACTATCATGCATTATAATAGTCTCTTTGTAGAAAGTTGCCCCCTTTAGACCACATATAAGTTGAGGGCATTTACACTCAACTCATCATTTTAATATCTCATCAATTTTAAGACTTTCCCTCAAGCTTTAACATCTCTAAAAGTAGGGTACACTTCCTAACAGGTGGTGGCATAATTTGACAGCATTTTGCTTTCTTTATGGTACATAGCATTGTGGTACATTTTAAATTTGTTTGTAATCAATGAAATAAGTTTTTTCTTCCCTGTAGCCCCATTTCCTTGGGCAACACACTGAGCATATAGGATATGCTTTGTCTCTCAGCCCCATGCTGACTGTCTAGTGTAAGCAATATGTGGTAGGCAGCTGGAAGCCCACAAAACTACATTTCCCAGGCTCCCTTTGCTAGCCACATTTCCATTAGAGTCTGTCAGCGGGAGGCACTGATGGGAGATTAGACAATGGGAGGAATATAGAAGACTGATTGAGTTTTTGTTTATTCCTCCTGGGTCCATCAAGGCCTCCAGTAGGCAAGTGGGGGCTCTTACGATAGGGGCAGCAAATCTGACATCAATAGAGGCATAAAGCTGCAGGTGACCAGAGACTCCAATAGCATGGGGAAGACCAGGACTCCTGGAGCTCCACTTAGCAGCAGCAGGCTCAGCACTGAACCCTCTGGGCTTAGGTCACCTTCCTTCCTCCATTCTGCTACGCCAGCCTTAACCACAGTAGCAGACTTCCGTACAGAGGAACTCTGAGTAACTGCATCTCCTTTGCTCCTTTTGCTCTTCTCTACTTTGGAACCAACTGCCTGCATTAAATTCACGGTGTTGGAACTATCTAGAATAGTTTCTACATTGCCCACTGAACACTAATAGTCATAGTTTCCTTTTTTCCCCTGTAACTCCCAGCTGTTCCATTCCCATTGATGCATGTTGCTATGTTGCTAGGCAGGAGAGCTAAATGGTGACAGCAGTTAAGGACATGGTGTCTGGAAGCAAACTCCCTGGGTTGGACTTCTGGCGCTGCTACTTACTTCTGTGTGACCTTAAGAAAACTGCCTATTCTCTCATAGTGTAATTTTGTCATCTTACAAAGGGAGACAGTTCAGAGTCTCTATTCAATCGAGGTATTATAAGATGAAGGGCTTAAAATGGTGCTTGAAGAAATGGTAGTGATTATTGATGTGCTTCTTAAAATTTCATGTTTTATCACCCATATACATGTAGGTGTTTCCTATTTGTTTATTTTTATTTAGGGCTATCTATGTCTGTGGAAGTATTCAGTGCAGATAAAGGAGGAGGGAAGGAAGGAAGGAAGGAAGGAAGAAGAAAGCATGGAAAGGAAAAGGAGAGAGGAAATCAGGGAGGAAACGTGGCTTTTACTACAACTGTTTAAAAATGTCACCTTTGGTCCCTTTTCCTGCTCTTTACTGTAGACACTGGTCAGCCTGCAAGGCTAGTTGGTTGTGTTCCATTGGTAATAAGGACAGCTGCGTGTGAGCATACACCTGTCTGCTTCATCAAGCCTTTAAGCCATTTGAAGGTCAGGACCACAATTGGGACATCTATGTACCTTGGGATCTGACAGGGAATGCACTTAATGTTAGAGGATGAATGCCACTAAAATCCCAATGAGATTACAGAAGTCAGCCTGAAAAGGCTAGGTTCAGAATGTGATTTTTGTAGCCAGGATGAAGAGAAAAGAACACAGAGGAACAATAACAGACCTTTTTTCTTAAATTACAGTCATGGCCAAGGACAAGAAGAAAATAATTTCTTTTAAGATAGTGGTCACAGAGTGTTGTTCACAGTTCTAGCAGATTGTCATAATCACTTACCTTTGGATTTCTTAATGCCAAGTGCTCTCTTGTGTGCCAACCCCGGTTTTTATCAAATCAAAACACATCCGTCTTCTCTAGAATTTTTTTTTATATGGGTACTGGGGGTCGAACTCAGGACCTCGCGCTTACCAGCAGGCGCTTGTGCCACTGAGCGATGTCACCGGCCCTTTTTTTTTCCTTTATGTGGGTTCCAGGAGTTGAACTCAGGACCTCGCACTTGCCAGGCAGGTGCTTACGCCGCTGAGCTATCTCACCGGCCCGAATTTTCCTTTTTTGTTTTGTTTTGTTTTTGTTTTTTTAACTTTTTGTTTTTAAATTTTGTTTCAGATGCCTGGACAAGGTATCTACATTCTAGCACTTCTTCCAAACAGTCACTAAACATGTGAAAGGCTACTTACATATTAAAAAAAAAAAAAAAAAAAAGCCCTGGGGGCAAAAAGTTTTTTTAAAACTTTAAATTAAAAAATCACGTTACAAATCTGTAGGCTGGTATAACACATTAAGACTAATATTTTTTACATATTAAGTCCTTCAAATAAATTTTACATGAATTTAAGTTTAAAAAATAGCTCAAGTTTTACTCTATATTTCTTTGGCCCACTAAAAGACCACCTATCAAACTGGACTATAGCTCATGCCCATAAATGGTAACACATATATACCACTGAGACCCATGTGGACTTGTACATACATACACATATGCAATGGCTAACACTGTGTACACATGCCCTCCATAAGAACTTTCTGCCAACAGAACACTCAGTGGGAGGAAAAGATGGACATAAAATAAGCCATCATCTACAAATAGAGGAAGGAAACTAAGGTAAGATTTTCAATTTTTTACCAATTATTTTCAATTTTGTAAAGCATTCGAAAGTTTCCAATTCTAAAAGACCTTGTTTGACATTATATAATATTTACATTATTCTTCCAAGCACATCTTAATGAGTGCTCGCTGCCCGCATTTTTTTTTTTTTTTTTAGTGTTGGCGATAGAGTCCAGTATTTTCCATATTTTTAAAAGGCTGCCATATAATTCCTTAATCCCAATCCTACATTGTAGGGTGTGAGACAAGAGTACAAATGGAAGTCCAGTCACATATCATTTGAAGCTGTAAATCAGGCCACAATCTATGAAATCAAATACATTTTATTCTCTTATCTTGCAGATAATCTTCATGCCTGCCTGGAAAGCCAAGACTCAATTCAGAATTCTGACTGCAAGGAGTTTCAGGCAGAAACACCTTTGAGAGCCAGCCCTGGCCCTCAGCCCACCCCCTTTCCCTGCTCATTCACCACCCCCGCTGCTGCCCCCAGCAGCCCAGGCACAGTTTTCCCTCAGAACAGTAAAACGATCAAATGAGAAAGAGGAACTCATGGGTCCTAGAATTGGGCTCTGAACAAGTTTGGAAAGGAAGTTTTGAGTCCTGGGGATACAAACTATATTTTAGAGGGGGGCACAGGTACAATCCCTCGGCCATGAAGAAGCGTCACCCATGGTGAGGGCCCTTCATCTGTGTGGCACCTTCTTGAAGCCAGGACCCAAGGTAGGGCCTCTGTTGCCCAGGGCTAAGAGCAAAACTGTAGCTCCTTACATATAACTCGCGATATTAAATCCTTTCCCATCCAACCTACCCAAATAGATTTAAACTACAAGAATGTTTTTGTAAGCAGAGAAATAGATCTCAGGTGTTGGAAATGAGCTACCTACTGCAACTGAGGGCCTTGACAGCTAAAGCAAAAAGAGAAGACCTCTGTTATGGGTTCTTAAAGTAATTTATGCAAGTTTATTTCTTTAAGGGGACAATGTTTTTCAACACGTCAAATTATAGGAACATTTTATTGGGTTATTATATAAAATACACAGGAAGATACATGAATTTCAAAAATGTAATACATTATACAAGCAGAAAAGATCATTTGTCTTCCTAAGGAAGTGATAAATACTACATTACACAATAGACTGCCTCCCTGGTATTATTAGCCATGAATTCCATTTAGAGTTTACTGCTCGACTCAAAAGTTTAGCATTTTTTAACTGTAATAACTCCCAGTCATAACCACTCAGACGATGGATTCTGTTTAATCGCCGACATTCCTGCAATGGTGAAAAGGCTGTATTATTTTTGTTTGAAGTTTGCACACCAAGTCCCATGGTATGATATAATTAAGGAAACCTGTTTACTTTTTCTTAAATTCAACACCCTTCACCCCCACCTCAAAAGCTAGACATTAAAGTACTAAATATAATGATCTTGGTAAACCAAATTGCTATGTTCCTGGCAGCCCTTCCCTGCTGTTTCCCCTAAACATTTCTATCTGAAATGATGATGAATAAAAAAAGAAAAGAAAGGAACCTGGAAAATATACAGCTATCCTTTGACTTCATCTTCCACCTAACCATCAGAGTTTCCATTTGAGTGCTTAAAAACACTCACTCACTTCCTCCTCCTCTGTCCCTTTCTGGCCATTTTAGATTTTTACTTGTACATTCTCAAACATCCATAGGATACACCATGCAGGCTCATGCAACTTTAGCTCCCAGTTTTCTGTCTCTGAGTTATTCTCCCCAAGTATGACTGGGGGATGTGCGTGAGGGTCTTCAGTCAGGTTGGTTCCTGCAGTGCCCACATGAGGGCCTGGCATACAGGAAATACCCAGGATATTACTGAAAAAATAAATGATCACCACGTTGTCCTCATGAACTAGGTAATACAGGCTGTGCCCCTTTAATCCAAAATTTGAAATCCAAAATGCTCCAAAATTGAAAACTTTCTGAGCACTGACATGGACACCTCAGGGAAAATTCCACACCTGAAATCATGTGACAGGGTGCAGTCAAAATGCAAGTGTGCTAAAAAATATCGTATAAAATTACTTTCAGACTATGTGTACAAGCTGTGTATGCGATACACGAATTTCACATTTAGACTTAGGTCCCATCCACAAGATATCTCTTTATGTAAATGCAAATATTAAAAAGTCCAAAACCTGAAACATGACTGGTCCCAAGCATTTTGGATAAGGGATACCCAACCTGTATTGAGTTACCCTGGCATAAAGAATATCAGAGTCTATTGCCCGTAGTAGTGAATTAACCCAATGCATCCTCTTTATAAATTTTGGAATCTGAGAACCACAAAGTCCAAATAGAAGATCCTAGATGAGCTGGGTGTGGTGGTGCATGCCCGTAATCCCAGCACTCTGGGAGGCTGAGCCAGGCAACTCGAAAGTTTGAGCCCGATATAGACAACTGAGTAACTTAGCAAGTGTCTGTCTTAAAATAAAAAATAAACAGCGGCACGGGCGCCTGCTGGCGCACGAGGTCCTGAGGTCGACCCCCCGGTACCCACCAAAAAAAAAATAAATAAATAAATAAATAAATAAATAAAAAATAAAAAAGAGCTGGAGATGTAGCTTTGTTTTCAATCCCCAGCAGTGCAAGAAAAAAAAAAAAAATCCCAGATGAGTCTATCCAAATGCAAGTGAGTGGGAAATAGCATACCAAGAACTTGCTGAACTTAGCAGCAAAGACCAGACTGACAAGGAATGCCCTTGTGAAATCATTTTAAGATACACTTCGTTATAACTACATTTTATAATCATCAGGAGACTAGCCTTGGTTATATTTTGAGAAACAGTACAACACTGCACTATATTCAAGGTTATTTTTTAAAGGTGAAATTAGAAAGACACCAGATTCTGGAAATGCTTAGAAGGGAATCATTCAGAATGGTGTTAGACTAAGTAATCAACACAATACAGCTGTTACTGCCTTTTTCCTTTTCTATTTCAGCTACTGCTTCCCAAATGCGTTCTAATACTGAAGGCTGACTCTGATCACGTTTGGGAATAGATGGGTTATAAAATATGAATAAAGGTAGATAACCACATGCATTTAATTGCTTGGCCATTAAAAATCCAAGTAATATTTCTTTATTAAGGTGGTGCATGGGGCCTGGCTTAACACATTGTATTAGGCCATTTTCAATTTTTGTAACTACTGGAGGCTGGTACTTGATAAAGAAAAGAAGCTTATTTAGCTTACGTTGTCGGGGCTCCAGTGGTGTTGGCTTCAGCTCCACTCGGGTGAGCACCTTCTGGCTAGGTCACACCATGGTGACAGCATCACAGGGGAAGCATGTGTGAAAGGAGAGCTCAAACGGCAAGACAGGAAGCCAAAGCAAGTCAGGGGTCAGGCTGACTCTTTTGTAACAACCCATTTGCTCAGGACCTCACTTACTCCAGATGAGCATTAATCCCCACTAAGGGCAGTGCCCACAATGACCTCATTGCCTCCCTCCACCCTTTCCATCACCACACTGCGGACCAAGCTTCCAACACGTGAGCCTTCGGGGGCCACCCATATCCAAAGCATAGCACACATTTACTAATATTTGAATTGCTCCTAGGATATGCTTTTTTTTGTTTAGGAGTGTGTGTGTGTGTGTGTGTGTGTGTGTTTGGTGGATTTCACATGCTGTAATGTTCTGTCCACAAATTTAATAATCTTAGGTAAAACTATCACATTTGATAAAATACTTTATTCAGTGTCTTCAGTGCTGTTCAGCTACAGTAACTCCTTCCATAAAACTTAGCTGCTAATTTAAATGTCTAAAGTCAATGTTTAAAACTATACAGTGGGCCACCATAGGAAATAATTTCAGCTAGACTGTGATCAACATCTTTTTTGTGACATTCTAAGATAAAATATTATCCATTAGCATTCTGTAGCGATCTGTATATCTTTTTTTAAAGTACATTTTTAGCACAGCCCCATCAACTATCACTTCCTCTAAGTTCAAAGAGGCTATTGGCCCATGAATAAATGAATGATTTGATGCAGGACAGCAAACGCATTTCAACCACTGGGGGTGAATGGACAATTTAATCAAAGGTACTGGGGCAAGTGTTAATCACAAGGGAAAAAATATTCTTATAACCCATAGCACATAACATGCCAAAAAAAACCCACAACAACAACAAAAAGCTGGACATGGTGGCACACGCCTGTAATCCCAGCACTTTGGGAGGCAGAAGTAGGAGGATCTCGAGTTTGACCCCAGCCTGGGCAACTTAGTGACATAATGAGACCTTGTTTCAAAAATCCAAAAGGAGGTCGGGTGTAGTGGTGCATGTCTGTAATCTCAGCACTCGAGAGGCTGAGGCAGGAGGATCACAGTGAGTTTGAGGCCAGCAAGGGCTATATAGTAAGTCAAAGGCCAGCCTGAACTACATAGCAAAATCCTATCTCAAGAAAAAAAAAAAATTAAAAGGGCTGGGGATGTAGCTCAGTGTGAAGGTTCTGGGTTCAACCCTCAGTACTATAAAACAGCAACAATAACAAAAATAATAAAATCCTTCCTCATATTCTACCAAGAGGAAAAACAACTGAATACTGCATCAGATAAATGAAAAACTTAATTATGGAAGTCGAAAGTTTTAATACTGAAAACAAAATACATATATGGAAAATCAGCCTAGGGAAAGTTTTTGTTTGTTTGTTTGTTTGTTTTGTCTTTTTGAGGCAGGGTCTCGCTATGCAGTTCAGGCTGGACTTGAGCTCACTTTGTAGCCCAGGCTGGTCTCAAACTTGCAATGATCCTCCTGCCTCAGCCTCCCAAGTGCTAGGATTACAGACTTGCGCCACCATGCCCGGCTCTAGGGAAAGGTTTCCAAAACAGGATGCAATAAACACAAACCATAAAGAAAACAGACTGACAAATTTCACTACATTAAAATACTTCTGTGCATTTAAAACAACATTCAAAAGGAAAAGACAAACTACAGACTGGAAGTAGATACATGTAACAATATACACAAAAAGATTATTATCCTGAAGATTAAAAACACCGTATCAATAAAATAAAAGCTCAATAGCCAAATGCACAAAAGACAGGCATTTTGCCAAAGAGAAACACTTACTGGACAATTAATTTAGAAAAATATGCCCAACCTCATTAGTTCTCAGGTAAATGAAAATTTAAACCAAAGCAAATGACCATTTCACACCTCCAAACTGGCAGAAATGTTAAAGTCTAACAATGTCAAATATTGGCAGTGGAGAATCTTCAACTCTCATACCCTGATCATAAGTGTGTAAATGGATACGCCACTTTGGGAAGCAATTTGGCAACATCTAATAAATTAGAAGCTTGGAGAGGCAGACATATGAGAAGGTCCTGGAAAAAGTGGATTTTTAAATTTGTCTTGTTTTGTATCACGTAAGTCTACAGTGAGACGTCATTCCTAAAAAGAACTGCAAATTTCAAGGCCAGGAACCAAGCAGTGGGAGATAGCACACAGGAAAAGGTCACAATTGGAGAGCACTTTTGTAATTTTGGATGATTTTTGTTCGTTAGCCCTTCACATGCAGTGAAAGCTAGTAACATGTTTTAGAGGAGCTTTTTGGCACATAACAAAAACCTACAGTAATGTGACTATTCCCCAACTTCCCCATTGCTTTTTACCTAGGAACATTATTACAGGATTCTGATTCCTCTCTGAAGGTGTTGATGTCTTCTACAGTTGAAGGTCTGTGCAATTAGGCCTGATTAAATGTATTTATTCCATGAAAGAGAAAGCTGGTTATCTCTTTGTTGATCACTTGGTTCTCCACACGTCAGTGCCCAGTCAAAACATAAACCGCTCATTATTTTTACTGTTAGATTGAATCACCTCCTGCATTTTTTGTATGTTACTGGCCCTTCCACAGCCAAACCACCAGACACATTATCTTTTTGATGACTTACATTTCACATTATCTCTTTGATCAGTCATATTTTCATTTCATCCTTATCAATTACTATGTGCCTGCCAAACCCCGGGGATTCAAAGCTCAATAGGTCACAGTCCCTACCATTCGAGAGCTTACAAAACTTTTTAACATAAATATCTAACCTCCACCAATTTTAATATACAAATGGAGGATCCCCTAGCTCTTCCCTAAATGAGTCTTTCTAGGTTTTGCAAGAACATCTAACCTCTTTATTGCCCTCATTCAATTGTCAGTTAACACAGCCAGTTAACTTAGAGATGTGGAGAAATGGGGAAAAATCATGGAGCTGTTGTTAGTACCCGAAAGACAGGGCTTTTCTACTGCTAAAAGCAAGGACTGGAGAGAAGGAACAATGAATGTTGCCTTTTAACTCCTGACTATCATTCCATGTCAAAGAGTAGAGCACAACTTAGTCTTGTGTGGTAGGTTCCCTAATTACCAAGGGAGTACAGTCGCCCAATAGCAATTTCCTGTTTCCAGAACAATGTTCCTTCCACAAAGCCACAAACTGACATCTCATGCCAACACAGGATGCCTGTGCACTTCGCAGCAGTATTTACAGACAAGGTGCCTGTTAGTGCTTCTGGTTATTGCCTTCAAAGACTGTAATATCTCTGTGCTACTAAGAAGTCGTCCATTGAATTCTTTGCTTAACGTGTGATACAGGGCTGTAAGTTTCAGTCTTCGCTATATTTGTCAGAGTCAAGCTAACAAATACAGCTTCACTATATTTGTCAGTCATTTTCCTTAAACACAGGAAATTCTGAACTAGGGACATTAAGTACTCCTTGGAATTTAAATTCTGAAGTAAAAGGTGGTCGATTTGTTGGGCGTGGTGGTGCACACCTGTAATCCCAGCACTTGGGAGGCCGAGCCAGGAGGATCGCTGTGAGTTCGAGGCCAGCCTGGGCTACAAAGTGAGTTCAAGGACAGCCTGAACTGCATAGTGAAACCCTGTCTCAAGAAGCCCAAAAGAAATGTGGTCAATTTAACTCTTTTTCACAGTTCTTCACTCTCCTATCGCCCACCTCCTTGCCATATCCTCATGATTGGCAGTAACATCCATCTCTTAGACTTGGGTTTCATCATGCATTGTGCTTTAGCCAGTGAGATACTGACAGACATGGATGGCACAGAGGCTTGAGCTATGCTTACATCATGTGCCACCCTCTTGGCCACCTGCCTTTGTCTCAGGTAGCCACTGGCCCAAGGAGAATGAGAAACACGTGGAGCAGCCCTAGGCCCAACACACAGCCAGCCTAGATCGGCTGTACCCCAGGCCAACCCACAGACAGGTGAGACAGAAATCAATATTTGTTGCCATAAGCCATTGAAATTTTAAGTTCACTTGCTGTGCAGTTATTGTGGAAACAGATGACACATAAACCCTCTGCCATTAGCTATGTATTAATCAGCTTCATATTACTATAATGAAATACCCAAGGCATTTCACTTATAAAAGATGTATCTTGGCTCACAGTTCTGGAGGTTCCAGTCCAAGACTGGGTGGCCCCATTGCTTTGGGAATCCAGTGAGGATGGCACATCAGGGGGGGAGTGCATGGTGTTACAAACCACTTACATCATGAGCTAGGAAGCAGAGTGAGAGGACTAGTGCGGTCCTGAGATCCCTTTTGAGGACACTCCCTCAGAGGTCCACAGCACGTCCTGACAATGCCACCCTGAGGACCACCCCTTTAATACATGGACCTTTAATCCAAACCACAGCAGGCTAATTACTGTGAAGATCGTCTCTATCAGGTCCTGGGGATGGTGTAACAACAGTGCCATCAACTGTATGGCTTAAACAGAAATTTCTTGTGTCATGGCTCTAGATGCTAGAAGTCCAAAATCAAGGTAAGGACAAATTTGGTTTCTTCTCAGGGCTGCGAGGGAGAAATGGGGCTATGCCTCTCAGCTACCTTCTGGTAGCGCCAGGCATTCCTTGGCTTGCAGATGGTATTCTTCCAGTATCTTCGCATTGTCTTCCCTCTATATGTATCTCTGCATTCAAGTACCCCTCCCCTTTCAGACAGGTTCTTGTTATGTAGTTCAGGCTGGCTTTAAACTATGTAGTCCAAGCTGGCCTTGAATATGCAGTGATCCTCCTGCCTCAGCTTCCTGAGTGCTGGGATTACAGGTGGAAGCCACCATGCCTGGCTTCAAATATCACCTTCTAAGGACACCAGCCATATCAAATAAGGGTCCCACTATTTCTAAAGTCACATTCACATATTCCAGGGGTAGGACTTCAACATCTTTATGGGGAACACAACTGAATCCATTTTAATACAATCTCAGATGCCTTTCTGGGTGTAGAAGGAGAAATAAGACTGTAATGGTTTTTAATTACTAGAAAATCAGAGCTCATTTCCTTATATAACTGTAGCACGACTAAATAAGATTAAGTTTTGCTGTCTTCTAAATGCTAAGTGATTTATAAGGCAATTGTCATCAGTCGTGTCCACTCCTGCGTGTCCCTTGTGTCCCTTTAACTAAAACACGTATGCTTTACAGCCTTCACCTTATTAAGACTACACTTCCCTTTCATGCTTCTATTTCCAGCAGCCCTTAGTGCCCTGTTGCTTTGGGCTGGTGTTTTATGCTTATTTTTCTTGGCTGCTAAAGAGGCTGCCCACATGTTCCTTCCTCTACACACTTCCCTGAATATATGCCAAGCCTGTCTCCTCTGATCCCCCCACGTAGAAGCTGCAGCACAAGTGGTCTCCAAATGCTGCTGAAAGCTGCTGTAGTACACCAGAATGGAATCGTGTAATCTCTAATCCTTCCACTTATTATTCTTTGTATTTTCAATAAACCTGCAAAAGACCCAAGGACGAAATTTGTTCTGGTTTTTCTCTCCACAGAAATAAACTTACCTAAACCCGTGAAATCAAAGCACAATCCAGGTTTCTGTAAACTGCATGTTGAGCCGAGTATAATCCCCGATCCTGTGCTTAGAACCTTCAGGGTGGAGAGTCTGCACACAGAACAGGGTCTCCACAGGCTTTCAGAATCGCAGGTACTTTGGAAACACCTGCACTGTTTATTGCTTCAGTCTTCATTCATGGGCCTCTGTCCACCACCACTGTTGTAACTTTTTCAAATGCTGGGGCTTATCAGTGCTTTTTGGGAAGTAGAGTGTGTGTGTGTGTGTGTGTGTGTGTGTGTGTGTGTGTGTGTGTAGTGCTGGAGATGAACTGAGGGCCTTGTGCATGGTTCACAAGCGGTCTACCACTGAGCTCCACCTCCAGCCTGGGACTCATGTTAGCAATTGCTATGGCAACACCTATTGCTTTCAAGGTCAATTACAACACCTTGATAATGAAAACACTTAAATGCAGCAGTGGTTTGTGCAACAGCTTTCTGCATTTTTCTGCAATGTGACCCATCCAATATTCCACTGACCAGTATTCAAAGTGTGGTCCACATACTGGTGGCATCAACATCTACTAGTAAGATGGCGAGAAATGCAGACTGTGCCCTACCCCAGAAATACTCAATCAAAATCTATTTTAAGGAAATCTTCAAGTTTTTCCCATGCTCACTCAAGTTGGAGAAGAACTGCTCTAGTTTCTCTCTTCCTGTTTCTAGATGACAGGACAACTTCCCTTCCAGTAGAACCTGTCAAAGTCCTTCTTATAAAACTAACTGAATAGCCCACTAATGGGATCCCATTTTCAAACCTGAAATACTACAATATGGATCTTTTTGTCTTAAATCAAGCTTCAGATCCCCTCTTGGTCTCCAGCCCTCTCATCTGCCACCTCTAGGAAAGAAAAAAAGCAGTCTTAGTAGCAGCTCAGGCTCAGGCACATTTAACAGGAAGGACAGTGGAGTATTTGACATAAGATCATTCCCTCGAGCCTTTTGGTCTCTAAGCACGGAGGCCCTGAAAGCCCATAAAGCCAACTTCTACACCATCCTATTCTCCCACCACATACATCCTGGGCAGAGCCTTGCTCCTCTGGCCTTTTGTAATCTTCAGTGGGAACCCTTGCACCTATGGTTTCTTCGTTTGTGTAGCCAACAGTTAGAAAACCTCAAAGACATAACTTAGCCACGGGGACTTCTGTGGCCTCAGGAACATGCTCTTACACTTACATCTCACGGTCTCATAGTAGATCCTAAAGCTGCAGCATGCTTCGTTGGCTACCACACAGAGTCCTTGAACCTTATTCATGTTAGATTTTTCATTGTGTCCAAAAAACTTGCAAGTCCCTCCAGCAGACAGGAAACCAACCATGCCACGTCTATTTATTTTTTTTAATGTTTAACATTTTATTTGGAAATAACTTCAAGATAAAAAAAATTATAGTAAGGATTTCAGTATAGTCAGCACTGATACAACTGAAATTAATTTCTGTATTCTAATTTTTCAATTGACAATAGTGTCCTTTACAGCATTCTCCCCTCCAATAGAGGATTTAGTGTAGGATCAGGTATGATATTTCGTCGTCATGTCTCTAGCCTCCTTTATTTCAGAACCTTTTCATAGATGGTCTTTTTTGACATTAATACTTTTTAAAGGGCTGGGAATGCAGCTCAGTAGTACCACACTTGCCTAGCCCACATGAGGCCCTGGGTTCAAACCCCAACATCACCAAAAACAAAAACACTTTTGAAGAATGTACTAGCGTTGTTCTTAATAGACTGTTTCTCATTTGAGATTGAGGTTCCCTGCGGCTAGATTCAAGAAATGTACTGATAACCAAATACTGCATAGGAGGTGACAGATTCTTGATTTCGGTCATCCGGTCAAGGTGCTGTTCGATTTATTCACTGTAAAGTTACTTTTCCCTTGCGATGCATGGTAGGATGAATAAATGCTCCCCTACCCCTTGAGAATGCCCATACCTTAATCCCCAGAACCTTGTGTGACTGCTAGTTTATATGACAAATGGGACTCTGCAGATACGGTGAGTGGAGATAATATCCTGGATCATCAATGTAATCAAAAATGGCCTTTCCAAAGGGACACAGGAGTCAGAGAGAGGCAACGTGACAACCGGAAGCAGAGAAATTTGAAGCTGCTATGCTGATGGCTTCGAGACTACAGCAAGGAGCTAAGAGCCAAAGAATGCCAGTGGTCTCTAGGAATCTAAAAGGGCAAAGTTGGATTGTTCCCTACAATTTCCAGAAGGAACCTGTCCTGCCAACACCTTAATTTTAACCCTATAAGACTCCTTTCAGATTTCTGACCTCCAGAACTATGTTATTTTAAGGAATGAAGTTTGCAGCAATTTTTTTTTCTGGGTACCGGGGGGTCGACCTTAGGACCTCGCGCACCAGCAGGTGCCCGTGCCGCTGAGCGATATCACCGGCCCCCTTTTCATATGTGGGTTCCGGGAGTCGAACTCGGGCCCTCGCGCTTGCCGGGCAGGTGCTTAAGCCGCTGAGCCATCTCACCGGCCCTGCAGCAATTTTTAAAGGGGCAATATAAAACCGATACACACCTCATAATTAGTCTGTGGCAGACTTTGAAACCATGTAAGCATGATACTTGTCAAAAACTCTCCCATTTTAACACCAATAGATAAATTTTGCCTGACTCAGTCTCCACTGATGACAAAATGCTTATTGTTCACCTCCAGCACTCCTCCCAACTTAACCATTTGACTCGGCATTCTCCAGTAGGCACAAGCTTTACCTATTTGTATAATTTGTATATTTATGTCCCTCATTTCTATGTTTTATGTACATACTCAAGATTTCAGATTTTTCGAATGGCTTGTCATTCATTACTCTGCTTGATTATTTTGGTGCAAACCCTTCTGGATCCTTCAAGTGGGAGCCACGGACCAAGCTCAAATTGAAAACAAGCAGCCAGGATGAGCTGTGTGGCCCTGCGCCTGATGCTCCACAGACTGGCATTGACAACTGAGCCAAGGACAGTCCTCTGTCAGCTGCAATGGATCGAGTGGTGGCCTGGTGTGGGAGCTCCACCTAATACGAGTGGGGGATGGAGCTCTTCAAGGATGAGGTTAGTAGGAAGCAAGCACACAGGAAAAAAAACTAAGTCACAGAAATGGCCACCAGCCAAAAGGAATGTGATTCCCACACACTGCTGCAGTTCCCCAGTGTAATGCTGCACACCTTCCGAGTTTCTGCTGCTTTGAATTCAGCCTGTGGATGCACCAAGAAGGAACCAAAGAGGCAAGCCCTTGCCTTGAGGGCACCCTTCACCAACACAGCACTCACAGGCACTGAGACCACACCCTTACCATGGTACAGCGTACACTGCTCCAATTATGAGCACAAACTGCTTTTTTTCTTGAACAATCCCACCCCTGAGTCATTTCTTTAAGCCTATTTCCTCCATGTTCTACTTAAAATGCTTTTCTTTACAGTAAACTTTGATCTTCAATCTCCCAGGTCAGAAATACTTCCCCAGTGCTGGCTCCATGCACAGAGCATGGGTCAAAGGTGAACAAGGCCCCGGGGGCTGCTTTTACAGCATCCATTCCAGCCAATGCTGTTGGGGCTACTTGGAAAGAACTTCCTGCTTCCCCTGGCCCTACCACTCTTCAGTCAAAAACCTTCAGTTCTTAAATTGCAGTCAGAACCCAGACCCAAGGGTCTGTTCCTTCCCACAAAGACACAGGGTATCCACAGGCGTGAAACACTTAAACAGACATGGACAGTAGACACAAGACGAAGATTTAATAAAACTGGAGAAAATTGCAACACTGAGTGTGGAAGGACCAGGCAATGCAAGAGACATGCTGACAGCACTGGAGGGTGGACAGCAGAATTTCAGGTAGCAAAGTTAACTTAGACATATAGGAAAAACAGGCCTAGGCAGAATATCTAGAAAGTAGACAATATTAAATATAGTACAGTGTAGTCACTTAGCATGATCCAAACCTCTCATCAAAACCGTTAACCAACGGGCCAGTGAGATAGCTCAGCGGCATAAACGTCTGCCTGGCGAGCGCAAGGTCCTGAGTTTGACTCCCGGTACCCACATAAAGGAAAAAAGGGGCGGTGATATCACTCAGCGGCACAAGTCCTGAGGTCAACTCCCGGTACCCACATAAAAACAAACAAACAAACAAAAAAACACTAACCAAGATATAAAATACCTTAGAACAAAGTCAAGAAAAAAGGATTTCCTAAGGATTGGGGATATAGCTCAGCCACAAGAGTGCTTGCTGCATGCAGCAGGCCCTGGGTGCAAGTCTCAGTGCTGCAAAGAAAGAAAGATAGAAGGATTTCCTAATAGGTGGAACTAGGAATAATGTCTAATGATTAACTCTAGAATCAATGCCAGCCTCTACAGAGACCTGACACTTACAAGTCTTTACTATGTTGGGCTTTCTTTTTTTTTTTTTTTTTGTGGGTACCGGGGGGACGACCTCAGGACCTCACGCGCCAACAGGCACCCGTGCCACTGAGCGATATCACCGGCCCCTTTATTCGTATGTGGGTTCCGGGAGTCGAACTCAGGCCTTCGCGCTTGCAAGGCAGGCGCTTAAGCCGCTGAGCCGTCTCACCGGCCCTATGTTGGGCTTTCCATCTTTGGGGAAAGGGGCAGAGTAACCCTCCAAACCTCCTCCTCTCGATACTAAAAGTCTTCTGTCAAAATAGGCTTGTTCACCCTGCCGTTTTACCCAGGAGAGCCCCTGATTCGTCTATTCTGGTATATTCCTGTGCAAAGTTGCAGAGAAATGGGCCTATTCCCTAATGCTTCATCATGAAGGAACTGCTTGCTCGCTGAAATGATCACATGGTTGGTTGTTGCATGGGAAAACTGTCTGCATTAATGAGCTGGCCTGGCCGTCCCAGGGACCCTCAGATACAAAAGATAAGTACACCTGTCCAGTCGCATTAATCATCTGATTTCTCAGCAAAATTGTATCCAAGAGTATTCAAATAGCTTTCCAAAACCACTGGCTATTTCTTGCTCATGTTCTATTCCTCATTTTTGAAATGATGAGTAAAGCAGAAATCAGTGGAATGACTGCACTAGGTAATTGAGATTTTTAATGGTTCTGGCTGAGAAGTGACCTGCCAGAGTTGATCTGAGGTTCTGGTAGAGGGGTGAAGGAACCCACCTACCTTCCCCAACACCCAAATCCAATAAAACAACAGAAGCATAAAGGTCAGGGGTTCTTAACCAGGGGTCTGGACAAAATTTTGTGCATCTATCAATCTGGGTGGGAAAATATTTGTTATCTTTCTCTTCACTAACCTTTCACTGAAATTTAGCATTTCCTCTGAAATGAACATAGGCATGAACATAGGTGACAAACCATGTTCATATATTAGTACTAGAAGCTCGTATAACTTTGTCAACAAGAGAAATCAGATACCTTGTCATATTTCAGTTGCTATGGATCTTATAAATATTTATGCTTATTGTTACTTCAAACTTATGGAATTTGAACCACTACTTGATTCAGCTAGGCAACAAGTTAATAAAGCAGCACAAATAGTAAACCATAAATTTTTGAAAATATAACTCATTTCCTTGTAATCAAATCTAGTTTATGTATTTTAAAGATGCACCTGAGAAGGGGCCCACAAGTTTCACCAGGTACCTCCCAAAAGAGTCCAAGGTACAAAAAAGGTTAAGAACCCCTGATGAAGGAATCCACATTGAAAATTGAGAATATTGGCACCTAGATTTAAATTATGACTGATCATGGGACTTTCACACAGAACTGCTGGCCTACATATTAATATTTCATTCACAAAGCTGTTTTATTTTTTTTTTTTTTTTTTTTTTTTTTTTTTTTTTTTGGTGGGTACCGGGGGGTCGACCTCAGGACCTCGCGCGCCAGCAGTCGCCCGTGCCACTGAGCGATATCACCGGCCCCTTTTTTGTATGTGGGTTCCGGGAGTCGAACTCGGGCCCTCGCGCTTGCAAGGCAGGCGCTTAAACCGCTGAGCCATCTCACCGGCCACAAAGCTGTTTTAAATGTGAGCAAGACAGCATAAGCGAATGTAGTTTATTAACTAAAAAAAGCACAGTAATATCAGATATTATCTGGTACAAAGATACTTGGCAACAGGACGGGTGACATGAAGGAGGTGAAGAGTTTCTTCACGGTCACAGAGCAGCTCATACTAGTATAACAAGGCAAGGAAAATGTGTCACAATAAAAATCAGCACATGGTCGTTGCCTTCTCTGAGAAAGTCTCACTCTGAGAAAAGTTCAGCTGAAGCGCTTAGAAAACAAAGAGCTGGGCGATAAACTGCACTTTGAATAGCACGGTTCCAGTGCCTCAAATGGAGGCTAACGACATACAACACCCTCACACATAATTCCCTGCCCTCTCCCAGGAGTCAGGGAAATGAAACTGACCACTTTACTGACAGACGGTAGAGACAAATGCAAACTGTGTCAGCAAGAGTTAACGCAAGCAAGGACATGACTACTCAAATCACACAGAAGGAACAGTACATTTTTATTTTGACATCAGCAGTGCTCTAGCACCTTAAAAAACCGTCAACACCAAGTTTTATAAATAATCATATTTTCAAAAGAAAGCAGCATTTCATTTTTTAAATAAATCAATTCTTGATAACTGCTTATGTGTTTTTTTTTTTTGTACCGGAAATCGAACTCAGGACCTTACACTTGCCAGGCAGGCGCTTGTGCCACTGAGCTACATCCCCGGCCCTGATGTGTTGAATAGAACATAAACTATAGCCATATGTCTCATCTTTCATTAAAAAGCAGCTATAGGATACTACAGTATATTATCCTATTATAAAAGAGGCTTGCACATCATAAGACGCCACAGCCATTAAAGTAACTTACTAGATCTCTTAACAGTTCTTTAAAAGGCAGCAAAAGCAGAGATGGATTTAGTTGTCAGAGTTCTGTTTGTACGCTTTTGTTTTAAAACAGTAACAATGACATCTCAAACAATCAGACAGCACCCTTTCTCCAATATAAAGAAATGAGCAAGCTCAGAATTCACTATTATCACCCAAGATAAAAGTATTTACCTTTCCATTTCTTCGTTCCCCCCATACCACTACCCTTATTTTCTCCCAAATGTATCTTCTTTGGGCACAATCTGATCCACTTTTATTTCTACCTCTCAGTTCTTAGCGAGATCTACATCACCAGACTTATCAGCAGATCTGTTGCCTTGGCCTCAAGCTAGTCTTCAAGTACAAGGTCATACCCACACTATAATAACACTGTATCCGAATAGCAGATACATTAGATTTCTTTTCTAGTATATGTGCTACCGAAGTGAACACAATGATTTCTTTTCTAAAATGAAAAAAAAAAAAAAAAAAAAACCCACAATTCTATTGACCTCAAACAGTATTCTAGGGCCGGTGAGATGGCTCAGTGGCTTAAGCGCCTGCCCGGCAAGCGCAAGGGCCCGAGTTCGACTCCCGGAACCCACATACGAAAAAGGGGCCGGTGATATCGCTCAGCAGCACGGGCGCCTGCTGGTGCACGAGGTCCTGAGGTCGACCCCCCGGTACCCACAAAAAAAAAAAAAAAAAAAACAGTATTCTAATAGTAGCAGCACCATCATTTTAAATTCTATACAGTAAATAGAGCCTTTGCAAAGCACTACAGAAGAGTTGGAAGGGATGGGAAGGATGTCTACTAATGTGGGTTTTAACCTGTACAAGCACAAGAAAAATATTCCATAAACTTATCTAGTTCCAATGTGACTCTCTAGCTCCTTTTATTCTACAGTATCATTTCTTCTTCCATGCCAATTCAATAAAAAGGAAACAACAAAAAAAGTAGGTCTGGGGCTGGTAAGATAGCTCAGTGGCATAAGTGCCTGCCTGGCAAGCGCGAGGTCCTGAGTTCGACTCCCGGAACCCACATACGAAAAAAGGGCCGGTGATATCGCTCAGAGGCACGGGAGCCCGCTGGCGCGTGAGGTCCTGAGGTCGACCCCCGGTACCCACAAAAAAAAAAAAAAGTAGGTCTACACTCATTCTTAAAAAAACACGTGTTACATACTTTACCATTTGTTCTTACTTTGGAAGGAAGAATATTCTGTGTTGACACTAATCCTATCTCAAAATGGACACTGAATATTTCATTTTTAACATTTTCCTTACTGCAAATTCAACAAAAATAAACTGATTTCATTTCAAAGTGTGTGTGTGTGTGTGTGTGTGTGTATATATATATATATATGTATATATGTATTTTTTTAAAATAAAACAGAATAACGCGGCGATGTCTCTGTAACAACCTCAGTCAATATAAGCTAACCTTTGATGTGGACTGTTAACCTACAATACAATACCAATCTGAGAGCTACATGCATTTTCTTAGAAGAGTTTTCAAGTTCTTTTTGCCACAGGCCTCTCCACAAACTTTACTGTGTACTGGAGCATCCAAGAATCTTCTCAGAAAGTTTCACAGCAACTATCCAAAATGATCTTTATTTCCACATCAAATACACCAGAGTAAGGGTGGGAACAGAAATAAGCTTTTGACTTTCAACTTTACAGTCAGGCAAAAATCTTTTGCTATCCTCAGGTCAACTTTATAATGAAGTGATGAATATAACAGGCTGTGTATCACTTACCACAGTGGTAATGAAGTCATTACTACTGTTCAAAAAAAGGCCCCAAGGTCATTCTATTATAAAGAGATAAATGACTCTGAATGCTATAACAGAACTCAAAACCAAGATACCTTTGTTCTATGCATCAGAGGTGAGGAGGAGGGGACTGGGCTGAAATAAAACAACAGAACACATGAAATATCTCTTTTGTAAATTTAATTGAAGCATTGCTATTCATTTTTAACTCTTTCTTTTTTTTTTTTTTTTTGTGTGTGGGTACCGGGTGTCGACCTCAGGACCTCGCGCGCCAACAGGCGCCCGTGCCGCTGAGCGATATCACCGGCCCCTTTTTCATATGTGGGATCCGGGAGTCGAACTCGGGCCCTCGCGCTTACAAGGCAGGCGCTTACGCTGCTGAGCCATCTCACCGGCCCTTAACTCTTTCTTAAAAGCACCAAATTTTAAAATCTAAGTCAATTTTTTTAAAACCATCAAGAACTTTCCTCCAAAACAAAACAATGATGCTCATTCCTCCAAAGGTCCAAATTTAAGTTCTACCATCGAAACAAAACAGAATGAAAAAACCCACACAGAAATAAAAAGTAACAAAAATCACATTCTAGGGGGTCAGTGCATTTCGCAGTCTTTGCTGTGCTGTCTAAGTGTCCTTCAGCTGACTTTCAAAAAAATAACACCCTAGCTCATCAAAATATACATTTTCCATTTGCTTTTTTTAAATTAAAAATAATTAAAAAGAGAAAACGTTAAGGAAGTCACAATCAATTGACTGACTCATTTTGATGGCATGTACAGCATATGGAGGTCAGGAAGGCTATCTGCAGCACATGTCACTGGGATATTCATCTTCAGGGTTTAGCTTTCTTCCAAACAGTGTAAAATACCCACCTGGAGGGGCAGTCAAGGAATGAAAGCAGGTAATTCAAGGCAAAATGGACCTCACTTAACATTTGTGTGTTGGCCTATAAATTGAAAGATGGATGAAAAGCTGCATGGCTTACAGCAGTGTGGCCAAGAGAATAAAAGCCTTTGAACAAGGCCACTTTGCAGCCTGGGACACTCACCACCTGGGACATTTAAAGGAAAGACTGAGTGGGCAAAAGGCTAAACTAAAGGAACACAAAGATTCTCTCGGGTAACGCTATTTCTAAATTCCCACAAAAAGGTTTGGGGAGACAGTATAAGAAGGAAAGAAAAGAAAGAGGGAGTGAGGAAAAGAAACAGGGAAAGGGCGAGGAGGTTGGAAAGAAGAGAGCGAAAACAAAGTGCAAAGTGGGAAGAAGGGGAACAAGAGGGCAGAAACTGTTTCCCAAACATTACCAAATGATTTTCTACTCTAAACATGTAATCACAGACCTGACTGTACAAAAACACTGCTGAAGGACCCTGAATCTAGGCAGCAGGTGGAGGGAGATGGTCCATCTCTCCACAGGCCATGGAAGGACATGGCTACCCTGCATGCAAAGTATCCCTTCCTCTCACCAGGGACCTAGGGAGCTCTTGCCTCTTGCCTGGGGTCTGGCCTCAGCAGGCTACCTGGCTCCTCCGTGGGGCTCTTGTCCCCGCCTAGCTGGGCTGGCAGAATCCAGCCTAGCTTCAGGTCAGCAGCAGTCCAGGGATCTCCCCTAATGGCAATGCTAACTGTGGCCTGGGCCACCCCAGATAAGGAAGCTGTTGATTGCAGACTACAGCCCGTCTGCCTTTGAGAAGAAGAAAAGGCAGCACAAATCTCTAACAATGTTTGCATTTCAGTTTTCTTCATGTTCTTTCCTTTTTCTCTGAAGCAATTTTACTGGCTGGAACAGGGTCTGCTAGCATTAGTTTTGCAGTCCTTATCACTCTTTTAGTTCTCAATTTCTACTGCAAATTAGCATCAAGTAAAGTGCAGAAATTAACACTAAAGTCAATTTTAATATGAGTAAAATGACTGTCTAGGATTTTTACCTGCCACGGATGGGGCAGCATTATAAACAAAGGCTTCTCAAGCCTTTCCTGTACACAAAAGTCCCCAGGAGGGCTGATGAAAACAGGACACTGGGCCCACCTCCACGTTTCTGATTGATAAGCATGTCAGGGTAGGGCTTGAGAATGTGCATATATAACCAATTCTCAGGTGATCCAGCAGGTCCTGCTCCTTTGAGAACCTCTGCTGAGAATTTGCATATCTAACTAGTTCTTGGTGACACAGCAGGTCTGGGAAGCCTTTGAGAACCACTGCCTTGGGCCAGTGGTACTTAATTATTCAAAACACCTGGGAAGCCACTCCCCAGAGTCACTCAGAGTGGACTCAGAAATCGATGTTTTCTTCCAAAGTCGCCAAGGAAGTCCCAGCCAAGTTTGAGAACCGGAGTTTTATATACTACCAAGCTAATTCTGTTTATTATTAGGATTTAAAATGTTAGACTGGCATAGGATTACTTGGGTGTTCTGATGTGGCAACACAACGTCGCAGTCAAAGGATACAATTCCAAGTATGAAGGGACACAGACGATCTCCTTCGAGAACTCCACAGGACAATACAGGCGCCCAAGCTGTTCTTCATAGAGTGACAGGGCTTCTGTCAAATTGACACAGTTCCCCTAAATCAAAGACAGAAATGCAAACAATGGGATTCTTGAGTCCTATGCATTTGAAGGTCTCTAATAAAGAAGAACAATTCTAGCTTGAGGTAGAAGTTCATCTTTAAAAATAAGGCCTCTGTACTTTCACAAATTGCATTGAATTCTATTTATAGTCTCATTAGCTCATTCTCCTACTTCATTTACCAAACTATTTCAAATTATTAGAGTATGAAGCAATAGAAAGCAGTGAGACCAATTTCTCATCAGTGACACAGCTCATTGTATCCACACCATGCAATCTGGCAGAGTTATACGCATAACCCACTCAAAGTAATTTTTTTCAATAATGATCACTGTTGTGTTGAAAACGAAGTATTAAAAAGATAATGTTCCTGATTTCCAGGATGGTTTAAACTCCAACCTTTCTAAAACTCTAAAATGTTGACATGGAACTGTATTTATACCTCGTGCTTTCCTTTCCCCCAAATCTGTGACTGATTTTAAGGCATAAGAAGAGAAGTTCATTCAAGATATACATGCTAAGGATATCCTGGACTTGCTTTGCCTTTTTTTTTTTGGGGGGGGGTGTTGAGGCAAGCATTCATCCACTGAGCTACATCACCAGCCCCAGTTGTACTCTTTCCCTTGACTTCATTGTAATAACTTTTCTCCCTTTTTGGTTATCACTTTTCACCTTCCTTGGCCGTTAGAGGTGGTCAATGAAATAAATACTGCGGAAGTCAGCTGGGAAAGCTTTTGATTCTGACAATCAAAGATAGAGTGACTGGCCCCTCCAACTAACTCTCTTCCAGTCTATAACGTAGATGTAACATTTGGAGCTGCAGCAGCCATCCTATGACCATGAGAGAAAAAAAGGTGAAGAGAATCTGAGATGCTGGCAAAAACACAGTAGAGCTGCTGTATGGATACATTATCTGCTTAGTTCTAGAGCAGTGCTTCTCAATCTTTAATGTGCACAAGAATCATGGGAGATTTAAGTTTTGATTTAGTATCACTAGGGGTAGAGTTTACCATTTTAGCTCAATTTTCCCCCACTTGCTTTTCATGTTATATTTAGAAAACAAGATGGGTATTTAATATCACCTAGTTCTTATTAACACTGAAACTTGTAACATTCAAACTACCAAACCCATGTGTTGACGTCACTCTTTCTCAAGAACTCTACGATGAATTTCTCTCAAAATGGCTAAGTACAATGTAAGGCGAGAATTATTTACAAATAAAGGCAATGTAAGAACTATGATGTAAGAACTTCTGAGAATGGCATTCCAAAACCAGCAGGTCAGCCAGCCATGGATGACAGATTAGATATCTTCCAAGAGCTGGCCTTGGTGGTTTTGACCTAGCACATTTGCTCAGCACGACGTCATCCTTCAGAGCCAGCCTGTTTAATAACCCATCATCTAGGGTCCTGCAGTGGGGTTTGACCAAAATGCCCTTCACCAGCATATAATTTGGTTTCAACATCAAGTTCACCATGAGAGCACATAAACACCACACGTGTAATTTACGATTCATAAATAGAAAACACTGCCTGGTTGTTTTTAGAACACATCACCACTGGGGAAGCTATAGAGTGTAAATGCCATCAAGGTGAACAGCTGAATGTTTTTTCCTGCCATCTTAAAACTGACACCACACTTTTTCTGAAGAGAGAATATGGAAGGAAGGGGCTCCTTATAGAGAATGTGGTGAGGAAATGGGAAAGTTTCAATTTGCTCTTTCCCAACATTGTCAAGAAGCAGTTTTTAAAAAGAAAAGAAGAAACTCCACAAATAGACTTACCCCAAAAAAGTAACATGATACATTTCACTTTCCTGTCTACTTAAATAGAACAACATTTTTTTCTTTCTCTTAAAAAAAAGATATATGGGAGATGCAGAAAATAAAATCTAATAGCAAAGAATTAGTCACCCATTAAGGACAAAAGGAAGAGATGGGACAAGGGTGGGAGCACAACTAGGAGTTAGATCACAATTCAGCAGCTTCAGTTCTAGACAGTTCTCCTTGCCCCATATAGGTATAAATGACACTTGCTTTTTTTTACTTTATAGATTTTTGTATCATGTGCATATTGTAAACTTAGTTACCATATATTAGTTCTGCAATGTAAAAAGGTAGGTACAGAATACATCTGTAGCAACACCTTTTTATTAAGTTTGGGCTGGGGATATAGCTCAGCGGCACAGCACCTGCAGGACAAGCACAAGGTCCTGAGTTTGATTCCCAGTACCAAAAAAAAAAAAAAAAAAAAAGAATTGTATCTCCTGTTTAGTAAGTTCAAAAGCAAGCATAACTAAATAATAAGAGAAATCACACCTATGTGAACCATCTATAAAGAAAATACAGGGATTTTTTTAATGACACTAAGAATGGGTATTTCCAGAAAGCAGCAGATATTGAATACAAATGTGTCAAGGGTACTGACAACATCCATTTGAAGTGATGTGGGAGTGGTCAGAAGTTTGCTAATACTTTTGCATCACAACTTACACCCATGTTACATACAAATTTTCATATGCATTAACTAAGGTATAAGGGAGAGAAATATGGGTGCTCAATTCTGACGACCTGCCTCCTAGCCCAGAAAAGCAACCCCCCCAATTTGAGTCCTACTGGCCCACCTGGGCCAGCTCAATTCCTACAAATTCTACAACACATTCCCCAGCTTCATGGCATTACCAACAAGGCTGCATTCAAGCAGCCACAGTGACACCATGACAGCACAAACTCTTCACTGTGATATAAGCAGTCTGGGGCAGGAACACTTGGCTTTTATAAATTACCACACAACATTTTCATTCTATCTTTAACCTTATTTCAATTCTGAGCTACACACTCCTGCAAGGAGGGGTGGGCATGGCAAGAATCAAGGCTATCTCCCAAGCATGCCACTTGGCAGTTCAAAACAAAACAAAGGGCTGGAGGATGTAGCTCAGTGATAGAGCACTTACTTGACATTGTGCAAGTTCCTGGGTTCAATCTCAGTACCAAAAAATGAACGAAAACCCCACACTATGGCGACTGTACCAATACACCCTGAGTAGACCACCCTGCGTCTTGACTCGAGTACAGCTTCTGAAAAGCTTACACCTCTCAGTCCCTATGAATCTCACTGTGAGATGCATTTGACCAAAGTATGATCCCCAGGTATTACAGAGCTGTATTTCCCAAAGTAATGAATGTGAGGACAGAGAACATGCCGTAACACACCTTTTAGATAATTCTGGGAAAATAGTACGGCCCTAAGCATATAATACTTGAGCCTTTTGGTAGGTCAGTTGGCAAATGTAAGTTATCAAAGCCTGGATCACTAATATTTACAAATAGACCATGGTGATATTCTAAGCAAGCATTCCTACTAGTCTTCCATTCTAAGATACTAGTTCCTCATAAAAGGCAGTCTACCAGGCAAATATTCAAAACAAAACAACAGCAACCTAGATTCAGCAAATTGGACTTTTTTGTCAATGGGTATTTCTTAAGCAGAGCACACCTATAGCATTTTTTTCTTTCACATTTCTGCAAACAGGAAATCACATGCAGGTTAAGTTGAGGAAGGTTGCTTTGTTTGAGCAGGTTTTACTGAAGATATGTTATAAAACAGGGTCAGCAAACTTCATCTGCAAAGAGCCAGACAGAAAATACTTGAGGCTGTGCAAACTGTACAGCCTCTCTCACAACTACTATTCCTCATTGCTGCTGACAATATGTGATAAACAGGCGTGGTCGTGTGCTATGAAAAGTACAAAAACAGTAGGCGTCCAGGTCTGGACCACAGTTTGCAGACCTGCTATAAATCGAATCAAGTTTAGAATATTTCAAAGATCATTTCTACATATCAGGGGACAAATATCCATTCTTAGACAGTTATTTGCTCTCCTAGAAGCTTCACAAGCCTTTCAACAAGTGCAAAGTCCACGAGGAATCACTACAGGTCCGCAGCTCTCACATACAGTGAGAAGAGGAGGGAAACAGGACAGGCTGGAGCCTAGGTCAAGGTGTTTTGAAGCTGCTAATTTGTTCTCAGCATTATTTATCTCACATCCCATAAAATATCTAGGGTAGAATAAGGTCTGCTGGCAAGTACCTCCTCGGGAGAATAAAGTTAAGACCTCAAACCTGTTCCTGATATTGAAATGTACTAATGCTTTGTTATTTTAAAAAGCAGTTGATCAGTGAGTAGTACTAAGTTACAGTATTAGATAGGAGCAAGAAGTTCTAGTGTGCTATTAACCAGTACAGTGACTATGGAGAACAACCATCCACCGTACATTTTTTAAAGAACCAGAAGAAAACATTCTGAATGTTTCTACCGTAAAGAAATGACACATGCTTGAGGAGACAGATGCTTACCCTGATTCAAGCACTACACAATGTATACATGTATCAAAACATCACATAGTACCCAAAATAATATGTACAATTTTTATGGCTTTATGTACCAGTTAAAATAAAATTTAAATTTATTTTTTAAAATTTTTATTGGTATGTTTGCAGTACACAATGATATAGTCATTGTGGGGAGTTGGTACATGTACATAACACATCCTAATTCTTTTTCCTTCCCCTTTCCCTCCCTTTCATCCCCTCTTCCTCCATCTCTAGATCACTTTCCCATTTTGAAAAACATCTACCTGTTTCCTATTATCTATCTTTTATTCTGCTCTTTAAATTATTTATACTCATATAAGAGAAACCATGTGATAGTTAAGCTTGTGTGTCTGATTTATTTCACTTAACATTAATGGTCTCAAGGTGCAACCATTAAATATTTTAATAGGTCTTGTTTATACACATTTTATATAGACATCAAGAAATACACCTTCAAGATCCCCTAGAAAGTGAGTAAAACACAATTTGCTTCCATCTGGTGGCAGCAGCTCATACTACAGGCAAAGCTGTTTATCAAGTGTATGTGGCTAAAGGGGCTTTTTTCAATGAAGAGTCTCCTAGATGAGGGAAGGAAAAAAAAAAAAAACATAATCTGTGTCTCCATCTGGTGGCAGCAGCTCATACTACAGCCAAAGACCAGGTCTGACAAATCAGGATAAATTTTGGTTCCTGCTAAGAACTCATTCATTCCCAAAAGATGAAAGGTCAGACATTTAGAAACCAACTGCCTGAAAGAACATAATCCAGTGGTGCTATTCTATCCTTAACAGAAACTTCAAGAATATACATTCAAATTTTAAAATACGAAATTCTCATTGATAATCTTAGGGAAAAAACAATTAAAGAGCCTACCTGTGTAAAATATTTCCCATCCTGTTTCAGTACTTTCATTGAGAGGTCAAGAATCAGTCTAAGAAACTCCCATGTGGAATCTGTATGTTAAAAAAGTAAGTTGTACAAATATGGGTTTGTATGCATCAAAAACACCAATCATCAAATATTCATGCTGGTACTCAACAATATAAAACAAGGAAGAGCCATGAGCTGAGACCCATCCAGTATCTAAAAGCTTGTTCAGAACAATAATATATAGTCACTCAGCTGGTACCTCACATGCATGCTACACATAAACGCCAAGGTCAAAATCAAATACGCATTCACTCAGCACTGTTCTCACACCACCAACAAAGATTTGGTATAAAGGGCTAGCAGTGTAGCTCAGTGGTGAGGCACTTACCTAGTATGTGCAAGGGGCTAGGTTCCATCCCCTTCTCCCCAGCCCTAAGAAACAGTGATCCAACACAACGGCAGTGTTTGACCTCTTCAAGAGAACTGCTTTAAGAGGGAACGTAGCAACACACCCAAAGATACAAGGGTCATCAGGTTGGGACCCCGTTTTGCAAACTAAGCAGGTAGTCACATTTATAGAGAAAATATTAACAGAAAGCGTACAGGAGCAGAGATTTGGACTATGTGACTTGAGAAGGGGGAATATCTCTGTGCTTGTTTTAAAAGTCAGCAGTTTGTCCCAGTATACGTAAAAATCATATAATTTAAACAAATTATCAATTTAATGTCCAAATAATATGATTATGAGCCATTTAACTTAATATTTTTTTTCCTAGTGGCTGAGTTAATTCACTCATTTAATGATGGAACAGGAATAAAAGTCAAATCCAAATCCAGCCATCTTTCCACCATGGGCCTCATTTTAACTCCCTTTATAAAATGAGAGACCGTTAACTAGACCATCTCTAAGATTCTTTCACCCTCATATGGAGAAAAGTTTCTATGAACAATTATCTCAGTTAAAGACACGAAACGGAACCTACCTTCTTCTGGAGACGTGGAGATTGGAACAGCGGTCAAATCATTAATCACATAATCAAACTCTCTCCCTTCTTTGGCGTACCTCTTCAGTACTGGAATACAGTCTTCTATTAGAACCTTCCAGAGAGAACGAGATATGAGCAAGCCAATACATGTGGATGCAGTTAAACAACACTTCAAAGGAAGTGGAGAAAGTGCAAGCTACAGCTTAAATCCACAGCACCTGCCATATGTACAAAGACCATCCATGTCTGCAACAGTGAAAAATTAAGTGCTCAGTGCATGCCCTAGATGCCTCCTCGTCTCACCTAAACAACAACTCTACAGGTAGAAACTACCTTAAGCAAGGTTATATAGCTTGCCCAAAGGCACTCAATAAGAAATAGAGGCAAAAAATACATCAAAAACAAGTTCATACTTTAAATTCTGATCCAGACTGCCTTTCCTAGCTTTGCTTTCCTCTACTCTCTTCTTCTAAACACTTAATGACTGTGTTGTTTATTGATTTTTACACCTTAAACTATTAATTTATGGTTTTTCAAATAGTCTAAGTACTACTGATAATAAAGTCATGCCCTAAACACCAGCTTCCACCACAGAAGAGTCACAAAGGGTAGAGAACAGCAGTTAAGGGATGGAATTGTCATATAGATCCTACATAGTAAATACAGTAGTCCCACCGTATCAGTTTTATTATTCACGGCTTCAGTGTGCCATGGTCAACCTCAATCTGAACATATTATATGGAAAATTCCAGAAAGAAAATTCATGAGTTTTAAATTGTGTTTAGCATGATGAAACCTCAACCCCACCTAGGATACGAATCATCCTTTTGTCCCGAGTCTCCACATCGTATATACTACCCATCCATTAGTCCCTTAGCAGCTGTCTCGGTTATCAGACTGCTGCAATATCACAGTGCGTATGCTCAGGTAACCCTTATTTTACTTAGCAATGTCCCCAAAGCACAAGAATAGTGATGATGGCAACTTTATTACAGTATATTCTTATAACTATTTTTTTTTTTTTTGGTGGGTAGCAGGGGTCGAACGCAGGACCTCGCGTGCCAGCAGGCGCCCGTGCCGCTGAGCAATATCACCGGCCCTTTTTTCATATGTGGGTTCCGGGAGTCAAACTTGGGCCCTCGCGCTTGCCAGGCAGGCGCGTACGCCACTGAGCCATCTCACTGGCCCTAACTATTCTACTTTATTGGTGGTAGTTATGGTTACTCTCTTACTGTGCTTAAACTATTATCATGGGCATGTATGTATAGGAAAAAAACATGGCATATACAGGGATTGGTACTATGCAGTTTCAGGCAACCATTGAGAGTCTGGGAACATATTCCTTGAGGATAAGGAAATACTACTGTATACAGGAATAAGTTTGGAAGTTTGGAGTTTGCCTTATCTTTGAAGTATCTGGGGACACTTCTGGCTCTAGGTAAAACCCTAAGACAAGATATTCTCATCTTTTAGTTTTCTAGTAACAATAAAAAGCTTCATGTATAACAAGTTACAGATCAAAAGGCTGCCACAACTCCCTATATCTTGTATTTTTATCAGTTGTAATTTTGAAAAGAATTTTACTCTATTGTTTTATAACTTGCTTCATTTAAAGCATCATCCAAGTTCAACTAAGCAAAGACAGTGTACTAACCCCCTCGCTGTCTATAACACACACATTAATCCCTTTTGATATGCTCATAATTTATCCACATGCTCATATGGATTCTTAGAATATCCACATACACATAAAACACAAATTTGTGCTCTCTTTTGTAAAACTTGGATCACACACATTCTGAACTTGGACATTTTTCCAGATAATGGCAAATTTTTAAAATCACACCATTCCACTAAAAACATCTTATTCTTGTCACTGCCAAGCCCTGTCCTCTACAGTCAGAATAAATCTCTTCATGCCGATGCCTTTGTCTGTGGGCCAGTTTGTAAGCACTGGGTTATCGAGGTAAAGGCCATGTGTGCTTTAGTTTTGAGTTCTGATAGCAATTCATGCTCCAACAAAGAAATCCCACAAGCAGTGGTTTCCTTGCATTCTCCCTAGCATGGGGTATTGTCCCTCTCCTAAATTTTGCCAAATCTGTTACTAATGCTTTCAAATGAACTTTATGGGTCACCAATAGGGGTGAGCATCTTGTGCTATTCTCACAGGTTATTTGACTTTGCTCTTCTGAGAAGCACCAGTTCATATCCTTTACACTTAATCAATTCAGCTAACTTCAGTTTTAAATTTTAAATTGTAGGGATTCTTTGTATTACTCAGGGATTCACTCCCAATCATGTCTGTTACCAGTACTTTCTCGCATCTGTCTTTTCACTTGGTAATGACAACAAAACACTATTAGCAGTTTGAGTGTCTTGCTTTTTAAAGTATTTCTCAACTCCAAAGGCAAATACTCTAAATTTTCATAAATGTTTTAGTTTTTATACCTTGAACTTAAACTGCTGAAATTCTTTTCTATGGTTTCTAGGTTGCTAACTTTCTCCTCTCCAGATGGACAGCCCATTATGCCAGCACTGCTTATTAAATCAACTAAACCTTCTCCCAAGTAAACTGAAGTGCATCTTAGGCCATAAACTAGCAGTGTGCACAGGAATAACATTCAGCCATGTTCAAGTTCCCATGGCATTCCTCTATCTGGTCCTGTGACATACTTCCTATCTGATTACTGTGCCTTATAGTAAAACTAACAACCAATGGGACGAATCTCCCTTCACTATAACTTGGCTATTCTTATTTATTTTTACAAGTGAAATTTAAAATCAGTTGGGCTAATTCTAAACAGTCCCTCGGGATTCTGATTGGAATTACTTGTAACTGGAAGAAAGACAATGTCCTATTATTTTTGTGCAAGAAATACAACATGCTTCTCCACAAATTCAGTTTTCATATCTAAGATCTTACCTTGATTCAGATCGGTCTCACAATACCATTCTTGCTTATTCCTAGGTAATTAGCAGTTTATTATTACTTTGAATAGGATGCCCTTCGTACCCACCCCTCATTTCCTTTCAAACTGTTCAGCATTTATCCTAGAGAAAAAATTTAGTGCTTATCACTTTATCAAACTCTCATGAATCCAGCTAATTTTCTAGATAAGTTACCCAGACTAAGCATTCATATCATCAGCAATTACCTTTTCTTTCTGCCTTACTATATTAGCTGCTTCAAAAACAATACTGAAACAGGTAATAACGAGCATCTTCATTTTGTTCTTAGTTTCCATGGAAATGCTCTTGCCACTTACTATATTTTACAACTGTCCAGTTAAGTTTCTGATAGTTTTTATGTTTCAGTGATTCTATTGTAATCTTATTTTACCTAAAGAATTTTTTTAAGAATGACTGCTAAGTATTCTCAAACTCTGTCGTTTATTAATTTTATTATTTTTCTCCTTTCTGATAGTTTTTATGTTTCAGTGATTCTATTGTAATCTTATTTTACCTAAAGAATTTTTTTAAGAATGACTGCTAAGTATTCTCAAACTCTTTGTCGTTTATTAATTTTATTATTTTTCTCCTTTAAATTATTTATATAATTAATTATGTTAACATATTTCTTAAAGTTCACATACTTACATGTCTGGACTAACTTCTACTTGGATATACTACAGATTTTTTTAAGATGCTAGATTTAACTTACTATTTTACTTTGAAATTTTGTGTATATATGTATATAACAAATCTTTAGTTTCTTTCAGTATTTATTTCAGTATTAAGGTTTTACTTGATCATTATAAAAAGAATAGAGGTGCTTTGGAATATTTTCTATTTCTAAACAAATGTTGAGTGTATCTGCTTTTCAAATGATAAACAGATGGAAAGATTTGGAATCTTTTCAATGGTAGTATGTTAGTGGCCAAAGGGCTGGCTTGCCCTTAAGGGAGGATGTTCAGGTGGGTCTTCCCCCACAGACAAGGTCCCCTACGCAGTCCCCCATGCTTTGAGCGCTTCAGGAAAACTCTCAGCCAGAGAAGAATACTCCAGGCTCCCCCTGGTGGTTCTGCTGTTGGGAGGGGGTGGGCATTCACTTGGGCACCAAAGTCCTTGAGCCCAGCCATAAAACCAAGGTGTAATTTGTTACTATGGGTTCCTATAGGAAGTGGATTTAACACTACTCATTCACATATTCTTTTAATACCTATTTATTGAGCACTAAAGCACACCGCACCACACCACACACACACACACACACACACACACACACACACAGAGTACTTTTCCCTGACCTCACACATTCAATTGGGTCACTACTTGTACCCAGCCTTCACTTCAATTCTCAGATCAAGAGGTTGCCTTCCAGGCCACTGGTCAATCTTCCTACTTACATCCAGCATCTACGGTCAACAACTCAACCATACTGATGTTTTGGGCCTGCACGTCTGGGCTTTTCTTAATTCATATGAGAAAGCCACATAAAAAGCCAGGGGGAGGAGCCGGTGAGATAGCTCAGCGGCATAAGTGCCTGCCTGGCAAGCGCGAGGTCCTGAGTTCGATTCCCGGAACCCACATACAAAAAAAGGGCCGGTGATATAGCTCAGCGGCACGGAAGTCCTGAGTTCGACCCCCAGTACCCACAAAAAAAAAAAAAAAAAGCCAGGGGGAGAGGGGAGGACTTTGCCCCATACTTCTTTAAGGTTACTCTATAACCCTGAATTAGTTCCCTCTAAGCTTCATCTTCATTTTTATAATAGAAATAATGTCCACTAGGCATAGGTGTGAGAATTAAACAACATGCCTGAGCTATTATTTGTAAATAATGTTACCTTTGAGCTCACTACACAACAATTCTCCAAGTACTCTAAAGAACATAATTCTCCACTCTCTTCTTATACTTTCAAATAGTATGAGGGCCGGTGAGATGGCTCAGGGGCATAGGCGCCTGCCTGGCAAGCACAAGGTCCTAAGTTCGACTCCCAGAACCCATATACAAAAAAAGGGCCGGTGATATCGCTCAGTGGCACGGGCACCTGCTGGCGCGCGAGGTCCTGAGTTCAACCCCCGGTACCCAAAAAAAAAAAAAATAGTATGAGCTAAGTTTACAGTTTTCTTTCCTTTTGGCCCACAAAACAATCACAACTGCATTTTAATGTGGGTATAATTTATCTCAACTTTAAAAAGTTAACATGCATGTACCATGAAATCAAATTTAGATGCATATACATATGTACATTAAGGAAGGAGAGGGTGTTAAATAATTTACATATTAAATTAAAGCTCTCGGGCCGGTGAGATGGCTCAGCGGCTTAACCGCCTGCCCGGCAGGCGCGAGGGCCCGAGTTCGACTCCCGGATCCCACATACGAAAAAGGGGCCGGTGATATCGCTCAGCGGCACGGGCGCCTGCTGGCGCGCGAGGTCCTGAGGTCGACCCCCCGGTACCCACAAAAAAAAAAAATAAAATAAAAAAAATAAAAAAAATAAAAATAAAAATAAATTAAAGCTCTCTCATCTAAATTGCTTATAAATCTGAAGATACACATTTAAGTATCTGTTAAAATGAATGTTTGCTTGGATATCTTGTTCTAAAAAGCCCTACAGGTATGGGAACCAAAACTATGCATCCAAAAAAGGACAATAAAAAATGAATTCTACGTATCATGATAATTGGTCAACTTTTAAGCACAGTAGAATTTAGGATGGAAATTAGCTGCTTGTTAGAGAGAAGCAACTGCTCTCACCTCAAACATTTTAATCAACTACACCTACCAATTAAACACCCAAATTCCATCTTAAAGACAAAGACTCAAAGAGATTACTCAGGATAGAGACAAAAGGTGGTGGTTGCCAAGTCATAAAAGGTATATGATATCTTTTATGTAAGAATTAATGTGAGCAGGGATGGAGCTCAGTGGTAGAGTGTGTGCAGCATGTACAAGGTCCTGAGTTTGATCCCAGCAGCAAAAGGAAAAAAAGAGTTAATAGCATTAATTCAGAGGAGTTGGAGGATTCTGTTTTATTATCTGTACACACCTACCTGAAATATAAATTTAACTCACATAAAGAGACAATATCTTCTTAACCAAATATGCTAAAATCTGGGTTAAGAAGGTTCAATTCCCATCAGTAACTTATACATTTCAGTTGACTTAAAAATACATTAACAGGAAAAAATAATTACCTGATAGCAGTCTCCTTCGAGATTGTCTAAGATGTCACTACATGTTTTCCGCATATATTTCTTACATGCATCAATCACCATTTGGTCAATGTCCGAAACATGTTAAGGAGAATGTGTATATATCAAAGAACTCTGAAAACAGTAACGCTTTAAAAAGAAAGGTTGGGCCAGTGAGATAGCTCAGTGGCATAAGCGCCTGCCTGGCAAGCGTGAGGTCCCAAGTTCGACTCCCGGTACCCACATTAAAAAAAAAAAAGAAAGGTTAAGGCTGGGAGTATAGCTCAAAGGTAGAGCACCTGCTTACCATGCACGAGGCTCTAGGTTCAATCCCTAGTACTGGAGGAAAAAAACAGTAAAAAGTAAGGTTAAAACAAACATAAAAGTTTTATAATACAAATTTGACTATTGTAAGTTAATAGAATTAATGAGATAAAACTGTGATTTTTATTTTCACACGAAGGACATGCAAAAAGAATTGAATTTTCTTTTCTTCTCATAAACTGGCCCAGGGAAGCCATTTTGGCAACACCTAACCAGCAGACAGGGTATGAAAGCCACCATCTAATCCTCAACTGCATTATCTCTGCTTCTTTATTGGTGGCCACATAAAAAGCAACTAGAACTAAGCTGCAATGTTTGTTCACGGTATTCTATGTAACACACTTGCCTTGAGTCTGTGGGACTTGAGTTTAAGATACAAAAGGAAGGAAGGAAACAAAATAAGCCCATTAAACTTGTCCTCTTATGCAACAAAGGATATCTCTACCATAGTGACCATCTTTGGTTTCAGTTTGACTATTTCACATAATATGCCTCCATCTCCGCCTCCTAGAATCAGTACGTCTTTGCCAGTGTAGTCTTCTCTGCCACTGCCCATGATGGCCCGGGTATATGCCAAATCACTCTCTGCCAAATCTAGGGAGGAGAAACAGAAATCCAAATGGTGACTCCTCCCAAGTACACACACCACCTGACCTCACAACCCCAGAAAGTGCTAAAATGTTAAATCTTCAATCTTTCAAAACTGTCAGTAACACGGAAGGAAGGTCATCACCTGTGCACCTAACACCTAACACAAATGGCATTCATCAGTGCAAAGAAAATGTGCTGATATGGATAATTAAAAGCAATGACATCTTCGCAGATGAAATAATGTGATGTTGGGCAGTTGTTTCAAAATAATGACAGCCGGGCATGGTGGTGCGTACCTGTAATCCTAGCACTCGGGAGGCTGAGGCAGGACTGCTGTGAGTTCGAGGCCAGCCTGGGCTACAAAGTAAGTTCAAGGCCAGCCTGAACTGCATAGTGAAACCCTATCTCAAAAAGACAAAAAAAAAAAAAAAAAAGACAAGGACAAGATGGACTACAGTTTTGGTGCAACAAGACTGGCCAGCAGTTAGTTGACAATTATTGATGCTTGATGATGAGTATGTGTGAGTTTATCATACTTATAGTAAGTCCCTGACTTATGAACATTTGAATTATGAACTTTCACAGGTATACTGTATAAGAGTCACAGATGTACTGTATAATACTCACTTGGTTGGATTACAAACGAATCTGACTTACAAATGTTCTCCCAGAACAGAATTCGTACTTAAGTCAGGGAGACTTACTGTATATACAGTACTTGGGTTTGAATTTTTCTATGTCAAAAGTTTTTTTTTTAAATCAGCAATTGTACTTGAAATATATATATATAAAATCTAACTACTCATCCCAAGAAAAAGCAATGTCAAGACAAAGTTTACATGAAAACCCAGACCATCCACAGGGTAATGTGAAGTTAAGTGCGTATCTTAAAGACAGCAGTGTCAGAGATAAGCTTGGACAAATCTATGATATCGTATCTATACAGAAAACACCACCATCCAACACATTATCACCTTAGTAGGCAATCAGGACGGGGGTGGAGTACTCACTAACGTCCCCGCTAAGGATGAGAATATTTCCAAACTGCTTCGAGTGTAGAATTTTAATGTTCTGGTAAGGTGAGTCTTCGTCATATACCACTTCATCTATGTCATACTCAACCAGACGCCCATCAGCTGTAGGCCAGTATCTGTCGATGGCCCCTCCTCGAACTATGGTTGGCAAACTAGAAAAGAGAGAAAGAGGAATGAACCTTTCTAGAACACTATCTTATGAGGGGACCTGTCATAAAGAACATGTAAAACAAAGCTATATGCTGCAGGCAGACTCCTTAAGAGCACAAATTGAACCCAAGGCTTCGGCATTTACTTTTTTACAATCATTACTACCACCAAATATCAACCAATGCACATCAGAGTTTATGTTTTTCAAAACCTTTCTGGCCGGGTGTGATGTTGTACACCTGTAATCCCAGCACTCAGGAGGCTGAGGCATGAGGATCACTGCGAGTTTGAGGCTGGCCTGGGCTATAAAGTGAGTTCAAGGCCAGCTTGAACTGCATACTGCAACCCTGTCTCAAAATGACAAAAAAAAAAAAAAAAAATCAATGTTAAAACCTTTCTGGCATGCTTTAAATATCCCCTTATAAAAGGTTAAAGGAGAAAATGTCCACTGTAGACATGACACTTCACTCCCAACACTTCAGCAGGTATTTATCATTTAAGACCTCCTGTATAACCACACTGCTGTTACTACTGTCACAAAAGACCATGTGGATGCAACCCCATTACAATGGACCCTCGAGTTACGACCGGCCGGACATACGAACATGACCGGAATTTTAGTTTTAACCTACAACTAAAGTCTTGAGTCATGACCCAAATGCTGGCTGCTTGAGCTTTCAGATGGTCTCAGATACAGATTTAACCCTTAAAGAGTTCTGGAAGGAACATTACAACACCCTTTCCTGCATGGGGTTAATTGAGAAATCCTGGGCCAATGTCTAAGGACACTGAGATCTGCCTGTGTACCAGAGCGAGACTTTGAAGGCTGTGTAGAGGAGGCCGAGCCTTCAACTGACAACCTGAGTTACAACCAGCCCTCGGGAATGAATTAAGTTTGTAAGTCAAGGGTCCACTGTATTTATTACAGAATCCATCTTCAAGTGTCCCTAATTGTCCTAATTATGTTCTTTACAGTTGTTCTGCTTTTTTTTTTTTTCTGTTCTGCTCTTGAATAATGGTTCACACACTGTATTTTACTAATTTTTTTATTTTTTACTCATTTCATTTAGAATATTCTTTGATTTATTCTGGTGTGTTTCATGATATCTCTGAAAAGTCTAGATCAGGAATTGTGCAAAAAAGTCCCTCGTTGATTTACCTGATTTGTTCATGATTAGGGTCAGGTTGACATACACTACACAAATGTCTCATCAAGAAAGTAAAAGGTGTCCCCGTGCTATTATCGCTGATGCAGAGTGTGATCATCTGGTTAGAGTGGTATTAGCTGGATCTCTCCATTTGCATTTACAAAGGTCCCTTACCATCTTTTGAAGTTACTAAGCAGGCTGTGGTGGGGTCCCCTGAAACTTGATGATCCTGGTGATCTGACAATAAACCTTTACCTGTGACTGCAACATCTAGAAGACTTTTATTTTTTGTGTGTGTGTGTGGTGCTGGGGATTGAACTCAGGGCCTTGCACATGCTAAGCAAGGGCTCTACCACTGAGCTACATCCCCAGCCCATCTAGAAGATTCTTGCTTAAAACAATTATTACTGGAGTAGCTGCAAAATGATGGATTTTCTCATTCCATGCTTTTGTAAATACAATACTCTTTTTGATAGGGTGGCTATACTAGAAATTACCAGCAGAGGACACTAAATGACAGGAAAAAACAGACCTAGAAAGAGGCTTGGAGAAAATAACCCAAACACAAAGAAAATGAGAACACACTGCACACATTGCACAGGAGCAGCATGCAAGTTTGTGCTCTCAGGCACGGTAGTGTTCAGCAGTAAAACAGCATGACATACAGTCACAGACACCCACATGGCTGCAATACATTGCCTCCGCCTGACTGACGAGTCTCTTTCCACTCCCTTTTCATCTGCTTCCAAGAGTACAGCCTGAACCTGTTATGAGTTAATGAGGCTTTAAGAAAATACATCTACAAAGAGCACTAGACAACGCAAATTCCCTTAAACTCCTATTTAAGCTAACAACCCCTCATTGAACGACTTCATCCTTCTAGTGAACAAACTCAGCTTTCAGGATGTTAGGCAGACCAGAGGTTTTTCTTGTAAAAGGTGAAGCCCCAGTCAGGACAGACCCAGACAGCTGGTACGATAGGACTGGAAAGAGAGAGAGAGAGGTGGGGAAATGAGCCACCACAAAGGTGGCCCTCATGAAAGTGACAAATACAAAGTCATCTCTTTCAGGGCGGGAAACCTACCCCATGGTTAACAGCCAGCAGCTACTGAACTAGGCACACTTCCACACCCAGAACTGAAAATAAACAGTGTCTATTCTCAGTACTGTCAATAGTGCCAGGGTTAAGTTGAAGAGCTCTCCTCTCCACTGCAACACAATGGTTTTGAAGACTGACAAGGAAGCAACAAGGATCTCTAACAGGATGTGGAAGCCATTACCTTGAAGTAGTCAACCCAGCATAAAATGTATCTCCCCGTAATGGGCTACGAGACGTTGCGGAGCCTACAAAACTCACTTCAACCCTCACTGCTCAAAGTTAGAAATGGATCGCAAAGAACCAGGTGGAATATGTCCTGGGCCTCAGACACACTGTAAATTCAAAAAATTTCCTAACAAATGAAACCGGGCTGGGGGAGTAGCTCAGTAGTAGAATACTTACCTAGCATGCTTAAGGCCCTGGGCTCCATCCTCAGCAAGGTATGTGAGGGGATAAGGTACAAGAAACTTAACTTACATGAGCTTTTTTTCTTGTTCCTTTTCATTTGAAAGTAGAATGGAGGAATTAATTGTAAGATAAATCCCATGGCTTCTTAGTCCAAAATTCAGATTTAATTCATCAAAGGGGAATAAAAATTTGAGATGTTACTGAATTATCTGTTAATGATTTCATCTCTAACAATGTTATTTCCCAAACAGAAAAGTAAAATCTTTGTCCTGTTTGGGGCCAATAACATTGGGCATACAATGAGGTATTCCCAAGCTCTTGTTCTTTTCATCCTTATTTTATGAAAACTGTGACAAGCAAAAAAAAAATTCTGTATTTTGAAATGAAAACCTAAAGCTTGACTCCAGTCTCAGAAAGCTCTTACACCAAAATATAAAAAGAACCAAGCTTCTCATGATGCTGAAGCCCAGAAATGCTTTCTATCTTCTCACACCTACAGCAACCCTGAGAAAAATCAGAGTGCATTTTAACATGGGCCAACTCATTTCCCCACACAGTGGGAACCTGCTAATTCAAATGGCTGCAGATAAGGAAAACTCTGCAAGCAGGAAAAGATGAAGTGTCCAGAAAGTGGTGTGGGTGTGGGTGTATTTTTAAAAATGAGAAAAGGGGGACATTTTGGCTGCTCTAGGGTCTTTTCACTGATTTAAGAATCACAGAGCACTAGTTCTGAAGAGGTAATGGAGCAGAAAAGAGGGGAAACGGGCATTATCCTAGTTGCCCAAAAGTGAGAATGAAGCTCAACTGAGCCAGGCTAGGGACTCCAGTGCCCCTGTGCTCATCCTAGTCACCCACCGCTGTCATTCTTTCCCAGCTTGGTTTGCAGAGATCACAGCCATGACCTCAATTCAGGTGGCTGCTGCATCCCTGGGCCCTCCCAGACCCAATACCCACTCTGAGTGCTAAAGCCCAGATAGAGGGATGCCTGCTCACTTCACTACAGATGAAGCCCCTTTGTCCAGAGGTGTTCGTGTGTAGAGGCCCCAGTTTCAGATATTGTCATGAGGTGTGGAAGAGAGTTCCCATCCAGGACCCACATGTGGAAAGGCCTCTAAGTACCACTGAACAGGGAGCACTGGGGAAGCCTGTGATGTCTGTCTGCAGGGAACAGAGAGTAAAGTGGAGTCTCTGCTGGAATAGCAAGCTAAGTAGTAGCTGACAACCACTGAAGATGGTACAGTGAGGGTGGATTAATTATGGGATTAGCCTGTCCACTGTTAGAAGTTTAAAGTTGGGACGGGGAAGAAGAGGGGTAGGGAATGAAGCCAGGGATATCAATGAGGAGGCCATTGCAGAAGACATTTAATAAAATACACTCATATCCTGGTGCGTGACTGCTTTCAATTCCTCAAGTTGGACACATGGCACATTCTGACATGAAAATTTTGTTCCTATATTCATCATTTGTTTGGTACTCAATATATAAGCTAGAACTTACTGGTGTCAATTGTCTCATGACTGGCTACTCTTTCCAGCCAAAACAATTTGTTTGATACTCATAACACCTCCTGGAACCAATTAACAATGAGTACCAAGGTATCACTGTATTTTCTGATTTAGTTAATCTATAAGAAATTCCTGGTTGTTTTCATATTCAAAATTCTAAGGGCTAGGTTGTAGCTCAGTAGCAGAATACTTGCCTACTGTGCCTGAGGCCCTTGGTTCCATCCCTATCACCACCAAAAAAAAAAAAAAAATGGGGAAGGGAAAGAGACATGGCTAAGGACCCCTTAACTGAGCTTGGGTGGGGTATTTAAAAAACCTGTGTACTCAGATTTCAGTAAGTGGGCAAGTTTTGCACCCTGTCTGTTCTTTTCACTTAGTTTCCTGCTTCCCTTTCCAACTACAGGAGGTTAAACAATTACCTGTTATCTTACATCTGCCCCAGGGCTTTCCCACGGGCTGATTAAACTCAGCACAGTGAGTCATTAAGTGCTTAATCATCCTAGCCTTTGCCAATAAGGATTCCCTCTTATGGAAACTGCTATGAAGCAGAGAAACCAGTATTCTGATTGTTCCCATCAGTGATAGACTGATCTTGGCAAAGCCCTTCTTTCCTATCTCCCCATCTATGAGCCTAACTTACGAGCAAGTGACAGGCCTCCTGTGCCTTGTGCCCTTATAAGGAGCCACCAAGGCAGGGCAAGAGCAACTTGCTGAGAATGAGCGAGTTGTGTATCCAAAACACTTAAATTCCATGACCTACTAGATCCTATCCCTTCCAATAAATGTCAAAACTGCTACATCTATCGAAGTTCTTTAAATCTGGCACCACTGGCAGACACTTCAGAGCTATCTGATAGATGTGTTCTATATCTGTGCTGTCCGATATGGTAGCCACTAGCTACTGACATGAGGCTAATATAACTGAGGAAATGAATTATTTATTCATTTTTAACTTTAAATCACAACATGTAGGGCTGTAGATACAGATCAGAGATACAGCCCGTGCCTAGTGTGTGGAAGGCCCTGGGTTCAATCCCCAAGTGAACAATAAATGGCCACAAGTGGTTAGCCACACCCAGGGGACAGGGAAAGCTTCAGTTTTTTATCACCATTTGAAAATAACCCACGTGTAGAAGCTAATGGTGGGTGGTCTCTCAATTCTTAGTATCTCTGGAAGTTTTGTATCTTGAAGGCTTTGAGGCAAAATTTTTTTATCACTCCACCCCATCAGAAGTATCTCTAAACTGCTGAATTCTACTCTGGAGCCCAGAACCCTGAGCAGAGAGACATGTGTCCTTTTCTCTCTTGGAGAGAAGGGGATTCTAGCTCCCCTTCGACTGAGAGGGCAGCCCTACCTGGGTTTCCGAGTCATACTTCCAGCTCCTTGGAATTACCCCACATCGCTTTTCAGTATCATTGTATCCGCTCCCCTCCAATCCCCTACCTGTGTGTGTTCCTCATACGCCGCGTCCTGTGTTTCAGTGTGAGGGGCCCAGGAGCTCAGTTCAGTGTTGCCAGAGGCAGGCACTGACTTTGATCTTTTCCACATCTTAAACAGGCACTTTGGGGGCAACACTGCCATTCTGATTATTTTATCAACTAAGCAAATATAAAAGGACATTCGAGAGTGGACTTACCGCTTCACCCGCCCAATGCTGGCCTGACTCAATTCTTTCATTCTCTCTTCTACTTTGTTCAAAAGCTACAATTAAAAGAAAAGAAATTAATGGGCTTATAGAATAAGTTGTGTAGAACAGCTAAATTACAGAGCAGAAGCCTGAGACTAAGTTGACAGAGCTGTTGTGACATCGACCCATACACCTGCCCCCTCCGTCCCCACAGTGGCCTCCAGGTTTGGCCCAATTCTACCAACTAACCCTCACAGGGCTGACCAAACCTTAGTCTGAGTTAGCAACAAAACTGGGAAGGGGAAAACTAAAGGATACTGCAGGTATAAGGTCCTGGTTGAAGGTTCTATACCCCTCCAACGGAAAGCAAAATCATTACTCATATTTGGAAAGTTAAAAGAGAAAGCTGATAGCCAGGTTCCCAAAACCAACTAAGGAACAACTATTTTCTCTTCTAAAACTACTTATCTGAAGGGAGGAAGTTTAAAATCAAGTTAAATGGGAAGCCAGCAATTAAGAGAAAAATTTTACGTCATTAAACTAAACGGATTTTATGATCCTTAAATGAAAGTAAAATTTTGTCAAATAAATATTTTTTTTAAAAAAAGATAAATAGAGAAAAACCAACGTTATCAATTTCTTCTTTGCCCTGGGTATCACTGTCGTAACTCTGAAAGTCCACCAACACCAATCCATGTGGATAAATTCTCAAATTGGCAAAGCTACAAAAGAAAGTATAATTTTAAGGTTAGGAATTGTATCATGACACACCAAAGGAAAAAGAGGCTGCCTCAATTAAAAGAAAAGACCACTGCTTTCTTTCCCCTGCATTTCACAGTTAACCCTGGCTTTCTTTTCAGGGCCTCTCCTTGAGGGGAGAAGTTACCAATTGTTTATGGAGGATTTAGTGGGTGACACCAAACGCCAAGGTTTTCAAAACTGGTTCTTAGGCCCAGAAGGAGATTCAGAAGTTCTGTGAACATTAAAACATTTCCTCAGGTGACTCTGTCAAGTTTAGTAACCTTGATCTTAGGAGGAAGGGCAAACTTGAGTTCTGCCAGTTGAGCCTTTAAGTTCAAACCAAAGGCACCAGAGCCACATTGTCCAGGCTAATAATGGTTTTACATTTTAAAGAGTTGTTTAAGAAAAAGAATGTGGGACAATATGGGGCAACAACCTTAAGTAGTTCCTTACAGAAAGTTTTCTGGCCCCTAATTTAGTAGATCTGACCAGCCCTTCTTAAACGAAATAGATGAGTACATCACACATAATAAGATATCTCTTGATGACAGCTAGTGGGTAGAGTGTTTTGTTTCAGGATAACAAAAATGACCTAAATTTGATTGTAGTCATGGCTGTGTAACCCTGTCCATATGCTAAAATCTACTGAATCTTACACTTCGGTTTGTAAATAAGGTAGTATGCAAATTTTAGTTTAATAAAGTTGTTATTTTAAAAATAAAAATGATGTCCATTGAAACTTTTGTCTTATTATATATGTATATTTGTATCATATATACACAGATGTGTATTTTTCCAAGGTTATGAAATTAACTACTTCCTGTAGGCTGTAAAGAAGCATTTGAAAAATACTAAATTAGAAGATGAATTCTGTTCAGAGAATACAGGTAGTGTGCTTGGATTAAAAAACAAAATTATTTAATTTTAACCTTCAGCCCTTAAATGGCCTCAAAATCAAGTTCAGGCCCAGACACCACAAGCTATCTACACCTGAATGAGTGGATCATCTTTCCTTCCCCCTCCAGCAGCAGCACAAAGGATGGGAAGGGTGGGGGTGAGAGACAAATATGGAAAGTATGTTTTTAAACTAAGCATGTTCAACCGTACCACAGTGATATATGTGCACCCATGTTTATAGCAGCACAATTTGTAATTGGCAGATCTTGGAAGCAACCCAAATGCCCATCAACCGAGGAATGGATAAAAAAGATATGGTATTTTTATACAATGGAGTACTACTCAGCCATAAAGAAGGATAAACTGGAGACTTTTATAGGTAAATGGATGCAACTCGAGAAAATACTCATAAGTAAACTAAGCATGTTCATTTTTGTATTTGTTCTGCTTTCAGAAGCAATTTCCAAATAGCTCCTGTCACTCAAAAATTCCCTTCTGGGAAGAATTCTAAGTTGTCTATCTATATGAATGGAATTGGTATGTGTGGTAGGAACTTGAAGAAATGCCACAGGCAGGGCTCAGCTGGAAAGGCCTGTAGGAGATGGCATGAAAGAACTTTTTACCCAGGAAAGAAGGAACCCACCAAGGTAGACTGCCCATTGCTGGGTCACCCCACTCCTCAACAAAGGATGAACCACAAGGAAAACTGAGGTGGAAGCAAGAGAGAGGAGTTGGAGGACAGCTGCAGCCACTCCGCTTCGGGAAGCCTCTGTGTTAACTGGCCCAGAGGATGGAGGACAGGGAAGAGCTTGGTTGTAGTGTTGACTTGGGGCCACCCTTAAGGAAAAAATACTCATTTCAGATACATCTGAGGAGTATGCTGAACACATATAGGGAAGTTGGTCACATAGTTACAATGCAGCTCTGGGCTTGGCATATGTTTACGAAGCATTAGGACACAGAACCCAAATTAGTGCCACAGAGGTGGGTCATGGAGATTTAGAGAAAAACAGACCTGGCGAGAGGGCTCAAAAAGTAAATTTTCCCCTCGTAGCACTTTGTCTTCTAGGCCTCTTGAAGATAATGGGGGTGGTTACTTTTTCTTTTAATAGAAGAAAAAGTGGGACATGAAGGAAGCTATGTGCGACAGCTGGCTGTGTTAAAAGGATCTGCTGGGGTTTCTGTAACTGGCTATAACACTGCAGTGACTGTAAAATGAGTAGCCCATGGCATATTCTGTCTTCCAAACTGAGCCATGAGGCAAGGGGAAAGAAACCTTCACTTGTTTGCCTTCTAGAGCAGCAATCTGAACTGGTCCTGGGTAACGCTGAAGCCATTTCAAACCCATCAGCCTTTGGCGCATGCACCAACTTCCCTGTCTCGTCTTCCTCCAGGCCACTCACCTCGCCCCACGCGCCCTGCCCTGCCCCGTCTCCCAGAGGAAAGGCACTTATGTGAGAGCTCCCCAAATCACCTTCCTCAACCTTGCTCCTCCTTTGATTAGTGCCAGGATGAGAGCCTGGTCAGTCCTTACTTTAGGTTTTCTTTCCTACTCTCCAGAACGCATTTGCTTCAACTACATATTGACTACACAAAGTCTATACAGTCTGTAAAGTCTTAAAAAAAATAAGAAAAACTCTAGGACCATCTCACCTCCCTGTCAAGCTATCCGCGTAGACGTTATCATCCTGCATTTTATCACAGTCTGTATTAATGGATAGTCACTCCTAACCAGCAGCATCAGCACCAGAGCGCTTGCTGGAAATGCAATCAGAAGTCCTCACCCCAGATTCACTGTAGCACAAAGTCTTGGGGAAGAAGCCCAGGAATCTACTTAAACAACTTGGACTGTTGCCTGCCATTTCACACTGCTTATGCTGCTGGGGGTTCTTGATTCAAGTCACACAGTAGAATTGCTGGGGCTTTACAAAAACACAGATGTCCAGGTCCAGTGGCCTCACAATCTCTGGGGGAAATGTCCAAGCAGGGGTACTTTGTGAAAGCTCTTTCCAGGAGATTCTACTGTATATACAGCTAGGATTGAGAAGCACTGAATTCTACCATCCCTAAGAGATATCAAAGAATTAAAAAATACCTGAACATCATCCGCAGTCCCTACTTTGCCCCCATCTCTGCTCTTCCTTAAGAGCACAGCTCTGATAAAGTAGCCTCAAGAACACCTCACCTGCCATTTTTGTCTGTGTAGGTTGCTAGGTAGCCATGGTCCTGCCAGGTATGCACCGACTCCGCCATGCCCTGTTCCTGGAAAATGGACTGTAGACCTTTTAGAATGGTCTCACCATCAGCTGCAAGACAGAGAGAAAAAGGTAAGATAGAAAGAAACATTCAGATTGAAAGCTAATGAGACAAAAATTGATGTCAGAACCTTACAAGAAAATCTGAACAAAGACTTGCCAGCATCACTTCCCCCTCTATCATGAGCTAGACGTATTCTCCTCCCTGCAAGGAAAGGCAACATAGAACACCTGGTTACCCTCTAAGAACACAAAAAGTGACCACAAACAACTGTGCCAAGGATAAGGACAGAGAGATATTCAGCCTAACTAGAGACAGCATAACAAAATATGTATTCAGCTTAACCAGAAATCAAAGAAAGATTCCACTTCAGGCTAAATAAATTAATGAAGATACACAGTCCTAGAAAGGGAGTGGTCACTGATTGTTGACAGCTATTATAAATGATTTGAAACACTTTTAGTTTCCAGGTGTTTTACAAAACAGATGCATTGCTTACGTAACTGGAAAAAAGAAATTAAACAGGTACACTCAGTAACAGTTCTAAATAGCAAAATAGAACAATTCTATATGCGACCACCTGTTGAGTTATGGGTATTCCCTCCTCCCCGCCCTACCCCAATCTCACACCCTACTCCCCAAAGTAGAGCAGTGTCCCCAAGTGAAATGCATTAACTTCTAGGAGGTTCACTTCATTTGGAAGCCAGGATCCTCAAAAACATCCAACATAACAATCTTTACAAGGCAGGAAAAATGTAATTTGTTCTGGAGTTACATCTGCAAAGGAGTCACTTCCTGACAGCAGTCAAAGGAAGGACCAGGATGCAACAAGAGAAACTGCTCTCTACTGTACCCCTGCCTCTGCAGGTTAGCTCCCCTCGTGATGCAGCCTGGAAAGCATCAAAGCATCCGTGTGACCTGAACTGAGGCACAAGAAAAAACAGAAAGGTTCATTGCTGACTACAGTGTGATCCCAAAAAAACTGCATTAGAATTCCTGCCATAAACTCGGTGATGCCAAAACTGAACTGGAAGTAAAGCACTTTTTCACGATGTATAGTCTGTTTCTGGTAGGAAAAAAAAGAGTATCTCCAGTGATTTTTGGCACTGTATCTCCAAGATTTTCTAGTGCACAGTAAGAATGAAGGCCATAAATGGAAGGGGATGGGAGTTTCGAGGCCAAACGGAAGGGCGGAAATGTCTTATTCTTGCCTGTACAACTTTTTAAAATATGTGAATTCACTGCTCTTTAAGATCAGACTTCTCCAATACGATAGGTGGAGTGGTAGCTCTCAAAAGAATATGTCTACATCCTAACTTCAGACCCTGGGAATGTAACTTTATTTGGAAAAGGGTCTTTGCAGATTCAATTACACTAAGGATCTCTAGATGAGAGCATCTGGATTATCCAGGTGGGCCCTAAACTCAACAACACATGTCCTCATAAGAAACGAAAGAGAACATAGAGAGCACAAGAAGCAGGTGATATGAAGTCAGAAGCAGTAATAAGGGCCACGCTGAGGAAAGCCAGGACCCATCAGGCACCATCAGAAACCAGAAGACAGACCAAGGAAGGTTGCTCCCCTAGCACCTTCAAGGGAGCACTACCTCCCACACTTTGATCTCAGATTTCTGGCCTCCAGAACCCTGAGAATAAATTTCTGTTGTTTTAAGCCATCCAATTTGTAATACTTTGTTACAGCAGTCCTAGCAAACTAATACACCTACCAAAAACTCATTTTTTCAACTTAAGAATAACAAAAGGAACGGTAAAAAAATGGCATTGAAACTTTAATTTTTAATATTCTGGGGGCCGGTGAGACGGCTCAGCGGCTTAAGCGCCTGCCTTGCAAGCGCGAAGGCCCGAGTTCGACTCCCGGATCCCACATACGAAAAAGGGGCCGGTGATATCGCTCAGCGGCACAGGTGCCTGTTGGCGCGTGAGGTCCTGAGGTCGTCCCCCCGGTACCCACAAAAAAAAAAAACAAACAAACAAATTTTTAATATTCTGAACTGCCAGAGGCAGGTCAATCAGGACAGCAAAACCAAACTTCACGGTGATATTTAGAACAAAACTAGATGACAGCATGTACCATCGAGCCCCCAAAGCCGGAGTAGGTAGAAAATAATTGGGCTACGGCCTCAAGACCTGTGCAGTACCAGCAACTGTGTGTGAAGAAGACAGAAAGCAGAGAGGAGTCTGACAGCCTGAGATCTAGAGAAACACCCCTAGAAAAATCACAAACAGGTGTTCATCCCCAGGGAAGGGGTTTCGTCCCCTCAGAATGCAGTGCCCGGGCACAGCTGAAACCTTGGGAGAAGAGGAACCTGGGTAGAGCCAGATACGGTGTCAGGGTGGTGGATGACAAGCTCCTCACGACAGACAGGAGAGAAGACAATTAGAAAGAAGGACAGGTAATTTAAATGCCAAAAAAGACAAATAGAGGCCACTTCCAGGAAAAAGCCCCACATCAGGGAGAATGCTGGCAAGAAACCACATCACACACCCACTGCAACATAAGCATCTATAAGCAGGAACAGTGGCCCAATGAATCACTGAATTCTCACTCCTGGCAAAACTGTCTTTAGGAAACTCATCTGGGAGAAAATAGTTTAGCTTGCTTTTCTGAAATTGGTTTCAGGAAATTAAAGGGGAAAGCTTGAAATATAGCTTCAGAACCGTAGCAGTTAAGACTTGAGTTTCGGGCCGGTGAGATGGCTCAGCGGCTTAAGCGCCTGCCTGGCAAGCGCGAGGGCCCGAGTTCGACTCCCGGAACCCACATACGAAAAAGGGGCCGGTGATATCGCTCAGTGGCACAGGCGCCCACTGGCGTGCGAGGTCCTGAGGTCGACCCCCGGTACCCACACACACACACACATACACACAAAAAAAAAAGACTTGAGTTTTGCATCTCCAAAAAAAATATTTCTGTTTTCAAACTTGATAAAATGAACTAACCTTGTTCATTCAGTTTGTGTTTGTCATCAGAGCCTGGTATGTCACCCGACCATGCAGGTGACTGAGCTGAGAATACAATGGTGGGGAAAAGCCCAGCAGAACTTACCCTGAATGTGAAAGCCACTATGTAATGATGTAATCCCTCTCCGGCTAGACTAGTTTCTGTTTTGAAAGTGTATAAACAAATCATCACTCCTGGTAAATGGCCTCAAGACTCGGTTCCGTTGGCCCATTACAAAACGAAACACAAATCCCCCATGCTGGTAGAGAGGACTCCAGGTGTGGCCACACCGCATGTGATGGACCAGGCTATACAGAAGACCAGGACCCTGGTCCAGGGGACTGAGTTGAGGGGACTCCATCCCTTGGGCCAGAGAAAGGAGACATCTCTGACCCATGCAAAGCACTCACTCCTCACCAAGGCAAGCATGGCTCACCCCGCTTTTTCACGGACACAATTAGTAGAAAGGCATCATGTGGGCTAAAGGAAACCCTCCGGCTAGGTTTCAAACTGAAAACAGTACCAAAAAAAATTTCTTTTCTTTAATGTGTTACTTGCTTTCACACTATGGGCTTACCCCACCCCCACTCCCGCTTCAGCAAAACAGACCAAGTCCAAATGCACAATATCTATGGCAGCCAGTTCTACATTCAACCACATGTCCAGCATATCTGTGGGTCGCCTGGTTCCCACAGGCCTCTGAATGTGCCAGCCCTGCCAGGAAGGTGTCTGCAGGGGACTGTGGGGACCATGCCATTCTGCTTATTGTTCACCTCACTTCAGATTCACTTTCCTCCTGATCGGAGCTTCCCTTATCTCCTAAACTGCTTCCAGGCCTTGAGGAAGACTCTAGAAAGAGGAGCTAAGGCTGAACCAACTCCCTAGTTTCTCTTTCCCTGAATCAGGGTTTTAAAGTGAAAACTGAAAGCCAAAGTTATGTGCTCTACTAGCTTAAAACAGTGGTTGGTTTAGTCATTCTTGATCTCAGGTGCTCAATGTTTCATGGGTAAAAATGGAAACTTTTTTCATTTGGCTGAATTCATCCTTATTATCTTTGTAGAGTTTCTAGAACATCTAGACCAGTAATTTTCAATCCTAGCTGCACATTATGATAACCACCTGAGGAGTTTTTAAAACTTCCAATGCCAGACTCTAGACCAATTAAATAAGAATCTGCGGGTGAGGGCCGGTGAGATGGCTCAGCGGCATAAGCGCCTGCCTTGCAAGCGCGAGGGCCCGAGTTTTACTCCCGGATCCCACATACGAAAAAGGGGCCGGTGATATCGCTCAGTGGCACGGGTGCCTGTTGGCGCGCGAGGTCCTGAGGTCGTCCCCCTGGTACCCACAAAAAAAAAAAAAAAAAAAAAGGGCCGGTGAGATGGCTCAGCAGCGTAAGCGCCTGCCTTGCAAGCGCGAAGGCCCGAGTTCGACTCCCGGATCCCACATACCAAAAAGGGGCCGGTGATATCGCTCAGCGGCACGGGTGCCTGTTGGCGCGCGAGGTCCTGAGGTCGTCCCCCCGGTACCCACAAAAAAAAAAAAAAGAATCTGCGGGTGAGACCTGGGCATCAGTATTGTTAATGGCTCCTAGGGAAATACCAGTGTGTAACTGTGGCTGAGAACAGCTGAGCTAAACTATCCTATGCAGAAAGAAACAGCTAAGAGGGTGGCTCAGTGGCAGAGTACATGCTTAGTGCATGTGAGACTTCCGGTTTAACCCCCAGCACCCAAAAAGTAAGAAAACGAAAAACAATTCTACCGTCTCCATACTAAATACACTCAAGTCACCAAAGTTAATGAAAATAATGTTCAACAAAAGAGACGGCCTCTGAGGCCCTGGGTTTGATCCCCACCACCATAAAAACAAACACAAAACCAGAAGGTCTAAAAGTCCAAACTTCACTAACTGAAGCCATAGGTAATTCCATGAAGCTCCCCAGAAAAACTTACGCATAAATAACTGAAAATTTGAACATTTGTGCCTGTCCAGTAGAGAAAATGTGACATGACCACACAAATTGGACTTGCTCTATCAGCATTCCTCAACATTAGGGGTGAGACTGACGATATGGTACAAAGGGCTGTCCTGTCCCTCACAGGACTTTGGTGACATCAGCCATGTCCACTAAAGGTCAGTGGTGTTCTCCCTTTGTCAAAAAACAAATCCATACCCCAGTTGCCCCAAGGGCAGAAAGGGGGCAATACAATCCCTTGAGAACTTCTAGGCACTCTACACATCGTGAAAATAAGCCTGGGATCAAAGTGTACCCAAACCTGGAAACACAAGACAGGACAGTATCATCTTAGCCACTTTCTCATCACTGGGACACAAAACCCAACAGCCACAATTTAAATGAGAAAAGGCTTATTCTGGCTCACTGTCTCATTGCATGGTTGTGCCTTCACGGCAGAAACAGCATGGTGAAAGGGAATGGTAGAGGAAAGCTGCTCAACCCATGCCAGTCAAGAAGCAGAGAAAGGGGCCGGGGATAGAGCTCAGCGGCACAGCACCTGCCCGGCAAGCATGAGGCACTGAGTTCGATTCCCAGAACCAAAAAAAAAAAAAAAAATGCAGCAGCAGAGAACGAAGCCAGTGCAAGGAATATATACCCTTTTAGATCCGGCTTCTAGTGACCCACCTGCAACCAGGCCCCACCTTCTAACAGCAAGTCAGCTATACAGCGCCCCCATAATCCAATCACCTTCCAGAAGCCCCCATCTCTGAACACACAAAGCTTTGGGGGACATTCTATATCGAAACCATAACAATCATAGATGTCTACGAATCAGAAGACAATGAGAAAGCAAGTCCAAATGCTTATAGACATAAATTTGCTACTTTCAAGTACACATAGTCATCCAAACTAGGCCAGTTAAAACATTGCTTGCTAGAACTTCTGAGAAAACTCACTTCAGTGGACAGGCAAGAATAATGTATTGTAACGAGTGTATCACTGAGAGCCTTCCAAAGTGTCCTGAAAGACAGAGACCTCTCCTAAGACAAAAAGTGTCCTTTATCAACTGAATAAGGCAATGTCCCCTTTTCCAGACCACTGACTGCTTTGTTTGTTCAATAATAACTTAGAATGAATCGGCTGGTCTAAACTAAATTCACCAGCACCAAAAGAAGGGAAGGGAAGACAGGCAGAGGGAAAGAAGAACCAAGGCCCAAGTTTCCCCTCCCTGCTTCATGTTCTCCTGGAGATCCAGTTATAGGCTTCTTTTCTAGAACCTCATTCTCTGACCCTGCGCATCAGCTCCGGACGGCTGAATCCCGCATCTATATATCCAGGTGGGCCCTGACTCTTATGCTTGCTCACAGCACTATTCCAACCGCAAGTGTGAAATCACAATCGTGTTCGCACCTTCTCTACTCTCTCTGATGGTGATACAGGGTAAGTATTGCCCATCTGAAAATCCAAAATTTGAAACACTTCCAAACCTGAAATTTAAGCACCAACATGGAAACAAGCAAAAAAATTCCATACCTGATGTCATGTGATGGGTTGTAGTCAAAACACAGGTATATAAAAAATATTGTAGAAAATTACCTTCACACTATGTGTGTAAGGTACACATGAAACACAAATGACTGTTTTTAAACATGGTTCCCATCCCCAAGTCTCATTATACATATATAAATACTCCAAAATCAAAAAAAAATGATAATATGAAATACTTCTGGTCACAAGCATTTCAGGTAAGAGAAAAATACTATCTAAGATTCCCCGAAACATTTCTCCCACCAGCCTCTTCCTACAAATCCTCCACCACAGCCCCTCTGCTCCACCCAAACTTGCTAGTCAGGACACTTCTCATTTAACAGACTCAACTTCCTCAACCATAAAATGGAGTCGCTACTTTGCAAGATTCCTGTACAGAACCCAGAACCAATGTTAGTTCATGACATCACACATGGTCATGCACTGCTATTTAATTGCTGACCCAATAAAGTAGGCAGCCCTGCATATATAAGCAGATTAGCTCCAGTGATCCAACCTTACTAGCCCTGGGAATCTAGGGAGATATGCTGACTAAAGCCTAAGACTCCATGCACCCTGACAAAAGGCAGGAAATCATGCTTCAGTCATAGTCCTGCCATAGCTTCATCTTTAAGGGCTAAAACATTCCTTAACGACTGATGTCTATCAGAGGCTACAGAGGCTACCATAAGGAAATAAGCAATTCTCAAACATCCAGAAATAAAACTGTCTCTACTCTGACCTTGGCATATGGCTTTCAGCTTCTTTTAATTTCAAAAACCTCAATTAGGAAAACTCGGGCCATAGGCATGCTGGATGTTGTGCAGGCTTTCTGAAGACTCCACAATCTTCAGTGTCTTGTACATGGACACCATGTGATGTACTGTTAAGCTTAACTGTGCCAATCTGATTGGCTTGGGATCCACCTGGGGGAATGGTGAAGCACACTCCTGAGTGTGTCTGGGTGGGTCATGGAGGCATGACTTTGGGTACTATATGTGGTCCCTAGCCCCTTCCTCCCTGGTACTGTTCCCCTGCTCTGCTACCCAGCCACCATGAACTAAACCACTTTGCTCTGTCCCACCCTTCCACTATATCTGTCCTTTAGAGCTAGCCAACCATGAACTGAATCCCCTGAAACCACGAGCCAAATTAAACCTCTCCTCCTTTAAGCTGTGGGTGTCAGGTATTGTATCTCAGCAGTGAGAAAGTGACTAATCCACCACCCTTCACACCAAGTCATCAGACTCCAATGCCAACTCAGCCTGCCCCGCTATCACCAGAGCCTTGAAGTTTCCTTTGAGAAAGCTGAGGTTGGAACAAAAGAATCTCTGTTCCCATTCCTTTCAACGCTCTCACATTCAAACAGTACCTGAAATCAGGGGGTGAATTTTTATTTGGGCCAAATGTATTTTTAATTATGAAGGCTGGAAATTCCACACCTCACCATCAAGGCCCTTCTCTACTGCCTTGCCTCCTGGAACTCTCTCCCACAACTGGCAGGAGCTACTGATGCTCCAAAAGGTAGTTAATCATTCCCATCATTGTGTCATACAGGCAGGGATGAGGCCCAAGACAGAAGCTCCATTTCCAGCCCACCTCCTCTAGCAATTGTGGGTCGCATCACTCCACAGACCCAGCCATGCCAGGTGTGCCTGTGGTATTTCCAAAGCTCCACGCCCTTCCACATAGACACTCTCTGCAGCTCCCTGCAAGGGAAAGCATAAACACAGACATCCTCTCCCCACAACCCCAGAGAAGGTAAGAGCCAGGCTTAAGCTGTACAGTTTTCCTTCACACATCAATCAGCCTTCTGGTTTTTCTTAATAGAGCCCTCAACCTAAAAGAGGAAGAAAGGGAAACCAGACCACAATCCAGTTTGATGTCATTTAGATAACTGCTATAAAAATCTGTTGGGGTGTTCTAATCTTGGTGGTGGTGGTCACACAACTGAGGGCACTGGTCACAAGTCAGAACCATACAGGATAATTTATTCTTTGTAAACTATATATCAAATTCAGAAAGAAATGTGTTTTCAAGAGTTACCAACATGACTGTCATAGCCCCACTGAAAAGAATAACAAAAGAACATAGCAAGCCAGGCGTCACGTACCTGTAATCCCTGCTACCTGAGAAGCTGAGGCTGGATCCTAAGTTCAAGCCTGAACCGGGCAACTTAGTGATAACCTGTCTCAAAACAAAATGAGAAAGAGAAAGAGAAAGAGAAAAAGGCTGGGGATACGGCTCAGTGGCAGAGCACTGATGGTTCAGCACTGCTTAAAGGTTTAAGAATTTTGAGACAGTCTGTAATCTCAGCACTTGGGAGGCTGAGGCAGGAGGATCGCCACAAGCTCGAGGCCAGCCCGGGCTACATAGTGAGTTCAGGGCCAGCCTGAACTATATAGCGAGGACCCTGTCTCAAAAAAAAAAAAAAAAAAAAAAAAAAGACTTTTGAGACAGGGTTTTGTTATGTTGCCCAGGCTGACTCTGAATTCCTGGGCTCAAGCAATCTTCGCACCTCAGCCTCCTGAGTAGCCGAGACTGCAGGTGCTGCATGCCATCACACCTATCTTGAAAACATCTTCTGAACTCATTTGGAACACACTAAGTGTCATCATAAACACAAAGACTGACAGCAACTCCAGATTACTGAAAACAAGCAATATATAGGTATGCATCCTTCATATTTCACAATAAGAAAATGTTACATTATATTCAAATGTTGTAACATTCTCACTTTAAAAAGAGTCTGGCCCTCAGGAGACAGAGGCATTCAGAAGGCTAGTGAATTTCCAGGGACTGAAGTGAAGGTCAAGCAGGTGGTTTCTGGGCATGCTTTACTTCAACAGCCTGGTTTCATATTCCCAAATCCAGTCCTTTTTACAACAGCTGCACGGTGATTAATTTCATCACAAAAAACCCAAGCAAACATGAATGTTTATAGCAGCATGATTCATAACAGCCAAAAAAGTAGAAACAATGCAAATGTCCATCAAGTTATAAATGTATAAATATACCATGGGCTGTTCTTTAGCCACAAAAGAAGTACTGATAGGCACTACAGTCAACATGGACAGACTCTGAAAACCTGATGCTAGGAGAAAGAAGTCAGGCGCAAACAACCATAGAATGTATGATTTCGTTTATATGAAACAGCCAGAAAAGGAGCATCAAAGGGACAGAAAGCAGATTACTGCTTGCCAGAGGCTAGGAAGAATAAATGGATGAGGGTAGCCAGGAGAAATGGGGATGAGGGCTAAGGGGTAAAAGGTTTCTTTTTGAGGCATTGAAAATGTTCTAAAACTGACTACAGTGTTGGTCGCACAACTCTGTGAATATACTGAAAACCAACTAACTGCGTGACATGAAATAAAGGAATTGTATGGCATGTGAATCATAACTCAACCACAGCACCTCAAACCACCCCCCAAAAATGCTGAGCCTTCAGATTCCTACTTAGAGGTAATCAAGACAAGACAAAGAAATTTCCAGAAGTTGGCTGCCCTCCCTCCTTCCCTCCACCACAAGCCCCTGCCAGGTAGATTCAGATGCAATGTGTTCCAGATAAAGGGCCTACAAGAGTGGTCATCTTTACCATCCCCAGCCACCAGTGGGGAGCAAATGTCTTAAGTGGCTGCTACGTGCAGACACTGTCCAGGTACTAGACTTGCAGTGAGGAAGCCAGCACCAGGCTCCTGCCAACTTTCCTGCCGCTGAAATGACTGCAGCCACAGTCTCAGGCCTGTTTCTTCACAGCAGCAAGGTGCAGTTGTAAAATGCAGGCTGAGACAAAAGAGAAAACAATCTGTGTGGAAAGCCTGCTTTTAGGGCATGGTTTCTGATATTCATAAAGAAGAGCAACCAAACTAAGAAAAATTAAGTATAGAAAGAAAGGAAAAAGAACTACTGAAGTTGGATTAACAGCCATGCAAAACCAACACAAAAATAACACCCAAGCTCTTTTTACAGACAAATGCATTAAAGAAAGCCAGATGGGAATGTTTATAGAGCACCAGCCACAATGACTATTTCTTCAAACTCACAATACATTAAGTTATAGCATAATGGGAATGTGTTGCTAATTATTTCACTGCCCTGCCTTCCTATTCCCACCACAATGGAAAGCAGTTAAAGGAGCATTTCCCATGGATATGCGGGGCTAGCTCTGGTCACTCACCCCCAACACCTTCTGGAAAGCGCAGGAGCCCATCACTCTCCTTTAAAATAACACCAATCTATGTCTTCCACGAGCCAACCTCCTTACGAAATTGAAGTAGGGCTTATAAACATGTAATTTACGACACACAATCCTAAACTCTCTTTGGTTTGGAAACGGAATACTAACCCAACATTATATCTCCTCCTTCCTACTAAGTCCATTTCCCCCATGAGACTAGGTGAGCCTTAAGAGCAGAAAGGTAATCCCCAGGCCTTGATCCTCCCTGGCTGCCTCCTTGGGCTCCAGGGAGAGCAGTACGTCGCCAGAGTTATGAAGTGACCCAAACTCCCCTGTCCTCACCCTCTGACATAACCCATGTGAGAATCTAACCATGATTTAGAAAATAAGGCCTAAGAGGGGAAGATTTTGCTAAAGCCTGCCTTTCATGTGGGGGGAGGGTAAATACTGTTATTTTGTGGTTATGAGACACTGAACAACTAGGCCGCTGGGAAGATCTGGGAAGCAATCACTTGAGCAGCCTAAGGTATCCCTCAAGGCATCGTCGGCCCCATCAGCTTAAGGAACGTGTTTTCAGAGGAAAGGAAAGAGTAAACTCAGGCTCGGGCTGTGGAAGAGAACCAAGGCAAAGAACTAGCAAAGCGATCAGGCCCCACAAAGAAGCCAGGAGGCAAGGCGGTGTGTGTGTCAAGTCACAAAGCAACAGGAAGGAGGGCACAACAGCCTCACAGAGAGGGCCAGGAGGAAGGTACGTCAAGGGCAGGGTTGCGGTGTTTGAGGTTAGAGGACTGAAGCCTTAAAAAAAGCATCTAGACCAATCAAATGCCCAGCCCTGACCTAGTTCAACACCAACATCACAGTCCCCTGTGAGCTATGGGAGAGGGTCCCCAGCCACCCTTTAGGGCCACATCACAGAGCAGTGGGACAGGTTCAAGTGTGGAAGGTAGTGGCTTCCTTCAGCTCCATCCCAAAGGGGGCAAGATTTCCTTCCCAAAGTGCAAAGTGTAGGACTGCCACTTTCACTATCCGGGAAATCTGCTAAGGACTTCACCAACATCATGAACATCCAGCCTTCTTCCCACCACTTAGGTAGGCAGAATCCCTTTATAAGCCAGGTCCTACCTACTGCCATTTGTGTTTCTACGAACAATTCGAGAGCTTCTGTAAGTGCCAGACTGAATCAACAATGAAACAGTGCTTGCAAAGATTAAGTCGTTTGGACTTCATGAACTTTGTGATGGCAAAAATCACATACAGGAGCTGCCCCTGAGAAGGCGCCTCCACAATCCCTTTGTCTGGCTTGGCCCCAGCACTATCAGCAAAGTGCACACGTAGGTGAGGCCCCTTCAGGATGCACCTTCCAGCCTGGGAGGTGTGAGAAGAATGAATGCCATGGGAGATCAGTACAAAGCATACAAGTCAAAACTGCCCAGACGTGGAGAGGGCCATGTGCTCTGATGGATTCCAGATGAGAAAAAGGCCATGTGGAGAGCCTGGGAATCTGTACTTCAAAATTTTCCAGTGGCTCGGAAGCAAGCAAACATCACTGGGTTGCTTGGTCTAAAGGTAGGAACAAACAAATTTTTTCTGTAAAAAGGTCACACAGCAACCAATCAGGTCTCTGGCACAGGTTCTTCTGTGTGTCTGTCTGTGTCTTACAATCCTTTAAAAATGCTTAGCTGGAAGGTCAGACAAGTACCTGCCAGCTGAGCAGTAATTGGCCTAAAGGCTTCAATCGACTGATCCCTAGGTCTTTCCCAGGTCTAAATTCCTAACCAACAAGGACACTCAGCTCTGAATCTACAACCAGAATTTCCACATGCTATTTCTTAGAACTAAGTTAGCAACTTATTAAATGTTTAGGGTTAAAAAAAAAAAGTATAGCTAATGACCTATACAACTAGGACTCCTGCTTCTTAAGGACTACATGGAAGTAACCTTGGCACCTAACACAAATAAACCTAAACCCACACTGGAGAATGAGAATATTTAAGAGTACCAGTATCTATTTTTGTTTTGTTTGTTCCTGAGATAGGATCTCTCTATATAGTCCAGGCTGGCCTCGAACTCATGCCAATACTCCTGCCTCAGCCTACTGAGTGCTGGAATTACAGGCATGCACCACTACGCCCAAACTCCAGTCTTCATTTTAAAGTCTCAGATCACTAATCTGTATTTCCCCTTCAAGCATCCAGAAAAAGAGAAAAAAATAAACCCAAACCAAGAGGAAGGAAAGCATAACAGCAAAAATCAATTATAAATATAAAAAATTATAAAATATAAAAATTATGGGAAAACAACAATGAATTAAAAAAACTTTCTTGAAAAGATTACTAAAATGATGAACTAGCAGAATGACAAAGAAAAGAGAGAAGACACAGATTGCCAATGTTAGGAAAAACAGAGCCAACAGGCACCAAAAGGATAATAATGGGAATGCTACAAACAACTCTACACAAACAAATGTGACAACTTACAAATGAAATAGGCCAATTCCTTTATCAACACAAACTACCCCAACTTACCCAATATGAAATAGGTGATCTGAACAGCCCTGTAATTATTGAAACCATGCCAGTTCTTCTCAATCTGCTCCAGAAAATAGCAGAGGAAAGGCCTCCCAATATTATGAAGCCAGCATTATCTTAATACCAAAACCAAAGACAACCCAGGGGCCGGTGAGATGGTTCAGTGGTGTAAGCACCTGCCTGGCAAGTGCAAGGGCCCGAGTTCAACTCCCGGAACTCACATACGAAAAAAGGGCCGGTGATATCGCTCAGCGGCACGGGCGCCTGCTGGCATGTGAGGTCCTGAGGTTGACCCTCGGTACCCACCAAAAAAAAAAAAGGACACCCAAAAAAGGAAAACTACAATTTAATATCCCTTATGAATATAGATACAAAACCTCTAATAAATCGTTAGCAAATACAATTCAGCAATGTAGGAAAAATAATTACATACCATAATCAAGTAGGACTGATTCCAGATATGCTAAGCTGGTTCAACATTCAAAAAATAAATCAGTGTGATCTACTATATTAACAGGCTAAAGAAAAAAATCACATGATCATCTTAATTGAAACAAAAAAAATATTTACCAAGAGTGAACACCCATTCAAGATAAAAAGACAGAAAAACAGCCCAGCGTGGTGGTGTGTGCACACTTGTAATCCCAGCACTCATAAGGCTGAGGCAGGAGGATCACTGCAAGTTCGAGGCCCGCGTAGGCTACAAAGTGAGTTCAAGGCCAGCTTGAACTGTGTAGTGAAACCCTGTCTCAAAAAGACAAAAAAAAAAAAAAAAAAATCAAATCACAGAAACTCCACTAACATTCACAAAATGTTTTTTTAAAAATTCCTATCATATTTTTGAATCTCGTATCAAAGGGAGTTGAGGGTAAGCTTTTTCCTCGCTCTAACACCTAGGCCACCTTCTCCAAACTAGAAAAACCCCACTCAGAAGCATCAAACATTTGCACAGAAAGACCCACGACCCTCTTTTCTCAAAACCCCAGAACTGGGCCACTTAGCTTCGGCATTACACTGCCTGAAGATTCAATGTTAAATCCCATTTGTAAAAGCTCTGTCGCTGCTTCCCAAAGCATGATCCAAGGCACAAGTCCTGAAAATACTCTTAAGCAAAAGGGCTCTTTGTGGAGCCCAATTTGAGAAAGACTATATTGATCTCTATGCTCTAAGGCTGGCCGAGAAACCTGGAATGGCCAGGGGCATGTCACAGTCTTCTTGTGATCTGCAGTCCTGCAAGAGAAAATTCCATTTTAATATAATAGTATCTTCAAAATTGCTCAAGAGTCTCACTGGAGAAATTTCATTCTGGGAAAATGGTAGTTATATAACGCAAACACCTAAGTGATTCCTTAAAAATCCAAGAATCCTTTAAAAATTCTTGACAACTGAGGAAGGCCCTTTAAATAACACAGACCAGTCTTCAAATCACAGCCCAACCCATTATTTTCTCCTTTTCCTCTTGCCAGCAGAACTTTCCAAATCTTTTAGTAAGTTTAATTCACATCTCTATAACTGAGCATCTATCCATTGGCACAATTTCAAAGTACCTGGTCCTAAGTATTGCAATTATTGCTAAGTATTTTATGTATCATTTGACATTCTTCCAAACATTTTATTGCCCATTCCACCCCAACAGCACAGTGTGTGGGATTGTGCTATCATCAGTGCCTTCATGGAGAGGGGAGGAATGAAGGTGCCTGTTAAACTCCCCAGAGTCAAGTCGACTCAGAACCTAAAACATGCTCCTGGCTCTTCTCAGCTACTTCTCAGTTTGGGGCTTAGCACCTAACTGCATCTGATCACTAGCAGTGCCACTTCCTCAGTGGCCCCTATGGGAACACAGATGACAGCAACCATTTAATGACATCCAGGCCCACCACACCTTAGGGCCGCAAAGTTGTTTTTCCTGGGGTTGGACAAGTGCCTTAGTTGTAAGGGTTTAAAATGGCATTTGCGCATGGTTTGCATACTTGGTTTGCAGATTCAATTGAGGAGGTTTCCCAACTTTTCAAAAGAACTGAGCCTGTAATTAAACTACCATGAAATGGTGGTTGGAGCCACAGTACACACCAGCAGGCTTGGGTTACAACTGCAGTGAAATGGTGGATTAAAACAGTTGGGATCACATTGACTCCATAAAGTCAACCTGATACAGCTTTATGGAACACGTTTTTAAACAGACACCAAACTACAGTGCAGTAATTTCCTTTTTTTCTTCTTCTTTTTTAGACCAGGTCTTGCTATTTTGCCCAGGCTGGCCTTCAACTCATAATCCTCCTGCCTCAGCCTCCTAAGTTGCTGGGGTTCTAAGTGTATGCCGTTATGCCAATAATTTTATAACTAATGCTTACCTATGAAGGGTTAGTACAACCAAGTTAGTATAACCACAGTGGTCATAATTCAAATTATAAAGCCCATTAATTCCAAATCTTCCAGATATCAAATCCCAAACCAAAAGCTTTCATTTTTCAAAGCTTTCAAAGGCCGTAGCACTTGAGTCTTCATCTCCTAGAGAGATAGTTATGGCCTGTGACTGCCAATCCAATACAGCCATCTCGATTATATACAAAGGGGATGGATGGATGAGAAGTCCAAATCGGTAACTCCTCCACTGCCAAATTCAAACCAGCTTTCTCGCAAAAAAACACAAGACAAATTGTCTACTGGCTATTCAATGAGAAACCACTCTCCTTAATGGCTCAGCTGGGGCTTCAGATTACTTGAAAAAGTACTTCTCCCCCATTAGGTGCTGCCAGTGCCTTGCTCATGGAGTCAGTTTCTTCAGCAGCCTATCCTTCCCTAAGCACCTGAAACAAGAGAGAACTACCTAATGAGAACAGAGGCAGCTTGACAGAAAGGACAAACTAACTCTACCAATTTGCTGATTTTCCTTAAACTCTAGCAGTTTAAAGAAAAGGGTATGTATAATGTAGGCACTACTCTCTAAATAGAATCATTATGGTTTACACAATTTTTTTTTTATGGTAAGCACATAAAACAAATTCCCAGCACTGGGAGATTATTCAGCCTGGAGTCATCTGGAACACGATCAGTGCAATTAAGGATCTTCTGCAGAGTTGGGGAAAGGGAGCTTAATAAAGAAAAAGCTCACAACAAAGCAAAAGGGCATGCCAGAGGAAGGCCGACCCAACGAGGGACCTCCGCAGAGCAGTCGATAAAACGTTTTCAAACACAATTACTGTATGAGAGGAGACCAGTGCAAAAAAAGCACACACAGAAGTCTCCCCTCAAAGCTATTCAATTCTGAGTCCAGGTGCCTCCTGGCTACTGGAAACACAAAGGGAGAGACTCAGGCACATGTCAGGGGAGAGGAAGGTTATGTAGAAGGGAATCGTCTATGTGGTGATGCAGACTTTAGACTTTATCCACTGGCTAACAGGGACCCACAGGAGGGCTTCACAGTGAGAAAAGTGACAGGGATTAAGACTTTCCCCAAGTGGTAAGGCTGTGGCCAAGAAACTGAAGCCAGGAAACAGATGAGCAATGGATTTGAGAGCATTCAGCAGGTAGAAACAGCAGGACTTAATGACAGGGCTGACTGGTGGGTGGGATGAAGTGGGTGTGCCAAAGATTTCTGTCACAAGGTTTTTTTTTGTTGTGGTGGTGGTGTTTTTTTTTTTTTTTTTTTTTTCTTTCTTTCTTTGTCTTTTTGAGACTGAGTTTCACTTTGCAGTTCAGGCTGGCCTTGAAATCACTCCTCCTGCCCCAGCCTCCTGAGTGCTGGGATTATAGGCATGTACCACCACACCCAGCCTACAAGTTTTTGTTTTTAATGAGGAGTCTAGTAGAGTGGGTCTCATGCTTTAATCACCATCAGAATTACAGGGAGGAAGAAGATTAAAAATGCAAATTCCAGGAACCCACCCCCTCAAGACTGTGACTCATTCAATCTAGAGCTGGACCCAACTTTGCCTTCCCTACTCCTAGGCATCAGTTCCCTAAGGCTCCACTGTTAAACCCGTCCAGGGGGCAGCTGCACTTATTTTGTTCATGGCAATGGGTGATAAAGTGTAAAGAAAAAGGAGATGAGAATGCTGATGGAGGAAGGAGGGGAAAAAAGCTTTCTACTCTTGAACAAGAAAAAAGCGAAATGCAATCAAAACTGGGTTTTTTAGGTTTTATACTTTAGACAGTTATTTTAAACACACAAAGGTATGCTTACACCAGCAAGCAGCTCACCACCAAGTACAGAGGAGAATGGGAGTTTGTTGCATGGGCCAAGGGTTCAGAAAATCAGGGAGTGAGGGTAGAAAGTGCTGGTCCAGCCCTGGGCTCGAGGAAGATAGGGCCCATTCTTCTTCCCTTATAATTTATGTGTGTAATAGAGACTTCTGAAAAGGACCCAGGAACTTTTGCTGACCATTTGTCATCCAGAATACTGAAATGCCTCATTACAACTTAAACCAGAGCTACTCTTATCTAGGCACTATTGCCATTTTGGGCAGTCAATGCTGGGGAAAGGCGCTGCCCTGGGCAGTAATATGTTTAGCAGGATTCTTGGCCTATACCTACTAGAGGCCAGTAGTACCTCCCCAGCTGGGACAACCAAAAATGTTTCCAAAGCATAAATAATTAAAAAGCAAAATAAAAGACAGTAGGAGACAGAGATCTTTTGCAAATGGGAAGGGGACCAAGAGATGGAGGGAGTGGGGAGAAGGGAAGGGGAGAGGAAGGGAAGTAAAAAGAACTCCCCACAATGAATGTACCAACCCCTATGATGAATGCAATGATTATGTACTGCAAACACGTGCTAATAAAAACAAAAATTTGCAAGAGAGAAAAATATCTTTAGAAATTGCCAAATGTCCTCTACAGCGTAGGGGAGAGAGGAATAAAGCACCCCTCTGAGAATTACTGCCTTAAACTAAGAGGCTCTACAGTTGTAGAAGCAGCAAACGCATTGTCAAATAAATATGGCCTTGAATTCCAGCTATACCACTTAGAGGTTGAAAAACCTAAATGGCCCCATTTATCTTTTTTTCCCCTGGTAATAATATTCTGGGTTCACACTGAGCAACACCTCTAACCCTTTTTTTAGTTGTTTTTTGGGGGTTTGTTTGTTTTGAGACAGGGTCTTACTAAATTGCCACACTGACTAGGCTGGACACAAATTTGTGATCCTCTGGCCTCAGCCTCCCAGAGTGCTGGGATCACAGAGATTACAGGCATGGGCCACCACGCCCAGCTTCATTTATCTTTAAAATGGGGACAACAAAACCTACCACAGAGTTGTTTTGAGGATTACCTAAAATCCTATGTACTAAGTACACTTAGGGCAATGCTTAGCCCCAGGGGCAAATACAAAGTAGCAGTTCTTCCAAGGAAGAGGAACTTAAATAAAACATAAAACAAGCCCTCCCAGTTCTTCCCTCAGGCATGGGGTGCAAAGTTGGGGTCCAAGGACTCCTAAGGGGCCAGGAGCCCCAAGTCAGGAGTCTGTGAACTTGGGCAGGAAAATATACACCATTATTTTCACTAATTGAAATGTAGCATTTTCTTATTTTATGCTTCAGTACCAAAATCCATATATTATGGACTACTCTCTGCCATTATCAGCAATGAAATCAGATTTTTCATATCACGTGCATTACGCCTGAAATACTAATTTTAATCAGCTCTACTTTGAAATTGTAAGTTATTAGCCCTGCAGCTACACTTTGTTCTAGAATGTGTTAATAAGGAAGCACATATTACTATGCCACACATTTGGGGGGTTTACATTTTGAAAATCGTATTACATAACCTGAGAAAGCAGTCCATAGGCTTCCCTGATGAGGGTCGCAGGAATGGCAAAAAAGAACCCCTACACCAAATCTTTTCTGCTAAATCCACATTTGCCAAGCAGCTTTCTGTTCTTAATTTATCAAAAAAGATTTGTTACGAAATTAAGTTCTAGCTGGGGATATAGCTCAGCAGCACAGCACCTGCCTAGCAAGTGTGAGGTCGTGTGTTCGATTCCCGGTACCAAAAAAAAAAAAAAAAAGAGAGATTAGGTCCTGAACATGAGCAATACAAGTCACTTTGCCTCCCTATACAAATCATAATAAATGGCCCAAAAGACAGACCAAATGGCTTCAAACATATTTCCAAACTCAGGATCCATCCTCATAATTCTAGAAAGGAAATGTGTGCCTGCTCCCCTGATGAATGTGAACCAACACTCCACTTTCACTGAAATATAAATTTGGTCCATTTCATCAGCATTTATCAACCACCTACCATGTAATGGAGCTGTGTCCAGGAAACAGACTCCAATATTTGTCTCCAAAGATACACCCCGTTCAGAAGAAGAAGCTGACACAGAAAGCAGGACTGCTAGACCTTTCCAGCGCTGACTGGCCGGCTCAGGCAGACAGTGTCTGCTCCGAAAGAGCAGAGAGGTGATGACACCTCACTCTGCATATCCAGCACCTCGCCTGGCATCTAATACCAGGAACAAGCATGTGTCCACCACCAGCCCAGAGGAGACGCCTAAACTATAGAAATACAGACCACGTTTATTCTTGTTAGCCTCAGACTGAAAAATCTCACAATATTTTCTGGGCTCAAGAGTCCTCAGAGTCTAATACTTCACCTACAAGATAACCAAAGATGAGATTTTTCTAGCAAAAAAAAAAAAAAAAAAACCAGAAAATAATATTTGGGTTATCAGCCAGAGCACTAAACAGCATCACCAGGCCCAACCCACCATTGTTCTTGGTGTCCTGGTGGCTGCTGAATACCAGCTAGCTTGCCCTAACTGAGCTATATGCAATCGCAGCAATCACATAAGTGGTTAAAGTTTACTGTAAGTCCACTAAAATCACATCATGGAACTGCAGCATTAGGAAGGATTACTGACAAATGGGAAAAAACATGAATCCAGGCTCCACAGGCATTTGACTCACTCTTGAGTCACATCCAATACTCACACGCCAAGAGTAAAGCCTTTTGACTCATTATCATCAATTAAAATAAATGTTTTTGAAGACCTCACACGTGGATTTCTCACTTATTAAAGGAGAAAAGAATTTAGAAAAATTCTGGTCTAGTCAGATGCCCTTATTTTCTAAATGTGGATTCAACGAGGGTGACATGCCTCACTCCAAATGAAGTGACAGGTATGGGAATACAGTAAGAATCTGAACACTTTTGTAAGGACTCAAGATCTGACACAGATGCACACATACATACATCCTACCATGTGATGCTACTTTTTCTAGAATGTTCTTCACCCTGCCATCACCCTGCTTTCTTGACTAAGACTGGGAATTAAAATACTAACAACTAATGTTTGTTCCCTCTTAAGGGCCTTCTATACTGTTTTACATGTGTGCACACACCCCTTTATCCTCAATCTTTTGTAATTCACTTTCTCTGCACAACTACATTTAGATGTCACATCTACACAATTCCAACTTAGAACCTGCCAAGGAGCCAGGAGATCCAGTTCAGGAGTCTGAATTGGATTCCTCCCTTCCAAACTGCATGTTCATGGTTCTGTCTGCCTCTCTCACTGCCTCAAACTGTCAACTCAAAGCAGGGATATTTCTTGCTTTTTCTTTGCAGTTAAGAAAAGGGTATTCCCCACTTGTACAATGACAGGACAGAAGCAGCCCACTGTGAGCCATCATTTCAGGCAACAAGTGAAAGAGTCATTAAGGCTCTGGGCAAGGACAGAGGAAAGTGCCGGAATCCTCAGGCCCTATGCTGAGTTCACTCTCCCAAAAGCCTAGAAGAAAACTCATGCTGGATAAATATAGCTGAGTGTTCCCATGGTGCTTATACCACCAGGGACACTTACAAGACTCACCCGGACTGGTGGGGGACCTCGAACTACTCACAATTTCTCCTCACCACTAAACTGAGTGCTAAACCTCCACTAACCAACCATTCAGCCCTAAAGCTGGCAGGATAATTCTCTGCAAAGCCTTATGATCTTATACTGCTTCTGGCTCCACCATCAGAGCACCATTTTATCTCCACATTCTCCTCTACCATCTTCTTTCCCTCCATGGTCACCTAAAATGTGGGAACTAAAAGATGTTTCATCTTCTTCAAGTCACTTCAGACCTCCAAATACACTGTTGCTTAAAGACCCTAGGAGCTTACAGCCAGTTTCTTAACAGTAAAAGCCTTAGGACAGGGGCTGGTGAGATGGCTCAGCAGTGTAAGCGCCTGCCTGGCAAGCACGAGGGCCGGAGTTCGACTCCCGGAATGCACAGAGGAAAAAAGGGCCGGTGATATCACTCAGCGGCACGGGCTCCTGCTGGAGCGCGAGGTCCTGAGGTCGACCCCTAGTACCCACAAAAAAAAAAAAAAAGCTTTAGGACATGTAGTGGCCTTTTTATTTGTTTATTTGGGGGTGGGGTAGGGAAGATGAGACTCAGAAAGGTTGAGAGATAAACTGAAGATTAAATGCAAAACCAATCAGAAAAAGCAGGGCTCGCTCACCAGCCTTGGTGCAAGTCTGTAATACCAGCACTTGGCAAGCTGAGGCAAGAGGATCGGCATGAGTTCGTGGCCCGCCTGCGCTAGGTAGTGAGTTCAAGGCCTGCCTGAACTACATAGGGAGACCCTGTCTCAAAAAAAACAAAGGGCCGGTGAGATGGCTCAGCGGCCTAAGCGCCTGCCTGGCAAGCGCCAGGGCCCGAGTTCGACTCCCAGAACCCACATTAAAAAAAAAAAAAACAAAAAAAACAGTAACAGAGAGCGGGGAGGGGGGGGTGTAGTGGTGCATGCCTGTAATCCCAGCACTCGGGAGGCTGAAGCAGGAGGATTGCTGTGAGTTCGAGGCTAGCCTGGGCTACAAAGTGAGTTCGACGCCAGCCTGAACTAAATAGTGAGACTCTGTCTCAAAAAGACAAAAAAAAAAAAGTAACAGAGGGCTGGGTGTGGTGGTGCGCGCCTGTAATCCCAGCACTCGGGAGACTGAGGCAGAAGAATCGCCATAAATTGGGAGCCAGCCTGGGTTACATAGTTGATTTCAAGACCAGCCTGGACTACATGGTTGAGTTCAAGGCCCCCTGTACTACACAGTGAGACCCTGTCTTAAAACACCAAAAAATAAGTAACAGAAAAGGCTGCCCCATCTAACTGGAGAGAACAGCGAAAACTAAGTTGTGGGCGAGACACTCTCAGTGGGTCGTACGGAAAGTGCAGATTCAAGTTCCCAAGTCACAGGTTTAAAAGCCATCAAAAGAAAAAAAAAAAAAAAAAGGCAGTCCCTCGGGCCTCCTGCCCGCATGCTACAGGCGCCCAAAGAACAGAAGCCTGCAAATCACCCCCCACCCACAAAATCCCTGCACACAGTTCCGACTTTCCCAGCCTATTCTACTGTGGCCGGCTCAGCCTTCTGAGCCTCCCGGATTCAAGGAGTTATAATTCCCGCGCCCAGATCTCATTCCTTCCCACCCCCAATAATAATAATCGCTTCCTTTTCCCGTCCCCTGTCCCTTTCCGGGGGCACAGCCTCCTACGCAGTGGCTAAGAGTCCTGCAAGCGCCGCGCCGCCGCGGTCCTCCGCCAGCCCGAGCGCCCCACCAGGGGAAACCCCCAGCCCAGGAGGGAAATTTACCCGCCCGCACGCACGGGAAAAGGTGGCGCGGGTAGCCCCGAAGGGCGCACGTCCCCCGCCCAGGCGCGCCGCGCGGGTCACGCCTAGTCCGCTCCACCACGCTCCGGCACCGCAGCCCCACGGAAGGATCCGCCCGCGCCCGGCAGCCTGAAAGGAAGCCCCCGACGGGGTCCGGGAGAGCGAGCCCTCGTGGAGCGCGGGTGGGCGGTCTGGGCCCGGAGCGGCGGCGCGGCCAACGCACACCCGACTCAGCCCCTGCAAGGCCCCGCACTGCGGCCGGGACGGAGCATGGCGCGAACAGGGGCGCGGCGCGAGCAGAAGCGCGGCCTCCGCCTGGCCGCCGGTGCACGAGGCCCCGAGGCGCGCTCGGCGCGGCAGCCCGGGAGCCGCCCGCATTGTTCAGCCCGCCGCCCCCCCCACCGCCTGTCCGGGCCTCAGTCCGCCCGCCGGGCTGCGGGGACGGCCGGGCAGGTGGCGGTCGGTGCCCTCACCTTTGGCGCCGAGCATGAAGTCGAGCGTGCTGTGCCGTGCTGCTGCCATAGTGAGGCGAGGCCCTGTGCCATGCCTAGGGGAGGCGGCCGCGGGAGACTGGGGGCCGTGCGGCGTGTCAGGCTGCGGCCGGCGGGGAGGGCGCTGCGCCGAGGGAGGCCAGGAGTAGGAGGTGGGCGGGGCCGCTGGGAACAACCGGGGCTCGGGGGCGGGGACAGCCCGCCTCCGGGAGGGAGGAAGCAGGGACGCCTCCAGCCCCGAACTTGGAGCGCGGGGTGTGAGGCCTCGCTAATGGTGGAAACGTGGGCGCTGTGCTCCCAGGCGTGCGTCACCAATGGCCGCGCCCTAAGGGGAGGCTCGGGCCGGCGCTCCCTCCATCCTTTAGGTCACCTTAGGTTGACACAGCGCAGCACGACTTCCGGGGAGCCCACCCCATCCAGTTCCCCATACCTTACCCCCAGCGAAGGCCCCTGTTATTTTCTGGCCAAGTCAAATAAATAAAATGCTAGGAGCCACCCTTACAATCTAAAAGTACAGCTTGCCTTTTTCCTAGAATGCTACACTTAAACCCATTAGGATTATTATTGTCATTATTATCAGCAAGGGTTTGCTTTGCTTTTGAAGACACAATAGAAAGCTCTTGGGGATTTAAATAATACACTTTCCCAAGAAAGGAAGGGAGTAGAAGCAAGTAGTGTAAGAGGATAACACTGTTGCTAAGGTTGGGCTGGGCAATTGCAGACTTGGGCGCTCCTCCCCTGGCAGGACTCCATTGGTTGGTGCCTCCATGCACGGCAAGGGACCTTCTGGTGGGCTTGTTTCTAACACTGAGGTTGCAGCTGGTGTTCAGCAAGATGAGGCCAGAGAAAGCGGAAGTGTCTGTGGACTAACACCCTTACCCCCTTATTGGATTGACAATATCCCTGGGCAAATGCCTCCATCATTCTCCAGGCTTCTGTGCCTCTGGAGACCCCAGGAATTACTGTAATGGCTATACAAAATTTAGGTCAGTGAACTCATGTGCCTCCACAAAAGCACAAAGAACCTGGATATGAAACTCATGTCTCCCGCAGGTCTTAGTGGCTGTTTTGCTGAATCCTTCCCCGTTCTACAAGAACCCAGCGATGTCCTTGCAAGTGTCCTTCCACTGACCATTCTCTCTTAAAACCTGGATCCCTTTTCAGCACCGCGTTAGGTTTTCCCTACCTGTGGGTACCTGTTTGTTGCCCTGCATGTTTTTCTTCCTTCCGTGGAGTCCAGGCCCCCGGTTTTGTTCGCTATTCTACACTTTCATCCTTCAGTCCTCTGCGTCAGCCTACAACTCTTCTTCGTGAGATGTCCTCCAGTTCTTGCCATTCCTCTGGAGTCAGGTCATCAGAATGTAGTTGTCCCTGTCCTTGTATGTTGCAGGAGCGGTAGGTTTCCACAGGCCTCAGGAGTGCTTCTTCTAGCTCGGCACCAGGGTGGGCCTCCTGTTCAGGACCCTGCACTTGGTTTGATCATCTGCTGTCAGCATCCGGAAATTCTTAAGAACTTTTGAACAGGGGACCCGATGTTTTCATTTTGCAATAGACGTGAAAATTATGTAGCTAGTGCTGCTCAGCAACTCATGTTGGGCAGTGCAGGCAGCCCTGGGGCTGGGGCTGCTGCCTGGGCTCATGTGTGACACTCCATCCCAGCACTTGTGCCTCACCCTGCTTCCTGCGAAGAGCAAAATAACTGGCAATGAGAAACCTTGAGATCCTTTGATGTTAACAAATTGACAGCCATTTTAAAAAATGCACTTTAACAAAAATGCTTCAGGCCAGAAAGCTGGGAGTGGTGGCTCAGGCCTGTAATCCCAGCATTCAGCAGGCTGAGGCAGGAGGATCTCAGCAAGTTTGAGGCTAGCCTGGGCTACATAGTGAGTTCAAGACCAGCCTGAACTGCGTAGCAAGACCCTGTCTCAGAAAAAAGAAAAAAAAAAGCAACTGAACAAACAAACAAAAATCCTTCATGAAGTACAACATCAGAGACAAGTGGGCCTTGATATGAAATCAGCGTTATTAGGGTACTATTAGGAGTTACTGCAAGGATGTTCCCAATGTTTGTTCTACCAGTGACTCAGTCCTGGCAAGACTGTTCAGGATAGGACATGGGCAGGAACCAAAGGCTCAATACTTCTTTAAACACCTCCACCTGGGCTTTGAGTACCTATTTAGATTCTGGAATGTGTCCTTATTGCTTGAGTTTTATCATCTAGACCCCTGGCTTCAAAGCCTATTTTAAGACTAATACTCATTTAGTTTGTGGTGTAAACAAGTTGGACATCAACAACAGAGTTTTTATAAATGCAGAGGAAGAACCATACTGCCCTGCACAGTTAGCAACATCACCTACCTCTTGGGAAGCAGGAAGTTAGAAGTCAAAAAGGGCCCTTTGTTAAACAGGCGATGGAGATGGTGATGGTGGCAGCAATGGAGGGCGGCTGGGGTCCTTACTGGCAGCATCCACAGGCTGTAAGAACCACCTAAAGGCTATTCATTATGCTGTCATCCCAAACCTTCCTTGCGAAGGGCGTGGGGCAGTTGGCAACCCTTGGCAGCTACCCTGGCCGTTAAAGCCTGTAACCTTTTATTTTACTGTTTTGTTTTCTGCTTTTTCACCATTTCGCTTGGGACCCTTGGAGAGATTCCGCCTCTCTGCCTCCTGTGTGCAGCTGTGGTGAAATCACTTCCTCTTTTTAAAAACTTGGCATCAGCTATTAGGGTTAGAATGGCTGACAAAAATCTGGAACACTCCCCCGCCATTTTTCCAGATGAATGCAGGACTCACCCAGCTATGTACACGCTACAGTTTTTCAAATTTTGATTAAAAGGAGTGTGCAACTCAGGGGAGGGGGCCTTGGATCTTTGACACAGTGGTTCACAATTTCAGCTGCACACTGGAACTACCTGATGGCTTTAAAACCTTTTGCTGTTGCTTGGGCCCCATCCCTCACATCTCATGGAATTGGCTCCGGGTTCAGTCTAGGCATTGAGATTATTTTTTAAAAAGTAAATAAAATCCCAGGAGATTCCCATGTAAAGTTAAGCGTGCCATGGCCCCATTTTACCACAATAGATATTATTCTGCATTTCAGAGGATGACTATAAATGAACAGTTTTTGAAACTAGGAAATAATGAGTGTACATGAGAATGCAGAGAAATTCGAACACTCCTATGTTGCTGGTAGAAATATAAAATGGTGTGGCTGCTGTGGGAAATACTGTAGCTTTGTGGTTCCCCAGAAGTTTAAACAAAATAACCGTAACTAAGCCGGAGATGTGGTAGAGCACTTGCCTAGTAGGGCTGATGCCGTGGGTTGTTTGATCCCCAGCAGTGCAAAAAAAGAAGAGAAAAAAGGGAATGACAGAATTACTCTATGATCCAGTAATTCCACTCTTGGATATATTTACACAAAATAATTAAATACAGGTGTCAAAAAAGCTAATGCTTACAACAGCATTATTCACAATAGTTGAAGGTGGAAACACCCCAAATATCCATCAGTAGATGAATGGATAAACAAAATGTAGTATATTCATATCCTGGAATATTATTCAGTCATTAAAAATGAGTGAAGGGCCAGGGATTTAGCTCAGTGGCACAGCGCCTGCCTGGCAAGAGTGAGGTTCTGAGTTTGATTCCCGGTACCAAAAATAAATAAATAAATAAATAAATAAATAAATAAATAAATAAATAAATAAATAAAAATGAATGAAGTCTTGATACATGCTACAGCATGAATGAGCTTCAAAAACATTATGTTGAACCTCAAAAATATTGTGGTAAGTGAAAGAAGCCAGTCACGAATACCATCTATTGTATGATTCCATTTATATGAAATGCCCTGAATAGATAAAGCTATAGGAAACAGAAAGGGGGGTTGGAAAAATGACTTTCTTTCAGGGACGATGTCTTGAAATTGAATAGAGGTGATGGTTGCGTATCATAGTAAATGTGCGAAATGCCACTGAACTGCCCACTTTAAAATGGCTAAGTCTTTGTTATTTGAATTCTACCTGAATTAAAACAACAATGAACTTGCAACCTATTTTGGTCCATTTTGTGTTTCAATAACAAAATATCTGGGGCTGGATAATTTGTAAAGCAAAGAGGTTTATTTTGGCTCATGGTTCCGCCACTGAACCAGGCCCATTTGTGTGCCAGTCAGTAAAACAATGAGTTTTGCAAAAGAGAAACAGTTTAGGTGCAAGGCATCCAAGCATGCAGAAGGGAGACAGAAGTCCCCACCTCCCCCAGAATAAGGTTTAGGGCTATGTGTGGGACAAAGAAACAGGGTGAAAGGTGGTGGTTAAGCAATCAGTGGTTTGCGTATGTGTAATCTATCTTCATGAGGCTTCATTAGACATATATTCAGAAAAGGCAACATTAGCTCGATCTGAAGGTGGAGTTTTCGGCCCTCTGAAGTCCAAAGCTCACCACTGGACATTTGCCCAAGCCCAAGTGAAGACTCAGTAGTTTTAACAAAAGTGGCTTTCAAGTCCCTACAAAGTAACCAGGCAAATGTAATCATGATGACCCACGTGCCGATGTATCATCTACAGCAAACCTAGTGGGAAACTAACAAATATATTATTTAGCTGCATGACCTTCCAAATTATTAATTTTTAAAACCAAATGAAAGCAAGCAACTAAAACCAAGTGGAGCTAGAGGGTTTTGTTTTGTTTTTCCCTGGTTTCAGACCTATTCACAGACAGGCAGCACATCTGGCCAGGCAGTAGTGAGAACCATGTGCTGCTCCATCCTTGGCAGAAAAACGGAAGAGCAACAGGGCACGCACAGAGACCACAGGGCAAGAGAGGAAGCAAGAGAGTAAACAGAGGAAGGAACTCTGTATAACAGTGCAGTCACAATCTCCAAGGAACTAGGGTAACCTCTTCGTGAAGGAGGAGTCCCATAGGCTAAGCATGGTATTTTTAAAGGTTCTATCACCCGTCAACAGCATTACAGTGAGGTCCAAGGCTCTACATGAGTTTTGGTGGGGGAAAACCACATTCAAACTGCAGCAGAGCCACACCACGTATGTAGGGTAAAGCTGTGTAGAATTGTTTTTTTTTTTTTTTTTTTTTTCTCTTGGAGGTACTAGGGATTGAACCCAGGGCTTTCACACTCAGCTACATTCCCAGCCCTTTTCTTTTCTGTCTTTTTTTTTTTTCTTTTTAATTGAGACAGGATCTCATTAAATTGCCAAATTGCCCACAGGCTGGTCTCAAACTTCGGATCCTCCTGCCTCAGCCTCCCAGAGTGCTGGGATTACAGGCATGTGCCACCATTTCTTGCTAAAAGTTTTAATAAGTGATTTTTATTACCTGAAGCAAATTCCAAGCAGAGTAGATGCCTGATGGGACACCACTAAAATGAGGAGCTGTTAAAAAGCAAAAATGAGGGGCCGGTGAGATGGCTCAGCGGCTTAAGCGCCTGCCCGGCAAGCGCGAGGGCCCGAGTTCGACTCCCGGAACCCACATACGAAAAAGGGGCCGGTGATATCGCTCAGCGGCACGGGCGCCTCCTGGCGCGCGAAGTCCTGAGGTCGACCCCCCCGGTACCCACAAAAAAAAAAAAATGAAGACTGTAAGGAGACCAGCCTCATGGTTATGGTTTTCTCAGAGACAAGAGATATAGTCATTTAGGGGGAATAGCCCTTTCTCCCCAGAGGCAGCACTGCCCAGTGTTTTCCAAGGACCTACAGGGGCTGAATGAAAGGTTTTCCTTTGTGTTGACTCCTAACCACAGAAAGGCTTCAAATCTTAAGTCAACAATATCTAAATATTTTAAGGTACAAGAGGAAAGACCTCTCACAAGGGTGGCCTATAGAATGCCCAGGGGTAAACATCTTTCTTAGGCCACTAGGACCACGGGGCCAATTCCCACTTACACTTACCTACATTGATAGCTTCTTCAGGTTCAAATGCTAAACTGCAAGGGCTGAGGGTGTAGCTCAATGGTAGAGCATGTGGCCCTGGGTTTAATCCCTGGCACCAGAAAAAAAAAAAAAAGCTAAAGTACTTAATCGTTACAATAACCCTAAGAGCTTAGGTAGCTAGAAAGTAGTAGAGCCAGGACACAAATCCAGGCAGCAGGTAGGTGACACCAAGGGACTTCACCTCCTCACCATGCTACCTCTGTTTGCTCAGTCTTAGTTGTCCCAAAGTACCCCCACTTTTCTTAAGACTCCTCAGCCCCCAGGTGTGCGTGTCTGCCTCCCTCCCACCAGCGAGCACCCCGGCCACCGGGTGTGTATGCTTGGAGGAGGTGGACTGTTTCCCTCCTCTCTGGAAATCCACCAAACAGTGTGTAGGGTGAAATTCCCACCCCAGTTCTTACTAGCTGTGTGACAGCAGACAGGTTCATCGACCTCTCTGTTTCTCCCTCCCCTAAATGGAGCTAATGAGAGTACGCACCTCACAGAGTTAATGTGAGGATTAAATGAATAACTACATGACACGCATTAAAGGCAGTGTCTGACACATGACACGTATTTAGTAAATGGTAGGAAGCTGCAACAAGAGATGATGGGTGTTAGTAAGATGTCAAGTTCCTTCAGGACTCCTTACTTTTCACCCCTATGTTCCCATTACTTAGCCCAGTGCCTGGCATACAGTGGGTCCTTGTTATCTGTGTCTTTTGGAATTAATTGAGGAATATAATAGCATGAGACCAAACAGAGTTCTCTGGGAGCTGGGCCACTGAGGAAGGGAGAAGAGAGTGACAGCCAACTCACACCCCCAACAGAAGCAGGCTCATATCCATATTCCCCTCATATTCCTGATCCCCAACCCCCAAGAGTTCATAGGTGGAACTCACTGGATGATTTTTTTTTTATTTTTAATTAATTAATTTATTTTTTTTAAGGACAACAAGTAAACATTCTCATGTATTAACAAACTCAAGAATTAGAGAATGTACAAATACCTTTTGGAGAAAAACATTACTCAGTATAACATTAAGCCATGTAAAAGCTAGGTAAAAATAGAAGACTAAGGAATGGAATAGTCACAGTGAAATTGCATTTTCATACTAGGGTGATAATACGATGTTTACAAATGTGCATCCCGTTTATTTCGCTTGTGAGTATTTTCTTGAGTTGCATCCATTTACCTATAAAAGTTTCCAGTTTATCTTTCTTTATGGCTGAGTAGTATTCCATTGTATAAAAATACCACATCTTTTTTTGGATGATTATTTTAGAAAAGAAAATTACAAAATTGATTTTCTTGGATGCATTTCAACTCAGCACCCTGACTGCTAGTCATAATCTTCATTTGTATCTCCACTGCCCCACGTAGAATTTGAATACAGAACACAAACAGATGAGGACTCAGTTCCTGCTATTAACCTGTGGCCACTGCTCAGCCCTGTGGACTCAGTTTCCCTGAGATGTGTCTGCACACCCCAGAGGGTTCCTCCATGTGGGAAAGCCTGGATTCATGCGAAGCTCTGTTGGGACCTACAGGCCCCTCAGCCCTGAGGAGAGGACACGCTCAGGGAAAAAACAAAGCCCGCCTTTCCTGCAAGAACCTCCACTTGTAGCTCAACTAAATTCTCATTTCTCCACATGAAATGATGTCCAAGCCACCCCACTTCCTCCTTTCCTCTCCCTCCAAGCAAAGAAGGAGGAAAAGCCTGCTGTCACAATGCCTTACCCAAATGCTTATGCTAAAGTAACAATTAAGATTGTTACCAAAGTAAATAATAGAGTGTGTTGTGGTCCAAAAAGTAATTCCCTGACTTTTCATCTGAATGCAACATTTACTACAGCTATACTTAAAGATGTAAGTAAATTCTCAGTTGTTAGTTCTAGCCACCCCACCCCCACTGGAAGATTGATTCCTCATTTCTTTGTCTCTTGAGAGGCAGAACAGCAATATCGTTAGGACCAGGGTCTTTTCTTGGCCTGCCTGGGTCCTAACCCTGATTCTTCCACTTGCTTGCTGGTGCCCTTTGGCAAGGCTCATCCTTCTGAGCCTAGATCTCTTTATCTGTAAAAGAGGGGTAACAGCACCTCTTTCACACAATTGTTCTGAGGACTAAATTCATTAATTGAAGTATACCACTTAGAACAGTGCCCAGCACATAGAAATCCCCATGGAAAAATTAGCTACTATTATTGAACTAAGACTGATGTTCAACCATTAGTTTCCTTTGCCCCAGTCCAAATGGTGAGTAGCTGGCAGTTTATAGAGTAATCCCCATTTCAGTGACCATTTCCCTACACAAGGGCTGAAGGCTTTCTAAAGCCCACAACAAATCCATTGATCTTAACATGTACAGGATTTGATGCAACGCAACAGCCATGGGCAGTCCAGGAAGCTGGGTGCAGTGGGACTGCATGTGGTCAGCATTTTGCAAGATGGCAGAACTCTGCCTTTCCATCTGGAGCCCCCTCCTTTCTCAGAGGCAGACTCCACACGCAGACGTTCAAGGCCCAGTTCCAGTGCTTCTTTGCTCACCTCTGGGTTCCCACAGTACAGGATTCAGCCCACCAGTGAGAAACATCCCACAGTGGATTAGTGGCAGTGTGCTAGCTCCTCAAGGACTCGGCCTGTTTCTTGCCAACACTTGCCAGCACTCCTGTAAGTCCCAAAACTTGGAGGGATAAACCCAACATCAGGAGCTCTTAGTTAAATAAAGGATCAAGGGTCAATTCCTTGGCACCCTACTTCCCAGACCAGGGCTCTTTTCATTAAACTAAACTTTTTGGTACATTGTCTTTATGTCTTTCTTAACTTCCATCACTAAATGACTAGAGTGGGCCACAGAATTTGTAAAGTGCTGTGTGTCATTTCTATATTATTTCTAATCCTCCCAGCCCAACAAAGTGCATCCCCTCCCATTTAAATATGTAGACACTGAGACCGAGTGACTTGCTCAAGGCCACATGCCATTCTGGAATCGAATGAGGCTCAGTATGAGGGTCAGTCTTGATGAAAAGGCAGGAGAATTTCTAGGCTGTCATGCCGCTGCTCAGTACTGGAAATAAGTGCAGGAAAAAAAGCACCGAATGGCTCATTTAAAGCACACTCATTCTGCATGCAGACAATTGTTATTTTAGGGAAAGGGTAGAAGAAAAAGAGAGATTATATTCTGGCATGCAAAGGCATAACAATGAATATTCTTTTTTCCTTTGCCTGGATCACATTGCAGCTTCTTCAAAGCAAAGGATTTTATGGATGTTGACACAAGCCTAATTTTAAAATCTTCTTTGGCTCCCTTTCAACTTCTTCCCCTTGCCACAACCAGTCTCATGACCCTTCTCTTTCAGGCTCTGAGGATCTGCCCCAAACCTTTATTACACCACAGAAGATACTTCGCTCCTCTCTACTAAGCTATACTTCTCTTCTGGTTATATCATATATTGCCTGACATATTACAATGTTAATCATAAAAATCTTACACTTTAAGAATATATTAACATCTTAAAAATGCATTCATCACGTCCAGAACTTTGTCCCTTAACAATCTAAAATTGAATTTTTTCAAGCTTATTTACAAATGTGTAGTTTTCTCACTTTTGTCTGAAAAGAGTAGATTTTTTTTAAAGTATATCTGTCGACATTAAAACTTCATGAGTAAAAATGAATTACTTGAAACTTGCTTTCCTATAAAACATCTAATTTAATGTTCATTAGTTATTTGTGCATAATCAAAAAGAATTTAGAACCAAGAGCAGTGGTGCATATCTGTAGTCTCAGCTATTCTGGTCACATGAGTCCAGGAGTTTGAGGCCAGCCTGGGTCACATAGCAAGACTCCAAATAATAACAATAATAATAATAATAATAGAAGATTCAGGTAATGATGCTTATGCTAAATAGAAAATTGTACTGTAATCCAAGATGCCTGCCAAATGGAAAAAAATAAAACCAAAAACTTTCCTTTGCTATGACAAAGCAATGGTATAATCACCAACTGGGCCAGATTGACATCGTGTACCTCCTGATGTGATGTATTGAGGATGATCTTGTCAAAAATACACAACTTGAATCTAATTACGATGAAACATCAGACAAATGCACACTAAGGGACCTTCCACAAAATGTAAGGCTTATACTCTTCAAAAAATGTCAAGGTCAAGATGAAGATAGGCAAAAAAAAAAAAAAAAGATGAAGAAAGTCTAAGGAATTGTTCGAGATGAACAGATTAAAGAGAGGTGACAACTAAAGCATAATGTGGGATTCTCAATCAGAGCCTAGACCCGGAAAGAAAAAGAGAGAATTGACCAAAGTGGACCAAGGACTGTAGATTACACAATAACGTTGTGCTGATGTTAAATTTTAAATGACTTTGATCAGTGCACCATGGTTAGGTTATATAAGAAAATGTGTGTTCTTAGAAATGACATACTGAAGCATTTTGGGTAAAGGGACATAATGTTGCCAATCTACTCTCACCCATGTTTTAAGGGAAAATTAATATGCGTGTGCAAATAATAATCTAGAGAGAGATTAATAAAGCAAATGACACAAAATGTCAACAATTAAATCTGAATAAAGGGTATTCAAGACCTACTGTTTTGTACCTCTTCTGTAAGTGTGTTTAAACTGTGTGATAAAAATTAAAGGTGGGCCGGTGAGATGGCTCAGCGGCATAAGCGCCTGCCTTGCAAGTGCAAGGTCCTGAGTTCAACTCCCAGTACCCACATACGAAAAAAGGGCTGGTGATATCGCTCAGCAGCACGGGCGTCTGCTGGCGTGTGGGGTCCTGAGTTCGACTCCCAGTACCCGCAAAAAAAAAAAAAAGAATGTCGAGAAAAATCACTCAAAATTTGGAAATAAGTTTACTTTTTAAGTCATAAGGCAAGAATTCTGTGTTCCCTCAATGTTGGACCAGAGTATTATCAAAAAATACATCTTATGCAGAGCAGTTCTGTTCAACAGAGCCACGGATGCAATTTTTAATTTGATTTTTTTTTTACAACTTTAAAAATTTTAGTAGTCACATAAAAAAAGAAGTAAAATTACTTCCTGGCTTTTTGGCTATAAGCAAGTGTAAAAAAGAAGAAAAATGAAGATGGAGAGATTAATGTTAATAATACATATTACTTTACCTAATAGATCCAAAATAATATTCTTTCTATATATAAAAAAATTAATGAGCCATTTTATTTTACTTTATTTATTTATTTATTTTTTTGAGACAGGGTCTCACTTTGTAGTTCAGGCTGGTCTTGCACTCCTCCTGCCTCAGCCTCCCGAGTGCTGGGATTACAGGCATGCGCCATCACAGCCAGTTAATGAGCTATTTTAGATTCTCTTTTTCATCATAAGCCAGTATGTATTTTACACTTACAGCACATCTTTGGATGCTATATCTTCATGGGTAGTGCTTTTTCTGTATTTATTTGTCATTAAATTTACAGTGGGAGAAAAGGTAGATTTTCATACATGAGTTGTTTTAACATACTTAAAAGTTTTCCAGTAACTGAACTGAGTAACAAAATTCATTTTCCTTTAATATTTGCATCCACATTTTTAAAAGCCTAGTTATGACTGTTGTTGTTATTTTTGGAGGAATTGATTTGACTATGAAGAAAAGAATGTCAGTTTTGTAAAGTGGAAAAGGGGCGATCCCTTTCCTGCTCTTTATAAAGAGTCATGACCAACATCCTTATAACAAGAGATAGGTTACGATCATAGTTTTATATGACTTGGGAACCTTCAGATTAAAGACCCAAAGACAAAGGATGAACTATCGATTTTTATGCTTAAATTCCCTGAAGCAGGGACAGCTGTGTGGAACTGTGAGTGGCGAGAAAGGGTAGGAGCTAAGCTGGATGTGGTGCTGCACAACTGTAATTCCAGCACTCTGGGAGGCTGAGGCAGGAGGATAGCAAGCTTGAATTCAGCATAGGCAACCTTGTGATTTAGCAAGACTGTATCTCAAAAATAAAAACAGGGGCCGGTGAGATGGCTCAGCAGCATAAGAGCCTGCCCGGCAAGCACGAGGTCCTGAGTTCGACTCCCAGAACCCACATAAAGGAAAAAAAGGGCCGGTGATATCGCTCAGCGGCACAAGCGCTTGCCCGGCAAGTGCGAGGTCCTGAGGTCGACTCCAGGTACTCACATAAAATAAATAAATAAATAAATAAATAATTTAAAAAAATTAAAAAAACACTAAAAACAGGCTAAGGATATAGCTCAATGTGAAGGCCTGCAGTGCCGAAGAAAGAAAAAAGAGATGGGGAGGAAGGAAAGAAGGAGACAGAAAGGAAGAAAAACAAAAAAGAAAGTAAGTTAAGAAAGAAAGGGGAGGGAGGAGGGAAGGAAGGGAAGAAGGAAGGAAGCGAAGAAAGAAAGAAGTGGAAGGGAGGGGAGGGGAGGGGAGGAAAGAAGGAAAGAAAGGTTATTTATAAGCTAATGGTGACAGACGGGGAGAGAGGGAGTCTCAGCAAGGCCTGACTACATTTGCATTTCTTCCTCCTGGGTACATGGCAGGAGCCTTTCTGGAATGAAGGTCTTATGACTTACAATCAAACAACATAAGTCGGATCATTTCTTTAAGGTCAGCTCTTACACACAATGAAGAGGAAACGTTAAAATAATATTTTTAGGCTTTTTTGCTGACTTTTGGAAAAAGGGGTTCTTGTTTCTGTGACCTATCTGGAGGAAGAGGAATTCTAGTATTTTATGGCTTGTCTCATAAAAGACAAAGAAGCAGGGGTGAGAGACAGGAGGAGTAGGGGAGGTCACGACGGAACTTTGCTTCTGTGGCTGCCTGAGACCTGCGGTTTGATATATGGTCTTCTGAGTCCTAGCAGTTCCAAAACCATGTTCGTCCAAGTTAAGTAAATTCACTAATTTGTGTAAGCTCAGTGTTATCCATCCTATATTCAAAAGGACATGGTATGATTTGAGAAGGAATTCTAAATTAATATAAGTAAGGCATTCTTCACCTTTTTATTATAGTTTTGCAGCCACTTTACATAATGCTGCCTATTAATTAAAATCTTCTGCACATTTGATTCATGTTAGAAAACTGTACGGGATCATTAGTATTGATTTGCATCAGAAAAACTTTCAATTTCAACATAAACCCTGTCTAGCTAAGTCACAAATAAGCTTTTCCTTTTTATGTTTCAAATTTATCTTGTTCAAAGAAATTTTGTCTTTTTCATACGCAGTGAACAAACACGTACATTACATGTACATTTTTCTTCTATTAATGAATATTTGGGAAGGCTTTTTTTTTTGGTTCAAGAAAATCTTGAATTGGAGTAAACAACACAGTAAGATTTTGTAAAACTCTTTGTAGTTTAGCCAAGGAGCATTGGCAATGAACTCAAGATTTAATTTGTTGTCTACTTCTTGCAACAGTTCCATAAATCAGTGATGAATCACGGCGTTTGTACATATGGGCTGAACAATTTTAATGACAGTATTCACGATGCTTTTCATGGTCTGTTTCAGAGAACTGAGCCCAAATATTTTCAATATGTATCATACAGTGATGTGAAGTTACTAGAAAACTCTCTTGTTTTAAAATTCCAATAAAACTGGAATTTTGACCTAACATAACTGGAGTACTATCCAGTGTTATATTTTCTATCATATGTAACTGAAGTTCTTCTTTGATAATGTAAAATATTAAAAAAAATCTATAAGTTTTTAAAGCTATAAATTGGCATTTCTTTGTAAAGATGGGAGTCCTTTGAGTCAAAACATACCAAAAGTATTAATTAGAAAGAATCAGCTAAAGTTTAAAAACAGCATTTTCAATTTTTCAAATTTTTTTTTTTTTTTTTTTTTTTGTGGGTACCAGGGGGACGACCTCAGGACCTCGCGCGCCAACAGGCACCCGTGCCACTGAGCGATATCACCGGCCCCTTTTTTGTATGTGGGTTCCGGGAGTCGAACTCGGGCCCTCGCGCTTGCAAGGCAGGCGCTTACGCTGCTGAGCCATCTCACCGGCCCAATTTTTCAAATTTTGAATCAGTTAATCTTGGATCTTGTATCCTACATGCAATTGTTTTGTGGTTTAATTGAGGATCTATCTTTCTTAATAAAAATCTTTTTTAGTCTTTATTTTTAAAAGAAGTTTTCAATAACAAATAATTTATTTTACCATTGCTATCTAAAACTAGTTTTATAGCCAGGTGTGGTGGTACATGCCTGTAATCCCAGCACCTGGGTTGGCTGAGGCAGGAGGATCGCTGCGAGTTCAAGGCTAGCCTGGGCTACATAGTGAATTCTAAGCTAGCCTGAGCTACACAGCGAGACCCTGTCTCAAAAACAAAACAAAGCAAATAAAATTAGTTTTATTTTTTGTGCAAGAGCCTAAGCCAACATAAAAGTGGCCAAAGTTATAAGCTGAAAATCTGTTATTTTTTAAACAATTTTTGTTGAACATTCAGTCTTGAATTCAGGGTACTAATTTTATTGATTCTTTTTTGATTGCTGTTATTAAATTCACTCTGTATTTGCTGAAAATGTTGGTTAATACTGTCCACTTTATTTTCTTTAAACAGTTTTTACACAGCAAACAACTTATTTTGTCTTGTTCTGCCACAGGAAATTACATGAAATTTGCAATATACTTTTTTTCAGTCTCTTTGCTTTTTCCATTTTTTTGGTATAGTAGTAGTATCTACATCCCCACTCAATTCTGCTTCAGTATTATGTCTTCATTTCACATTTAATCATTATTTCATGCTTTTTTTTTTTTTTTTTTTTGTGGGTACCGGGGGGTCGACCTCAGGACCTCGCGCGCCAACAGGCACCCGTGCCGCTGAGCGATATCACCGGCCCCTTTTTCGTATGTGGGATCCGGGAGTCAAACTCGGGCCCTCGCGCTTGCAAGGCAGGCGCTTATGCCGCTGAGCCATCTCACCGGCCCTTCATGCTTATTTTTATTCAAAATTATTTAGTTAAATTATAATTTAACACGCACATTTCAATTTAGTTACTAATTGCAATTCACATACGTTTTACTACATATCATGTTATATGTACAAAATGCTCAAATAAACACATTTCAATGTCACAGCAATGCATAGGAAAATAAATCAATTCAATTGAATCAATTCACTGACATTAACTAGTCTACTAATCTCCACGCCTAGGATAGTTCCTGACTTGCAACAAGGGAGTGGACATGTGGTAAATCTTTGTAGAAAGAAGAGAATGAGAATTCCCACTCACCTCCTACTAGGTTCCATCCTAGGCACTGGGGATATAGCTATGTACATCTGGAAATTTGGAATATAAGAAGCTCTGGCTCAATTGTTCGAATATAGTCAAATAGTATATTTAAAGTCATGGACCCAAGAAGGTAGCACAGATCTAACTAGCTTTACACAGTAGGATGCTTATCCTAACAAGGAAAGCATTGCATTCCTGCTAAAACAAGAAGCAGTGTCCTTACAAAACAGACCTTCTCAGCAGGCATTCAATCCTAACTCCAAGCGAAAAACTTAAAATAAAGGCTACTTTTTTTTTTTCTAAATCTTGTGATTCGGGCTATAACTGCAAGTTGACAAACCTACATAGACTTGGCAGCATCCTGTTTTAAGCACAGACTGTGAAAATACAAATAGAATCAAGTATTTTCATCACAGCTGGATTTCTACCTTTTTTGCCAGCTCTGGGACCCACTTACTGAATAATCAGTCAATAGACGCTAACTGCCTTTCTGTATTCCTATGGCACCAAAGCAGACATTTCCACAGAGAAAAGTGTAAATCTAAAGTAGGGTCCCCATGGGCCGGTGAGATGGCTCAGCGGCTTAAGCACCTGCCCGGCAAGCGTGAGGGCCCGAGTTCGACTCCTGGAACCCACATACGAAAAAGGGGCCGGTGATATCGCTCAGTGGCACGGGCGCCTGCTGGCGCGCGAGCTCCTGAGGTCGACTCCCCGGTACCCACAAAAAAAAAAAAATAATAAAAAAATAAAGTAGGGTCCCTTATTTATGATAGTTATGACAGTCTTAAATTGATATAGAGTTACCCCCCACACACACACAAGAAAAAGACGAGCTGAGTTCTGTGGTGCACACCTGTATTCTCAGCTACTCTTGAGGCTGAGGCAGGAGGATTGTGTGAGCACAGGAGTTTCAGACCAACCTGGGCAACATAGTGAGATCCTGCCTTAAAAAACAAAACACAACAAAAAATAAGACAACCCAGAGATTACATATTAATTATAATGGAGAACAACTCTGGTAGATAAGACCATATCCAAATGATTCATCTTTCTTTTTTTCCTTTCTTTCTTTTTTTTTTTTTTTTTTTTTGAGACAGGGTCTCACTGTGTACTTCAGGCTGGACTTGAACTCACTTATGTAGCCCAGGCTGGCCTTGAACTCATGGTTATCTTCCTGCCTCAGCCTCCCAAGTGCTGGGACTACAGGTGTGTGCCACCACGCCTGGCTTAACATTCATCACTAACTGACATCATATGCCACGATTGAAAAATACAATAAATGTTTAAAGTTTTTAAACATTTATTGCAGTAAAAGACACATTGCCATCAATCCCCCTCAAAATACTCCCCTTTGCTTTGAACACACTTATCTCATCCTTCTTGCCACTTTCCGAAGCAGTTCTGGAAGTCTTCTTTTGTGAGTGCCTTTAATTGTGCTGTCTTGGCTGCCTGTAAGTCCTGAATTGATTCTTGTTTACCTTTCTTGGTCATTTTGACTTTGGGGAAGAGTCAGAAGTCTCATGGTGCCAGATCTGGTAACTAAGGTAGATGAGGACGCACGGTAATGTTTTTACAAGCCTGCCTTTTTGTTGGATTGCAGTGGGCAGCAGCATCCACCATATTTTTTTTAATCACAACTTGTTAAGATAGATACTCATGAAAGAGGACTTCCAGAACTGCACCAGAAGGTGGGAAAAATGATGTGTGCTGAAAGGAAGGGGAGGGCCGGTGAGATGGCTCAGCGGCTTAAGCGCCTGCCCGGCAAGCGCGAGGGCCCGAGTTCGACTCCCGGAACCCACATACGAAAAAGGGGCCGGTGATATCGCTCAGCGGCATGGGCGCCTGCTGGTGCGCGAGGTCCTGAGGTCGACCCCCCGGTACCCACAAAAAAAAAAGAAAGGAAGGGGAGTATTTTGAGGGGGGTTAACAGCAATGAATATTTTACTATAATACATATTTTTAAATTTAAATATTCACTGTATATTTTGATCACACCTCATATGTCTCCCTATGTGATGTAACAGGGTCTGAATTATCCATTGCCACACAATAAGTCACAACTTAGTGGCTTAAAATAACAACTGGGGAGACCTTGAAACTGAATGCAAACAGATATAAATGACCTGAAGCATTGTTCAAATAAATAACATAATCACATTGGAGAACGGCATGAATCTAAGTTTGACACATAGAATTTGGGCCACACACCCTTAGGCCAAACAGAAGAAGAACACGAAACAAATACTGAACTCGAGTCAGGAAGCTTCTTTTTTGCATAGGCATGAGTTCACAATTCTGAAACTGCTTTCTATGTATTCTATGATTAAGCAAATAAATAAATATATTGTGAATAAGAGGATCCAAGTTTTTCATTGTTGAAGAAAGCAGTTACAATTACAGAAAGGGGGAAGAATCAATTGAACATCACTTTGTTGTACTGGAACAAGAATAGGAAGTCATTAGTTTAAATAGATAGATGATAGATAAATAATATGTGTGTATATGTATTCAATACATGTGTGTATGCACACGTACATGTACACACATACATCTATTTCCAAGCTCCATCTCTGAGAGGATCTAGAAGTAATGAGATCTCAGTAATGATGAGCACACCCAGCACTCAGACTTTGGTTTCTAAATAACTCTTCATAAAAAGGAAGCAGGGATGTTTAGAGAAATGACTGATTTCAGGACTGGGGCAAAGAACACACAAGAAGAGCCTGGATCATCTTATTGTGCTAAAAAGGAAAGAGTGCTCAAAAAATGATGAATACATATTAAAAGGTCACAGAAGGCAGTATGAAGAATTTTTACTGGCTAACTCTGGAACAATTTGAACATAAAAGTAAATTATAATAACATTAAGGGTTACAATTGAAATAAAATTCCACAAATCTTCATTTAAGTGAACAAACTATCAATAAATACATAAGAAGGGAAAGATCTTTCTCTCAGTAGAAAGCCAAAACATGTGGAAAGAATAATGGAAATATGGAAATCACAATTTGGTGGCCATCATAAATACTAATTGATCCAAGCCAGCATCATTAATGGATGATGAAACCAGTGGGTGGAAGTTTGAGTGGAAGGTATTTATAGACTCTTAAGTATCTCTCCCAAAGAGAGTTGTTAATTACAAAGGGAAAGGCAGTTTCTTTACAGTAATGGCAGAAACCAGCTTAACCAAATGATCAAAATTAACATTGACAGTAAAGGATCAAACGGACAACATGTCCTTCCTGATATGAGCACTGACAAGGATTCAGCATCACTTCCGTGGAATTCTTGCCCCAAACACATAATGTGAATCTAATTATGAAGAACATCAGACAAAGCGAAAGTGAAACCCAATCTACAAAATAACTGGCCTGCATTCTTTAAAAAATGTCAGTGTCATAAAATACATAGAAAGCCTCAGGACTTATTCCAGATGAAAGGAGACTAAAGAGCCATGATAACTGAAGGCAACACACAGCTTAGAACTTTTTGTTTTCTTTTGTTTTGATATAAGGGACATTATTGAGATGATTGGTGAAATTTTAATCAGGTATATAGGCTACACAACAGCATTGTATCAATGTGAGTTAACTCTTTTTGATAAGAGAGAAAGGTACAGATAGAGATAGACGATAGATGGTCAGAGATTGAGGGCAAGAGTAAAGAAAATATAGCTAAGTATTAACGTTTGGGACTCAGAATACCTGGGATTCATTGTACTATTCGTGCAACTTTTCTGTAAGTCTGAAATCATGTCAATGAAAATATTTTTGGTGCTGAGGATTGAACCTAGGACCTCACACACATTAGGCAAGCATTCCATCACTGAGCTACATCCCAGAACTTTTTAATCTTACTGTGGTACGAGGTACCAGTAAGTTTCCCAAACTCAGGATCCCCTGCTTCAGTTTCTCAAGTAATTGGGATTATAGGTTTGCACTACCATACCCAACTCAATAAACTTTAAAAAAAATATTAGTATCTCTTGCTGCTTTGTGAGTTGGCTGGGCTCAGTTGAGCAGTTCTTGCTTAGAATCTCTTATGTGCCACACTCAGAGGGCAGCTGGGGGTGGAGACAGCTGAAGGCTCAACTGGCCTGGATATCCAAGCACAGTTTTCTTTCTGCCAGGGCAACCTGGACCTCTCATGGTGACTCATGAGTCCAAAGAACAGCAAGCAAAATCTGCCGGTGCTCCTAAAGGCAAAGCCCTGAACTAGCACAGCATCACTTGTGTCACATTCTACTGGTCCAGATTCAAGAGGGACACTGGCCTGGACCCAAAATATTCAATGTCATGAAAGACCAAGACTAAGAACTGGGGCTATAGCTTGATGGAAGAACACTTGCCTAGTATGCAGGAGGCCCTGGATTTGATCCCCAGGACCAAAAAACTAAAAAAATAAAAAAAATCTAAAGAGAAATAACTAACAAATATACTGCATGGTCCTTGATTGGATAGGAAAACATCCATAAAAGGACATTTAGGGAAATTGGGAAAATTTGAATATGATCTGCACAAAAGATAACATTGTTGCATTAAAGCTAAATTTCTTGGATATTTTAGTAATATGTGGCTTTGTAAGAGACTATAGTTCTCAAGTGATACAAACTGAAATATTATATTTCAGGGTATAATATCATAATGTCTACAACTTATTTCAAATGGCATACCAAAAATGGTAAGAATAAACTTAAATATGTGTGTGGAGAGAGATAAGAAGGAAGTATGGTAAAATAACTGTCAATGTTAGTGCATGTTAGAGGGTATTTATTTGTCTTAGTCATTTTTCCCATTGCTGGGGCAAAATACCTGACATCCACAACCTGAAGGAGGAAAGAAAGGTTTATTCTGGCTCGTCTGTGGGTATGAGGCTTCAAGGCAGAAACAACATGATGAAAGTGCCTGGCGGAAGAAAGCTGTTCAATAAATGGCAGCCAGGAAGCAGAGAGAAGAGAGGAGCAGGGGAGGGAGATACACCCTTCCAGGTCGTGTCTCCAGTGACGTGCCTCTAACCAGACACCCTCCTCCTAACATCAAATCAGCTATGAACTATCAGTGGGCTGATCCACTGATAAGTATAGCACCCCATAATCCAATCACCTTCCAAATACATGACACTCTGAGGGGACGTTTTACATCTAAACCATAATATTATTTTACAAGTCTTTTCTCTTTTCTGTGGTTTTAGATTTTTCAAAATAAAGAGTTGAAGATAAAAATAAAAGAAGGATAACGTGTCTTAGCCAGACCTGGTGGGATACACCTGTAATCCTAACACTTTGGGAGATTGAAGCAAGAAGACCACAAGTTTAAGCCTAACCTGGGCAATTTAGCGAGACCCCATCTCAAAATAAAAATTACAAAAGGGCTTGGGATGTAGCTCAGTGCAAAGGCCCTAGATTCAATCCCTCAGCTCTCAGTACTAGAAAAAAAGGGAGAAAGAAAGAGAGAAAGAGAGAGAGAGAGAGAGAAAAAAGAAAGACAGGTATTTCCTGAAAACATTTACCCCCTCTAATACTTGTAAGACTGTACTTATTTATATGACCCACTCATGTATCAGAGAATCTTAGAATTTGAGAGTCCTCAGAGTTCATCTAGTTAAATGACTACCAAACTATGGGTTGCAATGCAATCGTTGGTCATGAACAGTGTGTCCTTGAGTAGAATTTTTAGAACAGAAAAGAATAAAAGCAGAAAAAAAAATCAGTGATTTCCATCACTTAAGATAAGTCTGGGGCTGGGGATGTAGCTCAGTGGTACAGTGTCCGATCTCCAGTACCACAAAAAAATGGAAGTGAGGCAACTTCGGTATGAAGCACCTATATATATATATACATGTGTGAATGTGACGGATCTCAGTAAAAAGTGTATTTGTTATTGTGGCTTGTGATCAACTAGGTTTGAAAGATTCAGCTGTTCCATATCTCTGCAGTATAATACCATTTCAAATCAAGTTTGAGGATTCTGTTCTTTAACAGAGCAGTTTTGGACATCTCCTACTATTGGCATTTATTTTTAAATTGTGCCTTCTTGTTCTTAGAATGGCGGCAGGACAATTTATTGTGATACCAATTTGAGTTTTGGTCCTACATCTCCCTGACCCCAAAGCCCTTTTTACCAAGCAGGACTTGGGAACTATAAACAGTGAGCAGAAAATAGAAATTGTTTTTAAAAAAATCTCCCTTTCCAAGCCTTTTGAAACTTGTTTTAAAGCCCAAACTCCTTAAAAGAACTGTGCTGAATTGAAAAAATGTCAACTTCAAAAACTCATCAATAGTTTTCTTTGAATTAATTTTACTTTAACTCATTTTATATATGTCAGATAAAAGATCCCTCACGTTTTTGTTGTTGTTTTGAGACAGGGTCTCATTAGGTAGTTTATGCTGACCTTGAATTCTCTATGTAGCCCAGGCTGGCCTCAAACTCACAGTGATCTTCCAGCCTCAGCCTCCCAAGTGCTGGGATTACAGGGATGCACCACCGTGCCTAGCTCAAATATCCCTCACTTTTAAAATGAAGGGATTGAATGAATCCAAGGAATTTTTTTTTGTGTGTGTGTCTTTTTGAGACAGGATTTCACTATGCAGTTCAGGCTGGCCTTGAACTCACTTTGTAGCCCAGGCTGGCCTTGAACGCGCAGTGATCCTCCTGCCTCAGCCTCCCGAGTGCTGGGATTACAGGCATGTGCCACCACGCCCGGCTAAACCCAAGGAGTCTTAACCTGAGGTTTAACAGATCAGTGAACTTGAAAAACAAAAGTATCTGCACCTTATTTTCACTAGCAAAAGCAAATGTTTCCTAAAAAACAAAATAAAACAAAACAAAAAGAGCCAGGTGGGATGGCGCACACCTGTAACTCCAGCACTTGAGAGGCTGAGGGAGGAGGATCTCCATGAGTTTGAGGCAAGCCTGGGCTACATAGTGAGTTCATGGCCAGCCTGAACTACATAGCGAGACCCTGTCTCAAAAACAAAAACAAAAACAAAAACAAAACAAGAATTGAGGTGTGTTAAGTACAGGCACCAATTCCCCACAATGAATGTAATCATTATGTACTACAAACACATACTAATAAAAATAAAAAATTAAAAAAGAAAAGTAATTCTGCATAAAAATCAAATGTTTCCTTTAATGCAAATGTAAGGATCAAATTATGGTCATGTTAGTGAGACCTGTAACTTATCACCAATAGAAATCACAAATACTTTCACAGCATATGACAGTTGTTGCAGATATCTTGAAATATAATTTATGCTTATTGCCACTTCAAAATTAGACTCCCACTAGATCTTACTAATTAAGAGATTAAATGAAGGAGCAAATATAGCTCTCTGTAATACATGAATAATTTTTAATATTGTAATAACCATATTTTTAATATAATTGCTTTTCTTTGTGTTGCTTTGTATGATGTCTTTGAATTCAAAAACATTATTCTGAGAAGCAAGACTGCTAAGGGGTTCCTAGGGTAAAAGAAAAAATAATGTTTTGAATCTTTAGACTGTATGATTTTTGGTTTTCAATGTCCGTATTGGTAGGTACACAGGATCTCTCTCTCTCTCTCTCTCTCTCTCTCTCGTACTGGGAGTTAAACCTAGAACCTGGACCATGTGAGCAAGTGCTACACCACTGAGCTACCCGCAGCCTCTATACACAGGGTTTTATCAGTTTCTTTGACAGAAGACTGGCTTGTAATTTAGAAAATTATCTCTGTAATAAGATCACACTGACCTTTTGATCATTTAAAATCTTATTTGAAGTACAATTGGCAAGCTGAAGCATACAAACCTTTACATTCAACTTTTTTGTGTGTGTGGGTGGGTACCGGGGGTCGAACTCAGGGCCTTGCGCTTGCCAGGCAGGCACTTATGCCGCTGAGCTATCTCACTGGCATTACATTCAACTTTTCAAAAAAATTTTAATTAAAATGTTCTAATGAATTTACAGCAAGAAGTAGGAAAAATAGCACCAGAAACTGAATGAGAAAACCCATACCTTACTTTCAGTTCTGCTACCTAATCCTGGGAATGTCATTTAATGTGTCTGACCCCACCCAGGAGGCTGAAGCAGGAGGATTTCTATGAGTTTGAGGCCAGCCTAGGCTACATGGTGAGTTCAAGGCCAGCCTGAACTGCATAGCGGACCCTGTCTCAAAAAAAAAATGTGTCTGATCCTCATCTATAAACACATTTAAATGATCTTTAAAATCTATAAGCTCCTTTTTTAGTTATAAAATTCTACACTTCTAAAAATTTCTGCCTTTTTGCTAGGTGTGTTCTTTGGGATTCAATTCTTAGTATTCTATCCTTTGTTCATATACTTATCAAACATCAAGGTGGAAATAACTATGAAAATGAGCGAAGGATTCTGGGAGGCAAGTCCATCGACTCATATTAAGCTGGACTTTGAAGGCTGAATAGGAGTCAGTTAAGTGAACAGAGGATAAAGATGTTCCAGGCAGAAATGACACTGCCTATAAAGGCTTAGCATACTTAGGAACCACAGTGCACTGACAGGCTTGATAAGCATACAAAGGGGATGAGACTCATAGTAAGTCTAGGCCCCTTAGCCTTACTTTTTTGTTGTTATTTTTGGTACCGGAAATCAAACTCACAACGTCCTGCTTGCTAGGGAGGCGCTGTGTCACTGAGCTATATCCCCAGCCCTAGGCCCCTTAGCTTTAAAAAATATTGGAGAAGGTACATCCACAAGGAAAGCGATGTGGTCACGTTTGTGCTTTGGAAAAAAGCACTGAAAGCAGTGTAAGGCATGGGGGAGATAAAAATCAAAGAGATCACCTAGAGAGAGGGGAGTACTGCAACATTTGTGGTAAGAAATAATGAAGGCTTGAATCAAGGCACTGGCGATGAGACTAATGGGCAAAGCACTGAAACAGGTGACCTTTATGAAAAACTGCAAGACGATAAGTGAAGAATCAGGGGTGATACTAGTTTCTACCTATAATTGGATGAAGGGTGATTAATGAAGACGCACTCATTCACCAGAATAGAGAATACAGGAGTCTTGTGGCTTGTGTCTAGATGTTTCCCCAAAGCCTCATGCAGTCATAGGTGGGGCTTTTCAAAGGTGGCTGGATCTACAGTGTGAGATGCTGGACTAAGTGTGTAATGCTGGGATCAAGGGTGTGTGATTACTAGATTAGTCCACTGGTTTGGCATAGTTCTGGGTGTGCATAATGAGAAGCCCCACCCTGGGTGTGAGTGCTACCCACCCTAAGGGCAAATAGCCTGGATAGAACATAAGGGACAGAAAGAGGGCTGCTATAGTTGTCACTTGCTGCTTCTTCGCTACTTCACTGCTTTCCTGCCTTCTGCCTGCCATGGACTGTTTCTCCTCTGTGATGCCCCTCTGCCATGCCCCCCTGCCTTGGAGCCAGCCAACTATGGACTGAAACCTCTACAAACTGTGAACCACAATAACCCTTTCTTCCTTTAGCGTTGGGTGTCAGGTATTTTGTCTCAGCAACAAGAAAAGTAACTAAGACAAAGAGGAAGGAAAGGCTTTGCAGGAAAGAAAGCTAAGCTTGACATGTACAGGTTGAGGAATTTATTAGGCCTCCAGCGATAGCTTCTAGACAGCCCTTGGAAATCTTGACATGGAATTCTGGAGACAGTTACACTAAAAGATACAGAATTATAAAGATCATACAGAAGGTAGCTGAAGCCATTTTGTCAGCTTCCCCATCACCATCAATATTATCACCTTTTGCCTGGGCCTTCTGCAATGGTTCACAAAATCCTGGCAACTAAGCTTACTTATTAAGGTTAACAACAACAGCTTTCTCTTCGTCCTTGCCTTTCTAATTGGCTTTTATTCCTCTATAACACATTCGTGTATCAGTTAGGGTATATAGGCAGAACTGATTTGTCAGAGGAAATCCAAAGGAAAATACCTTATATAAAATAGAAGTATAGGGGCTGGGGATGTACCTCAGTGGTACAGCTCTTGCCTAGCATGCTCATGGTCCCAAGTTTGCTCTCCAGCATTGCAAAAATAAAAATAATTTAAAAACAGAAGTGTATTTTTTCTTATATAACAGTCTGGATTCTGGAGGGCAGCTCTCTTCCATGAGGCCATGCAAGAACCTAGGCTGGTGGAAAGCTTTGCCATCTTCAGTATCCTTGTTGGGCCCCAAAGGATTGTGCGAATCATTGTCATTTCCCAACTGGTGCAAAGAAAACTCAAGGATTCAAGGCAACAACTTCATCTTTATGGGGACAAATACACATCATTTCTGCTTCTATCCTATTGGCCTAAACTTGGTCAGATGACAATACTTACCTTCAAGAGACTGGAAAATGTAGTATATTGCTGGGTGGCCATGTGAGGAACTTGCATCCAGGAAAGAGGGTTTTGTTACTAAAAAGTACAAAGGAAAACTGGACACAGGGAACAATTAGCAAATTGGTACTTCTTTTTTTTTTCTTGGTGCCAAGAATCAAACTCAGGACCTTGCACTTGCCAGGCAGGTGCTTATGCCACTGAGCTATATCCCCGGCCCCAAATTGGTACTTCTAAACCCCTAGTTATCTAAATATTCCTGTACTTCCTCATTTCCACACACAGAATACATTCAACCTTCCCCAATGGGAGCTAACTACAAGCGCAATCCATTTACTGAACATAAAATAAAGATGAGCATCTCCAGGTAGTGTTCAGTCCTCTCCATCAGGTCTAGATCTAGTATCTCACAATCCAGCAATCTTAGTAATAGGCATTTAGAGAATATTATTTGATTTGATTCTTGTTTAAAGGTCAGTCAGGGCTGAAGAATGCTAAAAACATGCCCTCGTTGGAATTTGGTTAATGTTTAAGTCTCCTATAAACCTGCCATTTGAGAAAAATACCCTCCTTAAGAATGGTTATGCCAAAGAAAACTGCTCAGGAAAGCAGCCCCTACCTGCAAAGTCTAGCCCTGTCACATTCACCTGTCTTAGGAGTAATGTACATCTTAATAGGCCATGGTAGGTACTTTTTTTTTTTTTTGGTGGGTACTGCGGGTCGACCTCAGGACCTCGCGCTTGCCAGCAGGTGCCCATACTGCTGAGCGATATCACCGGCCCTTTTTTCCTTTGTATGTGGGTACCAGGAGTCGAACTCAGGACCTCGCGCTTGCCAGGCAGGCGCTTATGCCGCTGAGCCATCTCACCAGCCCAGTAGGTACTTTCAATAACACTAATGAAAGGTTTGAGAAAGAATTTACCTAAAGTTATCTTGACCCCAAAATCTCATGAATACGGTTATGAACGAGCTCCCCAAAACAGAATCTGTAAAGCCATATCTTTTACGAAGTAGACTCTGTGAAGTCATATCTTTCATAGACATTATAAATACTATGTTTCTCAAATATTACTATTTATCGAAATAAATGGTTAGTACTATTCTGGTTTTCAACTTTATTTTGAAAGTGTACTGGTCCAACAAATCTGTAGATCTCAGAATTTCTGATTTATATTTTCTCAAGCCATTCCAGATTTCAACATTCCAGAAAGTTCTCAGCCTGCCTGCTAAAGTCTCTGCAAATAGCAGACAAATCTGCATTCCACACTGTCAGGAGCATGATTAATTATCCATTTGAATTAGCCAAGAGAATCTATGTTCCTGCAATTCTGTGACGTAGTTACTTACATTTTTTTAAAGCTTTGGTCATACTTTTGAGTTACAATATTTGCTTTTTCAAATGTGTGTCTTTGCTTTCTTGCAGAAAAAAAATGAAGCCAGTCAGTGAGCAACACCTTAGAATTTTCATTTCAGTACCAATGTGTAGTCTTAGATTTTATTCAACTTTTAAAGAAAAAGCTTTGTGTGACTTGTGTTTTTCACAGCTGAGTAACCTTAATATGGAAATGTGCTCATGTTACACACCATAGACTTCAGCAGAAAGTTTCAGAGAATTTGAGCTTTTTAATCGGATGATCTTGCTCTCTGTTCATAGAACAAAATTCCATGGGGAACTTGCTATTCAGAGCAGACTTTGTTCTATTATAATATTCATTTTCTTTTATCTCTCTAACCAAGAAGACACTTTGCAAAAACCATCTGCGTAAGGAGGATGGTATTACAAAAGAGCTGTTATGAAATTTTAAAAGATCAGATAGGGGCAGGGGAGGCTGGAGGAGTCCAGTAGGCAGGGTTGAGGCCTATGGGGGGTAACGGCACCTTCCACATCACTTTTACAGACATGTCAGCTCTTTAATGTAAAAACTTCATTAGGACCTTTCCTTTTTTTTAATTTAAATTTTTTTGATTTTTAAAATGTTATTAGTACATTTGAGATATACGTAATGATCACACTCATCATGGGGAATTTGTACCTGTACATGATATGTCTTGATTCTTCTTTTTTATTTCCATTACCCTCCCCTCAACCCCTCTTCCCCTCCTTATTTACAAAAGCTTTGTTTCCAGTTTTTCTATTTTCTTTTTTTCCTTGTCTCTTCTTTCCTTCGCCCTTCCACCCTCCCTAGTTCCCCTTCTCATTTGAACATTTTCTTCCCATTTCCCAATATCTATGATACATTTTGGCCCTTTTTACACTTTTGGTTTCTCACACCAGAGAAACAATGAGGTATTTACACATGTGTGTCCAATTTCTTTCACTGAAGAGTATGGTCTCAAGGTGCATCCATTTGGCGAGAAATGTCTCAAGCTTATCTTTCTTCATGGCAGAGTAGCACTCCATTGTATAAAAATAACACATCTTCTTTACCCATTCATCCATTGATGGGCATTTGGGTTGCTTCCACGATTTAGCTATTACAAACTGTGCCACTATAAACATGGGTGTGCATACATTGCTGTGGTATGATGCTTTTAATTGTTTCAGGAACATACCAAGAAGAATAGCTGGGTCGAATGGAACCTCTAGTTTTTTTGTTTGTTTGTTTGTTTGTTTTGTTTTTGTTTTTGTTTTTTGAGACGGGGTTTTGCTATGTATCCAAGGCTCGCCTCAAACTCGGAATGATCTTCTTGCCTCAGCCTCTCGAGGGCTGGGATTACAGGCATGTGCCCCCACATCCCTAGTTTTAGTTTTTTGAGGAATCTCCACACTGATTTCCACAGTGGTTGCACCAGTCTACACTCCTATCGACAGTGGAGAAGCCACAGCCCCGCCAGCATTTGTTATTGGTTGATATCTTGATAATAGCCATTCTTTCTGGGATGAGATGGAATCTCAGCATTGTTTTAATTTGCATTTCTTGAATGACCAGTGATGTTGAACATTTTTTCATATATTTATTTGCCATTTCTACTTCTTCATCTGAAAAGTATCTATTTCAGATGCACATTTTTGGATTGGGTCTTCACATTTGAGGGGGTCTGATTTGTTTTGAGTTTTTTATATATTCTAGATAGTAGTCCTTTGTCTGAGGAACAGCCTGCAAAATTTTTTTCCTACACTGTGGGATGTCTCTTAACTCTGTTGGTGGTTTCTCTTGCTGTGAAAAAGCTTTTTAATAAGATGCGATCCCAGTTGATTCTTTGTGATAGTTCCTGTGTGATTCAGGTTTTATTAATTAAGTCTTTGCCTGCACCAATGTCTTCAAGAGTTCTACTTATTCTATCTTCCAGCAGATTTAGGGTTTGGTTTTAATATTTAGATCTCTGATTCATTTTGATTTTAGTTTAGTGCATAGTGAAAGATGTGGGTCTAGTTTTAACCTTTGGCATGTAGAAAGCCCATTTTTTTCTGCACCATTTATTAAAGAGGTTATCTTTCTTCCAGTGAAGGTGTTTGGCCCCTTTGTCAAAGATAAGGTGGCTGAGTGTGTTTGGAATTGTTTTTCTATCTTCTAATCTGTTCGGTTGATCCTCAGGTCTGTTTTTTTGTTTTTGTTTTTTTTGCCAGTACCATGCTGTTTTTATCACAGTAGCTTTGTAATATAATTTCAAGTCAGGGATTGTGATGCCCCCTGCCTTGCCTTTGTTATCCATAATTGCTTTTGCTATTCTATGTCTCTTCTGATTCCAAATGAATTTTAGGATTTTTTTCTCTAATTCTTTGAGATGTGTTATTGGTATTTTGATCGGGATTCCATTAAATCTGTATAACAATTTTGGAAGTATGGTCATTTTCGTTATATTCCTACCCAAGAACAAGGGATGTGTTTCCATTTTGGGGGGGGAGGGAAAAGAAAAAAATGAGAAAAAATGATAAATTGGAAACAAAGCTTTGTAAATAAGGAGGGGGAAGAGTGGGTGAAGTGAGGGGAGGGAAATGGGAAAAGAAGAGAAGAACTAAGATATACCATGCACGGGTACAAGTTCCCTATGATGACTGTGATTATTATGTATATCTAAATTGTACCAATAAATTTAATTTAAAAAAAGAGCTTTCCTTTTTTTTATAAGGCCTTGTGATGGAATATGTTTGACTGATTCAGTGGGAGGATGAAAGTTCCACGTAGAAACATGGTGTGAATGGAAGAGACCTGTCATATGCAAATAGTAGGGCACTCTGAACAGACCCTAAAAATAGCTCTCAAAGAACCCAACACTTGTATCATAGTATGAGAAATTAAATGATGGGGAACAGCATTTAATGAATGAAGCCTTCCAGCCAGCCAGTGACATCTGGCCCCATTACCTTGCATCCACAGTCAGATTGGATTGTTTCCCTTCCTGAGGTTCCCCAAGACTTTGAACAGTTTTTCAGTGATCCCTACCAAAAGACACCCTCTCAAGACACATACAGTATTTATGTACAGTCTGTTGGAGCTCTCTGGAATATCAGAGTTATCAGTGAAGAATACATTAAATGGCTCAAGTGCTACCGTGTAGCATTTTAGTATAGGCTGACAGTAAAATTCCTAGAACCGGTTTCTGTTTCTGCAATCCGATGTTCCTTTAGAGTCAACGATCATACGTAAAATCTACAAATTCTTGTAGGGCATATCGTGAATTTCTTAAAAAAAAAAACTAAAGATGCCATCTGTGTTGTGGGGATAACAATGATTGATCTTTTCCCAAGAGACTTTTGGAATTTTTTTTTTTTTGGTGGGTACCAGGGGTCGACCTCAGGACCTCGCGCGCCAACAGGCACCTGTGCCGCTGAGCGATATCACCGGCCCCTTTTTTCCTATGTGGGTTCCGGGAGTCGAACTCGGGCCCTCGCGCTTGCCAGGCAGGCGCTTACGCCGCTGAGCCACCTCACCGGCCCTAGAATTTTGTTTTAGACAGTCCTCTCTGACAGATAGTGTGGGGATATTCAGGTTCACCAGGTATGGCAGGGATTTCTATGCCTCGCATTTTTTTTTTTTTTTTTGTGGGTACCGGGGGGTCGACCTCAGGACCTCGCGCGCCAACAGGCACCCGTGCCGCTGAGCGATATCACCGGCCCCTTTTTCGTATGTGGGATCCGGGAGTCGAACTCCGGCCCTCGCGCTTGCAAGGCAGGCGCTTACGCCGCTGAGCCATCTCACCGGCCCCTATGCCTCGCATTTTGAAGGTAAAGTGAAGAAGCTCCACAAAAAATTCTTCCAGTGACTATTCCAATTTTGATAACTGTCATATTCCTGAAATCACTAGTGCTTTACTGCTATTCTCCTATAAGACTTTAACCCATGAGATTGGACATATATCTGGACTATAACACTGCCAATGGCGTGCATGCCTAATGCAACACTCCAACCACTTAGAAGAAGCCAAATGGTACCCTTTAAACCTTTTTCCTTTCTGTATACGTAAGTTGTAGTAGGTGTGCTGTTAGCTTCAATATTGTAGAAAGATACAAGTCACTGGTAAGGGGGACTGATGATGAATCTGTTGACATACCAAGAGCGACTGGAAAACATAGTCATGAGAATAATGAGAATTTTCTGGAACCTGTGGAAGCCTTTAAGGAATGGAAAGAGTAGAAAATAAAATGCCTGCTGTTCTCCAAAAATAAGGACTTTCAAACAAGAGTAATTAAAATTAATACTTGCACATTTAAAAATTAAAAAAATTTAAAAATCAGACAGGGCATGAGTATTATCAAAATACCATATGCACATTGAATCCCCCCCAACATATGAAACTAGAGAGGGTTAGGGTGAGGGGGGAGTGATGGGAGAAAAGATTAAAGGATGCTGTGTGCATATACAAATCTGCCAAAATGAAACCCATTAATTTGTATAACAAATGTGCAGTAATAAAAAAGTGGGAAAAATCAGATGTATTTTGGAAACTACTATCAGCTGGAGAGTGATTTATATGTAAACTGTGCTAAATTCCTTGAAGTTAAGCCAACTCTGACTATGTCTTATCAGTGAAATAATGTTTGTCACTTAAGTAACGTGATAGGCTAGTGTTCATTTCATGGGCTATGGTAACTTACATAACCTATGATGACTAAAATACTATTTATCACATGCACTTGTGGTATCATTTAACCAGATTAATCTGCTTTGGCAATGGAATTGTTCAGGCCTAGTTAGGTCTATCTAGGTAACAATTCTAAAGAGGTGAATTTAAATATTTTTAGAATCTGTATGTTTAGAACAAAATCACAAATTTAGATTTTTACAAATACCTAACATTTACTTGTGTCTCTAAGGTAAAAACCTAGACTTCCTTTAAATTCCCATCTTTTATTTCTGTAAATTCTTTCTAAATCCATTCTAGGCCCTTCATTCCATCAGCTATCACCAGACTGCGTTTGTGTCTGTTAAGATGGTTGGGATATATGCAAAATTTGACTGTGTTAAGAAAAATTACCTAACACTTGGAAACAAGCACAAGGATGACTGCTTGTGCTTTCAAAGTCCTGACTGGAGCTTTTTTCAAGGCCTTTATTTACAGGGCCCACCCAAAGATTAGTTGGTTCTCTAGAGGAATGAACTGTTGCTTGACTAAGGTTCAGACATGTTAACGTGGAGTATTTTGTTCAGGAGAGATGCAAATGATCTTTGTGCAGTAGAAGCGATAACCCTGGAGGTTATGGTTTTGTTTCCCTGTTTTGCCTCAGATTTAGCAAACTTCAGCTTGCTTTTTCTTTTTAAACACATTAATCTCTGTCTTCTGAATTCCCTTTTGTACCAGATTTACCATCCTGCCATTTCCCTCATTAATGCATAAAGCCTGTGACATATGTTCATTCTGTATTTTTTTTTTTTTTTTTGTGGGTACCGGGGGGTCAACCTCAGGACCTCGCGCGCCAGCAGGCGCCCGTGCCGCTGAGCGATATCACCAGCCCCTTTTTTGTATGTGGGATCCGGGAGTCGAACTCGGGCCCTCGCGCTTGCAAGGCAGGCGCTTAAGCCGCTGAGCCATCTCACCGGCCCCATTCTGTATTTTCGTTAGGGTTATACCTTTAAACATTATACTTTGCTTCCATGGAGCAAGATCTCACGAGATGTATCAAGGCCTCATAAGACATCCACTCATTAGTTCCCTTAATCTCACTTCTCTGGGGATCACATTTATAAAAAGTTAGCCAATGCGTTTAGATTTTCCCCTTTAAATCCTATTTTCTGAGAGCCTTCTGACAGAGTCATTAAGCTTATTGTCCCAGGAAAGAAGGGACAGACAGGTGTTGCCTGGAACACAGAGGCCATTCACCAGCTTTGAAACTCAAAGCTGATTTTCTTCACCTCTTCCTAGTAAGACAACATAAAAACACAGGCTTTTTGGAGCAAGGCCTTTCTAAATAACAAAGCTTCCTTCGCAATACACAGGCATGCTGCGCAAGATAGAAGGGAGGCTTCCCCAGGGCTGTAAAGAGGAGAGGAAAACGCATCCCTCACCCCCTTCTGGTTGTGGGGAAAAGAAAGGGACAGTTCAGTCTGGGAGGCAGGTCGCAAGACCCAACTAGCATGATCTCCTCCTTCCAGGTTGAACGACTAGGGCAGGCAGAATGGTAGCTAGGTTGCTGAGAAAGCAGAGGTCAGGAAGCAAGGAGGTCTGGATCCTGTTTTTCTTTGGGAAGATTAAAATCTGCTCTTTGCCAACAGGAGGCCACAGAAGCTGCACCCTCCCTGGTATACCAGCTGCCATCTTGGAATGGAGCAGAGGGAGGAGTGGAACTCTTATTAGGTTGAGCACTTAACTAAGTTATTCAAGTAGAGATGATTTACCTAGAAAGACATTTTACATTATAGTAAATTCTATCTGTGGGATAGAATTGAAGTTAATCAATTGCACTCAACCAGTTCTCCTCTTCTATCTAGGTGGTACAGGCTTGTAAGGTAAATCAGAATGGAGAGACAGGGCTGGTGAGATGGCTCAGTGGCATAAGCGCCTGCCTGGCAAGCACACGGGCCTGAGTTCGACTCCCGGAACCCACATACGAGAAAAGGGCCGGTGATATCGCTCAGCGGCACGGGTGCCTGCTGGCGCGTGAGGTCCTGAGGTTGATCCCCGGTACCCACACACACAAAAAAAAAGAATGGACAGACAGGAAGAGAAGAAAGTCACATTTTCATTGTCTAGCTCAGTAGATCTTGAGAAAATGTGAAACTGCCACCTGTGTGTACACTGTGTGCTCTGCTTTTTCCCACACACAATCAACAAATGCACTGTTATTACATTTTCACTCATAGTGTGTTTTTTTCTTGTACATTATGAACAATTCTTTCTGATCCTGTCATCCTGATATTTGCCAGGGCAACTCTTGGACATCTAAACAGGCAGATCCTCTTCTTTGCAAAGATTTTCTCATATGCTTATGCCCAGTAACACCCCCTCCCAGTATCTGAAGGAAAATTAGCAAGCAATTGGTATAAAATATTTTCCTCCTGCACTGTGTTTAAAATCTCATTGAAGCTGCATGTGGCAGTACACGCCTGTAATCCTAGCACTCAGGAGGCTGAGGCAGGAGGATCACTGCGAACTCAAGGCCAGCCTGGGCTACAAAGTGAGTTCAAGGCCAGCCTGAGCTGCATAATGAAACCCTGTCTCAAAAAGACAAAAAAAAAAAAAAAAAATCTCATTGAGTCAGTTAAGATGCCATCAGCTGCAAATAACAATGTCCAACAAAAGTGGCACATCCAACAGGAAGTTCTGTTATCTTACCTAAACAGACATTTACAGGTCCATGGTCACAGGCCAAACTATGCCATCAGTGACCAAGGATTTTTCCATCCTGGTATGTTCCCATCCCAAGCACACCTGCTTTTGCGTACCACTTCATGGCTGCAATGTGACTTCCAGTTCCCATGAAATGAAATGCCTATGAAATTACTAGAAGGAAGGAAGAGGTGGAAAAGAAAGCTCTCGCTGAATTTCTCTTGCTTTCATCAGGATGGAAGATCTTTTCAGCAGCCTCTGGGGAAGAGTCCTGCTGAGGGGCTCATTTGACCAGATAGGTCACATGGCCAGCCCCACCTGCAACGAGGCAGGAAGACAATCTGACATTTTTAGCCTCTATTATAGAAAGCACACCCTGCAGAAGGGAAAGGAGAGAGAGAGGGGAATAGCTTTGGAGTAGGCAATGGAAAGTGTGTGCCAATTCACATTTTGGGAGAATATTCCTCAGTTGAAAAACCTATAATATTATAATAGTTCTCCAAGCATTCTAAATACTGCAGTTACTTCTTTGTATTTCCTATTTTGATTTGAAAATAAAAAATGAGCTGTAAGAAACACAATTGAGGGTTGGAGATATAGCTCAGTGGTAGAGTACTTGTCTACCATGGGTACTGAAAAGAAAAAAGAAAGAAAAAGAAACACAACCCAGTATGAGAGATTTTATATACTATATAAAACAATTGCACTGGGTGTGGTGGCGCATGCCTGTAATCCCAGCATCGGGAGGCTAAGGCAGGAGGATCGCTGTGAGTTCAAGGCCAGCCTGAACTACATAGTGCAACTCTGTCTCCAAAACACCAAAAAAAAAAAAAAAAAAGGAAAAAAAAGAAAAAAGAAAAAAACAACCAAACAAACAAACAAAAAAACAAAACCAATAGCAAGTATGTCGATGTTATAAGTAGGTTGCAAAGTTAGAAGTCAACCCGATAAGAGAGAATCTTCGAGATCCTTGCATTTCTCCACAGACTTTGCATGCTCAGAACGATGTGTTAATGGTGTTTTGTTAGACTCATAGAGGGAAATCATTTAGTATACAAAACAACTTCACTTTTCAGGTTGTGTCCAGCTATTTATGCAGAATCTGTTTCATTCTACCACACTCCAAAATGTGCTAGCGGCCTTTGCTCAGACATGGTTGGGTTTGATTCATCAAGTTGTATCTTCTAGTGATGCCCTGGTGTAAAGTAGACTTAGACTGCTTGGAGCACATTCCTTCTTCCTGGGAACACGCGGTGTTATGGTTTGTATCTAGATGCCTTCCCCCGCCCCCGGCCTCATGTGCTTATAGGTGGGGCTTTTGGGGAGGTGATTGGCTTACAGGAAATGTGATTTGGGAGGTGAAGCCTGGTTGGAGAAGGTGAGTCACTGTGGGCGTGACTTGGAAGGGTCTATCTCCTTCCCCCTTCCTTTGAATTGTCTGTTTCCCACAGCCATGCCATGAACTCTTTTTCCTCTCTGATGACCCTCTGCCATGCTGACCTGCCTTGGAGCTAGCCGACTATGGACTGAAACCTCTACAATCATGTGAGCCAAAATAACCCTTTCCTCCTTTAATTTGCGTGTATCGGGTATTGTGTCTCAGCCAGGAGAAAGTGACTAAGACAGATTTTGGTTCTGGGAGTGGGGCTGTTGCTGTGATGGTAGCTGAGCATCACCTTTGGAACTGGCTTGTGAGAGGAGTTTGGGAAGTTTTGCAGATGTGGGCTGGAGAAGCAGCCCTAGAATACTGTGAACCAAGCTTGATGGGGGATTCTGGTTAGAGCTCAGAAAACCAGAGTTCTGATAGAAATACAGCCAGTAAAGATGACACTCAGGAGGCTTTCATTGGGAGTAAGGACTCCACTGGAAGGTGCACGTCAGAGCATGTTTTCTGCTCTGGCAGAAAATTTTTCTACATTTTGCTCATGTCCTGACACTTTGCAGGAGACTGAGATTAAGGGTGGCAGACTAATTAATCTGGAGGAGGAAATTTCAAGGCAGTTAAACATTCAGGTTGTGGCTTAGGTACTGTTGGGGCTTTTAGCCAGCTCTACATTGTAAATCAATACCCAACAGCCCAGGTGAATGATTTAAAAGTTTTGACTTTGGACAGAAAGAAGCTCTAGTAAAGTTGGGGCCTGCAAAGGAGAAGCAGAAAAGAGCTTGGTTGCTGAAAAGATTAGCATTAAAAAGAAGCCAAGCCGGGTGTGGTGGTGCACGCCTGTAATCCCAGCACTTGGGAGGCTAAGGCAGGAGGATTATGAGTTTGAGGCCAGCCAGGGCTACATAGTGACTTCAAGGCCAGCCTGAACTGCATAATGAGACCCTGTCTCAAAAAAAAAAAAAAAAAAAAAGCCAAGTATTTTGAATTTTTTTTTTTTTTGGTACCAGTAATGGAACTTATAACCTCACACTTTCCAGGCAGGCGCTGTGCCACTGAGCTATTTCCCTGGCCTGCCAAGCACTTTGAAACAGTACAATAGGAAATATGGCTTGAGCATATGTGCAAGACTGCACCAGTGGCAGACTCAAGGGTATAAAGCTGAAGGACTTTGTTTTGAGAAAGTCTCAGGGCACTCTGTTGGAGAGGGGCCACCTAGGGAACTGATTCCCCAGGATTCAGTTTAATGTGCTCAGCCATCCAGGTACTTGGGGCCTCTGCAACTACCAGCAAGATGCATAAGGGTTCGGTTACTACTCAAACTGGTAATAGACCTTGGCATCACCCACGTTCTGCTGGTTTTATAGGCATGCAGAATACAAAAGCCGTGGGATATAGGAAGCTTCCACCCAGATTTCAGAAAAAGGCCTAGGAGGCCAGGCAGTGTGTAAAGCTGTGATTGTAAAGCCCAAAATGCAGTGGAAACCCCAGAAGGTTGTAGAAGCCAGGAACATGGAGTGAGCAAAGCCAGCCCAAGAGAGGCCAGGAGGGCCACAACCACCAGCAGTGCTGTAGGGGTGGGACCGCCCAAGCAGTTTGGAGTTCACCTCTTCCCACAGATTGCCCCAGGTGCTAGACATGGAAGTACAGTATTTGCCCTGCTGGATTTCAGTCTTGCTTTGGTCCCATTCCTTTCTATCCCAGTTTCCTTTTCAGAATGGGAATGTTTACCCTGTGCCACTGTATGTTGGCACTGTCGAAATTTCCTTACATTTTTACAGGAGCTCACAGCTAAGAGCTTGCCTTAAATCTCAGAGGTGACTGGACTTGGCCTTTACAGCAATGCTGAAACTGTTAGGACTTTGGCAACTCTTAGAGATGGACTAAATACCTTTTGCATAAAGGGGTAAGCATGAGTCTTTTGGGGGCCAGGAGGAGAATAGTTTTTTTTTTTGGCATTAAATTTATTTATTAAATTAGATTTTATTGGTACATTTTAGATATACATAACTATCACATGCATCAGAGAATTTGTACCTGTACATGATATAACTTTTCCCATTCCCCTACCCTCCCTTCAACCCCTCCTCCCTTCCCCATTTACAAAACTTTGTTTCTATATTTTCCTTCTTTTCTCTTTTATTTTTATTTTTATTTTTTTTACTTTTCCCTCAGGAGGAGAATGTTATACTTTATATGTAGATATTCCCCCAAATCCTCATGAGCTTATAGATGGGGCTTTTAGGAGGTGCTCGGATCATGGGTGTGATACTCATGAGTGGATTAGTCCGCTGACGAGTTTATGGCTAAATGTGATGTTGGGAGGTGAAGCCTGATTGCAGGAGGTGGCTCACTGGGGGTGTGGCCTGGAAGGGTCTACCTCCTTTCCTCCTCCCTTGTTCTCTCTCTGCTTCATGCCGCTGTGCCATGAGCTGTTTCTTCTCTGTCATGTGCCTCTACTTTGGAGCCAGGAGATTATGGACTGAAACCTCTACATACTGTGAGTCAAAATAAACCTTTCCTCCTTTAATTTGTGGGTGTTGGGTATTGTGTTTCAGCAATGAGAAAATGACTAAGACAAGTGGCCTCTGCATTTAGAACACACATCTTGAATGTTTGGCTTCAGGAGAGGGACTGATGTCATGGGGGCCAACAGCCGCTCCTGCATGACAAAAAGATACAGGCTTTTGGGTTTCCAGGGGCTGCTCCTCACATGGCCATATTTCACTCTAGGCTCTGGGACTATATTTCCGCTTGAAGCTCCACTGTTTCAGAGGAGTGGAGGCATAGGTATGCTAGTGAAAGGGACCCAAAACTTTTCACCTTCTGAAAGTTGTTAGTGGGTGGCTGAGCTAAACCTGGACACAAAATATGTCTTATTCCATTTCTCCACTTTTTATTCTTTAATATTTAAAGGAATTATATACCTACCCAATAGCATGGCAAGGCACATGCATCTCCAGTACACTCAGATAAAACCAAGAATAGATGACTGATCATTTGAGAAGTCCATTTTTGCTACAATGTGACAAGTTCCTTATTTTCCCAGAGAAGGATAAAAATAGCCAAGTTCTCACTTATCTGTCATTACTAAAACACAAGACCTTTTTCCTTTCTTTGAAGAATACTGTGTACCATATGTTTTTGCACTGGTCAGTGAGCCAATGTTACACATATAAAATTTACTAAACCTCCACGCTTACAAACAGGGGAATCTTAATTTGTTGGGCCTCCTTTGCAATACTAAAGAGAACAATTATGCTTTTCCATCACCTTGCCACCAGTAGCTGGGAGTAGGGATGAAATTGGAGTACACAGGTATAAGAGGGGAAGTCATTTTCTTCTTTGGAGTGGCCTATTCCCATCCATTCAAGAGGTGTCATTGAGGACTGTCAGGAACTAGGCACTTATGAGGGTGGCAATACCAAGAGAAAGTGAGGTTTTAGCCTTCAAGTGGCTTTTAAATCAAGAAAGTATATAGGACACATGAGGTTACACCTGAGTATCATGAGCACATATTTCCAAAGTTTAAGACATATATTACATATATTAGTTTTCTATCACTATCACAAAATATGTGAAATAAATGAACTTACAAGAAGGAAGCATTGGGGCCGGTGAGATGGCTCAGCGGCTTAAGCGCCTGCCCGGCAAGCGCGAGGGCCCGAGTTCGACTCCCGGATCCCACATATGAAAAAGGGGCCGGTGATATCGCTCAGCAGCACGGGCGCCTGCTGGCGCGTGAGGTCCTGAGGTCGACCCCCCGGTACCCACAAAAAAAAAAAAAAAAAAGAAGGAAGCATTTATTTTGGCTCATGGTTTCAGAGATTTCAGTCCATGGTCACTTGGTTTCATTGATTTTGGGCTTGTGGCAAGGCAGAACATCATGGAGAGGAGGATGTTATGGAGCAAGTTGCTCACTTCATGGCATAAAGGAGGCAAAGACAGAAGAGAGGAAAGGGCTGGCATCCCAATACCCTCTTTAAAGGGCATGCCCTCAATGACCTGACTTTCTCTAACTAGGCTCTATCGCTTAAGAGTTCCACCATCTTCCACTAGTGCCATAGCAAGGGACCAAGCCTTTAAATTGGCCTTTGGGGCACATTTCAGATCCACCATAGCACTATAATATCTTAAAAACATTATGGTAAGTTAAACAAGCCAATTGCAAAAGGACAAATATTGTATGACCCACTTACATAAGGTGCCCGGGATAGTCAGATCCACAGAGATAGAAAGTATAATTGTGGTTCCCAGGGGCTGGGGGGAAGTGGAGGAATGTGGAATTGCTTAAAGTGTACACAGTGTCAGTTTTGCAAGAAGAAAAAGTTCTAGAGATGGATCATGGTAATAGTTGCAACATTAATGTGAATGCATTTAATACCACTATACTGTACTCCTAAAAATGATTAAGATGGTGTTATAGCTTAGATGCCTCCCCAAAGTCTCATGGAGTCACGGGAAGGGTGCTTTTCAGAGGTGGCTGGATCTGGAGTGTGTGGTGCTGGGATCAAGGGTGTGTGATTACTAAATCAGTCCACTGATTGGTTTGGCATAGTTCTGGCTAGGATTAAGGGTATGAGAGCTACACCCACCCTAGGGCAGGTAGCCTGCATACACTATAAGGGACAGAAAGAGGGCTAATGTGCTCTCACCTGCCTGCTTGCCATGCACTATTTCTCCGCCATGTCTCCCTGCCTTGGAGCCAGTCCACTATGGACTGAAACCTCTACAAACTGAGCCAAATAAACCTTTTCTCCTTTCAGTTTCGGGTATTTTGTCTCAGCAATGACAGAAGTAACTAAGACAGATGGTAAATTTTTATGTTATATGTACTTTACCACAATTTAAAAAACACTTGAAACAGGGCATAGTAGTATATGTCTGTAGTCCCAAGCTATTCAGGAGGCTGAGGCAGGTGGATGACTTGGGAACAGGAGTTTGAGGGCAGTCTGGGTAACATAGTAAGACCCTGTCTTGGAAACAAAACAAAACAAAACAAAACAAAAAAAAACCAAACCAAAAAGCAAAAACCAAGCAAATAAAAAACAAAAACAAAAAAATACTTTAGAAGGAAAAATATCAAATCATAGTATAACATAAAGAATACAACTCGGGGCTAAATGAACCTGTGATCTCATTCTGGTATTTCTATTAAATGTGTAATCTTAGCTAAGTCCTTTAGGTTCATTTAATGTCCTCATTTGTAAGGCCAAGAAAATGCTAACCTAATTGTAAAGTCATTGGTAGAATTCAAAGAAAGTCCTTGACTTAGGAACGGGTTCGGAGGTCAGATTTGTTTGTAAGCTGACAAGGTGAGTTTTACACTGTATACCTGTGAAAGTTCGCAACTTGAATGTTCATAAATTACTTATTGTGATGTATGAGAAAGTCATTTAGCTAAATGTATGGTGTGATACCAATTTAGTGGTTATCAAGGTGGTAAGGAGGGAAGGTTTCATAGGGAAATGTGAAATGAACTGGCCCTAGAATAGTAAGGATAACATTTATTAATGCCTATGTTACTGGGTTTTGGGGTGCTGGAGTCTCCTTCTAAAGGTAGTTTCTATGTTCTTTCTGTCTTGAGCAAAGAACTGGTCAAGACAAATGCAAAAGGTAGTGAGGTTTTACATTGGCAGGAAAAGTAACATGCTCTGCAGAGCGAGTTTGGGCCAACAAGTAGGAAAATAAGTACATTCTACAGGGTGAGAATGGACCACTGTGCAACAGAGAGCACAGTGGCCCTGAGTTCAATCAATGGTGGCTCTTTTTGTATCTTCCACTCCTCCCAGGCTGGCATTGGGTTTAGTCCAGCCTACGGAAAACCTGCTGGAGTTCTCACAGGAAGAACTGAAGATGCACTGATTGGTTTCATGTGTAGAGCTTTGGCAACCATTCTGCATGTTTCCTGGGATTTTGCAGTTAACAGGTCGTGCCCACTTCCCTGGCCAGCTTGCCATGCCTTAATCTTCTGCCTCACATACCGTGTACCCATCTCCATATATGTAGCAAAAATTTGAAGATATTATCCTTATTTTACAGGAGGAGAAATTAAATAAGACACAGAGATATGATTTGTCCAAACCCAAATCGGCACTGTCTTTCAAATTCCTCATTTTTTGCATCCATAGCAAGTTGTGAAATAAAAAGATATTGACACTGGAAATAGAAATATAGAAAACAAAAAAGCAGATAATCAGTAAATACAGAATCTGTTCTTTTTGAAAATAATCTTATATTGAAAGAATTAAAAATTCAAGGAGAATACAAAGAACTCTCCTGTACCCTTCACCCAGCTTTAACAATTATTAATGTTTTGCCACATTGGCTTCATTATCTCCATCTCTCTTTTTCTCTCTTTCTCTGAATCATTTGAGAGTCAGTTTTTTTTTTTTTTTTTTTTTTTTTTTTGTGGGTACCGGGGGGCCGACCTCAGGACCTCGGGCGCCTGCGCGCCTGTGCCACTGAGCGATATCACCGGCCCCTTTTTCGTATGTGGGTTCCGGGAGTCGAACTCGGGCCCTTGCGCTTGCCGGGCAGGCGCTTAAGCCGCTGAGCCATCTCACCGGCCCGAGAGTCAGTTTTAAACATCATACATATTTACTCAGTCAGGGAGGAAAAACATTTTTGGAGACCTGCAAACTAAACTGATAAAGTTAAGAAAAAAAAAAGGTAAGTAAGATAATGGAAACATTTTATTTTGTTAGGTAGGCATGGGAGTTCACAAGGAAGTGTGACTTAAGGAGATAGAATTTGGTGCTTATAAACCATCGTAGGAGGGGACAGGGAGAAGCAGCAAGCACTTCTTGGAGAAAAAATGATTTCTTAGGAGGGGTGAGGAAAAAGATACTGAGGTAAAAGAAATAAAGACAGAAAGGAGACAAGGAAAATCTTAGTTTAAAAATTGTATTTGCTGGGCTGGTGAGATGGCTCAGCGGCGTAAGCACCTGCCTGGCAAGCACGAGGGCCTGAGTTCGACTCCCGGAACCCACATACGAAAAAAGGGCCAGTGATATTGCTCAGTGGCACAGGCACCTGCTGGTGCACGAGGTCCTGAGGTCGACCCCCGGTACCCAAAAAAAAAAATTGTGTTTGCTTTTTGAGACAGGGTCTCACTATGTAGTTCAGGCTGTCCTCGAACTCACTATACAGCCCAGGCTGGCCACGAGCTTGCAGCAATCCTGCTTCAGCCTCCCAAGTGCTGGGATTACAGGTGTGCACTACCACGCATGGCGAAAAATTGTACTTTTAAGAAGACTGAAACTTTAGGACACAAACTTACCCAAGGCTATCTATATCTGTATGCCCTAGGCTTGCTTACACTTTTCTTCCAGGCCAATCACACCCCAAATCCCTTAAATATACTATAAATCCATAAATTAGCTTCGTTGATAATGTAAAGGCCAGAAACCTGATCTTAAGATAAAGAAACAGAGAGTTCAAAGGACATTTTTTAGGTAAAACATCTCAGATCATCCATCTTAAAAATATGTATACAGGGGGCCGGTGAGATGGCTCAGCGGCGTAAGCGCCTGCCTGGCAAGCGCAAGGGCCCGAGTTCGACTCCCGGAACCCACATATGAAAAAAAAGGGCCAGTGATATCGCTCAGCGGCACGGGCGTCTGCTGGTGCATGAGGTCCTGAGGTCGACCCCCGGTACCCAGAAAAAAAAAATATGTATACAGTAGACTGGGCCCATGCCTTTCTCCTGTAAAATGGACCATCCTTTCACTGGTAAAGTGAGCCATTATCTTTCTACCTGTGGATGGGTCATCCTTTTCTCCTGTAAACCAAGATTGAACTTCCTACAGATTCACAAATTCCACAGGTTTTCACCCTTAAAAAAACATAAATATTCTTAGCTCCAGAAAATGATGAATCTCATTCGCTGAACACCTGCAATCCATTCTGAGAGTGAATTTCTTTTTTTCTTCTAAATAAATTTTCTCCATGCCTCTTGCCAACTAATCCTGAAAATCCTTTTCTGCAATGGGAGTCAGCAAACTAATTCTGTGGTTAGGGTAAGTCGAGGTTCTTCACCTCTTTTGGGGACCTCTTCAGACCCTGTCTGTTGACAGATATTTATGAAAACAAAACAAAATGAAACGAAACGACTTACTTTTGAAAGATAAATAAGTTGCTCCCAGGGAGAAGGTTTATGACAACTGAGTTATTTGGTAGGCTCTGCTTTTTAGGCAGATAAGGAATTTCAGGAACTCAATTGCCTTCAGCTCAAAATAATTCTTATGCCACAATGGCTTATTTTTGACCCTTTTGACTCCTATAATTTTTTTTTTTTTGTCTTTTTGAGACAGGGTTTCAGTATGCAGTTCAGGCTGGCCTTGCACTCAGTTTGTAGCCCAGGTTGGCCTCGAACTTGCAGCGATCCTACTGCCTCAGCCTCCCAAGTGCTGGGATTACAGGCATGTGCCTCAACTCCTATACTTTAATTTACACTTCCTGAGTACTTAGGTAAAAACACAGCATTCGCCAAATTAGGACATCCAGTGCTATCATTCGGGACTGAGCACCCTGTCACTATCCCTCTAGTGCCTCTCTGTTGGCAGTTCTTATTTAGAAGTGGAGGTAGCTAAGCTTCTGCTTGCACCTATGTGAGGACTCACCTTTCTCAGCAAAGACTTGTAAGGTGTCTATTCTGTGCCAGCACTGTTCTAGACATTTAGGACTCGGGTGAGGTATGATGGAGATCTACATGATAATCTCCATCATATTCACAGATAACTATGCCTGGACCCAGTTTTCCTCTTTACTTCCTTTTAGAAAGGAGGCTGCCACCTTACTTGTGCTCTGGATGCCATCTCCTTCGTTATTTTATCCTGGCTGCTTTCCATCAGCACCAAAACCATGCTTGTGACTCACCCACCGGTAACACAATGATAACAGTTTTCCTTTACATCTTTCTCCAGGTCCTACACTTTCTCTGCTCTCCCTCCAAATACAACTTCTTTTTTTTTTTTGTGGGTACCGGGGGGACGACCTCAGGACCTCGCACGCCAGCAGGCGCCCGTGTCACTAAGCGATATCACCGGCCCCTTTTTCATATGTGGGATCCGGGAGTCGAACTCAGGCCCTCGCGCTTGCCGGGCAGGCGCTTAAGCCACTGAGCCATCTCACCGGCCCCCAAATACAACTTCTTGATAGCATTTTCTGTTTTTGCAGTTTCTATCTGCACACACCCCATTCTTCCTACACTCACTCCTACCTGGTTCCACTCTGTTAGTGCATTTAAACATTCAGTATTATGCTGCTTTTATTTTTTGTGCTTTATTTGTATAAAATATTATAACCATGGCTTCAAAGAAAGTTAGTGATGGGCCGGTGAGATAGCTCAGCGGCATAAACGCCTGCCTGGCAAGTGCAAGGTCCTGAGTTTGACTCCTGGAACCCACATATGAAGAAGGGGCCGGTGATATCGCTCAGCGGCCTGCTGGCGCGTGAGGTCCTAAGGTCGACCCCCCGTACCCACCCCCCCAAAAAAAAGTTAGTGATACCAGCAGTAAAGCTAAGAGGAAAACTGTGAGAATCATGATAGAGTTAAAGATATAAGTCATTGAAAAATTTGTCAAAGTCCTGGAAAAATGAATTTATAAGTGTTATTTTTGAGCCTCAGAACCAATTATTTGGTTTTCCATTATTGCGTATGGGAAAAAAAATTCAGTTCTCAAACTTTTTCGAATTTGGAATGAATTGAGTTTGACATCTGAGGTAAATGGTACTTTTATCTTACAAAATACAAAAGAGAAAAATTGTGTTATTTATTGCCGTATCTTCAGAGTCTAGAACAACTGCCTGGCACATATTAAGTGTGCAATAAATATTTTTCAAAGGAATAAAGGACTGTTTATCAGTTCCAGTGATTGAAGAATAGAGATAAGCAGGGGGAAAATGGAATCTTTTTTAATCAAATAAGCATTTCTTACTATAACATTTTTACGCGCCGCGCTTGGTGGCATATGCGTGTAATCTCAGCACTCGGGAGGCTGAGGCAGGAGGATCACCGTGAGTTTGAGGCCAGCGGGGCTATATAGTGAATTCAAAGCCAGCCTGGACTACATAGAGAGACCCTGCCTCAAAAAACCAAAAACCAAAACCCAAAAACAACCGCACACAAAAAAACCCCCACCAAAACCCAAAACCCCCCCCAAAAGTGTTAAATATAACATATTTACAAGCATCACACTGTAAAATTTGGCAAGTTTAAAAACCAACTAGAGGAGCCAGTGAGATAGCTCAGCGGCATAAGCATCTGCCTGGCAAGCGTGAGGTCCTGAGTTCGACTCCTGGTACCCACTAAAGGAAAAAAAGGGCCAGTGATATTGCTCAGCAGCACAAGCACTTGCTGGCAAGCGCGAGGTCCTGAGGTCGACTCCCGGTACCCACATTAAAAAAAAGAAAAAGAAACCAACTAGAATGAATTCAGAAGGAAAACATTTTAAGCTCCGAAAGCACTTCTTTTTAACTGATTTAAAATTCTGTAAGAAAATACAAATTTATAGTATCTCTATTACTCCTTATTTTCATGATATCAATTATGACAATAAAAATTATTGCACATATTTGAACAAGTGATCAATGAATGCCGTGTTCCATACTTAATCATTATATAACTAAAACAGATGAAGATAAAATACTTACTTTAAAATCAGGATACCTGTTCCAAAGATATATTTTTTTAACAGATTAATTAAAGCTTTAAAGTCACTTTAGACAATCACAACCACCCTGAAGGCACTGGAAGCCTAGCAGGCATACCAAAAGGAGGCAAGGTCTGCCACCAGTGAGGACGGAGCTATCATGGCAAAGCATGTCAGAATTCTGCATTCTGAAGCAAGAACATAGCAACGTGAATATGCCAGGTAGCATATTAAGAAATTTATAGAAACCATTTTATTTATAAGAAAAATACTATTATGTCCCTCTTAAAGATAGTTCAGTCTGTACAGAAAAACAAACCTGGATACTCTACTTTATATTATGTTTCAGAAATTAAAGATCTCATTGTAAAAGTACAACTGTAAAACAAATAGAAGAAAATGTAGGAGAATATTATTGTAACCTTGAGACAGGACAGGACTTTTTCAGTGATTCACAAAACACAAACAATAAGTCAAGAAAGTAAAGATCTTTATTCAGCAACTCATAAATAAAATTTACAGATAGGTAACAGATTGCAAACATTATTTGCAACATCTTAAGTGGATAAGAGACTGATATCTGGAACATGGGTTATTCTGTATATTTGAAAAATATAGCAAATACTTTAGCCCTTGTGGGCTCCATGGTCTCTGCTGCAACTGCTCAACTCAGCCATTGTAGAACAAAAACTTCCTAAGATAATACATATATGAATGAATGTGGCTGTGTTCCAATAAAACTTTACCAAAATCAGTACCAAGCAGGATTTAGTCTACAAGGCTGTAGTTTGTTGATCCCTAATCAAGAATATACAAGAAATTCTGATGGATCAATAAGAAAAATTAGGACACTCAGTGGAAAGTTGAGCAAAGGATATCAATAAGCAATTGGCAAAATGAAAAATCAAAATGGCAAAAAATGATATGGATGTACAATTTTATGAGTAATCTGAGAAATGAAAACTATAATGAAATGTCAATTTATACCCAACAGATCTGCCAGAATATTGAAATCAGGTATTTCTGGTGGTGGTAAGAGGATAGGGAAACATGGAACCCTCAGGCCTTACCAGACTATCAGTTACAAAAAGCCATTTATGGAGGGCAATCTGGCAGTGCTAAAGGAAATTAAATATATATTTCTACAATCCAAATAAAGGGGAGCTCTTTGATAATGGGAAGTAGGCAGCTTTATAGCATCACATATACATTATCTTTAATTTACAGTTAAAGACAATACTGTATACATGCGTTTTTTCTCCTTTCACAATCGATGGACAAAAGCTCCACCGCAGACTGTCACTAGTCTAAAGGCTAGCTGCTATAAACTTTCTATCAATGTGTTTTAGAAATAAAAATATTTTAGTATTTTTATAGTCTAATTCTTTTATGGTTTAGTATCATATCTTTAAGAGGAGAATTGGCTTTATGATATCTCATTAATGGAATGCAAGATCTATGTACATGAATTTAAGATAAAGTAAGACTTTAATTTTATACCACAGAGAGCCAGTTATAGGACTGTACTCTTAGAACCTTCTGCATTTCCCCTCTACTACACTGTTAGTAACATGTCAGTAGAAAAGTTTGAGAAGCAGCTAGTTAATAATAAGGGACAACTTTTGGCTATCCATTAATCTTTAGCAAAACAAAACTAAGAAGGCATTTTTTTCCTTCTCTTTAGTGGGAAATTAAATTACATAATATAACTTGCTTTGTAATTAGAATTACAACTTCCTCTAGACATTTTTTTTTCTATTACTCGAGTATAACATATTGTAACATTAGGTTCTGAAATAGAGGTTTTCCTTTCACTGAATTCATCTGCCATAGTTTGATAAAATATATAATAGATTATTCAAATTAGTATGGCCTAAACAGCAAGAGGAGCTTGCAAATGTTCTGATTTAAAAAGCTCACCTCAAAGAAGTACATCTACATGCTTTACCTTAAAAATAAATGTTATTCAACTCTATTTCAGTGGTGAAAATTACTCAAGCTACTATAGCTGTGAAATAACATATTGTCCCCTCCCAGTCTTTTATTATAGGTATATCTACTTAAAAGGTTAGATGATACTAAAGCATATGTATAGTCTATTTGATCAAACATTAAAAGAAAAATTGTTTACACTGAATTACACACTTAAAATGGGTGAATTTTATGGTACTTATCTCAATAAAGCTGTATTTAAAAAGTAGCTTAGATAATCAGTCATTTAGCTCTTAAATATAGTGTAACAGGATCGATGGTGAGGAGTGGAATGAGGCTAGCCAATCAGGAACTGAGCTAAATTCCCAGCCAATTTTTTGGGTCCAAGGTAATAAGAGGGACAGGGAAAGAATGGTGGGGAGGTTGGTGTTGGGGACACAATAGTATGCATTAGGGCAAAAGGTCAAGAATAAACCAAAAGTTACACTTAAAACACTTTCAAGAATTCCTAAAAACACAGATGAACTTGCAGAAGAATTTTGTCAGACTCTAAAGAAAGGAAACATGATAATACTCTTTGTTTATTCATATACCGGCCATTTCCAGAATAGTAGTGAGAACACAGGAACCTCATTTAAAAGATTTCTTTCGGAGGCTTGCATTAACTTTCAAACAGATTATATGAATGAAAACTGAAGGCTGCTTTTAGAATCAAGAATTTAAAAATGACTAAGATCTTACTTTTTAAGGGCAACAGTTTCAATAAAAAACACAATTTTTTCAAAAGACAACACATAGATGATGATAAACATAAAATGCTGGTATATTTATTCTTTTATTGCTAAATATCAAATGCCAGCAATTATGGTATCTTCAAATTAAAGCTTGAGAATAAATTTTACAGCACAAAGGGTTTATAAACAAAATCTCTGTGCATCCTTAGCATGTGGACATTCAGTAAATACCATGGGACAAAATGATGTCTGAGAGACACATAACTAAGAAGCACAGGTCTACAATTTGCTGTTAGAACACTGACTTAGAAGAGCAATTACCAAAAGGTCAAAAGGTTAATTGTATGTCTTTTTAAACTGAGATGTTGACAAGAATATACATTTTTTACTGACTGTAGGTGACTAAAATTTTTTTAAAAAATGTAAACAATGCAGAGTAGGAACATAGAATAAAATTTCACTGTTAAACAAAGTGATGATACAGAACACTTTCTTCAAATCCTCAAAACTCATTTTTCTAACTGCTCTACAGAAACTAAAATAGATTCTTTTCATAAAGATGATAATACACCAGGGACATAAACACCTTCCAATTTTTTAATGTTAATACATATTTACAGTAAATATTCAATAATACTTTTTACAGCTTACTTAAATAGAAGCATGCTTTTCTAATCCATAAATAACAGTAATCAACATCCATTCAACCATATTAAGTACTTACGATGTCTCATGCACTGTGCCAAGGATGCAAAGCTGAATGATATGGTTCTTGCTCTAGAAGAGCCCATAGTCAAGCTGAAGAGACAACACATAATACTCCCTTTCTTATACGATGAGGCCATTCCTATACAAATGTTACTGATCTGCTCAATTTCCTGCCTCAGTAGTTCCTGATCCTATGGATTAGCAGACCACGGTGCTTAACAGTTAAGATAAAATGAAGCTTTGTTTCTGTTTTTCTTTTTTTTTTTTGGTGGGTACCGGAGGTCGACCTCAGGACCTCATGCGCCAGCAGGCGCCCGTGCCGCTGAGCGATATCACCGGCCCTTTTCTCATATGTGGGTTCCGGGAGTCGAACTCGGGCCCTCGCGCTTGCCAGGCAGGCGCTTATGCCACTGAGCCATCTCACCGGCCCTCTGTTTCTGCTTTTCTTGACCCATAAAAAGAAGTTAGTGGGTAGGATTTCCTCTGCAAAATTTTTTCTTGGGCCAGGGATGTAGCTCAGTGATAGAGCACTTGCCCATCATGCATGAGATCCTGGGTTTAATCCCCAGTACTGCAAAAAAATTTCTTTTCTGTTTTTAAAAAACTGACTTGAACATATACATTCTAATAAACTACTTAATTCATATAGTGAAATTAATTATGTAAGTATTTCATGGTATTCCCCAAGTTTACCTGAACAGGTCAGGGCATTACGATGCTAAAATACTTTAGTCCTGAATGACTGCCTACCTAAGAACAGAATAAATACCACATTTTCTGGCAAAAAACAGTAATTTGTATGGTTTTAGTACTGGTATTAGCTGATGAGCTGAACCACTAATAAAAATGTTAAAATTATACTCAATATATAATACCTATTTAAGAAGGAAGGAAAATTTATAATATAATCTAAAAAGTTTCTTAAAAACTATTTAAAAGTTTTAGTGCTTAAAGAACAACTAATGGTCTGAAAAAGATAACCCCATGGAGTCCTTCACTTAGTGAAGAAGGTCAATTCATTGTTATAAATGGGTTATTGCTTTTTATCACCTCGAGTATATGCGAGAAATATGTATTTATCATCAAAGAAACAGCATGCTCTCTGGGATTGGTGGTACATACCCATAATCCCAAATATTTGGGAAGCTGAGAAATGCAAGGTCAAGGCCAGCCTAGGCAACTGAGATCCTCTCAAAATAAAGGGCCAGGGATGTAGCTTGGTGGCAGAGCACTTGCCTTGCATGAGCAAGTCTCTGGGTTCAATCTCCAATACTGAAACACACACACACACACACACACACACACACACACCCACACACCCACCCACCAGCATGCTCATATACCTCTAAGACTAACAGCTTCACACTGGCCTGTTGACTCCCCAAATTTCCCAGGGTTGTATCTCTATTCCCTAAGACCTTGGAACCAGGTGTGGCTTTTTCAGATTCAAGAGACCATTCCTAGGCTCTGGCAAATTCATTTTTGTACCCTCTCATGTGTAGCCACTGTCATTGTACTACCAGGTCTTCTGTGGACCCACAGAGGTAGCTTAAAGGAAGGATGGAAGGCAAGGAGTAGATGTTCAATCACCCAGCACAGAGACACATGGAAGCCCGCTGGTAAGGACAGAGTATGGCTCAAAGTTTAAGGTCATTGCTTCTTAAAGATAGGCCTAGATGGCCTCAGCAGCAAAAGAGAAAATGTCTACCCTGGGAGTGTTGTAAGCTTCAAAGCTCTAGAGAGAATAGTAACCAGGTCTGTTGAAGATCCTGTGCCGTGTACTGTAATCTGTCAGAGGACCTGGCTTAGTTCTGAGGTTTCACCTTGACTGCCTCAGCTCATAGGCTGCTGGTGTGAGACACTTCCTACAGCTGAGTAAAAAGGCTAATGCTGCTTCATGAGGGTACAAAGACACATTATCAACTAGGTAGCGCTGTGGGGCAAAAACTAGCTCCTGACATCAGAGGCCCTATCTCCAGCTCTGTTCATTTCCTTGGTATCATTTGACAAAGACTTCCCCTTTGATGTCAGCAGATTCTTTTATAGAATTTTATTAATTGTAATCAGACCTCAGTTTTCAAAGTATAAAATAACACACCATTAACTATTAAAATGCTTTTCAAACAAGACAAAGGACAATAGCTAGAGGCTAAGAATACACTCACTCTTCTGCTTAGACAAAGTCTGTCGCCTTTAAATATTGACTGATACTAAGTTTTTCCTAATTATCTCCACCCAGTTCTGTTTTCCTTTATACAATTTCAGCACTACATGTAGTTACACAAAATGGTATTACATGAATTTGCACTTGTTTAGAAATTGTTCCACAAATATGTGAAGTGTGTACATTCAATCTTTAAAACTAGAATGTAGTAAGTTACTGTGCCTTTCATTTCTTCTGCTCACCACCACCGCACAGTTTGGGTACTTTGGATCTAAGAGGAGCTCAAAGATGTTGGCCAAAATGTAATTTTAAGGAAACACTTTACATTTTATATCCAGTAAGGATTTCTGTCAATGGATATTACCACATAACTCAGACATTCTGTCAGATGAGTACAAATATTACCGTGCTGTAACCATCCAGAGTCCCAGGGTCACATTGGCAGCCAAAAGTATGCTGCCACCAAGCAAGATGAAAAATCCTATCAGATCTTTGACATCATTATCTCCAATCACTGATGTAAGGGTAGCATCCAGGAATGAGTTTAAAATCCACTGACCATCCAAAGCAAAGCAGGGCACTGCATTAACAATAGCTAGAGCTCCGGAGAGGGAAATTAGGTACCTGGGTTAGAATCAGTTAAGGAGCCAGCTGTGATATGAGTGGAAACTATCCATGAGTCAGAAGATACTGTATTGGATGGAATGAAATTACAATAGACGTTTCTACGTTCTTTAAATCTTTTCCATTCCTTAATAGATCTCTATTATTTAAAACAAATGAGTTTATACTATTTCGAAGCTCAAAAACTTTGACTAGAAAAATAAAAGCAAAGCATTAGAGACTGACCAATCTATATGAACTCCTAGGAAGACTAGATCCTTATAATTCTTTAGTGATATAACAAGGGAAAGGAATAAAAAATAAGGGAAAATTTAATTTTTTATTTTGTTTTGTTTTTACAGTCCTGGGGGACAAACCTAGGGCCTCACACACTAAACGAGTGCTCTACAACTGAGCTACATTCCTAGCCTTTGAACTACTTTTTGATCCTTAGAAAATCTTATATTATATTAAGAAACAAAGATTTTTGACCTGTGAACCTTGTTTTGTTGTATTATTATCTATAAGATTATAGTGTAGCTGGGTGTGGTGGCATACGCCTGTAATCCCAGCACTCAGAAGGCTGAGGCAGGAGGATAGCTGTGAATTTGAGGCCAGCCTGGGCTACATAGTGAGTTCAAGGCCAGCCTGAACTATATTTAAAAAAAAAAAAATTATAGCTTAGGTCTCTGCAGACAAAGCTGCAAAGACTTCAAGGTACAATCTTGATTATACACTTTTAGTAATGCTCATTTGTTCTCCATTTCATTTTGTCACAAATCATTGAAGAAAGAAATTTAAAAAGATTTAAAAGTGACTCAAAGAACAGTTCCAAAACTTTATATTGCTTTAAGTCTACATAATAATCAATTTAAAAAATTTCACCTTTTATTTTCCAATATTACATGCCAAAGACCATATGAGATTTTGTCCTCTGGGTTGCTATTTTAGTAATGGAGGTAAGTTTGATCTTCTTTAGGCATTCTTCCCTTACAGCTGTGGAACAGATTTATTCTATATAATTCCTGGTTATGCCTATAAGAGTCATCCTCCATTTGATCAGAACTAAGAAGCTTAGATAGGTCAGAGTTTATTACCTCACTAGTCACTAAAGGCTTTACCTTTTATAAATTTACTGAAAGGTTTTAGACCTATAAATTCAACTATCAGTTTGTATCCTGGGTTCCTTCTCTTCTACATCTTAATATTTCTCCCTCCCTGATCAATCTTTCTCCTCTGCTTCCTTTCTAGATATAACACGATCTCTTTCAAGTCTCTTTTTTAGTTGTTTGCAATTGATACCTGCACAGTCTATATATAGAATGCGCTATTCAAGGTAAAACTAATCAAACTCCAAGTAACATATTTGTAAAACAATTTTTCATACCAGAAAGGATACTTGACAAATGTCTCCACAATCACTGGGAGATCGATGCTGAGAAAGTTGAAACGTGGGATAAAACTGGTGATGCTCACTAAAAAAGAAAACCAAGGAACAATGAATATTATTCATAACAGATTAGCAACAGCATTATGAATTTTACCACATGGTCAAAAATTGGGTTAGCCTATTAAATTGGTTGAGAAAGTCCTTCCTAAACATATGCAGGCAGGCTATATACCCCACACGTGAAAGCAACTGATTATTCTAAAACATTTGATAAAAATAGTGTAATAAAAAGTCACATCCCAGTGTATACTTATATTTTGAGGTGAGAGTCAGATAAAGATACTATGAACCAAGTATTACTACCAAATATAGAGGTTGACTTAAAATATACTATAATTTATATCAAAAGAGTTTTTAATCCTTTCACATTTATTCCAACTATATACCACTTGACTTTTATTGGTCTCAGTTCTTTACTTCACTGCTAAACAAAGGGGTTTCATAATCTTGTTTTTGTTCAAAACATTAAAACCTATCCTATAATTAGGGAGAACTCATAGTACACATTGCCGAATTACCTGAAGTAGGTACATTTCTTCAATTGTTGACGGTGTATTTAATATTTGGAAGAGTCATTTAGTGTCAAACCAATAGATAAGAAAAATAACCCAGGTTTTCTCTCAGGATATGATTAAAATACAATATGAAAGCTTTTTAAAGAGTAACATAAAACCTATATATCCATCAACTGATAAATGAATAAAGACAATTTTGGTCTGTCCATACAATGGAATGTTATTTGGCTATAAAAGTTATGAAGTACTGATTAATGCTACAACATAGATGAACCTTGAAAACATTGTGTTATAGGAAATAAACCAGTCACAAAATATTCCATTTATATGAAATGTCCAGAACAAGTACATTCATAGAAACAGAAAGTACATTTGTGGTTGCTAAGGACTGGGGGATAAGGCGACAGTAGGTGACTGCTTAATGAGAAGCCTTCTTATTGGGGTGATGAAAATGTTCTGGAACTAGACTGTGGTGATGATTGCTCGCCTCTGGATATACTAAAAAACCATTGAACTGAATACTCTGAGTGGGCAAGTTGCACGGTAAACTTAGTAAAAACATAACATCAAGGAATCTTGTACAATAAAATGAGTTAGACTATATATGATGCTCAGCCAATACACAGAAGCTATATACTTAGCCCAATCGTGGCCACTAGTAAAATGATGATGCTGGTCCAATTTTGAAATTATATTCATATATAACTCATGGGTCGTGCATAAGTTATAGTCATATCTCCTTGTATCCTGGTATTCCTTAGGGTCTGCAGCTCTTGCTACTGTTTGGGGAGCTTGGATAGATTTGATAAACTCTCAGAGAACATTTGAGGATTATCTATTTAACTTGGGCATAAACAGTGGGGAAGGAAAAATGCATCACTCTCCAGGGCAAGTTCTTTCTCTTGCTTCATAAATTCAGATTATCTTCCTAAAGTCTAAGTTTCATTCAATGCTTAAGAAAAAGGTAGTAAGACTTTGATAAGTGATCAAATTTATAATACATAAAATTAATGCAAGGATTTGTACTGAGTTTCTACCACTGAGAATATGCATGATCTTAATGATTTTCTAAGGGTCTACCACAGTAATACCCACCCGAGGGTCTACCACAATAATACCAACCTGTGTAGTGAAGATGCAGTGGATGACCTACATACAACATATCAATTTGAGGTGGGTGTTTCACTTTTATTAAGCGAGTGTGAGTTTCCAAAGAAGGTATTATACAAAAACTTGAACTTGAGCCTTTTTTACAATCTTTATTGGTTCTACAAACTTGAGTGGCTTCAACTGCTTTCCGGGCAGGTAGACATGTATGCTATGAATAAAATATTAATTATTCAATATTAAAAATGATCTATTAACAAGAAAAATCTAAGTTATGTTCTCTCAACATTTTTGTGTCACCTAGAATATTAGGAAAAGTTCATACAAAAGAAATGCTATTTATGCGCCCCTACTATAAACTAGCTTGAAATATCCCACTCTGGCCATATCAGATATTATACCGGTATAAATTTTTAAAGATTCTCAGATAAAATGTGACATCTGAAATGTATTGATTTTAATAAAATGATAAAAAAGTAAATAGAACAAAAGGGAGAAATTTTCATAGATTCTCTGTTAACCTTTTTTGCTTATTTTGTAATAATTACATTGGACAAGCAAAACTGCCTTGAGACAACTTACCAAACGCTTATTAAAATTATTTCTGTAGGAAAAGCACACATCTGTGAGGCTATGATTGTTGCAGCATTCGGTGGAACCATCTAGCCGTTTGTATGCTAAAAGGAAATACAGTGCTTATTAGAAAAATCTGTTATCTAAAATTATCTTCGTAATGAAAATTTTCCTTTTTTAAGAGAAAAAAGTAAAATTGCATATGAATCTGGAAACAGTCATGTAATTCTGTGCTCAGCTTGACAGCTACTTGCTGCAGTTTGATTTTACATTATAAAAACAGATCCATCCAATTTGAAGTCGAGAAGCAGCACTTACCCTAGGTTAGTTGTCCTCATAAACTTACCCACCCACAAAGCTGGAGTTCAGGGTCTCAGTAAGTTTTGTAATCGTAATTCCAGGGCCCTTTCTGAAGTAGATAGTGAAGAAGAATCTATCTACTTCTGAAAAGTTTTGGAAGATGGTAAGTGGCTCTTGAGAATAGGGAAAACTGACAAATAATTCAACCTTAAAGAATCAAGTTAGCCCCCTGAACAATCTTAACATCACTAAATGGAAGAACATTAGACACTGGGTGCTTTCTGACATGATGCAATAGAAAGTCCCAAGTGCTACTTATGAAGTATTTTGTCAAAAGAAAAAAAAGGGAGGGGGCTCCTGTATAAAATCAAGCCTGTACGCCTAATTACTGGTTTATAGGAAATTGTGGGCATCTGAACATGTTAGTGACATCACGAGATAATATAAACAGAAAAATTCAGAATATGCAAAATTTGATAAAACAAATTCCTCGGTTTTATAAAAAAAAACAAATGACATTTTAAAAAACAGAGGAACTGTTATAAATTAAGACTTAGAAGACATATTGCACTATCCAATTTAAACCAAGTATTAAAAAAAATTAGGCTGGGCCTGGTGGTGCACGCCTGTAATCCCAGCACTCGGGAGGCTGAGGCAGGAGAATCATTGTAAGTTCGAGGCCAGTCTGGGCTACATAGTGAGTTCAAGGCCAGTGTGGACTACAGAGTGAGACCCTGTCTCAAAAAACAAACAAACAAACAAAAAAAATAGGCATTTTGGGATGCTGCAGCATGAGGATCATGAGTTCAAGCCCAGCCTGGGCAGCTTATCAACATAATGAGAAACTGTCGGAAAATCAAAAGGACTGGAGATGTAGCTTGATGCAAAGGCCTTTAGTTCAATCTCTAGTGCCACAAAACAAACAAACAAACAAACAAAAAATAGAGAAAACTGAACACCAACTGGATCCTAATTTGTTAGGTGTGATAACGGTATTGCGATCATATTTAAAGAGTCATCTACTAAAGACAGACTGAATTTTATGGATGAAATGATAGGATAACTGGGATATGCTTTAAACTACTTCCCAAAAAATAGGCTGCTTAAATGAAAAAAAAAAAAAAAAGCAAAATATTGGTAATTGCTAAAGCTTGGAGAAAAATACAAGAGGAACTGTTTATACTACTCCCAACTTTTATGAATGTTTAATTTTTTATAATTAAAGGTTCTTAAAAATGGATTACGCACAGAAAACTAAATTTGAAAAAGTTTTAAAAATCAGTTCTTATTGCTTTGCGTTTGTTAAATACAGTACTTTAATACATTTTTTTTCCCTGCAATCTTGGGATTGAATCCACAGGCACTCTATCACTGAGCTATATCCCCCAGCCATTTTTACTTTGAGATAGAGTCTCACTAAGTTGCACAGGCTGGCCTTAAACTTGTGATCCTCCTGCCTCAGCCTCCTAAGTAGGTGGGATTACAAATGTGTACCACTGTGCTCAGCAGTAAAATTATTCCTGATTATTAATCAATATGCCTATACCAGTAGATGTAGACAAGTATTTAGGGCATTTCTTGACTTGAAGATATAGGCTGTAAGGATAATTTGTATTTTCCATCACTTTCAAAAATTTGGGTCTTCAAATTTGTTCAAAGAATAGAGCGGCTGATTTTTCAGAGCTGAAACAACTCAAAATGTTCAGCAGGTTCTGAGAAGAAACTTGCTTCAGCTGTCACCTGCTGCACAGCACAACATATATGTCTCCATGGGGTATTTCTGGAAGCCAAGATAACTTTCTTTGGGTTTCTGCCATATAAAAGACATAAAATAACTCTACCCTAAATAGCTTTAGACATGCCATCAACCACACATAGCTACTACTGGAACTGTTGACGTTTAGGTATGTTTCGGCCAGAAGAAGGAAATCTTTTTTTTTTTTTTTTTTTTTTTTTTTTTTTGTGAGTGCCGGGGGTCGACCTCAGGACCTCGCGCGCCAACAGGCGCCCGTGCCACTGAGCGATATCACCGGCCCCTTTTTCGTATGTGGGATCCGGGAGTCGAACTCGGGCCCTCGCGCTTGCAAGGCAGGCGCTTATGCCGCTGAGCCATCTCACCGGCCCAGAAGAAGGAAATCTTTTCTAAATGTCAGCTTGTATCTGTGTTTGCCAATTTTCTTTTATTTAATTGTTCCTTATTGCATGCCTGTGTTAATAATATATTAATATAGAATGCTTATGCTTTGGTCTTATGTATTCAGTTGTTAACTATCAGTTATTTGTCTGTTCTGACAAATGCTTATGCAGGGAGCTGGGGGATTAGCTCAGTGGTAGAGTGTGTGGTTCATATGCATGAGGCTCTAGGTTTAATTTATAGCATCAAAAAACCAGAAAACTTATGCAAAGGAGAAGCACTTTAAGTTATTTACATTAACTTTAAAAAATTACACAGACATGTAAATTAAAATACTATTCTATATTTACACACATACATAAAGATAATATATTGGGGGTATTTACTAAAATTTAGTTTAATAGCTATGGTTGAGCTTGAATGCTGATTCGACACAAGGTCTTTTTTAAAGCAGAAAATTACATAATAGAGTCCTGAAAGTCAAATATGATATAAATGTTGGTAGAAGTTCAACAACCATATACAATAGACCATCAATTTTATTTATTTATTTATTTATTTGGTACTGGGAATCAAACTCAGGACCTCACACTTGCCAGGCAGGCACTGTACTGCTGAGCTATATCCCCGGCCCAATCATATACAATAGAGGAAACGAACATATTTAGTATCTAACTTACCAAGAAGATTATCTATTTGTTTGGGCCTATTCCTTTTACTGAACTGCTTTAAAAAGACTGGAACAAAATGAAGCTGTAGATATAACTGAAGGACTAGTGAATGGAAGGTATTGATGCTTAAAGCATTAAATTACACTAAAGAAATAGACACACCTCTAACTGGGAAGCTTAACTGTTGTAAAGTTGATGCACTTATACAGTAGCCAATCTGGGGCTCATAGGCGATGGTATCTAGACATTCATTCCAATCTTGTACATTAGTAACAGGACAATCCTGTATATGAGTGACAAGGTCTCCCACAAAAAGGCCTCTGGGTCCAATGGCAGGTGAGTCCTTAGGAAGAAGGCAAAATCAAATCAGACAAGGCGTGAAGAGAAGCTAAGATTAATCTGAGCAAATAATAGTAAAAGACACTGAGTCAATAGAGTAGAACATGTTGAATAATGCAGAAAATAATTCAGCTTTTAATCAAAGACCCATAGTCCCAGAAAATTAACAAAATAAAACCCAGCAATTATGGTTGCTTTCCCCAATTTTCCAAAGATGTTTTTATTTTTCACAATTAAAAAAAAATCTGCCAGGCATGGTGGCACATGCCTGTAATCCCAGCCCCCGGGAGGCTGAAGCAGGAGGATTACAGTGAATTTGAGGCCAGCCTGGGCTACATAAGTGAGTTCAAGGCCAGCCTGCACTACATAGTGAGACCCTGTCTCAAAAAAAGAAATCTACTTGCTGACTGCTGCTGGGGTGTAGCACATGCTCAGCATTATGTATGCCCCTGATTTCTTTTTTTTTTTTTTTTTTTTTTTGTGGGTACCGGGGGGACGACCTCAGGACCTCGCACGCCAGCAGGCGCCCGTGTCACTGAGCGATATCACCGGCCCCTTTTTCGTATGTGGGATCCGGGAGTCGAACTCGGGCCCTCGCGCTTGCCGGGCAGGCGCTTAAGCCACTGAGCCATCTCACCGGCCCAATGCCCCTGATTTCAAACCCAGCACCAAAAAAGAAAAAAGGTAATTTTTTTCTCAAACTGCTAATTAAAATTTTGGGGGAAACTTTCCTGTATTTTCAGTGGATACAATTATAAGACAGTCCTTATATAAAAAGTTCCAAATATGCAGATAATACCCTCGGCGCAATGACTATGTAAGCCAATTGCTCACAAAGGCAATTTTCCTCTTCAGAACGTCTGAACAGAAGATTTGACGCCATCATAATAGTTATTATCTAAGGGAATGAAATAGAGTTGAGTACAGTAGCTTAAACTCTTAAGAAATGTTCTGGCTGGACAGTTGAGGTTTCATTTTTCTTCTATGATATCTTTTTTTTTTTTTTTTTTGTCTTTTTGAGACAGGGTTTCACTATGCAGTTCAGGCTGGACTTGAACTCACTTTGTAGCCCAGGCTAGCCTTGAACTCGCAGCGATCCTCCTGCCTCAGCCTCCCAAGTGTTGGGATTACAGGCATGTGCCACCACCCCCGGCCCTCTTCTAAGATATTTTAAAATTTAAAAATAAAAAGGAATGGATATGTAGCTCAGTGCAAAGGCCCTAGGTTCATTCCCTGGTAACACACAAACCCATGTGTGTGTGCTTGCATGTGCATGCATCACATACACACACACACACACACACACACACACACACACACACACACACACGAAGTCCTAAAGAGTGATGACATTTGACTCAAAAACAAAGATATATAGGCATAGTAGTACACGCCTCTAATCTCAGCATTGGGCAGGAGGATCACCAAGTTTGAACCTGCCTGTTCAATTTAATGACTTAGTGAGATCTTGCCTCAAAATTTAAAAATAAATAAAACAGGATATGTAGCTCAGTGTGTCAGTGTGAAGGCCCTAGGTTCATTCCCCAATCTCTGTCTCTCTCACGAAAGATATAAACAGTAATAGTAAATGATGCATTTTATCAACAAAGTACAAGTAGAAAATCTTGATACTATTTTTGTAACTAAGAATAAAAACAAATTTCATAGCTTTTTTTTTTTTGTGGGTACCGGGGGTTGACCTCAGGACCTCGTGGGCCAGCAGACGCCCGTGCTGCTGAGCGATATCACCGGCTCTTTTCTCGTATGTGGGTTCCGGGAGTCGAACTCAGGCCCTCGCGCTTGCCAGGCAGGCGCTTACGCCGCTGAGCCATCTTACCAGTCCATCATAGCATTTTTAAAAAGCTAATGTGTTTATCAACATTATATTTATTTATTTATTTACTGTCTTTTTGAGACAGGGTCTCACTTTGCAGTTCAGGCTGGCCTTGAACTCACTTTGTAGCCCAGGCTGGCCTCTAACTTGAAGCGGTCCTCCTGCCTCAGCCTCCCGAGTGCTGGGATTACAGGCGTGCACCACCATGCCCAGCACAACATTATATTGAGATTTTAAAAGATTACAGTAATTTCTTCAGAAGTAACAGCATTCTGTGTATGAGAAAAGCTTGAATAAAAGTACCTGACATTAAATGCTAAGTATTATATCACAACATTAGGTCAAAGAATGCCCTAAATAATACATGATTTACCTCAGCAACTTCAGTGATAAGTACCCCAACTCCCGTGTAGTAAAATGGCAAGAGAATTACTGGGAGGAGAACAAGAGCTAAAACACCCAAGAGGGCAAGGACGAAATTGTGCCAGATACCTGAAAAGAGAGAAAAAAAAGTAGTTAAATTCAACAGAGCCAAATACACTCAAATAAAAGTTAAGATGAAATTAAAAAAAAAAAAAACCAAAAACAACATTCTTGCTGAACTGGGATATGGAATCCGAAATGGCATTCGAAAAAAGAGGTTGCAGGGCCGAGAATTAGCTCAGTGGCACAGCGCCTGCCTGGCAAGCATGAGGTCCTGAGTTTGATTCCCAGTAAAAGAAGAAAGAGGTTGCTTTAATTTTACAAATTAAAACTATTATGGAGAGTAATATTGGTAGAACAAATAGTTATGTAGCATGTTATAGAGTATAAAGCAAGAAACCATAAAGATACTGGGTCTTTCTTTTAGAAAAAGGTAAAAATTGACATTGCAAAATCCACTGATCTTTTTCATCATATATTTAACCTTTGCAGCTATGCAAAGGAAGACTTTCCTACCCCTAATATTATATAATTACTTTTTCTGTAGAGGAAGATGATCTTAAAGTTTGTTTTTACATTTATTCCCCATTTGGAATTTATTTTTTTGTATGGTGTGATTTATGAATGTAACTAACTTTATTCAAATGTTTGGCAATGCATTCTTTTCTCACTAAATTAAATATCACCTTTTAAACAGTACTACTTTTAATATTGGCTTGCTCTGCTTTCTACTCTTTCCTACTGGTAATATTATTCCAGTGACAAGTAAAGCAGTTGTAATTACTGGCAATAATATTTTAGTATTTAATTAAGTAAAAACTTTTATTTTGTTTACTTTGGTTATTTCCCCTTATTTCTTTCTGGGAAATTGAAGAATCATTTTGACAACCACCAAATATTACTCAAAGTAAGATTTCTAATGTCACTATAATAACTAGGGGTGAATCCATCATTTTACATTTCTGACATAGGAACATGGCATCTCAAAATCTATCACTAAAGATTGGTAGTTTTCTCTATATAGGCCCATATATTTATTGAAAAATGTTTACTTCTGGTTTATATGTCACATTACTTTCTGAATGGTATTTTCTTTCTTTCCATGACACTATGGGTATTTTAGATATATAGGAACACTACACTCATTTTTGTATGTTTACTTCATAATCAATTGTGAAATGAATTTTTCATTTAGGATTGCTTAAGCTTTAAATTCTTCTCCTGGATTTTACATTATTTGCTAATGATCATTTATCACCTCCAAAATTTATACCTCCTCCCCCTCCTCCATCTTTTGGTCTTATAGTAGTGGCTAGAAATTCCAGAATAATGTTAAATAGTTGTGATGGCACAGCATCTCTTGCTTTACAATTTTAATAAAAGAACAGCCAAGCAACAGCAGGGCTCAGATGGAATTGAGGCCCAAATTTTATTCTGGTTTACATTTCAAGTAGTACGACTTGGGTACAGTGGAAAAATCTGAGTATGCATGATCCAACACACAGAAGTAATTCTCTGGTCACCAGCTGACTTAATAGGGATAAAAATAATTTATTCTATAGCTTACTGTAATTACATCATTAGCATCATTTCTACAGTCACTAATGTTTTTGCCTTTTACCCCTTAATAAACTTGCAACTAGCTGAGATAAATAAGAACAGGGTTTTCAATATTTAAGAAGGATTTTAAAAATTTAAGTGTGGAGCCAGAATGGTCAAATTATATCTTTACTATTTAGGGATTTTTAGCAATAAAGGATAGTTTGTGGGTTTTGTGTTGCTTTTGTGTGTGTGTGTGTGTGTGTATGTGCTGGGGCTAGAACCCAGGGCCTCGCATCTGCACACATGTAAGGCTAGTGCTCTACCACTGAGTTATACCCCTAAACGGAGAATTTACACTTTACTTGGGATTGGATAGCAGGTACTGTTTAATCCCTCTTCTAAAAAATAATTTTGAGCTGGGCATGGTGCCACACACCCGTAATCCCAGCACAATAGGAGGCTGAGGCAGGAGGATCACCGTGACTTTGAAGCCATCCTGGGCTACATAGTGAGCTGAAGGCCAGCCTGAATTACATAGCCAGTCCCTGTCTCAAAAAAGAAACAAAAAATTTTGTTTGGCTGTGCTGGGGATCAAACCCAAGCCTCGCACATGCTAGGCAAGTGCTCTCTCACTGAGGTAGACCTCCAACCTGAGAATTTACTCTCCACTTGGGACTGGATAACAGGTAGTTTAATCTCCCTTTTAAAAGTTCTTTATTTTATTACCGGGCGTGGTGGTGCACACCTGTAATCCCAGCACTGGGGGGAGGCTGAGGCAGGAGGATTGCTGCGAGTTCAAGGCCAGCCCGGACTACAAAGTGAGTTCAAGGCCTGCCTGAACTGCATAATGAAACCCTGTCTCAAAAAAGACAAAAAAAAAATCTTTATTTATTTATTTATTTTTTTGTGGGACCGGGGGGTCGACCTCAGGACCTCGCGCGCCAACAGGCACCCGTGCCGCTGAGCGATATCACCGGCCCCTTTTTCGTATGTGGGATCCGGGAGTCGAACTTGGGCCCTCGCGCTTGCAAGGCAGGCGCTTATGCCGCTGAGCCATCTCACCGGCCCCTATTTATTTATTTAGTTTTTGGCTGTGCTAGGGATTGAACCCTGGGCCTCGCACATGCTGGGCAAGTGCTCTACCAATACACTATATCTTAAGCCTCTAAAAATTCTTTATACTTTTATTCAAAATTTAAGAGCTTTCATTTATAGTGCGCTCATGAAGTATCCCATCTCACCCTTCTTCCTCACCAAATTTCACATAGATGGCTACTGGATTTTTCTTTTCAAAATTAGTACGTATTTCACTGCTTAAAAAACAAATATTGCATATAAAACTCTTTAAAAGCAGTAGCATTATATTCTTTAGCAGACTAACATAAATGAAACCCTGGACTTTTTTTTTTTTTCAGTTTTTTGAGACAGGGTCTCTCTATGCAGTTCAGGGTGGCATCGAACTCATGGTGATCCTCCTGCCTCAGCCTCCAGTGCTGGGATTTCAGGCGTGCGCCACCACGCCCGCTGTACCATGGTCTTTTTAACATAGAAGTGGGAGGACATTTTTGAAGTAGAAATGATAACGCTCCTAAATTTAAAACTAATAAATTAGGCTCGCTCGCGCTCTCTCTCTCCCTCCCTAGTGCTCTTTCCCCTCCCCCTTCTGCAATGTATGCATATTGCAAACTTCGGAGAACATGTTTCCCATGTCTGCTTCCACTCTGATAACAGCACCAGGGCAAGCTCACAGCTCAACAAATATTCAGCAGGGAAAGAAATTGCCTTCTCTGCAATCCCTAACCTTTGAATTTGCTCTCTATTGGCTGCAGGCTAAGCCGAACCTCTCTTAACTCCCACCTTCCCTCCCGCCTGGAAGAGGGGCAGGGAAGGGAAAAGCTACTCCATTTTCTATTAGGCTGGTGATCACACTAGGGCAGGGGGTGATGGCCTAGGTGAGATCTGAAAACAGGACTAGGGTGGTTCATTCTATGTCAATTAATCAGCTCTTAGGCGGTGTGTGTGGACCCAGTCATTGGTGGGGACATAGACTTTCTTTGGAACTTATTTTATTTTAATTTATTTTAATTTTATTTATTTATTTAGTACATGAAATCGAGCTCATGATCTCACACTTGCCAGGCAGGCACTGTGCCGCTGAGCTATATCCCTGGGCTCATTTTGGTACTAATTTTGGATCTTAGGTGCTAATTCTAACAGTAAAAGAAGGAAAACAATTCCACTTAGTACCTTTTGATGGCGGTGATGGTACATACTGGGGACTGAATCCAAGGTCTTCACAGCAAGCTACATCCCCAGTGCTTTTTTATTGTTATTTTTTTATTTTTTTATTTTAAAGAGAAGAAAAAACAAATCAAAAAGGAACAAATTTTCAAAACAACATAATAGGGGGCCGGTGAGATGGCTCAGCAGCTTAAGCGCCTGCCCGGCAAGCGCGAGGGCCCGAGTTCAACTCCCGGAACGCACATACGAAAAAGGGGCCGGTGATATCGCTCAGCGGCACGGGCGCCTGCTGGCGCGCGAGGTCCTGAGGTCGACCCTCGGTACCCACAAAAATAAATAAATAAATAAATAAATAAATAAATAAATAAATAAATAAAACAACATAATAGGAGGGTAACAATGGTTAATGCATTACGTATTGTTATCTTTAAGTTAGTTATTCAGGGCACCAGATATTAGCATTCAATTGTCCAAACATTATTGGCACAAACCTTACTCTTCAATGAACTAAGTAAAATTGGTAGTGTATCTATCTTAACCATCTTATATAAATATACAATTTTTTTTCCTTTCCCTTCTTTCTTTTCCCTATTTTCCCATCCCAGTCTCTCTTTCCTTTTGACCAGTTTCTTTTTGATTCACCGTGTCTATTGTACATTTTGGATCTTATTTACTCTTTCAGTTTCTCATACTAGAGAGACAATACGATGCTTACACATGTGCGTCTGGTTTATTTCACTTATGAGTATTTTCTCGAGTTGCATCCATTTACCTATAAAAGTCTCCAGTTTATCCTTCTTTATGTGTGAATAGTACTCCATTGTATAAAAATACCACATCTTTCTTATCCATTCCTCAGTTGATGGGCATTTGGGTTGTTTCCAAGATCTGGCTATTACAAATTGTGCTGCTATAAACATGGGTGCACATATATCGCTGTGGTACGATGTTTTTAATTCTTCTGGGAAGATACCCAGAAGGGGAATAGCTGGGTCAAATGGGACCTCCAACCCTAGTTTTTTGAGGAATCTCCACACTGATTTCCACAGTGGCTGTACCAGTCGACACTCCCACCAACAGTGAAGAAGGGTTCCTTTTTCCCCACAGCCCCTCCAGCATTTGTTATTAGTTGATTTCTTGATAATAGCCATTCTTTCTGGGGTGAGATGGTATCTCAGTGTTGTTTTAATTTGCATCTCTCGAATGACTAGTGATGTTGCACATTTCTTTGTATATTTATTTGCCATTTGTATTTCTTCATCTGAGAAGTGTGTATTGATCTCAGATGCCCATTTTTGGACTGGGTCTTTAAATTTGGGAGGTCTGATTTTTTTGAGTTCTTTGTATGTTCTCGATAGTAATCCTTTGTCTGAGGAACAGCTGGCAAACATTTTTCCCAGGTTGTGGGTTGTCTCTTCACTCTGTTGGTGGTTTCTCTTGCTGTGCAAAAGCTTTTTATTTTTATTTATTTATTTATTTTATTTTTATTTTTATTTTTTTTTTTAAAGAGAAGAAAAAAAACAAAACAAATCAAAAGAAGAACAAATTTTCAAACCAACATAATAGGAGGGTAACAATGGTTAATACATTACGTATTACTATCTTTAAGTTAGTTTTTCAGGACACCAGACATTAGCATTCAATTGTCCAAACATTATTGGCACAAACCTTACTCTTCAATGAACTAAGTAAAAATGGTAGTGTATCTATCTTAACCATCTTATATATATATATACAATTGTTTTTTTCCCTTTCCCTTCTTTCTTTTCCCTATTCCAGTCTCTCTTTCCTTTTGACCAGTTTCTTTTTGATTCACCATATCTATTGTACATTTTGGATCCCATTTACTCCTTCAGTTTCTCATACTAGAGAGATAATACGATGCTTACACATGTGCTTCTGGTTTATTTCACTTATGAGTATTTTCTCGAGTTGCATCCATTTACCTATAAAAGTCTCCAGTTTATCCTTCTTTATGGCTGAATAGTACTCCATTGTATAAAAATACCACATCTTTCTTATCCATTCCTCAGTTGATGGGCATTTGGGTTGTTTCCAAGATCTGGCTATTACAAATTGTGCTGCTATAAACATGGGTGCACATATATCGCTGTGGTACGATGTTTTTAATTCTTCTGGGAAGATGCCCAGAAGGGGAATAGCTGGGTCAAATGGGACCTCCAACCCTAGTTTTCTGAGGAATCTCCACACTGACTTCCACAGTGGCTGTACCAGTTGACACTCCCACCAACAGTGAAGAAGGGTTCCTTTTTCCCCACAGCCCCTCCAGCATTTGTTATTAGTTGATTTCTTAATAGTAGCCATTCTTTCTGGGGTGAGATGGTATCTCAGTGTTGTTTTAATTTGCATCTCTCGAATGACTAGTGATGTTGCACATTTTTTTGTATATTTATTTGCCATTAGTATTTCTTCATCTGAGAAATGTGTATTCATCTCAGATGCCCATTTTTGGAGTGGGTCTTTAAATTTGGGAGGTCTGATTTTTTTGAGTTCTTTATATGTTCTCGATAGTAATCCTTTGTCTGAGGAACAGCTGGCAAACATTTTTTCCCACATTGTGGGTTGTCTCTTCACTCTGTTGGTGGTTTCTCTTGCTGTGCAAAAGCTTTTTAATAAGACGAGATCCCAGTTATTGATTCTTTGGGATAGTTCCCGTGCGGTTGAGGTTTTATTCATAAAGTCTTTGCCTACACCAATGTCTTCAAGGAATTTACCTATCCTACCTTCCAGCAGATTTAATGTTTCTGTTTTAATATTTAGATCTCTGATCCATTTTGAATTTAGTTTAGTGCATGGTGAAAGATATGGGTCTAGTTTTAATCTTCGGCATGTGTAGAGCCAGTTTTTCCAGCACCATTTATTAAAGAGGCTATCTTTCTTCCAGTGACTGTGTTTGGCACCTTTGTCAAAGATAAGGTGGCTTAGTATGTCTGGGGTTGTTTCAGCATCTTCTAATCTGTTCCATTGATCTTCAGGTCTGTTTTTTTATTTTTTTTATTTTTTTGCAACAGGATCTCACTAAATTTTCCAGGCTGGGCTCTAATTTGCAATTCTTCTACTTCAGACTCACAGAGTACGGGATTACGGACGTGTGCCACCACATCCAGCTCCAGTTAGTATATTTTTAACCAAAACTTGAAAAAAATCTTAAAACTGCTTAAGTAGCTTTAAAAAATTACAAAAAGAATACACTGACTAAAAAATCCAAACAGTATAGGAGTAATAAAAAGTAAAAATGATCTTTCCTAAATACCACTTTCTAACCACGAGCCCCACGACTCACAGAAAATCTGTTACTATTTTTTGTTTATCACTCCAGAAACTTTCTCTGCCCGCACCAGCAAGAATAAGTATATATACACATGCTATTATTTATTCTGGAGTACAAAACAGCAAGTTTTCTAATAACTTTTTTCCTAATAACTCTTGGAAGATATTTAAGAACAGTTTTTGAGATGGCTCAGCGGCTTAAGCGCCTGCCCGGCAAGCGCGAGGGCCCGAGTTCGACTCCCGGAACCCACATACGAAAAAGGGGCCGGTGATATCGCTCAGCGGCACAGGCGCCTGCTGGTGCGCGAGGTCCTGAGGTCGACCCCCCGGTACCCACAAAAAAAAAAGAAAAAAAAAAGAAAAAGAACAGTTTTAAAGGGCTTTTAACATGATTATCCATCTTAAAAATTGTATTTTTAAAAACATATTTCAGTTACTGAAGAAAAAACATGGTGTGTGTATTGCTTCATGTGTGCACATGTGTGTCTGAAAATGCATACAGAAACACATAATAAAAGGCTTTTCAAGAGACAAGTGTAGGGCTGCTGAGATAGCTCAGTGGCATAAACGCCTGCCTGTCATGTGCAAGGTCCTGAGTTTGACTCCCGGTACCCACATAAAGGAAAAAAAGGGCCAGTGATATTGCTTAGTGGCACAAGCGCCTGCTGGCAAGTGCGAGGTCCTGAGTTCGACTCCCAGTACTCATATTAAAAAAAAAAGATACAAGTGTATACTTTTTTTGTGTGTGTGTGTGTTGCTGGGGATCAAACCCAGGGCTTTGAACATGCTCTATCACTGAGGTACATCCCTAGCCAGTAAATATATATTTGTGTGTGGAGGTGGGAATGGAAATCAAGGCCTTGTGCATGTTAGGCAAGCACTCTACCACTGAGGTGCACCAGCGGCACTGAGGTGCACCAGCGGCCCTGTTTTAGACTGTAAACTTTTTTTCCCTCATAACAATTATATTCTATGCTGTGGCAGAGATGGTAATATGAACTCAGAGGTGTGTTGCAGCCTGCTCCTATCAGCTTTCCAGAGTCAATAGTGTATACCTCCTAATTTTTCGAACTGTGGGCTACAACTTGAAATTGGCCATGATGGGAGCATTTCATACCAGAAACTAGATCCAGAAGATGCTAATAACAGAGCTGCTCACTATACCTTCTAGAACCAGGTGTTGAAACATTCACTGGCATGCCACTAGGTAACCCCTCCTCCCATACCTAGTCTTTTTTTTTTTTTCTAGAGCAGTTTTTTTGCATGGGGGAGTACTGTGAGCACCAGGATTTGAGTGGAAATGATGTGGACCACCCTGCCCTATGTGTGGAATCCAGTGGTTATGATGGAGCTAGGCTTGAGATTGTAGCATAGAAGCTGCATGTTAGGAGTAGCAAAGCTAACAACAGAGAGCCCAAGAACCTCCCAAATCACAGAATTATCAACATTGAGCTATTTACATTTGAAATATTCTGACGCCACTTTTTAGTTATCAGAAGTTAGATACCTAGCTAATATGTTCCATGTACCATATTCACAGTGTAAAAAAAATTTTAGAAGTGTGCTAAGTTGATAAATTACAGAAATATCCAGAGTAAGATGGTCCAGGACTTAGTGGAAAAATAATCTTTTCTACTACACACAAATATATTTTTAAAACACCAAAGGTATTATTTATTATGTCATATCTTAAACATTTTTCCATATTTGTACAGTCATATCAATCCCATTTCATATATATTTGCTACACAGTAATCCATCACATAAACATATTAATTTATTTGATTCCTTATTAATAATCACTTAGGCTACTTTAACCTGTTTATACAATGATGGAATAAACAGATTTGCTTTTGTTGTTATGGATCTATTTAATTATGAATCTGAAAGGGAATTTTACCTAGAAATGGAATTATTGGGACAAAAAAGCATGTGCATTAATATTGATCTCCAAGAAGTTTACATTGTGTTCTCATAATTTATGTTTCCCTTCCCTCTGAACAATACTGAATTTGATAGTCTGCGGTGTGAAAAGTGAAATGCCACTGTCTTCATTTTTAGTACTTTACTTATGAATGAGTTTGCACATTTTATAAGGTTATTTGTATTTCTCTTGTCTGAAAGTCACCTATTTCTATCAAATTGCCTGTTTATATCTTTGGTCATTTTTTGACTAGCCTTTTTTTTTTTTTTTTTGAGACAGGGTCTTACTATGTAGCCCAGGCTGGCCTCGAACTCGCAGCAAGAGAAGGTCTCACTATGAAGTCCTGGCTGGCCTTAAACTCACTATGTAGCCCAGGCTGGCCTTGAACTCATGGCAAGACAATGTCTCACTATATAGTCCTGGATGGCCTTGAACTCACTAAGTAGACCAGGCTGGCCTCAATCTCGTGGTGAGACAGGGTCTTACTATGTAGTTCAGGCTGGCCTTGAACTCATTATGCAGCCTCAAACTTGTGGCCATCCTCCTGCCTCAGCCTCCTGAGTGCTGGGATTACAGGCATGCAGCACCAGCCCGGCTAGCCTGTCTTAAAAAAAAAAACAAAAACTAATTTGCACATACTATTACTTATATGCATTGAGGTATTTAGTCCTTTGTAACTGATATTATAATTTTCTTCCCTAAGTTTGTTCGGCTTTCTTTTACCACATAGGTAAAATTTTGATAAGGGTCAAATGGCTCCTTTGTAGCAAGATTATAAAAAAGATTCATATGCAAAACTTGTACTGCTTTCATAGTTTAACACAATTCAAAGTCCAAAACTTCACTCAGTTACTCAATTCAACATGCATTAGAATACATTCTAGGGCTGGTGAGATGGCTCAGCGTTGTAAGCACCTGCCTGGCAAGCGCGAAGGCCCGAGTTCGACTCCCAGAACCCACATACGAAAAAAGGGCCGGTGATATTGCTCAGCAGCACGGGCGCCTGCCGGTGCGCGAGGTCCTGAGGTCGATCCCCGGTATTCACAAAAAAAAAAAAAAAAAAAGAATATATTCTACTAAAACTAATTCAGAATACTACTCCCTAACTCCCCCTGCCCCCCGAGGTGCTAATCATAGAACAAGGCAAGAACAAAGGAACGGAGAGAACAAAGGTGAGGGCAAAGAGGAGTGTTGAGTCCTTGGCTCTCTGAGTAGTCTCCTATTTTTCACCAGGCGGGCAGCTAGTACCAGATCACCAGCCAATATTGTGAATTTGACCATGAAGGCTAAGTGGCAATGGGGGCTGTGGAGCCCACACATTACCTTCATCTAAACAACCTCTTGTCCATTATGATGCATTTATAAATACACCTCTACAATGTTTTTACTTTCCCTAGAGGAGGACTTTATTTTTTTTTTTTTTTGAGACAGTTTCACTATGTAGTTCAGGCTGGCCTTGAACTCACTATGTAGCCCAGGCTGGCCTCGAACTTGTGGTGATCCTCCTGCCTCAGCCTCCAGAGTGCTGGGATTACAGGTGTATGCCACCACACCCGGCTTTTTTTTTTTTTTTTTTTTTTGAGACAGGGTCTCAGTCCAGGCTGGCCTTGAACTCACTATGTAGCCCAGGCTGGCCTCGAACTTGTGGTGATCCTCCTGCCTCAGCCTCCCGAGTGCTGGGATTACAGGTGTACGCCACCACACCCAGCTTTTTTTTTTTTTCTTTTGAGACAGGGTCTCAGTCCAGGTTGGCCTTGAACTATGTAGCCCAGGCTTGCCTTGAACTTAAGGCGATCCTCCTGCCTCATCCTGCCGAGTGCTGGGATTACAGGTGTGCACCATCACACCTAGAGGAGGACTTAACACTGGCACTATTGGCATTTTGGCCAGATAACCATTTGCTGTAGAGGACTGGCCTGTGTACTATAGGATGTTTGGCATTCTTCACCTCTACTCACCAGATGACAGTAACACTCTCTCCCTTTCTTCTATCACTATTATATTTATACAGGTAAACTACTATTGGGGGTGTGCTGGTGATGAAACCCAGGGCCTTGCACATGCATGCAACTGCTCTATCACTGAACTACATCCCCAGCCTCAGAGCTACTTCTTTAAAACAGCCTATTTTTTTTTTGCGTTTTCCACTGCACTACAGATGTACACCACAGATGTTTAAAGTTACTATATATGCAATACATTCTGAAACTAGTCTTTCTCTTTATCACTGAACAGGCAAATAAATTACACTCAACATCTAGTAGTATTTTTTGGAAAATGACCAAAATAGGTTTAAATTGACTATTAAATAATCTAATAGTCAATACTGCATAATTGAATACAACTAAAAGATAGTTATATAAAATGTGTTAACATTAAACAATACAGCCAAAATTAAGGTATTATATAAAGCCTATATAACTTTTCTTTAGAAAGAAAATATGTTTGCATATAACTGTTCGTTCTTTTTAAAGAAAACCTTTCCCAATAATACTCATGCACTTCCAGAAAAACCACATATGTAATTGCTAAGCATATTCCTAAAAGTTGAAAAGTATAAACATGAACATTTGTAAAAGACCTTTTTTTTGCGGTGCTGGAGATTAAATGGAAAAATACAAATTTTTAAAAAACTGTAAGCAACAAGTGAACTTCACATTTATAAGGATGTAAAAAGTCCCATTATTTACCTGTTGAAACCTAAGTTCACAAAACACCATTATACAACAAGAAATGGCATCTTAACAATATTATCCTATACAAAGGCTTATTATTTTTAAGCTCTTTTTAACTGTTCTAGCATAACATAAACATAACCCTTAGAAATTTTTAAGATTCATTAAAAAATTTTCTTAGAAACAATATGCAAACATTAAGTTTGCATAGGGAGATTTTTTCAAATGGGAAGAAGAACAAGAGATGGAGATGGGAAGGAAGGGAAAAAAGATTAAAAAAAGATAATTGAAGAAAAAAAGGAAATAAAGAGCTTCTTCAAATGGGGTCAAGAGTTGGAGGGAACAGGGAGGGATGGGAGGAGATGGTGACAAAACAGAACTATGTACATGTACAAACTCCTTATGAAAAACGTAATCATGTGCTGCAAGCATGCACTAATAAAAATAAACAATATACGAACAATAGGCATAATTATTCCCAACCACACTACCAGAAGATACTTTTCAAGTTTGAGAAGGATCTTCCCTTTTTACTGGGATGTTCTTCTTCTTAGCGTGTGCTAAGATATGCGATTTCAGGTTAGTTGACTGAGCAAACTTCCTGTTACAACCATTGAAAGGGCAAGCGAAAGGCCTGTCTCCTGTATGTATTCGCACATGAGTGCGCAAATTGAAATCCAGGGAAAAGCGTTTCCCGCAGCCTTCAAAGACGCACTGGAAGGGCTTCTCTCCAGTATGAACCAGCTGATGTCGTTTTAGTTTTGAGTTCTCAAGAAAAGCTTTGCCACATTCCGCACAGATGTGGATTCTGGGACCATGGGTGTGCAGATGTTTTTTCATAGCGCAGTTATCCTTGAACATCTTTTTGCAGCCTTCTTTACGGCAAGCTACAGTTCTTGGAGCATCATCCTTTGGTTTTTTGCGCTTCATTCTTATAAATTCTGCCAATTGTCTGGGATCGGAGAGGTCGATGCCAGGTATTCCTTCAGGAGGAATTTTCTTCCCAGTCAAGTATTCAGTATAATCAGGAGGCGAACTTTCATTCTGTCTGTCAACCTCTGTCTCGAGCTCTCTTTCATCGCTCAAGGATGACAAGATGCCAGGGAACATCTCCGCGAGGGTTTGGCTCTGTACCTGTTGCTGCTCCCAGTTCTCACTGCTCAACTCAGAGCTGCTGCCTCCCACCCCGGACTCACCGCTGCTGTCCTTGACTCTGCGCTTCTTGCCGCGGCTGCCGCCCTTTGTGCCGCGATCGGAGGACGACGATGCGGCAGAGGATGGCAAAGAGACGGGAGTCGACTGGAAGTAATTGTTTTCACTGTTGACTGGGGAGATCATCTGGCTCTGGAACTCACTGCTGACTTGCTGGCTGTCTAGGTTGAAATAGTCCACCACCTCCTCTTCGGTTTGCACCATGTTCAATTCCTGGTCCTGGTCACCAGAGCTATCGGTGACGACTTGTGGCAGTGCAAACAGAGGCGGGTAATCATAGCCACCGTGGACCCAACTGTTGCTGGTATCCTGGAATAAGATGGTTTGCACCCCCACGGTGTCCTCAGGAGTAGCCTCCACATCTACCTGTTGCAGTTCCAGGAATTCTTCAGGCAACTCCGAATCTTCCGTGAGGTAAAGAATGTCGTCTGAGGCCATGACTGACACCTTTGCAGTGGTCTTGACTTCTGGCAGCAGGTAGGTGGTCAGAAGGCCTTGGAGAAGAAAGACTGAGAGGAGAAAAGCTCCAACTCCACACAAAAGCGTGGGCTTGAGAAAGCCCGTGCTTCTGGAACGCTCGAGCTCGAGAAAGTTGTGGGCAAACGTGGCGGAAGAAGCAAGTGCTTCTGGGAGACCAGACGCATGCGCCAGGGCTCCTCACGCAAGTGCCCGGGCACGTCACGCATGCGCCTGGGCACCTCACGCAAGTGCCCGGGCACTTCACGCATGCGTCTGGGCAAGTCACACAAGTGCCTGGGCACCTCAAGCATGCGCCTGGGCACCTCACTCAAGTGCTTTCTGCCGCCCAGCAGAGTGCGTTCAGGATGCATACTCACGCCTGTACTCACGTGCTGTCGTGCTTGCTGTGCTTGAGATAAACCACTCTGTGCACCACCTAGCTGGTTGTTGACTGAATATTAATTTCACAACCAGTTTCTTTACTCAAATTTTTTGTATTTCACCCCCAACCAGGCTTATAATAGTATCTGAAAAAAAGGCTATGCCTTTTTAATATTTACACTTATTTTCTCTTATTTAATTGCACTGATCCATGTTTACAGACCAACATTTAATATCGGTAATAGCTGACAGCGGGATTATTTATCTTACCCCTTTACAGGAATGCTACTAAATGTTATACCATTATGAGATACCCAGCTATCCCTACTTTTACTAACGATTTGTTCAAAACCATTAATGGATGTTTAAATTTGTTAAATACTGTCTCATATTCTGAGATGAGGATTTTTTTTTCCCTAATGGCAAATATTTACCACATTCAAATAGATTTCCCAATATTAAGCTATCCTTACATTGTTGAGCTACACCACGTCTCTGCAGGTTTTTTGTGCTTTAACACAAAAGATGTATCAGTGTCATATTGACTTTAAAAAATCTTATCTAGGCACGATAGCGCTGGCCTGTAATCTCAGCACTCTGGGAGGTAAAGTTAGGAGGATCCAAAGTTTGAGCTCAGCCTAGGTAACTTAGAGAATTAACAAGACCCTGTCTCAATAAATAAACGAATGAATGAATGAATGAATAAATAAATAAATAAATAAATAAGGCTGGGGATGTAGTTCAGTGTAACGGCCCTGGCTTCAAGTCCTAGTACCGGGAAAAAAAAAAAATCTTAGTTTCCTTCTCCATGCTATCTGGAAGGTTATGCCAAAGTGGAATTTTTTTTTTTTTTTTGAGACAGTCTTGCTATATAGTTCAGGCTGGCCTCGAACTCATGGTGATCTTTCTGCCTCAGCCTTCCGAGTGCTGGGATAACAGGCGTGAGCCATCATGTCCAGCTTAAATTGTAATTTAAAAGAACATATTTTCATTCAAGATTTGAAAGAATTCTACCTATGAAAATTTCACAGGCATTATTCATCAATTTTCTTTATTTTTCCAATTGCAATTATTGGCCTAGATTTTTTTTTCTTATTTCCCGCATCGTAATTATTGGCCTAGTTAGTTAGCTTTCTTCTTATTTTTCCCATTGTAATTACTGACTTAGTTAGATTTTTTTTCCCATCTCCTCTGGAGTTAATTTCAGTTTTTTTTTTTTTTAATACTCAGGTTTTTGAAATTTTGTTTTGCAGAGATGATCAAGAAACGCTTAAAATTGTTTTAATTTTCTCTATCAGTTGTTACTCCCCAATCTGATAGCTAATCTTGTCCACAGATGCTTCCTCCCACTGTTCAATCTTTTTTTCCTTCAAAGAACTCTTGGATTTAACAGTTCTACTTTGCTTTTCCTTAATTTATCATTTTCTGCCTATATCTTTATTACTTCATTATTTCTTGACTATTTTATTTTGGAGACAGGGTTTTGCTATGTAGTTTAGGCTTGCCTTGAATTCACTACGTAGCCCAGGCTGGCCTCGAACTCACAGCCATCCTCCTGCCTCAGCTTACCGAGTACTGGGATTACAGGTATGCCTCCATGCCCAGCTACTTAACTATCTTACAGTTCTTTTCATATTTCTTAAATTTCATATTTCTTAACTGATTCATTTCCATTTCTAATTGCACAGTAAGTGCCTAAGGCAGTGAATTTTTCTTTTAGCAAAAACTTTTATTTTATTTTATTTTTTTTTTTTTTTTGTGGGTACCGGGGGTCGACCTCAGGACCTCGCGCGCCAGCAGGCGCCCGTGATGCTGAGCGATATCACCGGCCCCTTTTTCGTATGTGGGTTCCGGGAGTCGAACTCGGGCCCTCGCGCTTGCCGGGCAGGCGCTTAAGCCGCTGAGCCATCTCACCGGCCCTTTTTTTTTTTTATTTTAAAGAGAAAAAATAGAACAAAATTTCAAAACAAGATAATAGGAGGGTAACAATTAGCAAAACTTTTTATGTAAATTCTTCCAGTAAAATGATATTATCTTTTTTTTTTTGTGGGTACCGGGGGGTCGACCTCAGGACCTCGCGCGCCAGGAGGCGCCCATGCCGCTGAGCGATATCACCGGCCCCTTTTTCGTATGTGGGTTCTGGGAGTCGAACTCGGGCCCTTGCGCTTGCCGGGCAGGCGCTTAAGCCGCTGAGCCATCTCACCGGCCCGATGTTATCTTTTTTAAATATACTGCAATGACAGTTTTAAATTAAATTCATCCAAGGGGTTATTAAGATAAATTTCTAAATTTTAGGTAGTTTCTACTTAGGTTCCCACTATTACTCTTGGTAATTTATTGAGGCTTTCTCTATGAACTAATACATGCTCATTTTTTGTGAGTTTCATGGGCACTTGAAACTGTTTTCTGTATTCATAGCATAGAGTTTGACTTAACTATTTTTACTTTACTAACTACAGCTTCTGTGGCCTGACTTTGTGCTTATCTTCCATGTTTTGAGAGACAAGTACCTTTGTTAAATTTGTTTCTGCTTGAACTTTTTCCACTTTTGTGTTTTGATGCCTTTTTTATTTGATGCAAGTAATATTCAGAACCATTACATTTTAATGATAGCTCACATTCCTTATTAAGTGACTCCCCAGGTCTAACTTACTGCTTTTTATTATTATTCCTTTTTTCATGGTATATTCTGCTCATCATTTTACTTTCCATCTTTTTGAGCATTTTTTAGATGGATTTCTTTTACACATCACAAATTTAGGATGTTTTTAATCCAAACTTAAGGGCATTTTTCTTTTTACTCTTTTATAGTGCTGGGGATAAAACCTAGGGCCTCAGGAATGCTAGGCAAGCACTCTACCACTCAGCTACACCCCCAGCCCAGCATTTTTTTTAATAGAAGAGCTTATCTCATTTATATACTTTGACCAAATAAAATGCCTCTTAGTCTTTTAGGTTTGTTATCTTCTTTTATTCTTGCTTTAAGATCTGTTTCTCTGGTCTGTCTCAAGTTTTCCTCTGATAACCTGGAAGGTTTATATGTTTTTAGATCTTGTAGTGTTTATATATAAATAATATACTCAAGCCTCTATTCCTGATATATCAACTTCAGATAGACTTTCTATTAAGTGGAAGAAATTAGTACTTAGACTTCTTGGTTTTACTTTTTTTTTTTTTTTTTTTTGTGGGTACCGGGGGAACGACCTCAGGACCTCGCGCGCCAACAGGCACCCGTACCTCTGAGCGATATCACCGGCCCCTTTTTCGTATGTGGGTTCCGGGAGTCGAACTCGGGCCCTCGCGCTTGCAAGGCAGGCGCTTACGCCGCTGAGCCATCTCACCGGCCCCTTGGTTTTACTTTTTCCACCTCCAGTTTTTTGGTTAGTGTCTTATACTCAAGTATGTTCAAGAATTCTAATTCCACACTTCCTTAGCCTAAGTCAGTAATGGTGAACCTTTTAGAGATTTCAATGATACAAATAGCCCACTGTGGCATGCATGCCATAAGTTCACCACCATTGGCCTAAGTTATTCCATTGAAAGAGATGCAGGGTTGTGATAGATTTGTCTTGTATCAATTAGGTCAGATAGATCTGTGTTTCCCAACATTTCTTCTGTACATAGCTATATATCTTCAAGTAATTCTGTTTCTCTGAATGAACTCTGACAATGCCAGAGTTCACTACTCATCCCTGCATACCATCTCTTTTCCATTCCTGAATTAGTTTGTTTTACCTCTTGGTTGATTTTTTTTTATATTCTCCCTTGATTTGAGCAAATTTCCTTATATTTCAGCTGAGCTGATGTTCTCCATAGTTTGTAGTTTCAGTTTTTGGTAATTTTTTTGCTTCAGTAAGAACAAAGTTTTTTCTTCTCTGTTATTTTTTAAAATTTATGTTGTTTTTTGTTTGTTTTAAAGAAGATATTGGTATGTAAATTGTTTTACTATATATACTACTTTTGAGGGAGTCTACTAACCAAAAGATAATTTTTTTATGTAAGTACTTTCCATAAAAACACTAATCACAGAAAACCAAAACCACAGATAAACATTTAAAAAAAATCTGTTACCTGCACAAAATATCCTTAGCTGCTGGACTGGTGATATAAGTTGTAAATGGGTGGTGAACAGATCAACAAATGCTCCAGGATATATAATGAAGAGAAAAATCCCAAAGCCATTAAATCGAACTTGTTCCCTAAGAAATCACACAAGAAAAAGGAATTTACTAATGCTATTGCATTTGTCAAATTAATAACGTAGGTAATCTTAAAATTCATTGTAATTCAAATTCTTGCTTAAGAAAGTCTCCCTGAATAATTAATATATAAATTTATAATTTTATAATAGTGTTATACAGATTTGATTATTTGTGAAATTAAATTTTATAAAATAAGGCTAAGGCCATTCTGAAATACTTATAACTTTAAAATTTAAGAAGCCAACATGCTGAACAAATAACTGAAATTAGTCACATATATAAAGTAATTGTTAATAATTCTAGGTGAATCTAAACGATAAATATTTTTATGGTTTACTATGAACTATTTTCAGAGAAGGACACAGGAGAATATATAATTCAAGTGAATTATCTAAATTCTATTTGTCTTAGCTATTATGAATAATGGTGAGGATTTAGCTAAGGGTAGTCCTGTTGAACTAACATTAAGATAAGTATATTTTAAAACATATAATGCTCAGATTATCCTTAATAGAACTATTGTATCATTTCATTTTCTAAAAATGTACATTATATTTAATAGTATCATAAGACCAAACAGCTACTCTAAAAAAAAGCATCACCTTAATATACTATGTTGTCTATATTAAATCTACAAGACAACTATATAATCTATTTTTTGTTCGCAATGGGGATTTTATTAAAAATTACCTATTATTCCATAAATATATTGTAAATTATTAAACCTGTTAATATCAGTACTGCTATATGTAAAACCTTAAAAGCTAAAAATATAGAAGCAAAGGTGAAGGGAATTTGAAAAAAAAAAAAGGCAGCCTCCCCTTTCAATCACTACTGTGCACTCCTATGTAAACAGTATATGTGCAGTCAAAATGAGGTTTTACTGCCAGTCAATAGACTCTTGTTCATAAGAACTGGAAAGTAATAAGAAGCAATTAAACTCTCTCCTCTAAAACAGTGGTTCTCCTTTTCTCCAGTCCATACACTGGAAGGATAAAACACATTCCTGTGAGCATGCTTCTGATTACTGCAGTAGTTATCAATGGGATGGCAGGAAGAGTTGTGACATGCTCCCTTTCCATCATGATTTTATAAGTTTCATAGGCTTTTAAGTGCTCAGGTATAATTTAGAATGATACATTTGGGTTGTCAAGACCACCAAGAGGACATGACACTCAATGCAAGTCCTAGGTCTCATCCTCTTCTATTTGTTACTAGGTAGGCTATGATAATTGTTAAACCCAGTGCTTTAGTTTTCTTGCTCTAGCCAGTATAGGACATGAACAGAAGCAGGAAATTATTTCAGCTGATAGGCTGAAAAAAAGTACTAAGGTACAAAGGAGAGGGGGTTGAGTATGGTGGATATTATTCCAACCCAATGATGAACAGAAAGATTAGCTTTCAAGGTTGGATAAAGTGTTGAAGCACCATGAAGGTATAACCATACTGGTGAAAGGCAAAGGACAGAAATACTCAGATTGGGCCGGTGAGATGGCTCAGCGGCTTAAGCGCCTGCCTGGCAAGCGCGTGGGCCCGAGTTCGACTCCCGGAACCCACATACAAAAAAGGGGCCGGTGATATCGCTCAGTGGCACGGGTGCCTGCTGGCGTGCGAGGTCCTGAGGTCGACCCCTGGTACCCACAAAAAAAAAAAAAAAAAAAAAGAAAAGAAATACTCAGATTGGAGAAGTGTACATGGTTAATTCAGCATATTCTCCAAAACATTAGGCTTTTCTATTAAAGAGAAGTTTCAAAGTAATACATGATATGCACTGGGTAATAGCCCAGGAAGAAAAATAGTGATCAGATATAGCAGATTTTAATACTAAACCCTCTTAATAGCATCTTTGTATGTAGTAGAAAAGAAAAAGGTAAATATCATTACCTAATAGCTGCTATCCCATGTCCAATTTCATGTACAACACCACTAATGAGGACTGCAGCGAAGAAATAGGTCAGCTGATTGACAGGTAAATTTATACCAGGAACCTGTTCATAGACACAATATGGCAGCAATTATCAGTGGGGGTGCAGGGGAGCCCCAGTTGGGCACCAAAAGACATGGTATTCACTTTGTACTAAAGTTTAAACTGCCAAGCTAAATGTTCTGTAAACTGAGAGTAATATGACTATTAATGGTTCACTTCTCAAGACATTCTACCATAATAAAAAAGCAAAAACATCAGTTTTTTTAACTAGGCAGTTTCTCTCGAGCAAGTACACAACCAACATAGAGAGAACAGGAAACACCAGGTTAAAAAGTTTTAATTTTAGCTTCCTGGAGTGTTCACCACTGGAAAGAATAAGGGAGCCCAGGAAGTGCCAGGGAATGCAGAGTAGCAATGAAGGAGTCGGCAGCTGATCCACCTTCGAGGGCTGGATGCTCAATTTGAGAATTCTTACTAAAATTTCTAGTCCTTCCTCTGAATTGTTACTGCAAAGTTCCAAGTACTTCTGTTGAATCATATAGGGCAAACACTTCCCAAATCAGTCAGTTTTGTTTCAATATTCTCAAGTTATAGGATAACTGGTAATGAAAGCTAGTATATAATAAAGCACTTGATCAGCGTGGGAGAATCATACCCTTCATTCTTCCTATTCTAGAAGTTTGCCCATTATACTGTGTTCACATAACCAACAACCTGATGTTTTTTCTTTCAAGGTCTTTTATAATTTAAAGTTTTAATTCTAACTCAATTGGAATTTATTTTTGTGCTGCACAGCACAGGAATTTCACTTTTTAAACCTCCTTTTGAAGAGGAGATTCACAGAGTGCTGCTTGGATAATTTTCTAAATTCCATTGATTCCAAGGGTCCATTCTCTGGTTATGAAACTCATTTTCATAACCATCAATCTTAATGTATGCACAATATCTCATTATCTGAAATTCTCATTACTCAGGCCCTACTGATAACTTTTTTTTTTACAATATCAGTGTCTTTTATTCTACATACATGCACCATTCCCATGTTTTCAGGCATCTGTTTGGCTTGGTATTCTTTTCGCTTGAGTCCTCTCTAAATTCACATCCCTAAGATTAATGCTCATACGTACTGCTTATCTCACAAAATAATCCTGGTTACCTTTATTTCAAATAAATAAGTAAGCATTATCCACTCGGATATTTGTTCCTTTTCTTTATTATTTTCTGGATGTAATAATGAGTGAGATGAGGAAAGAATTTGAGTGTGACTATACCAACAGATGGTAGGTCTTATTTGCTGGCAACAGTACAAGATCACCCATCTGTCTCTGCCATGATCACACAGGGTATTAGATGTACCAGAATACTGAATACAACTACTCTCAACAACACAGAGTGCCAGGATTTTGGGAATTAATACTGTATAGGTAGAGCCTACTAACCTAGGTTCTACCTATACAGTGTCTCCCATCTTATCTCCTGCACTGTCCTGTTCTCTTGCCAATACTCCTATCCATCCTTCCGTTCTACACTTCATGGACACAGGTCAAAATTACTTATACTTCCTCAAAACTTATTTGTCTTTCTTAAGAAGAGTAGAACATAATGACGTGCAGGTTCTAAGGTCAGTGATGACAGATCCACTATTTACCAGCTGTGACCAGACGCAAGTGGCTTAATCTGTCTGTGCTTTGACTTTCTCATCTGTTAAGTCGGGAAGAACAGCAATACCTCAGGACTGTTACAAGAATAAAATAATGACCTCGAGACCATAATGTTAAGTGAAATAAATTATATACAAAAAATTAAATATCATATGGTTTCTCTTACATGAGAAACCCAGAGTAAAAATAAAGAGTAAAATAAAAGATAATAGGAAGTAGGGAGATAGACCTTTCTCAAAGGGGAAGGGGATCAAGAGATGGAGGGAGAGGAGGGATAAAGGATGAAAAAAAGGAATTGGGGTGTGTTATGTACATGTACCAACTCCACACAAGGAATGTAAACATTAAGTAATGTAAACGTGTACCAAAATAAAGGGAGATCAAGAGATGGGTGGAGGGGGATGGAAGGGAAGGGAGATGAAGAAAGGAATGAAAATGTGTTATGTGTATGTACCAACTTCCCACAAGGAATGTAAACATTATGTACTATACACATGTACTCATAAACCAAAAAAAAAAAAAAATTAAAGTGGGCAGGCACAGAAACCTCACACAAAGCACTGCATGTTAACGAGCTTCCATGAGTACTATGATCATACCCTCTGCATGTCCACGTTATGTATATAGTTCCCTCAATTACTGGGATGCTGAATTTTCCTCTTCCTTTTCTAGATTATGTGGACTCTCCTCATCCTTCTGTTGAAGCTTAATTTTCTTCCCAACACCAGGCACAATTTGTACTCCTCTCTGTTCCCATAACACCTTGTATGACGCCCATTTGTAGCACAATCATAGCAGCTCTACTTACAAACTGAAAGCACCATGAATACTAGGATTGGATTCTGTTCCCCACATAAGCAGGACCCAGCACACAGCTAGTAAGAAGAATATACCCAGTAAACATTTGCCTAAGAAATAAATCACCTCTCCTGTAGCCTCCCCCGATGAACCTTTTTAACCTCTAAGAAAGACCTATGACCATTCTTTATTGTTCTCTACAAATGACTCCCAAATCTCCCCATAATATCCCAGCATAGCAGAGGCCATAAAGAGACACCTTTTTAAAAAATCTGTTACTAACTCTTAAACAATCTACTCTGTTAATGTGATTAAAATATAACATCCATAATTCATGAAATGGGAATATAAATGTAAAAATATAAAATAAAAGTGAGCCAATGTGAAAGTGAGCTTTTCCAAACCCTGGAGACAAGAAATGACAAGGTATAGGTCCACGTATGTGCTTTAACATGAGAATTATTATAAATAGCCTACAGTTAAAGAAGCACGACTCAGCACATTGTTTTTCGCATCAAGAAATCACAGTGACCATTCAGAAAGGTTTCACACTTTCTTTTTTCCCTTAATGCTGGGGACTGAAACCAGGGCCTTATGCATGCATGCAAAGCAAGCACTGTACCACTAGCTTACACTCTTAGCCCCAGTCTCATATCTTTAATTAAAAGGGTATTAGCTGGGCATGGTGGCGCACACCTATAATCCCAGCACTCAGGAGGCTGAGGCAGGAGGATTGCTGCAAGTTCGAGGCCAGCCTGGGCTACATAGTGAGTTCAAGGGCAGCCTGAACTACACAGCAAGACCCTGTCTCAAAAGACAACAACAACAACAAAAGGGTATTATTGGTTTAGGCAGACTCTGAAAGCCATGCAAATGACGTGATACTTTGTGTAGGATTAAAATGCAATTTATTTATACATTATAGAGATCTTACATCAGCATGCTTATTCTTTCAAAGTAGCAATCATTTAACATCTTAAAAAGACATCATGAATTAAACTGAAGAGTTGATAATTGCTAACAGTCTTGACAGTAGTTCATTTGTTCTCTGCTACAACTACCAATACTACCATCAAATATTCATTGCAACGATTCTGGCTAACTACTTAATTTGTTTTGTTGAAGCAGGTAATTTGAAGAATTGTGGGACTTCCACTTTCATATTTATATTATGGATAGTAGTTATATTAGCCAGAAAAAAATATCTTGCATCTATATATCAACAAAGTTACTTAAAGCACAAAGAAGGGACTTACCACAACTTGCAGCACTTGTTCATTGTGAAGAGAGGAGGAAGAGGAAGATGATGAAGAGGAAGAGGAGGAGGAGGAAGAAGAGGAAGAAGAGGAGGAGGAAGAATAAGAAGGAGAGTCAGCCATCATCTGCGCCAAAGTCTGTATCAGCGTTTTTCCAAGGAGAAAAAAAGAGCTAAACATGGCGATTACGCCAAACACCATTCCAAAATTGAACCTGTCAAGAGGAAAAAAAAAATCAAGTAAATGCATGATTCTCCACAATCCTTGGACTAACAAATTCAGTGACCAGTCAAACTTCCATAGTTTTAAAATAAGGGCTAAAAAATTTCAATAACTGTTTTCCTATCTGAACTTCAAATACTTGAAGCTTGGCACTAGGTTCTTTAACCGGTTTTAATAAATTACAATTCTCTGGTAATTAAAGAGGCTGAATGTCATTCCTAATTTTAAAAGTGTGTTTTGGGCCGGGTATAGGTATAGCTCAGTGGTAGTATAGCATGCCTGAGGCCCTGGCTTTGATTCCTAGCACTGCCAAAAGAAGAAAAAAAAATGTGTTTCCTCTTATGTATTTGCTTATTTACATAGCATTGTTTTGATCTTGCTCTAACAATTAGGAAACTCTTGCCATTATACATATCCATCTTTTATCATCTACCCATTCTGTTGTCTGAATTGTACTTTAGCTTTACTATGTGATAAATGAGTTTAAATATTAATATGGCACAATTTAATAGTTGGTCCTTTCTTTTACTAATAATCAGAAAATACCCTTCTATAGTTGGGAATAATTTGTTACATTTTCTGATTTTTTTGATAAATTGCTTTTCAAGGAAATGATTTCCTTTAAATTGATAAGTTTATAGTTGAATTGTTCATAATAGAGTATGTATGTATATTTATGTATTGAGACAGGGTCTCACTATGTAGTTCAGGCTGGTCTTGAACTTACTATGCAGCCCAGACTGGCCTTGAACTTGTGGCAATCCTCCTGCCTCAGCCTTCCAAGTGCTGGGATTACAGGCATGCACAACCATGCCTGGCTCATTATTATTTATTTAATGTCAATAGAATTCTGATTTTTTTGGTTTGGTTTTTTGAGACAGGATCTCACTATGTAGCCCAGGCTGGCCTCAAACCTGTGGCAATCTTGCTGCCTCAGCCTCCCGAGTGCTGGCATTACAGGTGTGTGCCACCACACCCGGCAGAATTCTGATTTTCAGTTGCTGTATTTTCTTCTTTTCTTGATTGGTTATAGTAAGGATTTATTAATCTTATTAATCTTTTCAAAGAATCAACTTTTGGCTTTGCCAATTTACTGTATACTTTCTATTTTACTGATTTCTTTTATTATTTTCTTCTTTCTACTTTGCATGCTTTGATTTGTTGTTGCATTTTCTGCTAACTCTTTGATAATCTAATTGTTTACATTTAGCTCTAATCCGCTTGAGCTATAGTTTTAACAAAATGGAATTTAGACCATGCTAGCCACCAACCCCAGATTCTCCAACTACAGAAACTGTCAGGATCTTAAGTGTTCCAGAGATCATCATAAACCTCAAACCATAAAACACCATAAATGCCTTATCTTTTAATGTTGTCAAAAGCACAATGATAGAATCCTATGTTTCTAAAAAAAAAAAGTTTTTCTGTGAATATTTTAAAACCCAGTAGACCAAAAATAATGGAAATGATTAATGTAACAAGCTCTCATGACTAATTTAAACTAAAAAGAGAAAATGAAAAATACCATTGGTAAAGCATCCTTGCTTTCCGTCGTCCCCAAGTATAAAAGGCACGATTGAAAACTGCAGTTTGCCATCTTATGTGAAAAGGGGAGATGCTCAATCCGTTGTTTTCCAGCCAGTCTTCATAAGAATGCTTAAAATAGACGGATGACTAAGACAGAAAGAAAAGTTTCACATCACTCAATTTTGAAGAACAATTTACAATGTACAAGGAAATAAAAAAGTATTTTCTACAAGAAATCAAGATGCTGACTGCTCAAATGCTTACAATCTTTTAAAAAAATTTTTTTTGTGAGTACCGGGGGTTGACCTCAGGACCTCGCACGCCAGCAGGCGCCCGTGCCGCTGAGCGATATCACTGGCCCCTTTTTCGTATGTGGGTTCCGGGAGTTGAACTCAGGACCTCGCGCTTGCCAGGCAGGCGCGTAAGCCGCTGAGCCATGTCACCAGCCCAAATGCTTACAATCTTAAAGCTTTACATTTATTCTTTAGAGTATTAAAAGTCTCAAACTAGCTAGGGTGCTCAGGTTAGGGGCTGGCAAACATGGCCCACACATCAAATCCAGCTTACAGCCTGTTTTTGTGTAGGCTGTGAACTAAGAATAGTTTTTATGTTTTTATGGGATTATAAAAAGAGACAACAAAAAACCAAGAATATGCAACAGAAATCTTGTGTGATTCACAAACCTAAAATACTTACTATCTAGTCTTTTACAAAAGAATTTTGTTGACTTCTGCTTATAACAGTGTTGTCCAATAGAAATACAATGTGAGCCACAAATGCAAGGTATATAATTTTAAACTGTCTAGTAGCCAAATTTTAAAAAGCAAAACTAAAATTTCAGTTTCACATATTTTGACCCCAAACACCCAATATATCATTTCAACATGTAATCAACATAAAAAGTTATTGAGATACATTTTGTTTTGGTATTCTAGAGCACATCTTTATTCAGACTAGTTCCACTTCAAATGCTCAGTAACCACATGTAGTCAGTAACTACTGTGTTGGACAGCTGTCACAGAACGGAAAGAGGTCCTGTGCTATAATTCTAAAAGACCCCCAGTCAATTCAACAGAAGAGACAAATTAGTTGAACAAGCTTCTTCTGAACAAGCTGTAAGTTATACCAACTTTGATCAAGTAAAAGGACAAAATTTACCTAAAACCATTTTGGTCTTAGTAAAATCTCCTAAACTCCCTGGGGCTTGTGGGAGTAGCTGCTTATACACAGCCAGAGTTTTATCTTTAGGGAAGTATGAAATCCTTGACTAATAGAGGATTGTGGATAACATAAGGCTGTGTTAAATACCTGACAATTACATAAGTGCTGTAAATATTGTCATAAATGATGCCCGTCTGTGTGAGAAACTTATTTGTCCTAGAAGGCTATACTAGGCCTATCAGTCATTAAAAAAATGGCTGGAGTCTGAATATAGATATCTCTTTGCCTTGGATCTTTAAATGCTTTCTGCTCTCGGTCTTCAGGTAGCTTTTTAAATCTGCTTGTTTTTCCAAGACTTGAAAAAAGAGTGACACATTCCTCCAGCAGATATCTACTGCAAAAATCCTAGAAAATCCCAAGTAGAACAGCAGATCAACCTAGAAGCAGAGAAGCCGAAGGTACAGGCTCCTAAAAGCCAAAGTCCCTCCATCCCCCAAGCAGATACTCTAAATGAGTGTTAGACCTTTTGCTTAGGGATCATTGTGCTCATAGGGAGCTAGGGGCTGTCACTGAAATTAAAGTGACATCTTGATCACCTCACACACTTGACCAGAGAATGTACAAGTTTCAGAGGTTATTTTTATTTTTTCACATATGCAACATGAAGAAATCATGTGGCTTCTTCCCCCTCCCCCAAACAACAAAATCACATTGGGGATGTAGCTTAATAGTAGAGCACCCTAGCATGTCGGAAGTCCTGGGTTCAATCCCCAGCACTGCAAAAACAATCCAAAAATCCTCTGACACCACAAAAAAAATTATTGTGGCCTGTATTGCTTATCACATGCTAAGCATTACGGCAAGTCCTTTAATTTCAGTGCTTCTCAAACACCAATGTGCGGAGGCATCACTTAGTGATCTTGTTAAGATGCAGATTGATTCTGTAGGTCAGCAGCAAGGCCTCAAGTTCTTTCTAACAAGCTCCCAGATCATCCAAGTGCTAATGGTCCTTGAACCTTAGGTGGCACGCCTTTACATTAGTGGATGCCACTAATGCATTCCTCTCTATAATCTCAAGAAATCCTTCCTATTATTATCTCTATTTAAAGATGAGAAAGCAAGGTACAGGTAGTAATTTGCCCAAGGTCACAATGGTTGGGAAGTGGTAGAAGTTCCAGTGATGACGAACCTTGTAGAACTTTCAAACAGCCTGCTGTAGCACGCATGCCATAGGTTTGCAACCCCTGGAGCCGTAAGGACTACACTGTATAAACTTTTTAATTTTTTTCTGTTTGTTTTTTTGAGAAAGGGTCTCACTCTGTAGTCCAGGCTGGCCTTGAAATCACTCTGTAGCCCAGGCTGGCCTCCAACTCGCAGATATTCTCCTGCCTCAGTCTCCCAAGTGCTGACATTATAGGCGTGCGCCACCATGCCCAGTATACATTGTATAAACTGTTGCACTTAGCAAGTTTAAATATGACAAAGAAGCACAAATAGCATTTCACTTTATTGTTACATCTAAAACACACAATACTACAGCATTCTACTTAAAACAGTATCCTAACATGAAAATTTTACTATCTATACCTGTTATTTTTATTAAGCTTTGAGAATTTATATGATCTTATTCCACACATATAGTTATATCCACTCCCCAGTACTGTACTGTTTCAAAAGGTTACGTGGAGCACGTGAACCAGTCAGCTGTTACTTATTTTTTGCTACATTCTCAAATAACTGAAAAATAAACAGTGTGCCCAGCCTGTGTGTGACTTGAGCAAAGAAGGTGCAGGGTGCAAATCAGATTTTGAATAATAGGAAATCGGTTATCTAAATCCTTTTTGCTTGACTGTGCTACTTTGAAGAACGGTCTGTGGACCAGCAGCATCGGTTTCACTTGAGACCTGGTTAGAAGCGCCTGGCCCCAGACCTTCTGAATCAGAACCTGTATTTTAACCGGAATCTCAGACGATCGTATGCACTTTTGAATTTGAGATCAAGAATTTTAATCACGACTTGATTTAGATTCGTTCCAATACCAAAGTATCTAGAGGGCTGTAATCTTGAAACAATAAGGGAAAATAGTGCCTTTGCTAAGTGGACGTTTTATTTTCCTCCCTGATACACTGCTGCTGTGGGGTCCAGCTAGGTCCAGCCCTCCCAAACCTACCTCTTGCGCCTCCGGGGCAAGAGCCAACGGCTGCGGGGACCCGTCGCCCGCAGTGCGGCAACTGCCGGGCAGCCACACCCCTCCCTCAACCAGTCGCGCTTTATTTACTCCGCGGGGCCGCTAAGCCAAGCGGAAGGCCGCACGTGGGTACCGACAGTGCGGCTTCCAGCCCGGGAGGCGCTCGCCAGGGGAAGAGAAAAGGCCTTTGGCGACAGAGGACCTAGCGGTCCGGTCCTGGACACCGCCGGCCAGGGCCTTAGGCCCGAGGCCCTCACCTTCAGCACCAAATCGGTCAGGTAGACGGCAGTCCAGCCACCCACCACTAAGACCACCAGCGACATCGGAATCATGGCGGTAGCGGAAATAAGGTGAGCGCCGGCGTCCTCCTCACTGCGCGCCGCAAATGGTCAACCGTCGTCCTGGCGTCTTATAGCCCGGCATCTACGCAGGAACTAAGTTGTCTCCGGTTCTATTGCTGCGGTGGCGATATTTCCCTCCGGACCCTTCCGTTGAGCACACACGGCCGACTTGGAAGTACCGGAAAATGGTGCAGGGGCTTATTTTCTTGTGGCACTCGGGCGCCGCTGTCGGGAGGGCAGCTTGGCTTTGGCTGCCACCCTTCTTACGATTTTTTAGGCTTTGGCTCTCCCTGCTGTCTGCTCTCCCTTCTCACTGGTTTTAATTTGGAGTTTGCTGTTCTTTTGAATCTAGCAAGTTTAGGGTCGTCTGAAGTAATTAATCGCCTCTGCTTTCCCTACTACGCCGTAGGTATCTACATTTAATTACGTTCGTTTTTTAACACAGAGAAATCGTACATACAGACCAAAAGTGTCCACTTCGATGAATTTTGATAGATGTGTAAACCATGTACCCTAGTCAAAACGGAGAACATTTCCACCTCAGGAATTTCCTTCTCATTTCCCTTCCCGATTAATCCTCCCCACCCCATCACCATTCTGATTTCTTCTTCTTTTTTTTTTTTAACTTTATGTAAACAGAATCATGCCTTTATGTCTGGCTTATTTCGCTCGTAATAATTTTGAGAGTTAGCCACGTTGTTAAGTTAGGGTTTTGTTTTGTTTCGTTTTGAGACAGTGTCTCGCTGTGTAGCCCAGGCTGGCCTCGAACTCACGGTGATCCTCCTGCCTCAGCCTCCCAAGTGCGAGTGCTGGGATTACAGGTGTGCGCCACCACGCCTGGCAGGTTAGGGTCTTTTTAAAAGTCTCTTTCATTATAGGGCTAGAGCTTAGTCCTATTGTTAAAAGATGGAGTTATGAACATCTGCACATATTTTTATGTTGACATACACTTGATTATATATTGAAATACAGCAATAGTTTTCAACCTGGGCTATGCACTGGGATCATTGGGGGCCTTGAAAATTCTGTAACCTAAGTCAATTAAATCAGACCTCGGTAGAACCTAAGCATCTATGCTTTTTAAACTCACGGGTCATTCCATGCTACAGCGAAAGTTGAGAACGACCGAACTAGATAATCTCTAACGGGAAGGAAAACTGTATTCATTGCATTGAGTGTTCTTGTGTTTTTTTCTCTTGTTTTGTTTTGTTTTGTGGTGCTGCAACCCAGGGCATCTAGCATGCCAGACAAGTGCCATCCCATTGAGCTGCACCCCTAGCCCGGCTGCATTCTCACAATGTTTATCTTTTTTTTTTTTGGTGGGTACCGGGGGTTGACCTCAGGACTTCGCGCACCAGCAGGCGCCCGTGCCGCTGAGCGATATCACCGGCCCTTTTTTTTCGTATGTGGGATCCGGGAGTTGAACTCGGGCCCTCCCGCTTGCCAGGCAGGCGCTTAGGCCGCTGAGCCATCTCACCGGCCATCACAATGTTTATCTTTGAAAGTTATTTGTGTCAACTTTTCTGGAAAAGCATCATTAGCAATAATAATATTAATACCAAATACTGAGATTATAATACTATCTTAAGAACAAATATCCCAAACATAAATGCACCCTCAACCCCTTTAAAGTGAAAACGTAGTATACTATGAGGAAACTGTATTACAGATGTTGCTGGCAGTTTGCCTCATTTGATCATAGTTTTCCTACAGTTTTAATCACTTAGCGACATGTTTACCCAGCCTCAAAAATCTTATGACTCAGTTTTCTATCTCTGTGCAAATATATGTGTGTATTGTTACAAATGCTTTCATTTTTCATTGGACATAGGCTGTAAGTTATAAAAGTTTATATTCAAGCATTATGTGACTCCATAGTTTTCTATGTACAGGTATCCCAAAAGTTTTAGTATTGTTTTAAGATTTGAGAATTTTTGAAGTATAAATTTGACAAACTTGCAAAAACCACCACTTGAAAGCTTATTTAAGTTTCATTTATGCTTACTTAATTTTGTGAATTTCAAATAATTTTGAATTCAGAATCTTTTAATCCCCCAACGGAAGGTGCCAAATGTTGACTGGAACAAAAAATTAAAATACATTTACTGTTCAAAAATTCACAAAACCGGGCCGGTGAGATGGCTCAGCGGCGTAAGCGCCTGCCTTGCAAGCGCGAGGGCCCGAGTTCGACTCCCAGATCCCACATACGAAAAAGGGGCCGGTGATATCGCTCAGCGGCACGGGCGCCTGTTGGCACGCGAGGTCCTGAGGTCGACCCCCCGGTACCCACAAAAAAAAAAAAATTCACAAAACCAAGTAAGCATGAAAGAATTTAAATAATTTTATATTCAGATGTTTTGTGTAAATTCATAGAATGTATACCTTTGAAGTTATTAATGCTTCACACTACACTATTGGTACACAATGGTGTTAGGATTGACCTTTGTTTGCTCTTATATAATGATTCTGTAGTTTTTAGCAGTGTTCTTCCCTGGGAGAATAATATTAACTTAAGTATTGAAATGGCTTCTCTTTTGTTAGCCTGAAGCTTTGGACCACTTGCTGAGACAAGTGCCAGCTACCGTGTGGCTATTTGATAACCTAAAACATGTAGGAAATGAGTTGATTGTGCTTTTCTGTTCCCAGCCTAAAAATTTAGTCATTCAACTGAGTTGGTGTTCTCATCAGGAACGCAGCAGTCAAAACAAAGCACTGAATTGAATCCTGCTGGTTGCTGGAATTTAGGAGTCATGGAAGCCAGCTGGTGGCAGCAGAAGAGACATGACAAGATGCACAAAATGGCAGCAAAGAATGCCTCATTCTCAAAGATCAAGGTATTTTTCCACAGAATAAATTTGGGACTTAATTTCCAAATTATTTCAGGTTTCTGTAAAGTAATTATTTTAAATAAAGCACACATAGCCAAGCTTTTATTCATACCATTTTTATTTAGTATATTATTTTTAGAGAGGCACAAAATGTGTATTTTGGCTAAATGCAAAACAGCTGCATGTTAAAAATCAGTATTTGGCTGAAGCACAATATCATCATCTTATAACTTTCTGGGATAAAAGAATATACATAAAATATAAAAATTTAAAATTAAGTTTGTATATTACAATTTCACAATTTAAAATACTAGTATTCAGGTAGCCATTGTATAATGTATTTATATTTCAAAACAACATGTATATAATAAATACATGTAATTTGTATTTGCCAATTTAAAAATATTAGTATTTAAAGTTTTTTAAGCTTGATATTACATTCAGGAGCATTTATTTCTCGTCATTGTAAGCTGATATTTTGCTTCTAGGGCTATTATACTCTATATTTATGACACTGAAAAGCACCAATCAGGATAAGCTAAGGTATGCTGTGGAAACAAGGCCTAAAATCCAGCGGCTTTAAACAACAAAGATGTATGTTTGGTTTGCACACTGTGTGTCCTTCATGGACTGGCAGGATCATCAAGTGGGAGGGCAGAGGCCAATGATGACCCTGTTTAGTAGGAACTAAGGTAAAAATTCATCTTCATTTAAAATCCTAGTCTTGGTGGGGTTGCTGATGATAGTGCAGTTTGATTGAAGCAGTCCCACAAACGAATGCTTCAATTACCAGTTGAAGAAAGTATTTTCTGAATCTTTTCAGAAAGTCTTGTTCAAACTTACATTTTTAATTTTTATCTTTTTGCCTGCACTTGGTGCTTTACACAATCACTTGAATAAAATATGTTCTTTGGTTCTGCAAATGTGGCAATGGAGTGGTATCATTGGCTTTCAAGAAACCAATCATCTTGGTCTTTCCATCTGCATTTCAGTTTCATTGCATGTACTTCAGTATCAGAGTAGAATAATAGAATATTTCCAGAAGCTATCATGTAAGAAATATTTGCACTGTGAAAACATCGAGGTTTTTTTTTCACTTCTTCCACAGGTTCCAACAAGCAGACTACTTTCCCTGCAGGCAGTCTTAATAAGTTTAAATATATTTTCACATATTAAGTATATTGTTTCTGTTCAACATGGCTTTAAACATGTAACTGCTATTTTTTTGTTTCAATAACCTGTTAAATTATGATGTGACAATTCCAAAATCTTTGGACATCATGTATTTTGTCTTAGTGAGGTTTGAAGAAATAGCCCACTAGCTTTCTGCTTATAGACGGTTATACAGTGGTACCTTGGTTCACGAACTTAATTCTTTCCGTGATTCTTGTCGCAAACTAAATTGGATGAGAACTGAATCAAATTCAGTGGTTAGGTTCAATGTTGACCTTGTGGAGAGTTGGTTCTGGTCCAGTTCAACTCGTGACCAGAATTGTGAAAAGAACTAAATTCATGAACCGAGGCACCACTGTAATTGCTTTTTGCTTTCAGTTTGTAAGGGTATGGGAACAAAATATTGGTGCTTATGGTTCCTAAATCATTCTTTTTTTTTTTTTTGTGGGTACCGGGGGGTCGACCTCAGGACCTCGCGCACCAGCAGGCGCCCGTGCCGCTGAGCGATTATCACCGGCCCTTTTTTTGTACGTGGGTTCCGGGAGTCGAACTCAGGCCCTCGCGCTTGCCAGGCAGGCGTGTACGCCACTGAGCCATCTCACCGGCCCCCTAAATCACTCTTAAACTTCACTGTTTGCTGTATTATCAATAACAATTGCGTGGCACTCTTCTTTATTGATTTTCCATTACATATGTAGTTCTTCAGTAAGAATGTGTTATGTTAATAGCTCAATAGTCTGCCAACAGTTAAGCACAAGCGGAGTTGAATTCATTATTAATTCACTATGCCATCCAGCTTAAATATGACTTGCAGTTGTTTCTATATATCTAAATGTCTACTGTCCAAGATAAAGTAGTGCATTTAATATGGCCTTTAATATTACAGCAGAATACAATTAAAAAAAGTTTTCTGATAATCCATGTTTAGAAGGAATTTAAGACTCATAGATCCCACATGTCCAGTTCTAATGCTCTTTGTTGATTTCATTAAAGAATCTTCATCTTCATGTACTGAACATAGGCAGTTTTCAGTCCAGTTGTAACTGCTTTTAGGCAGTTTTTGCCTCAGAGTATTCATGTGTTGTGTAATTTATTCCTGTGTGTGTTAGCTGGGTGTGTTCTAGCATGTCTGTAATCATAATACTCTAGGAGGCTGAGGCAGGAGGATTGCAAGCTGAACCCCAGCCTGGGCAATTTAGTGACTTACTGAGAGCTTATCTCAAATATAAAATAAAGGGCCGGTGAGATAGCTCAGTGGTATAAGCACCTGCCCGGCAAACGCGAGGTCCTGAGTTCGACTCCCGGAACCCACATAAAGGAAAGAAAAAGGACCAGTGATATCGCTCAGTGGCACTAGCTCTTGCTGGCAAGTGCGAGGTCCTGAGGTCGACCCCCGGTACCCACATAAAAAAAATTTATATATATATATATATATATATATATATATATATATATATATATAAAAGGACTGGGGATGTAGCTCATATAGAAAGTCCCCAAAGCAAGGCTATTGGGCAAGGTCTTGGAAATATGTCATATGAAGAACAAATGAATGAATTAAGTGTATTATACTTGAAACATTGATCTATGATGATTTTCAAATTTTTAAAATGATGAAAGAAAAGAAGCCTGAATTAAGACCAATAGAAATTATTCAGCCTTATAAACTTCAAACCTACTAGAGGCCATTTCATAATCAGAAGATTTTGTGGGAGACTTTTTTCTTCTCCATCTACAGCTAAGACGAAAAGAGGCATATTTCCAAGTCTCTGGGCTTTAATATCTACATTTATTGGAAGCACATTAAAATAAGAGCTCTGGGTTATATAAGATCATGGACTTATGTGTGAGAAAGAGAGAGAGAGAGGGAGGGAGGGAGAGAGAGATTGAGATTGAACAACTTAGCAAGACCCTGTCTTGGGAAAAAAAAAACATTTAAAAGGACTGGTGATATAGCTCAGTGCAAAGGCCTTGGTTTCAATCCCCAGTATCACAAAAAAGCTGACCTTAGGATGGCTGTTGTCTGTCATAATTTGAATGGCCTTTAATGCTCTTTGTTGATTTCATTAAATTTAGAAATGCAGATTCTCTAGCCCCACCGATACCTGCAGACCTTCTGGATTAGAAATTCTAAGGGGTGAGGCCTGCAGGTGGCAGTTCAACACATCTTTCAGGAGATTTTGATGCACACTTAAGTTGAACAACTAGCTGTTGAAAAGATGCATTCATTCAGTCTTCTGGTAGCACTGCTAACTTTAGACAGTCTCTGTTGAATCTTTGTGTTAGGAGCCACTCTTCTATCTTTATGGAATAAAGTTTCATCTTCAAGAACACAAAGATTGTGCTGAGCATAATGGCACATACCTGTAGTCTCAGCTATTCAGGAGGGATCATTTAGGTCCAGGAATTCAGGGCTAGTCCAGGCAACATACAAAAACTCCATCTCAAAGATAAAACAAAACCAAATGAACACAGGGATCGAGCTTCAGTTCTCAAATACTGTACATGCTTGCTTCAACAAATGAACTGGGTCTGCACATACCTAAATCCTCAGGGCTCCTATGGGTTTCATTAATAATTTCCAAGGTTTCACATGCCCAGTCTGTCTATAGAATCCTTTATACTGCAGGAGAGTTTAACACCCCCCCCAAAAAAAGGATTTCTAATCTCTGCTTGTGCCCTTCAAAAAATATTAAAGGATATTAAAATGAAAGGATTGAAAATATACAGCCTAGGCAGGCATATAGAGCAACTGGAACTCTTGCATTATATCAAAATAGCCAAACATGGGAACATCCAAATGGTCATCGCCTATAGAACAGATGAATAATTTGTGAAATACTACAGAGTGATTTAAAATACTTCTTTTGCTATATAAAATAATATTTTTCAGGGCTGGTGAGATAGCTCAGCAGCATAAGTGCCTGCCCTGCAAGCGCGAGGTCCTGAGTTCAACTCCCAGAACTCACATAAAGGAAAAAAAGGGCCGGTGATATCGCTCAGCAGCACAAGCGCCTGCTGGCAAGCGCGAGGTCCTGAGTTTGACTCCTGGTACCTGCATAAAAAAAAATATATATATATATATATATATTGTTCGATCTTATAATCTTGAGTGAAAAAAATCAGACTCAAGAGTTCCATACTGTGTAATTATAGTTTTAAGGAGTTGAAAGACAAAAACTAATATATGGTGATAAAAACCAGAAGAATGGGATCAGGAAGATGTGGAATACTGGCATGTTCTGCATTTTGATCTGGGTCGTGGTGACACATGTAAACTATCTCATGGTCAACCTTTACAGTGTCAAAATAATGTGCCTCAGGACCACAGTGTGAGAGCTACTGAGTTTGCTTATTTCAGTAGTCCCAGTGAGAGGCAGTGTTGAGAGAAGTGAGTAGTTGGTGTCTTAGTTACTTTTCTCATTGCAGAGACAAAATACCTGACACCCAAGGTTAAAGGAGGGAAGGTTTATCTGGCTAACAGGTTGTAGAGGTTTCAGTCCATAGTTGGCTGGCTCCAAGGCAGGGTGGCACGGCAGAGGGGCATCGCAGAGGAGAAATAGTCCACAGCAAGCAGGCAGGTGAGAGCACATTAGCCCCTTTTCTATCCCTTATATTGTATACAGGCTACCTGCCCTGGGGTGGGTGTACCCCTCATACCCTTAATCCTAGCCAGAACTATGCCAAACCAATCAGTGGGCTGATTTAGTAATCACACACCCTTGGTCCCAGCAGCACACACTCCAGATCCAGCCACCTCTGAAAAAGCCCCCCGCCCCATGACTGCATGAGTCTTTGGGGGCACCTAGACACAAGCCATAACAGTTGGATTTGGGATAACTTTTGGAGGGGTAGAGCCAATAAAACTTAATGTTAAACACCACAATTCTAGGATGTTCCTTGGGCATTTCTTCTTTGTGTGTGTGTTTTAGTTTTAGTTTTAGTTTTTTTGTTTCTATTGTTTTGTTTTGAGACAGAGTCTTGCTATGTAGTTCAGGCTGGCCTCGAACTCACAGTGATCCTCCTGCCTCAGCCTCCAAGTGTTGGGATTACAGACATGTGCCATCACACCCAGATTGTTTTTTAGATTTTTACTTTAAGAGCCAGTGCAGTTTTGTTGTTAAACAGACATTCTCTAGAGTTAGATGGTCTCAATTCAGATTCTAGCACTACTGTATATCAGTTGTGCATTTTTGCAAATTACTTCATTTCTTATTTGTAAAGTGTGGATAATATCAGGAAGTGTTTTTGCAAGGAAAAATAAGATACTGACTGTAAAGCACTTCTCATGGTTTATGGAACATGGATTTTTTAATGGGTTCAGTTAGGAGCAAGAGCATACTCTTAAATGAGATAATGAGAGTTGTCAAAAAAAAAAAAAAAAAAAAAACTAAAGAGCTGGGATGTAACTCAGAAGTAAAGCATTTACTTAGCATTGTGAGGCCTTGGGTTTGATCCCCAGCACTGCAAAATAAATAAGTAAAATAACAGAAAATTTTGCATGTATTTTATAGAAAGCTAATTTTAACATTTTAAATTTTTATTACTTCACAAAGCATAAATTGTGTCAACAATGATTCTGATAGATCACTTGAAAAATTTAGCTCACACCTTGTTCAAGTCTGTTTTGTGCTGCTGTAACAGGATACCACAGACTAATTTATAAAAAACAAATTTATTTTCTCGAAGCTCTAGAGGCTGGGAAGTCCAAGATCAAGGTGTCAGCATCTGGTGGGTGCGTTTTTGCTGCATCATCACATGGCTGAAAGCAGAAGGACAAGAGAGCAAGAAGGGGTGGATCTCACCTTTTCAAAATTGCACTAATGCCACCCCTGAGGGCAGAGTCCTCATAGCCCAATCATCTCCAAAATGTGCCACCTCCAAACACTGCCACAAAGGCAGCCAAATTTCAATGCAGTTTTTGGAGGGGAAAACATTCAAACCACAGCACTCCTTCAATGATGATCGTGCACAATACTCTGTATGTACATATGCACAATGGACATTTTAACCATTTGGATTTAATGGGTTTGGTAAGAACTGCAAACTAGATAGCAGCTGTACCTGCCACTTGCAATTTCTCATCTACTTGTTTAGTTATCTTATCAGTGACACAATTAAAAATTGCTGAATTATTACCTATTCAGCTAAAAATCTGCCAAAGGTCAAATGCAGCGATACTGGGTTTCAGCATATTGACAGGCCAAATCAAGTAGATGAAAGAGTTTTAAAGTGTTTTCAGAGCTCAATAAAATTTAAGCCAAGGAAGTTTTTCATGCAGGAAGCGTGATGTATATATCTATTTTTTCTTACCCTTTGAGAAAATGGAATTGTCCCTCATATAATAACACATAATTCAGACAAAATCTTCTGTATCCAATTAGTTATAAAAAGAACTAATTATCTAAAGGCAATCTCTGTAGCAAAGGCATTTTATTTTTGTAAAGGCAGGTAAAGGTTTCATTTATTTTGAAAACTCAGAGTTCAAAAGATTACTTTCCAGCAAAATATAAACAGAATTTTCACACAGTGTAACAACCTAGGCTTATTATTTTCAGTTGCAGTGATTCTTAAGTGGAGGTACACATCAGAATCATGTGGGGGTGGCATATCTTCAAAATACGCCTGGTCAGGCTCCAGTGTACATGCAAGGCTCGGACTCTGAGGCTGCAGGGTGGGGATATTCATGTTTACATACATCCTAGGCTTCAACAGTACTTTGAACCATATGGCAGTTTGGATAATCTGAAAACTTTTCCATTCTAGAATATGCAGAAGTACTGGATATAATAAGGCAAATATCTTTTTAATATTTATTTATTTATTTATTGGTATTGGGAATCGAACTCGCGGCCTCACACTTGCCAGGCAGGTGTGCAAATATCTTTTTAAATTCATAGTTAGCTAGGGGTGTAGCACAATGGTAGGGTACTTGCCTAGCATGTGTAAGGGCCCATGTACAATCCCCAGCACCAAAAAAGCAACAATAGCAACAACGAAATGAACATATAGTTAGGATACGAAGGAAAATGTAGTGATGTGTTAGTTAGCAAAGGTGACAAGATCTGAGAAACACGTCTTTAGTTGATTTTGTTATCGTATGAACATCATGGAGTACCTACACAGCTAGGCTATATGGTATGATATAGCCTATTGCTTCTAGGGCTATGACGAACAGAATGATGTGAGATTAAGTGAAGCACAAGATGAGATGGAGGCAATCAAGGGACCAGATAAATAAGATATGTATGAGGCGGCTGCCAGTATGGGTTGCTGGAGTAACATAGCATACTGTTTTACAGTAAAGGGTTTTTTTTTTTTTTTTTTATAAATAGAAAGAATGGTCTCTAATGATAAAAGTTATAGTATGGTAAATACATAAACCCATAAGATAATAGTTTATTATCATTATCAAGTATTATATACTGCCCATAATTATATATGCTATACTTTTATAGGACTGGCAGCACGATCTGTTTGCACCAGCATCACCACAAACACACGAGGAATGCATTATATTATGATGTTAAGATTACTATGACATCACTAGGCAATAGGAATATTTCAGCTTCATTTTAATCTCATGGGACTACCCTCTGCCTGAATTTTGAATGATAAAGCTTTATATCCATGAGAATTAGTGAGCACCATCTTTCTTCAAGTGGTTTATAGGCTGAATTTGTATTAGCTGTGCGATTGGGCAATGTTGAACTAAGAAATTGATATCAATATGGTCCTGGCCTGGGACACCCTTAGGGCTTCTGGCAAAAGCAAATGCAGGGCTTCTCATGAGAGAGACACTCAGGCCAGAGCAAACTGGTATTACACTGATATTACAATTGGGGACATTGGAATGATGTTATACAGGACCCAAGTATTCCTGGAGTGCAGCATGGCTGAAAAGAGGGTAGATTGCCTGGTCTTGGGCAATCATTCACCCCCAACAAACCCTCCAAGCTGCTGGAATACCACCTGTGAGGGACACTATCTCCAAGTGTTGCCTCTCTCTGAGGATTCAAACATATCCCCTTGATCTGAGAATTTGCTTGATGGGATGAGAGCAAACAAGAGACATTTAAAGTTCCTAGTCCTAGGATTCTTTTTCACTGCGTACCTTGAATTTTAGGGTTGAGCCAGATTAGGGGCTGTCTTTCAGTCATTACCCGTAGATATTATGAGGCAAGGGAGCCTGTTACCCCCAGATGGATGTGGGTTCATAGACCCAAATAACCATGCATCTGAAAAGGACAGATACCTCAAAAGAAAAGCAACAAACTGAAAATCATATGCCAATCGTGTCAAAAGTACAAACAGAATTTTAAATAAGTACTGAAAGACTTCCTCTTCTTCTTAGGATGTAGAAAGTTGCAAAGGATTGTCACCCTCACTGTACCAGGTGATTCTAAAGTAATCCCCTGTCCAAAACTGCCACTGTGCTCCAGTAACTTCTATAGCAATGAATGCGTGGGTGGACGCATACAGGCTAGGTTTGACAAGAATGGTAATCTATGGTGAGTGACTTTTTTACATGATTGTGCTTACATTGTATCCAGGGCTGTGTAGTTTTATCTTCAGACTCCTTAGTCAGCTATGGGTTAGTTGGGGGAGACATAAAGGTAGATTCATCACTGACAAAATGATTTGTTACTCTGTGGTTCCTTGGAAGACTGGGACTGGTCTAACAGTTGTGAAATTTCCCCCGATCCTTTGTCATGGAGGTATAACCCCATATTAAAATCAGTGTGGCAACATTGTAATACTACACTGAACCTTATAAGAAGAGTCAACCACATTTTAATTTACTTAGCATTACTTCACTTGCTGATTCTTTACAAATTGCATTTGCCTATTCAACCTGTCTGTATTGAAACATACAGTATGCAGTGGCCTCAAGGACTTAAAGCAGGGAATTGCCCACAGAGCCTACTTGGAAACCCAGTGTCAGTCAGAAACAAGGATTGGCCATCAGTGGAGCTAAGTAAAAGGAACTGTGCCCTTCTATGTTCTGGCCTGGGGAGAGGGTCTCCTGTGAATCTTGCTAAATATCCAAAATGCCTGACACTTCAAACCCTGAAATTGTGTCAAGTTAATAAAATCTGATTCCATTTAACATTGAAGTTCTCTTTCTTTGCTCTAATTTCATAAACCTCAAGCTATTTTGTAACATACCTCATCTAAAGGAAAAACAATGTACTGGTTAGACAGATAAAAAAAAGTACACATGATCATTACATTCCTCAGTAAAAACTAATCATAAAGCATGTTGGTATGTATCATTTACTCCCTAGTGGGTTAGTGTGAATCAAGGTCTCTGAGATAAATAAAGCCCATCAACTTTAGCAACTGAGGGCCAGACTTGGACCAGGGTAAGTTCTTCAAAATAAGTGCCATGGAGTAGCATCTTAGCCTCTCTGGCTGTGTGCTTTCCTTTCCACATTTACAGTGCATCTGGGGAATATTGTAATCCACACTGACACCTAAAAAGCAGGATGAGGAAGCTTGTGCCTATAGTGTGATTTCTTAACCCACTACCAAAACTGCCCTCAAAAGTCAATAGCAACGTCCTTAGTGATTCAATGCAGCATCTGTTTTTTTGTTTTTTTGTTTTTTTTCTTTTTGAGACAGGCTTTTATGATGCAGTTCAGGCTGGCCTTAAACTCACTTTGTAGCCCAGGCTGACCTCGAACTCGCAATAATCCTCTTGCCTCAGCCTCACAAGTGCTGGGATTACGGGTGTGCGCCACCATGCCCAGCCCAATGCAGTATCTTAGTCATCATTCTACACTCTTTGGTGTGCGAAGCTATTCATCATCATTTCAGTTCACGGGAATCCTGTTTGAGACAGTGCAGACTGGAAAGAGACAGAAGAGTGAGACTGAGCCAAAGTTCAGGAAACTAAGCATGAAGTCCATAAAGTATTTATCAAGCATCTACTGGGTGCTAAGCATTTTCTTTTAGGCACCTGGATTATATCAGTAAATAAAACAGAGGAAGATCTCCGTCCATATGAAGGAATATAAACATCTTCAGGAAAATTAATAAAGGATCATGTTCTTTTTTTTTTTTTTTTTTTTTTGTGGGTACCGGGGGGACGACCTCAGGACCTCGCGCACCAACAGGCACCCGTGCCGCTGAGCGATATCACCGGCCCCTTTTTCGTATGTGGGATCCGGGAGTCGAACTCGGGCCTTCGCGCTTGCAAGGCAGGTGCTTAAGCCGCTGAGCCGTCTCACCGGCCCAGGATCATGTTCTTTACATTCCTATATTGTGTATTCTTTCTTTTATTACAGTCCTTACAGCATATTGTTACAATTATTTGTTTATAATATTTCTTTTTTGGACTGTAGGCCTTTGGATAGCCTGGATGTCCTGTCTTATTCTGACACATGGCAGGCATTCAGTAAATGGCAGTAGAATGAAAATATGAAGCTGGACTAAACTGCTAAAGGAGCTGTTTAGCTCTAATGGTTTAGACAGATTGCACCTATCTTGGTCTTAAGGAAAACAGACTTTATATTAAAAAGAAAAAAACCCATAAAAATGAACAATGTCCTAAGGGAACACTAAACAGGGATCAGTGCTTCTTTTCATCCCTTAGCACTGGCACCCTAGGCAAGGCCACCATTATTTCTCTGGAGTAACGGAGCAATCTCCCAATGTGTCTCTGCCTCCAACTGGTCTTCCTCTGCTGCATCTTTTCTTCATAGTGGAGTCAGGAAGTGCTGTGGGAAGAGGTATGAACATGACACACCTCTCTTGAAATTTTTACCATGGTTTTGTATTTTAGTCAGTTTCTGCTATATAACCCCCCCATCTTAGTAGCTTACAAAAAGAAGTATTTATTTTTATGCTCTGAGAGCAGCAGGTTGACAGCAGTTTGGCTCACCAAGGCTGGGTTCAGCTGCCTATGACACAACCCCAGGCTTCCAGATGGGTATAGGTCTAGTTCATGAATCTCCTCTCTAGGGCCCAGCTGAAGTGGCAACAGCTTCCTGAAATGTATCCTTTTCATAGAAGATCTTGGGGGTGATGAGAAGGCAGGTCAACCACGCAGGCTCATTCACAGCTTTTTCTGGCCTTCTCTGCTAAAATTCCATCGGCCAGAGTGAGCCACATTGCTGAACCCAAAGTCAAGGGGCAGGGAAGTCCACTCTGTCCACCCCGAAGCCACGGCAAATGCAGGAAGTGACAGCTCTGCTGTATAAAGAGAGTGAAGAATTGCGAACCATCTAGTAGCTCCCTCTTGTCTGTTAGGGATACATTCCAGGACTCCCAGGGAATGCCTGAAAACCGAACACTATGTACTGTTTTTTCCTATACACATATCTGTGATAACATTTAATTTATGGGCACAGAAGGAGATTAACAACAATAACATTAAAACAGAGCAAGTATAATAAGATACTTTAATAAAAGTTATGTAAATATAGTCTCCTAAAGTATTGTTGACAGTAACTGAAACCTCTGAAAGCAAAACTGAGGATAAGTGTGGGAAACTCCTATAATTCAATAACTCCACTTTTCCTTGACCTTAGAGTCAAGTCCAAACCCCCCTTACGATCTTTGTCTTATAGTTTCCATTTTCTTCTCTTGCAACGTCTCACCACACTCCCCACTGCCTCCCCATACTCCTTTCTTCTGGTCATCTTGCAGTTTCAGTAACAAAGGTTGCTGGCTGTCATTTTCAAGTCTTTATATATACTGTTGCTTTGTCCCAACCTGCTCTTTCCCCATCTTCCCTGCCTCTCCCCACCCTGTCACTGTACAGTATCCACCCTTCCTGGTCAGCAGGGTAGATGCAAGAATGAATGAGACCCCCATTCTCTGCACTGCCAACACTCTAGCCCTTGATTTCATCAGAGCCTTTATTGCCAGGCATTGTTTTTTTTTTTTTTTAATTGACAGTTCCTACTGCTAGACTCTGACCTTCCACAGGTTGTGTATGTGACTATTTCATCATCTTGTCCCCAGCACCTAATATAGCCTTTTACATATAGGAAGTACCCATTTTATTTTTATTTAATGAATGTACACATGGGTACAGTTTGGTTTCAGGATCTGCTCAAGGGGATTTATTTTGAGCAGTCTAGTGTACAGACATGTCCTCGAGTCTCATGGCAATGAAATATATGTGTAGCCCTTACCTTTTTCAAAGTCTGCTCTGTTCTCTGCTGTTTATTTCCTACAAATCTTTGTTAGCTTTTGTTGTCCACACACTATATTGCAAGACAGCCTATAGGTGACCCTAGTAGCTTGAAGAGAGACTGTATCTTGTGGCTATAATAAAAAAGACAACTGTGCTGCTAATGTTTGCAATAATTCAAAGGATGTATCCTGAATAATGATCAGCTCTTATGGCTGATTGGATGCCAAGGGACAAGGGCATCACTCCCAGGCAGGAGTGGCGGGGTGTGCCCTTGTTGCATACAATGCTCCACATTATTTGTTTATGGCCAGAAGACTAATTCTTTTTTTTTAATAGAAGACTAATTCTTTTTTTTTTTTTTTTGTGGGTACCGGGGGGTCGACCTCAGGACCTCGCGCGCCAACAGGCGCCCGTGCCTCTGAGCGATATCACCGGCCCCTTTTTCGTATGTGGGATCCGGGAGTCGAACTCGGGCCCTCACGCTTGCAAGGCAGGCGCTTACGCCGCTGAGCCATCTCACCGGCCCAATAGAAGACTAATTCTTAATGGATGCATTTCTGAGTGAAAAGAGACCCAGATGTTACATGCTAATTTTATTTTTTTAGAGTGTGTCAATTTATGCAATTCTGGCTTGAGGGCCGGGAGAGAGATCAGTCACACCTGACTAGCTGCTCTGCATGAAAATATGAACAATAATGTTTTGTCTTTGGAATTTGAGGAAGAAAATACCATTAAAGACAGGAAGCATTCCTAGTCCCCAATAAAGGGCAGAGAAGAAGGCTGATTAAGGATCGGAAAGTGATCAACTTAAAGATGGTGCAGGGTGGGGTTGGGATGTTGGAGGATGGAGGATGGGAAAATAATGGAAAAGACCCAGATCTTCCAGGCCGTCAACATATGGATTTGTTTACTTCAAGGAGTAATTGCCAGCTGAGGCCTGAGTTCTTGCAGCTCATTTCAAATTCTGATGATGGACAAATTATTCTTTTCTCTGATGATAAGAAATCTGATCCAAGTTGCATAATCTCAGAAATGTCTATGCTGGTAATTTGCTAGATTTAAGGATATAGGATTTCACAATTAGATTCTCATTTAAGAAAAACCATCTTGCTTTATCCAGAAAATTAGTCTTTTATTAGTCAGAATGGATTTGCTTCTGAGGCCTAAACTATTTGGACTCATTTCAGGCAAACGTTTTCTAGGAGCCGGGTTCTTAAATTGAAAGAGAAACATAAGCCAACATAATAACATATTTAATGAACAGCACAAATGCCCTGGCAAATCCCATGCTGGCCAAACATAAGAACAAATCACTACTGAAGGTGCCAAATGGTTTCCATTTCCCCCATAGGCCCAATCATCCTAGGTTATAGTATATAGACTTATACACTTACTTTTTTTATTTCTGAATTTTTTCTTATGTAAAGCCTAATCCTTTAAAAACATTTTTTTTTCTTGGTTTTCCTGGATAACTTAAGGACATGATAAATAACATGGAATAAATTGTTTCTCAAATGAGATCAGCAGTCCTTTGGGAAGAGTGTGTGTGTTCATATGTATGCTGAGGTGTTAAGGCAGATAGTTATGACGAGACTTTGTAAACTATACTTTTAATGCTGAACAGAGATATGTAGAACTCTTTAGTCCCTTCCAAAATGCACAATATCTCTTATCCTTTGGTTATAACTGTTCTTTTCCTAATTATTTAAAAAATTGCCATGAAATTCTCAGCACAGCTATTTGAAGTTAATAATGGCTTTGGGATTTCTTGTCTGCCCATTTCCTTATCAGCTTTGAAATTGAACTTTTCAAAGTCCAGGAGGGAATTGTTCAATGGCTAGAGAGAAGGCAGGGCCTGGGTGAGTAGTGGAAATATATTAGTCAGAGTTTTTAAAACAGACAAAGCCTATAGGCCAGTGATGGTGAACCTTTTAGAGCTTTCAATGATACAAACAGCCCCCTGCAGCACATGTGCCATAGGTTCACCACCACTGCAGGCTATAGAGATATATGAAAGGGGATCTGTTAGGGGACTTGGTTCTTGTGATTATAGAGGCTAAAAAGTCCCACAGCAATCCAACATCCAGCTGAAGACCCTGGGATGTTGGTAGTGTGAGCTGTCTGAAGACCTAAGAACCCAGGAAAGCCAGTGGTGTAGTTTTCAGTCTGAGGCCAAAGTTCTCAGCTGGAGAAACTAGAGGGCGTTGAGGGGCAGACACTGGTGTGAGTTCTGGAGTCCAAGGGCCAGAGAACCTGGAGTTCTGATGTCCAAAGAAAGGAGAGAGAGAGACCAATTTGCCTTTTCTCTGTTTTTGTTTTATCTGGCTGCCTAGCTGATTGTACGATGCCTGCCTTCATTGAGATTGGATTTTGTCCACTTAACTCTGCTCAGAATCAGCCACTAATTTCCTCTGGAAATACCCTCACAGATGTACCTGGGAACACTGCTTGACCAGTTCTGTAGGTATTCCTTAACCTGGTCAAGTTGATACCAAAAATGAACCATCACAGGAGGGGAGGGAGAGAGGTATGAGCATGGACTGAGAGGGTTGTAGGGGGATGAGGAGAAGCAGAGGATAATGAACTAGAAGGTGAAGAAATGCTTCTCAATGCACACATTTCCAAAGTTCCAGGGAGAAGCCCTGGAAAGAGAAGTTGTATGGGTGAATGCTGTGCTAACCATGCTCAGCTTCCTCTGAATATTACCTTTTCCCTGAGGTTTTCTCACTGGCGATGCTGCCATCACCATCACACCCTTAGAGCTCTTGTCAATGAAGCTAAGCCCACATGGCTCCTTGGTAATTGCCAGATCCTTTGGTTAACATAGGGAAATGGTTATGGTCAGAGATAGATGAAAGAGTTCTGTATCTCCTCCCCCACAATCAGGTGGGCTATGGCTGTAAAAACATGTCACAGATGAAATTCTGTCAAACATGCAAGTATTTAAAGCAGACAGTCATGAAATAGCCTGTTCCTGTGAACATCTACTTTCTCTCTGTTCCGTAGGCATTCCAACAAGCCCCAAATGTTTCATCCAGGGTGGACTCCGAAATATTCTGAAGATAGGGGAGCAAACCTTGTAGTCAGATCAGGCCCTCTGTCCTTTATGAAGGGAGTAGGACACAGAAATCAAATGGAATTCTGGGCCTAGATGTTAGGTGTGCTGGATTCTCTTTCTTCATTTATGAAAGAGCTGTGAGCCCCATGTAGACTTTCTGGACAGCCACTCACCTCAAACACCATGCATTCCACCAATGAAAACTTATTTTTTATTTTTTATTTTTTTTGTTTTTTGTTTGTCACAGACTTTATCCCCCCGCCCCAAAATAAGTGCATGCATGGAAAACTTATTTTTTAAACCCTTTAAATTAATATAAAAATCCTGGTACAGCCCTGGTTTGGATCCCCAGCCCCTTAAACAAACAAACAAAAATAAACAGCAAGGATAAAATCTAGGGAAGATTCAGATGGCCATATTTATCCAGCTACCCTAGAATGTGGTATGAATGTGAATGGACCCTTCAGTGTCCACTAGCTACCCTGGAGTATAGGTGAAAATAATGTTCACTCACAGACTTCACAATTCTTGAGCTCCTCTCCCCATCATTCGTGGAAATAAAACAATTCACTGAGACTACTGCCACTCAGAGTGAAGCAGTACATAAGTTATTATTCCATTGTTTCTTCACTCCAAACTTCTTTATGATGCTGGGGCTGGGACTCCGCAACTGACATTTCTGCTTTACCAGCTCTCTCTGTTAGGCTTTGCCTAGAAGGGCACTAGAGACAGATTGCAAGGCTGGACAAGGGAGAAGGGATTGCTTTCCTGTTTGCTTCGTGTGTCAGCATCACCCTGTCACCAACACTTCACTTTGTCAGCAGTAGTGGGTTCTAGCAACAACTGGTTCCAACAAGTGGTGTTTTTTAGTAATCCTGGAATCAGACTCTCATACTCTCCTTAGAGGCTTGGGTTCCAGAGAACCTCTTTCTAGCTTCTGAGTCACCAGCATTAACCAAGCAGTTCTCTCTCTTCACAGAGGTCTGGGTTCCTGCTCTGAGCTTCTAGGTTCTTCCAGCTTCTTCCTTTGCTTCTCTAGCCCCAAGGTTGGTATCTGATCTGTTTCTTGCAGTTTACTAGGTTTGTATTATCTTAGTGTTTTCTTTTTTCTTTTCCAGCCCTTCAACAGCTGGTTTACTGAATTTCTATATTCAATTTTCTTTGTTAGACAACTACCATGGTTTCTGTTTTCCAGACTGAATCTCAAGCCATGTAGTCAGTGTCTAAAAATAAGAACAGAGGCCAGGCATGGTGGTACATATCTGTAATCCCAGCTACTAGGGTGGCTGAGGCAAGAGGATAGCATTTGCTTGATGCCTGCCTGGGCAAGTTAGCAAGACCCTGTACACCTCCCAACAAATTAAAAGAAAAAAAAATCCCAGACAAAGAAGAAAGTGATCTTCAGCTCAGTGCTCCCTAGGTTCATTCTCAGTACTGAAAAAAATTCTAGGAGCTTTACGAAGAAAATTTGAAAATCTCAACCTGAAAGTTTGGTTTGTGAAGAAAACTAAAATATCACTATCTTTGGATAGCTAAAGATCCAAAATGTCAGTAGGGGAAGCCTGTGTCAGGTATTTAGAAGATTTTTCCAAATTCTCAGTGATATAATGGGATGTATTAGGGATGTAAGTACTGGATATTTGGGAATTATGGACAGGATGCTTGCTGGTCTCCAAAAAATGGACCCAGCACTTCCTTCCCTCCCTCTATACACATGGCACTCTATATCCAGGGCAGGAGTTATTTTTTCCATATGAATCTGAACTGGCCTGTGACTGGCTTTATGCTGACATCCTGGGATTGATGTACTCATTCATCACAAGAATTGGAAGCTTATGCTTTCCCACCTTGGGATGCTTGTTCTTTATACACTCCCTCTCATATCCAAGTTACTACGCTATGAGAAACCTAAACTACATGGGCAGGTCACATGAAAGAGAACCACGTACACTGGTCAACAGCCCTATTTCAGATCCCAGCAGACAGCCAGCATTTACTGCCACACATTTGAGTGAGCCAACTTGAGTGTTCCAAATCAGGTGGGCTCCAGGATGACTGTAGTCCCAGTTGACTTCATATGGAGCAGAACCACCTACCTGAGCCTAGCTAACTGAGGGACTGATAAAAGAGAATGAAATGGTTGTTGTTGCAAGCCACCAGGTTTGGAGTGGTTTGTATGTAACAAAAGAGAACTGAAACAGAAGGAAAGGCAGTTTCCTGATACTGGAAGGCTAAGGGCACTGATAGGAATCTTGGTGACATAGTTACTAATGTCGGTCAAACCATCCTAGCAAGAATATTTATGCCTCTACCAAATGATTCCTTGTAATAAATTAGAACAGCAAGGTAGAAATATGAATACATATGCTAGTATCAGAGTTTAAGGAAAGTCTAAAAGCCTTTGATGGGCTGCTTGGGAGGTGGAAGCTGAAGCATCTGGTCATCGAATGGAAGGAGACAACAAAGATGGCAGACTCACCTATGTAGAAGTGAGTAGGAGTTCCCGGGGTGAGAGAAGATGAAGGAAATAGAAGCAGGGGAAGTACAGAGTGAGTGAGCAGGTGAGTAGGCGAGGACTAGGGTGAGAGAGGATGAGAATGAGAGCCAGAAATGGTGAATGGGCATCATGGCTGGAAACTGACTGCTGTGAGGAAAGAAGACCTATGAGAAATTCCCAGTGCAGGAGGGCCGGGGACTTTTAGCACAAGGTTGTCCATTGTCTAGTATTTATTATAAACTTATATGTCTTTGTGAAGTGATTTCTGTTGACACTGATGTAGAAATAAGACCACAGACTAAAGAAAATTGCAAAAAAACATTTGACACTCACTAAAAAAATTTATGTGGGAAGAAAGGAGAGCAACTACAAGCCAGAACCAAATGTCAATTCTTTTTTCTTTCTTTCTTTTTCTTTTTCTTTTTCTTTCTTTCTTCCTTTCTTTCTTTCTTTCTTTCTTTCTTTCTTTCTTTCTTTCTTTCTTTCTTTCTTCCTTCCTTCCTTCCTTCCTTCCTTCCTTCCTTCCTTCCTTCCTTCCTCCCTCTCTCTCTCTCTCTCTCTCTTTCTTTCTTTCTTTCTTTCACAGTACTAAGGATTGAACTCAGGGCTTTCACACTGAGCTACATATAGCGAGCCCTCCCGGTCCTCATCGCGGTCCGGGAAGTTTGTATTTGTAATCCCATGGAAAAGTTATTGGAATTCTAGCGAGTTAATTCCAGTCTACCACTTCCAATGCAATCCATGGTGAGAATAAAGACACTAAGACATATCTATAGTTGTGGGGAGCCAAGGGGGTCCTAAGTCCAACCAGAGTGATGGTAACCGGAACAAAGGCCTCAACCCAGGGCCGAACCCGGGTTTTATTAATTCTCGAGGAGGGGAGTGGCTCGGGGATGAGTGACTGTGAGAGTGGCAGGAAGTACGTGAGTACCATGAGCTGGGCTAGGTAGGTGGCTTGAAATCACCTTTGCGTGGGCTGGTGAGATAGCTCAGCGGCATAAGCGCCTGCCTGGCAAGCGCGAGGTCCTGAGTTTGACTCCAGAACCCACATAAAGGAAAAAAAGGGCCGGTGATATTGCTCAGCAGCACAAGCGTTTGCTGGCAAGCGCGAGGTCCTGAAGTCAACTCCCGGTACCCACATAAAAAAAAAAAAATCGCCTTTGCAATATGCAGAGGGAAGGATATGCAGAAGGAGTAATCTGCATAACACAATTCAAGATAGTATCTAATGTTTTGGGGTCAGTGCTTCAGCTCTGATGTGTAATCTTTTATGCCCTAGGAAGTCATAGCCTCTTTCTCGAGGCTCATTCCCAGCTGACAGACAGCGTGGAGCACGGCTCTCCATCCCGCCAGGCTCAATCATGTATTGGGAGCAAAGGGGCGGGGAAACACAGGCCTGTCGCCTTGCTTCAAAGACTACATATCAGGACCGTGGCTAGACTGATTTGCATTGCCTAAAGCCAATTGAAGAGATAAGGAAAAGTCCTAGCCAGCTCTGTACATATCAATATGTGGAAATAGGGCCAGGTTCAGCCAAGATGGAGATAATTGCTTTTCTTTCAAGGAGAGCCATCCAGGTGGTCCTCCACAGCTACACCCCCAGCCTCCTTTTATTTTTTTATTTTGAGACAGGGTCTTGCTAAGTCACCAATTTGCCCAAGCTGGGCTCAAACTTGTACTCTTCCTGTCTCAGCCTTCCAGAATGCTGAGATTACAGGTATGGGCCACCATGCCCAGCTTTGTCTCAGTTCTTCACACATCAGTTTAATTAGTTCTGTGGAGGACCACCAGGACAGCTCTCCTTGAAAGAAGACCATTTGTCTCCCTTTTGGCTAAACCTTGCCCTACCTCTGTGTATTGATATGTACAGAGCTGGCTAAGATAATACTCTACTCCCTCAATTGGCTTTAAGCAATGCAAATAGTTCTAGCCGAGGCACTGATGTGTCGCCTTTGAAGCAATGTGACAGGTCAGTGATGCCTCACCTGTAGCTCCCTGCTAAGCGTGAGCTAGGCCGAGAGATGCCACACTGTCAGCTGGGACTGAGCCTCGAGAAAGAGGCCATGATGTCTCAGGGCATGAGGGCCAGATATCAAAGCTGAGGCAACCGACTGAAAACACAATATACTTCCTCAAACTATGTTATGCAGATTCCTCCAAATTTAGAGGCTACCTGTCACCAGACTGGTACTCTTTTTGCATACCTCTCTCTGCATATTGCAGAGGTGCTGTTGTGCCTCCTAGCTAGCCCAGCTCACAATACTCATGTACCTCCAGCCATTCTCACAGTCACTCAACCCCAAGCCACTCCCCTCTTTACAAATTAATAAGACCCGGGTTAGGCCCTGGGTCATGGCCTTTGTTCCAGTTAGCCATCATTCTGACTGGACTTAGGACACCCTTGGCTCCCCACAACTGCAGATATGTGTTTGTCTCTTTATTCTCACCATAGGTTGCACTGGAAGTGGTAGATTGGAATCTACTTACTAGAATTCCAGTAACTTTTCCCTGGGATTACAAATGTAAACTCCTCTGGACTGAGACGAGACTGGAGCGGGCTGTCTATAAGTTCTTTTTTTTTTTGTGGGTACCGGGGGGTCAACCTCAGGACCTCGCGCGCCAGCAGGCACCCGTGCCGCTGAGCGATATCACCGGCCCCTTTTTTGTATGTGGGTTCCGGGAGTCGAACTCGGGCCCTCGCGCTTGCCGGGCAGGCACTTAAGCCGCTGAGCCATTTCACCAGCCCAAGTTCTTTTTTTAATGAGTACAATCTAAGATCTCCCATCCCATTTCCAGAAATTGTGCTGGGATCCATAAGGAATGGAGAAACTTATATATCTGAACAAATTAGTACAGCTTTGAAAAGAAGTTCAACATTTTGAAAACAAGGGGAATCAAAGAAAATAGAATAGCCATTCACCTGGAAAAAGATTAAGTTGACTATGTACACAGGAAGAGAATTACAGTATTTATTCAAGAGAACAGAGGAATTAAACATTGAAGAACAAAGTGTTAAGAATCTATTTTGTTAGTTGAGCTTTTAACTTTTGTAACACATGACTTAAAGAATTCTTTTGCTTTTGGGATAGCTGATTTCCCTCAACAGATGAAGAATAAAGGGCTGCATTTCTCACCTGGACAGAGACGAGATAACAGAATAGGAATAAATGTGTGAGTGGGACTCAGAGAGAACTAGAAGTCTTATCAAGAAGTAATTAAGAGCCAGACATAGTGGCACTGTCCTGTAATCCCAGCACGCTGAGAGGCTGAGGCAGAAGGATCACAAGTTTGAGTCCAGCCCAGGGAATTTAGCAAATTAGAGAGTCCCTATCTCAAAAACTAAAAAGTGCTAGGAATGTAACTCAATGAAGGCCCTAGATTCAATCCCCAGCACCACAAACAACAACAACAATAACCTAAAAAAAGAAAAAAGGAAGGAGGATGAGGACAAGGAGAAAGAGGTCAGGAATCAGAAGTTCCTGCGCCTTTGCAGACACTTAGGGAGGTCACAGAATTCCTCACAAGGTTCAGGGAGACTTGAGTTGAGTTCCTCCAAATCCAAAGAAAAGACATAGGGGCAGATACAGCCTTTCTCAAATGGGCCCCAAGACAGAATGAGACCTCAGTGCACTATAGGCATCCACTGTATGGAACAAATGAACTTCTTTCCTGTAACTTCCATTTCAGAATACAATATAGAACAGTATTTATTATCAACTTTTCATGGACAAATTAAGACCAGAGTCACTAAAATTATCTTTTGTGTTCTAGGGTTCAGGTATAGAACCTAAATTGAGACACCAGGCTTTTTTTTTGGGAGGGGGCGTTGGAGACAGGGTCTCACTATGTAGCTCAGACTGGCCTTGAACTCACTTTGTAGCCCAGGCTGGCCTCAAACATCCAGCAATCCTCCTGCCTCAGCCTCCCAAGTGCTGGGATTACAGGCATGCACCACTATGTTCAGTTTACACCAGGCTTTTTATAGAACAAATTAAGTACCTTTTGATAGAATCAGAAGAGTTTTTTGTATGTTTGTTTTTCTGGTGCTGGGGATTGAACCCAGGGCTTCACGCATGCTGGGCAAGAGCTCTTATCACTGAGCTACACTCCCAGCGAGTCAAGAGTTTTTAGAGAAAAACTTTTTCAGTGTATTTCAGGCTCTAGCTAGTGAGAGGGTCCTCACTGTAGCCATTGGGAGCCTCTGGTCTACATCCTTTAACCTGGAAGTTACCTTGAGAGTGATGGAGTCCAATCCCTTCTTTTCTTGATTGTGAAAATGAACCTCAGCAAATTGAAATGGTTTGTCCAAGGTTGAGAGTCGGTTAGGCAGCAGAGTTGTAAGGGGAAACCAGGTTTTTGACTCTTAGCTTAGGGCTCTTCTGAGAGAATTTCAACACTTGTGGCAAATAGTATCACTGTTCCCCAAATATTTCATCCCCTCTTTCTTCCAGTGCCCTTCCCCTGGTTCATGATTTTTTTTTTTCCTCAGTGGCCTGAGTGAATTTGACAAAGAGCAGAGGTGGGAGAGATGTGAGGTATGAAGGAGAAATACCTCTTTTCTAGTTGTAAGCCACTGAAGTTTTGAAATTGTCACCACAGGCTAAGTTACCCTGTCCTAACTGCTGCAGTTTTCCTCTGCCTTACATTAAGTGGGCTGTTTTGCAAGTGAGGGAACATATTATCCATCAGTCTATCTGGAAACTGCATTCTGGCTGTGAGCTCCTAATTTGGAATGCTGCTACCAGTTCAGCTTCTATGAGTCTGCATGAGCAGTGTCTGAATGAATCTGATCAGCCTGATTTGTCAGAGAAGAGACTATAACTGTGAGGCCCTTCCCTGACCATCCCTTTCTCCACCAGAGAAGAAGGAAGGGAGAGAGGTGGGAGGGTGAGAGGAAGGGGACCAGGTCAAGAAAGGGAAGTGAGGGACTGGTGACAGACAAAATTTCCTGACTTCATACTGTACTTTTGTGTAGGACCAATTTTGAGAGTTAGCTCTGTACCTGGGCCTTTGAAGGTTCTTCCTTAACTGGCACTATTTCATGTGACCCATCTCACATCAGGCCATTCTCCTGATCAGTGCTAGAAGGAACTTCAAAATTAGTAGGTTTTGGACGGTATCCTACATATTAAATTTCAATTGCCACCTTAGCAAAGCAAAACAGTCTTCTATATTGCTCAGTTTTATTGTCAAGTGTTAAAAATAATCAGAGTTTGAATTAGGACAATAAGTGATTACTTATCGCATATGTCATTAATGTCACACATTGTATGTTACTAAAATGAGTCAGCAGAAGATGAAGTAATGGTTGTCCCAGAATTGGATTATGTCATTCAATAGAGAGTCACTCTTTGGCTGAGTACATTGTTTTAATTTTTTTTTATTTTTTTATTATTTTATTATTAAAGAGAAGAAAAAACAAAACAAAATAAATCAAAAAAGAACAAATTTTCAAAACAACATAATAGGAGGGTAACAATGGTTAATGCATTACGTATTGTTATCTTTAAGTTAGTTATTCAGGATACCAGATATTAGCATTCAATTGTCCAAACATTATTGGCACAAACCTTACTCTTCAATGAACTAAGTAAAATTAGTAGTGTATCTATCTTAACCATCTTATATATATATATATATACAATTTTTTTCCCTTTCCCTTCTTTCTTTTCCCTGTTCCCCCATCCCAGTCTATCTTTCCTTTTGACCAGTTTCTTTTTGATTCACCATGTCTATTGTACATTTTGGATCTTATTTACTCTTTCAGTTTCTCATACTAGAGAGACAATATGATGCTTACACATGTGCGTCCAGTTTATTTCACTTATGAGTATTTTCTCGAGTTGCATCCATTTACCTATAAAAGTCTCCAGTTTATCCTTCTTTATGTGTGAATAGTACTCCATTGTATAAAAATACCACATCTTTCTTATCCATTCCTCAGTTGATGGGCATTTGGGTTGTTTCCAAGATCTGGCTATTACAAATTGTGCTACTATAAACATGGGTGCACATATATTGCTGTGGTACGATGTTTTTAATTCTTCTGGGAAGATGCCCAGAAGGGGAATAGCTGGGTCAAATGGGACCTCCAACCCTAGTTTTTTGAGGAATCTCCACACTGATTTCCACAGTGGCTATACCAGTCGACACTCCCACCAACAGTGAAGAAGGGTTCCTTTTTCCCCTCCAGCATTTGTTATTAGTTGATTTCTTGATAATAGCCATTCTTTCTGGGGTGAGATGGTATCTCAGTGTTGTTTTAATTTGCATCTCTCGAATGACTAGTGATGTTGCACATTTCTTTGTATATTTATTTGCCATTTGTATTTCTTCATCTGAGAAATGTGTATTGATCTCAGATGCCCATTTTTGGAGTGGGTCTTTAAATTTGGGAGGTCTGATTTTTTTGAGTTCTTTGTATGTTCTCGATAGTAATCCTTTGTCTGAGGAACAGCTGGCAAACATTTTTTCCCAGATTGTGGGTTGTCTCTTCACTCTGTTGGTGGTTTCTCTTGCTGTGCAAAAGCTTTTTAATAAGATGAGATCCCAGTTGTTGATTCTTTGGGATAGTTCCTGTGTGGTTGAGGTTTTATTCATAATGTCTTTGCCTACACCAATGTCTTCAAGGGTTTTACCTATCCTACCTTCCAGCAGATTTAATGTTTCTGTTTTAATATTTAGATCTCTAATCCATTTTGAATTTAGTTTAGTGCATGGTGAAAGATATGGGTCTAGTTTTAGTCTTCGGCATGTGTAGAGCCAGTTTCTCCAGCACCATTTATTAAAGAGGCAATCTTTCTTCCAGCGAATGGCTGAGTACATTGTATACCTGCCCTGTGATCACACATCATCCAGAAGCAAATCCTAAATGTCTGATTTAGGTTAAAATTTTTTTTGGTGCTGGATTTCAAACCTGAGGCCTCACAAATGCTAGGTCCATGCTCTATCACTGAGCTGTGCCCCTAGCCCAGAGATTAAATATTACTTTTGAGCTTTTGATGTTTTTGTATTCCCCTTGACAGAGTCAGTTCTACCACAATCAGGGAGATTCATTTTCATCATTATAAGTGAAAACACTAGTTCATTAAACAGTTCTCATATCATAACTCAAAATTTGTATATTTTACAAAGCAGCGAGCAACTTTTAAAACAAGCCTTGAGTGAAATCTACATGTACAAAAGGGCTTCTTAGAGTGACTTTTATATTTGGCACTTCAGAAATAAAAAATACACAATAATTAAAAACCATAGGAGCAACTTTTATGTTTTAGATATTGATACCTAATGACTCCAACAGTCAAGACAAAAGCTATTTAATGTCAGCATTAGGCAGGCAACCATAAAATCTCTCTGAAGTAACTGCATGAGATATGAGATGTTTTTGTTTATATATTTTAAAAGGTTCATAAAGATTCCATTATGTGGGAATGTTAAGTGTAACCCAAGCGACAACTCCATCCTAACATACGCCATGTCTGATCTTGCCTGTCCCAGAGCAGCCCAGCTATGGGGACTGCTTTTTTCACAAGTATTTCAATTGCACACTCTCTATTTAGACTTTTTATCAACACAGCATGCTGCTGTCCAGACGCAGTGGTCCTCAAAGCCCAATAGATGCCTCCATGACCTATTGTACTTTACGCACAGTACTGGGTAAAGGCTCCACAACTCAGTGCCAAAGGATGAATGAAATGCCCACCCTTTCTTCTTCATCCATATGTTTTCAGCTGCCTTTGTGAGCTGTTTTTTTTCCTTTTGTGTTTGTCAAAGCACGGCAGTATTTCCTTGGAGGCAGTTTAGTGGTTAAAATCATAGATTCCGGGGCCAGGCTGCACAGCTTCAACTCCTGGCTTTGCCACTTACTAGTTATGTGACCTTAAGCAAGTTCATTAACTTCTTGGTGCTTCAGTTTCCTCATCTGTGAAATAGGGGTGATGCTAACAGCACCTCCTCACATGGTTGTTCTGAGGGCTGAATGAGTTGGACCTACAAAGGGCATTGAACATGTTTCTGGCTCATAAGAAAAGCTACATAAATGGTAGGCGTCACTGTTGTGTCTGGTTACAGCTGCTGTGAGTTGGAATTGTATCTGTCAGGAGAGGCTTTGTCTGACTTTATCAGAACACTCAGTTGCCAAGACACCAAGAAAGCCCATCACAGGAAGCAGTTTGAGGCCTTGACATCCCAAAGTGTATCTGAGGAGGCCAGAGTCTGAAGGGGCAGTTTTACTCAACTTTTTTTTTTCACTGGGAGGGAAATGGATAGCCCCAGGATGATAATGTCACTCACTCCTCACTTAGATGGGATGAGTATAGGCCTGGAAGTTCCTGACATCAATACAAAGCTAGACTGTTAACTGGTAATGGCAGGTAGGCTCCTAGAAAGGTGTAATAACAGGTTTATTTCTCATATGAAGAGAGCATTTCATGCACGCAGTTTTAGGACAAGATGAGTTTTCCAAAAACATTTGTTTTGCTAAATACCTTCAAAAAATGCTTAGTCCCATACAAACCCTGAGCTATCCAAATAAGTGTATTACAAACCCCATCCCATTGGGAAATGGGGTCTAGAATTGGTGTGGTTGTACAAGCCTGGTGTTTGGGATGCTCGATGGGATATCCTGGACCCCAGGATTTCTCATCAAGCTCAGCCTCTGTGTCATACTGTGGTCTCCTCTACACTAGAGAAATGAAAAGATCAAATACTACTTGCTATTGTAGGCAGTCATGTGACATTGCTCTGGTTAGAGAGATATAAGGAGAACTCTTCAGAGAAATATTTCCCCCACTTTCTGCCTTTGGGGTAGTTATGTGATGATATGATACTACTGTGACAACCATTTTGGGGTCATTAGGTAACATGTCCAAGATAAAAAGAAAAAGCCAATATGCTGAATCGCAGAGGTAGGGATGAGAAGAGCCTCATCTTTCAATGACATTGTTGAGCTGCTTGAAGAATTCTAGGACTGCTTATCTCTGGACTCTTTATTTGGCAAATAAACATTCTTAAAAGTTTAAGGCACCGTTAGTTGTTTTTCTATTACTTGCAAGGAAAAGTGTTCCCAAATGATACCTAAACTCCCAACCTTGGTGTCTAGTTTGTGTATCTGATCAGGTTTGCTCTTTCTTCTCCCAAATCAGGCCCTCATTGAAATAGCTTTCTTAACTATTGTATTTGTCTCTCTCCACCATACTGGAGATGACTATCCTCAGCCATAAGGTGATACCCAGGATACCCACTTCCCTGCACTACAGTGAAGAATCTGGCCAGGGTGTCTGGCCATGGTGTTCCATTCACTGAGTTGCACCCCTTCTGTGTGGACATTCTTACACATTCAAGGCTTCTCTGTTATTTTGGACATCATGATTAGAACTACAGGCCACACAAGGCAAGAGGCAGCTCCCTTAGTCTTAGGTTTTGTCTCCTTATGCCTAACAGACGTTTGGCCAAGACAACATCCCAGCACAACTGGCAGCTGGGCTCAAGCTGGCGGGGGACATGTATAGCCTGAAAGATTAAGGCATAGAAACGGCTCTCCTAGACCTGGAGATTCTGAGTTCCAGGTACTTTAACTCTCACCTCTCAGAACCTCTCATGCTGCTGACTTGTCACGCTGACCCTGGCTAGGAAACCTGATCTTAATTCCTGCATTGCATGTGTTCAAAATGGTATATTGGAAAAGGAGCCTGGATTTCAAGAGTCAGGAGGTCTTGGAGCTATTCCTATCTCTCACACAAGCAAACCAAAGCAGGGTGCTACTGTTCTTTCTGTGCTTTTATTTTTCATGTACAACACAGGGTGTCAATCTTTGTCTGACACTACCATTTACCTCTTTAGAAAATGAATTTTAAGCTTAGTGACACAATAAAAATTACAGAGTGCACCTTAAAGGAATTATTTAGAACATTGAGGGATATTTAAGTTAGTACTCATGGTGTCTTTTTAATTTTGAGGTTTGGGGAGTATAATGAAAATTTCAAGAGTGGGTCCTAATTGAAAAAAAAAACACACTCATTTTTTTCTCTAGGGTTTTCTAACACACTAGAAATAAATTACAGAAAGGAGGAAAAAAAAGCACTAAACAGTAATTCTGCCCAGCTGTAAACCTTGCTTTTCATGTGAATTAAGTCTTTGATCCCTAAAAATCCATTTTAGTCTTGGACAAATTCCAGAGACACTTCGCTCTTGGGGAAGCAACTGTGCCAGGGACAGAATGGCTGCTTGGAGCTGAGATTTCTCTTACAATTGTGCTGATCCAAGAGAGAAGCTTGAGGAATAGGTGTAGGGCAGAGGCATGAGCTCATTTTTCCCACTTTCTGGCATATGAAGGTGCCTTCTATCTTTTCAACTGCTTCTCTCTGTCTTTTTCTTGACTCTTCCTGGCAAGTGTGTTTGTAATTATTAAGGGCTGCAGCAGTGCTGCCAAATAAACTCTCCTTGAAGTAGTGAAGTCACTTGTCTCCGTATGTAAGCTCATCTGTTTTTCATATCTGATCATTTTTAGGTGCCAACTACTGTCCACAGATGTACCGAGAGGCAAAGTGTGTGAAGGGCACTGGAAGAAGAAAGCCTGTTTATAGTGACTCATACTGTGCTGGTAATAGAGATTTTTCTGTCAGGTTTTTAAAATTGTAGTAAAATGCATATAATATTTTTAATTTTAACCATTTATAAATGTACAAGACAGTGGCATTAATTACATTCACAATTCATCACCACTATTTATACCCAAAATGTTTCTGTCATCCCCCAACATAAACTCTGTAGCCATTAAATAACTCTTCACTCACTCCTTCCTCAGCTCCCAGTAACTTCTCTTCTGCCTTTTATCTCTGTGAATTTGCCTATTCTAGATATTTTATATAAGTAGTTGTCCTGTATAAATCTTGTATTCATATTTTGTATTTGCCTCTTCATGTCTGGTTTATTTCACTTAGCAAAATGTCTTCAAGGTTCATATATATATATATATATATATATATATATATATATATATATTCATTTTTATGGCTAAATAATACTAAATATTCCACTGTGTGCATATACCACATTTTGCTTATCCACTTATCAGTTGATGGGCATTTGGGTTGTTTCCACCTCCTGGCTGTTGTGAATAGTGCTGCTATGGACATTAGTATACAGAGATCTATTCAAGTCCCCACTTTCAGTTCTTTTGTTTATACTCCTAGGAGTAGAGCTGCTGGATCATATGGTTTTGCTTGCAGACATGGTGTACATGTAATAGCAACACAGGGAGTAGGGCTTTGCAAAGATGGGATACTTAACCAGGTTCAGAGAGCTAAGGCAATGGTTAAGAAAAGAATCAGAGCCAAGTGCAAGGAAAAGAAAAGGCTGGAAAATATGGACTACTTAGTTTCCCTATAAGATGCTGTGATTCAATCAGGTACATGGTGAAGATAGAACCTTCAGGAGCATAGTAAACTGTCCCTTTGTAGAAAGAATTCAGACGCTACAGGGAGGGTAAGACAGGAATACCAAGCAGCCAGGAAGGCAGCAGGCAGTGGGTGAGGCCCTAGAGAACCTATTGGATGTGGCAGGAGGATCAAGTTGCTGGTCAAATGCCAACCATGCAGTGAAGAACCAGAGTCTACAGGAAGCGAGTGTCAGGGAAGACCTAGGGGTGAGGGGCCAAACCAGCCATCCAGGAAGCAGTAAGACTTTTACAACAAAAACTCTTGATCTTATGGGAATTTCCATAAACTAGAAAGCCTGTTGTATCCATCCTGCTGATCCAGGGAGAAAGCCCCTGATAGCTCTTGGTTTGTGAGGGAGGGTATCAAGATAATGTCAGATCCTGTCCCAAGCCTGTCTGTAGGAAAGAATCTCTGATGCAATTCTCTTTTAGAGACCAAAATGGGCAGCTAAGTCCTCAAGATGATCCATCATTCTGGACTGTAATATAAACAACTATTACAGAGCAGCACTGTATTATTACATGATGCACCTGAGGATGCACACACATATTGCATGTGTACTGAGCAAAGTTTTCTGTTTTGAGGCCAAGAAACACACTTATTAAATTCTAGGTGGTGACTAATTCTCAACTGCTTGGCTTAAAAATAACTGCAGAGGCCATTCCAGGCCACTGAGGTTAGTAATTCCATGAGGGTACAAAGCAGGTGGCATCCTAATCCCTCTGACTACAGCCTGCTTGGAAAGGAGTTTACACTGCGTCTTTAGGTTTATCCCTTGAGCAGGGACATTGATGGTAAAGTTCATCTAGTGATGACAGCCAGAACAGCTGCCTGTGACTCACACAGGATAGGTGAGCTCTGAGCCCAGGATTGTACAGCTACACATTTTTGGGCTCAGCAAACAAAGCTACTCAAACCTGGGATGGTACAAAACCTGCTTAGCTGGAAATGCTAGGTTTTTTTTTTTTTTTTTTTTTTACGTTTTTTAAAAAATTAGTATGTATTTGTCAACATATTGATCACATTTATCGAGGACATTTGTACCTGTACATGATATATCTTAATTCTTGTTTTTCTCCCATTCCCCTCCCCTCCCTTCAACCCTTCTTCCCCTCCCATTTACAAAAAGCTTTGTTTCCCTTTTTTCTTTCGTTCTCTTTTTCTTTCTTTTCCCTTCCTTCCCTTCCCACTTCTCACTCCTTTATTCCCCTTCCCATTTGAACATGTTCTTCCTACTTCCCAATATTTATCCTCCACTATGCTCCTTATTTACCCTTTGGGTTCCTCACACAAGAGAAGCAATGTGACAAGAGAAGCAATTGTGTGTCCAATTTATTTCACTTAAGATTATGGTCTTGAGTGCATCTATTTTCCTACAAATGACTCAAGTTTATCCTTCTTTATAGCAGAGTAGTACTCTGTTGTATGTAAACATCACATTTTCTTTATCCATTCATCTGTTGATGGGCATATGAACTGTTTCCAAGATTTAGCTATTATAAATTGTGTTGCTATAAACATGGGTATGCATGTATCACTGTGGTATGATTATTTTAACTCTTTTGGGAAGATACTTAGAAGGGGAACATCTGGGTCAAATGGAACCTCTAGTTTAATTTTTTGAGAAATCTCCATAATACTAGGTCTTGTTTATTTTTAAACTAAAGCAGTATTTTTATTTGTTTGTTTTTTGCATTGCTGGGGGTTGAACCAGAGGATCCACAAATGTCCAGACGTTTTTCAAAATGGCCTTCTAGACCAATTCTCTCTGGAGTCCAAAGTGGAGAAGCACAATTCAGCCAATATGTGAGCCTTCACTGGGACTAATTTATACTAAAAATAACAACCAAATATAATTAGGATGGAGATGTTCTGCCATCTCCCTGCCGGAAAGAAATGTATCACTGATATCCAGAAAGCACGCAGACACTGCTTCAAATTTGTAAATGCACAACCTAATGGGGGAGAATCCACATGATGAAAGAATTTAGTTCATGTCCTTTAGGGATCTCCTGTCCCCAAGCACTATAAAGGAGGTCTCAGCAGAAATAGGCCGAAATGCAGTCACTTGGGCTCTGTGAAGAAGTCCGGTGCTTTTTGGCTTCTGATGTGCCTGTTTACACCAGCCCCAGTCTCTAGTAGATTCGCCCACCCTCTCCATTTGTGCAAATTAGACCTCCTTAAGGTTCAAAGGTGCCTTTTCCAAAGCCCTCCCTTGATTGCTTGCTGTTCCCACAGGCCTCCGCCTCCTCTGCAAACACGGGTACTTCCTCATGCTGTTTCACCTGCAGCTCTTCCATGCTCTTAGAGCACATGGTTTTTTCTTCATTTTCCACTTCTCCAGTGTGTCTTACATTTAAGAGATGTATGATAGATATTTATAGAAATAATTAACACACTCATGAATATAGAAGCAATTTATATTTGGTACAACTTTTTGGACTCCCTATTCCATAAAGTAGGGTGTGCCGGTATATTTTGGGGAAGTAGTCCCAAGGATCTGATTTAAATTCCCAGTGTTTTAGTAAATCTATTTTTCCTGTTTTTTTCTTAGAAAAAAGCACCATCTGCTGTGTATTTACTTAACTAATTAATTAAGTGATTAATTAGGTCCTGCATGCCACTGCAGCAGCCCCTTGTTCAGGCTGGCTAACTCCCATGCCTTTTACCCTCTATTTCTACCACCTGTCCCTTCCTTTTCTCAGCTGTGAAGTAGGTCAGTATGTTACCTCATTGGGTTGTTGTGATGAGGACAAAATCATACAGTGCTGCAGAGATGTTTAAAAGTTGGTAAGGGCTGGGCAAAGTGATCCTGGACTAGGAACTTTTAAAACCATGGTGTAGAATAAAACATTTGACCGGATGGGAGAAGACAGCACCACCAGACAAGTTATTAGTCATAATGAGCTCTGGGGAGATCACACGGCACAAGAGTAGAGCAAGGAACAAGCAGAGAGCAGGACTAAGGAAATTTCCTCCATTAATCATAGCACTAAGAACAGAGTTCTCTTGTGTACCCACTTAATCAAAACAGCACACCTTCCCTCCAAAGCAGCCAATATTAAAACACACAAGTGTGTTATTTCAAAGTCATACCTTCCAGAGCGAGACAACCTATTTAAAAATGAATAATGTGCATTTCTTCCTGGAAAGAACAAATCAATACCCCTGTGTGTGCCTAGCACCACACACTAGCCTTTGCAAAGTACTTTGCCTTTATCCAGGAGGATGGAAGCTGCTTTTCCTTCCCCTCCCCTGGCTCCCCACCATTTGACCCAGTGAGAACAGTTCCATCTCTCACCTCTGAGGCCAAGGCTGAAGTGGTAGAAATTCACATCCGCCAACAGCACAGGGTACATTTCAGCTGTGATGGGCACTCTGGGGACCAACTGTTTGTGAGTGTGTGTGTGTGTGTGTTTATGTGTGTGTGTGGTACTGGAGATTGAATCCAGGGCCTTCACACTGAGCTGCATTCCCAGCCCTTTTGATTTTTTATTTTACTAAGTTGCTAATTTGCCCAGGCTGGACTTGAACCCGCCATCCTCCAGCCTCAGCTTCCCAGCGTGCTGGGATTATAAGCATGCGCCACAATGCCTGGGTCATTTTCTTCTCAATCCAAAACAAATTTGAGGTTCAGATAACTCAGAGAAGCACATCATGCAGATTTTAAGCTCAACTTCAATACCTTGGCAGTTCAATTCAGTTAAATAGTTATTTTTTGGTTAATATTTTTGAGCTTCTACTATGTATAAGACATTGTGCTGAGCTCTCTTCATAAATTGTCATTTTGTCCTTTTATTTTATAAGCAAAGAGATTGATATCAGAAAGATTGTGGTGGAGCTGGGTTTTGAACCCAGGACTTTGGGGCTCCAGAAATTGTGCTTTTAACCATTAGGTTATGCTTGTCACTTTCTGCATGACATGGGATTAAATGCTAGGGACACAAGAATGAATCAGATTTTCTCCTTGTCCCTAAGTATGAGAGGCTGATGTAGTATTCTGCCCATCTTAGCTGCCTTTAATTTAGAATTTAACAGACAAAGTTCCATCATGAGATGGAAATTGTAGAGTTCCAGAGCTTAAAATCTTGGCCTGAAGTTGGATTAGCAGGTGACCAAGTAGGCATACAAACCTGGTCATTTGGAATCCACAGTCGACACACCTAACTGCTGTGCCATATTCCTTCCTGCAAATATCTATAAACAGATATTCATCCAGGTGCAATAACATCTTTAATGGAAGCAAGTAAGTACACAGTGTAACCATTGCTCAGGTCTAGAAGTCGGAAACATCACATTTAGGGCATAAATGCCACCATCAAGGGAGGTGGCAAAGATGGGAATGACATTCCATGTGGGAAGCCTCAAAGAGCAAGAGGGCATATTATGTGTATCATACACAGTTTCCCACGTTGATGATATTAATAGTGACCCAGTAGCTCAGACATGGCAGGACAGGATCCCAAAACCAGGGGTCTGGTTATTTGTTTCTAGTTTGTTTTTTGTTTTTTACTTTTTACTTTAGTGTACATGAAGTGCACTAATTTTAAGTATACAGCTTGATGAATTTTTACATAGGCATACACCCATGGGAACACCATCCAGCATAAGATATAGATTATTTCCATAGCTCCAGACATTTCCTTCATGCTCCTTCCTTGACAAAACACATTGTTGTGGTTTAAATATGAAGTGACCCCAAAGACTCATGTGTTGAGGGGTTGGTCTTCAATTCACCAATATTCAGAGGTGGGGCCTGGAGAGGTGACTGGATTATGAGGGTACTAACCTTATAAATGGATTAATCCATTGATGAGTTCATAGCTGAATGGGCTGTTAGGACTCTTAGGAGGTGGGGCCTAGTTGGAGGAAGTATGTCATTGGGGGCATGCCTTTGAAGGATATATTTTATCCCTTGTCCCTTCCTCTCTCTCTCTGGCTCTTTCCCCCTCTCTCTTCTTCCTGGCTGCCATGAGGTAAGCAGTTTTCCTCTGAAATCCCCTCCTGCTATGATGTTTCTGCCTCACCTCAGGCCTCAAAGCAATGGAGTGGGCCGACCAAGGACTGAAGTCTCTGAAACCATGAACCAAAAGAGATCTTTCTTCCTTTAGGTTGTTTTCTTCAGGTATTTGGCAACATCAATGAAAAACTGCCTAACATACCCATACTCCTTGCCTGAGACAATCAGTATTCTGACCTCTATCACTTCTATTGGTTGGTTTGGCCAGTTCTTGAATTTCACAGAAAAAAGAATCATACAAAATGTGTTCTCTTGTTTCTGGTATGTTTTGCTCAACAAAATGTAAGATTCCTCTGAGTGATTGTGTGTAGCAGTATCAATTCCTTTCAAATTTCTTTTCCCTCTCTCCCTCCCTCCCTCCCTTCCTTCCTTCCTTCCTTTGAGATTGAACCCAGGGCCTTCACACTGAGTTACATCTCTAGCCCTTCTAAAATATAACTTCTTAAAATTTTGAGACGGGGTCTCTTTAAGTCACTAAATTGCTAGGCAGGGCTCCAACTTGGAATCCTCCTACCTCAGCCTCCCGGAGTGTCACCATACCTGGCTGTCACATTTCCATTGTATAAGTGTATCTCAATTCAGTCATCTATTTTAATATTCATGGACATTTGAGTTGTTTTTAGTTTTTAGATAAATAAAAGCACTATGAATATTCTTCCACGTGTCTTTTGGTGGACATATGATTTCATTTCACTGGAGTATATACCAATTGAGTGGAATTATCAAGCAAAAGTACACACACACACACACACAATTACCTTTAGTAGATGTGGGCAAACTCTTTTCCAATGTGATTGTATCAATTTATACTCCCACCAGCAGTGCATAAAAATTCTAGTAACTCCATATTCTTATCGAACATTTGATATGGTTGGCCATTAACAGAACTTCTAGCCAGGCATACTGGTGCATGCCTATAATCCCAGCACTCTGGGAGGCTGAGGCAGGCAGGTTATAAATTTGAGCACAGCCTAGGCAATTTAGGGACTTAGCAAGATACTGTCTAAAACAAGAAGACAGAGACTGTAGCTCAGTACTAAGCCCTGGGTTTAATCCCCCATATCAGAAAACAAAACAAAACAAACCACCAATGGATAAACAAGCAAAAACTTTTCAGGTTTAAACACTTATAGTTTCAACAAATCACAATTTAATTACTTGACCACCACAAAGATTACCTGTATGCTACCTGTGTACAGTATATACCCACCACTCTCCCCTAACCCTTGGCATTTCCTGATTTGTTCTCCATTGTTACACTTTTGTCATTTTGACAATGTTACATAAATTGATCATAAGTTCTGTGTCCTTTTGTGATTGCTGTTTTTCCACTGATTACTTTTTCTGTTTTCAATTTCATTGATTTCTGCTTTTGTCTCTATCTTTACTTTCATCCATTTGCTTTAGGTTTATTTTGGTCTTCTATATCTAGGTTTTTTAGGTAAGAATTTTAATTATTCATTTGTGACATTTTCTCTCTCTGTCTCTGTTTCTCTGTCTCTCTGCCTCTGTCTCTCTGTCTCTGTCTCTCTGTCTCTCTCTCTGTCTCTGTCTCTCTCTCTCTGTAGATTTACAGGATTTATGGCATCTACATTACCTGAGAAATAAATTACAAGCAGGTTTACAGGAACATCAACACAAGCTTTTATTGTAACAGGGCCTGTAGTGCAGCACAGGGGGATCAGTACACTGAGGGAGCTCTCCCAGACTAACCCTGACATTTTCTCTTTTCTAATGTATGCATGCTGTGTTAATAAATATATTTTTCATCACTGTTTTATCTGTGTTGCATAAATTTTAATATGCTGTATTTTCATTTTCATTCCATTTAATGCATTTTTTTTACAGTTTCTCTTGAGACATCCTCTTTGATCATTGGAATATTTGGAAGTATGTTGTTTAGTTTCCATTTGATTGGAGATTTTCCTATTATTCAGTTCTAGTTTGATACTGTTATGGTGAGAAAATCTATCTGTATTACTTTTGCATCTGTTGAACTTGTTGAGGTTTCTTTTCTGGTCCAGGACATATCTAATTTGGTGCATTTTTTTTGTGCACTTTAAAAGATTTGACTTTTTAAAATCAGATTTTATTGGTACATTTTAGATATACATAATGATCACGTTCATCATAGAGAATTTGTACCTGTACATGATATAACTTGGTTTTTTTTCCCATTCCCCTATCCTCCCTTCAACCCCTCCTCCCCTCCCCATTTACAAAAGCTTTGTTTCCATGTTTTCCTTCTTTTCTCATTATTTTTACTTTTCCCTTCTTTCCTTTCCCCCTCCCCTCTCCCTTGTTCCCCTCCCCATTTGAACATTTTTTTTCCTATTTCACAATACTTATTATACATTTTGATCCTTATTTACATGAAAGATTTAATTTAAAGTGAGTTTTTTTAGACATAGTTGAGGTTTTTTTTTTTTTTTTTTTTTTTTCTCACTGCTAGGGATGGAACCGGCATCTTCATTCATGCTAGGCAAGTGCTCTACCACTGAACTACACTCCCAGTCCTGACACTTTTTTTTAGTCCATTCTGCCAATCTCTTATTTGGTGTATTTAGACTCTTTATATTTAGTGTAAATATTGATATGCTAGGGCTTGAGTCTACCATTTTATTTTTTGCTTGCTGTTTGTTCTCTCCTTTTTAAAAATTTTTCCACTATTTCCCCTGCTTTCCTTTGGGTTACTGAAATTCTTCAGAATTCCATTTTGATTTTTGTTTTTGTGATATATTTGTGTTTATTTGATTTATTGTGCTATTGACTGTATTTCCTTGAATAACTTTTTAAATAGTTGCTCTAATAATGTATATACATAATTTATTACAATCTACTAGAATCAACATTTACTAGTCTAAGTGTAGAAACTTCCCTTTATGTTATTTCCTCCCCCTTTATAATTGTCTTAAATATTTCCTCTACATGCACTGAGAACTATACCAGTGCAATGTATGTTGTTCCGAGTAGATAATTTCTATTCTATCTTCAAGTCCACTGATTCATCTGTCTTCTTTGTTCTGCTGTCATTCTTACCCACTGAATATTTTATTTTTGTTATTGTGTTTTTTAATTCTAAAATTTCGATCTGAGTTTTCTTTATGTCTTTTCTTTGCTGAGATTCTCTATCATTTCGCTTATGTTAAGTGTGTTTGTAATTGCTGGTTGATACATTTTTATGATGGTTATTTAAAAGCCTTGTCAGATAATTCTTTTTTTTTCCGTGGGTACCGGGGGTCGAACTCAGGACCTCATGCGCCAGCAGGCGCCCATGCCACTGAGCGATATCACCGGCCCTGTCAGATAATTCTTACACCTGGTCTCATCTCAGTGATGGTGTCTGTTTATTATCTTCCTTGTTCAAGTTGAGATTTTCCTGGTTCTTGGTATGGCAAGTGATTTTTGGTTGAAATTTGAACACAGTCAGTACGATATGCTGGATCTTACCTAAATCTTGTGTTTTGGCTGGCCTCTCTTGACATCACTCTTGCAAGGAGAAGAGGGCTCCTGCCTCATTACTGCCAGGTAGGAGTGGGAATCTAAGTTCTCCTTTGGCCTCCGTTGACAACTGGGGATGAGGAAGAGGTTTCTCATTACTGCTGGCATGAGGTTGGAGTTCAGGTGCCTTCTTTTCTAGGCCTCTGCAGTTACCACTCTAGCTGAGAGGATCACATGCCTCTTTACTGCTCCCTACAGAGCTGTCACTGAGGTGATACTATGGGTGGGAAGCCTTGTCACCACTGAGTAGTGGTGGAAGTCCTTACATTCCAGTAGGTAGGCCTCCTTTGATACCACCCCAGTGTTGAAGGGGAAGGATGCCTCATCATTGCCAGGTGGGATTGGAAGTCCAGGTTGCCCACATGGTCTCTACTGACACCAGGAGGTAGATGAGCGAAGATGAGAGTCCTGGCTCTTCACATGGCCCTCTTTGACAACATCATGAAGGGGTGACGGCGCTTGTTTTGCCATGCTACAGCCTGGAGAGTAAAGAAGTATAAGCTGCCCACTCAGCCTTTGTTGATGGAAGTAGGGACAGTGGCTGTAGAATTCTCTATGGTGTTAGGCTGGAGTAGAGTGATTATTGTCTAAAACTTTTCTGTATTTTGAGGCTCCTTCCTGGTCGTTTAGTTAAAGAGGGAAGGTTTTTAATGGGGGCTTTCTCTGTACCCATTAGGGTTTCCAGTGTGCTGATTTCTGCAGGACCTAGCCTAAAAACTTTGAGACAATCCCCCCAACAAAACAAAACAAAAAAACCAAAACAGGAATTCATCACTGCATTGTTCTTGAGGCCCCAGAGTCCCTAGCTCACTACCACCTCTCCATCTTTCTGAGTCGTCTTATATTTGTTTTATATGTAATGTTCAGGAATTTTAGCTTACTTAGTGAAACAGGGAAAAATTATGCCAACCCCATCTTTTTGGAAAGCAGAAGCCCTTTCTTAAAGGTGATTTTTAAATGCTGCTTCATGGTGTTGTTAGGTCTGGGGTGTTACTTCAGGGGCTGCTATGATGAGAAGAGAGCATGGCAGAGGAGGCTGTCGAGTGGCAACCGTCTGAGAACTCTTACAGAACAGATTCGCTTTATGGATTTTATATATTGGGGTTTTATCTAAGATCTCATGGACAAAAGAGTTCTGCTGCCTAAAAGAAGTTGGAAACCTCTGGTATAAACTATTGAAATGTCCTCAAATTCCAACATTTTGGTTTCTAAACTATGTCTCTCACTGTTTTTTAACGCCTGAAGGAAGTGCAAAAATCTTTTGTCAAAACCATGTGTCTATGTTTTTAATTTGGGCAACATAGTAGCCATAACCATATGCTATGAAAGCAAAGTGTCTAGGAAAGTCTCAGATATTTGCACACCTAACACAGATGTTCTATTTTGCTGTTTTCTCAGCGAGTTGGATGGGGAGAGGATTCAGTCTCTGGGGTGCAGATGCTTAGATATGAGCCTGAACTAATTCCTAGCCACGTTATCTTATGTGAATGACAACTTCTCAGAGCCTTTGTAATGGTTGATTGATTGTGTCAACTTGAGAAGTTTAGAAGCTTTACTAAATTGACTCAGCAATTCTACACCCTAGGTGTAGAAGACCCACTCTAGGGTGGCTCATTGCCTGGATGGTATAAAGGGGAAATGAGGAAGGACGAATCTGCCTCTGTTCTTTGGAGGAGCTCCAGTCTTGTTCTTCAGCTTGGACATCGTCTCCTGTCTTCCAGCAGAGATTCTTTGGCTTCCGCCTCAGATCCTTCAGCCTTCTGGTGTAGACTCTTCAGCCTTCCTTCGCAGACACATTGGCCTCCTGATATGGACTCTCATGGACACTGTGGTGAGCTCCAGACCTTGGACTGAAACCTTCAGCCTCCAGTGTGCAGACACCCTCTGCACGCTTCCTCATCCAACTCTGTGGCTGACCATCGTAAGCCAGTCTTGTAATTTCTTATACATTTGTATATCTTGTGTTATATTTATTTTCTAGTAAAACACTCACTGATATAGCTTTCATGTCTTCATCTAAAAACATGGATAATAAAGTCTAATTTAGGGCAACCCACTCGGGTCCCCTCCTGTCTCTCAGGAGTTATTCCTATTCCCCAATAAATTTTCCTACTGTTAAAAAAAATAAATAAATAAAGTCTAATATATGTGATAACTTGTTAAATGCTAACGGGGCATACAAAAGATTCTTAAAGGGCTGGTGTCTGCAGTGCTGTCCAGTACAACAGTCAGTAGCCATGTGTGGCTATTGAGCATTTGAAGTATGATCAGTGTGATTGGGGAACTTAATTTAACTTAATTTGAATTTTTTTTTATGTGGGTACTGGGAGTCGAACTCAGGATCTCGCACTTGCCAGGCAGGCGCTTATGGTGCTGAGCCATCTCACCGGCCCTAATTTGAATTTTTTTTTTTTTTGTGGGTACCAGGGGGTTGACCTCAGGACCTCGTTCGCCAACAGGCACCCGTGCCGCTGAGCAATATAACCGGCCCCTTTTTCGTATGTGGGTTCCGGGAGTCGAACTCGGGCCCTTGCGCTTGCAAGGCAGGTGCTTATGCCGCTGAGCCATCTCACCAGCCCCCTTAATTTGAATTTTTAAACCTAAGACTCAATTCAGTTATTGGAAAACTTAGGTTTATTTGGTTCAACTTGAGTATGAAACAACGATAAGTGTTATAAAATCTAAATACAGGTCAAATTATTATTATTATTATTATTATTATTATTATTATTATTATTATTATTATGTTATATGCAGGTACCGGGAGTCGAACTCAGCACCTCACGCTTGCCAGGCAGGCACTTATGCCACTGAGCTATATCACCGGCCCCAAGGTCAAATTATTTTTGATGAAAATTTTGATTTTGAGTTGCATTGCACTATAAGTGTAAAATGGGGCCAGTGAGATAGCTCAGCGGCATAAGTGCCTGCCTGGCAAGCGCGAGGTCCGAGTTCGATTCCCGGTACCCACATAAAGGAAAAAAGGGCTGGTGATATTGCTCAGTGGCACAAGCGCCTGCTGGCGCACGAGGTCCTGAGGTCGACCCCCGGTACCCACACACACACACACACACACACACACACAAATATATATATATGTATGTGTGTGTGTGTGTGTGTGTAAAATGCACTGAGTTTTCAAAGACAGTATAAAAATTGTAAAACATTGATAATTTTTGTATTTAATAGATATGTATGTTATAATATTTTAGCTATTTTGGATTAAATAAAATATATTATTAAAAGTAATTTCACTCAGTTCTTTTCTTAATGTGGGTACTAGAAATTTAAAGTTACTTATGTGTCTTACATCTTATTTCTACTGGAATAATATTTCTGTAGAGTGATGCTTACAATTTGATGTGGCTGAGTAAATATCACATACTTTTAACTTTGGTAAGACTGAGTGACTCCTTTAGATAGTTTCATCTGCTTAAGCTATTAAAATATTTTTAAACAACTGAGCATTTATGAGATATATACAATTTTTGTCTAAAAGTTAGCTGGCTGAGGTTATGAGATATAAGCTCATTCATGGTTGGAATATAAATTGATAATAATCCTTACCTACATGACAATTCACTGAGGAAATGGGTTTTGAGCTTCTACTGTGTGCCAGCTGCTATACAGTTGACCCTCTGTATCCATAGTTTCTGCATCCTCTCCTTCAACCAAACACAGATCAAAAATACTTGAAAAGATTTTATTTGTACTGAACATGTACAGACTATTTCTTGTCATTATCCTCTAAGCAATAAGTATAACAATTATTTACATAGAATTTACATTGTATTATATTATAAGTAATGTAGAGATTATTTAGATATGAAAGTGCCAGGCATGGTGGCCCATGCCTGTATACAGTCCCAGCACTTGGTAGGCTGAGGCAAGAGGACTGCCACGAGTTCAAGTTTAGCCTAGGCTGCATAGTGAGTTCAAGGCCAGACCGAACTATGTAACAAGACCCTGTCTTAAAAAACCAAAAAAAAAAAAAAAAAAAAAAAGAGAGAGAATGTGCATAGGGTATATGCAAATACTATACCATTTTATAGAAGGAATTTGAACATCTATATATTTTAGTATCCATAGAGATCCTGGAAGCAATCCCCCAGGAAAGCTAGGCAGACATGGATAGGCTGATATGAGATGCCTGCCCTGATAGAAGCTCTAAATATAGGGAACATCTCAGTGTTAGAAGTGCAAATATCTGAGACTTTACTGAAGATTCCAGTTTCATGACATATGGTTATGGCTACCATGTTTCTCAAACTAAAAGCATAGACACATTGTTTTTGTTTTATTTTAAAGAGAAAAAAATTAAAATAACAATAAAACAGAGTTTCAAAACAGCTTAGTAGGGCCGGTGAGATGGCTCAGCGGCGTAAGCGCCTGCCTTGCAAGAGCGAGGGCCCGAGTTCGACTCCCGGATCCCACATACGAAAAAGGGGCCGGTGATATCGCTCAGCAGCACAGGTGCCTGTTGGCGCGCGAGGTCCTGAGGTCGACCCCCCCCGGTACCCACAAAAAAAAAAAAAAAAAAAAAGGTTAGTAGGAGAGTTAACGGTAATTAATACATTGCGTATTGTCTTGGCGGTAGTTATTCATAGTACAAGATATAGGCATGATATCTTGTCTAAATTATATTAGTACAAACCTTTCTTTTCAATGAACTAGGAGAAACTAGCTGTATAACTATCTTAACTACGTCGTGTATAAATATATGTTTTTCCTTTTCCCTTCCTTCGTTTCCCCTTTCCCCCATCACGGTTTATCTTTTCTTTTGAACAGTTTCTTCCCAATTCACAGTATCTATTGTACATTTTGGACCTTATTTACTCGTTCAGTTTCTTATACTAATGAGACAATACAATGTTTACACATATGGGTCTGATTTATTTCACTTATGGGTACAGTCTTGAGTTGCATCCATTTACCTATAAAAGCCTAGAGTTTATCCTTCTTTATAGCTGAGTAGTACTCCATTGTATAAAAAGACCACATCTTTTTATCCATTCCTCGGTTGATGGGCATTTGGGTTGTTTCCAAGATTTAGCTATTACAAATTGTGGTGCTATAAACATGGGTGCACATATATCGCTGTGGTATAATGTTTTTAATTCTTCTGGGAAGATACCCAGAAGGGGAATAGCTGGGTCAAATGGGACCTCTAATCCTAGTTTTTTAAGGAATCTCCACACTGATTTCCACAATGGTTGCACCAGTCTACACTCACACCAACAGTGGAGAAGGGTTCCTTTTTCCCCACAGCCCCTCCAGCATTTGTTATTGGTTGTTTTTTTGGTGATAACCATTCTTTCTGGGGTGAGATGGAATCTCAGTGTTGTTTTAATTTACATCTCTGGAATGACCAATGATGTTGAACATTTTTTCATGTATTTATTTGCCATTTGTATTTCTTCATCTGAGAAGTGTGTATTCATCTCAGATGCCCATTTTTGGATTGGGTCTTTGATTATGGAGGGTCTGATTTTTTTTCAGTTCTTTATATGTTCTAGATATAAGTCCTTTGTCTGAGGGACAACTGGCTATAATGTTTTCCCACTCTGTGGTTTGTCTTTTCACTCTGTTGGTGATTTCTTTTGTTGTGCAAAAGCTTTTTAATAAAGTGAGATCCCATTTGTTGATTCTTTGGAGTATTTCCCTTGCAGTCTGTGTTTTGTTCATGAAGTCTCTGCCTACACCTATGTCTTTGAGATTTCTACCTATTTTCTCTTCCCGTAAATTTAGAGTTTCTATTTTAATATTTAGATCTTTGATCCATTTGACTTTAGTTTAGTGCATGGCGATAGACATGGGTCTAGTTTTAGTCTTCAGCATATGGAAAGCCAGTTTTTCCAGCACCATTTATTAAAGAGGCTGTCTTTCTTCCAGTGAACATGTTTGGCTCCTTTGTCAAAGATAAGGTGGCTGAGTGTGTTTGTAGTTGTGTCTGCATCTTCAAATCCGTTCCACTGATCCTCAGGTCTGTTTTTTGCCAGTACCATGCTGATTTTATCACAGTAGCTTTGTAGTATAATATCAGGTCTGGGATTATGATGCCCCCTGACTTGCCATTGTTGCCCAGAATTGCTTTTGCTATTCTAGGTCTCTTCTGGTTCCAAATGAATTTTAGGAGTGTTTTCTCTAGATCTGTGAGGTATGCTAATGGTATTTTGATTGGGATTGCATTAAATATGTATAGCAGTTTTGGGAGTGTGGCCATTTTCACTATGTTAGTTCTTCCTATCCAAGAGCAAGGGATATATTTCCATTTTCTGATATCCTCTTTGATCTCCTTTTTTAGGGTACTGTAATTTTCATTGTACAGATCTTTTGAATCCTTTGTTAGATTGATTCCTAAGTATTTCATTTTTTTTTTGATGCTATTGTGAATGGTATGCTTTCCCTAATTTCTCTTTCTGTGAGTTTGTTGCTTGAGACACATGTTCTTGACAAAAGATTTTTACACTTCTTTCAGGCAGTGAAGATGGTGGCAGTATAAATTAGAAGCTAAAATGTTGAAATTTACTATTTTGGGAATCAGTCACTTAAAATATAATTACAAGAATAGTTATTTAGTTGCAATTATGATAGGTTCTCAAAAGTAAAAAAAAAAAACTTCTGAAAAATCCTTTTAAAAATGAGCATATCATTTATAGAGAAATTTCCCTTCTAAGAATTTATTCTGGAGATATAGTCATGGATGTGCCCAGATATATGTATGACTGTTTCTTGAAGTGTTAAAATAGCAAAAATACCCAGAAACAACACAAATGTTCAACAATTTGGGACTGGTTATCTAAATTATCTATTTCATGAACCACTATGCAGCCATTGAAAATCATGTTGAGAGAGAGGTTGAATGGCTTTAAAATGTGATCATAAAAGCAATATGTGTACTGGTTCCCTGATTATATAAAACAAATGCATAGTAAAGTACAGGAGTGATCTTTACCAACACATTGATAGTATTTATTTCTCTGATGAGGCTATGAGAGAATTTTTTTCCCCTTTGGCCTTGTTGAATTTTTAAATATTATTTTACAATGGACATCTATTAGTTTACTGTCCAGAAAAATGATAAACATGATATTTTAAAAGTGAGGTTATTGAATCAAACTATTTTTCATAATTTTGTTGAGTTGGGGCAGAAAGCAGAAAATGTAGAATGAGAATGCTACTCTTATAGAATTTAATAGTTAATAAAAAAGACTGTGTTTATTCTGTTTTCATTACTCCTTTAAAACAATTAATGGTAAAACAAAAATAAATTTCAAATAAGAGAAAAAGATAGAAATTTCAGCAACCTGAGTGGAACACCAAACGATTTTTTCTTCTGTGCTTGGATTTGCTATCATGAGCCAGATTTTTCTTCATAATTCACTTTATCACAAGCCACATTTTGTAAATTCAGGTGCTTCATAAATTCACAATAAAGATGTTTAATCAAAGCTGGCTTTGATCTAGTTTAAAGAGTAAAGGTCCCTTTCAAGAAAATGGAGATTGCTCGAGACTTATAAATAAGTTATAGAACAAGAAGTACTTTCTATTTCTCACCACCCACATGATTCCACTTAGCTCATCCTGTTTTTTACAGGACTAGAATTTGGTTCTCCCTCACTTTACCTGTTGCTTGGGTTGCTCCTTCTATTGTCCAAGCAAAAGACTGGGAAAAAACTGTTCAGAATAGGTGTTTCACTACACTGCCATCTGTTTGGAGTAGTGATCTCCAAATATAATTTCCCCAAGGACCTTGTCATAAGCAATAATCTGGTTTCCTTTTCTCAGATAAAATACTTATACTTAAGCAATGACAAAAAGGATGTTGGTAGAAGTTAAAGACTACCAGTGGGACAAAGAGTGCTGAAAGAATCAGGGAAAAAGAACTTAAGAGTGAGGACCAAATCCAAACCAGTTTTTCCCCTTAACTGCTGTTTTATGGAGTAATAGAGATTTCTAATTGCATGCTGTGTGCCCCATGGTAGACAGAACATGAGCTGACTACAGAGATTTTGAAGAAATGTCCAGTGAGTGGGGCAAGAATCAGTCAGGGAAGGTCATGATGTCACAGGCAAGCAAAAACAAGCCAATAATAAAAACATACACATAGTCCCATGGAACAGAGATCCAAGGAACCTACATATGCGCTAATTCTTGACAAAGGTACCAAAAAATACATTGGAGAAAGGATAACTTCTTCAACAAATGGTCCTGGCTAGGAAAGCCAGATATCTCATACAGAAGGTTGAAACTTGACCCTATCTCTCAACTCATACAAAAATCAGCTCCAAACAGATCAAGGACCTAACTGTAAGCCCTGAAACGCTGAAGCTACTAGAAGAAAACAGGGAAAACACTTCAAGACATTGGTATAGTCAATGATTTTCTGGATAGCACCCCAAAAGCATAGGAAACAATGGCAAAAGTTTACAAGTGTGATTATATCAAATTAAAAAGCTTTTGCACAGCAAAGGAAACAATCAATATAATGATGAGACAACTTACAGAATGGGAGAAAATATTTACCAACTATTTGTCTGACAGTGGGTTAACATCCAGAATATATAAGGAAATAAAAACATGAAACAAAAAGAAAAAAAAGTAATCCAATTAAGAAGTGGGCAAATGAGCTGAATAGACACTTCTCAAAAGACATACAAATGTATATGAAAAAACGCTCAATATAGGCCAGGTGTGGTGGCGCATGCCTGTAATCCCAGCACTCGGAAGGCAGAGGCAGGAGGATTGCCGCGAGTTTGAGGCCAGCCTGGGGTACATAGTGAGTTCAAGGCCAGCCTGGGCCACATAGTGAGACCCTGTCTCAAAAAAAAAAAAAATGCTCAGTATCATTAGCTATAAAACTACAATGAGTTGTTATCTCCCACCAGTTAGAATAGTTATTGTTAAAAAACTAAAGAAAAATAACAAATGCTGGTGAAGATGGGGAGTAAGAGGAACTCTTATTCACTGTTGGTGGGAATGTAAATTAGTATGGTCATTGTGGAGAACAGTATGGAGGCTCCTGAAAAAAAGAAAAATAGATTTATTAGATATCAACTGTATTATCTAATACTCTGAGACTTAGTTTCTTTGTATGTATGAAAATGTATTGATTATTACTACAGTTAAACTTCCATTTCTTTTATTTTCATAGATTATGTATCCATATTCTCTTAATTAAAATATTTATTTTCATAGATTATGTATCTATATCCTCTTAATTAAAATGAAGTGTTATAGCTAATGAAAACAAAAATCCCTAAAAATAGAACTACCAAATGATCCAGCTACTCCACTTCTGAGTATATACCCAAAGTAAATGAAGCCAACACACCAAGGAGATACCTGTAGACCCATGTTTATTGCAGCAGTATCTACAACAGCTAAGATATGGAAGGAGATAAGATGCTCACCAACAGATCAATGGATAAAGAAATGGATGTACACCATGGAGTATTATTCAGCCACAAAAACAAATAAAATCTTGTAATTTACAGCAAAATTGGTAGAAATGAAGGTCATTTAATGAGCTGGACACAGAAAGACAAGTAACACCTGTTCTCTGTCATATGTGGAAATTAAAAACAAGTTGACCTGAAAGTAGAATAGTGATTACTAGAGATTGGGAAAGATGTTGCTGGGATGGAGAGGGGGGTGGAGACAAGGGTGACTGGATTTGATCAGTGCATGCTATGTACATGTATAAAATATCACAATGAGCCCCATTACTATGTACAATTAATACATGTTAATAAAATATTTAAAAACAAGCCAGGAACCATAGCTTCTGCATTAATCGAATGACTACTTTGAGCCAGACACTGGTGCAAGTATTTTAAATAAATTATTTAATTTGCAAATTTAGCCTTAGGGTGTGTCTTGGTTATTTTTCTCTCGTTGCTGAGACAAAATACCTGACGCCCAAAATTAAGGAAGGAAAGATTTATTTGGCTCACAGTTTGTAGAGGTTTCAGTCCATACTTGGCTGGCTCCAAGGCAGAGTGGCACATGGCAGAGGGCAACAGTTCATGGTGGCAGAAGGCAGCAAAAACAGCAAGAGCCAAAGGGAGGAGCGAGCGCAAGAGAGAGAGCCTCTTTCCCTCCCTTATATTACATGCAGGCTACCCGCCCCAGGGTGGGTGTAGCACTCACACCCATAATCCCAGCATTAGACCATGAATCAGTCATAAACTCCAGAAGCCGCCTCCATGACTGCATGAGGCTTTCGGGGGACATCTAGACACAAACCATAACAGGGAGTGATAGTTAACTGATTGTGTCAACTTGAGTAAGAAATGCCCAACTAAATTGGCTCACCATAGTTCTGGGTGTGGAAGACCCACCCTAGGGAGGATTGTCCTCAGGATGGTATAAAAGGGAAAGGAAGAAAGAAGGCTTGCTTCTGTTTTATTGGAGGAGCTCCAGTCTTCACTTTCACCTTGGGCATTGTCTCTTCGTTCCTAGTGCAGACTCTTCAGCCTTCCAGTGCAGACCCTTTGGCCTCCTGATATGGACTTCCACAGGACACTACAGTGAGCTCCAGCCCTTTGACTGGATCCTTCAGATCTCCAGTGCACAGACAGATCTTTTGCACTCTTCTACACTTGACTCTGCAGGTGGCCTTTGTAAGCCAATTGTGTAAATTCTTATATATTTGTATATCTTGCATTAAATCTGTTTCTCTAGTAAGCTCTGACTGATACACAGGGGGGTGGGGCTGTAGCAGCCAAAAAGAGTCCTCAAGCAAAGGGATGTAAGTACTGAAAGAAGTGCAGGCAGTACTTAGCAGAGGTAAGCTTCACCATACAGCTTCTGGTGTCTGCGTCTACTCTGTCCTCCCTAAGCTTTCTTCTATTTTTCTCATCACCTTATTTAATGTTATGATATCCTCTAATTCATCTTTCCTTGTGGTTCCTCTTTCCTCTCTGGCACTCTCCTTTGATGTTGAAGGTTATGATCTGCTCCCTACTGAGCAAGCCTTTGAGAAGCATTGGTAGTTAACTGGTGTTACTGCAAAGAATGACGGAACAGACCCGATCCACACTAGTGTCAGATCTCAAAGCTGGTGTGTTCCAAAACATATCTGGTCAGTTCACCTTCCCAATTCTCCATCCCCAAGATCTAGTCTTTCTTTTACCATACTTCACACAGTACTAATTCAACCTTCAAGAACCACCATGTGAGGCCAAATTAGTCCTCCCCTCAGTATTGTCAAAATGCTGTGTGCAGGCCTCAGTTACAGTATGGTATTCATCACAAAACATCCTGAATATTCATCTATATGCTAATTTCCTCACACAGAACAGGAATTTTGAGAGGACAGAAATTATTTCTTCCCTAAGTGGAGTATGTTATAAAAGTCTATTTTCCAAAAATGTCTGAAGGATTGCATTGAAGTTATATTGAAGTTGGTTTTGGAATACTGTATGAGCATCACCACACACTGTGCCCACCGGTTAAGCAAACGTTCTACCACTGAGCTACGTCCTTAGCTCAGAGCATTGTTTTACAAGCGTACTAACAAACACATCCATGGAAGCCATACCTAATGAATGTCGTTAGAGAAGCTTTAATCAGAAATGAGTCTTGAGAACTACCATGATACCTGAAGAGTGACAATGAAAGTTGAGAAGTGACTGAAATTTGATGAAATACAATTATATATAAATTATATATAAACCACACTGTGAAGGACAAATAATAACATTAATCATGTTGGAATCATTGTCACAGTGAAGTATTATTTGCACAATAAACAATAAACTATAAATCAAAGGAACACAAGTATACTAGATGTAGTAAAAAAATTTAGGTACATGAGTCATAATAGCTTTTTACAGCACAAGATGGAGGTAGTGGAGAGAGGTATTGGGAATCTTTGACTGAAAGAATGGTGTACAAGAAGACAACCCCCAAAGACTTTAAGGCCAATTCCACACTGAAATGAAGCTATTTTTCACTGAAGTGTTGTTCTATAATTTTCCTTGTGGAATTTGATCACCCTAATTTAATCAATTCATTAAGAATTTAGCAGAATACGTTTCTTCCCTAAAATTTCATTTTACTTAAGCGGAATCTATTTTTATAAATTTTATTTTCAGCATTCTCAAGTCAGCAGGTAGAAGCTGGAATGTGGGGTTAGGGATTTGGAAAAACATTGTATTGGCAAACAGTTTGGAGGTCAACTAAGTAAAATTTCGTGATCCCCTGGTAGGTCTGTAATTTATGGGGGATGCATAAAAATGATTTCCATCTTTCTTTGAATTTAACCACCCGATCTTTCCCCATTATAGATTAAGCAAAATAAATTCCTTTAGCATTTTATTGTTATTTATTTTTCATTTTTGCAAAATTTTAGAAATGTACAAAAGTACAGAGACCAATATAAGGGCATAATTGCCAATGATTAACATTTTGCCTATTGTTTTTATGTGAAAGTAAATCATTATAGATGTTATGGCCCCCAAAACCTCATGTTTGGAAAATGATTAGATTATGAGAGTATTATGGCTGACTTGCTGTTAAGAGGCAGAGTCTGGTTGGAAGAAGGGACCCCTGGGGGTGTGACTTAAAAGTGTACATCTCCCTTCCTGGCTCCTCCCTTCACTCTCTGCTTCTTGGACACCATGAAGTGAGCAGATTTCCTCTGCCAGGCTCCTCTGCCATGCCATTTTGCCCTGTAGTCAATCTCAGTATGTAACTGTGAGCCAAAGTAAACCTGTCTTCCTTTAATTTATTGGTGTCAGGTATTTGTTCCAGTACCAAGACAGTAACTAAAAGACAATAGATGAACTTGAAATCTCCTCTTTATGCACTTTTCTTTCCGTCACAGAGGCAGTTATGTTCATACATTTCATATGTATCTTTCTTATTCAATTTATGGACTAATATATTTAGGTTTACTTTTCAAACTTTTAATCACTTTTGTTTTCCAAACATTTTATATCTCAAACCTGGAGTGTCTTTTTTCCAGGCTTCTCCACTTGGAAAACTCCTACTCATCCCTCAGGACCCAATCTAAAAATCACTATCTTTTTACAGTGTTTCTTTAATCCCTAGGCAGATTAATAGTGAGTACCTCAGCACATCCAAAGCAGTCAGGTTACAACGTGGTCTGGTTTATCTCTCTCCTCATTATGAGACCCTTGGAGGTCAGAACCATTCTTATTTATCATTGCTTCTCCAGTTCACTGCCTACCAAATAGAGGCTCTCAGTAAATAATGAACAGATAAATAGAAGTTTAGAGCATTTGAGTTCTAAAAATCAAATAAACAATGCTTTTACTTGGGGTAGAGAGATCTTATGGAGTGGAAGTGGAAAGAATTTGATGTGTTAGCTTTCAATGACAGGGACTGATTCCACTTAAATTTCATTTGAGAATTAAATATATTTACACAAAAATCAATAAAAAACAATTCAAGCTTGGTAAAAATTTACATTATCTGCTTGAATTTTACTATGCTTATTTCTTCCATGAACAAATGGGAACGTTAAGATATTGTATCTGAGGGAGATGTTCAAATACAGCAGAATGGAAGAATTATGCATATTCATGAGGGATTAGTACAGTATTAATAGAAAAATGATTCAAGCCCAAATTTGTTCAATCTAGGCCATAGTTGTGCACTGACATAAATTATGAGCTCTAAAGAGAACTGCCATTTCAAGTTTTATGAAAACACATTATCCTTCAAAATATTTTAATTAAAAGAAGCCAGGAAAACACTTAGAAGAAAATTCAATGATTTCTTTTCATTTTTCTGGGGAGTTGGTCAGGAGGAAAGCAGGTCAGAAGCAGCTTTTTGGAGGTGGAGGACAACACATCTCACACCAGTCACAGAAGTGCCAATTGCAATTAACATCTTGCAAACTGTGTAGTTCACATTGTGTCAGCAAGTCATATTCTACCCCTGAACTTTCATATTCCAAATGTGCGGGGGCTTTCTAGGTACAAACATCTCTCAAATGCCTTATTTGTACTTTTCAAGGAGATTCGGGGCATCTGTCTAGTCTGTCCTTATTGCCAGATGACCTTGGACCCCCTAAAAGGAAGGGGTCACTGAGGCTTCCTGGGAGTGAAGTCACTGGTCATGGCATTTAATGTGATGGAAGATGACATAAATATGTCTTTTCTATTGTGCATATGTGTGAGTGTTTACTGAAGCTACTTAACAGTTTATAAGCTTGGCATGATACCTGTCTACTTATGTTGGTGCTTCTTAAATTTGAATTAATTCAGGGGGCTTAAGGATTTATACCTTTCTTTTCATTATTCTGTAAATGAAATTTAGTATCTATTTTGCTTAGGAATATAGGCCATGAATCATAGTAATATTAGTCATTAATCTGTAACTATATCATCAATGGAATATTATAATTGTTTCAGTTATACCACAATTTTTATCAATTATTGAAATATTTAGTCCATCACTTAGAAATTATGGTACTTCTTGGAATAATCTCTAGACCTTGTTTTTAATGTATTAATAAACAAATACATATATTATTATATTATACAGATTTATTTTTAATATTTTGATAAGTTTCAATATAATTGATTAGCTTTGCGAACTTGAGTATATTATTTTATGGTTTAAAACCATCATTCTGAGAAGGAGACCATAGGCTTTGCTAGACAAAAAGGAGTCTGTGGCATGAAGCTAAGAATCCTTGGTCTACAGAGGGATTCAGTTTCCTCAAATGAAGCCCACTGTAAATACAACTGTGGTATAGACTAGTATTTTTGAAACTTTGTAAAGTCATTGAGTCCTGTCTTCAAATAATAGCTCATGTGGAAGGCCACTATATACAATAGATCAAAGCAGGGCTGCCTTTTTAAAGTGGGACTCTTGACCCAAAGCCTCAGCTTTGTGATCATTCATTTTGAAGTTGTCTCTGTTCAATATCAGAAGGTGGAAGTCTGTGATGGACTATGTGCAGATTTGGATGAAGTCAAAGAGGGCAACAGAGTACAGAAGGTGAGAAAAAATAACAGAGGAGGAAGAAGAAGGAAAGTATAGAAAAAAGACTAACAACAGACAGGGTAAAAACTGGGAGGCAAGTCTTCTTCATGCCAGTAGGTAGAAGGATTTCCTTGACAAATCAAAGACAGCTATCCTCTTTCAATTTTTGGTATTGGTTTATTAGAAGAAACCTGTTTGCTTCGTCATGTATAAAGGGAAATGTATAAAGGTTTAGTTTTGCTGTACAAGAACAGATTTAGGAAAAAAAAAGGATTCTCTCAGATCTACACTGGGAAAATGACCTCTGAAAAGAACCTAGTTGTAGACAGACTTTTTTTTATGGAGCAAAGAGGAAATGGGAAATGGGGATTGAACCCAAGGTCTTTGTACTAATCTACATGCCCATCCCTTCTACATTTTTAAAAAATTTTATTTTGAGATAAAGTCTCACTACATTTGCCAGGCTGGGCTCAAAATTGGTCTTTCTGCCTCAGCCTTCCAGAGTGCTGGGATTACAAGTGTACACTTACACACCAAACAGGGCAACCTCTTTAAGCCTAGAGGATGCTGCTAGTGTCCCACCGGATCTCAGTTACTAGTCTATGCACCCCCTTTCCCCATCCAATAACTCCTCCCTCCCCTATCTGCTGGGAATATTGGCTGCCCTTGCTTCATAGAGTTGTCCTTGGCCAAACAGTAGTTCCTGGCACCACCACCCATCCCCCCAGGAAAGAGTGCCTGACATTGGGGTGCCAATCCTTACACCTTATTGTTGAGGTGTCATTTGTACTCCAGAGCTCTCTGCTGCATCAGGCTGACATTGGTCCTCTTGAGCCCACATTCTTGCAGGGCTTTTGTCTCGTGGTGTCCTGTTTCCAGCATGACTGGCCTCTGGGGCACTCTCATCCAAATCACTTAAATCAGAGTCCCTGTGTCAGGTTTTGCTGCCAGGGCATCTTCATCTTTAAAAGGCAAACAACTCTTCTCAGAAATGTAGCATGAATCAAATAAGTTGGACCCACAATTAGAAAATGTAACTGCTCCAAGAACATTAAGAATCAGTCTCCTCAACTCATTTTGACCCAAAGGGTCATTAAGTTGCTTCGATTTCCTTTTTTCCCTTTAGGGTGTGGACTGTGTAGTCGGGCTGCCTGGGGGTTCCTCCTGCGGCATCCAAGACTAACTCTGTGACCTTGGGCAATTCATGGAATTTCTTGGTGTCTCATTTGCTATACTTATAAAAAGGGAAAAAATTGTACCACCTACTTTAAAAGATGGTCTGATGGTATAATTGATGTCACTAATGCATTTAGCACACTCAGCACAGAAAACATTAGCAATGTCTTAGCAGTATGTGTATTGCACATTCTTTTCTAGTTTATTCACATCTCATGAATTTGATCATAGTGGAAAGTCTCCAAATCCTTATCTCTCACAACTTGACTATTATCCTTTTGTCAGAATAATTTTATCATTTTAATTTTACTTCTTAAGAGAATATGAATAATTCATATTTGAGGATATTTTTGGCTTAGTGAAGCAAACCTCCTCAAACACAGAAATTTGGAGAGTCCTTGTGTATTTACTGTTCATCAAGGGAAAAATAGTGAAAAATAAAAATAATGAAACAGAAGTAAAGCCATCTGCTAGAGGTAATTATGTATATCCTGATTTACAAAAACATTCAATGAGTGGATTTAGCTCAGTGGCACAGCACCTGCCTGGCAAGTGCGAGGTCCTGAGTTCAATTCCTGGTACCAAAAAAAAAAAGAGTATTCTCGTTATTTGTATCTTAAAACTAATGCCCTTTTTTCCCCAGATGTTAATTTCATTTTAATCCAGTGAAAGATAAAGAAGGATGTATGTATTGTTTTTTATTTACTAAAGAATTTTAGTTTGGAAACTAGATATGAAACATTTGCAAGATGGGAAATAGCTGCATTAGCAGAGGAAGGAAAAAGTGAACTAACTACAGGTTAAATAACCCTTATCTGAAATCCCTGGGACCAGAGTCATTCCAATTTTGGAGTTTTTCAGACTTACAATGTTCGCATAGCCTACTAGATGATCATCTCAGTATGAAAATCTAAAATGCTCCAAAATCCAAAACCAGAAGTATTTTGGATTTTGGATCTTCAGTTTAGGGATATTCAACCTGTAGGACCATATTTGGGAACACTAGTCTATATATAGGCAACTAAGTTTCCCTAGTGCAGTGGCACACATGCCTCAGTGGACCGTTTGTATTGTTTAATGCTCTAAAAGGTTTGCCATCACTGCTCTGGTGTGATCTGTGAAAGGAATGAACTGGGGGATGGGGTGCCTCCTGTGACCTACAGTGGGGCTGCTGTAGATACGTAGATGTCAACTGAAAATCTGTTGTGGACTCTACTACGCTGGTCTTCCAGGACTGCTATAATAATGTGTCACAAACTGGGCAACTTAACAGGAGGTTATTGTCTCACAGTTCTGGATACTAGAAGTCCAAGGTTGAGCAGAGGGCAGGGTTGGTTCCTTCTGAGGCTGTGAGGGAAAATGGGTTCCATGCCTCTTGCCTAGCTTCTAGTGCATTGCTGGCCATCTTTGTCCTGTAGATGCATTACTCTCATCTTTACCTTGATGTTCACATGGCATTTGTGTGTGTGTGTTTCCAAATTCTTCCTTCTTATGAGGATACTGCTTATATTAGAATAGGGCCCACTATACTCTAGATGACCTCATCTCAACTAATTACATCTGCAGTGACCCCATTTCTAAATAAGATTACATCAGAAGTACTGGAGGTTACCACTTCAACATACGAATTTTGTAGGGATACAATTTCATCCATAACATCCAATAATGGGAAAGGTACTAATTATGGTTTTACTGATTGGCTATGCCCAGAAGCATATTTCTACTGAGTGAGCTCTTCTCCTCAGATAAAATGTATATATACAGTGTGTTCAGATTTAGCAACAATCTTTCTTGCTCCTTTCTCTAACCAAACTGGATTCTTACCTGAAGACATCCCTCTTATCTACTTTGCAAAATCTTCTTGTATTAATGCACACACAACTCTCTAAAGTTTTTCTTGTCCAGGCTGCTTCTTTGTGTCTCTTGGGACAATTTCAGCCTTTATGACAGGTGACCTGACACTCTCAAAACCACTCAATGGTGACTAGAAGAAACCATTAGAAGAGAAGTCAGGGATTATGGGAGCTATGTGTTTAAATGACAACACTGAAGAAGACTGAATATTAAGTATGACTCTATCAGGTTTTCAAAATGACATTTGCCTAGTTCTTATTTCTTTGGGGGCCTCAGAAATAGTTTCCTAAAATCTAGTTCAAAAGCAAATCAATGCCCCCAAACTCAACTCAAATGTGAAAGAATAGCAAACTTGTTGGTTCTAGGTGGAATGATGATCATTAGAGTATGTATGAAGTAATACTTGGCAGGGAAGAAGAAAGTTCTGCTGCCATCTTGCTTAGGCCAAATGTTTGTGGTTCCAGTATTTTGATGATCACAAACACCACTGTAAGATTAATCCAATGCCAACAAATAGCTTAGTTTACTCAGAGTTCTTCACTGCTGGATATTTACTATATTCAAAGTGTAAATGGTAACTGAAACCAGTATTGGACCTAATGCAGCTGTTCCAGAGTTATGTTTCAGTGTTTTTATGGGCTACATTCATAATACACTTTGTAAGAGCTTAATATAAGTTCTTGGAACTCAGATAATGCCTCTATGTCTATTAAAAGAAGTTAGAACTTTTGGATTTAAGATGAGGTTGCTTGGCAATAGTAAAACAGGATAAAGCAAGTCACTTTAACGCAAAGCAATTATTTCTTCTATGAGACAGTTTGTCAGAATTTAAGGAAAAAAGCTTTCATTTAAAAAACTGGAAGGGCTGGTGAGATGGCTCAGCGGCATAAGCGCCTGCCTGGCAAGCGCAAGGTCCTGAGTTCAACTCCCAGTACCCACATACGAAAAAAGGGCCAGTGATATCGTTCAGCGGCACAGGCGCCTGCTGGCACGCGAGGTCCTGATTTCGACCCCCGGTACCCACACAAAAAAATAAATAAATAAAAATAAAAAACTGGGGCCGGTGAGATGGCTCAGTGGCTTAAGCGCCTGCCTGGCAAGCGCGAGGGCCCAAGTTCGACTCCCCGAACCCACATACGAAAAAGGGGCTGGTGATATCGCTCAGCGGCACGGGTGCCTGCTGGCGCGCGAGGTCCTGAGGTCGACCCCCGGTACCCACAAAAAAATAAATAAATAAAATTAAAAAAATAAAAAACTGGGAAAAAGCAAGTTATCACATTGTGTAATACATTTTTTCATTTATATGTAAAAGCAAAATTTTATTTCCAGTAACTCAGTAAAATAAAAACTGATAAACTATAATTATAATTCTGTGTTATTTTACTGTTGGATGAGTTGAAAATATGGTATCCTGTGTTTTTCACATAATTATAAAGAATTTTTTGAATAAGAATGGTCTTTTTCACATGTGAAAACAAACATATTTATTTCCTACAGAGAAAAGAAAGAAGATTCAGAGCCGGGTATATAGTTCAGCAGCACAGCACCTGCCTGGCAAACACAAGGTCCTGAGTTCGATTCCCAGCACCAAAAAAAGAAAGAAAGAAGATTCAGGAGAATTGAAAGCCCTGTAGAACATGTGACCCTTTATCAGAGTAAGGCAATATTTTACTATAAAGGGAAGATAGTAAGTATTTCAGCCTTTGTAGGCCATGCCATTTCTGTTGCAAATACTTTACTCTGCCTTTGTTGGGGGAAAGTAGCCGTAGACCATAGGTAAATGAATGGGCATGACTGTGGCCCAGTAAATCTTTATTTATTAACACAGGCAGCAGGCTACAGTTTACCAAGCCCTGCTATGTACTATTAGGGAGATAATTATGATTAAGTCAAAAATATTGAAAATAATATAGAATTGGTGATTTATTATCTTTTAAATAATTTCCCATATATTTTTTCATGAGATTATTTTAGATTTCAACTCTTTTCCCACCACTGAGGGGAAAAGTTTTAATGAACATTGTAGGAGAGCCTTTACCAAACTGTAAGTTCCTTGAAGAAATGTTTCATATCTTATTCTCCAATATCTGGCAGTGTTATTGAATTGAATCAGTGCATTTCCTATAAGCTCAATTCTTGCCTACCCCACTTTCCCTGTCTCAGTGATGTATTTATCCTTCCCAGCATAGCAGCAATTCCCTTCACCCTTGTACAGCTTTGTAATCTTCCATATTTATGCTTAATACGTATACATATTCCCAAAGATATTTCAACTGACCTAAAAATTAGGGTGAAATACAGTAAATGGCTTTCCCCCTTTGTATCTAACTGGCTTGTGACGATCAACCTCACTGAGTATCACCAGACACTTGGAAAGGTAAAGGACTTTCTATATAGTAGGCACAGTGGACAAAGAAGGAATAGGCAGAATTCGTTATTCCTCTATTCTCCTAACCTTGGAAGAAAGACAAGACTCTTTTTTTTTTTTTTGGTCTAGAGAATGGGAATGGCTCAAGAGCATGAGATGCCAGTGAGCACTTTTTGACCAAGTTGGAAATGATGCTGTTCCTTATTCTGAGTCATTTAAACTTAAGCAGGAACTATGTAAGTTTCCTAAATTGGATCTCAAAGCATCATCTAAGCAAGAAGATAAAATTTCAGTAATTTCCCTATTGCCTCACTAAGTCGTCCTACTTTTTGTCCATCTACTTTGTGGTCAGTTGATAGACATGGCCACACTCTTTTATGACTTTTCCTGAGTGTCGTTTTCACTATTTTTTGGGGGGGGACCGGGAATCGAACTTAGGACCTTGTGCTTGCCAGGCAGGCGCTTGTGCCACTGAACTATATCCCCGGCTTCACTATTAACTTTAATATGCTGTAATTTAAATTTTGATTTTGCTCCTATCCCTGAGTTATTTAGAAGACCACATTAGAGTTTTCCTAATAATTCTATTTCTTTCTTTCTTTCTTTCTCTTTCTTTCTTTCTTTCTTTCTTTCTTTCTTTCTTTCTTTCTTTCTTTCTTTCTTTTTTTGCTTTTAATTTCTAGTTTTTTACTATTTGGGTCAGAAACTGTGGAATATAAAACTTCCTTTTTATTGAGAGGTAATATTTGTACCTTTTTAAGGGTACATTCTAGTAATTTGACACATGTATACACTGTGTAATAATCAGATCAGGGTAATAAACACCTCCATCTCTTTAAACATTGATCATTTTTATGTGCTGGGAATTTCATACTCTTTCCTGGTTGGTTTGAAATATATCATAAATTGTTTTAACCAATAGCTACCTTACTGTGCTATAGGAAAATTAGAATTCTTCCTCTCTGTGTTTTGTTATCTTTTATTGAACTTCTTTCTATCACTTACTCTCCTTACTGCTCTTCCCAGTCTCTAGTGACAACTATTCCATTCTACTCTTCTATGAGATTGACTTATTAGTTTTCACAAATGAGTGAGAACACGTGATATTTGTCTTTCTGTGTCTGGATTATTTCACTTAACATAATGACCTCTAGTTCTGTCTGTGTTGCTGCAAATGATAGGATTTCATGCTTCTTATGGCAGGATGATATTCCATTTTGTTTGTATGCCACATTTCTTTTTCCATTTATCCACTGATGAGCATTGTTATGGTTTAGATCTAAAATGTCCCTCCCCCAGTCTCATGTATTTGGAAGGTGACTGGATCATGGGGGCAAAATGCTTATCAGTGGATTAGTCAATTGATTAGTTCATAGCTGACTGTGCTATTCAGAGGCAGGGCTAGGTTGGAAGAGGTGGTTTACTGGGGGCATGACCTGAGAGTATGTGTTTTTTGGTTTTTTTTTTTTTTTTTTTTTTTGTGGGTACCAGGGGTCGACCTCAGGACCTCACGCACCAGTAGGCACCCGTCGCGCTGAGCGATATTACCGGCCCTTTTTTCATATGTGGGTACCGGGAGTCGAACTCAGGACCTCTCGCTTGCCAGGCAGGTGCTTATGCTGCTGAGCTATCTCACCAGCCCAGAGTATGTGTTTTTGTTCCTGGCTTCTTCCCTCTCTGCTTTTTGGCTGCCATGATGAGAGTAGCCTTCCTTAGCAAGGGCCTTCCATCATGCTGTCTCTGGACTGTAGCTAGCTGACCATGGACTGAATCCACTGAAACTGTGAGCCAAAATAAACTTCTCCTTTAAATTATGGGTGTTAGGTATTTTGTTCCAGCAATAGTAAAGCTGACTAAAATATAAAATTGGTACCAGGAGTAGGGCTGTTGCTGTGACTGTACTTGACCATATGATTTAGAAGCCTTTGGAACTGGTCTGTTGGAGGGGTTTAGGAAGGTTTGGAGAGATGTGGGCTAGTGAAATCCTAGAATACTGTAAGCAGAGCCTGCTGAGCAATTCTGGTGAGAGCTCAGGAGACTAGAATGCTGATAGGAATTCAGACAATAAAGGCCAGGCTCATGAGGTTTCAGATGGAAATGAGGAGTGTATTGGAAACTGGATTAGAGACCATACATTTTTCATTCTAGCAAAAAATTTCTCTGTTTTATCTATGTCCTAAGATGTTGTGTGAAGCTAAATTTAAGGGGAGAGACTAACTGACCTGGTGGAAGAAATTTCAAGGCAGCCCAATATTCAGTCTGTGGCATGAGTACTGCTGGCTGCTTTTAGCCAGATTTGTAGTGAGAATCAGGAGCAAAGAGCAGAGAAGTTTGCAGTCTTACCAGAAGGGAAGCACCTGCAAAATTGAGGCTAAGGAGGGCATGGTTGCTAGAAAGATTAGCATTAAAAAGAAGCCAAATAGTTTGCATTAGGAGCACAGGAAATGTGGCTTAAAGGTATCTCAGGAGTTGGCCAGACTCCTCCTATCACATGGTCAAAGGTGTAAAAGTGTAAACCTTTCATTTGAGAAGAGATCTCCTGAGTCCCCTGCTTGGGAAGCACTGCCTAGGGAATTGGTTCTCTTGGGGAATTGTTTCCCCAAGATCAGCCATCCAGATACTCTGAGGTCACTGTAGCCATGGTCCAAGTTGGGCAATCTACTGTTGGAACCAGTGGCAGATCTTGGCATCATCCACATGGTGCTGGTTTTTAGCTATGCAGAATACAAGAGTAGTGGGATCATGGATGCTTCCACCCAGATTTCATAAGAAGGCCTGGGGTGCCAAGCAGTGTGCCCTTGAGAAGCAGTGGGTAAAACGTGAGAGTGAAGTTGAAAGTGTAGTGGAGACTCCAGGAAGTTGGAGATGCAAGGAACATAAAATATCTGCCAAGGAAAGCTGCAGGGAGTAAGTTAAACCAGTTCAAGAGAGAAGCCATGTGGGTTGCAACTGGCAAGGCCATGGGGCAGGGCTGCCTAAACCCTTTGGAGTTCGTATCTCACCATAGCCTCCCCTACATGCTGGACATGAAGCTACAACATTTAATGTCTGCCCTGTGGAGTTTTGTTCTTGGTTTGGCCCTATTCCTTTCTATCCCCTTATTTCTCCCTCTTGGAATGGGAATGTTTACTTTGTGTCATTTTATGTTGGAAGTATTTAACTTTCTTTTTGATTTTTGCAGTTAAAAGATTCACACTTAAGAGTTTGCTTTGAATCTCAGAGGAGACTTTGGACTTGGACATTTTAGCAATGTTGGAACTGTTAAGACTTGTTGATACTTAGAGATGGATTAAATACATTTTACATAATAAGATGGATATGAATTTTTTGAGGGCCAGGAGTGGAATGTTATAGTTTAGATCTAAAACGTCCCTCTAAAGTCTCATGTGTTACAAAGGTGATTGGATAATAGGGGCACTATCCTCATCAATGGATTAGTCTATTGATGAGTTTATAGCTGACTTGCTGTTCGGAGATTAGGTGTGGTTGAAAGAGGTAGTTCACTGGGGGTTTGACCTGGAAGCATATATGGTATTCTCTTCCTTTAAGTTGAGGGTGTTGAGTATTTTGGGAAAGCTGACCAATACAGTAAAGCGTCTAGGTTAATGCCACATTTTAGCTATTGTGAATAGTGCTGCAATCAACATGAGAGTGTAAGTATCTCATTGGTGTGGTTTCATCTCTTTTGAGTATATATACATACAGTGGTGGATTTGCTGCATCTAATGGTAGTTCTATTTTAGGTTTTATTTGAGTATCTTCCACGGTGTTATCTATAAGGGCTATACTAATTTACATTCCCATCAAAGTGTATAAGAGTCCCCCAAATCCTTACCAGCATTTGTTATTTTTTACCTTTTTAATGATAATCATTCTAATTGGGGTGAGCTGATAACTCATTTTATTTTGATTTGCATTTCCCTGATGACTAGTGATATTGAGCATTTTCATATACTTGTTATCCATTTGTAATACTTTTATAGTTCTTTAGCCTATTTTAGACTGGATTATTTGTTTATTTGGTGTTCAGCCTTTTGAGTTCCTTATACATTCTGGATATTAATCCCTTGTCAGATGACTAGTTTGCAAATATTTTCTCCCATTCTTTATCTGTCTCTTAACTCTGTTGATTATTCTAATACACAACTTCTAAATTTGAGAATTTGAGAGCTTTTGTTAACATAGTACCTTAAACCTCTTGCACATGTTTCATGGCTGTAAAAATGAATAAGTTTAAATTTGTATATGTGTATATACCTAGATAAGAATATATAATATGTATGTATAGCATAATATATAATGTTGTACATATAAGCATGTATACATATATAAAATCATGTATAATTATGCATCTATACAGTCAATAAGCTTAACAACTGCAATATTAAAATATTTTATATCTATTTGTAGCTAAATATTTTTCTAAATTTGGGAGAAATGTTTTGTCAAAAAATATCTTGTATTATTAAATAATATTTTGTAGGAGGACATGGATTTGGATTGGGCACAGCATTGGGCCCAACAGACCAAACCAATATACAATTGAATCACAATAACTGAGCGTAGGCTGGTTGGTTGCAGGAAACCCTGTAATCAACTAATTTAGCTATAAGCAATTAACTATTTAAGCTGTAACCAATTTACTGGGCTGTAACCAATGAAGTATTTTTTCTATTTTGCACCTCTGTTTTTCAATAAATATTGTTAAATCAAGCTGTTGGTTGGAGTTCTCAGAACCTTTGGGAATTGTCTGATTCTCAAGTTGTTTTCGTTTTGCTCAAGTAAACTAAATTTAATTGGTCTAAGGATTTTTTCCTTGTAGCAGTATTTATAATAGTCTCTGAACTATATATTTTGACAAACTGTTGTCAGTACTTGGAGATTTATGATTGATGTATTTTTGTGGCTTGATTTTTATAAAAATATGTAGTCAACTTAGAAATATTCTAAAATTTTTCTCTATAATAACTGAATCAAAGAGGATATAAAACTGAAATTATATGACCTTAGGAAAGTATTAACAATGAAAATAATACTTATTCAGTTGGAATTGATTCTGATCTCATTTTACACTGTTGATCACAAACCTTAATTAGGCACCAAGTGCTACCTTGTAGTTCTACTACATTTCCCATGCTAATTTCCTCTTCCTCTAATTCTCAAAACTCCAAATTCTCTTTCCTACTCCTCATTCTCAGCAGACAACCTTGCTTCTTTCCACCAATTTAGTGGCAATCAGAAGAGCGTGTCTTTACCCTTGCCTTGCCAAGTGGTCTCACTTGCTGTCCTCTGTGTCCACATGCCTTGCCCATCTTGAGAGTAAGAGTCAGCCGCATGTGCTTTGCTCATATGGAGGCCACACTTGCATGCTGCCACTGCCCTCCTCCCCACGTAAATTGGATCTCCAATACTCTTGACTGCTCAGCAGCTGAGCGCAGCTTTGACAAGTATCACTTCTTTCCTGCCTGATCAATATTTCCTTTTCTTGGTGATCATTGAAACCTTAGTCCTCAAAGATGGGAGGCTATCTTTTGTCTTCAAATAAAACTTCCTTTGTCCACTTCCAGCCACTGCCGCATTTCTCCACCACTCTAAGAGTTAACTACCTTCTCCATCTTGGCTTCCTAATCCTCCAACATATCTTTGAGTCCTCTTCTATCTGCTCCACCATCAAGGTCAAAAATGCTCTCTGCATTGACAAAGCCAACAGTTAACTCCTCATTGATGACTTAAAAGTATATGAGTTGGTTGATCATTTCTGCTTTCTGGAAAACTTTCATTTGGGTGCTTGTACCCATCTCCCCTCCCCAAAGTTGTGGTAAAATACACCTAAAAATTACCATCTTAACCATTTTAAGGGTACAGTCAGTGATGTGAAATATATTCACTTGGTTTTGAATCATTTCTCCCCACCAGTTTACAGAACTCAAGCTCTGTACCTGTGAAACGCTAATTCCTCTACCTCTCTCCTCAGTCTCTGCTTGACTTCTAAATGTTTTGCTCTAAGCTTCAGCCCAGTGACCACATCTCTGTTTTAGTTCTCCTCCTTCTATATTGATCCATCTTATCTGAAGACCTGGTTTTAAATTCCATAATGGTGACCTCTGAATTTGGATCATAGTCTGGACTTATTCCTTGAACTCTATAATGGGTTATCCATCTTCTTTCATACCTCCATTTGCAGACCTAATAGTTATCACAAACTTAATATTATCCAAACCAAATTTTGTTTTCTGCCCCCAAACCTTCTGCTCTAGTGTTTCCTACACCAGCAGTCCCCACCTCATCATTCACTGACATGTTCAGGCCTAGAGTTGGGGGTTCTTCCTAGAATATAAGATCCAAGAGAATAGGCATTCCTGTTTCATCTGCTGAGGTAGGTATCTCTGGTGCCTAAATATATCTGGCACATAGGAGGTTCTCTAAGATTTTATGTAATCTAATTTTGGCTACATCTTTCCTTCCATTCTTTGGCTTGCTGCATTGAAGCCACTTGCTTCAGTGTGCCAAGAACATACCAATTTGGAACCTTTGCAGTTAGTATTCTTCAACCTGGTTCTGGGGCAATATTAAGAATATGCAATTACAAAAAACTTTTAAGGAGATTCAGGAATATCCAATTAATCTTTTCATAGTCATTTTCCTACCCCTCTCCTTGCCAACTATGGTCCTCAAGGTAAATTGATGCACAGATGAGGCAAACTAGGGCCCTTTACTTCCTGGAGCTGTCACAGGCTCCAAACCACACACAGCTTCACAGATATCATGAAAATTCCTTTATCTTGGCCAAGTTCACCTAAGAAGCCAGTCTCCTTTCCCAAACTCCAACCTAACTTTAACCTTTGTCCTCCTAAATGAGGAAGGCCACACTTTGCCACCTGTGCAGGAGGAAATGTGGTAAGAGAGATCCAGCAAATGAGCAGGGATTAAAGCTGCCATCCTATATCTTTTAATGCATGGACAAAGGGCCCTGGGGCATAATAAAGGGGAGACAAAGAAGGAAGAGGGTTGGGGAAAGGGAAACAGAGACATCAGAGTCTCTCAACCTGGCACTATTGATATTTGGTCCAGGTCATCCTTTGTCATGGGGACTCTCCTGTGCTGTGTACAATGTTCAGCAGCATCCTAGGCCTCTCCCTGTAGATAACAGTAGCTCTCCCACAAAGTGTGACAACAAAAATGTTTCCAGACATTGCCAAGTGCCTTTTTGGCTACATGAAGCTGAGCAAGAATCTAGTGTCAGAACATGCTTAAGTTAGAAAAGGAAAAAGACACTGAAGAAGAGAGGTAGGCTGAAGGGACCTCAATCACCAGCAGCCACTGCAGCTTCCCCCAAGAGTGGACTGATGTTTGAACAGAGAATCAAAGAAAGGGTAGGGTTTACCTTTTTTGGTAAAGCTCCATAGTTTACAAATGGCCAGCGATGTGTGGATCACACTTTGAGTAGCACTGTCCTAGAGATAATTGGACCTGCATCCTATTGGTTAGAACTCAGTCATGTGGTCCCAATCCAATTGTGAGTGAGCCTGGAAAACATAGTATTCTGGCTGCCAGGAAGAGGGGACCATATAAGTAACTCACAACATTGTGTCTGCAACATGCTTTAAATTTGGGTTGCCTTCCTTTTTTCTCGCAGGTGGATTGAGTTGTTTATAAGTTTATTGTGTCATTTGTGTTCATAGACTTAAGTTAAGAGGCCTTTGCAGAACAGGAGATAAAGGAGAGTGGGGAAGTTGCCCTGCAAAGTGTGTGGTGCAACTATGATTTTTCTGGTTTTACAGATCTTGACCTTGAGTAAAATTCAAGTTGGGAAAAAATTGTGTTCAAGGGCACACAGGCCACGGTGATGATTTTATAACATTCCAGATCTCTGGTGCATGTGCCAGGGTAGCTACTATTACTGCCTCAGACCCTGGAGGAGGTCCTTCCTCCATCCCATCTGCCTTGTGTCAGCAAAAGGACTAGAATTACCTCATTTTTGAAAAAAGAGCTGGGTTATAGGGATCTCACGTGACAAAACAGGAAAACAGAATTTTAAATATATTTACAGGCTGCCAAAGCCCTGCAAAAATATTGTATTTCAGCACACGTTAGAAAATGACCAATAAGAGACAGAAGTTCTCCTCTCAACATTGCAATAATAGAACTTTGGTAAAAACTGATCCAAAGCCATTAGGTTTTTTTGAAAGATGTTAAGACACTTACGAACAACTTTGCTGGGACCCATTGTCGTAATAGACAGCTGTGCGGGGGCAGATAATGACCAGGCACTGCCCAGATCTTCTTCCCTATGTGTTGTCTGCTCCTGACTTCAGTGTGTGTTTACTTCTCACACCTTAGCTCTCTTTCGGAGATCTGCCCTAAGGCTCTTGGAGTATATCTTTCCAGTTGGTAAGGGGAGCCAGAAGCACTGGGAATTTGTTCCCTTGGGAAGCCCTTAACCAGTGACTGATGCACATGAGTATGACATTCTCAACTCTTTTGCCTGAGTTGGGACAACTCTATGGTATAACTTACACTGCAGACCTCCCCTGTGTGGTCGCACAGAATATACATTCTGTGGGACTTGAGATTGTACCTTGCTTCCCCAGTTTTTCCTGGACACACTTTCTTGATAAATCACTTGTATACAATAAATAAATAAATAAATAAATCACTTGTATTGCAAGATCTGCTTTTGGGGAACCCAACCTAAGGCATATGTTACTTAGAATCAGCACCCTAGCAAACCAGTCCTGGTGCTGATAGAGCAGCAATCACTGAGGCCACCATCTTTCCAGCCTCAGCTGCAGTCTCACCACTGATGGTCAATCCTTTCAGCTCTGGCCTGTTCCTTATACCTGATTTCCTTTTCTAGACCTAGAAAGTTGAGGGAGGCCATCGGGTGGCCTTAGTTCTCCCTGTTCCCCCTCTCTTAGCAGCACAGACCCTATGTTCATCTGCTTTGTGTTATTGTAACAACCAGCTGAGATAACCCATTTATAATGAGGAAAGGTCTGTTTGGGCTCACGGTTACAGAGATTTTCACTCCATTGTCACTTGGACCTCTTGCTTTTGGGTTTGTGGCAAGGCAGCATGTCATAGCAGCAAACATGTGATGGAGCAAGCTGTTCACCTCACTGTGGCCAGGAAGCAAAAAGGAGAGAATGAAGAGAGGCCAGTGTCCCACAGTCCCCTTCAAGGGCTTACCCCTCCAAAGGGCAAACTTCCTGGCATGAGGTTTCACATTTTAAGGGGCCCACTCCCTCCCATAAGTACCAAGTGTACATTTAACACATGGGCCTTTGGAGGACATTTCAGATTCAAACTATAGCAGATCATTTTGCACACTCCTTGCCATGAGCCTTTCTACCTTAGCTCTTTCTCAGGCAAGCATGTCTGTTTCTGCCTCTGGAGGCTAATTTCATCTTCTTATCTGAACCTTGCTGATATTTACTTTGGCTTATAATCATGTTTATTGCTCAGACTGAAATAAGATACAGTCAAAAAAAATTCACCATATTGGATACAGTATGTCTAAGCCCAGGTACCATCCTTTTACTTTATTCTTAATCAAGAGTCTTAGAAAAGATGGATCCATTTTGGTTTTAGTATAGTATATGGTGAGAGATATGTGTCTAGCTTCAATCTTCTGCATGTGGATAGCCAGTTTTCCCAGCACCATTTGTTAAAGAGGCTGTCTTTCCTCCAGTGTATGTTTTTTGCCCCTTTGTCAAAGATCAGATGGCTGAATGTGCCTGGGATTGTTTCTGCATCCTCTATTCTGTTCCACTGATTTACATGTCTGTTTTTTTTTTTTTTTTTGCCAGTACCATGCTGTTTTTATCACTGTAGCTTTCTAATATAACTTCAAATTTGGGATTGTAATGCTTCCTGCTTTGCTCTAGCTGCCCAGAATTGCTTTTGCCATACTGGGTCTCTTCTGATTCCATATGAATTTGAGGATTATTTTCTCTAAAGAAGGATAAACTTGAGTCATTTGTAAGATGTTAAGTGAAATAAATCAGATACACTTGCTTAAATATTGCATGGTTTATCTTATATGAGAAACCCAAACTATAAATAAAGAGCAAAATAAAAGATAAGAGCAAAAAAGGAGATAGATCTTTTTGCAAAAGGGAAGAGAACCAAGAAATGGAGAGAAGGGAGAGGGAGGAAAGAGGAAGGGGATAAAACAAAAGAATTAAGATGTGTTACATACCTGTACCAACTCCTATGAGAAATGTAATCATTATGTACTGCAAGCATGTACAAATTTTTTTTTAAAATGAAAAAAGAAAAAGAAAAGATGTATCTACTTGCTGCTTCAACTATTCATTCATGCCACAACCTATAGTGCCCTAGTTTTTATTTATTTTTTTTGAAACAGGGTCTCATGTGTAGTTCAGGCTGGCATTGAACTCACTAGGTAGCCCAGGCTGATCTTGAACTTGTAGCAATCCTCCTGCCTCAGCCTCCCAAATGCTAGGATCACAGACATGCACCACCATATCTGGTGTGACCCAGTTTTTAAACAGCCCAGTAATTCTACTGAAACACTTTTCTCTGAGGTCAGCAATAGCTTTTTAACTCTTCATGCCTCTAATGATATAGAAGAAACAAACTTCAACTCAGACTCAGTTTTTCCTACTATACATTATCCACATGAATCACTTCTGTGACCTCAAAATGTGTGAGGACTTTTTCCTCACCAGAAAGCAAGAAATTCTGCAGTGGACACCAGCTGGGTTTCTCTAATCCAACTAATTCTGACTCTGTGTACCTGGAGATAATATCAAATCTCACAAGTTGAGGACTTGGTCCCTAGCATGGCCTCCACCCACTTAGATGCCATTTGCAAGCTTCAGGTTAGTTTATTCTGTGCTTCTGACTGATTGGTTATAAATCACATTTTCCAAAGCTCCCTCCTCAGATTTAATTAATTTGCTTGAGTGGCTCACACAACTCAGGGAAACACATTGACTAGTTTGTTGTAAAGGATATTATGAAGGATGAAGATGAAGAGCAGCATGGAGTGAGGTAAGGGAGAAGGGCTAGGGAGCTTCCAAGCCTTCTCTGGGCACACCATCCTTCGGGAACCTCCATGTGTTCAGCTATTGGGAAGCGCTCCATGCCCTGTCCTTTTGACTTTTTATGGAGACTTCAAAGTACAGGCATGATTGAGTGGTGAAACCCAGCAGAGCCTGTCTGTTTAGATTCTTCTTGGCCTCTCTGTGCATCATTTCCCTTTCCAGAGTATGGGGCAAGACTCCACTGGAATGAGAAGGGTCTTATGACCTATTGTCAGAAAAGGTAGGTAAGAGTTATGAGCCAGGACCCATGGGCCAAAACCAATATCATATATCCTAATATCATGATGCCTAATATCATGATCCTAATATCATGAAGAGCTTGCTATGTGCCAGTTAGGATATGTACCTCATTGTCACTGCTATAGTCACTCCTTCCCCAGTTCCTCTAAATTTCACGATCCAAGCCTGACACTTAAGAGACACCCACCATTCCTCTTTTCCATCCTACCATATCCAATTCATTAGCAAGGAAACTTTTGACTCTGTTATTAAATAGAGTCAAATTTTTTCTAATTCTCTTCTTTGATCAGGACACCATCACCTCTAGCCTTGTCATCATTCTCCCCTTTTCCCTCCTTGTTCTAGCATAGTACGTTGTCTATATAGCAGCAGTAGTGAGCTCATTAGAGCACAAGCCAGGTAAACCGCTTAAAACTTTCTAAGGTCTCTGTTACACTTAGAATAAAGCCGATACCTATTGCCAAAATGACCTGCAAAAACCCTGGCAGCCTCTGCTTATCTTTCTCATCCTACCTCATGCCATTCTCCTGTATGCTTAGGCCACAGTGTATTTCTTTGAGTTTTGAGAACATACATACTTTCCCATCTCAGGGTATTTGCACATGCAGCCACCTCTGTCCGGAATTTTCTTTTCTTCAGTTTCTTCTCACCCTATCAATCTCAGTTCTTGGAAAGATGTTTCTCCTACCACCCTTTCCCCATAATTATCTTCCTCAATCTTTGTTTTCAAATAATTTAACAGGATTTATAATTATGTTGTTTTATTTATTTATTGGGCTCTGTCTTCCCCCTTCTCCCATGATAAACTCTCAGGGCAGGGAACATAGTCAATCTAATTGATTGTTTTCTCCCCAGGGACAGTGGGGATGGAACAGTTCTGACAGTCTAATAGATGCTCAGGGCATTCAGCTCCAACATTTCTTTCTCTATAAAGCCATCAGCCCCAGGGGAGAGTTAGGGCACCTTCCTCTGGAGTCCTACAGTGAAAAAAGTAGTTACTTTTCCCATGGCACATAAAACTAACAACCATGATGTTACTTACTTGTCTTTACCACCAGACTGTGGTGAATAGGCTCATAGAACACAGAACTACCTCTTACTCATTTTTAAATGCTTAGCATATAGCACCATGCCTGAATTACAGTAGACCCATGATAAAATATGTGATGAATGAAATGCTAGTCTCATGGGAAATGGTGGTTTAGCTAAGAGCAGGGAATGACTGAGAGGCAGATGAAAGCAATTTCTCCAAAGACAGAGGAGCAAACAGCATGTTTTTGGAGATGGAGGTCTGAATTCTCTCTGAGGCTAGATGGCTGCTTTATTGTGGAAGGAAAGTACTTTGGGGAAAAAGTTATTGAACTATAGAAAGGTGAAACAAAGGCTCCTGTTTGAAATGGGAGTTTGGAGACAAGGAGATGCTAAACTACTCTGCATAATTACATAAGAGATTTTTTTTCCTTGCGAGTGGAGTTGTAATGCCACACATAGGTTCTTTAAAAAAAAAGAAAAAAAATGATTTTTCCTCTATGTGACAACTTATGGACATAAACTAAATTCTAACGAAAGAGATATCCATGTGGCCAATGCATCGGGGCACAGAATGAAAGACTAAGGAGAGAAGTGGTTTGGCTCATGTGGTCACAGAGTGCATCCAGGTTTGGCTGTTTGTTCGTTGTGGACCTTGCCCCTATCTTGTTATCCCAAATTTTTAATGAATTTCTACTAAATTGTAATCTCATCTCAGTTGTCCACATGGGAATAAAAAGATGGACCTGGATGTACACTTGGGACAAGGGAGAAGAGTAGTTTGGGAGGAGCAGGCTTCAATCTGGTAGGAACAATGGCACGGAGCCAGGCCATTAGTAAGGAGCTACTGGACTGATTTCTGAAATATGAGTCTTAATCCTTGGGGATTCTGAAAAATGCTTGGGAATTGATACCTGACAAAACGTGCACAACATGGGCTTCCTGTGGTCAAGGGGGGTGGAATACCAGGGCAATTAGGCATGGAAGGAAGGAAGGAAAATAAAAGGAAAAAGTAAAAGCCTTCCATTTGGAAAAAAGTAAGACTGTATTTATTCGAAGATGATATGCTCTTAAAGAAAGGCCTAAAGGATCCACCAAGAAACAATAATAAACTAGTAGAGTTTAGTGAGGTTGCAAAATATAAGATCAAGGTACAAAAAATCAATTGCACTCTTATATACTAATAATGCACAATCCACAATGAAATTAAGAAAGTAATTCCATTTAAGTATTTAAGAATAAAATACTTAAAAATAAATTTAACAAAAGGAGTGCTTTTGTACACTGAAAACTATGAAAATATAAACATTGTTGAAATAAAATTAAAGAAAATCTAAGTAAATGGAAAGACATCCCATGTCTATGCAGTGTAAGATTTAATATTGTTAAGATGACAGTACTCTCTAAATCAATCTACAGATCCAATGCAAGGCATTTCAAAAGTTCCAGCTTGTTTTATTGCTGAAATTGATAAGATGGCCCTAAAGTTCATATGGAAATGCAAGAGACCTAGAATAGCCAAAACTAGCTTGAAGAAGAAAAATTTTGGGTCATTTGGTAACAATGTTTAATCTTTAGAGGAACTTCTAGACTCATTTCCAAAGTAGCTTCACCATTGTACTTACCCACCATATCCTCTCTAAAACTTGTCATTGTCTGTCTTTATTATAGTCACTGAGCCACACACTTTGGGACACACATTCAAAGTGACATAGAGGTACCACAAAATAGTGGAGCTTAGGAGATATTTAAGTCATATTATTTAGCTATAATCACAGTTAAGAAGTCTGGGACACATAAAAATAAACCATCTGTGTAATAATTGAGCAAGATGTCTTTAGTGATAGTGATCTTTCCAGAAATTAATTGTAGTATTGTACAAACCTAGACTATAGAAAAGGTAAATATCTTCAAGCCTTTGAATTTTTATTAATTATAATCCATAATACCAAATAATCCATAATACCAAATGTACATCTTGCCTCATACAAAGGAACCCTGTTAATGATTGATTCAAGATGATAATGTTGCATTAGCCCTGTGCATAGAGAAATGAAGCCATAGATGTGGGTGTGAGAAAAACAGGAAGCAATGACAGTATTGATAAAAAAGGAGAAAATTATCCTTTGTCCTTATCATTCAGCTGACCACATTTTAAATACTCATATTTTCTCTCTAGTAAATTTAATAAAATCAATATTCTCTCTAAATTTCTGGTAATTAAAAGCTCCCAGCCCTGGGAGGGTAGGGGAATATGATTACATGATGTTAAGATATAGAAAACTGCAACCAACTCCTTAGTCATTAACCATCAATATCATTAGGTGGCTTTCATCAATATTGCAATACGTTATATTTTTATTGTTAGCAACTGATTATACTTTTAAAATAAAACCGCCTATACCTTATGAAATTTTGACTGAACTGTGAGAGAAGTTATGGAAATTTTTGAATTCTTTTCTTTTGAAGCTGGGAACCTGGATTGGACAGGTGGAGATGAGGTGGGCAGGACAGTGCACACTTGCCCAGTAGTCTTTTCATAGGTGCCAGCATATGTCCCGTTGACGAACCTTGACACACGCCCTCCTGGATTAAAAATAAGCATTGATTTGATTATAGTTGTGGTGTCAAAAATTATAATTTAACATAAAAGTAAATATTATAGGAAAAGAAAGTGTTTTGTAGATCATAGTTTCTTCTCCATAGTCCTTTTCCTAAGTATTTGTCATATGTTAATTTTCCTGTCAGCATATAAAGTTTTGCTTGGAGGTTATGTGTTTACATACAATAGTACAGTTATCTGTCAATTCAGTCACAACTTTTCATTACATGATTTATTTTACTCTTTGCCAAAACTGTGGGCAGACCTAAGATACCATAGAACCAAGCAAAGAGGAACCCGGTAGAGGTCTGTAGTTTGGAGCACACTTCCTAGACATGTGATTTGACAGTTTTTAGTGTGTTCTGTCATTTATAAATGGAGATAGACAACACCTGGTTCATAAGGTAGAAAGGATTAAATGAGATTATCTGTGTGAAAGCACATTTTCCACTACAAAGCTTTGTGTTTGCACGTCTTATCTATAGTACTGCCATTATCCTCTTCTTCATGGCTAAGAACATTCTAATTTTATATGGAGTGTTTGATCTTAATCATTTGTATTCCATTCACCCTCTGCCATTTATTTATTTCTTAGCCTCTTTTGCAACCGTGAGACCCAGCTTCAGTCAACAAGATGTAACAGGAAGTTGGCTAGAGGTTTCTGGGAAAGAGTTCTCTCCTTGAGAAGAAAAGCCCCCCTTCCCACCTACACTGCTGTTTCTTATTTGAATGCTCATGAAAAATCCTGATTCCTGGAGCTGTGGCTGCCATCTTGGGAATACAGAGAGAAGAAGCAGAAGATGAAAAGTTGATTTGTTGAGAGTGACAGAGTAAAAGAACTACAAAGAGTCGGAGTCTTTTTAACTTCATAGAATTTATAAACCAGCCCTGAACTACCTCCTTTTAGGTACCTAGATTTGTGAAAAGATGAGATGACTATTGTTTGAGCTACTGTTAGTCAGGTATTCTGTTACTTGCAACCAAGTGCATCCTAACTGGTACTATGCTTATATGTGCTTATGTGGGGATGTTCCTGTGAGGGCATTGTGGTATAACAGGAAAGCACTAAATTTGAGAGTCAGAAACTGGAGATAAATAGCTCTGAAATAATAGTCTGAGCCTTGACTTACCTATAAATTGGGAATAATATTGTTTAACTTATGGGGCTATTGTGAGGACTAAATAAATGATATGAATGGAGGTATTTTGCAGTTGAACAAAGACTATATAGATGTAATGGGTTATTAAATATCCTAATGCTTTTTGACTCTAGTCAAAGAAGGGCGGTGAAGACATGTAGGTAGGAAGGACTTTGTTGAATTTTGTTCTTGCCAACAATCCTATACCCTGCCCTTATGTGAAATATGCCCAAAGATCTCAAGCTTTCCCCTCAATGCCCAGCACCCTATGCATCCCCTTTCCATACTTTTCCAATTTCTTATTGCATCTTTATCATCCCAATAAGAAATTGACTCATCTTTTGCCCTATCCCCTTGGGCCTAGTTAATTATGGTTCACCAACCTGGTACGTGTTACTGTGTATCAGGGACTTCCTTTGTTACTCTTCCCACAGAGCATGTGTCTGTTTTTTTTTTTGTGGGTACCGGGGGGTCGACCTCAGGACCTCGCGCGCCAGCAGGCGCCCGTGCCGCTGAGCGATATCACCAGCCCCTTTTTCGTATGTGGGTTCCGGGAGTCGAACTCGGGCCCTCGCGCTTGCCGGGCAGGCGCTTAAGCCACTGAGCCATCTCACTGGCCCCATGTGTCTGTTTTTATGAGGGCCTTAAACTAACAGTAGTAGTAGCAATTTCAGGTGACTATGGCAAGTGGTCAAGGAAAGCACTTGGGTTCTTGATGCTTCTTAGAGACCTTGACTATTTCCCTCTCTGGAAAGGACCTAAACCACATGTGTGTACCACAGGGCCTCTATGCTGTGTGGCCTTCATCCTGGCAAGGATTAGTGGCTGACTCAGGATGGGCCAACCAGAACCCTGAAACTTTAAAAACTGGAGTTGGAGAAATAGACTCACCTCTCTAATGCGATCTGAGTTCTTGGTTCTGGTTATTCCTGAGGCCCACCTGCCTCCTGAAGTGTACTCCTACACTTCCTGTCACAATAGGAAGCCTTCGCAGGGAAGCCTTTTGTCTGGAGTTGCCTCAACTCTATATGCTGAGACAGGGGCTTAGTTGTGGGTAGTTTACTTGGGGTGGGAAGTAATCCCAGAGAACACAAGCCAGGGAGTGGGGGAGTGAGGGAGGGATAGGAGAAAGCCAATAAGGGTATATTAATAAGCAGATCCCCACTGTGGGTGATTGGGGCTCAATTCTACTGGAGACCTCTGAGAAACCATAGACCACAACTCAGAGTCACCTGACCAGAGGACGGGGAGGTAGAGGTATTTATTATCTGATTTCTTTTTTTTTTTTTTTTGTGGGTACCGGGGGGTCGACCTCAGGGCCTTGTGCGCCAGCAGGCACCCGTGCCGCTGAGCGATATCACCGGCCCCTTTTTCGTATGTGGGTTCCGGGAGTCGAACTCGGGCCCTCGTGCTTGCCGGGCAGGCGCTTAAGCCGCTGAGCCATCTCACCGGCCCTTATTATCTGATTTCTGTCCCTGCTGATTGAGGCTTGTCCCTAGCGGTGTTTCTCCTTGGCACTTTATGGGTCGTGCCTGCTGCTTTCCATGATGAAGAGAGCCCTAATGCAGAGAAAAAAATATGTTGCAGGATTTTTTTTGGGGGGGTCAGGGGACTGGGGATTGAACCCAGGGCCTTCACACTGAGCTACATCCCCAGCCTGTTTTTTATATTTTATTTTGTGACAGGGTCTTATTAAGTCACTAAGTTGCCCAGGCTAGGCTCAAACTTGCGATCTTCTTGCTTCAGCCTCCCAGAGTGCTGGATTACAGGTGTGCACCAGCATGCCTGGCTGTGATGCAGGCTTTTGAGGTACAATGCTGACAGTGTTCTAGAGACTGTCTACAGCTGTAGAAGGACTCAGGAGGCAGAGGCAATACTGAGGAAGGCATCAACAGTGCATCAACAAACCCCCTACGGCTACTTAAACTAGTTCTTTTTATGTTTATGTAACTTTTTAAAACTGAGAATTGAACCTAGGCCCCCACAATGCCATATACATGTTCTACCACTGAGCTACATCTCCAACCCTTTTTACATGTTTTTAATTTTGAGACAGGGTCTTGCTAAGTTGCCCAGTCTGGCCTTCAACTTGCGATCCTCTTGCTGCCTCAGCCTCCTGAATAGCTGAGATTGCATGTATGTGCCATGGTGCATGGCTGGTTTCTGTCACTTTTGAACATGGCATCCTTGCTGTGTAGCTTGCCTCAGTTCTTCCCACAGAGGCAGCCATATCCATATTGGGCCAGTCCTGTGCATAAGGCATTGCTGCTAGGAGCATTTTCCTTGATATATTCTCCCTCACTGGCTCCTGAGGGGGTCATTGGAGCAAAAGGACTGTGGCAAAATGTGTGGCCTGACTAGGGGGCAAAGGGTCAAAAATGGCTCATTGCTGTTGGTCCACAGCGTGATACTACCGTTTGAACACATGTGTAGCCAAATATCCTATATCCTAGAGTCTCACTATATTCTCTCCTCCAGTGTATAAATAACTCACTTTCAGTGCTATATGATCTTTCAACATGGTGTAAACTCCCAAAAAGTTGTTTTTATTTTGACAGCCTTCAAAACAAGCCAACTACTTCTGTTTGGAATGCGTTCAGCTGCAAGGAGCACAAACCTGACTTTAGGGACTCACAGAAATGGAAGCATCTTTCCTTCACGTAACAAGACTGCTGGGTGACGGTTACCGGTCAGAATTCAATGGCTCAACCATTCTATCGAGGATCTGGACATGGGGCTCACTTTCATCCAGTGGGTGGATTTTAAGTCTGTCCACTTTGTTGAATATTTCTACAAGGGAAGTTTTATGTAAAGATAATTTGGGAGATGGGAGAGGTTGAAAAGTTAAAAATTAGTGAGTATGTGCCTTAGGATTCAGTGTGTTCTGTTTAAAAAAATGTTTTGCCTGGTATCTGGTCCTGGCTTTTGTCATATTTAAAGTAGATATTTCATCTTCTGTTGTGTTGTGTTGTGTTCTGTCCTGTCCTGTCTTATCCTGTCTTCTCTTTTTCTCTGAGGTCAAAGTCAGTGCCACCAGTAGAGGCAGTAGAGCAGAGTGAACAAGGACCCTTGGCTGGGCAACCACACTGGCTGGTCCATCTTCAACCATTTTTGACCTACAGAAAAAGGCAATGCTGTATAGTTCAAGGTAAGAGTATAATGATCATCGTTTGGTGACTATTTATTGAGAGCTGAATGTGAAATAACACTAGCAGTTCCCGAGTGACCAAGCTAGGATTCAAACTCTGTCTAACATCAGTATCCTTGCTGCCTTCCCCCAGGTTTTACTGAACACTTTTCATCTTGTGGCCTCCAGGTAATGAAGCTAAAGATAGACTTTTCCTACTTTCTGAAGTTTAGTGTATCCCATCAGAATATGTGAGGAAATGCAGCCAGCCTCTTCTGGAAGATTAAGAGGACAGTAAGATACTGTAGCCACCTCCCGGCTGATATTTGAGCCCTGCTTTCCTCACGGTCAAGCCTTTCGGAGGCAGCCAACATATGGCTTGTATCAAACTCTATATTTAGGAAGAACAACTGTGAGCTATGACAGGAATTCTCTTTAACACTTAGCCTTAAACTGAGTTTCCCTCCAGCCCTGAGCCAGGAGCAGTTCTCAGTACTGGGAGAGACACAGAGCACTTGAGCTATTTCAGCCACATGAAAAGCATCGGAATTGAGATCACAGCTCAGAGGACACCCGGCGTCCCTTCCATCCTCCAAGGAGCTTTGTATTCTTGTACCTGGCTGCCTGGGACTTTCCTTAGGCAATAAACAAATACAGAAAGCAGGTAAGCAGAAGGAGCCAGCTCTGGCAACTGGGCTTTCTAAAGGAAATTTCCTTGATATTTAACTTGAAGTGACTACTTATAACTTTGTAGGCTTGTGACCAGTGACTGTAGCTTCTTTGTCAATGCCTCATCCACTTGTGATTTACTTCTGTCTTATAAATTGTGTGCCTGAGAGAGCTCCTGAAAGAATACTGAGCTAACGGTAGTATTCATTGATGGTGATTTTAATAAAATGTTCACAGTCCAGTTATGATAACTGTGACCTTGAAGCTGTGGTGGCCAGCATTATTGTCTGTCAGTTAAAGATTGATTCGGGCTCTAAGCTCAGAAGTAATCAGATTGAGGGCAGAGAAAAGCTATAATGCTAGTCTTTTGGTTTACCTACATGCAAATTATTGCCAGAGTTGTTATGTAATACGAGTTTAGGATGCTTTTCTCTTTTCTCTGAATTCCAGGTTTGGGTTCAGTGTGAAGCTCTATCAATGCCTTGTACATTGGTAGAACCATCTTTTTAAAAGCTTCACATTGGTCACAGTTTTCCTGTACCCAGCTGGGTACAGGGCAGAACTCCTTGTCCCTGTCTATGTGGGCAACAGATTCTGAGGCATGGGACCACAAAGAGACTGTCTTCTGTCCCAGCATATTTAAGGAAGAGTAAATAAGGAGTTAGTTCAGACAGCTGACCATCTTTCTACACCCTTCTCAGAAATTATTTTTAGCTGCAGAACAGAAGATAATTCCCTCTGAGATGGAGCTTTACCCATTTACTTGACCTTTAAAAAGAACAAAGCTCTTATTTCCAAATATTGATTGATTTGCCTCTGAATCCCTTCTTATTAAATTAGTGACATCAATGTTGACAAAGTTTTAGTAAATCAAAGAGTTTCATTTAGAAGTTAGATATTAGATGCTGCCCAATCAAAACGAAATGGGGGTATGTTGTAAATGACTCAGCAGACAGACCATTAAACATCCCCACAGACTAGCAGAACTGCCGGGAAAACTCAGCTGTGCTCAGCTGGCAGGCATCTCCATTATACTATAGGTTTTGTAAAAGTCAGTGTATGCCTTGTCAAACTTTCGATGTTTTCAAATTTTAGCCAGAGCCAGGAGACAGAGTAATCAAGTGTTGTAAAGAGTACTTCTTTGGATGAAACACAGTGGCCCCAGTGGGAGGGGAGTGTGTATCTAAGGCATAGCTTTCTTTTTTTGGTCCCCAGAAGAAGCATGCAGATAAAGAGGGAAGGTGCACCCTACACTCGACATCCGTGAAGGAGGTGAATGCAGGGCTAGGGGAACAACCAGGGAACACTGTCTATTTTTATTCATCAGTGTGCTTTGCCCTGATTTCTCCACAAATAATGAGGACAGCAAGAACTGCTGCTGGACTGATTTACACAAATGTTCCCTAGCCTGTTTGTGAGGAACGAGAGCTGGGAGTTAACCAACTTTCTATAGATGTCTCTATTAAAGATTGATATGGATGTTAAGAGATTCATATGCAAGTGAGAATATTCTAAAACTACACAGGAGACAAGGCCCATCCATCAGTTAGGTTCAGAGTTTTCCAAAAAAACCACGGCAATCCAGAAGTTAGTTCCTCAGTCAGTGAAAAAACAAAATCAGCTTATTTTTTAAATCAATGTAATATAAATAACACAATAATTTATTGTTTACTTTTTTAAACCATTCAACCATTTATTTCAAGAACATAAAGAAATTTCCTAATTCCCATCCTTTAACTTGATGTTCAGTAACTTTTTAAAATTTTCCAACTAATTAAAACTTAGTTGTCCATACAGAGAACAGTTTATGCTGACATATTTAAAGTCCTGTGAGAATTTTTGCTTTACATGACTTCTATTAGCTTTTGAGGAATGGAAATATTACAAATTATGACACTAAGATATTCATTTTGGAATTGGGTTGTGTGCCCTATATACAAAAATTAAAAATCCTTCATTTCTCTTTGACACAGCAGGAGAAACAGCAATCTGTCTGATACATTTCATAGAGCAAAATGTATCCTTGATTGCTCAATTTGTTGTTGCTATTTAATTTTTTAACTATATTAAAATAATTCTACCTGGATCCTTATATGTGGAGGCTATATCTTTGTATTACCAAAACATTAAAGTGAATTTTTTTTAAAAGCCATTGTTTTCCTGTATATAGCTCCCCGAACTCTATACTTGGATACACTAAGTACAGAGGTGTTTTCGGTTTTGTTTTGTTTCAGTGCTGGGGATTGAACCCAGTATCTCATGCATGCTTGGCAAGCTCTCTATCGCTGGGCTACATCCTGAGTCTTGGAGGTTTTAAAAAACATGAATTGTTTAAATTCATATAATAGAGGCTAAGACTTTAAAGATCTAAAAAGAAAACAAAACTAAGTTTTTCATAGAGTTCTTAGATCTTTTGTCTCTACAGGCGTTAAGGGGCATTGCTACATCAGTTCTTCTCTGTACTTAAGGCTGCAGATCAGTATAGGACTCAGAAGTTATTAGCTGTGGACAACGGAAATAAAACAAATATCTGCGCCATGATTTATAGTTCACAAGGCCTTTCCAGCAACACTGTGTCATTTTAAATATTATTGCAACCTGGTAAACAGGTTGAAATAATGTAAGGAAGAAGAATTGGGACTAGAAATGTTGAGTAACATTGCCTAGGTAACATAGGACTTGTGACAAATGCCAGCTCTACTCCCTGGGTTCATTTACTCATGTGTCAACACATACACTTACCAGACATGAAAGAGAACTCAGTCAAACTTTGTAGTTTGGGTTTAGAGCACAGCATGTTTTTTTTTAATTCAATGAATATTTAACTTTTCATTTGGTCCTGTCAATGTTCAATAGACAAAGCTCTAAAAACTGGCCAGAGCTGAAATATTCCCTGTTCTGTTAGCTCCATTAAGCCATGGCCTATGTCCCCAAATGTCTTCAGTCACAGTATCTTAATCAGGTCTCATGTGTTGAAAGAAAGCAAAAATCTTTTGAGAAGAAAGCACCTCTACATCTTGGGGATCTACATGCTCACAGAAGTCCTACTTGCCTTCTGACACTGTTTTGTTGAAAGCAAAAAGGCAAGCCATGCTCTGCTGCCTGTGTTTTATATCTTGGGCTCTGTATGAGGCACCCTGCAGAAGGTCTGGATGGGACACATGGAGGTAGGAGAAGAGACTGGAGTGGTGAGCGCTGCAGTAGTAGGGACATAATACAGGCTACTTCTCTTTGGGTGTTCAACAAACAGCAGGCACTTCCGATGGACCGACTAACCACTCTGACAGCAATGATTTCAGATCAAAAGTTCAGTTGCAAGTAGAGAGGCTCTGAGGCCTGAACAAAGGTGTTTTATTCCCACCACCTCTTTGTTTTGCTGCTCTTGGCAAAGGGTTAGGAGGGCAGGGAAAGAGATGATAGGGCCTTTCAAGTTTCTGATCGCCTATCATCAGCATCAGGGGCGAGGCATCTCAGCATTTCTCCTCCTGAATGATTTATCGGGGTGCTCTAGTGTTCCCTATCCCCAAGGCATTTGGAAGGAGAGTCTCTAAGTAACTTTGGAAACTGAGACTGAAAGAATATATGGCCAGAGAAAGGGGTGACTGCCCAGTTGAATCATGAGTTAAATTCTAATTTATTAAGACTGAGAATCTGAGTGCTGCCACCTCTGATAGTTTCTTACTTGTTTTTTTAGGGATAAGACTGAGTGAATATGTCAAAACAGCCAGTTTCCAATGTCAGAGCCATCCAGGTAAGTAAACATATTTGTGTTTTAGTGTCAGCTCTGTGACTTCTAGCCTGACTGCTTAATAAATTGTACTTATTGTGATTGCTCACCTCCAACTGATGATTAACTTCAAAAAGAAAAGAAAGTTCCTCTTTATAAGACTTGTGAGGTACAATTGGGAAAGGATATAATACCGGTTAGGTACAATGGAGAAAAGAGAACTTATTTTTTTTTTTCGTGGGTACCGGGGGGTCGACCTCAGGACCTCGCATGCCAGGAGGCACCCGTGCCGCTGAGCGACATCACCGGCCCCTTTTTCGTATGTGGGTTCCGGGAGTCGAACTCGGGCCCTCGCGCTTGCCAGGCAGGCGCTTAAGCCGCTGAACCATCTCACCGGCCTGAGAACTTATTTTTGTGTAAATGTTCTGAGTTTTATGAATGAGAGTTTTCTTCCACAAAAATGTAGTGTGTTCACAATAACCTATTATGTATTATGAAGACCTAGAAGGGAGGAGCTCAAAGCCTTCGAACATAAAGCAATGATAAGGAGAGAGAAATGACAATTACTCTCAATCAGTCCACATTGTATACTTGTATTAAAATATCATACTGTTAACATATACTATACACCATAAATATTTGCAATTATTACATGTTAATTTAAAAATGTAATATTTTTTGATACTTGAGTTTTTATATGCTCATTGATGGAAGATAGAATATTCAAATTTCATTTTTTTTTTTTTTTGTGGGTACCGGGGGGTCGACCTCAGGACCTCACGCGCCAACAGGCACTCGTGCCGCTGAGCGATATCACCGGCCCCTTTTCCGTATGTGGGATCCGGGAGTCGAACTCGGGCCCTCGCGCTTGCAAGGCAGGCGCTTACGCCGCTGAGCCATCTCACAGGCCCTCAAATTTCATTTTTATACCCAATTGATATATAGATATATGAATAGGTTGCAATGCTGATTCATTTGTTTCAAATTCCTCTTTGGGGACTGGTGGTGTAGCTCAATTGTAGAACACTTGTTGGTATGCATCAGGTCCTGGATTCAATCCCCAGGACTAAAAATAAAATAAAATAAAATAAAATAAAATAAAATAAAATAAAATAAATCTTTCTTTAAATAATATCCTTTTGTAGTCAAGTGTTTTTCCCAGGTCTTGAGTATTTATCTGTTAAAGTCCATATGTTATTAATTCTTCTAATGCCATCCAAGCAAACAAATTCTTTGGTTGTTTAAATTGACTTAAGTGTCACCTACAAAATGGGAAGAGGGAGCAGGCATTTTGAAACAAAAATATGATTATGAAAGTAATTTTCAGTATTTGTTTTTACTCAATATTTAATTCAATATTTTTCTTAAGGGCTCTGCATTTGACTCTCAAATGACTCCCACCCTGAGACTCTGGGCACAGTGCTTTATTGTAAAATTTTATCTTTCCTTTCCTTCAATGTGGAGCCCATTTGTGTTTTGCCAAAGGAAAATTTTTTTTTCTTCCTGAACTTTTTCTGAATATTTCAAGACATGAAGCAGCCTCTCAATATTTTAGCTGTAATGCACCTTCTATCACAGCATAAACACAATCACAAATGGCTGACCAAGTTTTGAAGCGGGGGAGTGCAAGTGGCTGGACTGTGAACACATCATTACGGGTTTTAGAAATCCTAGCACACACTGGTGGTGGAGGTGGGTAGAAGGACAGATCTTTACTTGTCATGACTTATGCATATCCTTAAATTGATGGGGTTCGGGCTGGTGAGATGGCTCAGCGGCGTAAGCGCCTGCCTTGCAAGCGCGAGGGCCCCGAGTTCGACTCCCGGATCCCACATACGGAAAAGGGGCCGATGATATCGCTCAGCGGCACGGGTGCCTGTTGGCGCACGAGGTCCTGAGGTCGACCCCCCGGTACCCACAAAAAAAAAAAAATTGATGGGGTTCTTAAGTGGCAGGATGCATAACAACCTCTGGAAACCTTTCACTAAACAAGCCACCAAGGAGGGGCCTATGCATCTGGCAAGGATTCCATTCTACATTGTGACAATTCGTCCTCTAGTGCCTACCTCACGAGTCTCTGACATATCCCGACAGTGACAGTGGTAATTATTTTGTCTACCAGACATGTGAACATCTTTGAGCCTTTGAATCTTCTCTTTTACCCAGTGAATAAACAGTAGCATGGATTATGGAATCATATTGCCATCTGGTGTCAGTGAGGATCATGGGAAAATTACTTTTCCTCTCTATGCTTCCATTTCCGGATATGTGAAATGCAGATCATAGTAGTACTCATCATCTAGGGCTACATGTATAAGATGCTGAAAGCAGCATAGTAAGCTCTCACTGAAGATCAAAAAGTATTAGTTAGGATCATTAAGGAATAATTTATGCCAGAATTATGAGAAATACTACCATTTGATCATTACACTTAAATCTCCTGAAGTGCTGAACATGAAATTTCCTTTTTCATCTTTTAGCACACAAAAACATCATCTTCTTTTGCTTCTCTTCCTTTTATTCATTTATTTTTTTGGTACCGGGAATCGAACTCAGGACCTCGTGCTTGCCAGGCAGACACTGTGCTGCTGAGCTATATCCCTGGCCCTCTCTTCCTTTTAAAACTGAAAGTGTGTTGATTTTTCTTCCTTAATGCACTCCGGCCTCACTCAAATCTACACTGAAAATTCACCAGGATTTTACTTACTCATTTTGACCTTGATATATTTTTACATCTGTAATATTTAAAAAGCTGCTATTGATTATTCTCAGTAATTGTTATGCTGCATTGTAAAAATATCCACCCACTTTCCTAACAAGGGCAATACAGTGGTTCCTTATGGATGTGGTTTTGCCTCTTCTGCTGTATTTTATGCCACACAAAAAGCCCAATTTACTGTACCTTCGAATGAAATATTGTTTCTTGTGGTTAAATAGGATCAGCACTATCTGATACTTTCCTGTCATCTTTGCATTAACCTTAAGTAGGGCACATTAAATAAAATATGAAAATTGTTACGCTGTACAAAATGGTTTATAGGAGGAACATTGTCTAGGTGATGGTCCTCTCTGGAACAAATAGAAAACCCAGATTGGTGAGGGAGTACCTAATTGTGTAAATACCATTTAAAGTTCTTAAGTATTTTGTTCAAAACACTCTAGTCACTTCATTTTATTAGAGCCTTATCTCTAATTCAGTTCAACTATCATTTCCTGGGTGCATAATATGTACCAGGCACTGTCCTAAGTATATAGGGTACACAAAGATGAGTTGATGTGTGAGTCCAGTATTTGAGAAGCTCATACTCCCCAGAATGTATTAGCTACCTGGCTTCAGGCAAGTTGTTTGTTCTCTTTGTGCCTCAGTTTTCTCATCTGTCAAGAAGGGAATTAATAACAGTACCTTATTTCTGTGAAGGTAAAATGAATTTAATACCTGTAAATGCTTAGGCCAGTGTGTGGATCATGGTGATTGCTTAATAGCTAGCTGTTATCACCAGTTATCATCATAACCACCATTGTCATCTAGTTCAACAGTTCTCAAAATGTGTCCCTTGGAATACCAGTTTTATGGAATGTTGTTAATTAGGTTAAAGGTTTCCAAGATTAAGTGTTTGGGAAAATTTCTTAGAGTCCATAACTTGCTAATGGCATCATGTAAGTTTTACAAAGGTAGCAACATATGTAATATTTTCTAAACAATAAATATCTTGCAGGTAGTATTTTGCAGTGCAAACTTCTAGAAGCAATGACATATAACTCTATTTTGTCTGACTTGGATGTACTTAAGCTACTTGCAACCATAATTTCTACAGGCAGGCATTTTAAGAGTTGAGTTACTGCACCTGTGTGTATTAGAAAACATGGTGTCAAACAGTTGCAAAGCTTGTGACTTTAGTTTACCCTTAGTTTACCTTTCTGTAAAATGGGGACAGTATATTACTTAAGAGGATAGTTATAATGAGTACACAAAATAATGTGTGGGAAGTGTCTGGTTTATAGTATACACATTCCTTAAGAAGCGACTCTTCTAGATATCTAAGTAATGCATGGAATGTCCCTTCTCTTCAAGTGGCTCTATCTCCTTTGTGTACCAGAATATGAGGCGGACCAGAACTAGATACACCCTTAGAAGAGTTGGATAGTTGTCTTTCACATCCATACTGAAGAAGAGATGGCCTTTGAACTGTAAGGGTATTTAAAGTATACCCCTTTCTCCTACTGTATTAATTGGATCTCAGCCAGGTCATAAAAACATCCTGAAGGAATCAGTTCATTCTTCCTTAGCCCAGAAAGGGCCTTCGTCTCCTAAACAACTGATAAATTTCTATCCCAGAAGTTGGCAAACCTTTTTATGTAGAAGACCAGATAGTAAATAGGCTTTGGGGCCTTTGGGTCTATTCCAACTACTCAGCTCTGCTATTACATCATAAGGTAACCATAGGCCCTCCATATATGAATGAATGTGGCTCTGATCTAATGAAATCTTATTTCAAAAATCAGGTGGTGGGCTGGACTTGGCCTGTGGTTCTTGGTTTGCCAACTCAGTTCTAGGTTCTCTAGGCTGCTTATTATACCCCACTGTTGATGGGTGGGGGAGCTACAACCAAGGTAACATCAGCACAGTCAACAGATGAAAGAATTTTACATGACAGGTGGTGGGGAAAGCTAGAGCTGCTGGGAAATCCAATCCTATCAGTGATCTGCTTGGTGACTTTCCCTAATGAACGGAGTGACACCGGCCACTGGCAGCACCTGTCTGTTCTTCCTCTTTCCCCTGAACATACCCCCTTTGGGAACCATCACATTTCTCTTCAGGGCCCCAGCTCATACAGAGCCAATCTTCTCTGGGTTGTCACTGGCCCTTTCTCTCCACTGTTGATCAAAGTAAGCTATTATCTATTATTTGTCCTCTCCTGTGTGATCTGCGAACTTCATGGCTGACTGAAAAAGAATCCTGTGCCCTAGTCTTAGCTCTGCTATGTCACTTCACTCACTTGATCCATGTGATCTACAAAGGGAGGGTGTTGTGTTAAATTATCTCTAAGCCTCTGATCAGCATTTAATGGCCTGTGAATTTCTTGAGAATAATGTCTAAGGTTTATTATTAAGACAACAATAATAGCTATAATTATTCATGGTTTATTGTGGATTTTAGCACAGTGCAATAGTATTTTCATGGATCATAAAGTCAGGTTTGGAGAAATGAAATAACCCATCTAGGATTACGTAACTTGTCAGTAGGAAAGTCAAAACCTGAACTCAGTTGTTCAGTCTGATCCCAAAGCCTGTGTTCAGAACTACTCTACAATGCTGTCTAGTGTTGTTTCTTACCATCTGTAACCTTGGCGGAGAATACAAGGTTAGATGAGTGGCTAGGGACAATCGCAAGGGTAATTGAAAGTGCCAAGGCTACTTGAGGGAAAATTACGATTTTATGGATGCTGGGTGGCTCCCTTTAAAAGAATTCAACTGACATTCAGAAATAGTGTCAGCATTTCAGTGAAGAAACTAATAGCCTGCTCCAATTAAAGTCATGTTAAAAGCAAGTTGTTTGGAGTGAAAAGTGCAAAGTAAAGTGACTCAGTGACAAACATAGTCTTGAAATACAAGTGACCATGGCCGCTGAATTACGCCTGGCTTAATTGACTTAATCAATCAGTTTGTGAAACTCAATCTAAATCCTTCATCATACATTCAAAGGAATGATTACATGAGCCTTGTGTTATTAGTATGTGGCTTCTTACAATGGGAAGTTTTCCATTGCTACTCAATCTTCATGTGGAACAGAATATTTTGATGCCCCATATTTTAGTGCTTCTTTCCCTTTCCCACCCACTATCATTGCTCTTCCATTCTTCGTTGTCCAGGGCATAAAAATCTCCATGAAAGATGCAAACAGTTTCCTTTGAAGCCAATAATACATAGAGACAGGTGTAAGACACTTTAAGTGTTTCCTGTGTAGGATTTCTAGTTTAAAAAGACTCTAAGTGTATGGTAGCTGTTGGTACAAAGGGACAGAGTATCACTGTCCATGGTTGTTCAGTTAATCCAATACATCGATTAAGCTAAAAATCACAATAATGGTATATGTCTTCCTTCGATATTTTATTTAAAGTGAAAACAAAAAAAAATTTCATTTGCCAAGTAGAGCCAAGGCCTTGTCTTTGATCATTGGTCTACTGCTTATTTCTTGCATAAACCACTATAATACATTGTGTATGATTTCTAAACAGTTATCTCAATGTGGCAATAACTTGAGACTAGCAATCAGGCAGACCTTTAAGTAGGTTTTGTGCTCCTTCAGCAAATGGTCTGTGTTGCTCTGACCAGGGCTCTGAACTTGGTGGTGGTGTTGTTTTGTTTTGTTTTTTCATGAGACAGGGTCTTGCTATATATTTCAGGCCAGCCTTGAACTCACTACGTAGCCCACGCTGGCCTCGAATTTACGGTGATCCTCCTGCCTCAGCTGAGTCTCAAGTGGTGAGATTACAAGCATGCACCACCATGCCCGGCCTAGGGCTCTGTACTTGTGACACGAAGCAAGCAGCGATATACTGGATAAAAGATGTCATTTTTGGATTCTGACATTTATAAGTACTTTAGAAACACAACCTGCCCCCAACCAATTGTGCACATTATCTTAATAGCTGTACAGTGCATTCTTGAAATCTGCTTTTCCCTGGATGACGAGACCACAGTTGAATCATTCAGGAAATTATTGAAGAGAACAAAAAGTGTTGAGAACAGACAAAAAGAAAACCTTTTAGTATGAAACATCCTGGGTGAAGAACAGTGGCTGAGTGGGAGTTTCTCAAAATTGTGTTGAGTGGGGAAGTTTTGTGTGTTTTGAATCTACTCCACATTTCAAGAATCCCTAAGCAGTTATGCATTCTAGTGATGAAGAATTTTATTTTAAAATAAGTTGACTATATTTTAGTTGGTATGCGTGTATGTGTCTTTCTGTTTGTCTCTCTTATTTCAGGTTAACTTGTCAAAATGGACTCTGATTTTTGAACCAGAAAATACATTTCTTTCTGAAAGTTTTCTGTAAAGATGCTATAAATCTCGAAATGTCATATCCTGCTTCATTCTGAGAAGGACTAAGGCTGTGAGAATAGGAAAGAGCAGAAAGGAATACTGAAAATTGCAACCCTATTGAATTTCCTCTGCTTGTGTCATGGGTGAATGGCATGGAGGAGGCTATAGATTCTGGCAGGAGCTGCTGGGGACCTTTGAAAACTAAAGATAGAATCAATGTGGGGGCCATTGGAAACAAATACTCAATGTTCACAAAACTCACAGTGGGCTTAAAAAAGGAGAGGCAGAGTGGGGACACAAATGGAGGGGGAGAAAGGAGAACAATGGCTGTGGAAAGCAAATTTCAGTAGGAATTGTCAGTACCCAGGGGTTGGCAGCTATCACAATCCAACCCAAGGGGGAAAGAAGATTTCCTTCCATTGTAAGACACACAGGAGTGGTTGTGGAAGGAATATTGTTTCCAGAATCCTCCTGGCTTAAAACCTGGAGCCAAGCAAGTAGAACAATACAAATAATTAACAGAGTGGTGGAATTAACTTACAGGGAATTCTTTCTACTTTTCTTCACCTGGTGAGATCAAGTGTAGTATTAATTGCACATTAGATAGGTCTTCTATCAGGGAACTGTATCCTGTTCTGGCAAAAGATGATGTAGTAGATTTTTTCCATTCCCAACTTGGAGGATGTAACAAATTATGTATAAGTTGGGAAAGTGATGCACTGGGTCTGCTGCACCAGGGGTATTTTTGAAAGTGTCTAAAATGAGTAAACTTCAAGGAGGGAGAAGAAATATAAAAAGTTGCATTACAAAAGAAATTTAAAAAGCAACAGCCAGTTTCCTTTCCATTTGCACAGAATCTATATTTATTTGGTGGTACTGGGGATTGAATCTTGAGCCCTGTGCACACTAGGCAAGTGTTCTACCCACTGAGCTATCTCCCCAGCCCATGCATAGAATCTATATAGAGAAGGAAGCCCAATCTTATATTGACTCTAGGTCACTGATGTTAAGTTTGTTCTGTGTTTGTTTATCTTTTCATAAAACACAACTTATGTTCCAAACCGATTTTGAATAGCAAATGCCATACTCAATTTTCGGGTGAAAAAATTGAGTGATTGAATATGTATTTTATTTGTATTCAAACAGAACAAATCAGTGAAAAAGGCAAAAATCTGAACCAATCCTCTGGCCGGTGGAATAAAAACAGAGATCTGTAGGTCTACATTTTCCTATCAAATTCAAGATATTTTTTCTTATGGCTATAATCTAGTCTATAATGTGTGACTCAAATATCACTGCCCTTCAGTTATATTAATGAAACATTGCTCATCACCTTGTTATGAGTGAATGCGTGCTACAGTTGACAAAGCACTCCTCCTCCTCTCTCTTATTGGTGTGCATTAATGATTGGACATTGGGCATGTTTTCAGGCTGCTTTTGTTCCTGTCAATATTTGCTGTCATAAAACCCCACTTAGGTTCCTGATTCCTTGAGCGATGCATTAAAGAAGAAAAAGTGTCAAGTCAGTGAGTTAATGGACCATTTTTCAACGTGGCTTTTCTTTGGCTCCTATTCTAGAAGTATCTTTTTGCATTCCCCTTTCCAAAAGCCAATCTCAAAATATAAGTCTGCAATTTTAGTGTTGATTAGAGCTAACTTTGGCCAAGTGAAATAGACTCTTCAGAGACCAGTTTGGTAGAGTGAAAAGGTCTGACTTTAAAGTTTGACAGCTTCAATTTGGAATCCTGGCCTGTACTATTTGTGTGACCTTGTGAAAATTATTGAACCTCTTTGAAGCTCAGTTTCTTCATCAGTAAAACAAAAAGGCTAATACTAACCCCAGAAGACTCATGAAGATGACAATATTTGAACACTCCATCTCCACCTATTAAGCATTTTAGATGTCCTTTCAATAATTTACTTGAAGGAGAGAGTTTATTTTATTTTTTGAGACAGGGCCTCCTATGTAGTTCAAACTGACTTTGAACTCAGTATGTAGCCCAGGCTGGCCTCAAACACTCAGTGATCCTCCTGCCTCAGGCTCCTGAGTGCTGGGATTACAGGTGTGTACCACCATGCCTGGCCAAAGGAAAGATTTTATAGTTGTGTGGTTTGAAAACCACGTATGTAGCCTAATATTCACACTACAAATGGGGATAATGTGGTGCGGAACAATTGTCACTTTTTCAAGAACAGAGAATCCGTAGCAACTCCTAGCATTGGGCTCTTTTCACTACCGTAAACTACCCATGACCCATAGAGAGGCTATGTGAATTTGAAAAATTGATCTCCAAACAGGAAAAGTTAGTTGTTTCATAGCGTGTGTTTTACTCTATTATTATGATGACCTTTACATGTTCCCTGACTGAAAACTGCAACCTACAATAGAGCATACATACTTGATTAAATGGGTTAGTTTAACCTGAACTCACCATTCTGAAGATACCCCCATAGATGCCTCATAAATGCATTGAATACAAGTGATCTAACTAAACTTTTAATTGAACAACCTTCTCCAAACTGTGCTTATATTTACTTTTACCCTCTTTCATTCAAACTGTACTGATAGAAATAGCCCATTGGTCTAACATAGACCGTCTTGTCTGAGTCTTATTTACCTTGTTTTGACCTTATTTCAGGCCCTTACATTTTATCCAATCTAAAAAGTGCTAATTGTAAATATACTTTATTATATTTTGATTTGGTTTGTTTGTTGTTTTTGTGTTTTGCTTCTGCTGGGGATCAAACTCAAGGCCTCATCTATGCTAAGTGGGTGTTTTACTACTGAGCTACATTTCCAGCTAATTACATCATTTTATGTCCTGCTAAGAAATAAAGCAAACATGCCAATTAAAATTATAAGGTACAGCTGGCTGTAATGGTGCTTGCCTGTAGTCCCAGACACTTGGGAGGCTGACGCAGGAGGATCTCTTGAGCCCAGGAGTTTGAGGCCAGCCTGAGCAACATAGTATGACTCAGCCTGAAAAAAATTATAAGATACCATTGGTTGTGAAACATATTCTGATTAGTAAAAGAAGTGAATGTTGCGATTCATGAAGACCATATTTGTCACCATATAAGACCTATCTTTCTCCCGTCTTATGTCTTAATGGTTCGTAGTGGTCAAAAATACATCGTGGCTTGTTGCCCCTACCACACTCTTGTTATCTGCCACGAACTTTTTGGATCTGTTTCCTTCCTGTAGGACCCACATTATTCTAGTAGGGAGGGAAGTTTTAAAGCCCCTAGTTGGGAAAAGTCACTTGCTGTTCTCCATGGAAGCAGAACACAGACCTGTCATGCTGCATGAACACTGACACTGGATACTTTGTATGTCATGGTTTAATCATTCCCCTGGCAACAGAGCTTATACCAGCTGATTCCAAATGGACCTTATCATACTTCCTAAATACTTCATTTGGCATAGTGTCAGAATCATCCAATCTGCATCATAGTATAACAAAATATTTTGCTCCTTTTGCTCAGGCATCACTTACCTTTATAACATCAAAACAAAATTTTAACTTTTCTTCTTTTTTGGGGGGGATGTACTGGGAATTGAACTCAGGACCTCACACTTGCCAGGCAGGTGCTGTGCCTCTGAGCTAAATCCCCAGCCAAAATTTTAACTTTTCAAACCCACATATCCAATTACTCATAAGGCAACACTTTATCTTCAGTGGAAAAATGTTTTTTTTTTTTAAGTGATTAATACATGTTTTATGTGAGTGAAAATGCTGGTTGAAGATGTTTTTGGTCTTCATTAAGTATTTTCACCTTTTCATATCAGACAAAACAGGCAAAATTCAAATTTACACCTTCTCTTCCCAAGTTCAAATTATTATGTCAACATATCCTAGCATAATGTAGAGCATTTCATGTATACTAGAAGGTATTTTATGTTTACTATGGGTGGAGATTAGTATGTTATTTTAATATAGGACATGAATTGATGAGTTGTAATACAAAGGGAACTTGACTTTCCAGCTCTCTCTTTACTCTTTCCTGGCCCACACAAGAGTATGTTGGGGAGAAGGTAGAAGAATGTCATTTGCAAAGACTTAAGGCAATGCTGGAAGAATGGCTGAGTGTTATAGAAAGGAGGCAGCTTAGGGGGTGTGAATCTTCCTCCTCCTGCACCATGGTAAATCTCAAGGAACTTCAAGGAGCACTAAGGTGCAGGATGACTTCTGCGTATGCTCTTTCTTCCTTTCTGATCATTACGTGTTCTTTCCCCATCCCTGAGAGGAAAATAATGTGCACCGCAGGAGGGCATCAGCCAGAACAAGCTGTCTTTAAGTTCTTCCACCCAATAAGGAATTGTAAAATCACCGCACAGACTTGAGGATGAATACCAGAAATCTATAATAAATGGAAGTCACATTTTCCTTTGCATAAATTTTGTGCTGTCATTACAAGCAATTTTCCTGAGATAAAAGCTTTGAAGATGTACTTTTCAGACATTTTTCCTCACAATGATTGCTGTCTCAGAGTGTCATTGCAATTTCTTACTTTTCTTGAGCTAAATTTATCCTGTTTTCTCTCTTAGGCAAATATCAATATTCCAATGGGAGCCTTTCGGCCAGGAGCTGGGCAACCCCCCAGAAGAAAAGAATGTACTCCTGAAACAGAGGAGGTGAGGACAACTTAGCTAGCAGAGCACAGTGAGGTCTGTCTGCTCCAATATCCTCACTAAGGGAGGGTAGCAGCAAGGTGGACCTGTCCTCTGGATGAGGGAGGGTCAAATAGTTGTGTGTCAAGAATTCGACATGTAGGGCCGGTGAGATGGCTCAGCGGCGTAAGCGCCTGCCTTGCAAGCGCGAGGGCCTGAGTTCGACTCCCGGAACCCACATACGAAAAAGGGGCCGGTGATATCGCTCAGCGGCACGGGTGCCTGTTGGCGCGCGAGGTCCTGAGGTCGACCCCCCAGTACCCACAAAAAAAAAAAAATTCGATATGTAATATGGAGGTATCTTTAGTCGTCGTATTCAGTCATCCAGGAAACTGTCTGTCCCTTCCCTTCAGCCAAAGTCAAGTGCCTGGCACAATTATTTGAAGATACTGAGCTTAACTTCCAGTTGTTCATTGATTTTGTGTGTGGTGGGAAGGACACAGTCTCTCAGATGCTTTTGTCCTAGTTATAGTCACTGGATTGGCCAGTAGGTTCCTCATGTAAACTCAGAAAGACACCCTCTCTGATGTGAAGAGGAGAATGTGGCCCAATGGGAAGGATGAATCTTTAGCTTTCTGACAAGGCCTGTGAACCCGGCTGTCTTTGGCTCACCTGCGGCCTCTAGAGAACCCTTTGATAACAGAACTGGAGTGCACCCTCTGTGCACTTGTCCCATCAGACACGGGAATGTGTCTGGTATGGGGGCCTAACAGCCAAATCCTCATAAGCAAGGCTGGTCTTTGTCTAAGATAAGCAGTTGCTTGCTTGAAGTGATTTGGAGGGTATTGACAAGCCCCCACTAAACCTCCCAAATCTTTCGTGTGACTGAAATACCATCATTAAGCCACAAAACAATGCACTGAGATTTCTGATAAATATTCCCCCTTTCACCTGGTCCCTTTAAAAGATGCAAACTTATGATTTAATTCTGGTTCAGCCATTTCTTAGCAGGGTGGCCTTGGGCGTGTGTCTTGGCTTCCCTGTGCCTGAGTCTCTTCTACCCTAAAAAGGGACAGGGTTACTGTGAGGATTAAATCAGTGAGTACATGTAGCTTAGAACCGCTAGCAGTGTGCTTGCTGTTACTGTTAAGTCTCCAGTGTTTGAGCATGAGTGAGCGCATCAGACTGTATAGCCCCACAGTGGAGAGTTTGGAGCAAAACTCAGCAGGGCATCTGGTAGTGAAGAAGGAGTTGAAAGAGAGATAGCTGGAAAATGCTTCACCATTTTGCTGAGTTTTGCAAATACTCTGTGACCAACCCCCCCCGCCCCACAAGCATTTCTCTTCTCCACACCTATTCCTGAAACTGAGAATGCTGCTGTGGTACATGATTTTGCTCACACTTTCTTCATCCAAAGAATGTCCTTCATGTCCCTTCTCAATTCAAACATCTATTTACAAAACAAAAAAAAGCATATATTTAATTAGTCAAATAGAGCCATCTGGAACCTGTTTGTTCACGTCTTAATTTATTGTAAATCTCATAATAACAAATTTATAGAAGAAATGGAATCTGATTTCCATTATATTTTTAAAAGATGACAGAAGATTCAGTTTTAAAATGCTCCACCATAACTCCCCTTTCTGAGTCAATTATCCTAACAGTGAATTATTAAATATATCCCCTTACAATTTTCCATTATTGCTGCTTTACCAAATCAAGTGCAAAAAGTCTTACCTTGATACATAAAGAGCACAGTATACAGGGATTTTAATAACTTGAAAGGAAGATAATAGTATTAGGTATCATCATTGTTAATCTGCATATGTTCATATAAATCATTGCACATTGGCACATAAGTACATATAGACATTGGGTTTATGTGTTAAAGGTGCCAATATAGCACATTTTGATGTTACAAAGATAGTGAGTGTAACTTACCCAGGAACCTAACAAAAAGAATTGGAAACATTTTTCCCCTTCATACTTCTTTATTAAGATCTACCCACCTAACAACCATGGGAACATTTATAAGTGAGGAAACATTTTTTCATTTCACTGCTACACACATCAAAAAGAAGCAACACTTTGCAGCCTAGTAAAAATTCCTTCTCAAAGCCCAACAAGGAACATTTTGGAATACCTGGTCCTCCAAGTGGGTTTTTAATTAACAGTTTTAATTACTGCCTCCATATCCACGTTTATACATGACGAGTGTGTGTGCATCACGAAGGCAGCCAATCCTATGGATCGGTATATTGACCCAGGGAAACAATATCTTCCAGACATTCACAGCAGGTATAGTCTACATTAAATTACTTTATCATTTCATGTGGGTGACACGTTAGCTATTTCATCACCACTGTAACAGATTTAGAGAAAATGACTATAGGAAAAACCATTAACCCTTAGTAGAAGAACAGTGCCTCGATATATTGTGTGTCTACTCATCCCCTCCAATACACAATTTAAAAGCATTTCTATAAAGGACATGTTTACCAAGACGGTGGGGAAGCTTGAACATGTTCTTCCTTTAGGTTCTAACCAATTTGGGAATTAGACACAGGAGCCTTGGAGCCTGTGTTAGCTTGGGTTCTCCAAGAAGCAGATCCAAAGTTGGGTTTAGATGTGCATAACATTTATTTGGGGAAACACTTGTAAGGAAAAATGGGAGGGAGCTGCAGGAGGCTGGAAGCGCTGTCAGACTGATGCAGGGGGATACAAGAGGTTTCCGGGTGTCAGCGGAAGCAGCTGAGACTTCTGTGCAGCTCTCAGACCAATTCTCTAGCTCAAGTCGCCCCTCAGAAGAGTCTCAGGTCTCACTGCATCAGCTCGCCTTGTGATTCCTGTCGCACTCAGTTATTGGTTACCAGCAGCTATGGGAAATGTGACCTCAGTGTAGTGATGGGTGGATTTCAAGGCAGAGCAGCTGGGGCCTTCATTCAATTACTCTCCCTGCAGTAATCTGATCCGAGGCGTGTTCTCATGGCTGCCACGGTGATCAAATGTTCCTCTGACACCTTCCTCCCAGGGCCACAGTGAATAGAAGGGGTGGAGTAACAGTCAGCTTGCTTCTGTAGTTATGAGTTGGAGCCACACACAGCGACTCATTATTGTTTTATAGTCTCTGTTCTTTATGTGTTTAGTGTATGTACATAGAGGTGTGGATTTGTGATTGTACATTCTCAGGATTAAACAGTTAAGCAATAATCTGTAGTCAGGCATTGGAGAAGCCAAAAAAAGGATGAGGTGTGGATCTTGCTTTCAAACTGCAACAAACAAACAAACAAACAAAAAATATATATAACAGCAGTGATAGAAAATTTAAAATATTTCCCAAAGCAGGAGGGGAAGGTTGTGCCTCCTCTGTTGCTCCAACCATCCAGCCCATATTTAAAGACAGTTTCCTTATACTTTTCAGTTTGTTCTTCCTTCCTAAACATATTATGGGACCAAAGGCAGGCAGTCACTGCATCCCAAACAATACATTGAAAACCTCCTGGACTAAACCATTGTTTTAGAGCCAGCCATGCACTAATTTTCTACAGATTTGTGCTGTCAGGTATAGTTTGATCATGTGATAGATACCAAATTAAATTTAGAAACCCAGATCTTCTAACTGGAGGTAATTTTTATTAGTTACCAGATGTTGAACAACACTCTAGTGTTTTCTAAGTCACATGGACATTACTTGTTTTCTTCTTCCAACTTTATTTTACCAAACTTTAGATCTTATTGTAATTCTGAGGCTGTCTCAGTAACACAAGAGGAAATCACTCTGCTAGAACTACACTCTAGCATTATTCTTATTTTAATTTTTTCTGGTTCATATTTATGAACTTAGAGATCATATGTCTTTTTTGGTGAGTATAGTTTCTTCTCCTTTTGCTTCAGGGAGCTCTTCCCACCTCAGATGAGGAGAAGAAGCCAATTCCAGGAGCAAAGAAACTTCCAGGACCTGCAGTCAACCTTTCGGAGATTCAGAATATTAAAAGTGAACTGAAATATGTCCCCAAAGCTGAACAGTAGTTGGAAAAAATAGGTGAGTGAAAAAGTAGTTTCTATATTTCAAAAAGACCACAGGAAATTGTTTGAGGAAGGCTTGCACAGAAGGAGTTTGGAATTCCAGAAGCATTTATTAAGTATGAAGGGCCTTTGCTTTAGACCAGTATTTCTGGTACAGTTTTCTAGTAAACCCAAGCTTCTGGGCTTATTCCATAACTAGTTGGAAATCCACTGAGGATGCTTTCCTACTGTCCTCATTCTGATCAGCCTTCTTCATTAGGGGAGGGTAAGGTTGGGAGGGGAAGGATGCTGTGGAAAAAGCTTTGAGGAGCTTTTGACTGATGGGTCCAGGGAGTCCTCCCTCATCATATGCTTCAGTTTCCCTGCTCAGATACACAAAGAGCAATGAAAGGTTTCTTTAGCTGGAGGATCAGAGGAACAAGGAGCTGAACGTGTTTAGTGTGAAGGGACAGAGACCCAGGAATTCAGGCCTTGAAAAAAAAAGTAACCCAGGTGTATGTATGGCATGCTGAGAGGAACTCGTAATAATGTTGGGTGTGGATGGTAAGGGTAGGTTCAAAACTTTGTGCTGCCCCTGAGGAGGGTTTGGGATCCTGTTGTAATTTTAATCTGTTCAATTATGGACTCCTGGTGAGGGCTCAGCCCACCGTCTATCTCCAAAATGGGTTCCTGTTAACCCGTGTAGAAATTCTGCCATCAGGATGAGTGTGGAATTGACCCAAATCATTTGGGTTTTTCTCCTCCGAGACCTTGGGAACAAATATACCCTTTATCCAACATTCGGAAACCCCATCATGCACACTCTACCGGATGTCTGGAGGAGGGGACTCTATACTGGGAACACAAAACAGGTTTTTATCTGGTTGATTGTTCATCCATTCATTCATTTGTCCATTCACCCATTTATTCAAACAATACTTATTATCTGTGCTGAACACTAGCAATGTTAATCACTTATACCATATGACAGATACTATGTGAGAGCGATATATCAACTGCTTCTTATAAGCTTCAGTATACCCAACTATTGCCTTCATTCTTAAGGCAATTTTTGAGAGACTAATTTTTCCATCTACCATGCATCCTAAAAAGGTATTATAATTTCAAATTTAGTGCTGTTGCCTACTGGTTATACTTCCTCCCACCGCAACTTACAGATGAATTATATACTCTCTGTTCAGGTTGGGGTGAAATCTTCTGAGCACGTAGATGGCAAAGGAAAATATTTAGGCAGATGGGCCCCTGTTGTGTCTTCTCCTTTTAGCAGAGTGAAGAGCAGAATGTTTTGTGTGACAATGCAATGCTTTATTGCCATGTTATTTGTGTCATGCTATATGGACTTACTAGGACATTTGCAAGTTAGTTCTGCAGAAAAGATTTCTTTAGAGTATAGAGAAAGGAGCTGTTTTGAGTTAAAGTACAGTATCTGGTATTTTTGGCACAGTTCCATAAAAAAGAACAAAGGAGTAAGAAAAAGACACAGTGTATTACATGCCCATAGGACGAATCTCTGGAACCTGGACAGGGACTAAGACCTGACATGTAGCTGTATGCACTTGTTGTTATTTATGAGAGAATGGAACAAACTGATGACTGATGTTCCGTCCTGCTTCTGTTGCCAAACTGAAAGGAAATATTCCAATACATTTGGGATGAAGCTGCAGAACTTCCTTGTGAAAAATCCCAGAGAAGGATGATTAACTTTTTGTAGTATATATTATCATCACCCAACCAAAGCCATTTAGTTAGATACATGAATTTTTAATGCAAACTTTAAAGAATTTTACTTCTATAAATCCATGTTGACCTAAATTTAACACCAGTTCCAGTTTCAGAAGAATCTGGTTTTGAAGACTCAAAGGAATGCTGTTTTAAAATGAGCTCAGAGAGGATCTTGCAGTATTCCTTGGCAGCAGGTTTGATTCAGTAGCCTCAAATGTTTGGTTACAGGAAACAAGGAACAAAACCAACTCCATAAAATATTGAAAGAGTACCAGAGTACCCAGAATGCATTTTTGTTACTTCATTTTCTCAGAGAAGACTTTAATGATTCTTCTCTCTTGAACAAATTCTAATGTGAAGCCACTCAAAGAGGCCTATTCATCTTTATTCTTACAGGAATGTGAAAATGTAAGTTTTCAGAGTAATTGATCTGAATTACAAATGAGTACAGTCATTGTTTTAAGCCAAGGAATGAACTTTATCTTGTGTAGGAGAGGTAGTAAGCAGGGTTGATTTAGAAGCATCTGTTCTGCAAATTTGAAATTTTTTTTTTGGGGGGTACCGGGGGGTCGACCTCAGGACCTCGTGCGCCAGCAGGCGCCCGTGCCACTGAGCGATATCACCGGCCCCTTTTTTTTTTTGTATGTGGGTTCTGGGAGTCGAACTCGGGCCCTCGCGCTTGCCAGGCAGGCGCTTAAACCGCTGAGCCATCTCACCGGCCCCTGCAAATTTGAAATTTTGAGACTACCATGGTCATGGTCTGTGGCCACAGAGGGAGGTCGGTTTTTAACATCGATTGATTTAGTGAACTCATTAGCAACAAATACATTGGACCAGTCACCACTTAGTCACTCACTGGTTGTATTGATTCCTTCTTCTTGGGCCACCATTTTGTTGTCACTCGCCCTCACCCTGTGTTGTCTGATTATCTGATCAAACAGATCACTAGTTTGAAGATTGCGTGACTAAGTACATTATGTCCATAGTTGTCAAACACTGAAAATCATGAGACTGAAGAAGGCTCAAAGTCCACGTTATAACTATTACAGTATTTTAGATGTATAAGACAGAGCAGCATCTCCTTCCAGGCAAGATCAGTGCCTCTTTTACATGGGATACATACATTCCACAACCTGTCTCATGGCTGGAATTGTTCATGGAATTTGATTAAAAACATTACAGCACAAGAACCAGAATGACCAATGACTAGTCCATTAGAGATCAGGAATCATGACTTATGGAAAAGAATGTAGAGCCTGGCCCAACCGGGAACCAGGCCAGACAACAAAAAGACAGCACATACCATGTCAAAACCAAGAGACATGGGAATTTCCCAAATGAGGATCCAACCCCAGCTAGAAATGGTGTGGGCAGGGAATGCAAGGTGTTCAGCTACATAACTCTTGAGATTGAGCTGGCTACCATTTAATGTGGTCAGGTGGAGACTTAAGAAAATCCAAGAGCCAGATGTAGAGGTAGGCCCATCAGCAAGGTCTGAAAACCGGGTGCCCTCTGACAGCCTCATGCCTGCTTGTTTGCAGCATTTTTAGGACTCTCACAGGCCCAACACCAGAAACCACCATCAGCTTGTTTGCTTATAGCTGCAGCAGATACCACATCATAGACACAGGTCTGGGGAGCATGTAGAACTGCTCAGGACTGGTGTCCAAACAGAATCTGTGTCCAGTTTTGTTGCCCCTCAACCCTCAGATCAGACCACTTGTGCTTAGTAAAGAACTCTTGTAATGAATTCCCATAGTTCAGGCATATTCTTCTTTCTGTACTAAGGTATACAGACACTAAACATGGTCCCTTCTCTAAGGATACCTAAGTCTTGATGGAAAGACAAAAAAAAAAAAAAAACTCCAAAGGTACATAATTTAAGATTAGATAGCAGTTCTGTGTTTCTGACCTGCTAAATAGGCAGTAGAGGGGCCGGTGAGATAGCTCAGCGGCATAAGCGCCTGCCTGGCAAGCGTGAGGTCCTGAGTTCGACTCTCGGTACCCACATACAAAGGAAAAAAGGGCCGGTGATATCACTCAGCGGCACGGGCGCTTGCTGGTGCGCGAGGTCCTGAGTTCGACCCCTGGTACCCACAAAAAAAAATAAATGAAATAAAATAAATAGGCAGTAGAGATGTAGTCAATGTTATTACTTAAAAGATGAGGATTGGAATCAGGGACAATTTCAAGGCAGCAGGAAGAAAATAGTTTAAATAGAAACTCAGGGATTAGCCTCTGGATATATAGAGCCTTTGAGACGTCATCAATAGGGCAGCCTGGTGAAACCGAACAGTTCCTCTAGGGCAGTACTTCATACACTTTTGGGGTGGAGCAACCTGTCTATACTGTCTCTTCTCTTTTTCCAGGGGTAAAAGAGCTCAATGATAACAAAGAATTGGAAAGAAATAAAACAAATATTAAATGGGTAACAATACAGCAAATACAAGAAAAAGAAACAAAGGTAAAGCCTAAGAATAATTGGACAATTACACCAATGAACACCAATATAGCAGCAAGTGAAAGCCCTAGGACTGATGTGGCTCCAGAAAGAAATGATCATTCTGAAGTTGCAGGAGTTCTATCCTCAGTGTTGGGTGTTGGAGCATGACCGTGTGTTGTGTGGCAGGCAGACCTCTTATGATAGTAGTATATGTACACAGTAAACTAGGGTCTCAGACAAATGTAAAACAATTTTATGGCTTGTCATTTTTTGACACATAATCATTGTACACACTTATGGGGCACACTGTGGTAATTTGATACATGCATACAATGTGGAATGATCAAATCAGGGTAATTAGTATTTTTTATCCTTAAACTTCTGTCATTTAATTGTGTTGTGAAGCTTCAAATTCCTAGCTCTTTATAAAATATATAATAAATTGCCATGAACTATAATCACTGTGCTGTGCTCTAGAACACCAAACCTATTACTCCCGTGAAAACACAACTGTGACCCCTGTTATCCAACCTCCCTCTCCCCCAATCCCATCATAATCTCTGGTGATCACTATTATACTCTCTACTTCTATGAAAACAGATTTTTTTTAGCTTTCACGTATTAATTGAGATAATGAAATAGTCTCTCTGTGCCTGGTTTATTTCACTTAACATAAAGTCCTTTAGCTCCATCCACGTTGCCACAAATGACATGATTTCATTCTTTATGGCTGAATAATATTTAATTGTGTATATATGCCACATTTTCTTTAGTCATTCAAACAACAGATACTTTGGTTATTCCAAAAAAGCAAAATTTTAGTGATTCTTAGTAATTCACTTAGTAGCTTTTGGTCATATATAAAAGTGAAAGCCCATGGAATGAATCCCCATTTCCCATTAAGAACTGAGGAAAGAACTTGCATTTTTGCCATCAGCAAGTCTTTTGAGGGCAACCAGTGGGCCTTGGACCATACTTTGAGACACATTGCTGTAGGGCAATAAATAAGAGTAAATTGGAATGATATGCTACTGCCTTGTACCCAGACATGGCTCTGTAATCTCACTTTAGTCTGTACCCTATATTCCACATTGGCTAGCCAGCCTCAATTCTGGATTTGGTCAATGTGAAAAGAATTATTATCATGCCCTGCTTGGGAATGGATGACTTCATCTTAGTGTGCTTGGGCTGCTATAACAAAACAATGTAGATTAGGTGGCTAAACAACAGACATTTGTTTCCCACAGTTCTGGAGGCTGAAAGTCCAAAATGAGGGTGCCAGCATGGTCAGGTTCTGGTGAGGGCCCTTTTCCTGGCTTGCAAACAGCTGTCTTCTGTGTTCTCACATGGCAGAAGTAGGATGCTCTGATATCTCTTCCTCTTTCTCTTCCTTTTTCCTCCATGGGAGCCCTGACCTCATGACCTCATCAAAACATCATTACTTCCCAAAGGCTCCATCTCTTAATACCATCACATTAGGAGTTAAGGCTATAACATATGGGGTAACATAAGCATTCTGTCTGTCTGTAACAGATCTCTTCTTCCAACACTCGGCCCTACCCTTCTAGCATCTTCTATTTTTGCTGTCACAATATTTACCATATTTTAACACATTGGTTTTCTTGTTCGTATCTCCTTGATGCCATGGCACCTTAAAGACTACAGTGCACCTGATACATATTAGGCACACAAGGCATATCTGTAAGATGTTACTGGTACCTTGACGACAGCAATTTTGGTGTCTCCTAGAGGTATATATGTTTCAAGTCCTTGTATTCTTAGGGAAATTACTATTTAAAAGCAAGACTATCTTCTCTCGCAAGAGCTGCAGATAACATTGTTACCATAACCAGTAAGGCTTAGACATTTGACTTTACCTCACTGATTATAATTTTGTATTTCCCCATGAAACTGAAAAATTAGGAAAAACGTCAAGTGTCCTAAGAGAGAAGAAACATGTGTAATATCAGAAGAAAATTTAATTTTCAAAAATTCTTTGACTTTATTTTTCAAATAACATTTATGTCCAGATAAGACATATTTTCCAACCAATCATCCAGAGAGATGTCATCTCTGATAGAGGAGAACAGAAGGTACTCATTACTCTTACATGTTAAGTATTATGCATCACTGTCATTCTTGCTAATTTTGAGAGTATTGGCAGGAGGGCAAATTGATGTACCCAGATACTTGATAAGAAGTGCAGTTAGCACTGAACAAAAGGCCCCCAAAGTACATGAAGCAAAAAACTGACAGAATTGAAGGGAGAAATAGACAACCTAACCATAATAACTGAAGATTTTAGTATCCCATCAGTAATGGTAAGAACAACTAGACAGAAAATCAACAAGGAAATAGAAGATTTGAACACTATAAACCAAAAGACACATGAGAACACTCTACCCAAAAGTCCTAACAGACACATATTGAACATTCTCCCCAACAACAGAGTACATGTTCTTCTCGAGTGCACAGGGAACGTTGTCCAGGACAGACCAGATGTTGGGCCATTAAACAAGTCTCAATAAATTTACAAGGAATTGAATCATGCAAAGTCTGTTACCTGATCACCATGGAATGAAGAATGAAGTTAGAAATCAGTAACAGAAGTAAGTTTTGGAAATTCACAACTTACGGAACTTAAACAACACAGTCCTAAATAAGTAATGACTCAAGGAAAAATATCACCAGGGAAATTAGAAAATACTTTGAGACTAATGAAAAGAAGAAGACAATGTGCTGAAATTTATGGGATGCAAGAAAAGTAGTGCTTAGAGGGCTTAGTCATAAATGCTTATACTACAAAAGAAGAAAGACCTCAAATCAATAACCAACCAAATCAATATTAGCAACTTCATATTTGGGAAACATGAATTTTATCACCTTACAGTAAATTTACAATTAAATTTATTTGTGAATGGAAATAGCATCCCTTTGAAATGGTAAGGCTTAATAAAATATATTTGTATAGACATCATAACAATATAACAAAAACTAGGAAATAAAAAATGATCGCTCAGAAGATCATCATTTTAGCATAATACTCACCTTGATATCACTTCCCTTTAATCTTTTTTTTTTTTTTTTTTGAAAAATGGTCTGTTTACGTAGTCCAGGCTGGCCTTGAACTCACTATGTAGCCCAGGCTGGTCTCGAACTCACAGTGATCCTCCTGCCTCAGCCTCCTGAGTGCTGGGATTACAGGTGTGTGCCACCATGCCCAGCTCCCTTTGGTCTTTTCCTCTGTATTCACATATGGGATCCAGTACAACAGAGTTGCTAACAATATGATGATTTGGGGTCATAAATTAGAATTGGTCTCATTTTCTAGAATCTTTGCAACTTTGAGATCTATGTGTTTACTTTCTCATTTCATAAAAGCAGAAAATGGTATGTTCCTCATAGAATAGTTGTGAAGGACTCGATAGATGCCTCTACAAAAAGTTATATCTATGTACAACACCTGAGATGGATAATAACTCAGTGAATGGGAACTGGTTCTCCTTATAGTCTTTTTCTGCCATGACCTCATTCATACCACGTGTACATCTTTTATCTTGCTTTTCCCACTATACACTTTATCATACGAATATTTTTTCATGTTGCTTTGCAACCTTCAGAATTAGGATGATTTATTTCTCATAGTCTTTGAGTTATCATGATTTCATAACCTTTCCCTCTGCCAAAAGACGGAGGACTGATTTATTGATTTGCATAGAACTAAACTTAAAAACAAAAACAAAAAGCTTCTCCAAATGTCTTCACTGTGGTTTGCTGGAATTTTTTTTGTCCTCAATTTTGACATGTTTCCTGCCTTGACCCAATTATGCAAGCTCTATTCAAGCTCTATTCACTTTCTCCGAAGGACGTGGTTTCTGTCTGAGATTTTTTGCTCTCTAGTGAAGTCACATTTCTTTTGATTTGTGATGCTCTTTTTTTTCTGCTCCTCACTTTGTTAGGAGAAAGATGAGTTCTGCAATAGCTCTGACCTGCATCAAGGTTTTGTTCGTTTGTTTTCTTCCCTGGCAAAGCTCTTGTTCTAGGCCCTGACTACGGCCTGTGTGGGTGTAAAGGACTCTTGAGGGTGATTGCAAGGAAACTTTGAGTTGATTGGGGCATTGCTGTAAAGGTCTCTCCACAGCAAACGCACAGAAGCTACCTGGATGACTTCTGTTAACACAGAGCCCTGGAGAGTATGGGGTATGAATTCTCAGGAGGGAGTTGGGATTGATAAACGCTTTTAGGAGTAGACTTAAGGCTAGAGAAGCCCATCTCTTCCAGCCAGTTTGGTGGAAGGCAGAGATGACTCAGGACCGCATTCTGCACATCTTTATACACTGGCATGTTAATTTCCTTGGGCCAAAGGACAGGACTGGTACATGCTCTCTCCCAGTGTAATGAAATGTATTTCTCTATTCAGTGGTTCTCAACTCAGGCTGTAGGAGTGGATTTTGCCCCTCACAGGACATTTTGTAATGCCTGGAGATAGTTTAGGTTTTCACAACTGTGACGAGGGGTGGGTTCTTACTGTCATCTAGTTGGGGGGAGGCCAAGGAGACTGTTAGACACCCCATAATGCCCAGGACAGCCCCCTACAAAAAAGAATGATATTGTCCCTACTGCCCGTAGTTCTGGGAATGAGTTACCTTGATTTATCTGCTTGAAAGGCCAATGTCGGGTCTGACTTGTTACAAACTTTCCTTTCCAAGTAATCAATGCTGTGTATTTTACATAAATTAAGACCTTAATAAAAAAGAATATAGTAATTGGTTGTCTAATTATACTCTCTCTTCACCTCATGCATGCTAAGCAAATGCTCCACCACTGAATTACAACCCTAGCCCCACTTTTTTTGAGACAGGGACTCACTAAGTTGCTCAGGAAAGACTTGAACTGGCTATCCTGCTTTAGTCTCCCAAATACCTGGGATTACTGGCATGCGCCACAATATCAGCTAGAAATAAGGCACTCTTAAATGAAATTCTTTTATCAATTGGCAAATTGAACACGTTTATTGTATATAGTATATATAGACTATATATAGTCTATATATAGTCTATATATAGTATATATATATAGTATATATAGACTATATAAATCCTGAATTATGGTATTAGGCCTCAAGCCCAATTACATTTTGTGGGATATAATTTCATCTCAAATGTATCAGAAAGCATTAGTTTATCCCAGCAGCTGGCCAAATCTTTTAAAATATTACTGTTAAACATTATTAATCATCAGCACCAATATCAGCATCATCACTTTTACTGTCATGATCATAACCATTTGTTACATTCTCATGATATGCCTTATACTGCATGCCGTGCTTCACGTATCTTATTTCACTTACTTCTTGTGTTCTCTGCAGGGCGATAGATACTATGAGAGCCAGTTTGTTTATGGGGAAATGAAGGCAGAGAGAGTTTGTGTAACTTATTTCAGGTCACCCAACTTGTACATCCCAGAGCTGAAGGGTACACCAGCATCTGTCATACTCCACAGCCAGTCCTTTTAATCAATATTTCCTATTCCATTCATTTAAAATATCCTTTTAGTATATAGTCTTTGCAGATGTTTTACTGTGTTGGGTCAGAGGAAAGCCAGGAAAGGTTAAAGTGACTGCAGAAACTGTCAATTCCACAACTCTTACATGCTGGCTTATTTGTTTCTTTGTTTTATTATCCATTTGTTCATTCATTCAAAGTTTATTAAGCATAAAGGATCTACCAGGAGCTGAATATATCAGGTATTGAGGATTCTAATCGGAATCAGACAGAGCATCTACACTGGTTTACAGCTGAATGGGCAAAATATTGCATGGAAGCACAAAGAATTTGCTCTTTTTAAAGGTCTTGAAAGAAAGAAGGGTTAATGCCCATAAATATGAGAGAAAGCATGAAAGTGAGACTAAGAGAAAGGTAAAGGAAGAGAAGAAAAAGAGGGGAGGGGGAAAAGCGGGAGAGAAGCCGGAACAGCACCTGTTCCAGCCATGCTGAAGATGGCGTGGGCTGTGCCCAGCATGACACAACTGCAGCAGAGGGTGCCTCTGCAGAGCCTGCCTGTCCTCCCAGGATGAGGGAGGGCTTGTCAGGCGTGTCTGTATCATTTATGGTGCAGCCGTCTCCGAACCATGAAGGCTTTTCTCTCATTCCCTCTCATGCTGTGTGCAGCCCACGCAGAAAACTGGGGAAGTGAACTCCAAGCTGTCTAATCAGGCTTGGCTGCATCGTGACAATGCTGCTCGTTTTAACTCCCTGCACATGCTGTGGCATTTGAGAAGAAGGAATCATGAGGAGCAAATCAAGACTTGCAAATTTAACTTGTACTCCCTTGCCACCACTCCCTGCCCATGAACTCATCATCCCACACTCTCTGGTTTAGAACTTTATGCAGATGGTGAGGTGGTGCCTGCTTTAATCTCAGGCAGGGCTGGTCAACTGGCTTCTCACTGAGGGAAATTTCTATGAAGCAGTTGACAGATTGGAGTCTCTTTCATCCAGGCAGGTGGCACAAAGGCTGCTCAGAACAATTCGTCTTGACTGCTGGAAAAACAGCAGAAATCGAGTCTACCCTATTTCTGGAAAGGCACTGGATGCCTTTTGGAGGAAGGACAGTAGCACTTCCTTCCACCTCAGAAGACCTGCCCTGACATGGAGTAGCCACGACTGAATCCTTAATGAGTAATACACATTTTCCTGCCTAGCTCTTGCCTGAGTCCTAATTTTGGATGCAAGTGATAGGAATCATGGCTGCCCTTTAGTTCCAAGGACAACGATTAATTTCTAAAAACTTATCAAAAAAGTTTATTACATCCTGAGTGTTCCAAAATTCATTTACTCAGACTCAATTCTCATTTCCTAATCATTTTGCACCTGGGCTAGTTGGAATTTATCTTGGCTGAATTAACCTTTTTCTTCACAATGGACATTATCAGTATGAACTGGATTTGAACAGGGTAGATTAAAGTAATGGGTTAATTCCACTCATTTTTTTTTGTGGGTACCGGGGGTCGACCTCAGGACCTCACGTGCCAGCAGGCTCCCGTGCCACTGAGCGATATCACCGGCCCTTTTTTCGTATGTGGGTATCGGGAGTCGAACTCAGGACCTCACGCTTGCTAGGCAGGCGCTTATGCCGCTGAGCCATCTCACCGGCCCAAATTCCACTCATTTATTAGGTGAACATGTGTGCATTCACTGTGCCTGGTGTGATTACATTAGAAGTAGGTGATTCAGGACAATTTCCTTCAAGGAATTCACAGACTAGGTGGGTAAGGATGTGAGAGGGGTATTAAATGCACATAGTGGTTGCAGCAGGAATGAAGAAGAGAGGACAAATCACAACTTTTAATGAAGGTGATGAATGAAGGTTTTAGACAGGATGGTGGAGAGTAGGCACTGTATTCTACTAAAATAAATGCTGAAGAGATGTTGCTCAGGCGTAGGTTCATGGCCTGGCTATGCTATTCCCTTGGTCTGTGATTATTGTGTTATCACTCTGCCTTGGTTTCTTTATCTGAAAAATGAGAAAAATACCTACCTCAAAGGGTAGGAAGATTCTGGTCCCCAATGTAAAGGACATTCAGCGATGTGTTAAGACATAGTGGTTGTCACACTTGAGATGGGTGCCACTGGTACCTCTGGGGTTGAAGCCAAGGATGGTGCTAAAATCCTACAAAGCACAGGACAGTCCCACAGCAATTGGCAACAGTGCCCATGTTGAGAAACACTGAATTGCATGGTTTGTAGAAAGTTCTCAGCATAGTGGTGGCTATTACTATTATCAACTACTGAATGTTACCATCAGAAAAAACTTAAAATCCCTCATTTATTAGCGATAGAAACTGAGTCCCAGGAGCACCTGAATCAAGGTCAGTGCCAGTCTCCAATCCAAGTCTCCTGTTTTTCAGTTTTGTGCCCCCGTTTCCTAGGGAAGGCAAATAGCTTTCATGTTGAGTATTGTCTGTGTTTTGTTGGTACTGGCCATGGAGAAAGGTTTGGAGCCTGCGTTCTGCAGGAAAGAGTGAGGCAGAGTCAGCCGTGGCTGTGTGAAGTGGTGAGGTCAGGCTTCCTGCTACAGATTTTTTCACCTTATGGGAGGGTGCTGGACACTGGACATGCTGGAAAGAGATGGACACAGCTGCATTCTACTTCCAGCTATGTCATGTGGTAATTCTGTGACCCTGGGCTATTTCCTTACTACTCTGAACCAAATCTATAAATAGGAATAATAATGCCAGTCTTGAGAAGAGACCATAAAGACAGTGAGGAGAATCAGATGGGGCACTTGGGATAAGCTGGCATCCAGAAAGTGTTCATTCCCTTTTCTGTTCCTACATCTGCTCATGTCTTCTGCCCTCTGCCCTTTGCCCCTTGCTTCCAAGGCCAGGAATTGGTTGATTTTTAAATGAAATACTCTCTAAAAGCATAGCTTTGCATATTTCCCTAGGGAATAAGAAGAAAGCACACTGAAAATTAAAATCCATTAATTATCTGTGACTATTATGAGCTTAGTGAAGCACTTTTCAACCATTTGGAGAAGCCGTTTCTCAGTCACCACCTCCATTGAATCCCTCCAGCTTGTTTCAGTTGGTGAGATGATTTCCAACTTGCAGATGTCCCCTTTCTCCTGGAGGAGGCAGTGCAGTTCCAGTTTTCAAACCCTGTAGCAGCTCTGGTTTCCGAAGCCCTTGTCTTAAGACAGCAGAATTACAAGCATTTCATTTGAGCACTTCAAGGGCTTTTCCTTCTCTATCTCCAATTTCTAAGTAGCAAATTCATCCGGTTTGTAGTTTCTGATTTTTCTCTGAAGAGAATCAGTTTAAGAAATACTTGGAGAATCAAGCGCCTGGTCCCTCTTCTTAAGGAAAAGTCAAACAGTGGATTTTATACACCATTTCCCTGAGCATTTCAGATCAGCTTGATGGCCAGAAAGAGGTGTCTCATCTTTCTAGTAATCTTTTGTACATAGACTATTTACTATTGGATTCTGGTCCAGAAAATAAAATAGAGCTGTAACAGTCTGAACATCCACAAGTGCCCTCGGTGTCTTCTCTGTGACATCCTGTTCTGGCTTATGCCACATTTACATCAAATTTCTCACTATTATTACACCTATAAACAGGAGTGTTTTCTCCTTTTTTCTGAGATTACTTAATTTAATTATTTAGTGATGTCTACTTTGCAATGAGAGTGAAATAGGCAGGCAGTTACTAATATGGATGCCAGATAACATGGAAGCCTGAAGACTTTGTGAAATGGCTGCTTAAAACGGCATTGCAAGCCAAGAATGAGGAAACAGAGGTTTATTTGGAGTTTTATAGAAAAGAAACCAAAATCACAGCTTTTAACTAGGGGTAAGGCTAGCAGTAACACTACCAAGCCTTTGCATTTGGTTTTAAGAATTCTAAATTACTTCCACGTCCGTTCTCTCTTTTGAGCCTTCCAACAGTTCTGTGAGATCAGCAGGGCAGAACCTGAATTTGCAGTTCATTCTTATGTGACTTCCAACCTCACACAGGGTTGGAAGATTGTGATACATACCGTCATCTCCCTCCGGAGGAAGTGAATTTTAAGACTCATTATTGAGTCAGCCTATTTAAGTCCATCTGTGGAAAATGAGTGTGATGCCTTTTAACCAATAAAGGAGGATCACCGCACAATCTGAAACAGGTGCCAAGCGGGGGATTAGCCACAACCTGTTCCATGGGGCCAGAAGTAAACAATTATGGGTCTGCTTACATCCAGGAGGACTTTTTTCTCACCAGCATAGAAAGATATGCAGGATTAATCTATCCTCCTGTATATTTGGATGTATTTCAAAGCAAATATGTTATCTCAATTTTCACCTCTATTTACTGTTTTCTTGCTGCCTAATTTTATTTTGCTTCTTATTGTTTGCAGTGCTAGAGATCGACTCCAGGGCCTTGCACATGCTCTACCACTGAGCTATACTTGCCAGTCCTCACTGCCCAATTAAAAAACAATCATACTTACGTGTAATCTTTATACACATAAAAAAATACCACACACACAAGACATATTTACTCCAGGATTTGCAAATTAGGCTGAAATGTCTTCATTTCAGAAAGGCCAGGTGGCAAACAAATAGATCTGTGGAAAACTTCACTTTGAGATGCTCCCAAATCCTTACCCTAAAAAGTAAACTCTTCTGGAAAGCTCTTCATTGTCACCAACAGCCAAGAAATGGTGTCCTGCACTTCACGTAAAGTCATACACAAAGTTTACTGCTTGTTATCTGTCAGGTGACAGAGAGCTTAGGCCAAATCCCATCTAATTATGGGACAATTGCAGACCTGTTTCCATTGCCAGGAAAGGCCACCCAACCAACCAACCTGCTCTCAGAGTCCTTGGCCGGCAGGTGCTCCCAGTACGTAGGAAGACAACCTCATGGCCCAGAAAAGACAAAACAGCTAAAAATCCACTGGAAACAGCACAGGTGGCAAGTGAAACTGCATCAGAATGGTTCTGGACCCTCCCCGTTGCCATCCCTTCACAGCCCAGTCCAGGCTCAGTTTTCTCTCCTGGATGGCACTCTTGCTCTCTAGGTGATCACATTCTGAAATTCCAAAAGGTGGCAGGCGGGGCTTTGCTCCTGCAGTTGGGGCCAATCTTCCATTACCACTGCAATTCTGCAGCCTTTACTATGGTGCGAACTGAGGCCATAATACCTGGAAAACTGCCTCACCACTGACAACCTCACTGAACATGTGAGAAGTTAAAATTCCAGGAAACTTGCATTAGGTGGAAAATGAAGCTGTCTCTATTAAAAATCAAAACAACTCTGTGAATTTTGGCAAGTACTTCCAACCTACAGAGATCATCGCAGGTTTACACTCTAGCATCCAGTAGTGTAGTTATCCTCCAGGATGGCACTGCATGGATGACTTGCCAATTCGAGAAGCAAGGTGTTTCACGTCTTTAACTGAGACTTTGAAGAGTGTGGGGGCAGAGCAGCACCAAGGACAGCATCTGTGGGCTGTTGTGAAAGAAATTGTTTTCAGATAGGTCTAGAGCAGGGATTCTCAAACTTTTGCATGCATTAGAATTATATGGAGGCATTGCTGAAGCTTAGATTGCTAGGCTAAACCTATAGGACTTCTAATTCAGATCTTGGGTGGGTCCCAGAATTTGCATCTGTGGCAAGTTTCCAGGGCTGCTGCTGTTGCTGCTGGTTTGGGGAAACACTGACTTAGAACCAGCCATGAATTTAGGTTGTTTAGGTTTGGGCATTAAAAAATCCTATAACTATACCATCACCTGCTTCACAGTTTAATAGCTAGTATTCAAATGTATAGCAAAAACCTTCATCAGATTTCTTTGCTAAAATTCAGATATACAGTACTAAACATGAATGAAGCAGTTCAGTCAGGCACTCATCACTAACCACTTTACCTTGTAAAACTTAAATGAGTTATTACATATATAAAGCTCCATTTTACAGGTGAGAAAACTGAGGCTCAGAGCAGTTACATGGCTTCCTCCAAGGCCGCACAACTAGACAATATGGTATCTAGGAGTCGAATCCAGGTTATCTGACTTTTAATCATTACCCCAAGCTGACTTCCCCATGTAGCATGTAGGATAGTGGCCATGGGGCTGAAATATGCTGTGTAAATGACAAGGAACAGTCTTTACATAAAGGATGAAGGACTCTGTCTGGCATTAACTTACCTACCAGTCACTGAACATCACCTATACAACATTAATTTGTGTAGCTATTTATTCAGTGCTAATAATGTTATAGTCCAAGGGTTGGCAAACCTGGGCCCACAGGCCAAATCCAGCCTACCTCCAAGTTTTCTTTTTATTTTAAGATTATTTTAGATTCATATACACCAGTAAGAAATAATATAGAGAGGTCTCTGAATGCAATGATTGGGAAGAAAAAAGATCAATCAGTCTTCCAATCTCTATGAAAATATTTCTAAGAAAGCCCTTGCCAAGTTTCAAATATATGCTGAGACACAAAACCTGGGTTTGATAATCTTCATTCAAACATACTGCTATGGATGTCCAGGTAGTGTATGTAAAACACAAGAGATACTAAATTTGAACACTTTTCAAGTCCAAGAGTGGATAAGACCAAGAGTCACAACTACCTGACTGACTGATAGGCAGTGTTATAGCTTATCTCAGATATTATGACATAAAAACTGATGTCTGTTTCTGAACAATTGAGTTGTCCGGAGTTGGGCTTTGGGTGAGAACCATTTATTTCTATCCTAATTATCTCAGTCCCAAGGGTAGACAGCAGCAAAATGCTGGCTACAGTTAGCTCCGTGGTTTTCAGCACTGACTACACATTAGAGTCACTTGGACTTGCCTACGTGCTAACTTTGGCCAAAGATTCAACCTCACTTTTTTGAAGGAGGCATAAGCCTAGGGATGAGAATGTTTCACAAGATCACCCAGTGATTCTGATGTGCAGTTAGGCTGAGGAGGACTGAGTTAGAGGATGTTTCTCACATCTTCCCTGGACAAACCAGACTGAGATCTTTCTTGCTTGGGAGAGTGTTTGGTTGAATGTCAAAGTTTGGTTGGAAAGAAAGTGTCCAAATGTGGAAAACAGCTAAGCATTCTTTGAAAGCCATGCAGCATAGATGAACATGTTTGCATAGGGTGACTCATTGGTGAGTCACAGCCTCTGCTAGGATACAACATGGGAAAGAGATACCAAAATATCCAGACTGTCATAGGAGTCCACTCGTAGCCTGCTGAGCTTAAAAGAGGCAAAAAGACACTCCAGTACCCATGACTGCACTGTGCTCATCAGTGTGGCAATGCGTGTCTATCCAGCAGTTTTTGTAGAGTCACAATCCCACGGGTCAGGGTACCCTCCATGCCATTTAGTCCAACCAGGACCCAGTTCAATGCAAAGACCCTCTCTATGTTCCACTGCTTACCAGATTATGTCCCTTACGCAGGAGAATCACTTGGGTTTAACTATGAACTCAGCAATTTTAACTTCTTTCCTCATTCTCCTCTAAAATCTGCCAGGGCTGCTATCCACCAAATAATCCCAGTCACACCATTTGGAGTGACTCATTAAAAGGAAAATCCAAAGTAAGTCCCTATTTCATTGGGATTTCTTTTAATAAGTTCAGTCTTTGGATGTGCAAACACAAATGGGTTGTTTTCGGTATGAAGTGCTAAGAACTAATTGCTGGGTGCTGAGCTGTTGTACTGTAAACTTTGGTTCAAGGTCAGCCAGTGACATTGGCCTGCTCCCATCAGTTCTCAAGATGCCAACTCCCTGGAGTCTGACAACTCACTTTTTCTGTCACTTTCAGAAATGCCCAAAGCAATATGGTCCTACTCAGCTAGGATTCAGTTTTTGAACTGTTAAATTAAACACCAAATTTTCATGACTTCTGTCAATCATACCTACTCACTGACATAAAATACAAGAGATGGACTTAGCCTAAAGCATCTGAATTAGTTATCTATTGCTGTGTAACAAACTACCCAAAACAGGGCAACTTAAAAGAACAACAAATGTTATCTCACAGTTCCTGTGTGTCAGGAATTCAGAAGTGGCTCAGCTGGGAGGTTCTATTCTAGGGTCCCCATGAAATTGCTGTCAAGATGTTAGCTGGGACTGCAGTCATCTAAAACTTTGACTAAGACCATATAGTCCACTTCCGTGAAGGCTCACTCACGATGATTGTTATTGGGAGGCTTCAGTGCCTTCCCACAGGGACTTGTCCATTGGACTGCTTGAGTACTTTCACAATACGGCAGTTGGCATCCCTCAGAGTGAGTGACCCACGAGGAAGCAATGGAAAGAAGCAAAGTCCTTCATAGTCTAGCATTGGAAGTTGTACTGTTGTTTTGTAATACAATATTTATTATACAAGTCAGTCATATTTAGTGTTGAGGGGACTACACAAATGCATGAAAATCAGGAGGCAAGAATCACTGGGGGCCATCTTGGAGGCTACCCATCCTTTTTACAGATGAAAAAATGAGATCCATAGAAATAAGGTTTGCCCAAAGTCACATAGCTGTACCATTTCAGCATTTGCTCTTCTTTCATTTCTATGGATTGTCATCATCCACATTTTCTTTATGTGCTTAAAACACCAAATGCTGTTTATTTTGGGGGACATTAGAAAGATTATTTGCAAATGTGAGGTCAGTTGCTCTGATCCTCCTCACAGAGGAAGGCCTTACAAACCAGACCACATATAAGCAAAGTGCAGGCCCTGAGCACTGGGAAAAGTGTTATTCTCTCCTCCTTGAGTCATTAGGGAGTATCTGCTCTAAGAGGAAGCAAATCCAGAAGTGAACAAAAAATCCAGTGCTTGAGAGATAAATTTCAACTTTTGTTTCTTTCCTTTTCTTCAGCTTGTTTCCATATACAGGGTTTTTCCTGCCCTCTCTTTTGATTTCTGAGGGTGAAAACAAGAACAAGAAGGACAAAGTAGAGGGTATTACCAAAATCAAACCAAAGGAAGTGAAAATCATCTTCAGAGGCAGAGTTTCATTAATATCAGGCCAAGGAGAATGATTCAGTCCCAGGAACTCCCTAGAAGAAGCACATATTTTTTTTTTCTGGAAAAATCTTATGTTTCTGAATACACACACAAACACACCCCCTGGGGCCTACATACACACAAAACTTAAAACTCGTAACTGTGATAAATATTATCAGTTCTTTTCAGAATCCTCTTTGAAACAACCGTCTTCTTTTTTTTATTTTAAAGAGAAGAAAAAAACAAAACAAATCAAAAAAAGAACAAATTTTCAAAACAATATAATATGAGGGTAACAATGGTTAATGCATTACGTATTATTATCTTTAAGTTAGTTATTCAGGATACCAGACATTAGCATTCAATTGTCCAAACATTATTGGCTCAAACCTTACTCTTCAATGAACTAAGTAAAATTAGTAGTGTATCTATCTTAACCATCTTATATATATATATATACAATTTTTTTCCCTTTCCCTTCTTTCTTTTCCTTATTCCAGTCTCTCTTTCCTATTGACCAGTTTATTTTTGATTCACCATGTCTATTGTACATTTTGGATCTTATTTACTCTTTCAGTTTCTCATACTAGAGAGACAATACGATGCTTACACATGTGCGTCCGGTTTATTTCACTTATGAGTATTTTCTCGAGTTGCATCCATTTACCTATAAAAGTCTCCAGTTTATCCTTCTTTATGGCTGAATAGTACTCCATTGTATAAAAATACCACATCTTTCTTATCCATTCCTCAGTTGATGGGCATTTGGGTTGTTTCCAAGATCTGGCTATTACAAATTGTGCTGCTATAAACATGGGTGCACATATATCACTGTGGTACGATGTTTTTAATTCTTCTGGGAAGATGCCCAGAAGGGGAATAGCTGGTTCAAATGGGACCTCCAACCCTAGTTTTTTGAGGAATCTCCACACTGACTTCCACAGTGGCTGTACCAGTCGACACTCCCACCAACAGTGAAGAAGGGTTCCTTTTTCCCCACAGCCCCTCCAGCATTTGTTATTAGTTGATTTCTTTATAGTAGCCATTCTTTCTGGGGTGAGATGGTATCTCAGTGTTGTTTTAATTTGCATCTCTCGAATGACTAGTGATGTTGCACATTTTTTTGTATATTTATTTGCCATTAGTATTTCTTCATCTGAGAAATGTGTATTCATCTCAGATGCCCATTTTTGGAGTGGGTCTTTAAATTTGGGAGGTCTGATTTTTTTGAGTTCTTTATATGTTCTCGATAGTAATCCTTTGTCTGAAGAACAGCTGGCAAACATTTTTTCCCACGTTGTGGGTTGTCTTTTCATTCTGTTGGTGGTTTCTCTTGCTGTGCAAAAGCTTTTTAATAAGATGAGATCCCAGTTATTGATTCTTTGGGATAGTTCCCGTGCGGTTGAGTTTTTATTCATAAAGTCTTTGCCTACACCAATGTCTTCAAGGGATTTACCTATCCTACCTTCCAGCAGATTTAATGTTTCTGTTTTAATATTTAGATCTCTGATCCATTTTGAATTTAGTTTAGTGCATGGTGAAAGATATGGGTCTAGTTTTAATCTTCAGCATATGTAGAGCCAGTTTTTCCAGCACCATTTATTAAAGAGGCTTTCTTCCAGCGAATGTGTTTGTCACCTTTGTCAAAGATAAGGCGGCTTAGTATGTCTGGGGTGAAACAACCGTCTTCTAAGGAAGGAAATAACAAAAAAAGAAACCTCTTGTATATTTTCTATCCTTTTTCAATCAGTTCAACAACGACAAGGCCTGTCGTCCCTGATCAACTTAACTAGTCAAGAAACATGACAACTCTCTCTCTGCCTGACCTATTTTGTCTAATGGGGCCAACTCAGTTGCCCTCTGACAAGCTACCTTCTTTCCTGAGTTACATTTATAGCAGGGCATTATTAATGGTTAAATCATTAGGAATGGATCTGTCTCCCTCACAAGGCTTATTTCCCCTGTTCAATAAATTAAGCCATGGGATCCAAGAGACTGTCCATTTCTACTTTATTTAAGGTCAGATCCTTCCCAGTCCACAAAATACCTCAAAGTGACTGGTGAGAACTCAGTGCAAGTTCCCACTACATGCCCAAGAATCTGGTCACTTCTGAGTTGCCTTGTATTTACTGCTTCAAGTAATGTTGCCGCGCTTGTGGGAATTTTCCTCAGCCCCCCATAGAAGTTCGAAATTTGGAAATGAAAGGAGCCCTTAGTCCTTTGTCAATGGAGAAAGGATTCCTTTTTCAATCCTCAAGCAGATGCCTTTGGACAAGTGGTGAGTTCCTCATATGTTTGACCCCTCTCTTCACTTTAAAAGAAGGTTTGCAAGCCATTCCTGCACCATTCTTGTTACTGTCACGGCAGTGACCTCACTGAGCAACTAAAACATTCATGGCCTACAGCTGCCAAAGTGACCTGTGCACTTCACTCCTCAAAGCTTTTCCTCACTTGTTTTTAGTTGCCAGAGCTCTACAGCCGGCGGCTCTTTTTAAAGTCCCCTCAAAAGAAAACCCACAAAAGTGATCATGTCACTGCCCTGCTGCACATCTTTCAGTGGCTCCCCATTACCCGTAGGGCCTGCACTAAGTGACTGAGACTCACCAGGCTTTTCTTATCTTGCATTTCTCCTCACCCAGGGCATTCTTTGCTCCAACCCTAGTGAACTTCTCCAACTTCATGGAAATGCTGTAATGACTCTAGGCCTTTGCGCATGCTCAGAATATTCTTTTCCAATCTTTCCTCCCCTACTGGTAATCTGGCTAACTCTTACCTGTAGGTCTTAGGTCTCAGTCTAAACACTATTTCTGCATATAGCCTTTTAAGCTGGGTAAAGCATCCATAGCTTCTGTGTTTGTCCCATCATAGCAGTATTCGTCACAATGGAGGAGTGTATTGCCATCACTTTTGTTGTTGTTTGGTTTTCCATCCAGATGTTAAGCTCTATGAAGGAGGATAACTTGTCTACTTGTCTGCCGTGTATGGCTAGCATCTAATATATTTCCTGGTGTATAATGTAACCCAAATGGGCAGGCATTCTGATTTCCACTATTAGGACCATTTAAGCATAAGTATACAGCCACATCCAAAAAGAAATTTGAGTTGATTTCCAAAAGTGACTTTAAAAAGAAATGCAAATCTTCATCTAAGGAAGATTTATTAAAACACACAGTAAAACTACCTAAAAATCCTCTGATTTTCAGTGCAAGTCCTTCCTCGTAAAGACCTAGAGACTTCTTACCTCAAATTTCTCTTTTTTCTAAGAAGTCCAGTTTTCCACTGTGTCTCCAAGCTCTTGATTTTCTCTGAAATTTTGACTCAATTCGCTCCTTTCAATTCTCCTCTCTGCCCAATTACATCTCCTCCAAGCATCAGCACCACAAAAAGCTTGAAGCTAAGATAATGAAGACTGAAATATCTTTCCTGGAAGACAGAGGAGGAGGAAGGGGTGTGTTGATTTACAAGCTCCTGTGAGTCTTTGTCTCAGAATAATAGCAGTAGCGCACGTTGACTGTGTGGGAGGCACTCTGCTAAATGCTTTAATATGTTATCCTCACAACCATCCTATGAGCTTGACACTATTATTTTCCTATCCATCAGAAAAACAAGAGCTCTCACGGTTAGGTAACTTGTTGGAGATGGCACAGGTAGAAATCAGGAAAGCAGGAATATGCAGGCTAAGTCTGCTGTGGAAATCTCCCCGCCGTAGGCACACAGGGAACATTAGCCGAATGTGGAGTCTGCAACCCACCTGGGAACCAGCTCAGAAGCTCGCAAGACAAAGGGTGTTGAAGCAGTTTCTCTGAGCAATTGATTGCGAGCGCATGTCAAAGGTTTATTTCTGAGTTGCTTAAAGAGGCTTCAGAAATCCAGTTCAAAAACTTGGAGTAGGAAAAAATGTGATTAGATCACATTGTGAGAACAGGTACAAGTGATCATTAAACTCTGTTACAAGGCGAATTTAGTGAGTCAGGTAAGTCTAATCTCCCAGAAGGGGATCTTAATCTCATTAAGGTTGATCAGAAAATCACTCATGTTTTATCAGCAATGCTTCCCAGAGGAAACTACTTATTAAACCAGAGCAAAAGGCTCTGTCGTAGCTCAAATTTGGGAGCATTTTCTTTCACCACAAAATGCTATCTCTAGACAAGGATTTCTCCACCTCAGAACTGTTGACATTTGGACCAGATAATTCTTTGTTGTGGGGGCTGTTCTGGGCATGGCAGGATTGTTAGCAGCATCCCTGTTGATGGCAGCATCCTCCTCCTCCTACTGGTTGCAATAAACAAAAAGGTTTCCACATATTGTCACATATTGGCTCCCCTGAGTGGGAGCCAAAATCAACCCCCCAATTGATAGTCACAGCTCTAGACCCTTCATTGTCCAAGAAGTGTGGTCCATGAATGAACAGCCCCACTGAGAGGTTGCTGGAACTCCTCCATCTCAGTCCCAATCTGCAGTTTTAACAAGATTCCTAGGTAAATATGGACCTAAAGTCTAAGAAGCCTTTCTAAACCTGTAGTTCTCAACCTTGCCGCACATTTGATTACCTGGGAAACTAAAAACTATTGATCATAACCCAAAGACTCTGGTGACATAATTACTCTAGAGGAGCCTGGGCTTTGGGACTCAAACACACACACACACACACACACACACACACACACACACACACACACTCTCCAGTCCCCAAATGAATTCCAGTGGGTAGTCAACTTTGAGTTCTTGTTATAGGTTGAAAAAAGACAATCCTCTCATAAGTTTAGGAGTGATTTACAACAGCCTATAAATCAGATCTCAGATATCCAAAGCATCTTTCCACGAACAACCTTCTTGTTCACCTCTTAACTCTCTTAAAATGATATAAGGAATATCCTTTGGTGATGTCTTGAAAAGGTAGGATCTGATTATAACTAGCTTTTAAAGAATGGTTGAGTGATTTGGCAGCACGGGAATGAAAGCATTGCCTTAAACTTCCTTAATACCTTATTTATTTATTTATTTATTTATTTATTTATTTATTTATTTATTTTGCAGTGCTGAGGATTAAACCCAGGACCTTGTGCATGTTAGGAAAATGCTCTACATTGAGCTACATCCCCAGGCTGACAACTTTTAAAGAGCCATTGAAATCATTCCTCCAAACCTTGATAATTTTTAAAAAGTCTGTACTTGAAAAATAACAATCATTAAATAGCAAACTCTATCAAGAAAATTGTTTTGCTTGAAATGTATAATTATATAAAAAGCCAATGCAAATTGGAAAGCAAAACATTAACACCTTAACAAATAAACAGTTAAAGGAAATGAACTCACAATTCACAAAATTGGTTGTATAATTAGTAGAGAAGCATGAGAAAATGTGCGGCCTCACTAGAAATGAAAAGGATGCTCAAGAAAACGGTTACTAATTTTCCTCTTAGGAAATTCACAAAGATGTGTGGGAAAGATTGTGAAACAAACACACACTCATTCTCTCCAGGATATTGAGCATTTCCAGCATAGCAGGCACTACATTAGCCTAGATTATGAGAGTGGTGGGTTAATAAATGGAGAAAGTACAAGTTCTTGTGGGTTTATATATCCTCCATCCCAGTTATGCCTTGATGGAAGTTCTTTCTAAAGAAAATGTTCATGCAGAAAAAAATTTATTCATTTAAGAGAGCAAAATTGACTAAGAACCTCAATGTCAAATAATAGGATTTCAACTAGGCAAACGCTGGTGCAGCCATCTGATGGAATACTGTAGACATGGTAATATAACACGTGGTGAATGACAAAAATCAAAAACAAACAAACAGTAGTAAACTGGAAAAACGTAGTGATCAAGCAGATTGTGAAAATAATACATGGTATTATCACCACACTCAACACGCAATTATATATTTGTATATTTAAAGATCAGAGAAACCCTAAAACTTAAGAAATTGGTTTATCTTTGCTTAACTCAATATTTCTCAATTTATGTGATCCTGGAAGTTTTCTTCTTTTTCCTGTCCCTTTCCTCACCTTTCTTTTAAAAATGAAACTTGTTTCATCATCTCTTGGAACTAGTATTTCTCATACAAATGAACAAGACCTTGAGGATATGCTGGCATTTATGGTAGTATTTGAGAGCTATGTAAAAACAACAGCCATACATGGGTACACTGGTGCTCCTTGGCTTATAATGGGGTTATGTCCCCAAAATCCCATAGTAAGTTGAAAACATCCTAACTTGAACTTAAGCCTTTACTGCATCTAACCTACTGAACATCATAGCTTAACGACACAGCACACTGTAGATCAGTCGTGGTGAACCTACAGCACGAGTGTCACAGCAGCCTGTTTCTTATCATTGAAATCTCTGAAAGGTTCACAGTCATTGCTGTAGATCATCAGTTTCCCCTTGTAACTGTCGGGCTAACTAGGACCCCTGCTCACTGACACTGGCCAACATCAGGAGAGACAATCACACCACTTACCCCAGGGAAGATCAAAATTCAAAGTATAGTTTCTACTGAATGTTTTTGCACCATTGTAAAATTGAAAATCATAAGTTAAACCACCATAAGTTGGGAACCATCTCTAAATAGTAAAAAAAACCAAAACTCATCAAGGGGTTGGAGGTGTACTCAGTGGTACAGCGCATGCTTAGCATGTGTGAGACCTGGGGTTCAAGCCCAACACTGGAAAAACAGAAAACACAAAACTCCTCAAACAGTTTACTTATGATTTGTGCATTTTACTCTATGAAATACGTTTTTTAAAAATACTGCTAGAGTGCTGGTGAGATAGCTCAGCGGCATAAGTGCCTGCCTGGCAAGTGCGAGGTCCTGAGTTCAACTCCCGGAACCCACATACGAAAAAAGGGCCAGTGATATCGCTCAGCAGCACGGGCGCCTGCTGGCATGTGAGGTCCTGAGGTCGACCCCCGGTACTCACAAAAAAAAAAAATACTGCTAGATTCTGAGGTGAGAAACATTTTAAATTAAATTTTAGTGTTCACTAGAATAGTACATAGATATTTAAGTCAAATTTTTGATATACCACAGATATATTTTATATTGGTTATTTCCACAAGGCACCTGTAATATACTATTAATATGTATAGATTATTATGCCAATTTTATACACACTTTCAAAAAAGAATTTAGTGTAGGAGAAAGAGCTCCAGACGGGCTTCTCATCTTGAAACAGCCATTAACTGACTGTATGGACAGTTACTTGGACAAGTGACTCAACCCTTCTGGATTTTAATTTCCTAATTTCTACAATGAGGAACAATATAAAATTCTAGTTTCATTCATCTTTGAAAATAGTTTTATTATTTGGAAAAACTACAGAGCTTTGCAGTTATATCTTTATGTCAGTTACATCAAAGGCCATACTTTTTATTTGAGTACTGAGACTTTGGACCACTCATTATGATCGTTACCGTATAAAAAAAGTCAATCCATTTCAAGGTGATCTATATGACATTGTGGTTTCCAGGAAGGCATTAGAAGAGGAAGGCAGGGAGACCTGAATTTGTTTCATATGTTCTGTTAACTATAATTATGTCAAATTGTTTTTTAATTTGGTTGTTTCAGAAACCACAGATCATTGCTAGACAGTTGTAAGAGGATTCTAGGTATTTCTTTTTTTTTTTTTTGTGGGTACCTGGGGTAGACCTCAGGACCTCGCGTGCCAGCAGGCGCCCGTGCCACTGAGTGATATCACCGGCCCCTTTTTCGTATGTGGGTTCCGGGAGTCGAACTCGGGCCCTCGCGCTTGCCGGGCAGGCGCTTACGCCGCTGAGCCATCTCACCGGCCCGATTCTAGGTATTTCTGACATAAGCATCATTGTCTCTAAGCCTCAAATGCTAAGGTGTACACAACCTAGAAGGGTTTTCACTTCTTTGGGAAATCCGAGAAGCTCTTGGTTAAGACAGCAATCTCATCAATTTACCACTTTGTCTGCATCTAAATGTTTTTTCCAAAGGTATTCAGTTTTTATTAAACATGTATATACATATATGTGTATATATATTCTATATTTTATTTTATGAAAAAATAAAACAAGATTTCATAACAAAATAAGATAATAACAATAGCTAATACACTGTGTATCAATATCTTCAAAGTATCTATTCCAGGTGTTTTTGAGCTCTGCTTTGGTAGGAGTCATGGGTCAGTATTTTCCCAATGAAGTCAGTGTCTCCTGTGAAAACAGGGAGGATACATTCTGATGGATGGAGAGATAATTACCACAAATCCTGGAGCCACCAGTGGTGACTGGCTTTAGATGTTGCCCCTTTCTCTACCAAGATCTCACCACGCCAATTCAGTTTTGGGTCTCAGCCTCCAGCCCTTAACTCTGATTTGACAGCCAATACAATGCATTCTTGATACAATACAATTTATTCATTATTATTATTTTTTGTGTGGGTACCGGGGATCGAACTCAGGACCTCATGCGCCAGCAGGCACCTGTGCTGCTGAGCGATATCACTGGCCCTTTTTTCGTATGTGGGTACCGGGAGTCGAACTCAGGACCTTGCGCTTGCCAGGCAGGCGCTTATGCCGCTGAGCTATCTCACCGGCCCTACAATACAATTTAAAAGCTGCTTTTGAATTTATTTTAATAAGACTTGACCTGATATGCAATTTGCCTCTTCCTCAAGGTCACTGAAATTCTCTCAGTCCTGCACACAATACTATAATTCTATACTTGGTAGAATCTTACCAAGGCAAATGTTCTGCTCTTTGTGTTTCCTTCATCTTGTCTACTTTTCAATAATTACTGACAGGAACATTTCAATTTTCACTGTAGCCACTAAACACTTCATGATTTGGCAATGTCAATTTGGGGGAATATTTTTTAGTTGAGGAAAAAGTTTTTCTAATGTTTAACTTACAGTTCTATTTCATTGACTTTATGAATGGTTGTTTGGAATAAAAGAAGGAATTCTGGGATTGGAGTTGCCTGAATGCAAATCCAAGCTGCGTGTGTCCTGTGTCTCTGACTGTGGGTATGCAATGTTCTGTGTATGCCTTAGTTGTAGCTTACACCATGTTCCTCGTGGTGTGATTGTGATGATTATGTGGGACAATGTGTGTGCATGTGCTTTGTAAACTCTAGAGAGCTCCACAAATGCCAGGCTTTGGTCTTATTTCTGATGCCTTCTGATGAACTTCAAAGTTTTAACCAGCTTGCTCTGGGTATATGGGCAGCCATTGCAGATCAAACCAGAGCATGAAGCACTGCCTATCTCTTGACTACTGTTGAATGTCACTGTGTTTATGGCTCTATGATTTAGAAGCACATAGGGGGAAGTAATTGTTGCACCATCCCCCACATGCCTGGTTAAAGAACTCAATGCAGACAAGTGTTGAGTGGACTCCATTTCCCACATGATGTATGTGGGGCCATGGTGACTATGAGTAACACAGCTATAAATGGGTCATGGCAAGGCGTAAACATCACATGTTCCTCAGCCTGGACTTACGGCGACACAAGGGAGATATTTGGTGTATCATCCCTGTACCAGCCAAAGTGTGCCTTGCCCAAAGGTAAACTAGAGGTTGCACTTCTGCTTTTATTTATGTCTAATTTGGAGACAAAAGATATGCGGGGTTGCTGGTGAGTGGCTTTTTAGCAAGGTGCCTCACCTTTCCCATCATTCTTACAATGTCCCCTACAGAAGGGCAGGACATGGGAGAATAGCTGACACTTGTCTAGGCAGAAAAGCAGTGTGGCCCTGGAGGCTGCCCAATACACATGCATTCCAACACCCTGACAAACAAGTGCACTTTACAGCATAGGCAATTTTAGCTCTGGATCCCTTCCCATTGATTCCCATTTCTACATTCAAGCCCTGACGCTGAGCGAGGAGTCCAGGTCCCTGGACTCCTGAACTGGTCCCATCCAGGCATTCCCAGAATATGCTGAATCCCATGAGGCCAGGGATGGAGATCTAGTCCTCCGAGGCTTTGTTCTCTAGGAGGGATGGTATCTGAATTTGTTGATTAGAAGAGTCCTGTGCCCAGGCTTAATAACCCTTCTCAAATTCTACTGAAACCTGGGAGGGAAAAGGGAGCTAGGGGGACAGGGTGATCTGCAGGACAACTGCAGTGTCTCCTCTGTTCCATCTGCTGCCTCCTGCCTGGCTCCTTCTACAGGGAAGGATCAAGTTCACTTCATAGACCGAGTGAAGTAACTGTGCAAAGTCCCTGGTGGAGTGCCTGGAACATAGTAGGTATTCAAAACTGGTGCTGTCACCACCAGCTCTTTCTCTACCTCCATATGAAGCATAGGCTGGCAGCAATGACCCAGCGTCTCCCTCTTGAACTAGACTGTTGCAGCCTTTCTTGAGACTCACAGGCATAGTGGGTGAAGGGAAAGAGCCCAGTTCCCCTAGGGTTAGGGTCAATATATATTATTTCTCAGAATAACCACGGTTTCATCTATCTCAGACAGATATATGGTGATTGGAGTCCTTATCAAGCCTGTCACAAAAATGGTACCCATTTCTGGGTTGCAGATACTGCTTCACAGTCTGGACAGTTCTTGGAGAGAAATCACACCTCATAGAATGGGCTTTAGTGACAATTTGCTGTGGGTCATCACCCCTTTTATGCTGCCCATAGAAGCCCAAGGAATGTCTTGGCTTCAAGGGCAGCATGTTACGGGCCTCTCACTTAGCCAGAGAGAATGGGCATATGTCAACCAGAGCAGCAGCCACAGCACTAAAATGAATAGAGCATACACTGGGCATGATGGGACTATGGCTAGGGTCAGGGGCAGAATTGACAGTCCAGGGGAGACAGAGCACGTCAGATCAGCATTCCTGCTTTATTGCATCTATGGCACCTTGATCATTCCTGCTGCCTCACACTGAAGAATATGGCTTTGGCTGTAACTTTAGCTCCTGTGATTGTCCTGTCCTCATTTCTTCGGTGACCCAACTCATCAGGCCTCAGGTCCCTGCTATGTGTCGGGCACTGAGATAGGCAATGAGATGTTAAAACAAATAGGATATCTTCATACCTTTCAGAAGGTCACAGACTAGTGGTAAGAGAGCTAGGGCAGGAAACACGAGAGGAATGAGATGACAAATCCAAGCAGGTAATTCAATTAAGTGTGTTACATGGAGAGTCATGGGGAGGTAGGATTTTAGTCAAAAGTTATAAGCAGTTAAAAAAGGTATAAGCAAAGAAGGGGAGGCCCAATCGTTCTTGCAGGTTACAGAAGCAATGTGTTCATGATCCAGTGAACTCAGAGTGCAGGTGTATGGAAGACAATGGTCAGGGATGCTACTGGCATAGTGTATCAGGATTAGGCTATGAAATTGCTGCTCAGTGGTAAATATCTCATCCAAAAACCCTGGGTGGGGAGGAGGTGTATCTTACTTCTTCTTGGTGACTGGTGTGGACCAAAAGTTGATGATTTCTAAAATAAATAGCCAGTGACCTAAATATTCACTAACAGATGACTGGATAAAGAAAATATGATGTAATTATACAATGGAATACTATTCAGCCTTGAAAAAAGAAGGAAACTCTGCACTATGTGACAACATGGATGAATCTGGAGGACATTATGCAAAGTGAAATAGACCAGGAACAGAAAGACAAATGCTAGATGAGTCCACTTTTATGAGGTAACTAAAATAGTCACTCGAAGAATCAAAAAGTAGAGTGGTGGTTTTCAGGGACTGGAGGAGGAAGGAAATGGGGAATAACAAATCAGTGAGTACAAAGTTTCAGTTAAACAAGATGAATAAGTTCTAAAGATCAGCTGTACAACAATGTACCTAAAGTCAACAATAATGCATACTGAAAATTTTGTTAAGAGAATAGATCCAATGGTGTGTCTGTGTTACAATAAAATATAACAAAATAAAATAAAATGTTAGAGAAATACAGGAGGCTATGCTGACTGCTGTTGACAGCATTTTAGTTTTACAACCATTACTATACCTTCCTACCTTTCGCTCTTGTTCAAAAACCATCCCAACCTTCCCCGTTAGTGGAATGGAAAAGCCCCAGAGTCAGGAGCTCAAATCCCAGCTTTTCCATTTATTAGCTACAAGACTTTGAGCTGGTCACTTTGCTTTTGGAATCTCTACATATTTTATCTCAGCAATGAGTACAACACAACCTGCATCACAGCAATGCTGTCTGTAAATGTTCAGTGACACAAGGGACTTCATGATCTCCAAAGAAATATAGAGGAAAGCAAAGCTTCCTAAAACAGCTGTGCTGTAGACTTCTCAGGCTTCCCTGGCCGGACTGATTCCATGGTCCCTACCAGCTGTAAGACAGACTGAGAAATAGAGTATTTGGCTCACCAGCCTTTGAAGTAGAGAAAACCAAGGGTTATGAAGAGTACCAAGGTATGGTTTCTGCCCCAGCAGGGAGAGGACCTATGTCTGCAGAGTTGTTTTCTTTTTTCTCCAGTCGTTGGTAGTAGAAAAAATGTGATTATTATATGTCTTGGAATAGATTTAGGCCATCAACATAAGTAAAACACACCAAGAATGACACCAAAAATGAATGGAAAACAAACGTGTGGATAATGTTTAAGAATCCCTGAATTACAAGAGCTTTTGAAAAGAAATGGCACCATGTCAATTAGCTATTGCTGCATAACAAACCAGCCCCAAATCCAATGGTTAAAACAAAAGCATGTTTTATCCTAGCTCATGTGTTTGGGGCTTAGCTGATCTTGGCTGGACTTTTATGAGTCTTCAGGTCACCTCAGGGCTCTGCACTAGATGGGGACTGGTTGGGACACTTTATCTGGGGCAGCTGTGCTGCACGTGTTTCTCACCTCCACCCTGGCATCAGAAGGCTAGCCTGGGCATACCCCCACCGCTGTTACAGCAGCAGCAGAGGTACAAGAGATCAAGCAAAAGCATGTATTTTACAAGGTGTAGGCTCAGAACAGGAACACCTTCACTTCTGCCTCATTCTGTTGGCCAAAGCAAGTCACGTGGTCAGACTTGGGCACGAGAAATTATACTTCACTTACAATGGCAGGTCAACTACAAAGTTACATGGCAGCAGGGGTGGATATAGAGAGGGGTGAACAATTGCAGCCATGAATGTAAATTTACATCAGACACCAAAGATCTTGCAAGTCCTAAGTTTAGCATTGCATTCTATTGTCCATAGGCAGACCATCCTCATTTAATTTGTAATTACTCAAATCACTAGAGCTGAAGTTGATGGTCATACCTTCTGCTCACAGTCCACTTTACATTTATGGAATTGAGACATGAACTTTCCAAGTGAAAATGGGATCTCTACCCTATTCGACTTATACCAATCATATTGATTTTTAAGATGTTCCTAAAAATATCAAACTAATGATGAACCTAGACGACATTAAATTAAGTGAACTAAGCCAGACACAGTTAGACAAATACTGTATGATCTCACTTACATGAGAAATCTAAAAATGTTTAACTCACATAAGCAGAGAGTAGAGCAGTAGTTACCAGGGGCTGGGGGAATGAGGAGATATTGGTTAGAGGATATAACATTTCAGTTAGACAGGAGGATATGTTTTGATGATTTATTTTACAACATAGTGACTATAGTTAATAATAATGTATTCTATAGTTGAAAATTGCTAAGAGAGAAGATCTTAACATGTTTTCACCACAAATGTAAGTATGTGAAGAGATGGATATACTGATTAGTTTAATTTAATCATTCCACAGTGCATGCGTATTTCAAAACATCACATTGTACACCCTAAGTATATACAATTTTATTTGTTAGTCATGCCTTAGTAAAGCTGTGAAGAAATAAATGATGGCTTCTTTGCTTTTTCTTTTGTAGGCTTGATGTGAAGAATTAAGATGGAAGCAGATGGATTCAAATAAATATAGCTCACTAAAAATTTTTATATATTTGTATGAAGATTATGAACCTCCTGAACGTCTGAGACTCTAGCAGAAATGGCCTGTTTGTACATTTATATCTCTTCTTTCTAGCTGGCTGAATTTCTCACTTTAATTTATCTTCATTTTTGGCACCTTACAGAGCAAATCAGCCCATGAATTCACCACCTGGAGGGTATGGTTTTGAGGAGGGATATGATTTTATGGAGAGGGATATGGCAATATGTGTAACAGTGATTTTGATGAAAAGTTCTCTAAGCTACTTCCCACACTCTTTTGGGTCAATATTTAGAATGCATTTTAGTTCTTCACCTTTTAAATTATGTCAATAAACTTTTTATGAGTTCAAATAAACATCTGAGAAAATATAAAATATGAATCCAGACTAAATTAATTTTCATGTCTTCTGACAGCTACATACTCCATAACATGGAGAGAAATAAGATGCAAGAGTCAACCAAACCCTTAAATGGGGGCTTTACATTCTGAATGATCAAGTACAATGAGTGATGGGTAACACTATGGCTGGCTTAATATTGTACATGAAGTTAAATATAGCCTGAGGAATTGGGTATTGCTGACATTCCTCTTCCAAATATCATCTTTATGTTGAATATATTTTACTTAAGGCACAGGAAAGTAAAGTTGAGAGACTGGAAAGAAAAGAGGGGGCAGATCCTATGTCAGCCATGCAAAAGAAGATGAAATGTGTGTTTTGCACCTCAGATGGAAAGACTGTATGTAAATTTAATCAATGTTAGCACCACCAGGAAACAAAAAAGAAACAGGCAAGCAACCTCACAATATGAAGATATGAGGGGTCAGATTATCAAAGACCATACTATTTGAAAAGCAACAGTGTCACCTACCTGATGTGCAGAGATCTCCACACCATTTCTGGGGCTAAATGACTTTTATACTTACTTCAGAGGAAAACTAAAAAAACCTGATATAATTCTACAAGAGGTGATCAAACTATACAGTGAATGTTTAAAAGACACATTACCACTAACCCATCTCAAAATACTCCCTCTCTCTTTGAACACACTATCCCATCATTCTTGCCCCTTTCTGAAGCAGTTCTGGAAGTCCTCTTTCATGAGTATCTTCACAAGGTGTGATCAACACTATGGTGGATGCAGCTGCCAAGTGCCAGCCAACAAAAATGCAGGCTTGGACAAACATCAGGGTGTGTTTTCATCCACCTTATTCACTGGATCTAGCACAGTGTGACTTCTGACTCTTCCTCAAAGTCAAAATGACCATGAAAGGTAAGTTTTTTGAATTGATTCAGGACATTGAAGCAACCATGACAGTGCCACTAAAGACACTCAAGAGGACTTCCAGAACTGCTTCAAGAGAGTGGCAAGAAGGATGGGATAAGTGTGCTTGAAGCAAAAGGGAGTATTTTGAGGGGGACTAATGACAATGTGTCTCCTTACTGTAATAAATTCTAAAAATTTAAACATTTGCCAAATGTTTAGATGACACCACTAAGTGTCCCAAATGTAAATTACTCTTTCACGTCTCTGTGTCATAGAGATTGGTTTCCAAAAGCAAGATTATCACCACCCACACATGTGACAAGTTGCAGATCCATGATACCTAATGAGTTCACCTTTTCCCAAAGGACTCTGCTTCTGTCTGTAGGTCCCAGGTGTCTTGCCTAACTGTGGTTTATTTTGGTGATCTCCATCAATCACGCACATATTGGGTAGGAAGTATCAGTCAGAACAAACAGTACCAGCCTTATGCCTGTACGCAGAATAGGTGAACAGGTTCTGAATATAAGGTGTTGGGTTGCCTCAGACCATCTCATTCCTTCCTAATTGGAGTTGTTAGGAAGAGTTAGAAAACTTACCCCAATGTTCACTTTGTTTAAATATAAGCAATCCATGTTCAGTTTCAAAATTAAGTTTTGGTTTAATGTTATAAAAATTGATCTTCATAGTTTAATAAATCTCCCAAGGCACATTTGTAGCATGAAAAAAACAAAGTCATAAGATAAACTCAATGGATTTTTGAGAGCTTAAAGTGTAATATATATTTTATTTTGTTAAGGCTCAAATTCACCATGTATGAGATTTAAGAAGTTCTAGTACATATATTGTAATATAGGAAAAGATAGTTTTCTGGGGGCCAGTGAGATGGCTCAGCAGCGTACGTGCCTGCCTGGCAAGCGCAAGGGCCCAAGTTCGACTCCAGGAACCCACATATGAAAAAAGGGCCGGTGATATCGCTCAGCGGCACGGGCGCCTGCTGGCGCGCGAGGTCCTGAGGTCGACCCCTGGTACCCATAAAAAAAAAAAAAAAAGATAGTTTTCACTCTCAATGAAGTGATAATTGAAAAAATTCATACATTTTATGAGGAGTGGCTCCTACAACCCATACATCAAGCTGGGTGTAGTGGTGTGCACCTATAATCCCAGCCACTACGGGAGCCTGAGGCAAGAGGATTGCAAGTTCAAGTGCAGCTTCGACATACATTGTGGGCTGGGGATGTGACTCAGTGGTAGAGCACTTGTCTCTCTATACATGGGGCCCTGGGTTAGAGTCCTAACAGCATTACTATACCATTACTATTAAGATAAATTGAAAAATAAAACACCCTATCCAGGCATGGTTGTATACCTGTAGTTTCAGCTACTTGGAAGGCTGAGGCCAGGAGTTTGAGAATGACCTGGGCAACATAGTAAGACTTCATCTCAAAAACAAAACAGCACAACTCCATACATCACCTTGAAGCAAGCTCACTTATCTTATGTGTTTGTAAACAACCTCTCATTATGCAATGTTTTCATGAGGGAGAAACAAGAGTCAAATAGGTGAAGATTCATTAGGAAGGAAAACCTGGAAATAACACTGTGCTTAAGTAAAGCACAAGTTAGTGTACCTAGTTTGTAGTGTGAATGCTGTTAATGGTATATTACCATTCTATACTGTGAGGTATCTTTGAGGACTACATTTACTCTGCTCCAATTTCCTGGATGCCTACTATGTGTCAAGCTCTATGCTGAGTGCTGGGGGAATACAGAGCAGATCAGCTAGAAAAATCACCTTGCTTAAAATAAACCGCACCCCCTTTCTTCTTTCTCCCCCAGAAGCACACAAGGCTGTCTAGAATTATCTCAAGGATTCATTTTGCATGATATTTGCATTTCAAGAGCACAGACTGAAAGTTAATTAGCATTGTTTCCAAGATTACTTATTGAGTAGCTGAATGACACAGTAGTATTCTAGAAGTTAGGCCTGGGGCATGGGGATGATAATTACCCAAATGAATCCTTCATTTTAAACTAGAGCAGTTAGAGGATTTAAAAAAAGCCTCCCATTTTGATTAGGTCCTCATAGGGAACGCTACTAATTTGGATGTGCCAGACTATGAAATCTCCTTTCCTACATTCTCGTGCTGACCTAGAATTAGAGTTTCCCCCTTGGGAGTGAGAACAGGGCTCATTTGGCTTCAAGGACTACAGGTTGATCAATTAAAACTCCTTTTGAAGACCTGTGGCATTATCTCATTGCTTTGCAATCTAGCTTGAAATAGAAACTGCATTTAACTTGATAATTGATACTGCCTTGGGATTTCAACCAGCTGCTGAATGTATACATCACTGTGGCCCATTGCTATTTTTCCCTCAAATACCATCAAGGCAATTTCTGTGCTGCTTTGAAGGAGAGTGTATATTATAACATTCAGACATAATCATGTATTCATTCAACAAGCTGAAAATATAGCATGCACTAGGGGAGACACAAATCCACCCGCATGTTGCCAGGCTAAGAAAATCCTTAGAGCTCATGAACTGAGTTCATTTTTTCTCTAAGCAAATGACCAAACTTGTTTAGTTCCTGCACGGAAGGCAAATCACACTGTCAAAAAATATATATGCCAATTATAAAAGAGAGGATTCAGCCATAAAATAAGATTATAACCTTAAGAACATCATCACCTAAAGGTGTTCTTCAGAGAAAGAAAACAGCCTCAGTTAAGCAATCACTTTCAGATCAGGGGATGCAGTTGGCCTCACATCCTTCACCTCTATGCTTGTTTATTAAGGGAGAAAAAAATCAATCCTTTTAACATTTGACTTCTCCTGAGCAAAATAATTCGGAGACATCACTGGCCGGGAGAAACCACACTATCAGATAACTCTTTTTTATGACCAGCTCTTTCCCTGGTTCAGTGAGGATATATTAAAATGCAGATTCCACAGGGAAGGAGGCTTTTCCCCTGGGCTTCAGAAGCCGGCAGAAGAGCTGCAAAGCAAAGGCAGGTCTGAAATGGAATTTACAAACCTGATAGTGAGTTGGGAGGAGAGATGGGGAGGGAAGGTGCAGACAGGTTTTATTTACCCCAGTCTATGGGTGGCCTGTGGGCTCTGGGCTTACAGAAGCGGGTGGGTATCTAGATTTCTTGGGAGCCATTCCTGCTCTGTAACACTGCTCATGTCTCTGTGGTGCAGTAGACAAGGCAGGGTCCTGGAGGAATTTCTTCTCAGCAGCATTTTGACACACCAACATGCAAGCCACCTACTCACACAAGCCATGCTGCATTATGGCTGACGGCAAGCTTTAGGCAAAACCCAAACCAAACCAAACCAAACGGGGAAGGCTTTGTTCTTGATTTATGGGTTTATTTTGCTTTGTTGTACACCTCTGGCTACCCACAAAGATTCTTGGGCTCTAGGCAATCCTGACCCTCTTCACCCAGTCAGAAGTGAGTTTTCCTGAATTCTGTGGCAGGTGACAAGCATCAGAAAAAAACAGAGGAGATATTTCAACTTCTAGGGATCCAGCTACCTATAAGGACCTGGGAATTTCTGCATACTATTGGAAAATAGGTCTTTGCTTAGTCTTCTAAAATTATTTAGGTGGACTCAACTTTATTATAATTTCTTTAAAACGTCATACTGCTTTTATTTAAATTTGCAGTGGCGGAAACAGGAAATAACATCCCTATCTCTGGTGATGAAATAACAATAATGGACAGACCAAGATTACTTAAATCTTGAGTGAACAAAACACCAAAAAACTCATCCTTCCAAACTTATTTTTTCCAAATTATGAATTCTTTTCCAGGTATCACGGCTATCGTAATACAGTGGTGTCTTGGTTCACAAACTCAATTCTCTCCACAATTCTTATCACAAACTGAACTGGACAAAAACCGAATCAAATTTCCTTATAAGGTCAACATTGAACCTAAACACTGAATTTGATTTGGTGCTTGTCCAACTCAGTTTGCAATCAGAATCACGGAAAAAATCAAGTTCGTGAACTGAGGTACCACTGTAATGACCCAGGAGGGAGGGGATAAGAATTCTATTTGAAATGCAGGCAAAACACCCACCTACCTTACTGGGTAGGAAATTTCAAAACAGGAGCTAACCAGGAGAAATATCCCTTACTGAGAGACCCACTGAACTCCAACCTCTGTATTAGATGTTAGTCTACTGTAAGGATCCCAACAAATAGACTCCATATTTTCATGCCCCTTTGCTTGTTGCTTGCTTATTTCTCTAGACCAATGATGGCAAACCTTTTAGAGCTTTCAATGGTAACAAAGAGTCCACTGTGGTGCACATGCCATAGTTTTCCACCACTGGCATAGACTTTCTCACATACAGTATTTTCTTTACCGGCTTGGGAAGGGAATCACTTCTTTTCTGTTGAGTAACATTAATTTCCTCAGAGAGCATGCTTCTATTAGAGGTTTCACCAATAGCTGCCGCTTTGGAGTCATTGGTTCTATTTGGCCCTAGATACAAACAATAAAGCCTACTGCTGACTAGAAAATAAACCGTGGGAATTGGCATGTTTTCCAATGTGAGGTCATCGAAAACAGTGCTGGCAATGGCCAGTTGTATCCCCTAGACCTTTCATTTACAGGCCAAACAGAGGCAATGATCTCTAACAGATGCACCACTAGGCAAGACCTACATCTGAAAGCTTTGTTGATTCAGACACTCAGTAATTAAGTTGTGGGCCAGCGAGCACATTATCTGCAATCAAATATGTCCCTGATCAGTGATTAGATGGATAAACATGTGACTTCATTGTCTCTACTGAAGGATGATTATGTAACGGTCTCTGGTCCTCTGACATCATGGTTATTTGCCAACTTTTGATCCCAGTAAATAAGTTGAAATCATTTGCTGTGGTTCTGGAAATCAGATTTTTTAGGACAACAGACTTGTTCCCGGTATGCCTGATGAAATGCATTGATTACCAATGTTCTGGGGGAACTCTACAGATGCCCAAATACAAGGTGGGTGGATGGTAGGGAGGTGGAAGCTTCAAAGAAAGCCTGAGTGGCAGGCTAGTGTCACATGACTTTACCATAGACATATCAAAGAACGTTTGTTTTTTAAAACTTTAGAGCTTTCTTGCTGCATAACAGCAATAAAGAGAAAGGTATGTCTAGGAGGGTGAGGGGAAGCAGAAGAGAGAGACTGCGAAGGAAAAGGAGACAAAGAGTGAATGAGGGAGAATGATTTGCTCCTGGAACCAGCCCTTTGCCAGTCATGGAAGTTTCGGTGGCTTTTTTTCTGTCTAGCTGAGCAGGGAAAACCTATTTGCTTCATGCACAATGGAACACTCATTGTCTATTTCCTTCTATGGAGGGTGAGGAGGTTGCACAACAGCTTCCAAGTACAGGTGGCCAAGCCAAAAGAGGACTAAAGGATAATCTGGGTCCGGGTAACCTGGGACATCTAAATGTCACATAGTCTGGATGCACATGTGACCTGGAACTGCTCTGAGGTGACTCAGGGTCCAGTCCTTCCTTAATCCCTTATTTGCTCTCCTTATTCCAGCAAGATTAACACAGAGCAGCACCAAGCAGCCCTCGGCCTGCTTTCAGCTTTGGATGGGCCAGCGCCATGCAGAGCTCAGTCTTTCAGCGCAGGCTCATCTATCTGCATTTCAGTCCTGGCTGCGCTATGAGAAAGAACAACGCTCACTTAAAATGGCTGCTTATGTTCTCAAAACTTACCCCACAGCCAAATCAACAGGCCACGAACCCTGATCCAGCCAGGGCCAGCGCCACTGGAGGAAAGATCATTGCAATGCAGTGTCCCTTTGCCGGATGCTTCCCCAGTAGCTCTTGGAGTTTGGCTGAACATGCATGAGAGCTATATTGAGAGCTACAGCTGATGAATGTGTGAAGGAAAAAAATGACTAGCAATGATTTTATTTTATTTTATTTATTTTTTTTTTTTTTGTGGGTACCGGGGGGACGACCTCAGGACCTCGCGCACCAACAGGCACCCGTGCCGCTGAGCGATATCACCGACCCCTTTTTCGTATGTGGGTTCCGGGAGTCGAACTCGGGCCTTCGCGCTTGCAAGGCAGGCGCTTAAGCCGCTGAGCCGTCTCACCGGCCCGCAATGATTTTAAATTAACCTACATATCTAGTAATCAAAGCAATAATTCAAGTCATTTGGATTTCATTTAAATATTCCCATAATCTATATTCTACTATCTAAGCCAGAATTTAGGATTTAGGTAAAAATCCAGGTCAGAAAGCATATTAGTAACCCTTATTTTTAAACTGGGCATTGAACCCAGGCAGTGTTGAGCTACATTCCCAGCCTGTTTCATTATTTTATTTTCAGACAAATCTTGCTAAATTGCCCAGGGTGGTCTTGAACTTATAATTCTCCTGACTCAGCTTCCCAATGACATGCATGCCACAATGCCTAGCAGCATTTTCTTTTCTTCTGTCCTAGTCTGCTTTCCCCAGCTGCAAACTCTGAGGTGAGGATTCAAGTCTGGTAGCTTGTTTGGGCAGTGAGGGAGACTCCAGTGGGGAGCTGAGGAGGCAACATGGGGCAGACAAGGCCTGCCCTTGAGCCACTTGGGAGTGGGGGTAACTGAGCTTAATACTATGGGGGAAGCTCTGGAAGCCTGAGAACACACACCTACCTCTGAGGAGTGAGGGAGCTGAGGTACTGATGCGCTGACTCCTAACCTTCTTTGAGGGCTACCTGTCATATGAGGCAGGAGAAGCACATTTTGCAGAGCAAGGAAAACTCCAGACAGAGGCAAGGAGTGACTGGTGGGTTTCAAGCTGAATCCTGTGTGTCTGAAATGTAGTAGTGAGGAGGATGTGGGTGAGGTAACAGGGTCTATTGTAGCTTCTATATGTGAATGGCAAAAAAAAGAAAAAAATTCTTATTGTAGTAAATCACGAAAGAGAGTTTCTGCTGAAGATGTGACTAGCTAAATATATATTATTAATTCAGGAAGTGAATTGAAACATTATTTTCTTGCTAAAAATTAGGGTGGAAGAGTGGACTACTTGGGTTTTTTTTCCCTAAAAGGGTGTCCAATTTGAAACAGTTTTGATGAAGAAAATTTAAAAGATAGAAATTCTACAGAACATCCTATGTCACTTAATCTCACAAACGTCCCTCCCTTCTTATATATTTTCCAAAATATATTTTCATCATAATAAAACAGAGATAAAGCTAGGGAGATATATATCTATTTATAGTTATATAAATTTAGATAATAACATTACATGCTTAATGTTACTAGATGTCCATATATAATTAATGTACAAAATTACTATCTCTATGAAGGTTTGTTTTTATTTTGGTAATAGATGTGTCACTACAAACAGTTGATCAGACCCACATGTGTCTTTTCTGTAAAATAAGCATGTTTTCTTCTATTAGGAATTTTTGAAAGCTGCAATAAAATGTTCTCATGTTTAAAGTCCATAGCCCCCAAGCATCTCAGACTGCTCTTCACTTTTATTTGTGCAAGTTATTGGAAAACTGTACACAACTTAGGGCTTAAGCATCAGTTCACTAAGAAAGCATCCTTGAATAAATTGAAGAAAAGAGTGAAAGAGAAAGACTTGAACATAATGCAGAATCAATATCAATGATTTGGTAGCCTGCTAGGCTCTGCAGTGAAAGTGGTAAATGAGGTAATAGCATCAAGAAGGAATTAGGAAATGAAACCATCAGCAATGGAAATGTGTTTGACTAGAGTTTATATGATGTCCTGAGGATCCCTGAGCTTGAGGGGGGCAAGCAAGTCTTTTTAGTTGACTGCCTGCCATGCCACAGGGATTTGGGGGAGAGAGGAATATGGAAAATGGAGAAGACTGTTTTTCCACCATCAGATATAAAAATATGTTAAAAATGGCAGAGAGGTGTAGGTGTTCTCCAGTACAAATTTCCTCTTATTACTCAGTGATAAAATCACTGAATTTTGACTGGCTGTATGGCCACTCCTCTTTCAGTTTGTGCTGGCTGTGTGTTAAATTCTGGTGAAATTTATTAAGCAAAAGCAGCATTTATAATTCCTGGTAAGTACTCTTGAAGGGAGAGATCAGGTACTTTTTCTTTCATTTTGCCTCTTCTAGCTGGTTCAGGAGTAGCCACTTTACACCATAAGGTGAAAGTTGTGTGTAGATAGAAGCCTAGTTCCATAGAGCCACAATACTAGATTGGGATTGCCTATATTTCTAAGAGATAAACAAAATGGCTGTCTTATATGTTTGGGTTTTTGTTACTCACAGGTGAACCTTATTTCACTAATAGAAATCTGTTCTTCCTTGGAAATAAATGAAGGGGAGGCTATGTGCTCTAAGGACCCTACAAAGGCTTCCTCAGTACTTCCTGATCTTCCTTCTAGCCTTCATCAGTAAAAGCCCACTGTGAGACTCTATGATTTATCTAGTATAGGTGCACTGGGGAAAAGGAAATACATACATCTTTAGGGAGTCTACAGAAGACACTAATAAAAAACTAGCACTGCTAAATAAAGAGATTCAAAACATGAATGCCCAGCATAGAAAAGAATTTGAGTCCATAAAAAAGTTCCAAACAGAAATCCAGTATATTAAAAGTTCTACTGAACATATGGGCAGCGGAAGTGACCAATGTGAGAACAAAGTGTCAAATCTAGAAGACAGGCCTATGGTTGCTGAACAATTCAGGGGAGATACCTGAAAAACAACAAAAGACCACGAAAAATGGATCCAACATCTACTAGCTGACCAAAGAAGACTAATCTAATATTAACTGGAATTAGTGAAAAATCAGAAGACAGCACAAAGGGCAAAAAAAACTGTTTACAGAAATAATAGCAGAAAGCTTTCCAAACATGGAATAAGAATTTAACATACAGATAAATGAGTCATATAGATTCTCAAAAAGCCACGATAAGAAAAAAACCACTCCATGACACAACATGATTAAAATGCCAGAAATCCAACACAAGGACAGAATCTTAAAAGCTGTTAGAGAAAGCCCACCAAAAATACACGGTAAATTTCTCAACACAAACCTTACAGACAAAGAGGGCTTCAAGTGAAGTGCTTCAAGCCCTAAAAGAAAGCAACTTCTAACCAAGACTGATATACTCTACAAAATTATCTTTCAAACTTGATGGAGAAATAAGATATTTCCATGATAAAGAGTACTTAAATTCATGACCACTGAAACAGCATTCTAAAAAAATTTTCCAAGGATAACTTAGAAAGAGACAATGAATATAACAATGCCAAAAGTTCTAATAGAATGAATGTAGGGCAAGCAATTAAAGAGAAAGGGATTGCTTCTTGGCCTTTTGGCTAAGATCAAGTGTAGTATCTGTTCTTATCAGTTTAAAGAGAAGGAAAAGAAAGGGAATCAGCAGCAGGAGAATAATACAATGATATGAATAGGTCAATTCCTATCAGTTGTAACTATCAATGTGAATCTTCTCAATTTGTCAATCAAAAGACACAGATTAGAAAAATGGATCAAGAAAGAAAAATCTATATTATGCTCTATACAAGAAACACATTTAACCCAAAAAGAAATTCATAGAGGAAAAATTAAGGGAAGGAAAACAATACTCCATGCAAAAGGAACCGGAAAACAAGCAGGAGTAGCTATGTTATTTTCAGACAAGTGGACTTTAAGCCAAAACTGATCAAAAGAGGCAAAAAAGGACAGTAAATGTTGGTTAGGGGGACTACTCAACAAGAAGAGGTAACAACTCTAAACATATGCACCAAACAACAGTGCATCCAAATTCATAAAATAAATACTACTTACATAAAAGATCAGAAATAAACATCAATACAATTATAATGGGGGGCTCAATACTCTGCTATCACAAATAGATCAACTAAACAAAAAATAAAAAAAAATTATAGTTGAACCAAACCTTCAAACAAATGGCTATATATATATATATATATATATATATATATATATGTGTGTGTGTGTGTGTGTGTGTGTGTGTGTGTGTATTTGTGTTCCACCCATCCATGCCAATAGAATGCACATTGTTTTTGGCAGCACATAGAACTCTCTCCCAAACAGAGAGCATACTAGCCACTTCAGAGAAACATAAGGAGTCTGAATATATAACCTAATGATGCACCTCAAGATCCTAGGAAAACAAATACAAGCCAAATCCAGAGCTAGTCTAAGGAAGGAAATTATGAAGATCAGAGAGGAAATCAATTAAATGGAAACTAAAAAAATATAAAGAATGAATGAATTGAAGAGCTGGTTCTTTGAAAGAATAAAAAAAACTAGACAAACCCTTAGCTTATCTTATCAAAACAAAGGAAATAAAAGATACAAATCTATTCAATTAGAAATGAAACAGTGAAATCACAACAGAAACTGCCAAAAGTCCAGAAGATTATTAGCAACTACTTCACAAACCTGTGTGCCAATAAATTGGAGAACTCAGAAGAAATGGAGAGATTACTAGATAGATATGAATTACCAAAACTGAACCAAGATGACTTAAAATCCCAAATAATTAGATAATAGATAATGAAATTAAAGCAGTAATAAAAAAAACTACCAACTAAGAAAAGCTTAGGACTTGATAGATTTATTGATAAGTTCTACAAGAACTTCGAGCAAGATCTAATGTCAATACTTCTCAAACTCTTTAATGAAATCAGAGGGGAAGGAGTGCTCCCAAAGTCATACTTGGAAGCTGGCATTACCCTGATTCCAAAACCAGACCTATAGGCCAATGTCTCTAATGAACATACAGTAGATGCAAGATTTCTCAACAAGTTACTGGCAAACAAATCCAACAAATCATGAAAAAGATCATACACCATTACCAAGTATTCTTCATGGAAGGAATACAAGGACAGTTTAACATATACAAATCAATAACTGTAACCCATTACATAAACAGAAGCAAGGACAAAAAAATCACATGATCAACTTAATAGATGCAGAAAAAGCCTTTGAAAAAAATCCAATATCCATTCATTATTAAAAACTCTGAAGAAAATAGGTATAGAATGACCTTATATCAATATGATGAAAGCTATTCATGACAAAACAATGGCCCATATCATATTAAATGGGGAGAATCTGAACGCATTACCTCTAAAATCAGAAATAAGACAAGGATATCCCACATCACTACTCTTGTTTAATATAGTTCTTGAAACATTTGCCATAGCATCAAGCAAGAGAAAGAAATAAAAGGGATATATATAGAAAAGGAAAAAGTTAAATTATTTTTATTTGTAGATGACATGATCCTCTACATAGAAGAATCAAAAATTCCACCAAAGATTCCTAGAACTACTAAACAAACTCAACAGTGTAACAGGATACAAAATTGCATAAAAATCAATGGCATTTCTGTACAACAATAATGAATTCATTGAGAAAGAAATTAGCAAGACAATACCATTCACAATAGTATCAAAAAATTAAATACTTAGGAATTAACCTAACCAACGAAGTGAAACACCTCTGCAATGAAAATTACATCAATCTGAAAAAGGTCAAAGAGGACATCAGAAAATGGAAAGATATCCCATGTTCCTGAAAAAAACAGAACCAATATAGTCAAAATGGCTATACTTTCGAAACTGACATATAATGCAATCCTAATCAAAATACCAAGAGGATTTCTCACAGATCTAGAGAAAACATTTCTAAAATTTGTGTGGAACTGGAAGAGACCCAGAACAGCAAAAGCAATCCTAGGTAACAAAAGCAAAGCAGGAGGCACTATGATCCTAGATTTGAAGTTATATCAAAGCTACAGTGATTATAACAGCATGGTAATAGCGTAAAAGAAGACATGTGGATCAACAGAACAGAATATAGCAAACAGAAACAACCCCATGCACACTCGACTATTTGATCCTTGACCATGGGGTCAAAGCATACACTGGAGGAAAGGTAACCTTTTTAGTAAATGGTCTTGGGAAAACTAGATACCTACATGCAGAACATTGAATTTAGATCCATATATCTTACCATGTACTAAACTAAGATCAAAATTGATCAAAGATCTAAATATTAAAACACTTAATTTGGTGGAAGATAAAATAGGTAAAACTCTTGAAGATATAGGTGTAGGAAAGGACTTTCTCAACAGAATCCAATGGCACAAGAAGTAATACCAAGAATCAACGAATAGGATCATTATCAAATTAGAAAACTTCTGCATAGCAAAGGAAACAACAAACAGAGTGAAGAAACAACCTAAAAAATGTGAAAAAAATTTGCCAGATATTCCTTGGACAGAGAACTAACATCTAGAATATGTAAAGAACTCAAAAACAGTAGATTCTCCCCAATAAAAGAACAAATAAAAAAATGGGCAACTGAAATGAATAGCCACTTCTCAGAAGAAGAACAAATGGCCATTAAATACATGAAAAAATGTTCAACATTGCTGACCACTGGAGAAATGCAAATTAAAATAATACAGAGGTTCCATCTTAGTCCAGAAAAAAAGGCTATCATCAAGACATCAAATAATAACAAATGCTGTTGAGGCTGCAGGAAAGAAGGAACCCTCCTACATTGTTGAGGGTAATGAAAACTAATAACCGATATGGGAATCAGTATGGAGATTCCTCAAAAAACTAAAACTAGAAATTCCATTTGACTCAGCCATTCCCCTTCTAGGTGTCTTCCCAAAAGAGTTAAAGTCATCATATTACAGTGATACATGCATACTCATGTTTGTAGCAGCACAATTTACAGTAGCTAAATCTTGGAAATGGTCTATATACTCATCAACAGATGAATGGATAAAGAAAATGTGGTATTTATACACAATGGTTTACTACTCTGCCATAAAGAACAATAAACTTGAAGCATTCATAGGTAAATGGACGCACCTTGAGACCATAATATTGAGTGAAATAAATCAGACATGCAAGCTTAAATATCACGTAGTTTGCTTAATATGAGAACCTCAAATATAAATAAAGTGTTAAATTAAAGATAGATAATAGGAAGCAGGGAGATAATTTTCAGATGGGAAGAGAAACTAGAGATGGAGGGAGAGGGGAAGGAAAGGAGGAAAAGGAGATGAAAAAAAGAATTGAAGAAAAAAATGGAAATAGAGCTTTTGAAAATGAGAAGGGACCATGAACTGGAAGTAGCAGGGAGAGATGGGAAGGGTAGGGGATGAGAAAAGAATTAAGATGTACTATGTACGTGTACCAGCTCCTCAAAATAAATGTAATCATTATGTACTGCTAACATGTACTAATAAAAAAATTAAAAAAAAATCAAGTGATATTGGTATAGCCAAACTCCTCTATTCCTATATAGTCATTTATGTGAGCAAGGTTTCTTGGTGCTTATCTCTACAGTAATGAAAAATAGGAATAAATGATGAATTGCTGTCGAACCTTGCCTCTTTCTACCATTAAATCACATTAATCCATAGGTATACAGACTAAGTTTTAAAAAATAAATCACCCCATCTACATTATTAAGGAATTAGATTTTCTTTTTCAATAACATTTGCTTCTTCTGTTTAATGGTTATTTATCAGAATATGTTATAATAAATTCATTAAATATGTAAAATACTGTTTTGGTCAAATGTTTGAAAATAGTAACTGCATAAGTCAATCCAGAAGAATATTTTTAACACTAAGAGATGAAACTTAAAATTCCAATTGATATAATTATGTGAGGTGATGGATATATTAATCAATTTGATTGTGATGATCTTGTCACATTGGATATGTATATCAAAGCATTATTTTGTTAATAATACATATAATCTTAATGTCAGTCATTAAGATTAAATACATATAATCTTTAGTGTCAGTCATATCTCAATAAACTGGAAAAAAACAAGAGAAAATCTAATTGATATATTTATATATCCCCTGAGGTATATATATATATATATATATATATATATATATATATATATATAATTTGGAAATTCAAATTCAACAAGAAGATATAAAGTTTATTAATCGTTGGGAGCGGCTGAGCTAGTGATCATTCACACGTGTGGAGCTGAGAGCTCGAAGTGCCCGAGGAACGCCGTGAGGGCACGGAGCATCCCAGGTGAAGAGGTGTTCCAGCCCCGGAACATGGGGCATAAGAGGCGAGCTAGTTAAGCAAAAGGGGTGTCACAGGACAAATGCATAAATAAATGCATTATGGTGGTTGAGAAGTTTCTTTCCTCCCATCTGGAGAGAGGGCTCCACCTGACCTCAGCTTTCTGTATACTGTCTCTTATCTTTATTTCCCCATCCTCTTGCCGACCTTCTCCCTGCCCCCCGAACTTTGAGATCTGCGCTGTACGCGACAATTAACATTAACTAGGTGTTTGTTTATGTATTTTTAAAGTAGATGAAAATCTGCTTTGTCATGTAGACTCTAGAGGTCTAGACTTAAGAATGGGACAGAGACAATGTTAACAATACAGACTAAACTTAAAACTGGGTTGCATCTGTTGCCATTACATTGTAGATAGCACCAAAATCGGAGCAAATATTCTTCTAACACTTCAAAACTTATCTGATTCAGTAAAGCATATCACTGAAGAACAAATGATGCTTCATCTTATATCTTCATTTTTAACTTTCATCTTGCTTGTTAATGCAAACAAGATTATTAACCAATATCCATGTCAGAACCACACTTACTAGTTAGACCTGAGCAACTTGTTGGCCCACTTGAGTCATGTGAAATAATTTATTTATAGTCTAGTTTTGTCAAATCATGGTTGGATTGCAAGCCTTCTTTGGGAAAAAAAATTAACAAAAGCAATCATTGACAATCAATTGGCTTTATTGGATTTACAATAAAGAACATCACCTATTTTATTACTAGTTGTAAATTGTGCACCGAATATCCCTTATATCAGTAAAATTTATAGCAAGTATCTTTTCCCCTCAAAGAGCTGGTTGTTAAACATTTACCAGTACACTACTGCAGCCAATCAAGGTGGGCCTAAAGGTAACAGGAATGTGGAATGGGCAAAGGAAGAGAGAAGACAGGGACACCTCATCATATCGTTAAGAGCAGAAATAAAGACTATAGGCTCTACTCAAGATTTTTTCCTTCGCAACACCACATACACATTTAAAGTGATTTGCTTACTTTCCTCTTCCTTTACTCTACTGTTGTTTACAGAGTGTGCTGCTGGTTGAGAAAGGATTGTGACAGAAATAGTACCCTTTAGATACTCTAGATGAGGAACTAGAAGAAGTAATTGATGAAGAACTGTGTTATAGATGTCCCCCCCACAAAGCCGCACATGCTCAAAGGTGGGACTTGGGGAAGGTCATTGGATTATCAGGGCTTATAGCTGACTTGCTGTTAGGATGTGGGGTCTGGTCAGAAGAGGCGGATCTCTGGAAGTACAGCCTGGAAGGGTTTTTCTCCCTCCCTGACTCCTCCCGTCTCTCTCTGCTTCCTGTCCACCATGCCCTGAACAGCTCCCGTCTACCATGCCCCACTGCCATGCCATCCTGCTTTGGAGCCAGCCGACTATAGACTGAAACCTGGGCCAAAATAAGCTCCTTCCTTAAGTTGTGGGTGTTGGTTATTTTGTCCCAGGAACAAGGACAGTAACTAAGATAAACTGGATTGTTTCCTTTGGGAGTGGTGTAGATTGCATTATTTGAAGTGGTTGTGTTTGTACGTATGCATTTAGAAGTATAAGATGAATCTTTGGAGATGTTGACCAGCCAGCCAAAGCACTAGAGAGTCCTGTAAACCTTGCATCCTTTTCTATATCTGGGGAATGGTCCACAGTGTAATTCATACAGGGAAAATGAATTTTGCCTCCATATAGGGAAACTAGAATATGTGCTTTTCTCTACCCTTGAGGGATCATGATGATGGTGATGATGATGATGATGATGATGATGAGTGTGTGTGGGTTATCTAAGCTGAGGAAAATTGCATCCTTCTACTTGGAATTTTTTTATCTGGAGATAGAAGTAGGCAACAGTTTAGAATTCTTCACAGCTTTCGCCATGGTAGCCAACACCTAGAGGTGGCTTCCTTAATAGACTTTCCCTATGATGTAATTTTAGCAGTAGATCCAACTGTTCACCTTCCTTTGCATTCTACCATTTTCAGAGCCAATTTTCAAACCTTCCTGTTAATTCTGTGGGCTATTCAATAAATTGCAATAAATTGATTTTCTGCTTAAGGTAAGTGGAGTTGGTTTCAGTTGTTGAAGTTAATAAAATATGCCCAGAAGGAAGCCTTTTAAAAGCTCATGCTGTGATTTCAGAATGGAGGCATTTCCTAATAGGACCCCTGGCTAGAGCTAGAAATTTCATGCTGGGAAATTGAGAAAACCATAAAGGCTGGGTATGTGTCCAGCTGCTTAGCCTAACAACCACGTGCAAGGAGAAACAAAATTGTTTGAAAGTCCCTATTGTTCTTCTAGGTCTATTCCAGGAGAAATTCATCTTAAAGATGGTTAAATCTCTTTTCCAAAATCATGCATTTTATTTTAGTCATTTTCTTTCAATAGTCATAATTCTGTGCCACATTTTTTTACAACGTGGCTGGCCAGATACAATACACTCATCAACATTCTTCTTTATAATGTTTGAGGACTTTGTAGAAAGGAACATTATCCAAGTTGTTGCCACCATAACTCCTCTTTTGCAAGTCAACAGTCAGGCTAAATGTTCCAGGAGTAAATTAATCACTCAAACTTGCCAGGTTTCAAATTTCTCAACTTAACAGTTTGTGTTCATCAAAGTTAAGGTCACTACAATTTTTTTTATCAGTGTGGTAAAGCTCAAAACTGCCTTGGTAATTACATTAAACTTTTCGATTGCTGTCTAAAAAATTACCATGAATTTAGAAGTTTAAAGAAATACAAGTTTATCATCATCTTATAGTTATGTAGGTGAGAAGTTGGGGCGGGGGCTCCTCTTCTTTTCTAGGAGGCTGAAATTGAGGCATTGGCTAACTTGAGCTCTTCCTTGCAGGCTCTGGGGAAGAATCCACTTCTAAATTCATTCAGGTTATTGGTAGAACCCAGTTTCTTGTAGGTGTAGGATTATGATCCCCGGTGCGTGTGTGTGTTTGTTGGTGGTTACCCAGGAACCTCTCTCAGCTCCTTGAGATTGCCTGCATCCCCCATCACACTGCCTCATGTGATGGCACATGGAATCATCCTCATGCTTCAAGTCTCTCTGACCTCTCCTTTGCCACAAGTCTTGTGTCTCTAGCCAGAGAGGGTTGTCTGATTTTAAGGACTCCTATACTTAGATTGTACTCACCTGGATAATTCAGGAGAAGCTTCCTATTTTAAAGCCCATAGCCTTCACTACACCTGAAAACCCCTTTGTCATGTAAGATATTCAAATATTGCAAGGATTAGAGCATGAGCATCTGTCGGGAAGCATTCTGCCTACACAGTAATCCTCTGTCAGTATCAGCCAAGGACTCCGAAGACAAGGTTTCCTATCATTTCTATTAAGCTTTGGCTAGTTGGGGTTCTCCGGTACCTTCCTAGAATGTACTGTTCATTCTAATTCACAGATTGTGAGGAAATTATAGGTTTCATGGACTAAATGTTTGTGCCTACCCCAAGTTCATGTGTTGAAGTCCTACCCCCACTGTGCAGGTATATGGAGGTAGGGCCTTTGGGAGGTAACTGGATTCAGATAAAGTCTTAAGGGTAGGGCCCCCATGATTGGGTTAGCAGTATTTTAAGGCAGGGAAGAGACCCCAGAGTTTCCTCTCTCTATCATGTAAGATTAAAGCAAAATATGGGCATCTATAAGCCAGAAAGCAGGCCCTCATCAGGAACAATATTAACATGTTGATCTCAGACTTCCTAGCATCTAGAACCATGAGAGATAAATGTTTCTTGTTTAAGCCACCCAGGCAAGGGTATTTTGTTATAGCAGCCAAGCTAAGACATGGATAGCATTTTGTCTAATGCATTGTGAAACTAGAATATATGAACTTTTTCTGCTTTGCTAAAATATTGAGTATCTTCAATGAAGTTAATGAAAACAGAGTGAAATATCTCTGCTTTCTAAGCTTTAGCCCCTGCCTGTCTCCCAGATGACCTGGACTACAGTATCAGCAGTAAAAGTACCTGCAGCTACGGCCTCCATGCCCATGTGAAGATGTTTGTCTTTGGCTGCCTTTCCCCTCAGTATCTATGGAAGAGCTTTGCATTTCTGAACCTCTTCCTATTCATTCTGAAGGCTTCGGACTTTAAGAGACACAAATGGTCTCCCTTCTCTCTGCAGAGCAAGTGAGTGGAAAGGAAAGGCCCTAAGACAGTATTTCAACATCACTGTACTTTGGAACCATCTAGGCACTTTCAAAAAGTACCCACGCTCTTCCACATCCGCAGAAATTCTGGTTCATAGAGAAGGAACTCAGGATCATCACTTCGTAAACATTTTTCAGCTGTTTTTAATGTGCATCCGGACTTGAGAAGCACTGCTGTAAGACACAGGGGCTGCAAGTTGTCCCTGAGTGGCTCTGTTTAGTAGATGAATAAATTCCAGCTGTCAGGAACTATGACATTAGCAGTTTAGCAAGAACACTAAGGAAGTAATAATCACCAGAACCTGACATTTAGGCATGGGGCACAAGTTATCTCTTCTGTTACTTTGTATGCAACGCTTCTTTGCTTCTCTGATGATGACAGTGCTTAGAGAACCTAGACATGATCGAGCTAAGGAAATAGGTAACACCTTCATTCGGCATGCAGATGGCATCCCCATGCTGTCGGCTAGGGACTGGCTAACCAATTAATTAAGACAGGCTGGCTGAATGAAAGACTTATCAATTGTTGTCCTGACACTGCCTGCTATATGGGGCTGTTTAGTTAGACTTTGTAAAGACTCATAAGGCCACAAAGAGAGAAGCAATACTTTCATTAGTTAAACAGCAAGTAATTCTCAAAAAGGATAATAATAATGGTGATTTTCTGAGCACTAACTGCCAGAACAATTTACTACACTTAGAGGCTTAAAATAACACAGTGTATTCCCTTACAGTTTTTTTTTTTTTTTGTGGGTACCGGGGGTCGACCTCAGGACCTCGCGCGCCAGCAGGCGCCCGTGCCGCTGAGCGATATCACCGGCCCCTTTTTCGTATGTGGGTTCCGGGAGTCGAACTCGGGCCCTCGCGCTTGCCAGGCAGGCGCTTACACCGCTGAGCCATCTCACCAGCCCTCCCTTACAGTTTTGTAGGTCAGGAATTTGGCATGGGCTTCTCCAGGCTAAAATCAAGGTGTTGGCAGGACTGGGTTCCTTCTTGGAAGCTCTAGGGCAGAATCTCCTTCTACATTCACTGAGGTTGTAGGCAGAATTCAGTTCCTGGTGGAGGTAGTAAGATGGGGAGAAGGGGCTGACAATCCCCAAAAGATACTTTTATTCCATGACTGCCCCAAATTCCTTACAGCTGGGCAGCAGCTGTATCGGGTGCCCCATGGCTACTCCAGGAGATATTTGCTTCAGCTTCAGCACACTTCAGTCACGAACATATCCTAGATGATTCTGCCCTGCAGCCCCTCTACCACTCTGCAGACCTCCTCAGTTCTGTGAGGGGTCCCTCCACTCCCCATGGTCACCTGTCTTGTCACCAATTCAGACTGGGAAGGTTCAATTGAGATTCGGGCAGCCTGAAGAAGAGATGCAGAACTGTGGACTGGATTAGACATCTTTATCTTAGGTGCCTCTCAGCTGTGCACACTTGCATGGCAGTCCTCAGGCCCCTAGCCTGCCCATTCTTGCAGTAGTCTTTGGCTGCTTGGTCTCCCACCAGCCCTTGTGGCAGTCTACATTTATACCAAAACAATAGTGCCTATGTGCCAGTAATGACCGTTAGTTATATCACTTATTTACACTGAGGCCGATGAGGTGTGTCTGCACTGAAATATTCCTGACTTGGTGGTCCACCAGAAATCACCTCCCCCTTAGCCTGAACCGAAGTGTAGCCATTTTAGCCTTCATTTTTCCCTGTTCCACCTTCTTAAGCAACCTCAGGTCAGTCTGTGTCAGTCCATGCATTGTTCCCCCTGATACTGCAGTGCTGCAGCATAGGTTTTCATAAAATCTCTTTGGAATAGTATATTCCTGCCTTTCTTGAGTAGTGCTTGCTGAGTTGGTTATACCAGGGGCCACTGATGCTGAGAGCAGTCAGCAGCCAGAGCTGGTAACACTGAACATAGGTGGAAGCCAGAGAGTTACAGAGAACAATGAAAAATAGCTAGGGGATGTCATCTCCGGTGGCTGGAAGAGTTCCTGAGGTCTGGGAGGGCTGCTAATACTCAAAGAGCTGATAGCCACTGGGAATCAAAGATCAGGGATAGTCACACTAAAAGAACTACATTTTGCAATTTGTGATTTCTGTACAAATTAAGCAAGAAGCCTCAGCCAATTGGTGACATCTTGCAAGCATATAGAGAGACCCTCCCCTTGGAGGACCTTGAAAGAGAGGGCAGATATAGTGATGGTCATCAGTGGGCTCAAGAATCAGTCCATGTCTGATTTCCATCTTACCTGTGGCTAAGAATCCACACAGGTGGTGACAGTAAGGTCTCACAGTACACTTCCTTTCTGGCTGTTTCTAGCATTTTTGAGTGCACAGTCCCTTTTTTTCTGTTTTCAAAGCCAGCAGTGGTGGGGTCAAGTCCCTCTGTACTTTAACTTTTTCTTTCCTATTCTTCCTTCCTCTTCTGTCTCCCTCTTGTGTTTGTAAGGATCCATGTGGTTACATTGAGCCCACCTGGGTAATCTAAGATGACCTTCCTATTTTAGAGTCTATGACCTTAATTGTATCTACAAAGTCCCTTTTGCCATGTGAGGTAACACTTTCACATGTTGCAGGGATTAAGCAGTGGACATTTTGGGGATACTATTCTGCCTACCCCAGAATTTATCTAGTTTTCCTCCTACCCCTGAGGCTAGGCACTTCATTCTTACAGCCTAGATGTTCTTCCTTTAATCCATTTTCATGTTGGTTTTCCCTGAGACTCAGGCCTGGCCCCTTTTCTTCTCTTTTATCCCACGAGATCTCTTTCATTCTTCCGGCTTTAGGTAGCACCTATTTGCAACATCTTAACATATCTGCGCCCTAGAATCTTTTATCCAATGGCCTATTTGACAGTGTCATTTAAATGTTTCATGCGCATTTCGAATTACTGATTTCTTAGCTCTTTTCCTCACCTCTAACCTATTCTGCATCTTGCTTTCTATCTTCCTAATGGCATATTCATCACACCCATTTGATTATACCGACACCTGGGATTCACGCTACTTGCTTCCCTCTCTTATTCAATCATTGCCAAGTCCTATTGTATGCCAGATCCTTCCTGTCACTTCCCTTTACTCTGTAGCCGTGGTGGGTAGGCTGAGCCAAGCTGCACTGAGTTCTTCATTAACTCTTCTTGAAGCAGTGCAATAGATATTTTACAAACTTAATTTGAAGTAGCAATGTCAGAATGTTAAAAAGTTATTACTGGATGGTGGAAATGTGGGTGGTTATTTTCTTCTGGGTACTTCTTTTGTACTTTAAGCATTTCCATAGGAAAGTCAAAACAAAATGTTCCATAACAAAAGCAAAAGCAAAACAAAATGTTACCTTCTCAGAAGGGCTCCTCCCTTCCCTGTCCCTGCATTCTTATCTCTAATAGCATCATATTATTTTCATATCTCAATCTTTATCACATACTATAGTAGTATGCATTTTATTCATTTGCTTTTTTATTCTCACACTCTTTTTTCTCACTAGCTATAAAGTCATAAAGGCAACACCATACTTATTATGTTAATCACTATGTACCCAATATCCAGACCTGTACTTGCCATACAATAAAGGTTAAGTTTATCCAGGTATCTCTCACCACCTGAATTTAAATATTCAACTACTCACTATAACAACTTAGAAAAATATTTGTTCCAGACTTATTATCTGAAACAAAACCTTGCTATTGCAAATTAGCAAATGAATGCCAGTAAACCTGTTTAAGTTGCAAGCAAGTCCAAGTGAGAGAAGGTAGACTGTGTTGCAGTTCTACATTTGTTAATGCCTGATAGGGATACATGTTGTGTAAATGTGCATTGTTTACATCCAGAAAAACATTTCCAATTATTAAGTGAAAATGTCTTTTCAGAAAGTGTAACTCATTCAGTTTTGTGTTCCACATCATTTAGAGGAAAGTGCAGAACAGAATCTGTGAATATGCTATGCTGAATCATCAGAAGAAATTATAGCTCTTACCCACAGAGCCATTTCTGTAGCAAATAAGTATTTTCATTATATCAAAGGAAGAACCGTGTTCCAGAAATGCAATGACAAGCCGAGTCTTATGCTAGCAGAAGAAACATACCCTTAAGCAAAGAGAATATGAACAGCTGTCTACTTTGAGAGATTTTGTTCTTCTTACGCTATTTTCATCTATAGCTTGAGACCATGGTTCAAAGCCATACCCACAGCTGAGGTATCACATGACAATCAGAGAAAACCATCTTACAGTTCCTTGAATTTGGACTTGGAGGACTATCGACTCTTGCACCCACTCTTTTACTCACCCTCAACTGTGACTGAGCTACTTGGTTCCAGATTCTACTTGGGCAATTAATCCATCAGTCAATAAATATTATTTGAAACTTGTCAAATTATTTCATCTCATTTTTATAAGTGCAATTTTAATCCATTATTTATAGTACCTTAAACATATTATTTCTACCATGCTAATATCTCTGTAATAGCTATTGGATATGGAAGGAAGATGGAATTCATGTACTCTACAGCAGTTCTTGCTTCGGTATCCTTGACCAGAAGGATCAGCATCAGTAGCGACTGTTTTAAAATGCTAAGTCTTGGTCCTTATTCCAGACCTAATGAATCAGAAACTCTGGGTCTGAAGATTTTGTGCTTCAACCACCTTCGCAGATGACTCTAATGTGTGCTAAAAGTTGAAAAGCCCTGCTTGGCCATGTAGTAAGTTACTACACACAAACAATTAGATGGTTTGTGTTTTAAATTATTATAAACATATATATTATTTTAAACATATATATTAGAAATATATATATATTTCTCCAAGAGTATTTTAGTGATTATTTGAGAAAATTGGTTTTGTCTTTGGGATGGGCTGAAAATACATTATCATTGCCATTTAAAACAATAGAATATAAGCTTCCCCAATAAGCAAATTTGCTATCAGATAGCAAAGAAGGCCTCTGTTTACAAAATGAATCTTGAGAGATTAAAAGGCCTAAATCAAGAATTCCTTCGCTGCATAAAGAGCCCACCTAGTTGAAAAGCTGCCTCTTCCTTGCCTCCTTTGTAGCCACCTCATAAAAGAATATGTACATAGGCCAAAGTGGAAAATTCATAGAGTGGTAATATGAAATACTTCAGAAAAATTAAGTAAAGAGTTTTTTTTTTTTTTTAGGATTTTAAGTAAAACTAGTTTAAGGAAACACCAGGGGAAAACTCGAGGCTGTAGGTAATATCAGCTCAAATTCTCTGTCCAAAATTATGATGGAGAGAGAATGGCAATTTGAAACCAGAAATGATGTGAACCAGATTCTCCAATTAACCCAATTGTTGCAGGTCACCATCGACCACAACCCATTAAGGACATTTCTAAAAGAAAATTCTTTTCCTAGTGGAGTGCCACTTGGCAACTTTCCAAGAGCAGATCCCATTAATCCAACAGGTTTAAAACTACTCAAGCCTTGCCATTTCTCACAATAGTCATGAAGCAGACCACCAATTATGTAAAGTTTAAAAAGATTAAAACAGCATGGGATAATTCAAGAAAAGAATTTGTTGTGGAGACAGGTGACCCAGAAAATCAACTTCATCATTCTGTTTCAAATATACATAGCGCATTACACACACATTTTCCTTAACTCTGGGGATAGCTCTGCGGGAGAGACTTACATATGCTTACGTCACATCTGGTATGGGATATCACAGAGGGACACCAGATACATAACACTGAATAGAGACATACAGAGAATTTCAATAACAACAATGCTTTTAATTAGGCATGTACAAGCTTTACAGGGCATTCAACTTTGTTTATTCCAACCACTTTCGTAGCTCTACACAATTTCCAAATTTGCTCAGCATATATTGAGTTACTGGAAAGAATCACTAGTAATTTTAGAGTGGAGATTACATTGTTCAGTAAACCTTGATTGCATCAATAGCTGTAAGGAATGAGGTATCCTGATACAATGCACTTTGTTTAGCTTTACCTGAACACTGCATCTGCGCTAGAAATTTTAGACGTGGGGTGAGTTTAGTTGTACCATAACAATTGAGGCTATAAATCTTAATATTGACAGCTTACTGTATATTTGCTATATATACATACTGGAGGCAAATAATTCTACAAAAGCACAAATATATGAACTATATATCTTACAAAGCAACTTTTTATTGCTTGATGCAGTATGCATTCACCATTTTGTTCCAATAAACCTCTCTATTCATAGGCACAGAAATTTTCCACCTATATGCTTATCTCTCAAATTACTGTATTTTCCTTATTTGGAATATCTTCTATTCTCTTTATGAAGATAAGCACAACTTCTCTTTCATATTATTTGAAAACTTTTTCTCTTTTTTTAAAACCTCCGACACTAAGCTTCGCTGGCCCAATATTGTTAAAAATATTTATTGAGTATTCACTATGTGATGGGCACTAAGTTGAGTTCTAGGATATGTCAGAAAACTCTAATACTGGCTGTCCAGGGGAGACAAATAACGCAGCAAGTAAGAACCACACTATGTAATGGGGCTCAGAACCAAGCAGCTAGGGCCTCCGGGAGTGCTTGCAAAGGGCAATTATCTTCATGAAGTCTGGGGAGAGTTTTTCTAATGTCCAAAATTATTTCTTTTTTTTTTTTTTTGTGGGTACCGGGGGTCGACCTCAGGACCTTGCATGCCAGCAGGCGCCCATGCCGCTGAGCGATATCACCAGCCCTTTTTCCGTATGTGGGTTCTGGGAGTCGAACTCGGACCCTCGCGCTTGTCAGGCAGGCGCTTACGTTGCTGAGCCATCTCACCGGCCCCCCAAAATTATTTCTAGTGCTTATTATGAAGACAAGATGCCAAGTACCCTACAACCTAAGGGCAGAGAGTTTTCATAATTTAGAGGCAGCTACTTCAGGGCTTGCTGAAGCACATCAGTTCAGACTCATCTCATCCACCAGATCAGCATAAATGACCGAAAATGGGAGATATTAGAGGCCTTTTGGGTCAGTTCAGTCTTCACAAGGAGAGCTTAATTTCTCTCTGTGTATTTTGAATCCAAGAGAATCACTTGAGGTTAATTTCTCTCTGTGTATTTCGAATCCAAGAGAATCACTTGCACACAAGTGTTGACGGAAAAATGGACTGACATTTTATCTTCCAGTTGTATTCTGGCTTAGTCATTGGACTTTTCAGTCTGTCCCTGGCTTACCTGAACAAGGGCAAGGAGAAGGGTCAAAAAGTGATAGCGCTTTGCAAGGATCTGGTAGCAGTCCAATCCTCCCAGTCAGCTTTTTGGGGTAGGGAGGATTTGAGAGCTTCCTGTGGGTTGAGCAGCCACCTTGGAAGGAAGGTGAGCTTTAGCCATATTGTTGATAACTGCCTACCCCAAAGAGGTACCCTAAAAAGAGGCTGAGGGGTGGGAGTGAAAGTGGTCCGGGTAAGACTGGTATCTTAGTTCTTTCTATTGCAGTAAACTGAATACCACAGACTGAGTGATTTATAAGAAAAAAGGTTTATTTATTTGGCTTAATGTTCTGAAGGCTATGAAGGTCAAGACCAGGTGCCATACTTAGTGAGATACTTCTTACTAGAATCCCAAAACAATGCAGGGCATCACATGACAAGTGGGACCAAGCATCCTAACTCAGGTTTTACTGTGTCTTCTATTAAACCACATTCACTTTGGATTAGGGTCCCAGCCTTAGAGCCACATTTAACTTTTCATTACCTTCCAGAGGTCCCACCTCCAAATACCTTAGTCAGATTAAGTCTCCACCCACTTCATACTTCACAAAGGCGTTTAAATTTCAGCACTTGAAGGGCTCGGGGGACACTCAAACTACATTTTATGTTTCTGTTCCTTTGATGTTAGGCAGATCCTTGGCCTTATGATTATTCTGCCAATGGGTTGTGAATGCAAGTGACGTGTGTTGCTTCTAGGCCAGAGTATCACCGGCCAGTATGAGACTCAGCTCTGCTTTCCCTGGCTACAGTAACAATGGAAGCATATGCTGATGTGAAGGTGCAATCTTCACAATCTTCTGGTGGATGAAAGCTGCCTTGGAAAGTTGGTGAGGCCTGCAAAGGGCTTTGTGTGAAAAGAGAAATAAAACCTCATTGTTTTAAAGTACTGAGTTTGGGAGTTACTTGTTACTCCAGCTTGATCTAACCTGTCTCAGCTTATACACAAGTTAACTGAGACCCAAAATACTAATGGAAAGAGCTAATACGTAGGATGAAAAGAAGAGAGTGGGAGGTGATGAAAGCAGTATGTGTGAAGTCTAGGAGTTGAGAAAGAAAATGGTACATTCTGTGACCTGAGAGAAGTACCGAAAGCCATGGATGGTAGAGGTGGGTTGTCAGCTCTATTTTTGAGTTTAGGCAACTTTTAGATTATTATTTCTGTAAGAGCCAGGCTATAATTTATCCTTCCTAGTGAACCTATTCCAGAGATCAATTTGGGACAAGTAGAAAGCAAATGCTGTAGATGGCTTTGTTCCCAAATTGAAATCTAACACTTGTTTTATTCACAGGTGAAATTTTACTTCCCTTATTAATTTTTCAAAGAAGGGTATCACAGATATTTGCAAATTAGACATTAATTTGAAAAATAAAGTTGATGGCTGGCCCACTAATGGAGACTTTATGAACATTTATTGAATGAATAAAGGCATGAATAAATAGAAAGCTTTTTAAGTACATCCACTAAGTCAAATGCATCTCTTGGTTTCACGAATACAAGTGAGGAAATCTCCATTATTTTGATTTTTATTAATGCTTTAACACTGTGCTTATTAAAGTATGTATCACACGTTATATAGACACTCCAATAACTTATGTGGTTCATAAGAGATTAATAAAATATGCGTCATATCAATGTCACCATAATTCTGCATAATTCTGTTGAATTACTTCCCCTCACTGGAACTGATATTCAGTGTCATCAGATTCCATACACTGTTGATCTTCATAGCCTAGTTTATGAAATTACCTCATCCTCTAAACAAATATTAATGAACAATCTTTATTCCTTGAACCTGGAGGTATTGCTCAAACCCAAAAAGCTAAATAGAGACAATTGGCCTTTTAGGTACCATGCGCACCAGACGCAGGAAGAGAAAAAACATTAGGCCCATGGCTGAGAAATTTTATATACATTAAAAAAAAAAAACTGGAAAGGGGAAAATGTCATAAGAATGATTATTACACAAAGTTCCACTATGAAGTTTTTCATGGTGCTTCCTCTAAAACTCTTGACCCTGGGATCATTTTCTAAATCAATTGGAAAACAATCTCATCCAGAATGCAACCAATACATTCTCATCTAGAACCAGCTGGTATCTTTCCATTGTGCTCCAATCGTCCTCCTGTGGATTATGCTTCTGGGTGTGGTAAAAGGAGGAGGCAAACTGTTCCTTCTCATTCGCCTTCTCCCTAGGACAGTATTAAAGAGATACTTGTCATCCCCACAGTTCCAACCAGTTAACCATATCATCTTTGCTTTTTTTCCTTTTTCTTTTAAAAAGCTTTTTATAAAAATTTAAAACATGTACCAAACAGAATACCATACTGAACCCCCATTTACTCACCACTCAGTTTCATTATTACCAACTCATGGCCAATCTTGTTTCATCTGTATATTTATTTATTTATTGGGTACTGGGAATTGAACTCAGGACCTCACGTTTGCTGGGCAGACACTGTACCACTGAGCTAAATCCCCAGCTCCTCATCTATATCATTATTCAGGTCTCCCTTCCCATAAAATTTTGAAGTCAATTTCACTTCATTTGTAAATATTTTAGAATGTAGAGGGTTCTGATCCTAGGATAAGAAATTCACTACTCTTTCTCTCAATTCTTTCACAGGGTGACAACAGAAAAAGTTACCTGGTGATGCTAGTTAGGGATTCTAGTCTTGTCAGCTAGTTCTGGGAGGCACAGGTCTTATCATACTTGCCATGCGTCCCACTTCAGGAATCTACTGTTATATTGCAGGCAGGAAAACTGATAACCCACATGCATCATTCAGTGAGCTTCGGTTCTCTTTTGGTGTGTGGCAGAGTTATCAGGCTCCATTGTGCCAACTCTATGTTTTCACTTATTTTTTCCTACTTTTATTTCTGTTACTGATTGCTGGTTTAATCCACTGGAGTCAATGAATTTATCCTGTATTATTTTGGTCCATGATTTCCTGAGACTTTCTTATGCCCTGGCATATTGATCTACTCTGGTTAATGTTCCATGTTCACAGGTGCTCTATAAATGTCAATTAGGACAGGTTGGTTACTAATGTATTTAATTTTTTTTCCATAGTTTCTACTTGTGTCAATTGATAAGATAGAAGTTTAAATCCATCTAAGATTGTAGATCTCTCTAGGTCTACCCTTAGTGCTATCAAGTTTTTCTTTATGTATTTTGGAGGCTACTAGAGGTATATTTACATTTTGCAACCTTATGCTTTTCTGTTGAGTTGACCCTCTTATCCTTGTCTTAGTTACTTTCTCATCACTGAGATGCAATACCTGACAGCCACAGCTCTAAGGAGGAAAGGCTTATTTTGGTTCACAGTTTTGTCTCATCTGGTTCCCGGTCAGGGAACCAAAGATGTTACAAACCCAGGGATGAGCACCACTGCTCTGTTGTCCAAGCAGCCCACCAGGATCATAAACTGGGCCCAATAACAAATCAGAAGGACAAAGTTTAACAAAAGGAAGACACTTTATTTGTAAAGAGGGAAAGGAAGGAGTGGGGGAAAAGGAGAAGAAAGATAGCTACCCTGATAAGAACCAATCAGAGTAGGGAGTTCCAGAAAGATGGAGGACACATGGACCTTTATTCCCAGCTGCCAAAACTGGAATTGGCTTCTGGGCACCTCTGTCTAATGTCGTTTTTTCCCAGTGGTCTATGTGCAACTTCTTTCTGTTCGTTTGCTTGTCCTTGATTTATTTTGGGGGCCTTATTTTTGGGTTGGGTGGATAGTTGGCAAGATGGTACCTTATTTGTAGTTAGCTTAGAGTAAGTAAGGGGGTATGTGGATGTCTATTGCTGTCTATAAGTATATGATGAATGTAGTTACTCTAGAGTGGATAATACAGTATCCTAGAGTGAACACATATATATATGTATATGTATATATATATGTATGTGTGTGTTAGTGCACACATATAGTGTGTATATATATATATATATATATATATATATATATATATATTGTTTTCTTCAGCCTTCCTCCTTATGTCTTCCCTGTATTGTGTTGGAGGTGGAGAGGGATGGCTATCTCAGCTTGGCCTTGTGCCCTTGGCTCTCTCTATGCTCTGCTTGTCAGCTCTTTCTCTCTTTGGTCTCTTGGTGCAAGTCCCAAGCCCGTTTGGTGTCTTTCTTTATCTGATTTCACTCTCTTTCTGTAGCGCCATCCTTGAACTACTTCCCAGGGGAATTTCTCTAGTAAAGTTTTAAATCCTTCTAGTCAGGATTAGCCAGAAGACCTAAAGAGGCCCCTATTCCAATTTTTTATCTATGGACCCTTTCCCCTACAGTTTGTCGAGGTTTCAGTCCGTAGTTGGCTGGCTCCAAGGCAGGGCAGCATGGCAGAGGGGCATCACAGAGGAGAAACAGCGCATGACATGGCAGCAGGAAGCAGAGTGCAATCAAGGGAGAAGAGGAGATAAACTCTTCTAGGCCACTCCCTCAGGGACCTACTTTTTCCTAACATCACATTTAGCTATAAACTCTTCAATGGACTACTCCACTGATGAGTATCACGCCCTTGTGATCCAACCACCTCCTCAAACTCCAACCTATGAGCACACAAGGCTTTAGGGGGACATCTAGATATAATCCATTAACGATCATTACAAATTGTCTTCTTTAGTAGCACTTCTTGAAGCTTAATCTGTCTACCTTTAATGTAGCCTGAGAATTTTCCTTTTAGTATATCTTTCTTATGCTATTGTTTTAAACTTTTATGTGCTCTTGTTTTTAAAGTTTTTATTTATAAACAGCACATATTTGGGTGTTATTTTCTTTTCAAATCTAGTCTGCCTTTTCCCTTTTTCATTGGAGTATTTAGTTCATTTATATTTAATGCAATTATGATATAGTTGAGTTTAGGTCTGTGGAGTTGTCTTTACCTGCAGCCTTCCTCACTGCTCCACAATCCAGGAAAAGACCTGTTGGAGAAAACTGATGGGGGACAACTGGCTATATATTTGGGGCTTCTCTTGACTCAAATCAGTTGCACCAGCTCACACAGCCTACACTTTTAGAAGCTTCCCTGGTTTCTTTTTAGCCCCACTATGTTTCTCTGCATACAGCAAATCTGTTCCTCAACACTTGTCCATACTTGGAAAATGCTCCCCTCAGAGAAAGGAGGAAAAAGTTTCTGATCTCTGCTTATCTAGGAATGATTCTTCTCTGTCTGGAATTTTATTTAATGAAAAAAATTTAATGGAACACAAAAAATGTAGGGTTCTATAAAACAGTTTAAATTCCCATATATACTATGCCTATATTCACAAATTATTTATCTTGCCGCAATTTCTTAATCTTTGCTGCCTGTGCCTGCCCGCCTCTCTTGTCTCTTCTCTGTGTCTGTCTTTCTCCCCTTACCACAGACACATACACAAAACACAGATGTTTTGTTTTTGTGAAATATTAAAGTTACAGAAATCATGTCATATTACCTCTAAATGCCTCAGTATACATCTTTTAAAAAGTCATTTTCCTACAAATCCACTAGACAGTTGGCAAACCCAATAAATTTAATGTTGCTACGACAATATTGAATATGCATTTTATATTTGGTTTCCCCCAATCGTCCTCCAAATAATGTGTATCTTTTTTTTTAAGTCTAGGGTCAAATCTAGGATCACAAGTTATATGTGAATGTCATGATACTTTAGTCTCTTTTAATCTAAACAGTCTCTTCATCTTTTTCATCTTCCATAGTGATTGACATTTGAGGGTTGTCTAATGATTTTCTCACAATTAAGTTTAGGCTAAATATTTTTGGCATGAGTACTGCCCAAGAGATACCGCGTTGTTTCCACTCCATTATATTAAGTGGCACATGATATCAGTTTGTCTCCTTACTAGAGGTACTAAGTTTGATCACTTGTTTAAGGTGGGGTCTACCAGCTTGCTCCAGTATAAAGACACCTATCCCACTTTGTTACTAATAAATAATATGTGGAATGATACTTAGAGATTGTATTTCTCAAAAACTCTCACTCATTAAGTCTAATATCCATTGCTGGTTGTAAAATTGTGATATTTTGGGTTTTAGTATCCATTGATTTTTTTTTTAACCTAAATCAATGTTTACATTGCTGGTTGTGAAATGGTGGTTTTCTAATTCTATCATATTTATATGTCTAAGATAACATTCTTTTGTAAAGAAGACCTTTCCCTCCTCTCACCTTTATATAATATTACTGTGACTCATTGGTTTTCTTTTGTTGTAATCCATTGCTATCATTAATCATTATGATTCTGAAATTGTTCTTAACTTGACCAGTTGAAGCCTCTTCCTTTTGAAGTTTCCATTGTTCTTTGAGCACTTCTTTGCTTTCCACGAGGATGTTCCAGTCTCCCCTTCTCTTTTCCCTGCTCCATACCCGCAATGAAACATTTCTTCAAGGAGAATGATAGCTTCCATGGTGGTGTCTAGCAGTCAGTGGTGAAAAGCATATCCATGACAAATGGCAGCCCTCATGGTGTCTGTATGGTTCCAGCAGTGGGGTGTGGCTTGGGGCATTTTTTCTGGATGCGTAGACTCTCTCATGTTCTTTTTCTTTTTTTCAGTGCTAGGGTTGAACCCAGGGCCTTGTGCACGATAGCCAAATGCTGTATCACTGAGCTATATCCCTAGGCATTACATTTTATTTTCTGGCCCTACTGAAAATTTCATGAGCCACCTGATACCATTTAATCATTTCTTGTACATTTAGGTGAGTCAGAGTATCTGTTGCTTGCAGTCAAGAACTCTGACATAACATCAAATGATTCATATAATAAATCTGAACTTCCTGTTCTTTGGGTGGCAGCAGAGCTTGTGTAAAAGTGTCATGTGTTAATGGCTCATAAGAGCAGACTCGATAAAAATGAACTTAATAGCACTTTTCAGTTCCATGGTACTTTAAGCATCATCTTGAATACCCCTGACATGTTTGAAAGATGTGTTATTTTCCTCATTTGAAAGATGGGAATTTGAAGTAAATGTTATAAGAACCCGTGTTAGAACTAAACTGTTTAAAGATAAAAAGTGTTCTGAAAACTCAAGGCACAAAAAAAAAAAAAAATATACCAAAATAAGTGTCGGGGTAGTCACTTCAAGAAGTTAGAGCAACAAAAGCCTACAAATGTTAACTATCTAAAGCTAGAACTATTGCAATTGTCCTTGCCTGGTCATTTATCTGCAAAGACTTTTACAGTGAATTCATGAAGATATAGCAGCAGTAACTAAAAAGACAGTGGTGGGAGTATAATAATAAAATCTGGAGTAAGAGAAACAAGGAGACGTAGCTCAGTGGTCGAGTGTGTGCTCCGCATATGTGATGTCCTGGGTTCAATCTCTAGCACCACAAAAAATAAAAGAGAAGAAAAGATACGGTATGTGAATTACTGAGCTAGAATGTTAATTTCACATGGTGGTGGTTTGTCACAGTCAGTTGAATGAGAAATACGAGCCACATTAACTTCACTGTCTCTGCAAGCTCCTCCTGATTACTGTATACATTTTCATACGCTTTGTTTTGGCTCAGTGAGTTTCCCGGAAGGGGAACTGCCAGGAAGTGGAATATATGAATGCATACTAATCTAAGTTTATTAGTTCTCACTTGTTGTGTGATCTATTACTCCACTTCTTAGTGGCTTAAAACAAGACACATTTATTATCTGATGGTTTCTGTTGTCAGGATCTTTGCCTGGCTTAACTGGGCCTCTTACGTAGTTGACAGAAGTAAGAATTCCTTCATATTAGCTTCTTTATGAGAAAGTTTTACTTCCTTTGTCAAACTAAAATTTCCAAAGATAACTTCAGTGATTTGTATGATCCTCATGCTCTTTCCTCTGTAATACGACCTTACCACTCCTTCCAGTAAAATTGGGGGCTGGCCTGGGTAAGATGGCATGTGCCTGTAATCCCAGCTACTTAGGAGGCCAAGGCAGGAGGATCACATGAGATCAGGAGTTTGAGGCCAGCATAGGCAACATAGAGAGACCCCCATCTCAAAAAAAACATGAAGTCTACAACCTCTCTTCTTTAATCTGACCAGGTTTGTGACTCAGTTATAAACAATAGGGTGTGGTATACGGTGTTATTTGATCCAGCATGGCTCCGAAGAAAGTGCAGAGCAAGCATGGTGATAAAAACAAGGTGCAGAGTGGTAATGAAGGTGACAAGAATGTACAGAGGAATAATGAAGGTAACAAGAAAGTGCAGAGCAAGAATGGTAAGAAGAAGGCTTTAAAGACAATAATCATTGAATTGAAGAAGGAAATTGTAGAAAAGCATGAGCAGGGTATTCATGTGACTGATCTGGCCTTGGAGTGCAAGATGGTGAAGTTGACAATCTCGACTATTTTGAAGAATAAAGACACAATCAAAGGAGCTGGTGTGGCAAAAGGAGTAATGACATCAACCAAGCAGAGAACACAAATGCTGGAGGAGGAGGAAAAACTTTTGTTAGTGTGGTTGAATGAGAAACAGCTAGCAGGTGACAGCATTAGTGAAGCTATGATCCGTGAAAAAGCCAGGAATTTGTGCAGTGATTTACTGCAACAAAACAAAACAAAAAACCCTCTACAAGTGCAACAAGTTATCAATTTAAAGCCAGTAGATGGTGGTTTGATATATTCCACAAAAGAAGTAGCATCCACAGTGTGACAAGACGTGAGGCTTCCTGTTCTGACAAGGCTCCTGCAGAAGCCTACAAGAAAGAATTGGAGAAATTCATGCAGGTAGAAGGACAAGCCACTCAACAAGTGTTCAACAATGATGAAACAGGGCTCTCCTGGAAGGAGATGCCAAACAGAATCAATATCATGCATGAGGAAAAGGCACTGCCAGGGCACAACCCCATGAAGTACAGATTGACCCTTTTGCTGCATACGAATGCAAGCGCTGATCTGGTGTGCCATTCTCAGACCCGTCATGCATTCAAGGAACAGAATGTGAACAAGGCCAGACTACCTGTCATGTGGAAGGCCAACGTGAAAGCTTGGGTCAACAGGGAATTGTTCATGGAATGGCTGCATGAGGTGTTTGCATCCACCATTAAGAAATATCTTTCTGACAGCCAACTGCCTGAAAAGTGGCTTCTTCTGATGGACAATGCCTGGCGCACCCTCCAGCCTTGGTGGATGATATGGGTACCGAGTATGACTTCATAAAGGTCAAGTTCTTCCCCCCAAAACAACACTTCTTCTGCAGCCCATGGACCAGCAAGTGATCTGCAACTTTAAGAAGCTCTACACAGAGGCGCTCTTCACCAGGTGTTTTAACATCACTGAAGAGACACCCGTGACTCTGAAAGAGTTCTGGAAGAAACATTTCGATGTCCTCCATTGCACCAGCCTCATTAACAAAGCCTGGGAATGTGTCACGTACCGAACCTTAAACTCAGCCTGGAGGAAACTATGCCCAGAATGTGTCACTGACTGACTTTGAAAGGTCTGACGCACAGGTAGTGGAGGACATCGTGTCCATGGGCAAGATATGGGTCTGGACCTTGATTGTACAGACATAGAGGAGCTTGTTGAGGACCATAAAGAGGAGGTGAAAATGGAAAAACTTGCTGAACTCCAGAGTGAGCAGCAGAAGGCGCTTATTGAGGAGCATTCCACTGAGGAAGAGGAAGACGTGGAGGAGGTTAGCAGTGACGCGATAAAATCCATTATGGAAAAATGAATGAATGCCAGGATTTCTTTGAGAAGCACCACCCTGACATAACTGTAATGAAGTATTAAATCTGATGAACAATAAAGTGGTCTCTCATTTCCAGAGGGTGATGCAGCACAGGAAAAAACAAGTGACAGTAGACAAATTTTTCACCAAAATTGACCCCGCAGCTAAGAGACAAAGAAGAGAGGAAACCCCTGAAGGAGATGTCCCCAGTGTCCTTATGGAGGGGGAGTCTCTCTGCAAACAAGAACCTCCTCTGTACCCATCTTCCTGTCCTCCATGCTAGAAGTTGCCTCAAGCAAGGCTAGCATTTTCTCTCTTCGTACTGTACTGTACTTTGTTTCATATTTTTGTGGTTAAAAAACAAATGCTGGCAGGGCTGTGGGGAAGAAGGAACCCTTCTCCACTACTGGTGGGAGTGTAGACTGGGGCAACCACTGTGGAAATCAGTGTGGAGATTCCTCAAAAAACTAGGGCTAGAGGTTCCATTCGACCCAGTTATTCTCCTTCTGGGTATCTTCCCAGAAGAATTAAAAACATTATACCACAGTGATATATGCGCACCCATATTTATAGCAGCATAGTTTGTAATAGCTAAATCTTGGAAACAACCCAAATGCTCATCAACCGAGTAATGGATAAAAAGAGTCTTTTTTAATACAATGGATTACTACTCAGCCATAAAGAAGGATAAACTTAAGACATTTATAGCTAAATGGATGCACCTTGAGACCATACTTTTAAGTGAAATAAATCAGACACACATGTGTAAATATTGCACTGTTTCTCTGGTTCAGAAACTGAAAGTGTAAATAAGAGCCAAAATATAAAATAGATACTGTGAAATAGTAAGAAATTGTTTAAAAGGAAAGGGGAATGGGGGGGAAGGGAAAAGAAAAAACTGAGAAAAAAGGATAAAATGGAAACAAAGCTTTGTAAATAAGGAGGGGGAGAGGGGATGGGGAAGGGCAATGGGAGAAAAAAAAAAGAGGAACTAAGACATACCATGTGCAGGTACAAGTTCCCTATGATGAATGTGATAATTATGTATATCTAAATCGTACCAATAAGCTTAGTAAATTAAAAATATGTATGGTTCAGAATGGATTAACCTTATTTACATTGAACCTTATGGGGAAATTTGATTAGATTCACAACCAATTCAGTTTGTGAGCAGAATAGTGGAAAGAATTAAGTTCATGAACTAAGGCACCACCGTACTTAAATTCTTCAAAATAAGCATGTATTATGTCGACAAAAGGATACTAATTTTTTTAATGAAAAATAAAAAATAGAATAAAAGAAAGAAGAAAGGAAAGAGTAGAGAAAGAGTGGAGAAATACTGGAAGGAAGTATGCTGTTATAAAGTTTATTCCGGATGTGCAAATGTGGTTAATTTTTATCTTCATCCTTATGCTTTATTTTTACTTTTTTTGTTTTAAATTTTCAAAACCAGTTTTGTGTGCTCCTGAGGATGTGGGAGCTTTTGGTCTCTTTCTTCCAAAGACAATTGTGAAGAGTAGAACCACTGCTAAATGAGAGTTTGGAAAGTATTTTTACTTTAAAAAATGGCCCTCATAATGAAAAAAAGGTTGAGAATGAGTCCATTCCCTGGCCCCTTTTGAACTATTCAGGCAAAATTCCTGAGAGAGTTCATGGATAAGTTTATGAGACAGGGATGTAAATAATTGACTGCTAACAAGTGTCACCTCTCACTGATGAATCACAGGCTCAGTGAATATGTTTCCCTAGGCCAGCAGTTGGGCACCTGGGATGAGAACTCTGTGAAGCTCGGAGGACATGAGCATGTTGACTTAGAACTAGTCATATGGACACACTTCTATTTACATGCAAAAATGCAGTGGATTTGAGTTTTGTTTTTAGAGTTACCCTTTGAGGTTTATACCTACAAACCTTGAAGATGTTCAGATATAAGCCTTGTGTAAATTCTAAATATTCCTCTTGTACAAACTAAGTAAATGTCAGCTTGAAAGTTTCTGGTATTGTAACATTTTGTTTGAAGAAATGTTAAGCTTATCATAAAAGTAATTCTTGTGAGAAGAAAAAGCCCAATGCTGTTCTACTTTTGGAAGGTCACTGAGATCTGTGAGAGGGCTTTTGTCTTGAATAGATTTTAGAGTGTAACGATCTTGATAAAGAACTCCTTTATGCATATTTCCAGTTTGAGACATTGCTTCACTGTGGAAGAGTAAATCAGTTAAAAAAATAAATGAAATGCAGCAAACAGAAAATTATTTTGTAAAATCCAGCACTCAAGTCAAAGGAATAGCAGATTCATCAGAGCAGATCAAAGGCTGTGGCATGGCAATATTTTTTCTGTAACCAATGACTAAAACAGTTGGAAAATGTGATATATTCCCAGAAGGGGCCACCTAGGAGCTGGGGTGAGCCTCAGAAGCCATCACTGATGTCATTTAATTAAAATGTTGGAGGTGGAAGAACCACCTCTGGATAACAGAGGGTGAGAAGTTGCTTCCAGCTGCAAAAGGAAGGGAACACTTGGACAAACTGTCATTTGAACAAGGTTTGGTGGGAACAAATTGGGTTTCCACATAATGAGTAATGATTTTTCACGTGGGGAAATAACTCTTACTTCCTATTTGGTGGTAGAAATTTGTTGTAGATAGCCAGATATTTAAAAACTGAGTTTCTGCACTGAATGTATCCAAAACCAATGACACAAAAATATTTCTGGATAGCTCCAGGGGATGTTTTCCTCCTTACTTTGGAAAAATCTGGCTTGGTAGGTCTGAGTTGGCTCAAGGAATGGGTACAGTGATACTAGTCACTGGGTCTGAAGGCATCCCCGTTCCAACAAGCTCGCTTGTTCAGCCAGGAAGCTTCCACTATTTTGCATAGTGGCATAAATGTTCTGTGGAGGTCCTGATCCTAGAACTACAGCATGTGGAGTGATGCCAGGCATGGGGTGGGGGCTCCTGTTTACTGGGATGCTGGTCATGGTAAGCAGTGGGGTAAGTTGGAGTTTCTGGGGATTGAATATGCTTTATCACACCTCTGCTTACTGATCTTTCAATGATGGCCCTTTTTACATGCATCATGTGTCATAGTGGTATGTGTCCTGGTCAGAAACATAATGTTTTTGGAGGTTCATCCTACAGATGCATTTATTGACACCATAAAGTAAATGGTGCTTATAAAAGTATACAGTGATGTTTCATGTTTCTAACATAGTTTTTATTTTATTGAAAAAAGGTAAAACAGAATTTCATAACAAAATAAGAGAATAACAATAGTTAATACATTGCATGTTGTCATCTTCAAAGTACTTACTCAGACTACAAGATATGGGCATGAAAAATTCTCCAATCAATATTAGCATGAACCTTCCTTTTCAATGAACTAAGAGACAGTAATAGTATAACTGACTTGCATTTTTTTCCCTTTTCCCTCCCGTCCTTTCCCTTTCCCCCATCCTAGTCCCTTTTTCCTTTTAAGCAATTACTTCCCATTTCACAATATCTATTAGCGCAGTTTGTTTATATTTACAACAGACTGCGGTTTTCATCCCAGGTGTAATACAAGTAAAGCAGGTTAGTGAAAACCGTGAGCAGAGGCAGGACTGGAAGCTTTCAGAGCTTTCTTTCTTTTACCAACACATCCTCAGGCTAGTTGTTCACAAATATGACCTGCTAAGTTTTCCAACAGTCTAGTCAAAGAAACGAACCCTAGATTTTAAAATAAATCTTTCTCATTCGTTCTTATAATGTCAAGGTAAGATTCTTTGTTATTACTGATTGTATTTTGAGGAAAAATTTATCATTTTATCCTCAGTAAAAAGAAAAATATGTCATTGTAAATAATTTGGTATATGTAGAAAGTTACAAAGAATAAAAATCCCCTATAATACTTACCAAGATATAACTTCTCTTTTCATTTTAATGCATATTTGCCCACTCTTTTCTTTCCCTAGCTTTTCTACATGTATCCAGATTTAATTAGAATAATGTTGTAATTACTCTTTAGTAATCTGATTCTTTCACTTGAAAATATTACATTAGAACATTTTCCTATGCTACTAAATATACTTCTAAGAATAATTTTAAGGGTTGCCTTACGATATTCTATTTTTTGGATCTTTCTTGAATTTCACAAATTTAAAAAGTCTTTATAAATACACTGCAATAAATATCCTTGTGTATAAATCTTACATACCCATCTGATTATTTCCTTAAATTAAGTTCCTAGAAATAGAAAGGCTGGTTAGTGAGTGTCAGTAAGACTGAGGCAGCTTAATTACTTCCTTCTTATAGATGCTTTTCTTGGTCTTCTTGGATACTTGAACTTTATTTCAAAATTGAAACATTCAAAAAGAGATTATGCCCAGTATTGAATGTTTTATATAATATTTCCCTAGAATGAAGTATAACCTTTCAATCAGCAAATCCATGTACTTCATTTTAGGGGGATTTTCTGATATAATACTGATAAACATACTTTCTGTCATTAGCGGGCTTTTCCATTTCAGGGACATCAATTATACTTATATCGAATCATTATCATCTTCCAGATATACACACGTCTTTTTGATTGTTTTCATTTCTTATCCCTCTTCTATAGTCCTGTGATTATCCCAATATTTCTCCATAGCTATAATTGGCTTTTTAGCTGTCTGTTCATTACTGTTTCTATGTTAGGTATTAGTATTAAAAATACTAGTTTGGCCTTCATTGTTTCCCTTAAAGTTGCAGTCTCTGATTTCATTTCATTCTGCTGTTTCATCATCTCATCTTTGAGCTCTTATTTTAGTAAAACCCTGGTTTTATTCTATGGCCTGAAGCAAATGTGAAGAATATCTCTCGATTGCTTGTGTTATACTCTCTTTTAAGCTGGGTTCTTGGTTTAGTTCCATGGAATACATTAACATGTTGGAAGTCTGTTCTCATGGGAAATACCCTTGGGGTTCTTATTATCCCCTTAATTCAGTGTATGGCTTTTAAGTCATTATATCTACTAGAGAGTAAACCCTATTGGTCACTTGCTCCAATTTCCTTATTTCTTCCAAGCATCGATTTCCACTCAGTTACAGGTGAAAAAACAAGGTAGGTCATTTCATTATCCTACCCTCACATTTGGGGCTTTTAGTAAGGATTTCTAGGATATTGTCATTTCACCAGTGTGGCTTTGAGGGTTGGTGACTATCAGCTTTTGGCTATGGATTTTTAAGTATAGGGTTGGTGACTATCAGCTTTTGGCTGTGGATTTTTAAGTATATAAATGTTAAAATATTTAAGAAATGGAAATATATATATTTCCATTGTTCCTCCAATTATACTCAAGAAGAAAAAAGTTTTGTAAGACATTTTAAATATCAGAAATATTAGTATTTTCTTCTGTTTTTCAATAGATGGCATAACCCCAATAAACCATAATAAAATGTATTCCTTTTATATGTGATGAATTGGTTTTATTTCCGTGTAACTGTTGTGGTTTAGATCTAGTTCTATATCTAGATCTAGACTGTGCCCTCAAAGCCTCGTGTGCTTAGAGGTGGGGCTTTGGGAAGGTGATTAGACCATGGGGTACTGTACTCATCAGTGGATTAATCCACTAGTGAGTTTAAAACTAAACCTGTTAGAGGTGAGGCCTGGTCAGAAAAGGAATGTCTCTGGGGAGGGGGTGTGATCTGGATGGGTGTATCTCCCTCCTCAGCTCTTCCTTTTGCTTCCTGCTTCCTGTCTGTCATAATGCGAGCAGCTTTCCTCCCCCAGGCCCTTGCACTATGCCCTTCCTTCCTGGGAGCCAGCCGACCGTGGACTGAAAACCATGAGCCAAAATTCAGTTTGTGTGTCGGGTACTGTGTCTCAGTGAAAAGAAAAATAACTAAGACAGTACCCATTATTTTTGCTGCTAAAATTTTTTATTTTAAAAACATTCCCATGAAAAATTAAAATTGTGATGATAAAAGTAACATATAGCTCTGAGTATTAAATTATATGAAATAATTACCTATAGTCCAATGAAAATTAAAATATAGATGAGAACAAAATTACCTATGATTTTCCCAGTTATGATTACTAATCATATTCAGGCTCATTCCCTCCTCTACTTTCAATTTGCAAATTCAAATATATACCTACCTTTAAAAATGCATTCTTTCTAATTCGATGTAGGAATTCCACTGATCTACTTTAGCCTATTTTATTTGGGTTGCTAGTATTTTGTTGAGGATTTCTACATCAAGGTTCATCAGAGATCTTGGACTGTAGCTTTGCTTTTTATTGTATTATTGTCTGGTTATAGTATTAGGGCAATGCTGACCTTGTAGAATGAGTTTGGAAGGCTCTTCACTCCTCTTGAATTTTTTGGCATTTAAGAATTGGTAGTGGTTTTTCTTTAGGTGTTGTTGTAGTCAGGGTTTGCAAGGGAAACAATTTAATACAGGACACATAATTTATAGGATTATTTTATAATATTCACCCAAAGAGTCAAATGCAAAAGAGTGCAGGAGCTCTGTCCACACACTAGAGACCCAAAGAATCCAGCTGAGGGCCTGGAGCCCACAGCAATGTCCTCCATGAGTCCAGCCGGAGACTTAGAGCCCATGGCAATGTCCTCCACAAGTCCAGCTGGAGGCCCAGAGCCCATGACATTGTCTCATGCAAGTCCGTATCAAGGATCTGCACTGGAAAGTCCCAAAGGTCAGTGGTGGAAGCTAGAAAGTCTGCGCCAGCGGGATGAAAGATCTGTGCCAGCAGGCTGAGGGATTTGCACTGCAGCCATGAAGCGATGCTCAAAGTAAGCACCAGAGCTCCCCCAAAGAGAACCGCAGCCATCTTCAGCAACAGCGAGGACCCAAGCTCCTCAGAGGATAAACACCGAGTTCATATCAGGAAAATCAGTGTGACAAGCTCCTCCAGGAGAATCAACAGCACCACCTCTCTCCCTACAGTTCTCCTTTTTAGGCTGTTGGCAACAATGCTCAGGTGGGCCTTCCACACCCAGCACCATGCTGATTCAGTTCAGCTGGGTGTTACAAGTTGACCATTAGTTAATCCACCACAGGTGTTTTGTAGAACTCAGCAGTGAAGCCTTCTGGTACTGGGCTTTTCTTTGATGGGAAACAGTTTTTAGTATTACTGATTCAATCTCATTATTTGTTAGTAATCTGTTCATGTTTTCTATTTTTTCATCTTACCAAGATGTATGTGTTTAGGAATTTGTGCATTTTTATATGTTATCAAATTTGTTGGCATGTAATTGTTTGTAAAAATCTCTAATGATTCTTTGTGTTTTTGGAATGTCAGTTGTAATATCACTACCATATGATTTTTAAAAAGGGTGCCAAAACTATTCAATAGAGAAAGGACAATAAATGGGATACTGGGAAAGCTGGATATCCACATGCAAAAGAATGAAGTTGCATCCTTATCTTATACACAAAAATTAACCATAATCGATCAAATACCTAAATGCATGAGTGAAAATTATAAAACTCTTATGAAAAAAACATAAGGAAACTTTTCATGGCATTTGATTTAGCAATAAGTTCTTAGATATGGCACCAAAAATACAACCATAAGAAAAAATAAATTGGAGTATATCAAAATTAAAAAGTTGGCTGGGTGTGGTGTTGCACACCTGCAATCCCAGCACTCAGGAGGCTGAAACATGAGGATCGCTGCAAGTTCATGGCCAGCCTGGGCTACATAGTGAGATCAAGGCCAGCCTGAGCTATATAGTGAGACTCTGGCTCAAAAAATAAGAGTTGTATACATCAAAAGACCTAGCAACACAGTGAAAGGGCAATCCACAAAATGGAAGAAAAACCACATAGCTGATAAGGGATTAATATTCAGAAAATGTGAAGAAATGTACAACTCAGTGTTTACCTTTCATGGTAATTTTGACTTTGCAAAAGAGCGGGAGGTCACACTGTCAGATTTGGTGAATAAAGTAGATGAGGACACACTGTAATGTTTGTACCAGCCTGCCATTCTGTTGAATGGCACTAGGCAGCAGCGTTCACTTTATTTTTGATCAAAACTTGTAAAGATATTCACAAAAGAAGACTTCCAGAACTGCTTGAGAAAATGGTAAGAATGATGGGATAAGTGTATTTGAAGTGAGGGGGAATATTCAAGGGTGATTAACGGCAATGTGTCTTATGCTGTAATAAATTTTCAAATTTAAAAATTCACCATATATTTTGATCTCCCCTTGGATATGTCTGCTGTGCTCAGATGATATATTCAAGTGATTTCCCATTGTATGACTCAGTTTGTACCGTGCAGCCATTTTTCTCCTCCTCTTTGCATTCCTCCTCCTCCGCCACTCCCCTCCCTTTTTCCTCTTTCCTCCCCCTTCTTGTACTGGGAATTGAACTCAGGACCATCACACTAAGCTACATCCCCGGTCCTTATTTAATTGTTTTGAGATTTTGCGACAGGGCTGGGCGCCACCCCGAGTTTCAGATTAGGCAGTTCTGGGGTGTGGACTGAGAATATGCATCTCTAACCAGTTCTCAGCTGCTGCTGCTGCTGCTGTTGGTTAGCTGACCACACTGTGAGTAGCACTGCTTTGGAGTAAGTGGGAAACACCCGGGAAGCTCAAAAGGCTGCCACCTTCCACTCTTGCCAGGCTTAGGGATCCTGATCTAGTAGTGAAGGTTGGAGCCTGGGAACCTATATTTGAGCCAGCTCTGTGGATGCTGATGTTGCCAGTCCTTGTGCATAAAGTCACAAACACACCTCCATAGGGAACTGTTGATGGCTCACATCTCTCTAATTGACAATGTTATCAAAGTCACCTACTGCTCCTTTGGAAACTGAGTCAGGTGCAGCCAGGTCCTGCCAAGCCACTACACAAACACTTATGAAAGTGGGGCTTCATGTGTGAACTGTTGTAGACTGAAGAAAGGGACAAGAGGCCCTCCTTTGTAGGAAGGAGAGAGGCCCACTAGAAGAAAGAAGCTGAGCATAGCCTCAAGCCATGTGAGGTGTGGATGGAAGCCTCAGGTAGGTGGAAATAGCAAGCAACAGCCATCCTGAGGATGGGGGAGAGATGATAACAAAGAACAAAATCAACCTGGACAAAGCAAGAACTTCAAATAAAATTCACATTTAGATGGCATGTCCAGATAGGATTTAAGGGGCTAGTGGCTCTGAACTGTGGCATGCTGTGTTAAAAAGGACTCTGCAGGTCATCTTGGCCCACAACAGTGCTGAAAGGCCAGAGGGGTGGAGGTAGAGTTGCTCAGTCTTGGTGTCAGGCTTTCTTGACTTATGGGCCCCATTGTGCCATTGTACACACATGGCTGTCTACACAATATATCTATTGTGTTCTGTGCATGTCTGCAAATGGACGATAGATGGCCTTTTGTGGCTGTCATATGTGCTCCCCCCACCCATTCTGGAAAACTGCCAGCTGCATGTGTTGGGTGAGGTACCCTAGAGCAGGGGTTCCCCACAGGATGAGGATTCCTGTGAAAGTGATTTCATGGGAAGCATCTTCAGAAGATAGGTATGGGACCGTGATGTGAGACAGGAGAGGGAAGGGGATCCAGCAACCACATGATACCTCGCAGGCACCCATAGAAGATAACACTGACTCAATCCAATAGGGGAACATTGGAAATGGTGTGGTCACACCTGGCAAGGGAGCAAGGGTGTTTGTATAGCTGATGTTACCCTGCCCATCAGCAGTTGGTTAAGGATGGTCTCCGGGACTTACAAATTTGCAGGCACTTTGGCTTCTTTTCACGTGCCCAGGTCGGGTGGACCCCTGCAGTACAGGTATCTGGCCATAGTGGGATGAAGGTGCTGGCTCCTGGGAGGAAAGGCCCAGGGGATTAGTGGATCCAAAAGTGATAATAGATCAAGAGGATATGTGTGAGCCTCCAACAAGGTTTGCCAAACCATGTCCTCTTGGACAAGTTCTCTATCTTGTCCAAGTGCCACGTAATTCTTCTTATAGTGTGGCATGTTCTATGTTCTATTTCTTCTATTTATACATTTTCTTTCAGTGTTCTAAATTGACAGGATGTTCTTATTTTACTGTGGCAAAATTTCTTTTTTTTTAACTTCCATTTATTGGTTCCAAGTCTTGTCTCTTTGACCAGGAGACCACCTCTGCTTCCTCTTGGCCTTCAGAAAGCTGAAAATAATGATCATTTAACACCTACATTAGGATTCTTTTTTCTTAGCCTAAACTCTCCAGCTTGTTTACCTGCTCCCTATGTCCTGGACTTTGCCTCCTTTGACTAGCTTCTTTGTACATTCTCTGATTCATCCAAGAGCCTCTGAAGATATGGTATTCAAGTAGCAAATGGGGGCCAAAAATACTTTCAGATTTGAATATTCAAGCAAGCATTGTTTGAGAAAATGTGTTGGGTACCAAGTCATTTGCCTCAGCATGCTACAGTACTGTTAATATTGTCGTCTTGTGGGGGTATGAAAGGGCTTCCTCCTTGCTGGGGTTTGAGTGTTCTCCAAAACTTCATGTGTTAAAATCTAATCCTCATTGTCAAGTTTTAAGAGTGGAAACTTGACTATGGTGTTTAGAGATCGGGCCCCTGTGAGGTGATAAGGGTTAGATAAGGTTATCAGGATGGAGCTCCCATGACTGTGTAGTTTCATAAGAAGAGTGAGAGTTCAGAAGACACACACACACACACACACACACACATGCACTTACTATGTCTCGCCATTCGATGCCATGCATTGCCTCAGGACTCTGCCAATAATAAGGCCATCACCACATACGGGCCCTAGACCTTGATTCTTCAGAATGGTGAGCCAAAATAAACCTCTTTTCTTTATAACTTAACCAGTCTGAGGTGGTGTGTTTCTGGCAAGAAGAAATGGAATAATAAACTACCTTTTAGGGAAAACACTGACATCCTACCTAGAACAAGTTGTTACTGAGAACAATGAACTCAGAGTATATGTAGCACAAATTATTATTATTATTATTTTTGGTACTGGGAATTGAACTCACGACCTCACACTTGCCAGTCAGGTGCTGTGTAGCACAAATTATTAACAATCCTCTAGGACAGTGGTTCTCCAACTTTCATATGCACCAGAATCTCCAGGAGGGCCTGTTAAAGCAGATCTCTGGCCCCATTCCCACAGTTTCTGATTAAGCAAGTTTGAAGTTGGGCTGAGAATTTACATTTCTTAATAGGCTCTCAGGTGATGCTGCCCAAGGACTGCTGACAACTACTCCTCTATTACATTTCCTGATTGTTTGGGCTCTGCTATTATGAGTTTTCAGAAGGTTTTAGTCAAGGGAAGGAGAAAAAGAAAATCTTACATCTCTGTATATTCTATGTGCCGGGAACAGTCATACATATTTTAACAGTGCTATGAACGTACAATCAGTATCCTTCTTTTAAAAATAATACAAGAAGAACTTTAAGTCATTTGCTTTATGGTCACGTGGGACAGATCTGGAATTGGAGCCCAGGTCTGTCTAACTTCAAAGTCCAGCCCTTTCCCACCCACCACACTGTCTGAAGTTGTCAGCTGGGCTGGAATGCCACCATTCATGTTTAACACACACACACACACACACACACACACACACACACACACACACACACACACTTCTTTGGCTTGAAATGCACGTCACAAATATACAGTACATTTCACATTCACAAAAAATGGTCTCGGGGAAAAAGGGTAAAGATGAGTATTTTTTCTATTGCATATATGTTATTGTTTGTGAAAATGTTTTCACAATAAAATTAGCATGTCAATTTCTAACAACAGGCTTTTCATGAAGGTTCCAGAAGCCCTGTGCTGGAAGGAAGCATATTGGGATTGAAAGGAGACAGTAATGATAGGTGAGAAAGAGCTAACTTGCCAAAAAACAGCATTCAAAATATCCAAAAAGTCAATTTTAGAGTTTTGTGGTTTTGAGAGAAGATTCCCAATATTATCATTAGAATTTTTCTTCCTCAAAAGTGTATTACAATGGATGAATCTTAAAAATATTATAAGTGAAAAAAATCAGTCACAAAGATCACATTTTATTTCACACACACACACACACACACACACACACACACACACACATACATATATATGTATGGAATGTCCAGAATATGTAGAGTAGATTAGTGGTTGCTTAGGGCTGGAGGGGCTAGTGGTATAGGGTAAAGAATGTGTTCTGAGGTGATGAAAATACTCTAAAATTAGACTGTGGCGATGGTTGCACAACTCTGGGAATATACTAAGAACCTGAGCTATAAATTTAACAAGGATGAATTGTATGGCACATGGATTTTATCTCAAAGCCGTTACCAAAATAGCACATTACATTTGTAAAAAAAAATGAAGTGACAATTCTACATACAAGTTTATAGTTTGGGGATTAAAAAAAATGTACACTCATTTTAGATGTTAGACCTATGGAATTTAGATTTTGTTAGGTTAGGCCAAGTCAGGGAAAATGGAGTGCTGTGGCTGACTAGCATTGTTTCCTTGATGAGTGCTTGCAGGTCTTTAATTCTAGGTTCTGTCACAGAGGTGCAGATGTACGGAAAGGACTGGTGACAGCAGTTCACAATCCTCACAAGGGATAGGAAGTTTAGAGAAAATTGCAGCGTTTCAATAGGCATGCTGGGGTGAGGAGCTGGGCCTTCAGCAGAAGTCCAACTACACAAAGTGGGTCAGGGACAGCTTTTGGGGGCACTTAGGACTTTGTGTCTGGGCGGGAGAGTAGCAGTATATGTTACTGAATGCACAAGCCATGTAGGATTGGTCTGGTTACAGAATTGGAGCAGTAGGGCAGCACCGAGGGGTGCTGAGGTAGTACAGCCTTCTCAGAAGAGCCAAGTCCACCCAGCCTCTGCAGTCCGGGCCACCCGTGGTTACACACTTGATTCCTAGGAATGTAAGCTCATGGCCTTTCTGGGGTGTGTTTTAAACCCCAGCTATGTGAAGGGAAGGAGAACAAGAGTGAAGTAATGGTTCCAGTCATGTTCCTTTTAATAACCCTTTGTTTCTTCCCTACATCTATTCAACCCAACATACTTACGGCAAAGACCATGACGAGCTCTGCAGATGCAAAATCCAAGAAATAGTTCCTGCCCTGGAGAAGTTGTTAATCTGAAGGGGGAGGACAACTCATTTTTGATGTAATGACCATACCTTGTCAGATCCGCCTATCGCTGTGTGTTCAGTTTGAGTTACAAGGCATGTTTTTAGAAAATCCAACTGCTATGGTCTAAATGGATGTGTCCTTCCAAAATTCATGTTGAATATTAAGCCTAATGTGATAGTACTAAGAAGTGTGGCCTCTGGGAAGTGATTATGTAATGGGGCTACGCCATCATGAGTGGGTTTTAAGTCCTTATATAAGAGACCCAAAGGAGCTTGTTAACCTCTCACCCCATGTGAGGGCACAGCAAGAAAAAACAGACCTACATGGTTTTGGGTTAATAAATTGATAAAATGCTTTATCACCCTGAATATTTGGTTTAAATAAACTGTGTGTCACACTATTTTATTTTTGTCATCTAAGAAGTGGAGAGCCCTTACCAGACAGAATTGGTTAGTGTCTTGTTCTTGGACCCTGAGCTTCTAGAATGGTGAGCAATAAACTTCAGTTGTTTATAAATTACCCCCCCCCGGATGTTTTGTTATAGCAACCTAAATAGACTAAGACATCAATTTAACCCATCTGCCACAATTTAAACACACACTGACATTTTATTTAATATACTTAATATTGCACGAAAATGAAAATACTGACAATATATATACATTATCCAAATGACCATGATTTTCCTGGATTGACAGTTATGTTTTCTAAATGAGGCCTTATAAACACATCTAATATAAAAACGTCTTCAGTTAATACATTACATCATGCTCTCACTGGCAAAACATGGTAGGTTGGCATGGCAGGAATAAATAAATATAAACAAATACTCATTATATAAAATTGAATTTTTGATGTATATATATATATCTATATATATATATATAGATATATATATATATGAGTTTAAACTTAAGTGTGACATTTTGGACTTAACCTGAATGCAGTGATGGACAGCTCTGATGGGATGTGATCCAGTTTCTAGGTAAAAATACGCTGTTAAGAAAAAACAGACCTACATGGTTTTGGGTTAATAAATTGATAAAATACTTTATCATCCTGAATATTTGGTTTAAATAAACTGTGTGTCACACTATTTTATTTTTGCCATACACAAGGTCACATAATATAGTGGGGAAGGAGCCCTGGATTCTCGTCCAGACCCTGTAACTCAATATTCAAGTCATCCAGACAAATCATACTCTGTGTGGGCTCATTTTTCTTATTTAAAAAGTAAAACAGGAGATTCTGGAAGAAAAGGACAAGGCTTGCCTAAATGATCTAAGAAATCCTCTCTAGTAAAATTCAATTAGGGTGAGTAAAGCCCATTTAAATTGAAAATGTAGATTTGCATAGTGATATTTTACTTTTGAACCAAGCATTTTAATAATGACCGCCTGAATCTCTACAAAAAACAATACTCTCTCTGAACCCATCTGTAGCTCTAACACTAGGAATTTATACAGGAGCATTTTTAGCATCTGGAGTTTAAGGAAGTCCAACTATAGCCCCTTCCAACAGTTTATAATTTGGCAATTTATAATGCAGTTCCACCTTTGACAGCAAAATCATTTTACTAACATCTTTGTGCATTTAAAGAATTACTTCTAATTGCAGACTTTGCAAGTGCTGAAGGTACCCAAAGTAGGAAATAGCAAAAGTTTATCCTTCCTTGCACCCCACACCCCATGAAATAAAACTCTGTCAGAAATACAAGTTTTTGAGCCTCAAAAGGCTTACCTAAAAAAGGCTACCACAGGGGTTGCATTAGAAAAGCAGAAAAATCATGTCTAGATGAAAATAAAATACACAGAAGCCTCCAAATTGGCAAGCTAGAAGTTATATTATTCGTTTAGTTATTTAAGAGCAGGATGCAGGAGATGGACAGAGGCTTTCGTAATTTTTCAGCATTGGGGTAGTTTTAATCATTTTCGTACTGGGTATTTCTTATAAAAATAACTTCATGAGGAGGGGCCCTACTAAACTCCAGTTCTACCGAGCTTTGCAACCTTACTGCCCATTATCTCTTTATGGCACTGAGGCTGCAGAAGCCAGTAATTAGATCATACCGGAAAATCAGGGAGAGAAAACTAGAACAAATTATATTTTTTAAGGACGTAGTCATTCCAAGACAGAAAATTCAAGCTGCCTACAATTTCCTTGTCCATGCTGCAAAGGGATGGGTTGGGCTGGGTACAAGAATAGGAAAGGAGGACTCAGCTGGGGTGGGAGAGCTGTAGTGGGAACAAATTCCCAAATGCATAATGTGAAACAAAGCAGCCTGGGGGACACGACCTGCCTAGGGAAGGGTGCAGAGGAGGCCCAGTATCTCGCGTGGTTGAATTCAGGTGAGGGGCATGTTACCCAGTGCCCCTGGCAGGAAGCCCCATACGCCTGGGTGTGGCTCTTGCCAGCATCTGCTTTGCGCATAGCAGCCTCCTGGGTGTGAGCGCGCAAAGTCACTGCTTAATCCCGCTCGCCCCGAGCTAATTAGGGCCTCTTCAAAGCAGAAGGACGAGCCAAGGACTTCTTTCCCAGTCACGGGGGCATCAGGAGGTCGAAAGTCTTCTGGCCCAGCGGGACAACCCTCCTTGGACACTGCCAGGCCGAGGGTACTCAGGGACTCGCGCCAACCAAGGTCATTTGCTCCCTTACTCTCAACCTGATCCAGGGACCCCCCCACTGGTGATTGGTGGCCAGTCGGGTGTCAGAGCCAGGCTCCTGGCCTGGGCCGCTTCCTCCCCGGCCCGAGTCTTTGGTTCGCAGCCAGCAGTCGGTGCGCGGGGCGGGGAGGGGCGCGTCCCGGAGGCCTAGGAGGCGCGCTATTCCTGTCGCTGTGAGCTACCGGCATGTTATGTGCAGCGCCCAATCAAGTCTCCAACACGCCGCACTGACCTGCGCCCCCCCTCCGTTCCTAATCCCCCAAGCTTTGATCCTCTGCGCGGAACAAGCTCACCCCTCCTGCCCCGCAGTCACTTTGTCCCCGGCTCTCACGGGTGCTCGGAGAACCCGTCTTCCTCGTCCACCCCCAGAAGAGCAGAGCCCTCTCCCCGCACTCCTGACTCCTGGAGTCAGGGCTGCATCTGCACGTTTGGGACTTCGGAGATCCAGCATCCACGCCGTCCACCGGCAGCTCGGGCCTTCCAGGTGATGGTGCGGGGCCACCGCCGCCCCTGGCGCGTAGGTGTGAGCTCCCCAAGTAGGGCCGGGGAGGGGGCTTTGGGCAAAGTGCTGGCAGCCTCTGCAGCGGCTGAAACCAAGCCCAGAAACTCCCAGACGACTCCTCATTCCGCACCCTCTGCTGCTAGACGCTTTTGGCAACCGTTCCCAGACCGGATTTTCTCTGAGTGGGGCACGGTGCGACTGGTGGACTTAGGTGAAGGTGCCCTGGACTTCAAGTTGAGCAGGCAAAAATGGGACTCTACTAGGGGCTCTGCGGCTTGCGCAAGGGTCTTGGAGGTTCCGTGTCCCGGGATGCCTCCCTCTGCGCCGGGCTGGATCCATTCCCCGCCTGGCCACTTCCCGCCCTGGGCATCATGAGTTACTTCCTGTCTTACTGCAAAGCTCACAGCGGCGCGCTGCTCACCGGCTATCAGGCCCTGCGCGCTGAGGGCTTCTTGTGCGACGTGACACTAGAGGCCGAGGGCAGCGAGTTCCCGGCGCACAAGTCGCTCCTGGCATGCTCCAGCGACTACTTCAGAGCCCTGTTCAAGAGTCACACACAGGAATCACGGGCGCGCGTGATCCACCTGCACGTGCCGTCGGCGGCCGGCCTGCAGCGCCTGTTGGACTTCATCTACACTGCCTGGCTGCCACTCTCCATGGACACCGTGGAGGACACTCTAGAGGCCGCTAGCTATCTGCAGGTCACCGACGCCCTTGGTCTGTGCGGCCGCTACCTGGAGCGCCAATTGGCCCTAGAAAATTGCTGTTTCACCGCTAACGTGGCAGCGCGCTTCGGCCTGGCGCACACGCTGGGCGTGGCCGAGCGCTGCGTGGTGCGCCACCTGCGGGATCTGCTGTGGCTGGGCGCCGGCCCCGCGGGGCTACTGGAACTCAATCCGGTGTCCCTGAGGGCCGTGTTGGGGGCCCCCGACGTGGCGCGCGTGCCCGAGGCTCAGCTGCTGGGCCTTGTGCTGGCCTGGCTGCGGCAGGAGCCTGCAGCCGAACGTCAGGAGCACAGCTCAGCGCTGCTAGAATGTATCCGCTTCGGCCTGGTGCCTGCCCATGTGCTGCGGCGCGTGTACTCCGGCTCTGGCCTTGAACTGCCCCCCCGGGTCAAGGGCCTCATCATCCAGGCCCTCAACTACCACACGGCACCCTCCCGCCAGCCGCTTGTGCAGGGTGTACAAACCAGCATCCGGAGTCCTCAGACCCGCATCTTGTTGGTTGGGGGACGTAGGGCTCGGGAAGCAGTTACTGAAGAGGTCGTGGCTCCTCGAGTGGCAGTCATTGACAGGGGCGCCATGGCTGAGCCGGAGGAGGAGGAAGAGGAGGAAGAAGTAGAAGCGGAGGAAGAAAAGGAGTGGGAGCTCACCCAGGATGTGGTGGCCTTCGATGTATACAATCACCGCTGGCACAGCCTTACACAGCTGCCGGCACCGCTGTTGGGACACAGCGTGTGTACTGTGGGCAACTTCTTGTTTGTGCTGGGCGGGGAGACCCCTTTGGGCAGCGCCTCCACTCCCCTGGCCGATGAGCCGCAGGTGGTGACGGCTCAAGTGCACCGTTATGATCCGCGCTTCCACGCTTGGACAGCGGTGCCTGCCATGAAAGAAGCGCGGGCCTACTTCTGGTGCGGCGTGGTGGGCGAGAGTCTCTTAGCCGTAGGGGGCCTGGGCACCGGCGGCGAGGCGCTGGCCTCAGTGGAGATGTACGACCTGCACAGGGACCGCTGGACGGCAGCCACGGAGCTGCCGAGGCCGTTGCATGGCCACGCTGGGGCCGTCGGGGACCGCGGCGTTGTGTACATCTCTGGAGGCAAGGCGGGGAGAGGTGAGGGTGGAGCGAATAGCCTCCGTGACTTGTATGCCCTAGGTCCTGGGGAGCAGGTGTGGAGCAAGAGGGCACCTATGAGCACGGCCCGCTTTGGGCACCACTTAGCAGTGCTGCGGGGTGCCGTGTTTGCCTTTCTGGGAAGATACGAGCCCTTCTCTGAGATTGAGCGCTACGACCCTGGTACAGACCAGTGGACTCGGTTGAGGCCACTACCGTATGACCGCTTCTGTTATGGGCTGGCCGTGGTGGAGGAGACTGTGCTGCTGCTGGGCGGCCTCAAGTGGCGGGACTCACGCCAGATACCCACCCGTAACGTGGTGGGCTACGACCTCGACCTGGACCGCTGGGAGGACATCAGCTGTGCTCTGCCCTGGGCCTGGGATGGTCTGCAGTGCGCGGTGCTGCAGCTGGCTGAGAGTGAGGACGAGGAGAGGGGGGAAGAGCCTGGAAGGGTGTTAGATTTGTTTTAGGTTGAATGGGCTCGTCCGGTCTCTGGAGGACAGAGGAGGAAGTTCTGCCTGACTGGGCTTAGAGAGCTACAGATGGGCTTTTTCTAAGTGTGGGATTCTGGTAGCAGAAGGGCGTCTGGAGGTTCAGGAGGCAAACGAGGCCTTGGCCAAAGACCGACAGTTCCTCTTGTGCTGAGAATGGGAGACAGGAGAGGTCAAATAGATTTATGAGTCAGCTTCAGCAAGCTAGTGAGTTTTAGAGACGCACGCTGGGCTAGACACTCACCTTCCGGAAATAAAATATGACCTTATTTCCCCTCTTAAGAAATGTTTCCTTAGGTGCCAATTAATGATTACTTTTGTGCTCCCCCCAAAAGGCCAAAAAATGTAAAAGACTTCATCAAACCTCAGAAAATTACTGTTTATAGTCTGTAAAAATAGTACTAGAAGATGGCATTGTCCAAATAGAGAAGGGAAAAGTGCCTTGGTTAAATAGCATGAAATATTTGTAAAAACAATGATTTTATGATCCAGAGACATATTGTAATATGGAACTAAAGAAAAAAGATTCCCTAAAAAAACACTTTCTTTGAGAAGGTATCCTTGGTTAAATTTTGTCCCTGGTCCCACTCCTAGTCTGCTTTTGTGCTGGCTTTAGGCAACTCTGGTTTAAAGTTGTATATCAGTAGCCACAATAGGCTGTATTTGTTAAAAAAAAATAAATAAAAAGCTTATTTTTGGTGGTTCCCCCCATCACTTCCCCAAAAGAATCACAGAGAAAGGAAACAGGAGGTGAAGTTTCAAGTTTGTATCAGGTATGTGAGAAACAAGCTTGATTTTTCAAGGTCTCAGAGAGGATACTTATAACCTCTGAACAGGTGCTGCTTCTGGCTTGTTCCACCAGTGAGGTGGCAATGTTAGAACTCGTAACTGGAGTGATGGTATTGTGATTACATCACAAAGAAATGTGGTAAGGACTTTGCGTGAATAAAGTAGGTGCCTTGTAAGGATTCATTAAGAGCTGAATTTATTTGACTTCAGTTTACAGTGCTGCCTCTCTCCTAGATTTGAAACTAATGAAATAAATTGTACAGATATATAGTGTTAAAAGGTCTCTTTCATGCTAGGCTAGCCACGAGTCTTGTAAAATTCTTTAGTTTAATTTTTACTATTTAAAACCACAGAGCTGACTTTACAAAAGTAGAAGCTTCTTAGTAGCAACACAGCTAGTCTTCCCATCAAATGCCTGCTGTTCACAGGCCACAACCTGACCACTATATACATGACACATCCATCAGGTACAAATATTTTTAAGTGAACATACACATTTGGTCTAGTAAACATCAATAAGTCTAAACACCTGTAACGAGCACACTTCAATATAGGACAAGAGGTTTTTGTTTTGTTTTGCTTTACATATACAAAATCCCACAAATTTAATGTGCGTTAATATCCATGCAGTAAATAAATGTTTTTACAAATAGTTTTTTAAATGATAAAAATATTACACTGGACCCAAAATTCCATACAAACATTAATACATGATTTCTCATCCATTTTGACTATAGGATTACTGAAAATGTGCTGTAGAAAGGCCACTCCTGTACAGTTGTGCAAAGTCTGCAAAACGATAGTGATTCAATGGTGGTTTCAAAAGCAAAGAAAAAGATCCCCGCTGTGGAGTTTTACTTTCTCCTCTACAGCAAAAATATTCACTGGCATATATCTGAACTCTTAAAGATGTAAGTACATTCACTGAGCTGCACAGGCAACAGTATAAAGCTGATTAGAAGATTTTAGGATATAGAATACTAAAGGAGGGTCCCTTCCTCCTTCTGAAAAAACAGCAAATTGTGACTTGTACATTATGCAGCCAGACACTAAAAAGCAGCACAGTCATTTTCATGCTGTGATCACTTTCAAAATACGAGATGCTTATAAATGGAAATATATGAAGAGGACTTTTCATAGACTTCATCCACTCTATAGAACAATTCATGATGCTAGGAAAAACTTCTAAATTGTTTCTCTCATATAATTCAATGTGACATCTTAGTGACCACCGCCCTTGTGCTTCTTAGAAGTACATTTTTGTTTGCAATATTGTTTTCTGTAACACACATCTGCCTGTAACTAAATGTACTGTACTTCCCTGCCTGAAATATAGTTATGAAAGTTTAGCAGACTAGGGGAAAATTTGGAAACTACCTGGAAAGTTGATTCATTTCAGTTTATACCTTGTTGTCTTTTAAGAGTTAAGAGTACAAAAACATGAGTTTGGGCTGAAATCATATATCTATATATTTATATATATAGATATAGATATATCTGTATATATCTATATATCTATATATCTATATATGACTGTTAGCTGCCTTTCTGGGTGAGTTAAATCTGTTTTAAAAAAGCCATTCTTAAAATCTTCTGTACACAATCAGCACTTCATCACTACAAAAATAAAGGAAGATTTAAACCAAGAAAATAAAGCAGCTCTATCTTCAATTTGGTCTTAGTTACAAAAACATCTTACAAAGCTTTGCCCTGATACACCATTAAGTGTTCTCAAAGATTTGGAATAGTATTTCCATTAACCAGCTTTCACAAGTTAATAGACTATTAAGACGAATATTAGATACCTGAACTTTTCTTATGTCGATGCTCTTCTATTTTGCTTAACTCTTATATGCGCACATACATTTCACAAAAATAAAACTACAGCATTAAATTTTGTGCAATGCTTAAGAAAATTCTTAGAACATTTTAATAAATATAAAAAAGGTTTAAATTCTTTCCCACCCATAAGGATGTCTGCACCTGAAAAAATGTGATTTACTTTTGAAGTCTTGTTTATATAAAATGAAAGGGAGAAAAGATGACCATAGATAGAAAACTGCCTTTTTGTGGTTTTACTACTTGAAGACCACCTGTATTCAGAATTGTTTGTAAAAGTTAATTTTAAATCATTAAAGATAGCTGATTTTGAACATGGTAAACATAAGCTGAGTACTGACTGCATATAAAATATACAAATGCTCATTAGAGAGAGTGGTTTTATGGTCATATATGGTTTGTTTCATATAGTTTGGTAACATCAAAGTACGACTTGTCAAGTGTCCCACACATTGATATAAAAACTACCTTAAATATTTGTTCAGAGTACCAGCAGGTATTAGATGGCCTGTACGCAGAATCCATTTACACATGTGTTTCGATGTATGAATGAGTGTGTGTCAGAGAGGAAGTGATTACATCTACTTCAGAAGAAATACTTAATGGGTCATTTGAGGTGGTATTTTGACAGATATCCAAGAAAAGGTCGAGGTACATCTGCTTCCACTGTTGGAATTCTTTAGATGTCAGGTCTGGATTATCTAGGACCTTATCAATAATGGCTACTTCCCCTTCTCTGGCCTGAAATGCAAAATAATTCAACAGTTAGGATGGGAACAAACTTTTATTCAGGTTTAAAATAAAAAGTTAATAGGCAAAAAAATTCAAAAGCCCATAAGAAATGGCTTTGGTATATTCAGACTCGGCTATTTAGACTCAAGACCTCCTGTGCTTTATTCTCACTCAGAGGTATACCTTGTATTGCCCACTTGATGTGTCTCATTTTTTCTTTTGACCTGTTCTGTTGCCCATCTCTGCCTATGTAAACCTTCCTCATGCTTTAAGATCCAGTTCAAAGGCCTCTCATTTCATCATACCTTCCTTAAACACTTGGAAAAAAGTTTTATTTCCTTCATTCACGTCCCTAAAACGTCCCATCCCTGCCACTGAGTGGACTTATCACATCTTATCTCGAGTTACTCTGGCACTGTTCTCCTTCTCCTTCTATACGGTAAACTCTTCATGCTTGCCTCTGTGCTAGCCAGGGTTGGCAAAGAAAGAAAACAGTAAGGTGCCTAAGAAGTGGTTCTGATCTTTGAGGCAAGACAGGATATGGAATAGGGCCAGGTGAGAATGAGAATGTTAGGAGCTGCCCGTGGTGGGATCCAAAACCTATGCTTGGTGAGGGTGGCTTTTAAAATTCCTGGAACAAGACACATCCAGGATTGCTTCGTCAATTGTCCCTCCATAACCTATTAATTTTCTATGTCCAAAAGTAAAGGGTTCTGTAGTTAATTTTTACTGATAAGGGCCATTTCTTTATAATGACTATTTTGTTTATCTCTTTGATACTCGCCTATATTTCAAAACTACAAAACCTTAGCAACGTGCTATGGAGTTGAAATAGTTCCCAATGGAGCCCTTTGGCATTCTGTTTTATGAAAGATATTCTATATGATAGTTCTTTCCTGTTTTTGATTTTTCAAGAGTACAGCACCTTCTCAGGCAGTGTGTGGTAGGCCCTATCCACCATCCTTGTCCTCCCTACCCACACACACACAGTGAAGGCTGCTCACTTGTCTGCCTCCTTCAACTTGCTGCCTCTTTGCTCCTCTGTCCTTACCACCTCCTTCCCAATCTGGGGGTGGCATAAATAAGAAGACAGCAAACAATGTAAGCATTTACAGAATTGTATAATAGGAAAGTAACAAGTGAGTTGGGAACTGATAGTGTAAACAGAACAATTATACAATTTCTACACAAAACACATATCACTGTGGTTTTATTCCAAACGTGTTGTAGTTCATGCAGGAAATACTAACAAAATAATGTATTTCGAACCCTTTCAACATCCACTCTTGCATTCTGCATGCATGCTATGTTCTTTTAATAACTGTAAGAAGTATACTACATGGGCTTTTTATCTTAAGAAATCAAAAGACTGAGGAATAACACCAGTTCTACATTTTTGGGAACAAAGTTTAATCACATTTTTTCTTCTAAAACTAAGTCACATAATATTTAGGCAGTGTTTTGAGACTTTAAGTGAAAAATTAACAAGATTTCCTCTTTACCAGTGCACTTATGATATAGGAACAACTTAGCTTCAAGTTCTTTCTGTTTACCTCTTCCTCCTCACTGTCTATTTTGCATTATCCTATAATATCTGGTAATACACTTTCAGTTTAAAAATAAATCTCGGGCCGGTGAGATGGCTCAGCGGCTTAAGCGCCTGCCCGGCAAGCGCGAGGGCCCGAGTTCGACTCCCGGATCCCACATACCAAAAAGGGGCCGGTGATATCGCTCAGCGGCACGGGCGCCTGTTGGCGCGCGAGGTCCTGAGGTCGACCCCCCGGTACCCACAAAAAAAAAAAAAAAAAAAATAAATCTCAAAGGAATTTCTCCTTGCATTTCATATCTTACCTTTAAAGTGCTTTTGAGAATTCTCAGCCTGTGTAGTTTTTCATTCATTACAGGATCATTACATCGTTTTACAAATGATAACTTGTATTCCATTTTGGTTGAAATGCGATGTTCTCCTATTGGTGATAGACTGGCTTGCTCCAGTGCCCTGTATAAATCTTGCAATGAATCTCCTAACTTTTCTTCCCTAGTTTCACCTGTAATGTCAACAAAACAGAGAAAGAGCATTGGGAGAGGTAGAGGGGGAGGGAGAGGGGAAGGGGGAGGGGGAAGGGGAAAGAGAGGGAGAGAGAGAGAGATGAATCCAGTGTAATAAAGTTACTTGAATAAAGTTGTTACTTGTTACTCTGAAAAATCTGCTAAAAAACACAAACAACCTGCAAATCAGGGTAATGAAAGATTGGGAAAGCACTATAAGATTACCTATGGGCATCTAATTATTTTAAAATGATCAGATAATATGGTTCTTTGATTAAACAAATATTCTCTTGATAGTAAATAACTGTACATATCTTAATTCCATTAAATTCAAAGCATAAGAGTACAAAAGGTACCCATGGAAATAATCCTGCACACAATTTAATATTTAAAGACATTAATGAATGTCACTCATCATTATACTGGTAAGCAGAGAAGTGCTGGTTAATAGAACTCTCTTGGTTTATCAATACTAAATTAATTTTCATATTTTTCCAGACTTTATAAGATGAAATGGCATTCAATGGCATATATCTGATTATGAAAATCTTCCAGTTGTTTTTCACTGATTATTTTTCATGTGACTGCCATAGTAATGGCTGGCACATTGTAAATACAGTAACTGATCATAAATTATCACCAATAATTATGTCTAACTAATTTTAATTATAAAAATCTTCCAGTTGCTTCATTGATTAGTTTTCATGTGACTGCCACAGTAATGCACATTGTAAATATAGTAACTGATCTTAAATTATCATCAATAGTGTCTTTTTTTTTTTGGTACCAGGAATTGAACTCAGGACCTTGCGCTTGCCAGGCAGGTGCTGTGCCACTGAGCTATATCCCCAGCCAATAATGTCTTAATTAAAATGAAATATAGGGATGTATTTATATGTAACTAAAAGGAAAAAGTCTAGCATATACTAAGAGAAGCTACCTAGCATTTGCAACACCTGGGAAGGAAGTACTCCAATTAAATATTTTTGAGAAAAATTAGACACTGGTTCAGGTAAGGATCTTAGACCTAGCTGAATAAAAAAACTTACATTTTGTTTTTAATTGTCTGAATACTGATGCTATATCAATGATCAGTATATCAAATTTATTTTATAATATGACAAAGATAAACTAGGATTTTGCTTGGCATGGTAGATAGGACCATATGATGTTTCTTTTAATAGCCAGAGTAGTCGTATTTGAGGAACATTTATTATATTGGCCCAAGGAGTAAATATGGAATTTTATTAATTCCACCATGGTCCTTCTGAAAATTTTAGGCTTTCTGATGCAGTTTCAAGAGAAGATACTTTATTAATAATACTAGTTAACATTTATATGTGCTAGGCAGTAGGTTAAATGCTTAACATTCACAATCTCCTTTAATCTTCATAACAATACTAAGAGTAGAGCTATTTGATATTCATTTCATAGCTGGGAAGCACCTTGTTCAAGGTCACACTTCATAAATGGTGGAACTAGAATTCTAAATGGTTTGTATGGCCCCAGAAATAATAATTTTAACAAGAATTTTATTCTGCCGATTTTTCAGTAATCATTTCAACTATGTGTTTAACAATAGGTCCTAATTAGTGGGAGACTCCCTGAATGTAGCATTCTATTTTTTTTTTAAAGAATGTACCTAAATTTGCCCCCAAAGCCCAAAACATAAGTACTTTAATTTGAAGGATCAACTTTAGGATCAAAAAGTAGTATTTAACTGTTGGCTCTGCTGCTGAAGTTAGCAACTAGTGGTAGGTATGACTGAGTTTTTCTTTTCTTTTTTTTTTTTTTGTGGGTACCGGGGGGTCGACCTCAGGACCTCGCGCGCCAGCAGGCGCCCGTGCCGCTGAGCGATATCACCGGCCCCTTTTTCGTATGTGGGATCCGGGAGTCGAACTCGGGCCCTCGCGCTTGCAAGGCAGGCGCTTACGCCGCTGAGCCATCTCACCGGCCCGACTGAGTTTTTCTATTAGAAAATTCCTTGTTGTTCATGAACACATGCTACCACTAAGTTCTGTATAATAAACTTCAACTCCTAGTCATATATTTAAGTTAGAATTATAATCTAAAAATCAAAAATTCCCCTTAACCTGTAACCCTTTTATCTTTTCTAAATCTATAACCTGTTAAATTATCATCTGTTGGCTGACCCTTCAGTGTTTTCAACAGCTACAGGATTTTGATGGACGAAGAACTATAAAAAGGAGGAACTGCTTTGTGAGTTAAAAGCATGATAGAAACAAGATAGAGAATTTTCACTAAGAATGCTTTGGAATGAGGAAGGCACAAAATCATGGTCATTTAATGTAACTAAATGGAGTTGTAAAATCAAGGACACATTTGAACAGTATAATTCCATTGCATAAAGCCATAGGCTAGGAAAAGACCCTAAGGTTTTATTTAGTAGTATCATTCTTTTTGCATCAAGGCAAGACTGCATCTAAAGCCAGATGTAATTTCATAGAGTAGAAGATGGGATAGAAATGGGAGGCCTAACAGATGAGAAGTATAGTAATTAACGTATCAGGTAACCTAATGTATTATTTTTTTTTCAATTCTGGAAAGAAGGTAAAGGACAAAAGGGATTCAGATTATAGTTCGATGATTTAAGGGAGGCAAAAGTATTTTTGTACAACAAAAAAGAAAACATTTTTCCATATTACCTAACACTGTTGGGAGTATATATTTTGTTTAAAAACACATTTTGACCCCGTCTTCTTTTAATAATGACCCCTAACTTTTAATAATGTGGAATACTGGGGCGGATTGATTTTTATAAAATTTGAATGTGCTTTTACTTTAAGGATAAGTGAAAATTTAACATAAAAATGACATATAACGATATTTTTTCCCTTCATTCTTTATGTTATAATAAAAAAACATATTCAACCGAAAGACAACATAATTCTACAAAGAATCTGGTTTGATAACTATAAGAACTGAGTATGGATTATCTTTGGGCAGCACATTTGAACAAGGAATCACAATGAGACTAAACACAGAAACATTTCTAAGGTAATGGGATAGTGGCTCTTATCAGAGATTAGAAAGTCCCCCTCAATCCCCTTCAGATCATACACATGCAACACTACACAAGACACAGTAGTGGGATGGGTAAGGATGAGGGACTGAGATGCTGAGATGCCAGGCCATCACAAAATGCTACCAATTATTTAACATTTTAAGACTAGACAAAGAGTCCTTTTGTTTTCAAAGGAGGGGGGTGAAGGGCAGAGTCACATTATAAATCTGATTCACTGTGCTCAACAGTCAAAACAACACAGAACTCAACATTCAAGACAAAAACAGACCTTTATTTTCTTTTATAATTTTCAATTGGTTTCCTTGATTTTTCTCAGATGAATACCAAATAAATCAACTGGGGCTACTGTTGCAACTGAAAATATGAAAGCACCTTTATGTTCTTCTCCTTTGCCCTCTTCTTCTTCATCTCCTTTTCATGTCTCTTGAGGTTTCTCTCTCTTTTCAGCCCTTGCTTTTCTTCTTTTAGAAGTGGCTTGCTTTGGAAGACGAGGCAAGCATTTGGCGAGGTCTGCTTCCCGATTGACTTTCTTTCAATATGCCAGTTCAGCCACTGGAACACTGGCTGAAAACCAGCTCTTTTACAATTTGAATGAATGTTTTCTGAAAGTTGGCAAAGTGCAGGCTACATTCAAATGACAAGACATATATAGGAACCTTCTGTGATTCCTAATGAGGAAGTGTATCACTGCTGTAATGGTATTTTAATCTGTATCTAATTTATTCAGGAAATCTGGGCCTATGCGGGAATAAATTTTCCCTCAAATTATATTCACATTTACAACATGTAAATTAGTCCTGTGTCAGATGACACATTTTTATTCTGGTTTTGTTAAAGCAAAGAGCGAATATAAAGTCCCCTTTCTTATATAAACTCTGACTGATAGATAAAAGGACCACAATTAAGTAATTCACTTGTATTCTGTGCCAAGGGAGGGTAATTTCTTGCTGTGTCATACTTGACAGGGGTGCAAGGAAATCCTCTTTATTGTCTCATTTGTATCCTGTTCAATTATAAAATATTGTAAATCTAGGAATATAGATTCATATCACATCACAACAGCTTATTGTTTGGTTTCTACAGGTTGTATACCATTTCCAGGTAGTAAATGATAAAGAAAAGCTTAAAGAAAAGATTAGCTAATGAAATATACTAGTTTGTTATAACATCTTGCAGTGTTTATGAGACGATAATGTATTTCTCAAATACGACAAAGTCTTTGACGTATTTCTCTACATTCAGGCTTAGTAGTTTCCAAACTTTGATTGTGTACCTTTATCAGTTAAAGCACTTCTGTTATTGGTAACTTACATATGTGTATTATTCTATATTAATATATGATTAAACATATACAAAAAAGAAATTCAAAAGGGTGGTACATAAAATCCAGGGAGAAATTCTAATGATTTTCCTCCTGTGCACTTTTCCCAATACACCCCTGTGTTTTCTCCTTCAGAGACCTACGCTGTGTGACTTTCCCACGAGTGGAATTCATGTCATGCATGTTTGCATTTCCCATTCTCTACCTGGCACAATGCCCCATGCACTGAACAAATTCAAGTGGAGTGTTAGTTTTCTCTATACATAAACTACTCCAAAGACGGTTCCCTATTGGGTGACTGTGTAATTATTACGATTTATCTTGTTATAATGGTCATATTTTTTTGGTAAGAATTAAGGAAAGAACAAAAACCTAGAGGTTTAAAATTTTACTCTGGTGTCCTCCTCTGCCCCTGTGATGGCAACTGTTTAAAGAGAGTAAACTATGGGAATAAAACCAATGAGTACTGTATACCAATTGGGCTCTTGAAGAACTAAACCAACAATGGGTAATGGGTTCTGGTACATGTTTTGGAAGGGAATTGTGCTCTTTTAAAATTGGACAAATGATGTCCTCGTGGAAACAGTTGTTCTTTCCACAACACAGCTGTGTAATGAGCACAGAAGGTTGGGAAAGGTTAAATCACAAACAGAAGAGAAGGCTGGGGTATTAGTCACCAGTCAAATCTGAGAGGCATTTGTTCTCATATAACCACAGAGTGCTTAAAGTCTTCCAGGCTAATGATATCAAGTATGTAGAACATTATTCTTGTCACAAAGGGCAATCAAAATTTTCATTGAGACCATATGAATATTTTTCATGAATACTAATTTACTAGTATGCCACAAGGAACAATTTATGTATATGTAAGGTGACTATTAAACTTTTAATGGATTTAATGTGGTAGGTTTTATGCTAAAGATGATTTAATAAGCAAGGGGTTAACTATAATTTGAAATGTTTCATAATTAAATACTAGCTGTTTTAATTTATGCTTTTATATAAATCAACTAGCAATGTCTATTTTAAAACTGGGGGAAGAGGAGGGCAGTTTGTTATATCAAAAAAGCATATGATTTAAAAGCTACCTTTTAGTCTTCCTCTGTAACCAATTACCTGTTTCCTAATTAGAGTAATTTATTTTCTTTTAGGCAAAATAACAACACCCAAACATTAATATTAGGCAATTTTTATGATGGAAAATTTGATTTTAATGAGGAATCGCCTCTTTAGAAGGTCAGTTCCAGTAGCTCCATCAACATTGCTGTTTTGTTTTTGAAGAAGAATGGGTAAAACACATACTTGTAAGAATGACCACGAGTTTCATCAAAATCAAGCATGGCCTGTGCTTGTGTCTGTCAGTTCCTTTACAACAGTAAAGCTTACTTCCATAAAGATGTGACAAGAGATAGCTAGAGTTTATTCTATATTTTTTTCTGTCAGCATGTAATTTCTTTCAGATTATGTGGTTTAATGATAATGAATATATGGCAATGGTTTAATTTTCAGGGTACTATAATAGTTTTTTTGTGACAAATAGTTCAGATAGCAAAACTTTGGTGTCCTTAGCATTGTTTTATTGACCCAAAGAAGGGCAGGTTCCTTGAAGGACAAATACACTTAATACACAAACATAAATGACAAAGTCTAGATTTACCCACAGAATTTAGCAAATTTAACCAATAGACATGGAAGTCAAGGTACCTAGCTCTTAGGCAGGAATTCATAATAGGGACAGTTTAAAGCTCAAGCTAAGGGATGATTATATTTGAAGATTAATGTAGTCATCATATTCCTTAATCAGAAAAAATCTAAAATTCTTCAGATCATAAAATTTTACTATGACTTAAACAGGGAGAACAACCCAAGAAAATTCCATTAATATTAAATGCCACAAAATGCTTCTTGATGGATTTCTACATACCAGAATCATCATTTTTAGATATACTTAAAAACATTAAATGGTTAGAGCAGAGGCAAATTATAAGGCAGATCAATGTGATTTTATTCATAACACAAATTCCATTTGTGAGAAAGAAGCATAGATTACTTCTCCTTAGAAAGATATTTACTATCAAGCATACTTAGCAAATTATTTAGCTATCTAAAAAGATCTAATACCAATTGGTCATATTTTTATTTTAAGTAATTTATATTTTACAAGTATTCACATATGCAATACTACACACTGCAGTGACAGGAAGAAAAAACATTTCAAAATACAATATTAAATTATCTGTTCATTGCACAGTATGAAATATCCATTAATTAGCATTGAAATCAGTACAGTGTATCTTATCCAACTAAAGGAAATTTCACATCCACCACAGAAGAAAAATAAGCAATATTTAGCCATAAGGGACCCAGTTACAAAGTATTAAATAATATCTGAAGCTAATTTGAAAGACATCCAGACAAAATACTTTTTCAAATGAAAACCACAGCCTATAGATTTGGAATATTTTACAGAAAAGAATAGCTCATGCCCGTCCTAAGAAGTAACACCACTTGTATACAAGTGCCAAGAAATAGAGAAAATTAGTATTTTAGCTGAGGAATCTATTAAAGCCTGGCATAAGGAATTTCCTTCATTATTGTCACTGAAAGTAGTTTCTGTGTTGCACCTGAACACACTTTATAGTAGATTAAACATATTAAGTTTCAGAGCAAGTTGTGTATACCTTGCCTTAATAGATTACACTTAATTTACTACAATACAACATGTCAAGTTTTAAAAATGCAAAATACACTTAATACAGAATTTGCTTCCTCTGCTTTGCCTTAAAGAGGCCTTTGGAGAGTCCATAAACAGCCAGGATTTTCTAGTGAGCAGAGCTGATCACTCTATGTTCCTGGTATCAGGACAATACAACTGAGGTATCATCACAGAGCCCTTCCCCAGCCAAGACCCTTTCCCCTTCTGTTCTCTCACAGAAAAGGCAGTTTTCTGTTACTGTGCTCCATCTTGATTGGCTTTGATCTTACGCTAGTCCCACTGTAGAAAGCTCGCATTCTTCTTAAGAGTGGCCTGCCCCCTCTTACATCCCTTTAGGGAGGCCCCCAATCCAAAACACTTGATGATCTAAGCTTTTTACAAGTCTGTTTTCTGTTATAAACAGCAAGGACGAGGCCATTTTAGTTGCTTGCAAGAGGTTGATGTTGAGTCTGCGCCGTGCCGACTCTCTCCGATCTAAATTCTCTAAACATTAGCTTATCAATCTGTGAGTCCAATGGGTTGAGTGCCAACAGAAGTGGATCCGATTTGGCATGGAGAGGTTCTACCAACTCTCGCAGTGTATTAGCCTAATATGATAAAGCAGTGATACAATATGATGAAAGACCTGCGAGTGCTATTATTCCAAAGCATATTAGTATTTGTATTAGAAATGCCATCATGCAATACCCATGAAGAAAAAATAGAAAATATGGCAAAAATTGCATATGGTTTTAATAACCATAATGTCGTTCTGTTGGCATGCAAGTCTACTTGGCCATAAACTGGATACTTTTTGCTTATTTTGGTTGTTTGAAATGCCAATCTTCCCAATATATACAATAACAAATAGGTAAGTCCCTTCCCACTTCTAAATTTGTGTATGCACATCTATGATTTTAATAATAAAAGTCCATGTTAAAAGTATTCTCCATACATATACAAAATGACCATTCTTTAAAAAAAACTTAATTTTTTTTTTTGGTACCGGGAATCAAACTCATGCTTGCCAGGCAGGTGCTGTGCCACTGAGTTATACCCCCAGCCCTAAAATATATTTCTATACAAGATCTTTCCTCAAATTCTTACAGGCAAGTAGTAGCGTGAGGAAAGATTTTCTGGTCTTCTGACCAGAAGGCTATCTTTCCACCCTGATATATATGCTACCATCTCCTGATCAGTGAGAAAGAATAGCCTACCTAGTGTTGCTCAGATAAAGAGGCTGCATATTAATACAAAGTGAAGAAAAATGAAAAGCTATAATAGAATAAATGTGATGAAAGGGTATCTTTTCATCTGCGCATAAGACACATACCAAGGAGGTAAGAAACTAGAAGAGAATAAAATTTCTGAATGACTGTAGAAACTAAGAACCATTTGGATAAAATAAACTGCAGTCCTCTTTCTTAGTTCATTTTATTGTGATGAACCCAAATATTTTCAAAAGGCACAAATCAGCAATATTTGTTTTGTAGCCTAGGGCAGAATTTTATCTGCAACATCCTCTTGTGTTTTTGAGCTCTGTCCGGAAGAAGAAACAAATTGAAAGAGGGAACACAGAAAGCATGCTATTCATTACTACCTCCCTTAGAAAATAAGGAAAAGTACATGTTACCCATAACATGTACATAGAAAATCAGACGCAGCATAGTTCAAAAATTATACCCTCTGGACAAAAAGGGGCTGAGAAGTAATCTTTGTGTATAGATCAAATGAAAGAAAACATAACACAAAAATTTTGAAAGATTATAATCCTGGGAAGCTAGCTTTAGCTTCTACCACTTTGTTTCATAAAGTCACAGAATTTCAAACGGCAAAATCAGAGGTAATCTAACCTCGGATACCAGGTCATTTCTAAAGTTAAATTGTACTTACTTTATTTATGCAATTCAGATATTTTGTAAGTTGTTTTGAATACACCCCTAATTTCCCTGTAGAAACAATGTTATATGAGTGGAATAAATTCTAGTGCATTCCCTAATGCCTATTTAACTCTGGTAATCAAGTCAAATTGCTGAATTTTATTCCAAGAAATTGGAAACATCTCTTTAGTCCCTTGGCATAGTGCATGATGGGGGAGAATCACTATTTCAAAATGGCTACAACTACTACCAGTTTGTGTATACCAGCATAAGGTTAAATCCCAAGGACACAGTACATCTCTTTAAGTAGTAGTGGCCATACAACTGGCTACAGAATTATGAGTGAGGTGTCCTTGTTAATCACAAATTTTCTGGGCCCTAATTCTCATCTACTCAATCAGAATTTCTAGGTATAGAACTCAAGAATCTGTACGTAAACAAGCAACCCAGGTGATTGCTATGCCCACTGCAGTCTGAGCTCCTGCTTCAGGCCAGTCACGTTGGGACGGGATACCTAATGGGTAGGGGTTGTTGAACGTCAATTTTTGTAGTGCATACACAAGTATTTTCTAAATCAAAGCCCTGAGGTTAGGGACTTGACACAGCATTTTATTTTTAGATCAATTACCACTGTACACAGAGTGTGCAGTGATCCATAACACTGTACACATTGCTAAAACACTTTTAAAGTTTTGGCTGAGGAGTCTGATGGAAATATCTTGGTCTACTGAAATTATGGGAAAATAAAAGAGGCCTTGGAGAAATGCTTAAATTTTTAAAGGCTAAGCTTTTATGTAATGTTAAATAATTTTTGTTTATTTTTGAGGCAAATAGAACAAGTATAAAGATACAGGACTCAACCCCACTTAATCGACTGTGTGTCTGGGTATGTGCATTATGAATCTAAAGTATGAATGTATTGGTAAACCAGGTAAGCCAGGAGCAACGGCACAAAGGACTGCTGCTATACGACTAATGCACAGGAAATTTCTAAAATACAATGATAAGAGCTGCAAGAAAGTCTATCTTTGACTTCTGTGAATCTCACATTTATGTGTTTTTAACTTTTTGCAAGTTTCTTTCAGAGTCTCCACCTGGTCTTTTTTCCTCCCCCTCTCTCTGTCTCTTTGTCTCTGTCTCCCTCCTCCATCCTTGCCCCTTCTCTGTTCAATCTCCTATTTCTACCTTTCTCCTTTGTAGCTGACAACATCATGTATCATCACCTAGCCCAAATATTCAAACCTGCTAAAATTATTTATTTCATTAATAGACTAAATTTATCCCTGTTTGCTAAAAGGACAGGTGGAAATTGTATATTTCTTTTAAAAAGAACAGCAAAATCTTAAATTATATGACTCTTGATTATTTTGTTTTTGTATGGTGGATCTCCTGACTCTAAAAAATATTCCCTATTCCTGATACTAAGAAAAACTTCATTTTTTCCTAGTTTTTAAGCAATGACATTTTGAAATCACAATCTGTGTATGCCCCCAATCAGTAATATTTCTGTTTGGCATATTGTTTAACAAATATTTATTAAGCGTCTTGTCACTGAAACCTCCAATTTTGAGGCCAGCAGTCTAGCTAGACAAGAAGGAACAGATCATGTTCCCTGTTACTGTACTCCTACAGCACAGATGAACGAGGGGCCCTAACGTAATACCGTATTGAATCACGGACAGAATGACTTATACTGATGTGAATACAGTTCCCGTGCAAATTCTTTGAGACAAAAATTCAGTTCACATAGGGTATTTTGAGAAGGATGCTTCTTTCCTTTCCTTGTTTTATGAATTTAAAAATTGCTCTACTAAGGACCACCAAAATAATAACAAATATAAATTCTGGAAACTTAAGTTTTAGAAATGAAATCTCACTTTTAGTAATGTAACTGAAAAACTGCTTGCTTATTTTTTATTTAGCACTTAAGGGGTTAGGAATTAGAAATCTTTATTTTTCTTTTATAAATGAGGAGCAGAATTTTCATGATAAAGTATGCTTTTTCAAAATAAAGTGAAAAATAGTACAATGTGATATATTTGGTATTTATAGAACTTAAGGAGCTTTCAAATGAACAATTCCAGGTTATTTTATGAAGCTAGCTACAGGCAAAACAGAAAAGGAAATAATATTTCCAGATTAATTCCCATGTTCCTCTAAATTGCCAAATCACAATTCCATCTTGTGTGGATAATTTATAGGATATGGAGTGTTTCTTCGTGAAAGTATTTTGTCTTGATGTACCTACTGCTGTATCATGACCTTAGAATGCTTTTATGACTTAGTTATTTGTGAATATACCACACATGCTGGCTTTTGTATTTGCATTTATAACCACTACCTGAAATAAAAGGAGACCTACAGTACCCTTTATTTATTTATATTTTTGGTGCTGGGGATTGAACCCAGGGCTTCATGCAGGCTAAACTTGTGCTCTACCATTGAGCTAAACTCCCAGCCTACCCTTTAAGTGAAGCTTATGTACTGGCAACAAATGAAAAGATCTTTTAAGTACTCACAGAAATACTTTATATGTTAATTAAATTTACCACTAGTTTATTTTGAATGAAGTGTCTATAGATACTTAAGAAAAATTTACTAAGAAGTTTGCCACATTATATTTATCATCATAAATGTTACCATTTAGATTTTAAAATGGAAAATGGGAGAAATTAATTTTTATAGACATATTGTTCAGGGAGGCCTATAGATGTGCATATAAATATAAATACATATATGAAATATTAGCAATAAATGTACATAGATAACCTTGACCTCAGAGTTCATATACAACTTCTTCCCATTTATTTTGAAATTTACTTTATTTGACTTCATATTTAACCTCTACATCCTAATTCATCTATATTTTAAAATATTTCCATATACAATATTATTTTGATATTATTAATTAAAAATCATGTTAAACGCCACTGACACAACTTTAGTAAAAATAATCTTTCCTGGTAAAGTTTTCTTTCAGCAGTGTGGGTGAATGGCAGTCTAATGACAGACTAAATTGCTTTTGCAGCCAATTTTAGGATTAACAATTACTTATTTACAAATAGTATCTTTAAAGTTCTTAGATTCAGTTGTAATAACCACAGAAGTAACATAGCTGAAGGCTGAGACATGAACCCACTAGAGGAAATAGTCTCCTTTCTAAACCCCCAAATGGGCCGGTGAGATGGCTCAGCGGCTTAAGCGCCTGCCTGGCAAGTGTGAGGGCCCGAGTTCGACTCCCGGAACCCACATACGAAAAAGGGGCCGGTGATATCGCTCAGTGGCACGGGTGCCTGCTGGCGCACGAGGTCCTGAGGTCGACCCCCTGGTACCCACAAAAAAAAAAATAAACCCCCAAATAATTGAGAGATGAACAATGTAGTTTTTTAAGTTGTTAGAATTTTCAAACTCTATCTCTACTTTACATGTTTGTATTAATAGGATATAATTAGATAGATCACAATGTGGATGATAATCAGTGTGAATTAACTCAGTGATGAAAACTGCTGATCTGGTGAACAAGTGAATCATGTAACACTTCATCTGCGACCAAGTCTGGCTTTAACAAAATGAAAAGGTGAATTTTTTCTTGCCTATTTCATTTGATAGGTTCTTCTTTTTTTTTTTTTTTTTTTTGTGGGTACCAGGGGGACGACCTCAGGACCTCGCATGCCAACAGGCACCCGTGCCACTGAGCAATATCACCGGCCCCTTTTTCGTATGTGGGTTCCGGGAGTCGAACTCGGGCCCTCGCGCTTGCAAGGCAGGCGCTTACGCCGCTGAGCCATCTCACCGGCCCTGATAGGTTCTTCTTTGATCTTTCCAATCCTACTAGGACATTTTCTTTCCTATCTTACAAACACTATGAAAGGCAGTTCCAACATGATCCGAGCCTTGATCCACTTATGTGATTGGGTGATACAAATTTTCAAAGCACTGATTATACTTCCATGACTCAAGCTATTTAATTTGCTCATTACACCTGCATTCTCAAAATTGGACATTCTGATAAAATAACAGGTAAGATTACATGTACCTGCAGAGCTGGGGTTATGAAGATACATTTAGTATGTTCACTCCACCAGAACCTATGGGAAGTAAACAAGAGGACAAAGGACTTATATCCTTTTGCCATGTTGCTGATTAGTGTTTAATGTTATGCTCAGTGTTCAAAGTTATGTCCTTCTGCCACATTGTTAACTTGTCTGTGTTTAGTAAAATTTGATACTATGCTAATTGGGCTTTTACTGCTTAGTTTCTTTAGTCAGCAATCAATGACACAACTTCCTAATATTTGAAAATGTTACCCAAAATAAAGGAAAACATACATATTTTTCAAATTAACAGTAACACGGATTTTTGTGAACTTTTAACCTACAGATATAGCCCAATACACACACACACACGCACACACACATGCACACACACACTGTGACATTGTGAATCAAACACAGGGCCTCATGCATGCTAAACATGCATTGTACCATTGAACCCTAGCCCCACCATTTTGATTTGATCAGATCACTTAAAAAATAACGTTTCTCCAGTATCATCTCATCTCTGAGGGAAAAAAAGATGTATTTATCTATGAATGTGAGTTAAATATTACATTACTTTCAACAAGAGTATAACAGATGGTTATATGTGGGGGGTATGGAAATACAGTACAAGTAGTGATTTTAAAGGAAAATTCTTAACAATTTAACCTCCTGTAAAATTTCTTTGAAGTTAATATGTTTCCAGCTTTATTGGGATATAGTCTATGTCAAATAAAATTCAGTCATTTTAAGTGTACAATCTGAAGTTTGGAATGGTAAGTTCAAGAATCTCATACAAATATCAAATGAACAATGGTCAAAGATTTTATTTAACTGAGTATTAATCAAAGTATCAAAAAATTACACCAGTTCAAAGGAGAATTCTTGTGTGTGTGTATATGTGTGTGTACATTATATAGCCATCAAAAATGCTGAGATATATCTGCTAATAAATGCAAAACTGGTTAGTATCTATGGAACAATAATCAATTCCTTTCCACCTCACAAATATTCATTTTGATAGACTGGATATTTCTGTTACTATTAGTTTTCTACAATTTAGTATTGAAAAAAGTTAGAAGAAAATAGAAAAGCACAAACACCGCACAGTCAAATGTCACAACATTATCCTCTAAATAATGCATGGTTTTCTTCTGAAAACACTCAGTAGTAGTCTTTTGATTTATTTAGAAAAATCTTTCACATTTCCTCCTATAATACTAGCATAAAATGGAATGATTCTTACACTAAAGATCTAAAGACATTACTTCCTCTCATGCTATTACTTTGCTTTGATGAAAGAGGCTCGAAATGGACTTCTACTTACTCTTTCTGAGCTTGCAATATTATAAAAATTGCATTATTGATTTTCCTCTTTCAATAACTTCTAAATGTTAATGCCTTATTAATAACCTCCTTTGGCATACCAACTTGACATTTAGGATCATTTGCTCATTAACAACTCTGGCAAGGAGAGGCTGTTTTGGGGACATTGCCAGTTGAATTTAAGGAGAACCAAAAATACTCTATCCAGCAAAGCAAGTGCCAAGAAATAAGAAAATTCAAGAAATGTTCGTAAGAAGCTAAAATTGTACATTGACAGTCATTTATCATTAATAGTTTTTCTTCACTTCAAATGTGTTATAAATCTAATCTCTCAATTTAATGATATTTTCATTTTTTATTTTTCAATTTATAATAATTACACCAGATTTATCATAAATCTCCACCTTTAATCATCAGCATATTATAACATGCAAGTATTATATTCTAGAAAGTAATTTTTATTGAAGGGATGTTGACTCTTAGTGCTTTTATGGAAAAATACAAATGGCTTTATACCATAGCTGGTATAAAAGGTTTCTAGCTATATCTGTGTTTAACATTTAGCATCACATGTTGAATTTCACACTCAGCAATGAAACTACAGAAAACTTAAATCATATAAGAACTCCATTAGGGTGAGAGTTCCTTTTATAAAATTCAAATGTTTGAAATGTCAGAAGATTCTCTGCATGTTACAACTTAATTTATATTCGAATATAGTAATGAATTCCTAACTTACTGCCAGCAAACAAAATAAAATATCTAATTTGTTTTCTGTCTATGAATTAATTTATTTATAGCAACTTTATGGTACTACCTTATTCATAATATATTTTAAAAAATAAGAACAATTCCATATTTCATTGAAATCAGAATGAAAAAATTCTTATTTAGTATATTTGATTAAAACTAGTCCCACTAATGCGAAAAAAATACAGCCATTGAAGTAGAGATGCTGTCTTAGGTCACTTTGTAGGGATGTGCATCTGGGATTCCCAATTTCCACCTAAATCTTCCTTATTATCTCCCTTGACTATTGCCATTTTGGGGGGAAGTGGGAATGCAAAAACTATAGTAGCTATGGTGTAATTAGTATATCTATAACAAAGGTAGTCATCAAAGAACTCTGTGGAACTTTGGCCCTATATGTATATATATATGCACACACATGCATACAGTAATGATTCTTAGACACACACACACACTACTACAAATAGGGCCAAAGTTCCACAGAGTTCTTTGATATAAATATATTAGTATCATAAATATATATGTATATATACACACTTATATGTACATATATATCTATATGAAAGAACACATTACAAAACATACTGTTCTGTGTGCTCTCCCATAGATAATTCCATCATATCTCTGTAGGTGTGCTGTAACTGGACTTACAGTGAAACATTACTTTAATTCCTCCTTATTAAGTCCATGCATACTTATGATCAATGATCCAGAATAACTTTTCTCATACTTATTTTATTGTAGGTGCATGATTAATCTACAAAGACACTAATACTGGATTTAGAAACAACAGAAAATCTCAAACTAAACTTAAAAGCAGCATTTTAAGATCACCATCAAGTATGTATTACATGTGTTTACTACTCTTTAGGAATACTGTCATATAGTTTGAAATTAAACATTATTCCTTAGTAATTGACTATGCAGGATACACATCATAAATACACACATCATAAATCGACTAAGGAAAATGTCAGGATGACACTTTCTTTCTCCTTGTTGTAAATCTTTAGTATACACTAGAAAGTCTGTTTTTATTTTGTGGGAAATCAGTAAGTACTTCAAAAGCAAAAGTAGGAACTCTTCTTTAACAAAACAATATACTTTAATTATAGAAGGCCTTGGTTCCCAAGGCATTAGTTTTAGCCCTACCAGGAAAGGTTTGAGATCTTGGTTGTGTGGGCAGATCTGGTCTCCATGGTAATGAAAAAGTCAGCCTGGGAAGTGGAAAGAACTATGGTACATTGCTGCCTATAGAAACTGCCAAGCTGAAATCAAATGCAGCTTCTGTATTACCATGGACAAAGCCTGAAGCTCCACTCAACTGGTATTTTACCTCAGGAGTTGCCACAGCAACATTCTAAAAAAGGTGGGTTACAGGTACCCACATCGATTTCTTTATATGATGTCAAATTAAAATCCAGAACATATGGGTTAAAAGTAAAAATTATTCACTAGGTATGAATTTGGCTTTTTTAAATAGCTAATGGAGGCAATGCTGTTTTTACAAAATCTCATATTAATTAGTATTTCTTTTTAAAGAATCCTAAGAAAAAGTATCAAATAACTTTTACTCTTTTTCAATTCAGAATAAACATTCTGAAGACAAACCAACTTAGCCTGTTAGCTCAGTAATAATGATTATAATACTAACATTTATATTTTACTTTCTACTTTATAAAATTCTTTTATATGCAATGTCTTTAAGGATGTAGTAATGTAAAATCCAAACTCACTTTGGTAAATAATTATTATTTCATACAACATAGTGCATCCTTCAAATGAGAAATTAGAAGTTGAAATACTTTTCACAGTGGTTTACAAACTTAATTCTTGGGAAGTAGTTTTTAAAAATATCTAAATATTAACAAGTTAGCCAAAGAGGAATCATGTCAAAGTTTTAAATACTATGAAAAAGTTTTGATTCAAGTGGTGGAATTGTTTCACAGTTTATACAAATTATAGTACATGATTTTTGGACAATGATTAGGTAAAACTGAAAAGTAGCTGGATGTAGTGGTGCACGCCTATAATCCCAGTGCTCTGGGAGGCTGAGGTAGAAGGTTGTCAAGTTTGAGCCCAGCCTGGGCAACTTTTCAATTTAGCAAGATGCTGTCTCAAAAAAAAAAAAAATTATAAAAGAGCTGGGGCTGTCGCTCAATGCAAAGGCCCTGAATTCAATCCCCAGTACTGCAACAAACAGAAAAAAAACTGGGGGCTGGTAAGATGGCTCAGTGGCATAAGCGCCTGCCTTGCAAGCGCGAGGGCCCGAGTTCGACTCCCGGATCCCACATACGAAAAAGGGGCCGGTGATATCGCTCAGCGGCACGGGTGCCTGTTGGCATGCGAGGTCCTGAGGTCGACCCCCCGGTACCCACAAAAAAAAAAAAAAAGAAAAAAAACCCAACCAACCAACCAAACACCCCCCCAAAAAACAACAAACCAAACCAAAACAATAACAACAACAACAACAACAACAAAAAAAACCCTGCAAAGTAAACTAATTACAATTTTATGATAAAAGCTGGTGTAAATGTTATTGAAGGATTAGAATGAAATTTTTGCTTCACTTGATGGGGCATGTTAACAGTGACCTGAGCATGATCTGCTCTTTTTAAATAGGTCGCATACATGCACATAAAAAGTATCTGAAAAGAAACATTTTGTTAAATTTAACATGAATTAGAATTACAGATCTGAAGTGCAATATGTAGTTGCAAGCGTTCACTCTGCTCTCGGCATGTCTTAAGTCTGAATCTCAGCTCTGTTATTAACTAGCTGGAAGTCCGCGAATATGCTATTTAAACTCAGTTTCCTCATCTAGAAGATGAAGATCATAACAGTATTTACTTCATAGGGTTGTTGTGAAGTTTAAATACGTTACATTAATTAAAGAGCTTAGTATACTGCCTGACATATAGGATGCAGTAATTTAAAAGTATTAGCTATTATTAACAGACTAATGTGTTCAGCAATCTTATAACATTTAAACAATATGCATCACATAGGTAATTGGGCTTTGCTTTAGGTAAGGTGATTCTATTTCAATAATTTTTCTATGTGAAAAAATATCTTCTATCCATATGTGAGTAAAGAAAGAAAGATTCAGATTTATGGGCATGCCTGGCTCTTGAAGACTGCATCAGACTGCATTTCAAATCCAGACTGTAGAATACTTTTATAGAAAAGAGAAATCACTGTCTTTCACTTTAGCAGACAGGTATAGTCCATAGAAAAGCTAGAGTCTTTTTTGAGACGACAGTGAAAGCAAAAGGACAAATATATACAATTCAATCATTCTACTCAGAGTGCCCTTGACATCAAATTTAAAATTATTTCATTCAATGACTGGTAAGTTAATAATGATGTAAACCTAACTGAAATGAGATTTGACATAGAATGGAAGCACCAAGTTAAAATATTTTCAGTTTTCACTTCTTCATAATTTGTTATCTTCATAACATATATACTGTAAATATACATATCACTAATTATTTAGTAAACTCAGGAAACAATTGAAATATATAATACATAAATCCTATTAATATAAATTGGGGGTTTCTCATATCACAATGGGTGTTTTCATTTTGCCATTAATGTGGCAGTGTATTCTCAAGATGCAAAATTATTGATGACTTGTTTTGAAATAAGTGACCTCTGTTGGATTCTTGTTATAAAAAAACCACATATTTGAGCTTCTCACCATGGTGCACCATGTCACCTCTGAAGTACTATAGCTCTCCTTAATTATAACTTCTTCTCCTTCCACCTATTCCCCTACATCTAGTCTTTAATCTCATCAATAATCCAGCCTCCTCCTGAATCCACTTCCTTATTCAATATGGACCATCCTGAAAAGACCCCACATTTCCTTCCCCCTCTTGGATATACACTACCTGTGCCCTTTCCAATATCTGCTCTTACTCTTACCTAGCCACTGAGGATTGCTAGGAAAACTGTATAATCACAACAAAGAGCACCATTCTAAATTTGTGTTTTCTGATGTTAAGGCATTTCAAGACAACTTGGCTGACTCTCCAATTAGGTGGGCTCCAAGCTTCCATTATTACTCTTAAAGTCCTACTCTATGTGTGGATCTTCTTCTGAGCTTTTCCTCCACATTTGCAGAGGGGTTTAATATTTCTCATTGAATCACTGAAAGTTTTCTAACTGGTCCTCTCATCACATATATTCTTTTTTTTTTTTTTTTTTGTGGGTACCGGGGGTCGACCTCAGGACCTCGTGCGCCAGTAGGCGCCCCTGCTGCTGAGCGATATCACTGGCCCTTTTTTCGTATGTGGGATCCGGGAGTCGAACTCGGGCCTTCGCGCTTGCCAGGCAGGCGCTTACACCACTGAGCCATCTCACCGGCCCTCATCACATATATTCTTACATACCAATACATCTATATTGCCAGCAGAGTGGCCTTTCTAAAACTTACATTTTTTTTTTTTTTATGCAGGTACCGGGAGTTGAACTCAGGAACTCATGCTTGCCAGGCAGGCGCTTATGCCGCTGAGCTATATCACCAGCCCTAAAACTTACATCTGATTATGTCATCTCCCTACTGAAATCTGCCAAAGCCCTTCATCATGTTGAGATACAATCCAAACCTCTGGGCTCGGTATACTAGGATCTTCATAACTTAGTTCTAATATAATTCTTTGCCTCGTATCTACTCATCTATACTACCATGAAATCTTATCCATCCAGTTCAAATGTCACACTCTCTCTGAGGCCTTGTCTGATTTCACAAGGTAGAGATAATCAAGAGCTCTTAAGGGCTTCCATGGAACTTAATATACTCACTTCTTCAAACACTTAATATATTATATTGCTATATTTGGATGTTTTTCTCTCCCATTAGATGATGAACTTACTTTCTTTGTGATTTAAAGTGTTTGATTTTCTAGCACTTAGCAGAGTGGGTACTAAGAACATTGTAGTGCCTCCATAAATATTACTTGAATCAAGTTAAATCACAAAATATTTTAATCCAATATCTAAGTATATGAATACAAGGTGAAGAACTATGTAAAATTCTTTACCTCACTAGATTTTTAACTGAACTGAGATCTTACTTAAAATCTTTGATGTGAACTATGTACAAAATGGAGGACTCTTAGGAAATTAGGCCTCTGAGGTCAAATAATGCTATTTTCGGCATTAGTATAACAAAGAAGAATGATTTAGGCCTTATATGAAGTGATAGTGCAACTATTGCTAAAGGGAGTTTTCTTTGAATGACCTACATTGTCAAGTTATTCCTATGTCATTAATATTAGGAGTAGATGAGGTGAGTCAAATTTTACTAAGATTCAAGATGAATTTTTAACTATAAATAAAACCCCAACTTGAGACCATACTCTTAAGTGAAATAAATCAGACTCACATGGGTAAACATCATATTGTCTCCCTGGTGTGAGAAACTGAAAGAGTAAATAAAGACCAAAATGTACAATAGATATTGTGAAATGGGAAGCAATTGCTCAAAAGGAAGGAGGAACTAGGGTGGGGGAGGGGGAAAGGAAGAAAGGGAAAAGGAAAAAAAAAAACCTAAAACAAGATAGTTATACTACTAGTTTCTCTTAGTTCATTGAAAGGTTTGTGCTAATATCATTTGGAGAATTTATGTCCATATCTTGTACTCTGAGTAACTACTTTGAAGATAACAATACATAGTTTATTAACTATTGTTATTCTATTATTTTATGAAATTGTTTTATTTTTTCCATAAAAAATAAAACCCATAAATACACTCTCCTTTGTTGACAGAGACAAATTTATTAGAGTGAAATACTTCAGAATAAAAACTTATATTACTACCTTCCTAATTTGGAGAGATGTTGGAAGAGGTTGCAACCAAATGCTTGAAATGGATGGGTGTATTGCTATGTCTAAAACAGTCCTTTAAGCAGATTTTGAATGGCTAGTTTTCTGTACCGCATGGATCAGGAAAAACAGATACCATTGTGGCACAACCATGAATTATATTAACATTTTAAAATGCCATATTACATAACTACTCACTTCTGTATTTCCTGAAAATGCTGAAAACTTAGCAGAAAAATTGACCAAATTTTGCCCAAATATTTCAATGATTTTCTCATTTTTTTACTCCTTTTTTACTTTTATAATATGATATACTTTTGTTTTAATAATCAGTTTTGAAAACTAAGTTGGGTGATTTTAATTCTAACTTAGTATTCTTAAATCAATAACCTCTAATTTCTTATAATATCATTGGGTTAATCAGAAGGATTTTCTAAAAATTCAAGAATTTCATTAAAACAACTAAAACAGGAATCAGTATTCTACTTTAATCAAGCATACTAGTTGCTGTCACTCACAATTTCATTTAATTGGGCCATAACCACTTAAATTATGAGCTGTTGGGGTAATATACAAATATGACAGATATTCTTAATCTAAGATAAGCTCTAGGTAATAAATAGAATAAAAGTTTGTTTAAGTAAATAACAATATATCACAATTCTATTTAACTTGAAAGCCAACAGAAGAAAACCTGATAGAAAAACTTAGGAGCATTCTATTCATTTTCATGTAAGAAAAGGATTCTAAATTTCTCCTATACTTTAATAATAAGAATTTGGACATTATAGGCATGGTTCTCATAATTTTAAATCCATAATATTCCATTACAAATACAATAAAAACTCCTTTGAGTTTTTAGTCATTATTTAGGTATATGATCTGTTAGAACATCTGGTTTATGATTGATTTTATGATTCACCGTTTGGACGATAACCAAGGCTTGCTTAGTAAACTTTGCCAGGAAGTACAAAACACTTCATCAAATCTTTTTCCTGTTTCTTCTTTCTTTTTAAAAATTTAATATAAAAAGTGAAATAAAGTAGCTCTGCATTTTGTGAAAATAGTTCAACTGGTTAAAACACCTGATTTGATGTCAATGATCTTAATAGACTAAAAAATAATTCTGAGTATCAGTAATATATAGGACTTTCTTACTCATTTCAGAACGTGAAGACTGATACTACATCATCAGTGGAAATACTGTTGATGTTTAAACAATAAATCATTCATATAATTTGGCTGTTTTTATTACACTGTCACTGTTGGGGTAAATCTGTTAAACTCTGAAAACTAGAATGTCATTCATAGATTCATTGCTCAGTATAAGGGGGAACTGCTAAATTTTAGCAGAAATTATAAAATAGTATTTATTTTTCCATTTTCTTTTTTATTCTCCATATTATATTTGATCAGAAACCATGTTAATACCTATGTCTTTCTTTTTCTAACAATATGCAGTATCTGGAAGCTATGCATTCATGAAATAGTTTTATTTAATATTTATTCTGGGCTTATTTAGTATTTATTTAGTCTAGGTTCCATGACAATGAAGTCGGGTTATACAGTTTATTTAATATACACATGCTCAATGAACTATAGGCAAATCATTTTTTTGTGTGTGCCGGGTATCTAACTCAGGACCTTGTGCTTGCCAGGCAGGTGCTGTGCCACTGAGCTATATCACCAGCCCCTAGGCAAATCATTTTTTAAGGGCTAAATCAAGTTTGTCTATTTTTATCATCAGTTAATGTTCATTATTGAGTTTTAAGAAGTATATCACTGGCTATGTATGAAAATCCTGAGAAGCACTGATAATGTGGCTTAACATTACTTTTCATTTTATGACTATACACTTTGAAATGTTACCATATATTCTCAAAAAATCATAAAAAAGAGATCATCTTCAACAAATACCCTTGTCTTTTATAGACAGCCAGCAAGTATCTAGCCCTAGTACGTTATAGAAAAATAATCTAATAAGCAGAAAGCCTCAAATGTTGTACTATATTTTATAAGCACTTTATAGAAAAAATTGTCATATAATTTTATATAAACAGGTAAAGTGGGCCGGTGAGATGGCTCAGCGGCGTAAGTGCCTGCCTGGCAAGCGCGAGGTCCTGAGTTCGACTCCTAGTACCCACATACGAAAAAAGGGCCGGTGATATCACTCAGCGGCATGGGCGCCTGCTGGCGTGCGAGGTCCTGATGTCGACCCCCGGCACCCACACACACAAAAAAATAAATAAATAAACAGGTAGAGTACTACTTATCCAAAATGCTTGGGACTGAAATGTGTTTGAGACTTCAGAGTTTTTTTTTTTTTTTTAATTTTGGATTACTCCCATGGACTTTACCAGTTGGGCATCCTTAGTTTGAAAAATCTAAACTCTGAAATGCTGTGAAATCTAATACTTCCCTAATACCAAAAGCCAACATTTTTCAGTTTTGAATTTTGAAGCATTTTGGATTTTAGATATTTGGGTTAGGGATGCTCAACTTGTACCAACACATTATTACTTTTTATGAAAGGACTTAAATGAAGAGTTCTGAATGGAATTTATTTCTATAATTGGAAACTATTATTTATAGGGGATGTGAGTTAAGGCACAGTATAGAAATGATAACTCTTAGGAATCACTGAGTGCAGTTGACCAAGGAATAGGGCTGACTAAAAGAAACACACCCTAGCCGGGTGTGGTGACACACACCTGTAATCCTAGCACTTGGGAGTCTAAGGCAGGAGGATCAGTGTGAGTTCAAGGCCAGCCTGAACTACCCAGTCTGAAAACAAACAAACAAACAAACAAAAAACTCATCCTGTGATTTTTGTTTTTGTAAGATTCTGAAGACAAAGTTGAATATGGATCATAGAGTATAAGAAATATGATTTAAAATCTTATCAAGACAAACGGGAATTTTCAGTGATCACTAATTAACCCCCCCCCTGAAAATTCTAGTAATAACATAAACTGTACCAATGAGAGAGAAAAAGGAATTGCAGCTCAAGTCAAGGTAGTTACAAGGAGATTCCTTAGAAAGTCTTAGTTTAAGGAAGATTTCTATAAAAGATTTCTGTAAAAGATTAGAAATAAACAGAAAATAGTAACAATTGCTTGTAAGAAGAGTGCCATGAAAACGAATGTCCAACTGAGGTGTGTGAAAAAACTGAAAATACAATGAAAATGTTTTAAAAAATTAAAAAATAAATGACAAAAGAAAGAACCATGTTGTTTCAGTGGTATTTTTTGCTTTTCCTGCAAGGAGAAAACTCAAAAACTAGGACATTAAAAAAAAGAAATGCCCGGATGCACATGTGTAAGCATCATACTGTCTCTCTAGTATGAGAAACTGAAAGAGTAAATAAGATCCAAAATGTACAATAGACACAGTGAATCAAAAAGAAACTGGTCAAAAGGAAAGAGAGACTGGAATAGGGAAAAGAAAGAAGGGCAAGGGAAAATAATTGTGTATATATATAAGATGGTTAAGATGGATACACTACCAATTTTACTTAGTTCATTGAAGAGTAAGGTTTGTGCCAGTAATGTTTGGACAATTGAATGCTAATGTCTGGTGTCCTGAATAACTAACTTAAAGATAGTAATACGTAATGCATTAACCATTGTTACCCTCATATTATGTTGTTTTGAAAATTTGTTCTTTTTTTGATTTGTTTTGTTTTTTCTTCTCTTTAAAAAAAAAAAAAACCACAAAAACAAACAAACAAAAAAGAAATGCTTCTGGAGACAAAGTAGTGCCACGAACTATTCTGTGGTCTCTTCGAAGCAGTGGGTTATAATCTTAGCAAATGAGTAAACTTCCTAGAAATTACTATAGGGTTACTGACAGAATTCCTTGAGACTTACTGCTTAAAGCTTAAAGGAAGAGTCGCCTTATCCAAATGAGCTAAAATCCCCAGCATAGGTTTTACAAAGAACATATAAATAAATCTGATATGAATACATGGTAGTGTTTTAAACTACACTATGATTGGGAAGAGGTTTTTAAAGATTTTTGATTGAATGAACATGGATTGAATAATAAAATGAAACATTTTAAACTGTCTTTATTGGACAAGAATATCTCTAGGCTGGGAGATAAGAAGATAGTCATTGACAGTATGTCTTGCTTACGACCAAACTTTGCATGATACCCTTATGAATGAAGATACTGTAACATGCACTGAAGGATATTACTATTAGGTGGATCCAGATAAGCACTTTGAACAACTGAATGAAATTAACATATACTTTCAAATTTAATGCCTAAGGCTCTATCTTTGGTTCTTTTTTAAAATTGTTTCTTTAAAAATGAAGTCACATTGATTGATAAATCAGTTACAATGTTGGTGGGAATATAAACTAGTACAACCACTATAAAAATCAGTATGGAGGGCTGGGGATGTGGCTCAGTGGTAGAACTCTTGCCTTAGATGCACAAGGCCCTGGGTTCAATCCCCAGAACCACACACACACAAAAAAAATCAGTATGGAGATTCATCGAAACAAACAAAAAATAGGAATTCCATTTAACCCAGCGACATCTCTCCTGGGTATCTTCCCAACAAAAGTTAAAGTCATCCTATTAGAGTGATACATACATACTCATGCTTATAGCAGCACAATTCACAATAGCTAAACTATGGAAACAGCCTATATGCCCATCAACAGATAAATAGATAAAGACAATATGAGATATCTACCTATCTATCTATCTAGGGCATAAAGAAAGATGAATTTGGAGTCATTTATAGGAAAATGGATGGATCTTAAGACCATAATGATAAGTGTAATAAAGCAGACACAGGAGATTAAATACTACATATTTTCTTTTATATGAGCAACCAAAAATATAAATACTTTAAAGAGTAAAATAAAAGAGAGATGGTAGGAAACAGGAAGGTAGACTTTGTGGACATAGAAAAGGGATCTGAGGAAGGGGGGAGAGGGGACAGCGGAGGGGGAAAAGGAATAAATGTGATCAAGTGTGGTATGTATATATACCAACTCCCCAAAATGAATGTAATTATTATATACTGCAAACATACATTAATAAAAATAAAACAGAGAAAGGATGCTTAGAATATCGAAGGACCAAGAATCCCTATTCCATATGAGGAATGACTAACATCATAGATAGTAAATCTGAGATTCCAAACTTTTTAATAGAGCTGAATACTTCTGGGTGAAATATGAGAAGTTAAAAATTTAATAGAAAAAGATAAACAATTGAATTTAGGTTAAAAAGTAAATAAGTGGGAATGCTATTTACAGCTTGGTGGCATTAAAGTGAATGAACTACTAGTAAGCAGGTTAAAGCTAATATGATCATGTTAACAAAAGTATACTGTCTAGATCACCATAACAGTCCCAATACCCTTAGCAAGGAAACACTAAGTAGAAAAACGTGTCCACATGAAGGTATCCATGATGAGATACCAAGAATTCATGTCATAATTATAATGTTAAGGTGAATATGTGCATTCGGCTCAAGAATTGACAAAACAAATTATGTTTGATAACATAAGCCCATTGTACAGTTTTGCATGCATATAATGCAGAGAGCATTATAGTAAGAGCAGATGGTGAGGCCATTATGCTGAAGAGAATCACAAAACCTTAAGTTGGAAGAAGCCATCAGATTCAACTTTTCATCTAACTTATAAATCCCTGAATGGTAGCTGGTTACTCAACCTCTTTTTAAATAATGGAGAGCCTACCAAACACACAAGACCAGTCATTTCACTTTGGCCAGCTGCAATAATTGGAATATTCTTCCTGATATCCATCTTAAATCAGCATGCCTCAACCCTCCCTCCACCTATTATGTTTTCTGGAACTTCGGAGAGCATCTTATCCCTCCTCCCACAAGACAGGCTTTCAAATACTTGATTTTCTTTCTCTAATTTGTAATTTTAAGATCCGAATTGAGGTGAAAATTTGTCAAAAGTCTGCTTTTGTATCAATACAAGGAAGAACTTTCTTAACTAGGTTGTTCAACATAGAATGCCCTGCATTTGGAGGCAGGAACCCTGAAACCCTAAATATTAAAAAGAGGCTAACAATTTTCCAAATATATTGTATAAAAGCTGTTTCTGTTTTGGGTAGGAGAGTAAAAATATGTGCCTTAAAATTCTAAGCTCTAGCTGAGAGGGCTTCTGTGTATATTTACATACAGTGTGACATGTTATATTCCTACCCCAATAAAAAAACAATTATCTATTAAATGAAAACTTTCTTTTGATATAAAAAATGTTAAATGGGTTCTGTAGTATTAACAGAGACACTTCGGATAGTAACACATTAAAAAGGATGCATCTACAAATATAAAGCAGCACTCAAAATTAAGGCTAACTTTTCACTTAACTATTAAGCAAAGATATTTAACATCAGTTCAGAATTATTTTTAGAATGGTAAACATCTTTCCTATTTCTACTGTTGAGATACAATCCTTCTAATTAAGCTAATAAAAGCCCATCGTGAGTCTCTGAAACCAAGATGATAAATGAAGAGAAGGCTTCCCAGCAACTACAAAGGGTATAACAACAAACAAATACCAGTACAGTTCAATGTAAGAAGTAGGGCCTATTGTCACTGTTTGTTGAAAGCTGTGTTAAGCCACTGATTCCAAGTTGTCCCTCCTCCCTCTTATTTTTAGAAAGGGCATGCAAACTCCTGTACATTGACCCTGTTAAAGAGTAAGGAAAAAACAGCAGATTCCAGAGGGGAAAAGGTGTAAAGTTTAAGTTTAGTGTTTTTGAAGTTACAGTCTATTTTCTCTTACCTAGAATCTCAAGGTATGCTTTTAATTCTCCACTTCAAATGTCACAGAATAGACTCTAAATTAGGCCATGGAGTGGTGGTAGGAAAAAAATAAAAATTTAAGGAAAAACAGCAAAAAGAACCAATAAACTCATGGATGAGAACATTTGGAGCTCATTAGTGAGCAGATCTTATGCATTAAATCAACACATTTTATAGAGAACTAGTACAGTAAAAATACCAGATTCAAAAATCACTGAAGATTAGGGATTTTTAAAAGCATAATAAAATGAAAAAAACTGTTTCAAATATTAAGGTTCAAAATTCCCTAAGATAGATATCCAAAATATAGCATCATTTTTTTGTATTTGGCATTTTGCTAATACTCCTTGTATTAATTTATTTCTGATAATCAGATTCCATAGTGGTTGTCTTATAAAATTAGGAAATAACTTCTCAATTAAAGAAATATTAATCTATGGTCTGTATAATATGATTTTTTTTGGCATCTGATTTATGTTAATCAGAACAGCTGAGTAATTGGAATGCTTGTTCCTAAACCATGATGTTTAAGGAATGAGCCTAATCAGAAATAGCTCTTAAAATGACCTCATTTGATTCTAACCAGTCTTGTAAATTTTGCATAAGTGACGATTAAGTACCTTAGAAAACAGAATACTTTGTGCCATCTAAGAAAACATTTTTACAAAACTTAAATTGGTCACTAGGGAAAATTATTGGCACAAAGTAACAAAGGTGCTGTATATTTTGAATTACTTGTTTCATGTTTTCAGAAAGAAAGATTTCTTATTTCTTAAAGATAATTTACACATTTCTGTTATAGATAGACTTATGGAAGACCTAGATACACTCTTAAAATTGTGCTTGCCATATAGTAAGTAAATAATAAACACCCGTTGAATGAATAAATATATGCTTAGAATTGAATTATATATTTTAGTAGGCTAAATCTTAACATGGAAATGCTAGACAATCCATAATTAGGAATGTTAAAGAATTTGTAGTTCTGAAGTGAATGAGTGAGCTTGATTACTAAAATTCTTATTTTCAAGTACTCTAAAATTTCTGTGACATAACTCAGAAAATTGATTTTATTGTATTACTTGTACCTTGTGTTTGTAATAGTAGCAAATATACATGGAACTGTCATATTACATTTTTGAGGAAAGAATCTTGTAGAAGTTCTTGAGTATGAGGTTCAAATATTAAAATTAAATGTCACTTTTTCAATTAAAATAGATAATTGGTACTCTTGCCTTGTTGAATAAAACATTGCTGTGAGTATTCTCCCATAAAAGGAAAAACTTCAGGCTGAGCTATTATGACCAAATATTAGGCCAACATGTGCCTATGGCTAAACATAAGAAAGTGTAAGTGGACGAAGAATGGAACTAGTGAGAACACTGGAAAAAGAAAGGGAGAAAGTTTTAAGGAAAAAATTCAGTATTTAAAAAATTGAAGCTAAAAGCCACACATATTACCACACACAGCAGCTCTGAAGCCATGCTGTGTCTTCTGGCTTTGAGGGCTAGACTTGCAATGCTTTTTTGTTTGTTTCTGTTTATTTTTTTTTTCTCAGCTAACTAGCTCTGGCTTAACAGTTTTTATCACAGAATTTGGGATACGCTCACAGTATTAGAAAGTCTCCATAAAGAAGCCAAAATTCATAAGGCACTGATGCATTAGCTAAGAGAACTTCTGATATGTAAGTCTAGGGGTGTGTGTATGTAGGGTAAGTGTACATGTACAGCTTCTGCCCTTTCTTCTCACGTACCTCCCTCCAACATTTTCGAGAAGGCCAACTACTACATTTTCTAGAGTAATAAATTCTGGGGTTGGGCCTTGGTTCTGATGTGGTAAGTTATCTCACAAGACTTGTTTATATTATAAACTAAGACCACATCAAAAACGTTTCAGGAAAAGAAAAACCTGTAACTGATAAATTAACTAAGCCATGCTTCACCTCCTCACACTGAGATTCAGGAGAAAGATAAATAAGGAAAATAAATTTATACCAGAATTTTAAAATCTTAAATTTTCGTGGTAGGTATCTGTGGAGAGTAAGAAGGTGAGTGGGTCCCTTTGTACTTTCATCACAGTATTATTTACCTATTTCTTTCTTTTTTTTTTGTGGGTACCGGGTGTCGACCTCAGGACCTCGCGCGCCAGCAGGCGCCCGTGCCGCTGAGCGATATCACTGGCCCCTTTTTCCGTATGTGGGTTCCGGGAGTGGAACTCAGGACCTCGCGCTTGCCGGGCAGGCGCTTATACCGCTGAGCCATCTCACCGGCCCTATTTACCTATTTCTTTTGCAATAAGCAAGTTACTACATTTGAACTAAGCAACAAAAGAAAAACGGGTGGGGCAATTAAAAAACTTCCAAGATATGTTGTATGGTACAATCCTATTACATCTCAACCTGTTATGTTCCAGTAGTTGGTAACCACAGGAGGTGTATTTTGTACGTTGATGAACAAAAATGAGGCATTTGAGACCTTTAGTTTTCTGTGGCAAAGGCGAACAAAGAAAAAAGAGGCTGAATTTAGGATAGCTTCTTGTACAGTATTCTAGGAAGTATTTCACTCAGAAATTAACAATAAGCTATACTGAGATGAAGAAAAGTGGTTTGTTTTTTGATGGTTTAAAAAATATAAGTCATAGCTTGTCTACCTGTGCTAGTGAAGGGCTGTCACCCTTCACTGAACATCAATTCTTATCTAAGCACATCTGCTGGTATGACTCTGTAGTATCTAAATTCTTTCTTTTGCCACTAAAATCTGGGTTTGTTAGTTATTAACACTTCTGAGATTATTTTCCTTTCCAAAGTACAAGGTGAAATTTCAACATTTCTTAAAAATTAATTAAGATGTAGCTAGGTGATGGATGACTTGCAAGGGAGACTTAAGTCTGTGAGCCATGCACTGGTAGTGATTTGAGTCAGCAGATTTTGGTAGAAAAAACAATGGTGTAGGGGTGCTGGAAGATCTGGTTTCTAAATGGTTTACAACAATGAAGTAGTCATTCTACATGCCATATTTTTGTAGCCTTCATATTTGAAATGGGAATAAAATAGGAGAATCACTTCAACCATAAAAAATGTGACTACAAAAGAGCCATAATACAAGGAGCAGTAATTCCAGTTTGTTAGCATCCCACCACCCCAACAGTATGCTAACTAAACACGGGCAAGTCCTGGCTTTCCCTTTACAAAATAAAGGCATTTATTTTGGATGAAGAAATGTACAATGTTTTGATTCCTGCTGTATACCACATAATGTATAAAACAATAACTTCAGCTATATTATAAGAAATTAGTAATAAAAGGGGTTATTCATTCATTCACTCATGCATTCAAAAGTCCTGGCCTACAATGGGCCATATACTGTTTTAGGCTCTGAGTGTGTAAGACAGGAATAAAATTTCTGCTGTTAAGAAGCTTATATTTTGGTGGGTGGAGATAGAAAATAAATGGATACAAAATATTTAATATTGTACTCATAGTGGTAAAACTGGGAAGAACATAAAACAGAGTGACCACACCAGAGGACAAATGGTGGCGGTGGGTACATCTGGGTCAAACTGAGTTGTCAGGGAAGGACTCTGAGGGGAGAAATGAGACCTACATGGTAATATCTATAAATAAATATTTCAGTAAATATATATGATAAGGTTGTTGCTATTTGGAATACAAAGATTCTTATGTGTCCCGAAGTGTCCAAAGTCAAAAAGCATAGTGAGTGATAAAAATGTGAAAAGAGGGGTGTTTTTATTTCAGCTTCTAGAGCAGGGCTAATGTATGAGGTTGAAATATACAAAATTGCTATCCTTTCATCATTTTGACCTACAAAAATGGTAATTCATATGGTTCAACTCAATCGCTGGAACTGAATAAAGACAGATCATATAGTCAAGTAAATATTATTCAGTGAGGTTTGCCAGGCTTAATAACTATTTAAGTAATGCAATGTCCCTCTTTGCCTAAATCAAAATCTCCATAAAATCTATATAAAATTATATTATTTGTTGGACAGAAAATATGTCAGATATGGATACTAAGTGCCTTCTGGTATTACCTCATTCAACTCTCTTATAACCTCAAAAGGTTAGTACTATTCCTGCATTATTTAACAATGAAGACATTAAGGTCTAGAGGTATTAAATAACTTGATCAATCATACCACTTGTAAGTGACACAGTGACCAAGCAAGGATATAAACTGAGGAATGTCTCCAGAAACAGTATTCTAAGCTAGGATAATTTATTGTTTATAAGAACACATACTTACTCATTTACAAGGCAAACATAATTACATCAAACATGCTGCATTTTCAGTATTATATATTATTCATTCCCCCTTATATATCTAGTATTTCAATAGAGCCAAGACTTTTAAATGAAGTGATGTTATCTGGAATATGTGCTTGCACACACATACTAAAAGAATGAAATGATGCTTGAAGAAATAAATCTGAAGACACAATATACATGGCAACAGAGCTATTCTTACAGAAAGTAATGAAAAGCAATTTGGTATATTTCTTTTCTTCATGACCTTAAAAACAAGTCAAGGTTAAACTACTGATAATCATTCAATTTCCCTTACCACCGAGGCATGGGCATATGGTACAACCTTGACCAATGAAATCTGGTGTTTAAGTCTGGTGGAGGGATCTAGGGAAAGTTTCCTTTCATCTTACAAAAAGGACTAAAGACAGAGCTTTTTTTGGCTTTCAGAGTGCTACCTTATAAGAAGTGATGAGTAGAGCTGTTGGCATTACATAAAAGATAACAGAGTTCTGACGTTGGAGATCCATGAAATGTACTCACCTCTGCACTTCCTCTAAGTTAAGATAATAACTTTTCTCATACTTTAAGTCAAAACAAAGAGAGATGGGTTAAAAATCCAACCTCTAGGAGGGTGTAGTAGTATATGCCTTTAATTCCAGTAATGTACTCTGGGAGGCTGAGGCAGGAGGGTAGCAAGTTTGAGCACATCCTGAGCAATTTAGTGACTTAGTGAGACCCTGTCTCAAAATTAAAAGAAAAAAAAAAGGATAGGGATGTAGCTCAATGGAAAAGCCAGGGATTCAATCCTAGTACTATAAAAAAAATCCAATCTCTAACCAGTATCAGAATTATAGCTAAATGATACTTTGTTTTATGTCTCCTTAACAGTATTTCTTCAAAATCAGGCAGTATCATATTAAGAGAATGTTTATTTACTTCATTATAGATTCTTCTGCATTCTTTCTTTATATATACTTGTTATATAACCAGCCAAGGTTCTCTACTATTCTTTTTCTGAATTTATCAAGTCTTTTTATTCATATTGCTTACATTCTCCATCTACTCCCTTTATATTTGAATTATTGATATTATTGATAATTATGCTCTTCCAAGTTCTTTATGTGTGTACATAACTTATCTTCTTTTTTTTCATAACTTATCTTGAAAATAAAAAAGTGTTGCAACATTTTTCATTATTTTAACTTGTCCCCCTCCAATTCAACACAGTTTCATATTCTGAGAATATCTTCCCTTTGCCCACATGTCTCCTACCTGAATTTCTTAAATATAAAACTCATGGCTTTTAGAAAATCTTCAAGATATTACTCCAGGACCCTTCCAATGACTGAAGAGGATTAATATAACTTCTTCTACTATACTGGTGGCCATTATCAGTCTAGATAATTTCAGATATTAGGCTACTAAATTGCTGCATTTTCTATGCAGGCCCTAAACTATTGATGGTGTTAGATTTTAAAACATAACCTTAAAATATATTTCTCAGCAGACTTCATTTTGAAAGCTTCAATAATATCTCCTCCAGATAATCTAATGTGTATAACAGCTACAAGGTAATAGATTTTATCCCTCTCTACTCTCCCCCAAAGACATAGGTTTTGCTGCATATTTTTAAGACAAAGCTAAATATATGTGTAATTAAGTGAGAATACTAGTAGGTAATCTCCAAGGCAATGAAAAAAAGAACATTATCACTTCATTGAGTAAATGAAGGCACCAAGAATATGTGGCTAGGAAAGAGTACCCATACAAATGTCAGGGGAAATTAGGATTAAGGGAGAAAGCTTTTCAAAACCTCATCTAACTTGCCTACTATGACAAAGGAAAGAGCGATATAATTAATCAGAATTCAAGCTGCATTAACCAAAACAATATTTTATATCTTTATAGTTTGTCCTATACTTTTAAAATTTATACTCCTTCCATAGTTTCAAAAATATTTTAATATATATGCTAATTTGTTTCATGTATATTACTAGTTTCTCTTAATTCATTGAAAAGAAAGTTTTGTGTTATTATCTACTTGCTTCTTTTTTTGTAAGGATCTTTTTGGTTTATGTCTTATACTCTTGAGTAACTACTTTGAAGATAATGATACACAATATATTAACTATTGCTACTCTCTCATGTCAAAAATTTTTGTTTGTTTTCATAAAAAAGTAAAAAAAGGTGCATATGTTTACATAATTAATAATTTAATTTATCAGAGGTATTATAAGGACCATACCTTAGCTTTGAAACTGATAATTGGGATAATAGGAAATTACCTGTCTTCTCCCAAATGCCAAGGAAATAGGTCAGGATAATTAATGTGTAGCTCACTTTTCAAGCAAAGGAAAACAAGACAAGTCTCATTTGTGTACTTTTAGTATCACCCATTTCAGTCTAAAATGTATTCAGCTTGAGAAAATCAGTATGACTAAGTTAAATAACTGAATTTCAAAATAAGATGAAAGGTAGTTCAAACCATGAGAACACAGATTAAAATTTGTCCTGAGGAAGGATAAATTTACCCTTCATAATCAGGGCCAAATTCCACACCCATAAGGAAACTGAAAAACATCCACAGCATGGATTTAAATACATCTTGCTTCTCACATTGCTTTGTAAGCACCATATAATACATATTATATAAGGTAAGACAAAATATAAATAATAAGAAAGGGCTTTGGCTGATATAATTCTTTGCCCTTGAGGTATAAGATAGGCTATATTTTCATATGTTGTTCTATTATTCCTTTTGCCCACTTGTCTGATACTTGCTATTTTTTAATTTTTTGAAAAATGTTTAGAGCTATAGACACTAAACTTATTTCCTTTCCATGTCTGTACTTGATTAGTACAAATTCACTTCAATAGGCAAACTGAATGCTGGCCTCTAGCATGACTGTCAGTAATATGCCACTGTCAGACTGCGATTTTTACAAGTACAGGTTGTCTGTTGATCTGTGGAGCAGTATGTGAGCACACTGAGTTGTGGGCAGTGGATATAAGTTTGAGGCTGGTGCAATAGCCACAGCTTTGTTCTTGTGTATAATTTTTTGCTTTGCTGGCATAACACCAAGCAGCTTGGTTTGAATAAGCAGCCTGCGCATTTATTCCTAATGGCCAATCCAAGCCAGCCATAAATATGATGCCCCTTCGGTAGAATTTAAATAGTCTTTTGAAAACATTGATTTTTCTTGAGGTGCTGGGGATGGAACCCAGTGGCCTGAGCATGGTAGGCAAATGCTACAACACTGAGCTACATCACTAGCTCTTTTTATATATTTATTTTGAGACAGCATTTTCCTAAATTGCCTAATCTGGCTTTGAATTTGTGATATTCCTGCTTCAGGCTTCCAAGTAGCTGGGATTACAGGTGTGCATACCATGTCTAGTTTGAAATCATTGACTTTTAAAGCTAATACTTCCCAAGTGAAACATTCATATATTATGCTCCTAATATTAGAAATAGAAATGCAAAAAAATCATGATTAGAAAAGCGAACATACAGTCCATTGTAAAAGAAAATTCTTCCAGGCAAGCATGAAATGCACTGATCTGCTGAGAACAGTATGAGGTACACTGAGACATCAAATAGCAAGATTTACTGAAAAATACCCAGAAAGAAATAGGCCCTGAACCATAGTGGATGGCTACCCTTGGTGAAACTGATCTGACTGCATGAACTGCTCCATAGTCTTAAAGTATAAAGATAAAATGTACAATACCAAATTTACTGACACATTTACTAAGGCTGTTCTGCCTTATAACATTTATTCTATGAAGAGAGCTCATGGAAAGAGATGAACAGTACCAATTAACTACCCAGTCAATTTGTCTGGAACCTGAAAAAAAAAACTATCCACTTAGGAGTATATCTATATGGTTAAAAATAAATTATATCCATAGAACAACAAAAGAGAGACTCCACCAAAAAAAACCAAAGCCAAACCAAAACAAAAAAAAACAACACAAACAACAAAAGCAATCTAACTAGAGATGCTCTGTGGGCTACTGGAAACCTGAAGGAAGGGCAGGCATCAGGTCATATCTTTTTGTGTGTGTGCATCCTATACATGCTTGCTTTTACCTAGTCCTCCCTGACACAATGACCAGGACAAACTGTTGAATACCTCACTTGTTAAAAAAAAAAAAAAAAAAAAAAAAAAGACTGCATCAATGAATCTGCCTATAGGGATGGTGGGGTGTTTTCCGAACAGAATTCTCTGTTTCAGAGGGATGTGAGTAATTACATCACATTTTGTTTTAAGATTGCCGAAAGCATTTTTTCCAGTGTTTGTAGAAGAATAAACAAACCTCACACACTTAGTCATAGCCATTGTGAAACACCTAGATGACAGCTGAAATGAAGATTCTAACTCATCTTGGAATTTTAGAAATAATTTATTAATGTTGGTAATCTTTAGAATATTAAACATGTATTATAATGCTTGTTGGAACTGCTATCAAGGCCTAGCATGAGTCCTAAATATATCTTCCACAAGACTTCCAAAATGTCTTAGAGATGTGGATGTTGTGGGAACATGGCAGGTAATGGATGGTAATTACCTTTCCAAACAGCAGTATACCTTTTATAATATTTCTCATGGAGATTATGGCTAAAATATACTTCACATGGAAACTGCCTCAGGATGTACATTTTATTATAAGCAATTCTTATACTTTATTGGTAGAAGATATACAATTTCCATTAAATGATATAAGGAAGATCTACACCATAAAAAGAGGCAGTCTACAGCATCCTCTTGTCAGTAATTTCCAAAGTGGCTCTTGTTTTAAAGGAGCCAAAGTTCACATTGACATGGAGCTCCTGAGCTGTTGGTAGGTTGCGAACTTTAACTTGTTTTTCTAATTGTAATGAAGAACTTAAACTCATATATCCCATAGTCAAAGCCCCACATAGCTGGGCATGGTGGTGCACACCTGTAATCCCAGCACTTGGGAAGCTGAAAGCAGGAGGATCGCCATGAGTTTGAGGCCAGCCTGGGCTACACAGTGAGTTCAAAACCACCCTGAACTACACAGAGACTCTGTCTCAAAAACAAACAAACAAAAAAGGTCTGAAAGCTATATTCTGTGTGTATCCTTCAAAAAGAGAAGCATAATGCCCTAAAGGAACCAAATGGGTCATTTATTTCATCACTGCTAGCTCAGATCATCTGCAGTAACTGATTAAGAGTATATTTTGAATAAAGAGATATAAATAATTTTATATTATTTCTTTTATACTTTTTTTTTTACATTTTATGTTCAGGATTTACAGCAAAAAGTAGATTTTCTTTCTAGCTAAAATAACTTGTGTTATAGCCTTTCTCTTAAACTAGCCTGGTTGCGGAACCAGTGATCTTGTTTGTTATAAGTAGATGCTTCATATGGCTTGTTGGATAAAGAACTTGACACCTAGTAAGCACATTCTTAATGCCAACAAGACAGATGTTACCTAATTGATTTGTCTCTTTTCAGAGTTGATTCTCATAAATAGTTTTGTAATCAACATGTATATCAAAGAAGTATATGGATGCTTTTGGCAAATTGGTTTCAAAAAGCAAGTTCAGCTATTTGGAGTTGACAGAAATGCTATGTGAAATCATTCCTTGGAAAAGCTGTCATTTGGGATTTTTTCCTTTAAATCTGACAGTGAAGAGGAAAGACATTTATGCATATGTGCAGGTGTAGGTGGGTGTGTATGTTCACTTATTCAACCAGGGCTCTGTTAACACGATGCTTGAAGTGTTTATAGTTTAACACAAACTCAAGGGGCTATTACAGTGGACCGACGGGATAATGCATGCAAATGAGAAGAAAGCGGGTAAGAGAAGGAAGAAAAAAATACTATTAACCATAAAAAGCAAGTGAGTAATTGGGAGAGACAAATTATTTGCTCCAGCTGTAGGTATCCTGGGACATAAAGTTCATTATGCATCACTCCCCCCAAGTTACTGAAGTTCTGAAAATAGAACACCAGGGGAGACCTAACTTTCTATGAAGCAAGACCATTATTTTAAGTAAAAGGTAAATAATTCTATTTTCTTCAAATAAGATGTTTGAAAAGGTTGGGGACTTTGTGTACACAGGCCAAGAATCTCCATAAACATACTTACTTTTTTCTCCTATGTTTTCCCCTGTTGCCTCCCCTTCCTCCTCTTCCTCCTCCTCCTCCTCTTCCTCCACCTCGGGGGGTGGCACGTCATCCTGCGGGTCACAGGCACTAACCGGCGCATTCAGACAGCAGTGGTTGAACCCGCTGTCTCGTGGCAGAGTAAAACTTCGAGGCTTGCCCCCATTGCCATTGAGCACTTGCATCCTCTCGCTCTCGGCTAAGGGATATGGCCCATAGTGATCCTGAAGGTGGCATTTCTGAGTTGGAAGGGTGGACTGCCGCCTGTGCTCAGGGGAGATGGCCACGGAGTCAGAGAAGACTGAATCCTCCAAGGGCAGAGTCTGAAGATAGTGTAAGCCCGAACTTGTCAGGGGCGTCTCAATTAAATCCTGCCAGGAGCGGCGCTGACTGGCTGTCTTGCGAATGGGGGACATGGCAATGCTCCCAGTTACTTCCTGGCGAAACTCTTCATGGGAAGACTGAGACTGAGAGGTCTCTGTGGAGGAAAGCCGGCTATGTTTTGCTTCCACATAAGGACTGGCACAACTCATCTGTAGAAAAGAGCCTCTGATCAATCTCCACAGAAATAACACATCATCACTTCTGTTGTGGAGGAACACATTCAATTTTCACCAGGGAACATTTAAGTGGATGGATTCTTACAAAGTCAGCAATGACTAAACAGTTTTGCAGATATCTCAAAGTTAGGCCCCAGCTTACATTTTAAAAGGCAGACATGGATGTCCTGAAATGCAGCTATTCCTGGATGTCCTGAAATGCAGGCTCTTATGAAAAATCTGATGTATAATGCAAAGTTTCACAGTAATGGAGGTCTGAGAAAATGTGAGGGCTTATAGAAGAAATTCTCAGCAACTAAAAACAATAACAGTTTAAAAATCTCTACATGGTTTGAAGTCCTGAAGAAGAATTGTCCGCAGATTCCTATTTCTGGATTTTATGCAGCTTGGATGTGAGAGCAGGGAGTGAGGCCTTTGGATATGAGAATAAGTTGCCTATAAACAGACTATACCTTTCTTCTTTTTCATAGGTGAATATCTGCTTCTATGGGTGCCATAGAAAAACTGTCTTATGGTCTTGTCAATTCTATGGCATTTTCTAGAGAGTTAAAAATGCAGGCAGGATAAGATTATACTTTATTGAGGATTAGCATCTGCCTTGAGCATAGACACTGTAAGGTACATAAACACAAAAGAAAAAAAATAATATTTTTATCCATGAAATTTAAAGTTTCAGGATGTATGTTATAACACTAGAAACAACCGAGGTCTGGCATCAAGAGACTGCTGTAAAACACTTGTAGTGCAGCACCCCTACTGGGGGCTAACAGACTGGCCCAGGTCTCTTTCTGGCAGAAGTAGCCACATTAGTTAAATACGATCATCACATATGGGGATGAAGTGGCAGCCAAGAAAAGCCGGGCTGAGATAAAGGAGCCTGCCACCTCCCTAGTAAAGGAGGAGAAGTTGCTTGACATCTGTGGGTGGCCTGCTCTTCTTCTATATTTTAATAATAATGTGAATAGTTTCCTTCCTGAAATTCACAAGTTGCTATGTTTACGTGTAAAGAGCAGCTCAGTGAAGCTACAGCTTCCCTTTCTTCCTCTTTTATAAATATTTAAAATGAATCATTTAGCTCCTGATGTTTTAGGGAAACAGGGAAAATATGAGTTACCCCGCTGTAAAAAGAGAGACTGAATTAGACTGACTGCTGTTGTCAAATCCCAGCTTCCATTTCCTCTGTGGAACACTCAGGATCAAAATAAGCAGAGCTGATTCTTATGGCAACATGACCATGGAGTGTATTTGCCTAAATTGGGGCACTGCGACACTCTCAGCAATTCTGATGGGAAACAGACACAAAGTGGGATATTTCCAAACAAACCAAGATAGTTGTTTACCCTATTAAAAAATCAGGGCCAGTGAGATAGCTCAGCGGCATAAGGGCCTACCTGGCAAGCGCGAGGTCCTGAGGTCGACCCCCGGTACCCACAAAAAAAAAAAGCACAGTGTGTGTATATGTGTATGTGTGTGTGTGTGTTATGCAGAGTAATTTACACGTGTAAGAATTCTGCAGCATCATATAAACATACATATTAAAGCAGATGCCGTGCATATTTATAAAGCTACATGTCAAAATAACTTCAATACTGATATGATATTAATTTTTGGGTGGTGCTAGGGATGGAACCCTGGGCCTTACATGTGCTAGGCCAAGTGCTCCACCCCTGAGCTACACTCCCAGAGCTATAATATTAATATTTACCAGTTGCTTGTAAAGGACATGGATTGAATTTCATTGGTGTGTAAAAGATAAGACAATTTATGTATCTTTTTCTGAGAAAACTTTTTTGTTGTTGACATCTCCATAAAGGCTACTCTGACAAAAATAGTGTTATTTTCATAAAAAAACTGGTCACATACTCCTTCTGCCTGGAGTCTGTGGTGACTTCCTTTTCATTAAATATTCTACAAACTTAAAATATTTTCCTCACTGATTTTCGACCCTCGATTTTCTTCTTCTCTAAGGAACCTGAGGCTTGACATATAATTCACCACACCCTTTTTAAGAACTTATGTTTAAGGTCAAAGAATCTGTGATATTTTAAGTATGCTTGTTCTGTTAACTTACAGAGGGAGGCCGTGGGTACGTATCATAGGGAGGTGGGGGGCTGTCTTGCTTTGGTGTTGATGGAGTATCTGCTTCTTCCTTGTCACTCTCACTCCAGTAATCTGAAAATTCACATATAGAAAAAATGACATTCTATTAAATGTTTTGAGCCATATTTTTAGGAACATACATTACCATTTAACAAAAAGAAATTTAAATTCCATTCCTATGCCACACTGTGAAGCATTCCCTTACCCAGGGTCACCAACTTTCATTTTTAGCTGGGTGTTGAAGAAGAAGAGCATAATCACCTAATTCCAACTTCTTTTTAAAGGAAGTGGTTATACACAAGCTGTAATTTTATGGAGTTAAGAAAAATGTGTTTTATGAGCCGAATTAGGGTTAAAGTGCTTTTGATTCTAGACCAAATTATTTTAAATGATATTACATGATGGTTCTTTTTTTTTTTTATGTGGGTACCGGGAGTCGACCTCAGGACCTCGCGCTTGCCAGCAGGCATTTGTGCCACTGAGCAATACCACTGGCCCTTTTTTTTTTCCTTTATGTGGGTTCTAGGAGTCGAACTCAGGACCTTGTGCTTGCCAGGCAGGTGCTTGTGCCGCTGAGCCATCTCACCGGCCCTACATGATGGTTCTTAAAGGTATATCATTTTATCTTTAAGATCAATACTTAACACATACACTTCTACAGATATAAACATATCCAAAAATAATGTTCTCAATTCTTTTCTCTGGCTTCAATTCATTGGTTATCTAATAATCAGTGTTCTAGAGTCATGCTGACATGCATCTCTGTAACACTGTACCTGCCACCTCTCCTTGGAAACACACGGCAAAGTATGATTCTTGCCAAATACAAAAGGGCAAATCTGCCGAATGTGGGCTACAAGTTCCAGACTTCCAAAACTACTTAAAATGGTAGAAAATGTAAGCCACCAGACAAAGTGACTTGGCAGACCTCAGGCAAGAGGGAGGAGGGACAACTCTGAGGGATATATTACTAGATTAAGTCAAATGCAGCAAAAGGTCAATAATCAGAATCTGTTTCACTAATACCTCACTCACTCTATAACTGGTGGGTCAATTCTTTATGTTGTTTACCAGAAAAAAACATGTAAGTATTACCCATATCAGTTTCAGTTGATAAGAACAAAGATATTAAGTCAAAAGGTTCCTTATTCTTAAAAAAATTGTGTCAAAATATCCATTACAAGAGTTAATAAATATTCAGATTTAGGTGAAAAATCACAGCACATAACTTTATAGGAACACTTCTCTTCCCAGGAATTCTCACATCATACTATTTTTATATATTTCCCCTGTGGTGCTGATTATTAAATGTTGTGGCTTGTGTCTAGATGCACCCCCAAAGACTCATGTGGTCATAGGTGGAGCTTTTCAGAAGTGGCTGGATCTAGAGTGTACGATGCTGTGATTAAGTGCGATACTGAGATTAAGTGTGTGATGCTGGGAGTAATGGTGTGTGATTACTTAGTCCACTGATTGGTTTGGCATAGTTCCTGGTGTGGATAATGGGAAGGCTCACTCTGGGTGTGAGTGCTACCTGTCCTAAGGGTATGTAGCCTGGATAGAATATATAAGAGACCGAAAAAGGGCAGCTACCATCAGTTGCTGCTTGCTACTTCACTGTTTTGCTGGCTTCCTGCCTTCTGCCCACCTTGAACTGTTTCTCCTCTGCGATGCCCCACTGCCATGCCACCCTGTCTTGCCAACTATGAACTGAAACCTCTACAAACTGTGAGCTACAATAAACCTTTCTTCCTTCAGCTTTGGGTGTCGGGTACATTGTCTCAGGAATGAGAAAAGTAACTAAGATAATAAATAGAGCTAGCATTTATTGAGAAATTATTATACGATAAACAGGAAGTAATAGAGTTGGGATTTGAACTTCTTTGTCCTAAAGCCCTCAGAGCTAAGTTTCTGGGACAATTCTTTTTAACGTAGCAGGGGAGTTTGATGTGAAATATACTGATCATTTAATTCGACCTCCTCCTGATTTTTAACTTTGGTTATTGTGAACAGAAACTCTTCAGCAATGGAAATCAAGAATAAAATAAATAGCCCATTATATTCAGGCCTTAACACACAAGGACAGTAACAATTCTATTCTTACTTTAATTATTTCCTTTGAATAAAAGACAAGTAATGATTAGTTAACCTAAATTTGATTTTTTTCCCATTGTAAAAACAATGAAATACTGGTCAGTTATAGGTAATATACTAAGTCTTCCTTCAAATATCAATTGATATATTTTCCCAGAAACAAAGCCAACAAATGCTGGTGGAAGAAGCATGACCTATACCCTGAGAGATGTGGAGGTTCTATTCTTGACTAGAGCACTTACTATCTCTGTGCTCTTGGGATGGTTACTTAACCTGTCTGGGTCTGCTTTGCTATCTATAAAAGGGGGCCTAGTAATAAGCACCTTTCAAAATTGTGTGTAGTGTGGTACTAAATAAGGTAACATATATTCAAGTGCCTTGAACTTCAAAAGTATTCAATAAATATTATCTACAATGTATTTGTAGGTAGCATGCTGAGACAGTCTGCCCTAGGTTACACAGGCAACAAATGCCTGCTGTTCATACTCTCAGACATTTTCTTTTCTTTTGTAGCAAGTTCCAGCAATGAAAAATGAAACATGGAGTGTGCTGGGGCCCAGCCTGCGTAGTTTTAGGGAGAGCCTGAAATCCTATTGGAAAGTCAGTGTTGGAGGCGAAGGGACTAAGCACCCCCTCGCTGTCCCCAGCACACACACAAAGCAGTGGGACTGCCAAGATCGCTTCACCATTATCTTTCCCAGTATTCTCAAGAACTCTGTCTGAGTTTCTCCTTGATGCTTGCACTGATACTCTGAGGTCTTAGGGTGCTGATACCCCCTTAGTTAATACCTTTTTAGCAATGGAAAAGGGAATATTCACTACTTTATTCAGAGCTCCATAGCTGTCATTAAAAGTTGCAAATTTGTGCAGGTTCCCTACTTTTTCTCTTTAGCTACATTAGGAAGAATTCTAACTCACTATTTGACGTGATTCTTGGTTTACTAAAAAGCATTATCAATCTAAAATTTTATTGAGTTAACTGAAGATAAGGGTAATACATCTCTCTCCAAATTAATTTCTTACACTAAGCTGTCTGTGTTTGAGAGACAATACCAGAGAAGATGCTACACAAAAAAATTAGTTAGGCATTACAGGTTTGTATGGAAAATTCAAGCTACACCACAGCTTAGAGGCTGAATATAGTCTGATTTTATTCTAAGAGCAAATTAATTTATTTTTTGTAGCTCTCTATATAGCACAAATAAAGGGATACTTTAATGTCTATTGCAACAATATACAACTTTATAATTAATCGTGAATAAATTTTACTTTTGCATTTTGAACCAAAAGATAATTTCTTAAAAGAACTTGACTATTTCACTTGGAATTATCAAAGAAATACAATATATTCCATACATTTATGTTAAGTAAAGCTTTATAAAGATTTTATATGTGACTAAAAATGTCATGAATATCAAAGCTGAAAAGAAACAAACAGAAAAATGATCAGCATATCATAACAGTTAGTCAAACTGTTATCTTGGTTGAATTTACTATAAACCTGTTCCCTGTTTTCTCTAATTGCAACCATGTAATTACAACTATGAATACTGAATGACTCACATCCTTTGTTTAATTTTCTAAAATTTATTTTTGTGGTACTAGAGATAAAGCCCAGGGCCTTTGAACTGAGCTATATCCCCAGTTCTTTTTTTATTTTTTATTTATTTTTATTTTTATTTTTTTTGTGGGTACCGGGGGTCGACCTCAGGACCTCGTGCGCCAGCAGGCGCCTGTGCCGCTGAGCGATATCACCGGCCCTTTTTTTTGTATGTGGGTTCCGGGAGTCGAACTCGGGCCCTCGTGCTTGCCAGGCAGGCGCTTACGCCCCTGAGCCATCTCACCGGCCCTCTTTTTTACTTTGAGACAGTGTCTCACAAAGTTGGCCAGGCTGGGTCACTTGTGTTTGTCCTGCCTCAGCCTCTCAGAGTGCTGGGATTACAGACATGCACTACCATACCTGGTGAGAACCCTACATACTTTATACTTCTGTAACTAAAGATAGCAATCATTAAACTTGTTTTTCAGTACTGGTGATTGAACCCAGGGCCTTTGCACTGAGCTACATCCTCAACTCTTTCTTCCTTTAAACTTTATTTAAGTCAATGAGAGTCATTTCTAAGCTGCACTGGTATTTAAGAAGAAACAGTGTTTGTCCGCTATTCCTTTACATCTTGGTGAAACATTCTCCATCTTTGAAGAGGTATATTTTGTGTTTTTAAAAAATATAAATAAATTTTAATTGGTACATTATAATAAAAATTGTACACATTTATGGGTACCATGTGATGTTTCAATACACATTTACATTGTGTAATGTTTCAGCTAGGATAAACAATCTAGATGTGGTGGCATATTCCTGTAATGTCAGCACTCTGGTAGGCTGGAGCAGGAAGATCGCAAGTTTAAGTCCAGCCTGGACTATTTAGGAGGACTGTCTCAACATTAAGATAAAAAAAGGTCTAGGGATGTAGCTCAGTGTGAAGGCCCTGGGTTCAATCCCCAATACCATGAAAATTAAAAAAAATAAGGCAAACACATCTATCGCCTCATTTATTATTTCTTTATGGTAATAAAATTCAACTTCCTTCAAGCTTTTTGAATATATATGTAATATAATGTCATTATCTATAGCCACGCTACTGTGTAACAACTCTGAACTTCTTACTCCATCCAACTAAAACTTAGCACACATTGATTATCCTTTGCTCATCTACCCTCCCAATTTCCCCAACCTCTGGTTACTACCATTCCAACATAAACATCCAAAGAGCTACTTCTTGTGTAAAGTTTAACTACAATACTGACAACGGTACTCAGAAGATGTCAAGTAACTATAGAAATATGGAGTAGATGTATATATCTGTTAGTTTTCTATATAGATACCATGAGATCGAATAATGCATAAGGTAGAAGTATAATATATTTTCGTCATATGGTAAAATGCCTTATAGTCTGAGGAAATCAAAATTACTTAAGAGATTCTGGTTGCATTACCTTACCAAGAGAGACCTGAACTGTAATGATAAGCTTCTGCCTATAATTTCCTATTACACTTCAGTAGGGATTAAAATATATACTCACATGACAGACCAGGGCAGCATGAATCCAAAGAATAAATACTTTTTGGAACCTGCATATGCAATATAATTTACCAATTCTTTTATCCACAATGAAATTTGATTATATAATACCATGTATAAAGGAAATTCACTAAAATCAAGGTCACGCTCAGCTTCAAAGTAATGCTGAGTAATAAAATACAGAACTCAAGCCTGAAAATCCAAGCTTCCTTACTTATGCAAATTAACATTTTTCATGGGTTCATTTTCCTATCAGTACATTACCCATTTGTGTCTTTAATTTAAAAAGCAAAATAAAAGACAGATGATATGAAACAGGAAGACAGACTGTGTGGAGAGAGGAAGAGGAGCTGAGGATGGGGGCTAGATGAGAGGCAGGGGAGAGGAAAGGCAAGTAAAAATCACCAAGATGTGATATGTACATGGACTAAATCAAAAAATTCAGAAAATATTTACAAACACTTTTAAAGCACTGTTTATATCTTTTAAAGAATTTTGAAAAAGAAGGCTGGCATTTTTTTCAGTATTCTTATCACAAATTTAGTCCTATAAAATTATACTGAAGCATGAAGGTGAGGAATAAAGTTTTAACTACTAAGACATGTGTGTGTGTTAATAACTGGTCTGATACTTCATAGTCTTGGCCAAGATTTGCTAGTGCACATTGATTTGATGGAGATGGCTTCTGTATTAATTGTGGAACTATCTATGCAGCTTCCACTCCCTGGAATGTTTTAGTTACTTCCTTGAGTCCACATCCTTCCCATTTTGCAAGAACCAGTTCTGAAAACAGAGTCAACATAAAATCTTTCTCCACTGTGTTCCTGAAAGGACTCTCTTTAGCCTCATTTCTGTGGAACTTGATTTGTACTTCATTATATTTAACTCTGTATATTACACTAAGACAATCTTCTACCGGAATGGAAGGTAATTTCAGGCAGGCTGAGTGCCCAGTTCACTTTCACATAATTATGAGCGCTGGTTGAGGGTCTACCACAGAAATTAATATGGAATAAAATATCTCCACTCTTGCTCCACTGCAGACTTAATATCAAGCTCACTGACCACTTCATTAAAAAATCACTTCCTCATTAACTCTGTCTCCTTCTCAAGTTATTTTTTTGAAAAATTAAATCTGCTCAGCAAATTATTTTTATCAGTTGTATACTCTATAAAGATTACTACTCATCTGCATTTACGTTGCTTTTTAGTTTTTCTTAAATAATTTCAAGAATGCATTTTTGAAGTCCATAATAAGACAATAAATCCCACATAGCAGTAACTGGGTTTTGCTATTTATGTGGGATTTTCCTGCCCTATTTCCTCACTCTACAGTGAATCAGCAATCTCCATTCTCTCACTCTATGGCCCAAATCAAGAGTTGGCAAGCCTTGGCCTGCACGTCAAAAGTGGCCCTCTGGCTATTTTCACGTGGTTTGTGGAGCAAGAATTGTTTTAAAATTTTCAATGGCTAAAAAAGAAATCAAAAGAAAAATATTTTTCAAAGTGTGAAAACTGACATGATATTCAAATCATAAAGCCCATTGGCACACAGCCATGCTCACTCAAGTATCTGTGATTACTTTTGTACTACAATAGCAGAGGTACATAGCTGCAACAGAGACAATGTATGGCTCTCAAGACTCAAAACGTTACTTGACTCTACATTAGAAGTTTACTGACAACTGCCTCAATGTTTGCTAAAATTCTGATTTTGAAATCTGGTTGTCATCTCTGGATCTCTAAGATTTTAGTTTTTAGATGTTCTTTTAAAAAGTTTTTTTTTTTTTTTTTGTGGGTACCGGGGGGTCGACCTCAGGACCTCATGCGCCAGCAGGCGCCCGTGCCACTGAGCGATATCACCGGCCCCTTTTTCGTATGTGGGTTCTGGGAGTCGAACTCGGGCCCTCACGCTTGCCGGGCAGGCGCTTAAGCCGCTGAGCCATCTCAGTGGCCCTCTTTTAAAAAGTTTTGGCTGAGATTTTACTCTAATTCTGAGAGGAAACAGGTTTTAGAATGTTTTAGATTTTTTTTTTTAGATGTTTTTAAAAAAGTTTTGGCTGAGATTTTACTCTAATTCTGAGAGGAAACAGGTTTTAGAATTGCCACATCAATAAACTGCTGGGGCTTATTGGAGACACAACTACAGAGAAGTTTTGTTAGTATCTGTATCAATCTATGGAATTCTTTTAACTTTAGGAGGTCTCAAGTAATTTCAAGAAAGTATGCTTCCAAGGGACACAGAGGCATATCTTCGGAAATGTGAATCCACCTCAGAGTGGTGACCACAGCTTTCATTAAGATTTCAGTTCTACATCATGATTTGCTTCATAAATCTGAGATCAATACCAAGGCAAATTCCCTAAGATCACAGAGTTATACAGTAAGAGAGCTGAAGAACATCACCAACTGAGATACTTTATAAAAGAAAGGATCACACATCTGACCTCTTCGCATAAAAGTCTACTTTCCCCCTCAATGAACTTTTTTGAAACTCTGTTTTACTGTTATTTCTTTTTTCTATTTTAATAAAAATGTCTACTTAAATATTTATGAAACTAATAGTATAAAAGAAAAACAAACAAACAAACAACAAAGCTCACTGCCAAGGACCTGGGCTTGAGTCAATATATAAGACCTATTATAGGATTGTTCCTTTTTTTTTTTTCCTACCAGGAATAGAACTCAGGACCTTGCACTTGCCAGGCAGGCGCTGTGCCGCTGATCTATCTCCCCGGCCCAGGATCTTTCCTTCGAAAGTTTTGTGCTAGTAATTATCTGGACAATGTTTCATGCCTATATTTTGTACTCTGAACAACTACTGTGAATATAACAATACTCAGTGTGTTGATTATTGTTACTCTCCTACTAGCCTGTTTTGAAACTGTTTTATTATTTCTTACTGTTTTCTGTTTAAAATAAAAAAAATAAATACACAAATAAATATTTTTAAAACAAAACAAAAAAATAGATGGAAGGAAAGAACAATAATCAGGAGAAAATTCCAGAATAACTGCTCTGAAAATGTCAGAGTTCAGTCCCTGTCTGTTCAATTTACTAAATTTTACCTATAAGTTGCTATGATCTAAATTCAAAATGCCCAGAGAGAAATGATCACACATTGACATATTTTCTTTCAAGTAATATCAATGAATAACTGTATTGGACAATAGCAAGAAAAAAATATGATACAATTGTATAAAAAGGTATTCCATTACCTTGTTCTTGCTTAATCCTCTCTCTTTCTGCATATCCTGCAGTCAGCATATTAATTCTGTTAAGCCACCTGAAAAAACAAATATTAAAATTAGTAACATTGCAACTTAATTTCTTATAATTAACTTCACAGGAATATTTAAGATGTCTAAGGGTATTTGGAATAACCCTATATATGATGTGTTCTTTGCTACTCTTGATACACTGAGTATTCAATGAGTCATAATTTACTGTAGTACAAAGTATTTCCACACCCAAGATGCTCATTCAATAGAACACTTGGGCAAAGATGTTAATATCTGTAAAATAAAGGGGTTTGAGATAACCAAAGCTGCAGTAATTGTTTTTGCACCAAATGTAGAAGCACTCCAAATATTCCTGCTGTTCTGTTTCTTTAGAACAAATGTTCCTTTAATATACCTAAACAATGTCAAGTCTAATTTATTCTGATATTGGACCTTGCCTGTGAAAATAATAGTTTTACTGTGGAATAATATTTTGATTAAGCTCATTTAAGCTTAATGAGCCAAGGAGAAACACATTTCATGACTACTTCAGAAACCTGTTTCTACATCCAAGGATATTTAGTTTTCCAAAGATACAATAAGCATATACAGTTTTAACTTGGATCTTCCAAATGTGTTTTTGTGAACAATAGCAAGTTAAAAGCAAATCTTAATTCTTTCCCCATTAAGTAGTGCTGCTATGGCCAATGTAAAGACTGTCTGAAGCAAAGTACTGTACTGTCTCATTAGTTTTCTTTTGTTCCGCCCAGGCTCCCCTGTGTTCACTATTCCAGCTATTTACACTGCATCAGATTATCAAAGCACAAAATCTTTAAACAAGGTGACAAACTCCCACTGGGCAATCCTGAGCCATGATTGGTATACTTTTCCAAGTCAGAAAGTGAAGAAGAATCCATCTTTCAAACTAGTTAAGTCTGGAATTACTAGTATAGTTAATATTATTAAATTGCGGAATAATCTTATGTAGATATATATATATATATTTTTTTTTTTCTTGTGGGTACCAGGGGTTGACCTCAGGACCTCGTGTGCCAGCAGGCACCCATGCCACTGAGCAATATCACCAGCCCTTTTTCTTATGTGGGATCCGGGAACTCGGGCCCTTGTGCTTGCCAGGCAGGTGCGTATGCCGCTGAGCCATCTCACTGGCCCGTAGATATATTTTTAAGAAAAACTTCTGTTTGAGAACTTGTTCACCTAACATCTTCTCTCCCCTATCAAGTAGAAGATTACATTCTTTGAAAGCACTCATGTATTTCACCATTTTTGCCAAACCATGTTAAATGTGCACCCCATGTTAAGCATGTCTTGAAAAGGGAAGAAAGCTGAGTTTCTAAAAGACAGAATCACTATGTATGGAAACTTTAATTTTAATAATAAGTCACTTCAAGCCAAACTTTATTTTGGCAAAACCTGCAATGTAATTATTAAAGTATATGTGGGAAGTGAAGAAGGGACTGAAGTAGACATGGAATAAAATAGTGATCACATGAATTCAATAGCATAGTATATACACACAAACTCTAGAAAATTATAAAGTGTTAAGTCAAAAGTCAACTTCATGACAAGCAACCTTTTAAAGATGATTCTAATGATTAGCAAAAGGTCAAAATGAAAACCTAGTCTATAGTTCATTTGTAATGGGAAAGAGGTTAAATATGTACTACAAGGCAAATTTTACCATTCTTTAGAAGACTAGCCTAGTGCTTTTGGTGAACACCATGATAATACCACTAAAGGCAAATTCATCATTGAATTTTAATCTAGTGCCTTGTATTTACTACTTTTAAAAATGCCGGGGGCCGGGGAGATGGCTCAGTGGCATAAGTGCCTGCCTAGCAAGCGCGAGGTCCTGAGTTCGACTCCCGCTACCCACATACGAAGAAAGGGCCGGTGATATCGCTCAGCGGCACAGGCGCCTGCTGGCACGCGAGGTCCTGAGGTCGACCACTGGTACCCCCCCAAAAAAAATGTCACTGAAATTTAATTTTATCAGAATTCTAGTGAACCATGAGGTCTCTTATGAGATGAAACAAGAAATTAAAAAGAGACTTCCTCAGTTTTTTAATTCAACGTTTATTAAGTGCTTGGTATGTGCTGAACAATGAGGTATATTTTAGGGATAGAGAAAAGACTAAGATATAGTTCCTGCGTAACTCTAGAATTGATAAATTTCAAAAGGCAATTGAAAGTTTAAACTACTTTTAGGAAGAAAATTTCTGCTCATAATAAAAACTCTTTAGAAAGTGCATGAATGTAACTGCTGCAGAGAACCACAAAAGGCTGAATACTACAAAATTGTTGGTGCTATATAGGATAAATTTGTCATTAACAGTTTACTTGGAAGACACTAATATACAGTCCTTGTTATCGTTATGATTTGGTATTTTAAGGCTATTATAAAAGTAGACATATATGTGTTAACTAATTCAAAATATATTTATTGAGAGCCTGTATATATAAGATACCATTCTAGAAACCCAGAATAAAGAGAAAAATAAGACAAAGTGGCTGACTTCATGATGCCTATATCTTAGTAAGGGAGATAGGAAAGAAAGAGAGACACAAAAATGTGTATGTGAAGTAGAATGAAATGCTATTTTTTTTAAAAAAAGCATGGAATGTAGAATATTAGAATATCAAAGTTTCTGGGGATGAGGGAAGGCTATTTTTGGTAAGGTGGTCAGGCCAATACATTATTCTTTGTCAGTCTGGACATCTTATTAAAACTTTCAGTATAATCCAAATATCTGCTTACCTATACTTTGTTTGAAAGCCTTGGTGTTATGGAAATATATATTTTTAAATACGAAGAGAAAGATATATTATTTTGTATTACAGTATACTTTGTATACAAAGTTAATGATACTTAAAAATTATGAAATGATCAGATAAAGCAGATAATCACTGTAATTATAATTATTTTATAAGTATATCCTCTCTTGATGACTTAAGCACATATCTTTAAAAGATTACACATAGAATAAATCAACACCCAGACAATTTTGCTTTATAACCAGATAACTGAACAAAGCTATATGTGGGTATCTCTCCATATCACTAATCCTCTGAATATTTTTAGCACTGACACTTTTCTCCTTCTAATAACAAGTAGTTTTATTGTTAATAACAAGTAATTTTAAAAGATCTGCTTACTGGATGTAAATAGAATGAGGTTACTAAATAAAAAGAAAAAGACAAAGAGAAAAGTAAAACAAAAATCTGTTACAGTTAAACAAAAACAATTCAGTATTTTGGGTCAATACTGAAAGGTAAAGTGTACCATGGCAAGCCTTACAATGTACAGGACTCTTAAATGTACAATTTGGAGATGATATTTTTGATTACATTGTTTTTCTTTGACACATTGCTTAGAAAAAACAATAAAACGAACTACATGGATTTGGGTTAGTTTCTTCTGCGACATTCAAAACCAGGTATGTTCGTGTGAGTACAGTATCAGGAAATAGTGACATCAGCATTCTTTTGAAGCTACTGTTAACATGCAGTAGTGAATGGAGGCTAAGAAGGGTTTTATAGTTCATAAAAATGCATTTTAAGCAGGCAATTTCTAAGCATAAAATGGTCCTCATCAGCATGTATCACGAATGATTAAATTATATTATTTCTTAAAGAGTAGTGAATGGGATCTAATATATCCATCTTCTAAGACAGTATGCCACTTATTTTCAATTTGGTCATGATATAAATCCTTCATATTTATCCCAAGGTCATTAAACTTAACATGTGGTAAAATGGATAGTGAGAATCTAGAACAACAAAATTATAAAACAATTAAGACACAAAATAAGAGTATTACACCTTCCCTCTGCCATGTGCATGTGAATAAACATTTTTATCTTGAGAACAAGGAGAAAAAGCTTTCTAAATTCCAATGGCCTGGTGGGAAATTTCAAGAATGGTTAAGTTAAATAAATCTAGAGAAGATTACTGAAACTACAGGAAAGGGTTAGTTCTTTTATTAATAAAATATTTAATCAAGTGTTCTCAACCCCTTCCTTCTTTTTTATTTCCTTATACTAATATCCTTGTTTGGAAAAACCATGCTTGTACTCCTGAGTATCAAAAAATAAGATTATTTATGGTAGTAGGTTAAGCGTTCATTTAGTATGTTCAAGCATATTTACAAAGCTACACAAATTTTGTGCTTATAATACCCCAATATTATTTCTTAGAGACATACAAAGAAAGGTAATTGGGCTAAAATGTTGAAGTATACAAAGGAATATATATTGACAGTGAATATTTATGCTGCACTTAATGTTTATATACCCCTCATAAAAATCCTATTGATAGTGATATTATTCTTACTCTAATAACCTAGCACATTGAGTTTAAATTTCTTCCCTAAATTTGCATAGCTAGTAACTGGTAGAGTTGGGATTAAGATGCTTATTATCCCCACCCAGCTACTGAATACATTGGAATAATGAAGGGGTCAAGTTCATTGTCCCAGGTCACAAAGCTACTACATGGTAGAACTAGGACTTAGTCTGGTTCAAAAACCACATGCTCCTAATTCTTTGGATATGTTATGTACATGTACCAACTTCACACAAGGCATATAAACATTATGTATTAAATCATGTACAAAAAAGGGAAAGGGATCAAGAGATGGGTGGAAGGGGGGAAGGGGAAGAAAAGGGGATGTAAAAAGGAATTAAGATGTGTTATGTGAATGTACCAACTCCCCACAAGGGATGTAAACATTATGTACTACACACATGTAATAATAAACTAAAATAACATTAAATATCCATGTGCTTCTGACGACTATACTATACAGCCTTTCCCGAACCATAGGCAGGTTATATATGTATGGATATTGGTTGCTAAAACTATAGAAAGGAGAAATTTTGAATCTTAAACTTAATTTCTATGATTTTATTAAAGGAAAAGAGGAAAGTAAAGGAAAGAGAAGGAAGAAAATCATAAAAGCTAAAGTTTAAACATGAAGTAGAATGTGGTAGATAATGAACCACCAAATAACCACAGAGCCATCTAATCAGTTGGCTGTAAGGTCCTATCCAGTGATAGAAAAGAATACTAAATTTGCTGAGGCCTGAATTATTGAGATGGGTGTTATGTACAAAATGCTTTGCACTTGAAAATGTCAACTTATTTGTATAATTTTTTGGGGGGTCACCTATGAATAGATTTTAAGACATTTTTGAAATGAACTTTAAAAAACTTTTTTAGTGGTAGAATTTTTTGGCCTATATATAGATTGTGGTAGGTTTTTGATAAACTTGACCAATAATCAATGAATTTGATTTTTTAAAGGTCATTATTTTTCCAAATAAATAGTGTATATTTGGGGTTTACAATATAATATGATAAATATTGTTCTTCAAACTTAGGTATGGTTTCATGAAACTATAGATGGTTCTATTTTACTTTAAACTAATCAATCTAGAAAGTTCAATGACTTTCTCTAAGCATTACTGTAGAAAACACAGAATTCTAAGTCTGTCTATATACTTTGAAATTTAAGTAATACTTTACCTGTTCATGTCATCAAGATGTTCAGCAGCAAAATAAAAGCTTTTGATTTTAGGATGACAGGCTTTGAATGCACTGGAAAAAAGTCAGATACATTTATTTTATTACAAATTAGGAAATAAGTTCAAACCAAATAATATGGATAAAATTCACCTCAACATCTAACCTGAGTTCATATTCTAATGTTTCTACCATGACAGAAATAAGTAAAAAATTAAATTTTCTGTTCACAAAACTATTTTATTACTTCAATTTAAAGGCACTAAATAAGCAACCTATAATTTAAGAGTTGAAAATTAAACAAACAAACGAACACCTTTTCCCTTCCCTCCCTCTTCCCAAATAAAATCAACTTACTATTTCTTGCGGCATTCACTGGCTCTATCGATTTTAAATTCAGGCAGACTGATGAATCCTTCTGCTTTTTCATCCTAAGGAAGGAAGATTCTTGTTTAGGCTATTACACAAAAAGGGTTGAAGTCAATGCTAGTGTGTCACTATGCCTTAAATATCTATACTAATAAATTTGTTCATCTAACTCCTTAAATTCAACATTTGAGGATAGAATTCCACGCTTACCAGTTACATTCCATAAATTGAAGGCATATTTTGAAAGTATATATATATATATATTTTTTTTTTTTTTTTTTTTTTTTTTTGTGGGTACCAGGGGGACGACCTCAGGACCTCGCGCGCCAACAGGCACCCGTGCCACTGAGCGATATCACCGGCCCCTTTTTCGTATGTGGGTTCCGGGAGTCGAACTCGGGCCCTCGCGCTTGCAAGGCAGGCGCTTACGCCGCTGAGCCATCTCACCGGCCCATTTTTTTTTTTTTTTTTTGAGACAGAGTCTCACTATAAACTTCAGGCTGGTTTTGAACTCACTATGTAGCCCAAGGTGTCCTTGAACTCACAAGGATCCTCCTGTCTCAGCCTCCTGAGTACCGGGATTACAAGTGTGTGCCACCACACCTGGCTTGAAGGTTTTTTTTTTTTTAATGTGTGTACCGGGAGTCGACCTCAGGACCTCACGCTTGCCAGCAAGTGCTCATGCCACTGAGTGATATCACCGGCCCTTTTTTTCCTTTATGTGGGTTCCGGGAGTCAAACTCAGGACCTCGTGCTTGCCAGGCAGGTGCTTATGCCGCTGAGCTATCTCACTGGCCCATCGAAGGTATTTTGAACATTCAGAATAGTACAAAATAAAATTATACAATGTTTTAAAAACCCCTTTTATATTAAAATGAGGATAATTTTTTAAAATTCTTTAACTGAGATATGTTTTACAAGAACCTTTTTGGGGCTGTGGGTATAACTCACAGGTAGAGCACTTGTCTAGCATTTGCAAGACCCTGGATTCAATCCCTAGCATCACCAAAGGAAGAAAAAAGTTCTGGTCAGAGGGTATACATACATTTATAACATACAAAATGAACTGTAGTTCACCTTTGCAGTACATGATTTTCTATTATACTTAATGTTCAGATATAAAATCCCTCTTCCCAAATAAAGAGATGTTTACTGATTCAATTTCCCCTCTGCTTCCAACAATTTTCTTATCAAATGTAGATTAATTTTTTCTAATTGTATAAACACTGTTTTGTATATTCATGAATTTACAAATGGAATAGGTCAACTTGATCTTCAAATATCTTACTTGGGATGTATGCTGTGTGTGCATGTGTGTATGTGTGTGTGTGTGTGTGTGTGTGTGTGTGAGAGAGAGAGAGAGAGAGAGATTTTTCATCTGGAAAACAGAATAAAATCCATAAAACCTTCCTTTCTTTAATGCTGGATTAAAAAATATAGGATGGGAATGTAACCTAATTTGAACTTGACATTAAGGTTCTATAGACTGGTATAGCACAGATAAAACAAAAGTTTGGTTGAGTAAAAGTCTAAGGAGCTTGATCATGTCCAGGAGGAGGGACACAATGATTAAAGGGCTTACCAAAGATAGTTTTAGATTAGTTGGAATAGCTTGTATATAACATTAAGATTTTGGATAATTCCATTACCTGGTTGACATACAAAAAGTATTTAATATATCTATTACATTAAAATATAGGTAAAATTAAGGTTTATTGTACCTAAAAGAAGACATTTGAAACAGAGGATATTTTAGGTTAGTGGTGGCGATCCTATGGCATGCATGCCACAGCAGGCTGTTTGTATCACGGAAAACTCTAAAAGGTTTGTCATCACTGTTTTAGGTAATTGCATGATTGCCACAAAAATATCAAAAGAACAAAACCAATCAAATATTTTTGTATATATAATACATATATTAAATAGAAAAATATTAATTCCAGATTTTACAAATAAAAGTTCAATTTGAAAAATATTACTATTAGCAAACTGCTTGAGCACTTAGTTATGTACTAGGCATTGTTCTAGGTGGGTTTTACATTTGTTGATTCATTTCATCCACATGATAGCTCAGTAACAGGCATTAGTACTCCTATTTTACAGATGAAGACGCTGAAGCACAGTAAGTCAGGTGGTGTGATTCCTGAGCCTACCCTCGTGACAGGACATAAGGTAACAGCTTGTTTAGCAAACATCAATATTCTGGATACTGTATGTTGTAATCATAAGCACAATAATGTCATTAAATTACATTTCAACAATTAATTTTCAAATACAAATTAACATCTTAATAGTATTTGTTAAAAGACTTTAACCAAATACTATATTAAGCCACGTACATTTTTTGGTAAGCTAACAGCAGAAACCATTGTTCAAGAAAAACAAATTCAGGTGATACTAATTTATATACATTGCTAAAGAGGTCCATCCTTGGGGGAAAACAGAAAAAAATGTAAAATTTTAAACAAAAGCAAGATATTTAAAAATCTATATTAAATTTTCATGTATAGTCCTTTTAGTTAAGCTACTGCTTGAATTTGCTTGTTATTTTTAGTTAGATATATACAATTTTACTATCCTTTATCTGTGCTTCACATATATTTCTTCATTAGAATAACTGAGAAAATTATTTTTCCAGACTCTCCAAATGCAATGTATATTTAAAATGTACCAATAAACTTAATTAATTAAAAAAAGAGGATGGATTGAAACAATAACTAGAATTCATCTCCTGAGTTGGCTTTAAGGTGATACGATTTTTTTTTTGGTACCGGGAATCGAACTCAGGACCTTGCACTTGCCAGGCAGGCACTTGTGCCGCTGAGCTATATCCCCAGCCCTAAGGTGATATGATTTTTAAATATCAATCTCAAAATAGTGATACTTTTGGTTAAAGATAGAGAATGGATGAGAACGTAAAATGTATATTGCATTACCTCTTCATTAATATACCAGTATAGGGATGCATCCTTTAGAACAAACCAATATTTCTTCCATTTCTGTGAAAAATAACTCTTTGCATCTTTCTTTTTCCAAAGCCAGCCCTCACAGTCACCGCGGCCAAGATCCTTGCAAGAAATTCGTCTTTTGCTCTTGCCTGCTATGGGACCTAAATATAATAGTAAGTTAAAATGCTGCTTAAATTTTGAAAAAGATGTAGAGAATTAATGTATAGATCCTAAAATTAAGTCTGGGTACTAAACCTTAAGACTTACCATTTTTAGATTGTGTTAGAATATAAAAATATAGAAATCTTTAATACTTTTTCCTCTACATAAGTGACACAATCTTATCAGAAATGTGGAATCCCAGTCTCAAAATGTGTAGGGACCATTTGTTGTAAAAGGTACCTAGTCTGGAAACTGAATTGAAGGAGAAGCTGGTCTTGGTAGCTCTTTGCACTACAGGGTTCTGCTTTTCCAAACTACCTTGGGCTCAAGCAAGAAAGGATGAGTGAAGGGTGCTGGTGATTATCAGAGCGCAAAGTAAGCAGGTACAGCTTTCTATTTCTTACCTTTATTTTTCTTCCTTGATTTGTGCTGCAGAGAAGACTGTTGAAATGTCTGAAATCAAAGATAAAGGAAGAATGTTATCTGATACTCAGTGTGACCCAGAGTACCAGCAGGCTACACAGCGCTCTCAAGGCTAAACGAAGACTCTAAATCCTGGTTAGAAAAAGTACCTCCCCTAAGCTTCAAATAAATTAATATATCATTTCACCTAACTTTCTAATCTCCCATGAAACAGGACAGGATATTGTCTTTACGCTTAATTCATAGGTAGAGAAATCAGGTTATGAAGCACTGGTAAAACTAAGAGGTTTTACCCTACCCCCCCCACCCAATTTTTTACCTTTTTATAGGGGTTTATTGTGCTTTTTCAGAGAACATGTCATTTGAATCTCACAAATATCTTATGAATTAGGCAAGCAAATATGACTAATAACCACTCATCTCCAACTCCCTTAGTCTCTAAATATTTCAACACTTGATCAGTGTTTTCTTTTTATGCCTACTCCTATCACTGTATTGTGGACTAATCTTCATGTACATGATGTCAGCATCTTGGCTCCTTACTACAGATTTCTAATTATCTTTACCTTCCCTCTTTTGAGCTACCCACTCCCATGACCATGTTTGATATCTTAAACACACTCCAGCCACTGTCCCTAATAGCTATTGTTTAAATAGTCTAATGCCACTGTCTTATCAATTAAAATATATTCATTGAGACATCTAATTCATTTAATATTATCACCTTCTTATGCCTTTATTTCACTCGTCTCACTTTGTTCCCATGGGACATCATTATAATGTTTCCCTTGAACTATGCTCCCTGCATCATACCGGCCCAGCTAAACAATCATCCCAGTTAAATTACGTTTATTCCATCCATGCTAAGTACCTGAACAGCTTAATATGTCTGGAGAAAAACCCACAGTTGTACTGACTGGTGTAGCTCTTGATCAATGACTATCAATCTATGGCTCCAGTTAGTCTACTAAGCTAGATTGTTTATTGGAGAGGGGTAATAAGATTGTGTTCACATGCTTAGCTAGACAAGTGGGAACAGAGGTAGTATGTCTGTTTTTAATTCACAGATACTCCCTCAAAATGATTTTTAAGGGCCGGTGAGATGGCTCAGCGGCTTAAGCGCCTGCCTTGCAAGCGCGAAGGCCCGAGTTCGACTCCCGGATCCCACATACGAAAAAAGGGGCCGGTGATATCGCTCAGCGGCACGGGCGCCTGTTGGCGCGCGAGGTCCTGAGGTCGTCCCCCCGGTACCCACAAAAAAAAAAAAAAAGATTTTTAAGTGACAGATTCTCTTTCTTCACAAAGGTGTGTCAATATATCAGTAAGGGGCAACTGAATTATGTTTATATAAAATTTGTTGATATTGGTTTATATAAAACATTCATATTATTTAGTATCTTCACTAATGAAACAGTATTCTACTTACATAAATATTTTCTTGTTCTGTGTATGATTTACATAACTCTAATTAATATATTATGAATTGGTATTAACTTTAAAGACAGGGGTCAGAAAATTTGCTGACATACAGTGTAACCGAGATAATAATCACCCAAGTGTTAAAGCACTATAAACATGTATATATGTATGTAACATATATTTATACATATATCAACCTTTGCAGCATCTATGGCTATAGAAATTCATAATCAATTTTTGAGAGAAGGCATAAAAGATAAAACCCATAATGCTGTGTTGATTTGCTTGAGTGCATTTTGTTCCAAAACAGTAGCTCAAATAATAACTCAGGCTAGTGTGCTTAAGTGTAGCTAATTTAAATATAGTTACCCCCCCATAAAATTACTGATTGGGTTTTTTCCTTTTGTGTTTTCACAAGTAATCATTAGAGTTTTACAGTTTATCATTTTGAAAAATGACAAGATAGGATTGGTTTGTTTTTAGAAAGCTACATGGATAACAGACAGCTTGGAGGAATTGGATTACATAATGTACTTCCTATGTTTCTTGTATGCTATTCCTTAGAACCTGTAGGTCTACTTAAAAATCTATACAAAAACACTTATGCTTTCCAGTTTTTCTTTTAAAAATATTTTCTTATCTTTCCCTATAAAGATATAGTATTTTCATAAAGATAATGACTATGGAGTATAATTGGTATACATATTGTTGATACCTGTGCACCCCTAGATACGCAGTACAAATTAATCCACCACTTAATTAAGTAAAGCCCTACATGTCTTTTGAAAGCATTGTAAATATCACAATGGGGTACTTTTAAGAGAGATTTTATTTTTCCAAGGGACTTGACATTTTTTAAAATGACAAACTAATTGAATTATATGCTTTGGTAGGTAATGGGGGAAAACCTATGCAGTCAGGCCTCTGTGCAGGAGAATTAATACAGCAGTCCTGAGGCTGCCACCTTTTTTGCAGGGTTGACCCTTGATTAGCATCTTGGAACTTGGCTGCTGAACAGTTCCCTATACTGTTTGGAAGCTTCCTTAAATGACAGACTGTTTTTCCCACCTTGGGCACTGAATACTTGCCTTCCTTCTAGGAGTCTCTGGAATTTTGGCAGTTACTAGATAAAAGCTGCCTAACTGACCAACTCAATAAAATCTTTGGCTACTGAGTTTCTAAATGGGCATCCCTGCGAAGAAGTACTGCAAATTATGTGACAACATTTTTGCTTCCTGGAAAAGTATGCTCTGTGTAAACTGACATGGAGGGAGAGAGCACAGGAAGCCTGCATATGGAGTTCTCCAGATTCCACAGGTGTCTTAGCCTTACTGAGATTTATGTCCTTGCTGTATCAGTATAATAAATCTTACGTGAGTAGAACTACATGAGCTTTTCTACAAAACTGCCAAACATGTGAGGAGCCTTGGGGACCCCTGAAAAAGTCTTGTATTATAAAAAGGTCTTTTACAAATTTTCATTGAAAACTGTTCATTACTTATACACATAAATAAACTCTTTTTTTTTTTTTTTTTGTGGGTACTGGGGGTCGACCTCAGGACCTTGCGCGCCAGCAGGCGCCCGTGCCGCTAAGCGATATCACCGGCCCCTTTTTCGTATGTGGGTTCCGGGAGTCGAACTCGGGCCCTCGCGCTTCCCGGGCAGGCGCTTAAGCTGCTGAGCCATCTCACCGGCCCATAAATAAGCTCTTGAGAGTGAAAGTTTCCTTATGTCATAAGCAAGTGTAGTTATGCATCCTTCAGGTGCAAATTTATGATACTGAAGGAATTATTTATTCTGATTGACAGAAATGTAATTTACATAATTTTTCAGTTTGTAGGGATATTGCGCAAAATTTAAAAAGTGGAAGACATTAAGAACAGACACATGATTTTAATAGATAACATAGCTGATCATTATAAGGTACTAAAAGAACTGAAAAAAGAGTTCCGGAATTTTTTTCATTCATGATGATGAATGTAGTTCTCAAGAGAATGAAGATTTACAATATATCTTATTTCTGTATTTTTTGTATTGACTTGAGATCACCCTTCTTCCAGGTTCATGCTCAAGTTTAAGTGTATTCTTAAAAGTTCTTCTACAGCAGTGTGTGAGTGGCAAATTCTAGATTTTTATGTCTGGAAATTTAAAAATCCTTTATTCTTGAATAACAGCCTGGTTGGGTATAGAATTCTGAGTTAAAAAATAATTTACTTTTGGCAATTTAAACATATTATTTTATTTTGGTATCTATTGCTGTTTTTAAGACATCTGTAGCTACTGTCATTTGTTATAAACTGTCTTTATTCTCTTTGTAGCTTTCAAAATATTTTTCCCTTTATTCCTAATATTCCACAGTTTCACTATATTCCTAGACTATAATTCATCATAATTAACCTTATTTAGCATTCACTGGATTGAACCGAATGTGTTCCTTCATTCTGAATATTCTCAGCCACTATCTCTTCAAATGATCTTTACCTGCATATCTTTAATTCTCTAGATGAATGCTGGCATTTTTCAATTTATCACTTGTGTCTTTCTTATATTTTACCCTTTCATATTTCTGCAGGTGAATTCATTCTGTCTTCCAATTTCCTAATTATCTTTCTCTGATTTTTTTTCCAGTCTAAAGGTTATCTTATCTATAGAGTGTTTATTTCATTGAAAATATTTTACTTTTTCAGGCTATTTAGTTGGTGTTGGCTCTTTCGAATTTCCACTATTCATGAGATTTCTGTTTTTATTTCAGCATTTATTGTAAGGGCTTTTGTGAACTTCCCATATTTGCATTTAGTGTGGAAAGAATCATCTGATTGTTTAGTTCCCTCACTAGCACTTTCTGTTTATTATAGTGAGCATCTGGCTGAAAGTTCTTTGAACTTTCTAAAAATATTATACAAACTGTGATCTTTAGAAACTTACAATTCATATCACCAGCCAGGTCTTCTTGACCGAGCTACAGTCTGCCTCTCTCAACAGATTTAATATATTCAAAACTAGACTTGATATTCACCACCTGTCAACCAAATCTGCTCCTCCCTAGTCTTCTACACAGTACATTAGTAAATGGCAATTCCACATGTTTTTCCTCCCTAGTGGCTCAGGTACAAAATCTTAGAGTCAATTTTAAATCTTCATTCTCCTACAGCCCATGGTCAATTCACTAGCAAATTGTATCTGCTCTGTCTTCCAGAAATATTTATAACCTCATACCACCCTGGTCTAAGCTACCATCCTTTCTCATCTGGATTGCTGAAATACCTCCTCATGGTTCTCCTTGCTTCTCCTCTTACTCCACTTTTAACACAAGACCCAGAGTGATCCTATTAAAATATGATTTCAATCATGTTAAGTCCTATATGTGAAACTCTCCAGTGCCTTCTCATCTTACTCCAAATAAACATCCGCATCCTTTCAATGATATTGAAGGTCCTACATGATCTGGTCCAGTTATCTTTGCCTATTTTTATCCTTGCTAACTCTATTTCAGCCACACTTGCTGATCTTAGACCATGCCAAGTGCAATCTTTTCTCAGGGCCTTTAACCCTGATGTTTGCTCTGTCTGAAATGGTCTTTACTCAGATACTGTCATGGTTTACTCCTTTATCTCCTTCAAGACTTTACTTTTTAGTAAATTCTTCCCATGGTTCTCAATATAATAAAATTATTATTCCCATTGCCCTCAACACTTTCTCTTCTCTTTCCTTGCTTTATTTTGCTTTTTATCATTTTTCATTTTCTAAAGCAATCAGTATATTTCTGTTCGTTAGCTTCAAATATGAACTCCATTAAAGAAGGGAAACTCTATTTTATGCACTGTCTAGAATAGGACCTAGCACAGAGTAAGTGCTCAATAAATATTGGTCGAGGGCATGAATATTAAACATTACACTAGCAAAGAGTACAGGATATATTTTAGCTACAGTTGATACTTTCAACTGGAAGAAGTCCTGTGGCTGGGTGGGGAGAAGCCAGGTGCCTTTTCTCTAGTAATTCATGTATTAAAGTTCTATTCTTTAGCAGCCCATTGTGTTGGGCAGAAAAGAAAATGTTCATTATCCACTTTCCTTTAGCATTATTTGCACTCAGATTGTCTTAGTGCATTTAACGGTTTAACTTCAGATTCAAGATGAGGCTGGCAAAAGTATATTAAATATGTGTCAAAAGATATTTATGCAAATAATTATATGAGGAATTATGAATGGATGTGTTGAAACCATACTTTGGTCCATAAAAATAGAATGTGATAAAATAAAAGGCCATTATGAAAGTATTGTTGATCCTCTTCTTAACCGTGAGTATGCATGCTAAAATACTCAGTCTGGTTATAAAAATCCCTTTTTCGAACATGTGCCTGAAAAGACCATTTGTCTTTCATTTTGTCCACAGATGTTCTGTTCAAACTCCATTCTCCCCTGTTTTGGATACAGAAGTGTGGGGGAGGGTATTTGGGTCATTCTTATCCTGAAATTTTCAGAAGCACTTGTTTTAATTGTAGAAGAAAATGACAGTTTCTCTGTTACATTTTGAAAGCTCAGTTACTATTACATTCTTCTCAAGTTGCAAATTGCCACATTTACAGAAAAATTTGCAATCAAAACACACTCTTATTGCAATATAGCAACTTTCTCTTACTGTTATTTTTTGCAAAGTTCCAAGATTTCTTCAGTGACTAGTCAAATCAATAGCTTATTTCTTCTAAATAAGAAAAGAAGGTGCTTAGCAATTTGAAACACTTGGGGAAAATGACAGCTACTTCCACAGCTTTAATTTTTTAAATAAACAAAAAGTTGTTTAGATTTTGAATATTTTACAAAGAAAAATATTTTCTTACTGTCTAATTATTGTATGGCAGCAGAAGAAAGTGTAAACACGAGTAGGTTTGGTAAGATGCTAATGGGACTAAATATTAAATCAAGAAATCTTTAATTTATAAGAAATTACAGGGGCCGGTGAGATGGCTCAGCGGCGTAAGCGCCTGCCTTGCAAGCGCGAGGGCCCGAGTTCGACTCCCGGAACCCACATACGAAAAAGGGGCCGGTGATATCGCTCAGTGGCACGGGCGCCTGTTGGCGCGCGAGGTCCTGAGGTCGTCCCCCTGGTACCCACAAAAAAAAAAAAAAAAAAAAAAAAAAATGAAATTACAGCCTAGAACTTAACAAGTTTTCTGTTGTTGGTAGTGGACTTTCTCATCTGCTACATAAAAGAAAACACTGGAGCAGAAAAGGGTGAGGGATGTAGCACTGCATATACACTAGGCCTTTAAGTACAGTGGGTTGAGGTAGCTTTGGATTCTGTCAGTAAAGTTGACCTGAATTTTACTCAATGAAAATGTATTAATAACTATAAAAACGGCTCCACACTCAAAAAGAAGTATGCTTTTAAAATATAAACTGGGGGCCAGTGAGATGGCTCAGCGGCATAAGCGCCTGCCTAGCAAGCGTGAGGTCCTGAGTTCGACTCCTGGTACTCACATATGAAAAAAGGGCCGGTGATATTGCTCAGCGGCATGGGTGCCTGCTGGCACACGAGGTCCTGAGGCTGACCCCCAGTACCCACAAAAAATAAAAATAAAATATAAACTGATCATTTAGCAGTCAGATAAGAATAAAAAGGCAGCAACTGGGAGGCTAGGAAGCGTCCATGTTTTATCAAAAGAAAGTCATGTACATCAGTTTTGAAGGAAGGGATGATTGAATTTTATGCAGAGCCTCATCTTATGTGAGTCCTCTTTCCTTTGCAATGGCAAGGTAGGAAGAGTGATTAATTGGTAAATATTTTGGAAGGCTTACAAGAATCACTACCTTTGGATAACAGGAACTGTCATTTTTAGATCATAATGATTATCATTTACTGAGGACTTAAGTGTCAAGCACAGTATTAACACATTGTATGTTACTAGTTTTAATTCTTGCAATAAATCTGTGACATGATTATCATTAACCTTATTTTACGGAGGAGAAAACGGAGACACAGAACATATAAACAACTTGCTCAGGATCACACAAGTAGGGGCAGAATCAAAATTCAAATCTAGGTCTGGTAACCCCAAAACCTGTGCTCTGAACTCTACATACCACTGCCTCCCAAGTAAGTATTCTGTATTCTGTTTTCTGTAGTCACAGTAACAATGTGTGAGACAAGAAAATAATGCTTCTGATATGAGACATCATTTATGAAAATACTGCATGACATATGATGTAAGTATACACTATGTGGGAAGAAAGGAGTCTCCAAAACAGAAACATATCAGGAAGGATAACATTTTATATTAATAGAGATAACTGAAATCAGTCACATCTTATCAATCTTTTTCATACTTTATCAATTTTATTTTAATTGGAAAGTTATATTGCTCTGTTGGTTAGGAAAGATTCACAGGGTTATTTTGGCAGCCACTTATCTACATGTTAGGAAAGTACATGCTATCATTTAAATTTTGCAAATGAGATAGAAATTAATGTAGAGGAAGCTGTGACCTTTGGCTCAGCCTAAGTAGACAAGGAAGAGACTGTAATCACATCTTATTCCAAACCTTTTAAAAAGATTGAACTCAATGCAATTAAAAATCTATGTTAATACTGATGAGGAAATCATGAAGCCAAATAAGGCAAGTCCGCCTTTCCACTAATTCTTTACACTGGAGGAATCTCTTTCAGCTGATTCACTGCTATGCAATTTTTCACACAATACACTCTTGACTACTAAGCAATGCTTTTAAATTACTGTACTTGGTTCATTTTCCCATAGTGTGATTTTTCCCCATTGTACTAGTTTCTATGACAGTAGGAACTATTTGCTTTGGTCATCAGTCTATACTCAGTTCCTGGTACAATACTTAAAAGCATGGATCAAATAGTTTACTGAGCATTTATATGGGACACTGAGGTATGGGATATGAGTTATGGCATCTATTTTGCAATCTATCAGTACATGCCCTCTTACCTTCAAAACATATCGAGTCTAATCCTTTCTCACCACTTCCACTTTAGCACACAGGGTTAACCATTCTCATTTTTCTTTTGAATTAATCAGATCCTATTTTGTCTCCCTGCTTCCAGTTACCCGTGGCCCTTTCACTCCACTGTCAGCACACTCGCTGAAGAGATAACACTTAGAATGGTCATTTTTCATTAAGAGTACAATGTGCAGTACCAGTTGAGAAATACTGAGGTAGAAATCAGGAGATCTGAATTCTATTTCTCCATAATTCAGTCCATATGGTAGTTTTGTGACAATGTTCAAGTCACGAGAACTACTCTTGACCTCAATTTCCTCATCTGCAAGATCAGGGATTTGAACCAGATGATTTTAGAATGTCTCATAGAGCACTAACTTTACATGATACTCATTTTAAAAATAAATGGAAAAACTAGATAATTAGTCACCAATGCAAATCTAACTATTGATCTTTTAGGAATTATATATGCCTGTAGTCACTGTCAGTTTTAATACTGAATGCTAGATTATTCTTTGAAAAGCACTTAGTTTGTGTTTAAACTTAACCATATATGGAAGTAACTTATCAACCAGCTATATTAGGTATAGCTATTTTTGGGTGTCTGATTGACGTTTACAATTAACATAGATTTTGTACTTGAGAAAGAGGCAGAAAGTTTTTAATAGGTGCAAAGCAGAACGAGGGCAGCTCCTGTTCCTGATACTTCTGTCTGACAGAAACTTTTGACATCTGGGTGTCATAGAAATTAGGATAGGCTTGTCAGTCTTTTGTGTCAAAGAAATGTTTATGATCTGAAAAAAATAAAAAGAAACAGATTTGCTACCTGCAGGTTAATGAATTACAAGGGAATGAATTATATATAAAGGAAATAGAGAAATAAAATAAAAAGACTCACTTCTAATAGAGTATAGATAAAACCTAAGAATCTCAAATGAAGTCATTATTATAGTATGATGATTTTTGTCAACAATGATATGATTGAGTCATAATTATTAAAAAGTTTTCTGGCGATTGACTTAACTATTTTAATTGGAAAATAATCTGAAGTCAAACAGCTTTTCTTGGTTACCTCTAGTTTTGTTTCTCTGATAGTAATGCACATATTTTCTCATTATGGAATTCTTGTTGAGTTAGTTTACTTTCATTCAAGACAGATACCATTTACCTAAAAATCTTTATGGCTAAGTGTATGTCTATGTCAAACTCTTACTCTGAGATATCTGGTTTTATATAGCAAATACGATCTCCAAGACAACTACTTCAAATGTGCCCATACCTTCTAGTTTCGGTGCAGTTTACTTAATATAGTTTCTTTTCTTAATAGAATTTTTTTTTCAGAGAGAATACCAGATACAGGTAATAATAAGAGCTGAGTTTAAAAGGTTTTAATAGTCACTATATACAATTCATTTTATAATAAAATAATTAAGAGAGAAATGTCCTACTCTTCCTTTCCTTCAATTCTGAACCATATAAGAAGACATGATTTTAAGCCCACAAAAGCAAAACCGTTTTTGTCTAACAGAATGGAGAAAACTTGATTGGAAGATTTTTTTTAAAAACTTTGGGGCCGGTGAGATAGCTCAGCGGCATAAATGCCTGCCTGGCAAGTACGAGGTCCTCAGTTTGACTCTCAGAACCCACGTAAAAGAAAAAAGGGCCGGTGATATCGCTCAGCGGCACAAGCGCTTGCTGGCAAGCGAGAGGCCCTGAGGTCGACTCCTGGTACCCACATTAAAAAAAAAAAAAAGAAAGAATCAAATCATCATTGTGCTGTCAATTCAGATGGCATTTTCCATAGTCCTCTCTGCAGTGCTATACTCATAAATAAGAAAATTGGGTAAGAGGAAAAAAAGCAATTTATATAAACTCGGATATGAATAAAATTAGATTTCTACAAGGCCTAATGTTTGTTGTTACTTGTTTAGAACTGGATGCCTCAAATGCACCTAGATTACATTTTGCTTGTCCTTAGCCCACTGGTGAGGACATTTTGGTAATATGGGTGGAGCAAAGAGGCTTTACTTGTGCACTTCCATAGTGACACAGACACTGTTCCAGTTACTTTGTATAGATTGACTCCCTTCCACCATTATAAAAAAATATATGGAGAGTACAAAAAAAATGAAAATATTAAAAAATATTTATATCAAATGAAGAAGTGGATATCATATAGCTGTTTCTTGTAATGACCATATGGCAAAAATTGAGGACAAGACGCTAAAATGCAGTTAAGTGAAGGAGATTCAACAACTGACTAAAACAACACGATCTAGGTATATAGTCTTCTGCTACTCTCCCTCAGAGTATGAAAAATTCTATAAAGAATTGCGTATGCATTATTAAGTAGAAACCTCTTCAGGTAAACTAGACATGTTATCCTAATTTTTACTTGTATTAGTCATCTTTTGATTGAAGATAAAGAAAATGCAATTTGCAGTCATATTTTCCAGTGTATGCTTCAGAAGATTAAACAAGCAGGTTTGCAAGAATTACACCTTCATTGAGGTAGGCTACACTTTTAAGTCCACTCAGAGTAGAATAATAAAACAGAATTTTTAAATAATAAAATAGACTTTTGACTTTACCACTGAACCTTACACATACTGTGGCTAGAGGAATTTTCAAAGCAGGTTTTACCTGGTAGGCTCACAGAGAAGGGATCCTCATTGTGGTAGTTTTCTACAGCAATTTAGCTAAGCTGGAAGGAACTATGTATGCCTCTAGGCTAGGTTTGGCAATTTGTGTCAGTTTTGGAGTATACAAATGAAGCAGCAGTCCTTAAGCTCTGAAGTTCAGCTTTGTTTGTCAGTCACTGCTGCAGTTCATGCACATCCTCATTTTTCAGCTGGCTCACCTTGCTGGTGTGGTCAGCAGCAAGTTCTACAATTCCTCCAGCTCTGATCAGATCTCTTCCTTCACCTCCTCTGAGGACTACTTGAACAAAGAACCTGTGAATCTTCATGGTGAAGGATATCAGCCTCATTGCTGAAGTTGGAGGCAGTGTTCCAGTTTGTCCTCATGGGTTCTAGTTTGCCTTTGTTTTCCCTTACTTCATGTCCAGATTTTCCTTCTAACCACTGGCTCTGCTGAAGTCTACCAGCTTCTCAACTGAGTAAGATCTAGTCTTTTTTCCATGCCACTTAGTGATTCTACTTCCTCGATTGAACCTTAACTGATATACTCATTAATGTCTGAAGGGAATGTATAATTTTTTAGTCCTAGTAGGCTTCCTGATTTATTACAATAAAAATTCCCTTATATGCAAATGAGTTAATTTTTTCTATATGCAGTTAAGAATACTTACTACATGGCCTGCACAGCAGAAAAAATAAATACAATATATGATTGAATTCTGAAAAAAAAGAGTGAATGGAATATTATTAAGCTCTTTTTATTGATGAAAAACTAAGGTTCAGAAATGGCTCTAGGTATGTTAGTAAAAGAAGCCATAGGAAGACAAGTTCTTTCCATGTTTACTATGGTAAGGAAGTTTATATTAATTAATCTAAAATCAGTTGCATATAAAGAATAGAGATTGAAACACTAATCTATTTTTCACCATTTCAGATTGTTTGGGACTAATGTTTATTAGGATCCTATTCCTGGCCTACCTTGATAGGGTAGAGCTGTTGAGATAGATTTATCAATATCATTTTAGGTTGAGCTCATGAACTTTGACTCACTGCCAATTGCTGTTAGAGTCAAAGCCAACAAAAAGTTTGTAAAGGCTGCAAATGGTCTGACGTATTTTTGGAAAATTTATCTTCAAGACACTAGAATGTACCAGTATCAATAATTATCCCTTAATGCAGTTTATTAAGAGGAAGCTTTGGATAAGATTTGGGCATATATAGCAAATCATACCTATAGTTCTGTAGAATTAGAAGGTGCTGAATCCATCAAGGGGATACTATATTTAAGAGTTAAATGAAGAAAAGATTTTGGTTCAGATTATGGTCCCTTCATCATAATAGACTTTAAAGAGTTCTAGGGGCAAGATAATTTTACAGAGTTTTATTAAACTTGAGATGCTTTATTAAATGAGTTATGCTGGTGAGATAATGTGAGTATTGTGATTATGGGAGAAAACAAAGGCCTATTTCCTAAGAAATTTGAGCAAGTTTTCTGAAGGTATAAAGCTAAGAGACAAAAGTCTATAACATAAAATAGGCCTTTTTAAAACTCTATGATCAAAGCTATTAAAGACAAGTGTGTCCCCAAAAAGTTTGTAATTATTGACCTTAGCAACTAAGCCAAGGGCCAGCCATCGGAACTTAGGTTTTATTTTTCTTTTTAAAGGCAACAAAGAATTTATAATAAAATTTAAATTTAATAAATTTAAACTTAATATATTCCTAATTCAATTCTTCTGTGTCCTATTTCACAGGGTGCTTCACTAATTAAACCAAGTTTTGTGTTTGTTTCCTAGCAGTCATTAATCAGGAATAAGCAGAATGAGATCCACATTTGTTCAAACATGAAATTAAAAAGACTGGCTTCAGTTTATTAATAATCTGTTTCGTATAGTGTGAAAAGAATTCTCAAGAGTGAGGGTTATCAGTGCATTGTTTGACACTCAAATTTTAAAACTTAAAAAATAGATCAAGCAAAAAATTATAAAAATTTAAGCAACATTTTCAAAATTAATAAAACTTATGAATTTAGTCAGTCTCTTCAGGAATTTTAGCCTAATCTTACAGGCTTCCAACACTTTAAAAACACCACGGAACATAACAATAAGGGCAAAAAAGGTTCGTTCTATAGTCAATCAATATGAAAAGTATTAGTACTATGAGCTTGGTTATTTTAATATTTTTTATTTATCTTTTGGAAGTGTTTTAATGTTTAATTACATTTATTTAAGAGAACCATTCAGATTATATAATTCATCTTGGATGAGTTTTGTTAGTTTGTAGTTTTTGAGAAATTGGTCCATTTCATCTAAACTGAGTGTCTCCTTATTGCTCTTTTCATGTCAGTGAAGTTTGTAGTGATAACCTATCTTTAATTCCTGATATTGGTAATCTGAGTCTCTTTTTGCTCTTTATCAGTCTTGTTAGAGGTTCATAATTTTTTTTTCAAAAAATTCCACAGCTATTGGTTTGATTTTCTCTACTGATTTTCTGTGTTCAGTTTTATTGATTATGCTTCTATCTCCCGCCTCCCCTTTGGTCCTTTGCCTAATTTCTTGAGGTAGGATATGAGATTACTGACAATTTTTCCTTTTCTGATATAAGCATTAGTGCTACAAAATTTTCCCTAAGTGTAGGTTGTGTTTTCATTTTCATTGTTTAATTTTCCTTAAGACTCCTTTTTTTATGTAAGGATCAGTTAGAAGTGTGTTGTTTAATTTCCAAATGATTATCTTTTGTTATTGTTTTCTAGTTGGTTTCCTTTATCAGAGAGCATACTTCGTATTTTTTCATTTATTTTAAAATTAAAGTTTGTTTTAGGAAACAAGAAGGTATAGTTCATTCTGATGAATGTCCCACACATATACTTGAAAAGAATATGTGCTCTGTTGTGTATCAGTTAGATACCAGTGGTGGATAGTCATCTTAGTAATTCCAGTGATGGCAAACCTTTTAGAGCTTTCGATGATAATGAACAGCCTGCTGTGGCACGTGTGCTGTAGGTTCACCACCACTGTTAATCTGCATCCTTGATGATATTTTGTTTAGTGACTCTATTACTGAGAGGCGGATGTTGAAGTTTCTAACCATAACTGTAGATTTGTCAATTTCTGTTTCCAGTTCTGTTGGATTTGGCTTCCAATATCTTGAATCTTCTGTGGTACATACACATTTAAGATTGTCAGGTCTTCTTAGTGAATGGACCCTTTCTATGCTTATTGTGTAGAGTAAAAGAAGCATAACTTGTTTCATGGGTTTTGCCCTAAGAACAGGCAGTTATTGTTGAAAGGTCTCTGTCTTATTGGACTACTCTTTTCCTGACCCATTGGCTAAAGAAAGGTTTTTCTTGGGGCTATATTTTGTCTGTGCCCATTGAAGGTTTTAGACTGCAAGCTTTTCATAGTCCTAACTGTTCCCATGAAAGACTCTGCAGTGGTAGTATGAATTTGGCATTAATACTCTAAATAAACAAGTCATCCATAGGAATCAATTACAAAATGACACAAAAATGAATACAATAATATATAGAATGGATTTCTAAGATGTATGTTCCTTGCTGATAAGAAACATGTCATATTGTAGTGAGGCCTTTTTCTGGGTGAAGAAAGCCAAAATGGGGTGAAATTCATTGTTATAAACGACTGTTAGGTGAGATAGCTTCACTGCTGCTAAAATTAATTGCCTTCTTATTTTAGTTACTTTGACCTGAAACAATGTAGCTAAATCAGGCAGTTGTTAGAGAAGCCAAATTATATAACTACAAATAAATTTAATTATGAATGTATACATGCTAGAGATTTTTCATCTTTGTGATAATAGGCTTGTCTTCCCCCTTAGATGGTGAAATCCTTATGAGCCAAAATTATTCACTCATCTAAAGATATGAATTCTGGAGTCAGACTGCTTGGATGCTTATCTCAAATCTTCTACTTTCTAGTTGTATGTAAAGTAACCATTGTGTTTCATTTCATAGGGTCATTTTGAGGATTCTTTGGGTTAATGTCTAAGGTCTTAGCATAGGAGTAAATGCTAGCCATTAGTAGTAGTCAAGTGGTATTATTATTTTCGTATATTCTACAGAAATTAGGCTGGGCCTTACACATGATTGACACCACTAGAACTGTTAATTTTCTGCTAAGTTATGTTAGTTTTTGAGGGGCAATACAGTTCTAAGAGTTAGACTGCCAATGCTCAAATCTCATTTCCATCATGTAAGAATCCACATCTTTCAGCTTCTAATCTGTAAAATGGAGATAACATCAGTACCTCTCTTATAGGGTTACTATGAGGATTAAATGAGTTAGTATTTCTAAAACGCTTAGAATGGTGTCTGTTTCATGTTTACTTGTTAAATTAAAAAAATACAAATTCCCTTTAATACCTCTCCATCACCTTCCTACTTCCATTAAAAAATCTCTCACAAATTGACCAGAATAGCTAAAACTACTTATTAGAAACAAAATGACAACTGAATGTTGAGGTTATATCCTAAAAACCTAATACTAGCCACACATATGTTAAGAGTATTATAAAAGGAATTATACAGATTTTTTTAACATCTACTCAAAATCTGTTCTTGATAAACCATCTAAAACCACATTATTCAGTTTATGAAAGTATACCTGCATGCTATCTGGATCTGTAAACAACTTTTACTTGTTCTGGCATCTCAGCATATAGATTTAAAATAAATGATTACTTTGAGTATGAATTTAGTTTAGCAGCCTCAATGAGAGGGCAAGTTGTTATTTGCATATCATATTAAGAAAAAAGTTCTGTAAGATTTAAAGACGAGATTCAGGACAATTCATTCTTTATAAAGACTTTTCTCAATACATTTGAATTCCGCACATATATACACTGCTTTCTGCTTTTTTTTTTTTTTTTGTGGGTACCGGGGTGTCGACCTCAGGACCTCGCGCGACAGCAGGCGCCCGTGCCGCTGAGCGATATCACCGGCCCTTTTTTCGTATGTGGGTTCCGGGAGTCGAACTTGGGCCCTCGCGCTTGCCAGGCAGGCGCTTATGCCGCTGAGCCATCTCACCAGCCCCTCTGCTTTTTTTTTTACATGTGCTCTCAGGTCATACGAAGGCTTTGGCAAATAACAACTTCCACATTTTCAGAAGAAAATCTGTGTGGTAAAATTATGAGTTTTTGAAAAATGTTATTGTTGAGGACCATGAATTATAAATTGAGTCTAGGGATTATCCAAGCTTGTCCTTGTCCTGCGCTTTGAGCCAGACTGGAATGCAGAAACTCCCTGCTCTTTTCTGGTCACAGCTGGAAACCCTACGGCTAATGACTGCTGTGGTGCTCACAGGGTAAGATAAGACCTTCTAAAGATGATAAGGCATCTGGGGAAACTACAGTTTCCTCATTGCTCCCCCCGCCCCCATCTCCTCCGTGTCTTTGCAAGAATGCCTTGTTCTTCTTACTAAGCCACTGTAGTCACCATTACTGTTCCTGGAAACACCCACTGCCCTTCACCCATTTTCCTTGACTCAAATGTAATGAATAAATACCAACGTTCTGGGTGCCTCGTGGTCTTATGTTTCCAGTGAACAACTGGTCATCCCAGTGGAAAGAGGCTTGCTCCCCACTCCTTGCTTGTTGCTTTCGCTGTCCTCCACCTCCATGAACTGTTGCCCCTCTGCCACGCCACCCTGCCTTAGAGCCAGCCGATTATGGACTGAAACCTCCACAAACTGTGAGCTAAATAAACCTTGCCTCCTTTAACCTTGGGTGTCAGGTATTTTGTCTCAGCAACGAGAGAAAAGTAACTAAGACATCATGTATGGCTGATGTGCATATTAGGGCCTCTGTAATGTGACAGGGAAGGAATAAAGCAAGGACTAACTGGAACTGAAGCTCTGAACTGGAATGAAGGAGGTATGGTGGGAGCTGTGGGGAAGGAGCTAAACTTCTTATATGGCTGGCCCTTGTGAGACTGGTCCAGGACATTTAGAAAGGCTCTCTTTGCAGGGTCAAGACAATGAGAAAGGCATTAAAAGTTCCTATCCACATGCAATTACTCATGAATTCACTTATTCATCACATTTTTATTGAGAACTTATAAGATACTATACTTATACTAGGTGCTCAAATATAGTGCTGAACAAAATGGAGACACTGTCCCTGCCTCTGATGGATATGGACATGTCTGACTTGCCATGTATAGGAGAGAGAAATACCAAGGTGATAGTCACATAAATAAATACATAATTACAAATCACAACAGAGGTTTTGAAGACGTATTGGGTGCTAAGAGAACACAATAGGAGAGAGTGATTTAGTTCAGAGGAGAGTGGTCAGGAAAGTCCCCCTGGGATTTTAGGGTTGGACAGTCAGGGGAAAGAATATATGAAAGCATTCTCTACAGAGAGAATAACATCTCAAAAGGGGAAGAAGTGGCCAAGAACTGTTGGGACAATCACATGGCTAGAGCACAATGAATGCCTTCCTTTTAAATAAATTTAGGAAAAACAACTAGAATAACAAACATGTGGAATTAATTTTAAAACTTTATATTTTATAATACCATACACTCTAAATCTTTATTATCACATAAACATTTCTGCAATAATTACTAAGAAAAATGAGTCAAACACAAGCTCAACAATATTTGCCTTGCTTTGTATTTTTTTTTACTGGGTAGTTTTCCAAAACAGACCAGTAGGAATTACAATGTGCTCATAAGGAATAACACACACACACACACACACTCTCTCCTTATAAGTAAGTTGTTTTAAGGATATCTAATGCGGCTGTGATCTTGCTAAGAAATTTATAATAAACTTTCTCTATATTGGAACTCAAAATCTTTAGACTACGTGGAGCTAGTATTAAAGCAGAGATAGCAGCCCATGAGCTCAGTACTCAATCTCCATAATCCTTTTCCACTTAAATTCTACTCTGTTAAAAATAGCTGTTTTATCCAAAATAAGAATTAGTAAAATGAGGATTAGTGGTTCATAATAAAGTTGATTGGATTACAATTGATGATTGCTTATTTTCAGGAAAATATAAGGAAAAATTCTTTTATTTTTAAATAAGTTGTATAAACAGATAAAAACCAACATTTCCTATGAAATATATCATTTACTGTGAATATAACAATATAACAATACAACAATATAACATTTCCTGTGAAGTAAATGAAAAAATATATCATTTTTGTGTATGTTGTTTTGCCTCCATGGCTCTAGTAATTTAATTATAATATTCTGTAGTCCAAGCGATAGATTATTTTGAGTAACTAACTTGTGTTCTGTAACAGCAGCAGTTCTGTATGTTTGGCCTAACTTAAACAACAGTAATATACAGCAAAAGAGAAATCTGAGTATAAATCTACCTAGGTACGTAATATGTTATTAACAGCAATGTATGAGGGCACATATTTCTTCAAATAACTTTTTTTTCAAAATTGACTCATTAGAAGTAGAAACTCCTCTGTATATGGAATGGCTACCATGTACAAAGCCCCAGGGTGGAGTACAGAAGGACTTGGGATGGATGATTTTGGTTCTAGTCCCAACAACAGCACTTATACTTTTTCACAACACAGCTTTGTGTAAGTCATTTAACCTTTCAGAGTTTGAGCTTTTAATTCAGAAATAGGAGGATTTTTGTATGGTTCAAAAAAACATAACGAATTTTGAAACTCCCTTGATGATTGTGAAAGTATTGAATATGTGACAGGTTGAGGTCCTCAAGGGTACTTAAAAGAGTCCCGTAAAACTCCGATGAAAGTCCTCTCTTTTTGTACAGTGGTTACAGCCATCCAATGTGTATTTGGCAGTTAACAGTTATTTTGCTTCTTCTAAACCTGAGAACAGAGGAAATACCTAGCCTTCTACTCTGAAACTGGTGGATCAATGTTATGAGGGAGATTATGCCTCCCAGATTAACAGTATTCCTTACTTGTTGCTGACCTGCCCACCCCCATCACAAATTAGTTGGGAAAGGTATCATCTAACTGAGAAATAACATGTTACAGACTCTGGACACCTAATATAAGTAGGAGGCAAAAGTGGACCCTTTCATTTCTTTATTAAAATAAACTTCTAGAAGTAAAGTTACTAGACCAGGTTATTGATATACCTTGCTAAATAATATCCTTTGGAAAGGCGGTAAAAATTTATAGTCCTAGACAATACTCATAATATTCCTGATTATCAGGTCAGCTCACTTTTTCTAGTCTTTCTTAATTTAATAATCAATATCTGTGAGACCCCTCTATTTTCCTTCCCCACACAGTACTGTATACACTTGTTTGGATATGCATGGCACAGAATGAAACAGCCTGAATATTCCAATGTGCCTTTAACAGCTCACAACTCTTCTTAAGATAAATCCAAACTCTTTAATACAATCTGAATTCAAGCAGCCTCTTGTTCCCTCTTGAGCCTCATCTTTCACTATTAACTTCCCTCTTGAATAAGCCAGCTTTCTCTTATTTTCAGACTTTGTTCAGACTAGTACTTACGACTGGAACACCAGGTTCTGGAGGAAACTCAGTGTTCAGATGCTTTTTCTGACAAGTGATGATAATAAAAATGGCCCCCTTCAGATGACTAAGAGTACTGACTTCAGATTCACTTCAAATGTCAGTGGAAAAAATAATAATTTGCTTTGTTGGTAATTTAATGGAGCAAGTTTTGATAGGGGCATTTGTCTCTTAAAGAGGAAGAGGCTTGGAAGTATGTTATGGGAGAATAGGCAGGGAGGGAGAGAATAATGATACTCCAACCCAAATGAAGAAAAAAAAATTCTACTCTAGTTTTATGACAGAGCTATACAATAAGTAAGAAGATTTAAGACATTTACTCAGAGAAAGAACTCAAGTTATTAAATCTTGCACATCTTGTATACCTAGATGGTACAACTTCAAAATAGATTAATTTCTTTGATACTTTGAGCATTAACTGCAGTTTTTTAAATTTCCACTTAAAAACTTATAATCTGTTTTCCAAGCTCCTAAGTAGAAGCTACAATTCTATTGGTACGACAAACTACCTTTAACCAAAATAGCCTAATATGGGTTGATTTTAAGTTAAGTTTATTGGTACAATTTAGATATACATAATGATCATATTAATCATATGGAGTTTGTACCTGTACATGATATGGGTTGATTTTTGAAGTGAATGTTCTGGCTAACAAGAGTCTCAGCTTCCACATGGCCATTGTCCTAGTTTGTCATGCTCATTCTGGGCTGGAGTTAATGGTTCTGCCTTTGACCCTTTGGTTGATTCTCTCTGCATTGGAGAGATCCAACTGGCCAATCTAATCATGTAAGTCTCTAGCTCAAAATTCTTCAGTAACTCTTCATTACTGCAGGAAAGAGTCTAAATATTCTATCAAAAAATTCCCTGCCTATGTCTCCAGGCTTCCTATGTCTATTATCCTTTCCTCACACAATTTCCCTCAATTTCTAATGAACCAGGAATTTTGAGCCACATGAAGTCCCTAGAACACGTCATATTCTTACACAATTATAGTACATCTCTATATACCTTCCTACTAAAATACTGCTACTTATCTTTCACTCTTTCCTCAGATACTCCCCATTATGAAGTCTGTTCTCATTTCCCCTGAAGGGCAAGGTCCTCCTTTTCCTATGTCACTTCTACACTTTCTGTACCCACCCATTATAACGATTAATTTATACTGGGATTCTCAGCATATCATTCTCCCCATATTATGGTATGTTTGTCTTCCCATTTTTACCTCTAATAACACAGTCCATACCTAGCACATAGTGGATACTCATTTTTAAATGTAAACATGAATATATTAAACATTCTATCTTTAATGTTGAATTTATAACTAACCATGCACTATGTATTATCATATAGATCATTAGTCGGCTAATTATTTGTAGTTCTCCATCATTTCGTGCGTATTATCTCATTAAAAATCCAACTTGCTACAACATATGAACTTACTCAACATATGAACTAAAGGACAAACCAATAATCCATCATTTTAAGGGTATATACTCTAAAGTTATGATCTTTTGTGAACAGCTGGCAGTAGGATAAAAATAACCTGGAATTTACCTAAGATAGTCATTTGTCTCCCCATGAAGCTGTATCAAAGAGTTTTTAAAATTTTTACTTACATGGTACAGTGTTGTCTCTGGCACAGTTGTGCCCATGATATCTTGTCTTAATGCATCCATTTGCAGACTCGGCAGCAAGGAATAGTGAGTTGGGCTATTACTCTTATCACCCTTCTTTTTTGACTTCTTCCCTGTGTCTTTTTTGCTGTTTCTCTGAAACATGTATTCTTCTTGAGCGATTTTTTCATTACTCATATATCGAAGTAGAGAGTTTTCTATATAAAAAAGATAAATATACCAATATAAGTATAGAAATAACTAAAATTTATCCTTTTATAATAGTGCTATAAATTTTTGTTTCAGAACTTTAATCTGATTTAACTTAAAAATATATAGTGATATATATTATATATTATATATAATATATATTATATATATATATATATATAGTGAACTATGTAGTGTTAATTATTTGGGGATCATAGGACAATAAGAAATAGCTAAGAGATTATTTCTTCTGGTTTTATCTTTGGACTAACTGTATCAGAATCACCTGTGGAACTTGAACCAGAAGTTCAGGTGTCTGACCCTTAAATTTTTAACAAGCATCCCAGGAGGGTTCTTCTTGATGACAAACACTGGCCTATGGCATGCTAGGCAGGATCCTTGAAGAAGTTAAAGCCCATGTTATGAACCAATAGTCAGGAAATTTAGCTCATATAATCTATGCTTTAATGAACAGTGAGCACTTAGTCCTTCATATAGCACTCCCAACAGGTATCTGTACAATATCAAGTATCAAAATAATGACTCAGAGATGGCATATGACAAGCATTTCTCTTTTTTCTTGAATTATTTATATTCTATAAAACAAATGAGATTAGAAACTGAAGCTTGGGAAATGGAATGAATACACAGATGTAAAGGAATCTGTCAATGTTCCTGGATTGCCAACATTTTTGGAAATGTTCACACCATAAAACAAGCATTAAGAAAATTAAAGCAGATATTCATGTTTTTTTGTCCATGTGGTTTATGGATTTGTGCAGTAAAGAAATAAATCATGTATACTGGGTAGAAATAATAGGCAAACAGGTTAAACATACCTTGTAGGAAGCTTAGTGAGTTTAGGTTCTATGAACAGTTTTTGTTTTGTTTTGTTTTGTTTTCCATCATGATCTTATGGCTCTACTTCAGAAAATGAAAGTAGTAGCAGCATGACCAACTAGGCCCATTACCTCCACTCCACACTTGGTAAACCTTATTTAGTAGTGAGACTTTCAGTTGCTTTATTTACTGCTCACCTCCATAGCATGATAAGTGAACATAAAACTGACTTTCGATAGATACTTAAAGAGCACCCCACCCCCATGTAAGATGACAACCTGGGGGCCAGGGATATAGCTCAGTGGCACAGCCCCTGCCAGGCAAGCGCAAGGTCCTAAGTTCGATTCCTGATACAAAAAAAAAAAAAAAAAAAAAAAAGACAATCTGGAACAGCAAACAGAACAGAAAAAAAAAGCAAAGTGTTTTTTCCCCCCCATGTCAATATGGTATTCATTAGAGTCACTGGCTCAGTTTGCATTAGCTTTTTTTTTTAATCATGTGCTTCAATGCTCATTCTGAGGTTGTATTTCCTACAAAAGTGAGAGGTTACATTGTAGACCAATGTGGGCTGAAATGTAGTACTAAATATTACCTTAGATAATAAGGTATTTTAGGATTTTATTCACTGAACTTAATTCCTTTATGCAGTTTCACGCTTCTGAGATTGTTTTCAAAATACCAACTTTCAAATAACAATCAATTATTCATTTTTCACATTGTACTATCTACCTTGAATCCCTAGAGATAGTCAAACATTGTTCTGACTAGGTTTTGTTGAAAAGTAAGTCAATGAGAGTATAAATTTTTCATTGAAGCCATAACAAACTATTGAAAGAACATTTAAATTTGTTTACTGTTCAATCACCCAGCCTACACTGAAATTCTAGAACACTTACCTCTTCTACTATCTCTCTTCATCTTATTTGGATCTTCATAGTCCCCCACCCAATTATATTCCACTGGCATAGATATAGGTCGTAGCTTGCCTAAACACAGAGAACAAAGTTCACATCACATTGTTTTTCTTCCCCATGTCTGCTCAAACTTACACTGCTTTTTTTTAGCTACAGTGTACAAAACACACTCACTCATATGCAACATTATGGTTGGCATTTGTGTAGATGAAGAAATGTGTGTTTTGAGCCAGAAGGTGAAACTGCCTGTGGCTATTGGCCAGGTGATAATGCAAACTTGAAGTACTTTTCACAAATAATAAATAGACTAAGTTTGCTCTCTTATGAGTCCCAGACTTCTTCTCAATTAAGGTCCTTTACAAAGAAGATCATTATTTTCATAATTTTACTTCATTATTGGTAACTGGGTCTGTCTTATAACCTAATGCCCAAATGTCTATGTCTTCATTGCCAACTTCTAAGATGGTAGCCCCTTGTATTTAACCTAACTATGAGGATATTAACCCGTTGTTTCATGTTGGAACACCACAAGGCTAACTTGTTATCTTTACTACTTCCTAACTCACATCACCATATATTTTGGATACTATAATGCCTCAGCAATATGGCTAGATTCTCCTTCATGGCTACAGCTGGGTCTACCCTAATGCCTCTCTTTTGCTGGAATGAACATACTTACTTTACAGATTTAAGTAATCACTGCTTTGACCTGTCCCATTTCCCTTTGAGTCTCTATTCTTACTAAATAGCGTTTTACTTTATCAAAGAAAACAAACGGCAAAGACTTCAGAGATAACTTTGAGGTGGGACTGCATTGTATTATTTCAGTTCAACCTCAAATTCCTGAAGCACAAAACAGCCAATGAAAATTATTCAAAAGTTTTAAAAGGATACTTAGCACAATGCCCAATATGAGATAGCTATTTAATAATTCTGAATGAATGAGAGCTTCATGCAGAACTGGTTCATAAAAATGATGATTGTGATGATGATGGAAATGGTACAAATATTTATAATAATTTACCATATGCTATACACTATCCAAGAATTTTATAAATATTAAATCATTTAATCCTCATAAGTATGAGAAATGTGCTATCATTAACCTCATTTTACCAGATGAAGAAACAGTTTTTAGTTATATATATGACCAAGGAAACATAGCTGGCAAGTGCCTAGTACCAGCATTCAAACCCAGGTGCTCAAACATCACTTCTCTACTTCAATAGTCACCATCTGATATCTGATAACTTAGTTTCATGAAGCTCTCTTCTTCACATATACTTATTCTTGTCATCTGCAAAATCCCTCAAAATATCCCACTTTCCAACTACCACTTTCTGTATTTCTAGTGCACTCTCCACAGAACTCCAAACCCAACAATCACTCTATCTAAATACTGATCTTACCACTTTTCACTGTCAGTCAACTTCTTTCCTCTTCTCTCCCCTTAGTGCCCAGCCAAATTTCATCATCAATTATTGTAAACATTTCATGTATTTAGAAAAGATTAATGTTTCATGTATCAGGCAAAAACAATGTAAAATTTTTGTTAGACCTCTAATTCTATTTTTAAGGAAAATATATCAACCTTATAGCTTATTATCAAGACTGAAGCAGTTTATTTAGTATGCTTGGCAAGCTCCATTAAAGTTTGAGGATGAACTAGATATCAATTATTAATGAGTCAAAAAGTGTAGTATTTGTTTAATGGCTTCCAGTCAAAGTGAGCAAATGCCTTTATAAATGATCACTTAAGAACCCAAAATTCGGGCCAATGAGATAGCTCAGTGGCATAAGCGCCTGACTGGCAAGTGCGAGGGCCCGAGTTCGACTCCCGGTCCCCACATACGAAAAAAGGGCCGGTGATATCGCTCAGCAGCACGGGCGCCTGCTGGCGCGCGAGGTCCTGAGTTTGACCCCCAGTACCCACAAAAAAAAAAAAAAAAAAAAAGAATCCAAAATTCTAGTTAGGCGTGGTGGTTCACATCTGTAATACCTGCACTCTGGTAGGTTGAGGCAGGAGGATCACAAATTCTAGCCCTGCCTGGGCAACTTAGAGACTTAGTGAGTCCCTAACTCAAAATAAAAAAATAAAAAAGGACTGGGGATATAGCTCAGTGTGAAGGCCTCGGGTTCAATCCCCAGTACTTAAAACAAGGAAAGCAAAAGTTTTTAAAATTTTGAGTCAGGCATGGTGGAACAAACCTATATTCCCAGCAACTCGGAAGGCTGACACAGGAAAATTCCAAATTTGAGGCCAGCCTGGACTACTTAGTGAGACTATCTCAAAAACAAAACAAAACAAGCAAACAAACAAACCACAAACAGAGAGATTACAAAATTCTCATGAAATATATCTCTGCTGTTTTACACAGAGATAAAATTCCAGTGAGATAATTAAGGCCAATATAGTCCGCCCACTAAGGGTGGGGTAAGGATTTGAGGAAAAGTCTCTTTATCATGTCTATTCCACTTGTAGAATCAATTCTCCAGATTTTCAATTTTATAAATACCATATTTTCAAAATATCTAACAACTTATATTTTAGAGGGTGGTTTAAAAATAAACTCCATTTCAGTATATATTTTAAAAAAAGTAGTTTGATACTTTTAAAAGAATGGATTTGTTTAGAGTCAAATATGTATATACAAAAACAAGAAGAAACATTGTACACATAGATTATGAAAGAGAATTATATTTATAGTCTTGTGGTCAATTTCTGAGGTTCTAATGGAGTTTAGTCACTGAAGCATGTAATGAAGCCCCTGTTTTGTGTGGTTGTATCATTAGCCATAGGAAAAATTTTGCATAAGATCTGTAACACTGACTTTTCTGGGGGTAATTAAAAAAAACCACAATTATACTGAGTGTTATTTATATGGTATGTTACTAAAATAATATTTATACGGTATGTTACTCAAATAAAATTGAAATTGCTGGGCACTGTGGCAAACACCTGTAATTTCAGCACTCTGGGAGGCTGAGGCAGGAGAATGGCAAGTTTAAGCCCACCCAGCCTGCACAACTTAGCAATTTAGTAAGACCCTGTCTCAAAGTAAAAAATCTAAGAAAAGCTGGGGATGTTTCTCAGTGCCAAGGCTCTGGGTTCAATCCCCAGTACTGCCAAAAATTTTTTTTGAATTAGAAAAAAAAATCCTAAGATAAAAAGCCCTAATTAAAGTTTACTTTTGGAGAACATCAAGGTTTTTGCTAATTTAATAGATAATTCTCCAAATCATTGGACTTTTCTCATCTATCTGTAACATTTGGCACGGAGAATTACTCTCTCCTTGAAACACTTTCCCTGCACCCAGGAGTCTGCCCCCTCTTGTTCTTTCTTTTCTCTTCCTAAATTCACACACATACATCTTTCAGAGTTAAGCAAAAGCTGTCATTTTCTTAGGGACCTGCTCCTTGACCTCTTATTCTACGTTAGGTTTCTCTATTTGTTCTCATTTTCCCTCAAAGACCATCTCGATAGCATGCCATTTATAGTAACAAAAAGTATTAAATTAGTTCCTTGATCTCTGCTATTTCTTTTTGAATGTACATTTTATGAGTGAGGAGCTGCTCCACTGTTGTTTAGTGTGGTATCTCCAGTACTCACAACAGTACCTTAAACACACTAATTGCTCATTGATGAACTGTTTAGGAAATTAAACAGGGGACTTTCCTCACATACTAGACCAAAAAGGTTTCAAGCCACACTCATTTCCTATTTTCCTAGATTCCTTCCTTCTAAGGCAGTATGTAATCGTGACCCATCATCTTCATTTTTCTTTCTCTTTCTTTCTTTCTTTCTTTCTTTCTTTCTTTCTTTCTTTCTTTCTTTCTTTCTTTCTTTCTTTCTTTCTTTCTTTCTTTTTTTTTTTTTTAGACAGGGTATGCAGTTCAGGCTGGCCTTGAACTCATGGCAATCCATCTGCCTCAGCCTCCCGAGTGCTGGGATTACAGGCGTAAGCCACCACGCATAGCTCATCTTCATTTTTCTAACAGCCTTACAGAACTGTTTCGGAATCAAGTCAGAACTAGAAGACCGGTCCCTGATTTCTTTCCTGGAAACATTCTCATACGTCAATTGAAACACCACTGAATTTCTGCCTTTTTCAGTTGTATCTCTTTCTACTCTCTCAAAACATGCTAAAATCATTAAATTTCAGAGTAATAAATAGTACCTGAGAAGAAATCATCTCACAGTTGCTCAAGGGTTAAAAAATAAAAAAAAAAAACTGCAGAGAAATTCTCTGCAAGTCTGACATACCCTTCAATGTTCACAAAAAGGCTTTCTCTAGAGTATGAGGAAAAAGTATTTATCTGTTCTGAATATTTTAACCAGTATTTTGATGAAAATGAGTGTAGTAAGGAATAGTTAACTACAAGCTTGCCACATACACCCATCAAACTCTCCACATACCATGCAGAAAAATTACTTTCAGGTAGTTTACTGCATTTTTATGAAAACATCCTGAGTTTATTTAAGGTAGAGAATCACACCTTTGAAGAGGAAGTACAACAGAATTAAAAGGAAAGTCAGTAATTTTTAAGGGTAATGGTAATATGTATATCTGGATCCAATAAAATATGTAATCATGGGCACTTTGATCTTCAGTGCCACATTTAAAAAATTTCTCTTTGGGATAAAAGACCTTGAAAAAAATTAACTTGTAAAGTTTTCAATGTGTTGATTAAGCACTGGCTTTAATGGCACTTATAAATAATAGAAATTAAATGCAAACTTTGGTTATTAACTTTAAATATTTTCAGTCTCATTGTGCAAATCAAGACAAATTAAAATGTCATTTCCAAGAATAAATCACATCTTGTATTTTTCTATTGCTTTCTATATGTGATCTATATTTGAAATGATAAAATAAGAGAATTGCTGAAGGAGAAAATACTGAATCATATCAAGAAATTGTATGGCATATTTAATATCTGATTCCATGGTTAATTATACTTTGAACTAAATTACCTTTTTTAAATTACCAAGAGAAGGAACAAGCTATACTCATTGGAATTTGGAGTCTTTTCTTAGTGGAAATAATGCTGCCGCACAGAGACAATTCCTCTACATTACAGAAGTATGTGAGAAATGAGGAAGGATTCAGTTGCCTTAAATACTAAGTGGCAAAAGAGTTCTGGGTTTTCCTCTGAAGGTTCTGAAGGTTATAAAATAAAGAATGCTAAAATACCTTGGCCTCTTGTTGCACTCACCATTAATATGGATGTGGGTAAGAAAGATGACACAGATATGCAAATAATTGGTTAAAAGCATGCAATTTTTATGTTAACTGCAAAATTAAAGCAATCCACTTTTCAAAAACCTTAGTAAATCAGTGCCTTGAACACCCTATCAACATATGGAAGACAGTCACCCTTTCTCATGAAGACTAATAAGATCATCAATTGAAGAGTTTCATTTGAAAATAAATGACATTTTGCAATAATTTTATATAATTCCTGTCACATATTGGAATTGATTCATGATGTTAGTAAGAAAGGTAGAGGTGAAAAACTTAAGATACACCAAAGTTAATTTAATACCTTTGGATTTCACACATAATCGGAGTTAGAAACAGTCCATGAATGCACACTTTCAAATTCCTATCCCAGAGCTCTTTTCACTATATCACATTGCTAGTTATAAATCATTCAAGACCATGAATGAAAAAAATCCAATTAATTTTTCTTCAAAAATAATTTAATGACATTTATAATTACTGTACTTTTTAAGTGTCCTCCCACCCAGTCTGCAACTCTTGCAAAATATTCTTGAAATGATGTGAAAAACTAATGGAGAATTAGAGCATGAACTGTGAATGAAGCTTTGTGTTTGGAACCCATGTCTTAAAAAAAGTGGGAAGTACATTGGTTTAACATAATATGTTTACTGTAAAACAATGCTGGTTTGTCATATAATGTTTCTAGTCATTTAAGTAGTCAGGGCATGATTTTTAGTGATCTCTTCTTGAACACTGAATATAACACCACATTTTCTATCCCCTGGGATCTAGCCTCTTCCATGATTTTTGGCAAGTTGTTTTGCAGTAAATAGAGGTAATTCCACAAGTAGCCCGGAGTACAGAACACCAAACACTTATCTTTCTAGTTAGTTTTTATTGTTTTATTTTGGACTTCTATGACAAATAAGTTTGATTCTAGAAAATGTTTTGCATCTGGATTTTCTGCAACATAAAAATGAAGAATGAAGGTAACATTCAACAAGCCAACTGTAGAGCAGGCTTCAACTTTAATAAGAGAGGTTCTTCCAAATGCTTATCTGTAAGTCAGCTGTTTCGAACTTACAATGCAAAGACATTTTTATCATTGGTATTCGGGTCTTTAAAAGGGCTGCCAAAGTCTATTTCCCAAAATATATTCTATCAAACATTAGTCACTAAAAAGTTAGTGAGCATTGTGTAACAAAAAGAGGAAAAAGATTCAATGTACAAATACATTTAGAAAATACTAAATTAATCCAAATTCATCAAGAATTTCAAAACTGTTAGTAGGTTAATGCATATTTATTAATCTCCAAAAGGTAGATAAAATACACAGAGCTTCTTCATCTTATTTAACCATGTAACTTTAATATGATCTTTCAGAATTAGTGATTTGAAGAACATACTTAGGAAATTGCTGGATTAGTTAAGCCATACTGTGATTTAAAAGCTGATACAGCTCTATTTTCATTTTTTAAAATTTTTATTAGTACATGTTTGCTGTACATAATGATTACGTCATGACTCCACCATCATTGTGACATCAAAAATGTCTTCTGGGTGGACAACAGTGACCCCAGATGAAAGTTACTAAATTAGTGTTTCTATTCACTGTAGGGAATTGGTACATGTACATGACACATTTCAATTATTTTTCCCCTTCCCTACACCCCCTTTTAGTTTTCCAGCATCACATTCATTTATCTTATAAGACCTCATAAATTTAATTATCATATATACAGATTGAAAACCAGACTAATATTACATTTTCTCCATAGGGGAAAATACACTCGGATTTCAACTAGGGATAAATGTATCACCTCTTCTTCCAGAGGATGCCATGATTAGGTATTTAACTGCAGGGCAGGGTGGGTAATCCCAGACACTTATAACCTTATACTACTTCTGCAGAGAGAATATGCTAAGTGTGAATTATTCTAGGTATATTTTTAATTATTTGAATTAAAAAATAGCCAATCATCACTGTGTCATCCAAGGTCTCTGACTTTGATTTTCTATTATCTACTTCTATATTCAATTTACTTATAAATTGATTCTTCTTAGGTTAGCTATGGTTTCTCAGCAGCAGCACTCTTGACATTTTAGTTCAGATTATTATTGGGGGCTGTCCTGAGCACTGCAGGATATTTAATTACATTCTTAGCTTCCACTCACTAACAGGACAGTAGTACACTGACCCCACTATGATTGTGACATCAAAAATGTCCTCTGGGTGGGGAACATTGACCCCAGATGATAGTCGCTAACTTAGTGTTTCTATTCTTAACTTTATCATTCTGTTTATAAGGGAAACAGTATCTCATATAGTTACATGTTTCTGATTAATTCATTTGAAGAGTTTTTTTTTTTTTTCCTCTGAAAGCTGCATCAGCTTTGCTATTTGATTTGGTAATTTTCCTATTTTCTCCACATATTAATACTATGGAACTTTACTAGAAGTTCCTTTTTCTTAATATTACTGCTTTATTCATTATCTAGTACCTTAAATTCCTTGAGGGTAAGCTTCTTTTCCCAGGTTACTGGAGAGGGAACTCAGGGCCTTCACACTGAGCTACCCCAGCTCTTTTTATTTTGAGACAGGGTCTTGCTAAGTTCCCCAGGCTGGGCTTGAATTACTGGTCCATCTGCCTCAGCCTCCAAGACTACTGGGATCACAGGCATGTGGTACTACACTTGAATAAGAGTATCCAACTATTTTATTCATCTTTTGTATTATTTCTCTTAGTCTTTTTTAGCAACTCATCTAAAACTTTAAGGTGGGAGGATTATACTTTCAAATTTCTGATGTTAAAAGGTTGTAATTGGGACTTTCTGGACAAGCATATGAGCTGATAGTTTCTGTAAGTGGAGTTTATGAAGACTTGGGTAATAGTAATTTGCAATATTATTAGCTATTAGAATGCTCTTCCTTTTGCAAGACTAAGTAAAAAAAAAAAAACCCAAAAATTCTATTCATATTTCTTTTGGCTATTGTAACTTAAATAGTTCATACTTGGCTTGGTAAGGAACCCAATATGAAGGAATACTTCTAGCACCTTTGAATTTTATTAAGTCCTTCCATGGGAGAAAGATGTGTTAATTTGATTTATCAACTCTTGAAAATCTTCAGCACATTTCTATTTAATAGCAGAAATAATTTATTATGCAATCTAGGCACCATTTCTTGAGCACTTTCTGTGAAACAAGATCTGTACTAACTACTTCACATGTTATCTGATTTAATCCTCTGAAAAAGCACTATTAGCACTGTTATTCCATTTTTACAAATTAAAAAACAAAAGTAGAGGGAAGTGAAATCTCAAGCTCAAGTTCAATCATCTATTAAAGGCCAAACTGTGACACCAAATTCAGGTCTGTGTGTCCTCAAAACTCATGCTTTTCTATTTCTATCAGTAAAATTTAGAAATCAAGGAAGAACACCTTCCCTAGATGATTACCCTAATTTTTACATTAGGAACAGACTTTTTTTTTTGGGGGGGGTTACCGGGGGGTCGACCTCAGGACCTCGCGCGCCAACAGGCACTCGTGCCGCTGAGCGATATCACCGGTCCCTTTTTCGTATGTGGGATCCGGGAGTTGAACTCAGGCCCTCGCGCTTGCAAGGCAGGCGCTTACGCCGCTGAGCCATCTCACCGGCCAAGGAACAGACTATTTTTTATTTCTATGTCAAAATATTGTTGAACTGCTTTTCCATCAATTACAAGGTCTTTTATCACCATCAGCTTGATTCTTGAAATTATTTTGTGAAGCTAGCCAATATGAAGCCTTCGTTAAATTTATTTTAAACAATCCAAAGGAATAAGAATTCCTATAAATATTGTGTATATCTCATATTTCTGCATTTCTGATTCAGTAATTTCTATTTATATGGCTAGTTTTTCTTTGGGAATAGTACACTTTACTTGAACACAGATATATTCTGTGGTTATAATTCCATTTTCTTTTCTCCCAAGAATAGCTGATGAATGACAACTGAACTTTCACCTTATAAGGAAGATTATTTATGTTCAAAAATCATAAGAAAGAGAGCAAGCATGCATTTGGAAATGAGAGAAGTGTGAATGTATTGTGTGTATTTGATTCTTTAAAAAATGCTTGGAATAATACTATTAATTATAATTTAACTGCCCAAAAGATAGAATAAATTTGTAAAACAAGGAGACAGGAAATGTTGAAGTGTAAGATATACTGCAATTTACAGACACTAGCCTCACTTCACAGTGATAAAACTCAGCTTATGATATCATTTCCCTTAGGTCCTTCATCATTCTTCTATAATTCATTTAAGCCATTCGCTATTCACGTGGATAAGACGACAGAGTACTTGGTTTTGTCTTGTCCCAGTGACTGAAGTTGAAAATGTTCAGGTATAATGTTATAGATACTAATTTTATTCAATGCCTAACATGTGCAAACAAAATTTATGAGGGACATTTCTAAAATAACTTCACATTCATTCTTGTACTTTTTGTGAGGTACTGGATTTTTAATAAAGCAGAAAGGTCTACACTCCTACTGTCAAACCAATAGTGTTATATTATTATTATTATTATTAAAAAATGTTTTCTTTTTCTTTTTTTTGGTGGGTACCGGGGGGTCGACCTCAGGACCTCGCGCGCCAACAGGCACCCATGCCGCTGAGCGATATCACCGGCCCCTTTTTCGTATGTGGGATCCGGGAGTCGAACTCGGGCCCTCGCGCTTGCAAGGCAGGCGCTTATGCCACTGAGCCATCTCACCAGCCCTGTTTTCTTTTTCTTACATGATCACTTATGACCACCTAGGGACTCAGCTAACTGTGTCTACCTTTTATCAAGAGTCCATGAACAGTGAAAAGGGAAAGCTGATGGGAAATATTACCATTCTGAACTCTTGCCAAGCAAATGATCTCATCAAATTTAACCTTCGCCTTAGAAGCCTGAATAGATGAGACAAATATTTAAAGTGATTTAATGCTATTTTCCCACCTTCTATTTTCACATTAAAGCTTTTATGTAATAATGACAACAGTGGAAATAAATACCTAATATACTGGGCCCTAACACAGTTTTCAACACACTGACGTTACTGAGGCCTAGATTAACATCCTCAGGGTAACACAGACAGGATTACCAAGCATGCTACAACCACTACTACTAACCACTAATCTAGATTGTTTCCCCTACTGGTATCTGTATATCCAGGATTATTTTTGTCTATTTTTTAGGAAAGTAAAACAAATATTATGTTGTCTGATTTAAAAACGATGTAACACATTGCTAGTCATATAACACATTGAGGTCAGACCTCAATTTATCATTTTTTCCCTAAAGCCTGTCAGGGTCATGAGTATGTAAATGCATGGTCATCATATTGCCAGGAAATATAAAATAACATAAATAACAACATCCTAGCTCTGCTTGTCTCAAATTATATTCTTGAATTTGGAAGGAGCAGTACAAATTTTGGGAAATTTTTCTTACAATTTAGATTTTTAAAAATCATATTTAGCAAGCTAGTACCATTGGTAGGGGTAACAAACATCCATGACAACTTAATCCAAGTTCTACCACTTACAAGTTAGGTGAATTATTTAAACTCTCTGTATTTCAAATTTCTCAATAAAAGAAGGATTTTATTACTATATACCTCATAGGGTTGACATTAAGATTAAATGGACTAATACCTTTTAAATGCTTAGAACAGTGCTTCATGTACACAAAAGCTCAACAGGGGTCATTTACTCATTTTCTGGAAGGGTCATCTACAGTGCTTGTCCAATGGCTTATGTTGAATAATTGTACTTTCAAGTCACTGTTAACAGCTAGAGGTTCAATGATATGAGAATCTTGGGGCCAGTGAGATAGCTCAGCGGCACGGGCACCTGCTGGTGCGTGAGGTCCTGAGGTCGACCCCCGGTACCCACAAAAAAAAAAAAAAAAGAGAGAATCTTGGTAAAACAATATGCTTTAAAACCCACAGTAGGATATTGTCTTTACATCTGTGCTTCTTTGTCATTGTGTTTAATATCAGAGCTTTCCTATTTTTCATATATACATATGTGTGTATGAACTTTAAAATATGAAGGTACTAAGAGATATTCAAACTAAAGCATACACTTGTACTATAAACTGTTGTCTCTTTTTGCTTCTTTTTTTTTTTTTTTTTTGGCACTGGGAATCGAACTCACGACCTCACGCTTGCCAGGTAGGCACTGTGCCGCTGAGATATATCCCCAGCTTTTTTGTCTTTCTGAGACAGGGTTTTGCTATGTTCAGGCTGGCTTTGAACTCACTTTGTAGTCTAGGCTGGCCTCAAACTCACAGAGATCCTCCTGCCTCTTCCTCCGGAATGCTGGAATTACAGGCATGCACTAGCATGCCCGGCTCATTTTGCTTCTTAAAGTCCTACCTAGATTTATTTATTTATTTATTTATTTATTTTTGTGGGTACCGGGGGTCGACCTCAGGACCTCGCACGCCAGCAGGCACCTGTGCCACTGAGTGATATCACCGGCCCTTTTCTCGTATGTGGGATCCAGGAGTCGAACTCGGGCCCTCGCGCATGCCAGGCAGGCATGTACGCCACTGAGCCATCTCACCGGCCCCTTACCTAGATTTATAATTCTAAACTTTCTTTGAGTAAATAAGTAATGTGGAAGTTAGTAGAAGGGTAGTAATGGCTAAATTTGCATAATTCAACATATCAGTATTTGTTACTAAGAACTAAATTGAATGCTCTAAAAATAAAGGACTTAAACACTACATTTTAAGATATCACACAGGGCTAAAAAGTTAAGTTACTGTCATTTGTAGAAATATCAAATATGAACTTTTTTGTACTTTAGATTTTTTGTAATATATTTCAGGACAATTATGAATTTTTATTACTATTACTTTCAAATCAAGAGACTCCTGTTATACATGGACATCTACATAAGGGACCAATTTATAAGTTAAATGAAGAAGTTGTCATTTATTATTGATACGAAAGTTTGAAAGTAATTCGTACTGGGGCCTTTAGGGTCTGGGCTGAGAGATTTACACAAGCCATTAGATTTCAGACCCAGGTTTGAGAAGGTGTCAGGTATTTGATGGGGATGACTAGCACTTAGACATTCTGGATGATGACAATTCATCATTTAAAAGCTAACATAATTATCATATTCACTTATTTGACTTCCTAGCCAGACTATGGGGTTTAATTTTCTGAGCTGGGTAGTATTTTGTGCACATCTTCCTACACAATTGAAGTAATTACAATGCAGATTTATTAAAATGTTTCTTCCCTCTGGATTATGCCTGCTGTACAAGTAGGATTTATGTTTTATACACTTTTGTGTTCTCAGTGCCTGGCTGTCTTTATATATACAACAAATACTAGTTGAATGAGTTGTTAAATGAATTAATCTTTGGGAAAATTATCACAAGCTCCTGAAACTGACAGCTATGTTTATTACTTAAGACCTGAGTTTGAAAAAGTAAACGCAACAAACTTTTAGTTACTTGAAACAAACTTTAGGTTATACCTAGAAATTTCCACTTAAGTACCTACATTGGAGTCTTCAAATAAATGAAACTATGGATATATCGATTATATTTATTTCAGGTTCAAAAGTTTTAAAAGAACTTTGCTTACTTCCTTCTCCCTCTTTTAAGCATGTACATATTTATTTTCTCCTAATTGCTATAAAAATATATCAAGTATCTATTGGTTATCAAAATTTTTAAAAATTTAAACAGTATTCTGTTTTACTGGGGTAGACATGAGTTGTGGAACATGATGGTACGAGGCGCTTTAAACTGCTGTCTGAAGGGACTAATGATTTATACTCAGTCGAATAAGAACCTAATATATATATGTTTATAAGGTTATGAGTAATCAGTCAATGACTTCAATTTGATGACTATAAATTTTCCTTTAATGAAACATTATATACTTCAATATAAGTAGACTATAGCCAGAAAATTCTGGGATATAAAAAGGAGAGTTGATATACTTTAATGCCTATCTAACAATAGGTGGTCAAAATGCACATGTGGAATAAATAAAAATAAAAATGGTTGTGAACAATTGAGGGGGAAATGTAGAAAGAGAGTTAAAAACAATTTTCACTCTGTTCAGCTCCCATTGATCAAATCTGAACTGATCAGCAAGGATCCTGTTTTTCCCCCAAAGTATAAACTCCTCACCATAAATGATTAATTTGAAAACTGGAAAGAGAGGAACATAGACTTCCAATTATATCCATTCATTCTTGTAACAGGACTAAAGGTTTTACCACTTTTAATGTTAGATAACTTTATTTGCAAATATTGTAGGTACACTATATAAATTTTATGCCTTTGTAACCGGGTTACTTTCTTTGTCATAAATGGAAAAATAAGAGTCAAAGATAAAAAGAAAACCTAAGTACTTGGTAACTATGGGACCACCATTGCCTTAAATATAGTAGGTGCGTTTCATTTAAAATTCACTTCTACTTGAGCGTCAGATTAATTTTGCAGCTTCTTAAAAAATACAAAAACAGATTTTCAGTTAGATGTGAAAAGCCTATCTAAAGATATTTTTAATCCCTGAGGACTAAGGAGATAATTTTATTTGAAATAATTCATGCTAACAGTAAGTGTTCATTTAAAAAAGATCCTTGAATTATTTAATTGGAAAGACCTAATATAGAAGAAATATATGTGATGCTAAAAAGATTTTTATAAACCATTTTGAGCTAAAATGTTACCTACTGTTCTTACTTATCTTTGAAAAATCTGGAATAATTTTGAATATTATGCATATTATTGATATTTCATTTAGAAGCACATTATGGACACAGATTAATTATAAAGATTCAAAACCAATCAAATGATTTTTATAAATCTAAAGCTTATGATAGAAAATTGACATTTTCGTGCCAGACATAAACTCTCATGTAAACATAAGAGAACTCTCACCATATGTTGGTGTGCTTTCTCGCCTTCCTTGACTACTTGATCTTCCTTTTTCATATTCATAGCAATATAAGACAGTATCTTCTTCAACAATATTAAACCTCTTTCGATATTCCTGATCCAGAAATGAATTTGGTGATTCAGATCCCTTATGCACTGGCTTGCCCACCATATGTCCTCTGAGGTCTTCACAAGGAAGGTTTCCTTTTTCATCTCTAAAGAAAAGTTAAAGGAAAAGCGTGGATGAAAGTGTTCAGGAGGTAAAGTGGCAAAGAGTATAAAATAGTAATATCTTTCCCATACAATATATCAGTGAATCTTTCCAAACTTTCTCTGAGAATTATAGGGGAACCTTTATTATCCCTATTTTGCCAAAAAAAAAAAAAAAAAGAGCTAAGGCTCAGAGAGGTTAAATGACTTGTCTTAATGTCACACTGCTAATAAATGACAGTTAGAAATATGCCATAGATTTTCTAATTTCTGTTCCAGTCCATTTTTCACTGTACCATGTCACACAAAAATAGTTTTAGTGTTACAAATAGACTTTAGTGTTCAAGATACTGGGTGTAATGCTAATAATGTTGACTTAAACATATGGCTTTCTTCTGCCTGTTTGCTCAATTGATTCTTGGTAAAAAATATGTGCTGTCTAAAGGAAAACGTGTTTAAGAGCCATCATCTACATAAAGAATGCTGTGGCCTTAGGAACCAAAGTAATCCTATATAATTGGAATTGTAAGAATTCAAACAGCATGTTATTAATTCAATAGAAACTTAAACAAGAGACTTACTCTCAGTATTCAAACTCGATATATCTCATTTGAGAGTAAGAAGATATTCATAGGGCTCATTTTAAATGGAGATATCAAACTTTTATTGCGCACATCAGCAATGTCTCTTTTGGAGAGAGGATTGAGAAATCTTATAAAATATAGAGCTTGAGAATGGGGTTTATCTGGGTGTGGTGGTGCAAACATGTAATCCCACCACTCTGGGGGCTAAAGTAGGAAGATCCCAAGTTCGAGCCCAGCCTGGGCAACTTAGTGAGACCCTGTGTTAAAATAAAGGGGTTGGTGATGTAGCAAGTTGATTTTTTTCATCTACAGAATTTGAAAGAGAAAATTCTCTAATAAAATTATTATTAAATTATTTAAATTAGCATCATTATGGGATTCTCAAAACTTATTACTTACACACTACTGTAGTTGGTTGGGCCCATGAGTGGAATTTTGATATAAATATTCCATTTAGGATTGTTTAGGATGAACTTTATGTTATGAAATGTTTCACTGATTATCTGTGAAATTTTTTGTTAGAAAAGTTTGTCTTTTGTAACAAACCTATGAATATAAATGCAATGTTTCTTCCTTTGTGGATTAGTTATATTTCTCCCTAGTTCTTGTTACCAGTTACCCTAAATAGTGTCATGAATCAGTACTATCTAACTAGAAAAATATATATTAAGTGTTAAGATTAAAATCTTAAATTTACAGAATTGAGTTGTATTTTTAATTAAGTCCCATTATATCTCATAAAATCCAGATAAACTCATAAAAGTAATGTCAATTTTAAAAAAAAGAATCTTAGTGCAGCAAAAATCTGTATTTCTGTGTCTGTGTACAAGTGTTTAGATGTCCAAATATAGATAACTATATTTCCAGGATTAATATCTAAGCAACAATAACAAATAATAGTCTCAAATTTGCTGAATCAGCAAATTGTTTTAGCAATTTAATCCATCACGACGTGAGGTTTCCATTTATACTGTCATTTGTTCTTTTATTTTTTAAAATAACGGTATTGTTATATCAAAATACAATTATTAGTTAGTTCTTAGATAACATAAACAAGATTAATATAAAATTCAGGCAGAATTTTATTTTCAGTTAGCTGAAAGGTCTTCCTGAACAAATGGCCTGGTACTGTTTGTTATCGTGAGTCCTCTATCAAAAACAAACAAAACAATTAGCTTGGATGCAGCTCTAATGAATTCATGGCATTGTAGTAAGGTTATGCCTATCTGTAAATGGACAGGCTTCTACATGTGGCCTGTGATATGAATGCCAATGCAGCTGAGATCACAGGGTAATTCAGAACTATTAATGCATAATGTTATATTTATATAGACACATCCTGTGGCAGAAAATTAGAACGGCTGATATTTTCTACTCAATAATGATATGAAGAAGCAGTTTACATCAACAGAGCACATTTGTTAAATATGTCTTATGGAATGCACTCAAATAATGTTAAATTAAGAAAAATACAAATACAAAACTAAACTTTCCAGTTGAATAAATTGATGTATGTAAGGGTGAGTAAAGATACATTTGTATGTATTTTGTATATGTGTGCATATAGATGTACATACTTATATCGTGAATGCCTGAATAACTCAATGTATTAATTCATTGTACTATGAAAATTGTAACTTCTTATAATGTTATATATTTATACACATATGTAATATATCTACACCTTTGCTCTAGAAAGGATTTAAGAATTTAAAAAAACATTTTGTGCATTGACTTTTTATATGTATTTGCACATTATAGAGTAAATAAGACAAATTAGTACTTAAATTTCATATTTGTTCAAAAACCTATAAACCCTTCATTTCCATCATAGAAAAATAAATTTGGTTAAGTATAAAATATGCAACATATTATGATAATAAAACTGTATATAGTCATAAGGCATGTAATAAAATTCCAACTTTCATACAGTTAAGATATATTAATATTTTCTCTTCTAGAGAAAAAGATACTTTTGCAGACACTTTTTTTCTGAAATCTATATGCTCAAAAATTAATAACATGAAAAAAATTCTACTTAACTTTTTTGTTTGTTTGTCTTTGAGATAGGTTCTTGCTATGTAGTTCAGGCTGGCCTTGAACTCACTATGTAGCCCAGGCTGGCCTCGAACTTGTGATCCTCCTGCCTCAGCCTCCTGAGTGCTGGGATGACAGGTGTGTGCCACTACACCCAGCTCAAAAAATTCTACTTAACTTGACAATTAGTCCTAACATGTTAAATCTTTTTAAGATGTGAAAGCTTTTATTAATCATCCAAATTTAACATTTATGTCCGCATAAACAAAGTTTTATTTTAATGTGGAAAATAAGAAACATTCAGAAGAGTTTAAATTAGATCTACCACATTCATCCTCAGAATAAGAAAATGGAAAAATTTACCAAGGCTGTATCTATAATTACAACTGCAAAAAGTTTTATGACTATAACTTCAAGTCAAACAAAACATGTAGATAATTTATATAAGGCTGTGTTTAAAAGGGACTTAAATGTATAGATTATTCGAATTGCTGTATCAAAAGACTGTGTCACTGGGTAACTCATAAACTGACACAAAACATATTTAGAATATCCTGTATAATTATATATTGACCATTAAAAATTAATTAAAGTGAGACAGCAAAGGCTATTTAAAAATTTCACTGAAGAGGATGAAGTTTCAAGCAATCAGTATCAACAAGTACCACTATGTTGATATTTCAATTTCTCACATTCTCTAGTATTTTTAAATAGCATGTTTAAGTTTTTTACTGACTTCAACATATTGCCTTAATGATATCTTCACCATAGCGAGAGGACAGGACTGGCTCGCCTTATTCTTTTGTCCCTCTAAGGCAGTGATGGCGGAAGCTTTTAGACCTTTCAATAACAAAGAGCTGGCTGTGGCATGCATGCCATAGGTTTGCCACAACTGCTCTAAGGTGTATTTTAAGTACATTTTTCCAGGAGACATTTTCTATATAACAAATTTCTCCCCAGTCCCCCTAAAAGGGAAGAATATTTAAAAATTGCAGAGATTTGATAAAAATAATCTTTTGATGTTTATTTGTACACGTAGCTCTCTAAAGAATAAGGCTTCTTAACCATTTGCATTGAAGTGCAAATTTTTCCAATTAAAATGAAAACACACCAAAAGAGACTTGATTCTTATTTGTAACACACATGTTTTCATTGCTTCTCATTCAAAAGTAGTCAGAAAGTCATATACTGTCTCAATAGAATTAAAATGCAACTTATGTTTGAAGTAGAATACTGGATGAATTTGTACATCTGATTGTAAACTGAGCATAAGACAGCCAATTACGTATTAGAGATATTACAAAATGCCAGCTTAATGCCATGAACTATCTTATAATCTATGTACCCACAGCTACATTTAATTTTCACAAAAAAATTAATAGATAAAATTGAATATAGTTATTACTATTCGATAACATAATATTTGCAGGTATGTCATACTGCCATGTAGGAGTGAGATCATATAATGTCAGTATCACCATATCTAATAGAATAGATAATATTGAAGGACTAGTTATATTAAAAATAAAAATTAACAACAAATTAAATTCTTTTATGTAGTAAGGAAATTTAATATTAAGTATGGCTTGAAAATAAAACTTTACTGCTTTTGAACACCACAGAACTAATTTAAAAAATCAATTTGTTCATGATTTGGATTTATTATCCCTTTTTATTTCTGGCCCTATTCCATAAATTTTGTGTCCATAAGGGTAGATATCAGAATGCTGATGGAAATAACGTATTATGGCACAAAGCTGTATTCTTTTACACTCACCGGGAATTTCTAATATGAATTTGGAAATAAAATGGAGATTAAGCCTCAAGAAATCTAGAAAACAGATTTTAAAGGTAATTCATTCCCTTGTAAACTCTTATTTCCTGAGGAAAATATTAATGGACAGATGATGTGAAAACTCTAGACACAAGTATTTTGACAGGGGGATACTTTCCCTCTTCCTTCTCCCCATAAAAAGGTCTTTCTCATCAACTACATTTAAGAAAGCATACGAGTTATCTATATACTCCTTCTCTTTAAAAAATATTAAGTGAAATGCTTCAAACATGAGATTGCCTAAGGCTTCTTTTTTTTTTTTTTTTTTTGTGGGTACTGGGGGTCGACCTTAGGACCTCACGTGCCGGCAGGCGCCCGTGCCGCTGAGCGATATCACAGGCCCTTTTTCTCGTATGTGGGTTCTGGGAGTCAAACTCGGGCCCTCGTGCTTGCTAGGCAGGCCCTTACGCTGCTGAGCCATCTCACCAGCCCTCCTAAGGCTTCTTAACCAATGAGTTTTACTTATTCTTTACTTACTAAAATAATCCTGATTGTTATTTAACATTACTTTCCTATTAAAAGAGTGTAGTATACTGGAGGCACAGTAAATAATCCATATAAATTACTGTAGTTTTTGTTATTATTATTAACCAAGCTGCCTTTGTTACAATGGGAATGAGTTTTCAGAACATGTTCAGAATGCTCGACTGAGAAAATATTCAAGATGTTCCTCAAGAATTGACTTCAAACTTTATGTGCTATTGGGTTAGTCTTTAGATAGTAGCTTCCTTGAATCACATGATGGTTAGTTTTATACCTGGGAATATATGGTTCTGCAGGAGGAGGAGGAATGTAGAGATCCTGGAGGGCAGAACTGTCTCTTTTGGTGGGTGTACTGATGGTGCTGGAAGGCGTGGCAACGCTGCTTGTGGGACTTCTAGGTATAAGAGGCTGGTTAAAATGAAAAAGAAAATACATACGCACACAAACAACACAAAACAACAACAACAACAATGACACATAGTTATCATTTTAAAATAATCTATTTCTCCGAAGTTTTTGAACTTGGCTGAAATCAAGAAGGATGTTATTTAGCACATGAATATTTATTTGAATCTCCAAAAGAAAATTATATATATTAAAGGTTTCCACTTGGTTCCAAACTCACCTTTTTCTATGGTGTAACCACCTAAAAGTTATTTATAAAGTAAAAAAAAGAACAGACCATGCAGTGTTTTTAATGGAAAGACTTATATCAAAGTCAGAAACTTAAATTGTCAGAATTCCATTTTTTGAAAGAAAGATAAAGAGTAACTCAAACGAATTAGCTCACTTACATCTGGATTGATATATGAGAAAACTATTTCAGATCTTCTTTCCAAAAGGACAAACCATATTCCCAGTTATTAAAATGTCTGATTCTCAGGAAAGGTAACAAAAATGGAGTATGAAAGGCCAATATGAGAGTATTTTCTAGGAAAATATACTTTTTTCTGTCAATAAGAACATAGCTAGCTGTCTCTTCAAAGCCATCTTATGGTACATCTTCAGAAGTATGGTGATCAATGTGATAAGCATTTCACCTTTCACAGGCACACACATTTATCAATCATTTAAAATAATCTTTAGTTGCATAACTATAGATCTCATTTTCATGCTAGGAAGATGTATTTACTGAATTAAGTAGTACATCAGGACAGATTAACCTAAGAGCACTCTCAATTCCAAGCTTCACAGCATTTGAAAATAATCTTTTTTTTTTTTTGTGGGTACCGGGGGGTCGACCTCAGGACCTCGCGCGCCAGCAGGCACCCGTGCCGCTGAGCGATATCACCGGCCCCTTTTTCGTATGTGGGTTCCGGGAGTCGAACTCGGGCCCTCGCGCTTGCCGGGCAGGCGCTTAAGCCGCTGAGCCATCTCACCGGCCCGAAAATAATCTTGTAGTTCAAGAAATTACCCTAAAGTGAAACTAAAATTCACAAACTTTTAATGCATAACTTACACATCTTACTGATTAGCTACATATACAATTAACATATTAAAATAAGAATTTTACTGCACTCCCAAACATAAAAATAATGATCACAAAATGAACTGTAACTTCATATGACAAGATATTGCCAATTTAGTCAGTATGAAAACACTTTTACCATGTCTACTTAGACCCACAGTTCTATTATTTTAACACACATCATCGGACACTCAATGGCATTTTACAACTATTTTATATTGTGACAATAATTTGGTACATATAAACAAAATTTGTTCAAAATGTCAAGCATAAATACAATGGAAAGTACAATGTACGTCACTGGGATAGGCTACACAGTTTAGAACTCGGTTCCACAATTTTGACCTTCCTTATTACACAGCTCACCTTAATAGCTTGAAATTACACATCCTGCCAAAATGACAGTTAAGTTTTAATCTATGTGAAACAGAAATTAAAGAAGAGAGAAGGGAAAAAGGAATGATAATGTATTTGGTGCTTTACATTATTTTAACTTGTATAACGTTAAAAATAGATTTGTTATTTGAAAATATTTAAGATATTATAAAAGTAAGCAGTCTAATATGTTTAATAATATTGATTGTTAGAATAGTGTCCAGTTAAACTATGCCTGTCTTTTAGAAAAAACTTGGCAATGGGAAATTCTACAATTATACAGGTATTCAGAGGAATCACTTGTACTGATGAACACCATGAAGCCGAAGAAAATAAATGTATTTAATTCCTCTACAACAGATGTTTGCAAGATAGATTCAATGATTTTTTAATAGTCACTGGCATTTTACTACTTATAATTGACTTCCTGTCAGGACAACTTGTCTCTAAATACAGATGACACTGAACAATGAGTCAAACCAAAATTTATGATAATAGAAACGTACTAAAGAAAAATTCATTATACAGTAATTTCTAATACTCTTAAATCAATGCACTGTGAGAGAAAAACTAATACTCAGTATGCTTTTTAAATATTTCTCATAATATCCTAATATATCAACTGAACTTAAAACCAAGTTCTAAAAACATAAGTTTTACAAAATAATCTAACTTCATTTTTATTGTTTTCCCTCTATTTTAGTGTCACTATTTCTAGTTTGGGGACTTTTCTTTACTTTTATCAGAAATAGAACTAAAAATTATTTTTCTTGTTTATTGTTATCTTCTCTTCCCCAAATAAAAAAGAAAGAAGGGAAAAAAGTAACAATAGTCAGTGGTTACAGGTATATTAAATATGTTTTAACTATGAGGTAAAGACTAGGAGAATATTTTAGATTGCCTGAACTATTACCAGGATTGTCTACCTAGGGTACCTGTACCTTTCTGTTTCTAGAAATTTTAGATATTAGTCACATGTTTTCCTTCACATTGCTATAACTCTAGATTTCTATTTTCAGCAAGGAGTTGCTATTAATGCCATCAGTTAATATGATAAATTAAATTGGCAAATACATAGAGGAAAAAGTTAAAATTTTAAAATAGGCAACAGCTTTGATTATATCAAGCAGGTCTGATTAATTGTACTGGCTGGAAAAAAACCAATTTGTTCTTACAGATTAAAAAGGAATTAGTCAATCCTGTTGTTTAACTCAACTGAATAATTATTTTATTAACTGGTAAATCATAGAAAGTATTTCAACTGGTTTATCATGTGGATATTATCTGGCTACTCACAATGCTTCCTACCAAGTAAAGCTTATGGTAAATGTTCAATACATTCAGTATATTTCCATCTACTAATTGTGCTATAATGTCAAGCTAATTAAAACCAGAAAGTGAACATTCTTTTTAAGTATCACATTTTAAAAACCAATTTAGACATTCAGAAATGGAAAAATAAGGTATGGTAAATAGAAGCTTCATGCAAAAATGAGAATAGATACTTAACAACAAAAGGTCTCAGTGAATATTTAAAATTATCTCTTTATTTCTTAAACTTTGGACAAGAATTGAAATAGTACAAAATCAAATGACTAAAAGAATGAGGAAGGCATTAAAGAACTTTGGAAAAACAATTAAAATTTGACTAATGCACAGAAAAAATGATGCAATTAGCTGATGTTATCAGTGTGAAATTCATAACAAGTGACATTAGAAATACACTTATCAATAGCTATTTTGTGAAAATACACAGAAAATGAATTTATCTTCTATCAACTCAAAAAGCTGAGTTCTCTCAGCATTTGATTCAAATTTTAATAGGCATATTCCTTAGTTAAAATTTTAAATGAGAGAATAATAATGCAAAAGATAGTTTCTTTTATCCTAACAATATTTACTTTCAATCACTTGTCCCTAATATAGCATAAGAAAAGCAGTTGCTATTCTATCATTAAGGATTTACAATTGAAGGAAAAAAGTAGAAAGAGTTTTTTTTTTTTTTTTAACATTTTGAACTTCTCTTATATTGGTAAAATTCATAAGGAAGGGAATTATGGACTATCAGCATTTATGGATAAAGTGCATTTATGGATAAAGTGCTTTAGGATTGCATCATATTATTCAAGTAAGCATAAAGCTTCAGTATAACTTGATCCAGTATGGTATACAATCAAGTATGATGTAGATATACTTTGAATCCCATACAAAGGAGTTTATTTCCTGGAAGGACTTGATTATAACATTTATAATTTTCATTTCTAGGTGGTCATAAAACTCTCCTTCCACGCATTCAATGAAGCTCCAATAGGGAAGACACATTTACATATACATTGTTACTACTGTAAAATAAGTCTGACAGATCTCCAGGGGCACTGGCATTTATCTCTATAAATATCCAAATTCTAAATAAAATTATCATACACATTTCTTCAAGTATACATTTATAACTGGTCAATTAATGATAACTTACTACTGTCAGTAAGACCCAGAAATCTAGATGAAATTTACACATATATTTTTCATAGTGTCAGTTTAAACTATATGAATAAATTTGTATACTAAAATATGGCATGGCACAAATCTTCCTCTGAATCGTATTGATGTTAGCAATAATATCTTACTTATCCAGTCTAAACATCTTTGGAAAATTCTGATTGTTGTAAAATAAAAATTTTTAGCTTTTGTAAAATAAAATCTCACTTGAAATCTCATGCTTCAGTCCCCTGCCCCCATTCTAACATCTGTAAGGTAACTGACCCATCTGGAATGTACTGATGTACCTCTGAAACCTCTATGCTCTTAAAGACTATAACCAAAGAACTTCTATACTTAAGAAAATACATTTGATGTTAAAGTTTTACTGGAAGTATTTTACATTTTCACATCTCTTGGCAAGCATATCCTAATTTAGTTTTGTCCTGTGTTTGGTAAGTGACCGAGCTTTGATAGAACTATAAAAGTCTTGAATGAAACCCAATGACAAAGACAGCCAGCCCCAACATTAAAGATCCAAACACTGCATTATATAGTTAGTTCTGAAATTTACTAATGCCAAGGTCATACAGAGCTGCTTTTGCCTTCCAGGGGGAAAATACTGAAATGCAAATAATTATATCCAATATAAAACTTGGTCATTTGTATATTCCCTCTTTGGAATAAGCACAAACTCAAACAGATCACAATACCCCAATATTCTAGCACAGAACACTCATGCAAGTCCTTACTCAGTTCAGACACACTGTTATTATAATTCCTAATACTAGCATCAGAATATTGTTTTATGTTAACAACTCTTTTTTAAAATAATGTAAACAAATGCTTCAAAGAAAATGTGTTCTGGATTTTGGGAGGTGAGTTTGCATACCATCTTGTAAGTTTCTTTACTATGTAAGAAATGTCCGATCCAATTTGGAAAATTATGGAACACATGTTTTTCTGGCTAGGCTTTTCTTAAGTAGGAAATTATTTGAGAAGAACTTAAGCAAGGGCAATGCATGTATTAAAAATTCTCCCACTTTCATTGTTTCACAGTTTCTTTTAGAATCCAAATTTATCAATACGAAAGGTTTTAGTATTCTTTTATAAGCATATATTTTTTCTTTTCTGATCAGACTATAAAGAAAACACATATTTTTCCCAATCATGAATTTAGTCAGAAAACCATATATGCCTAGGTTAAAAAATACAGATATCTGGGCATAAAACATGTATATACTTAATGTGTAACTAATACAAACTTCAGAGCCACACTACAAAATGTCTTTTTCCAACAAATCATCAACTTTTGCACATTGTATTGAGGCGAAAACTAGTGTATTTAATTTTGTGCTGTTTAACCTTATGGGCACAATTAAACTGCAATATTAAAACTGAACTTCTATTTTCAAATTATAGTCAATATAATTTTGGGATATTAACTAAAGAAAAAATGACTGATTTTTGCATTATGGGTGATTATTTATAGCCAATGTTAACAGTTTGAAAGCATTTGGCTCAAAAGCACAAATATGACTTAGATCCTTTAACTGATTTGCTAAACAGTGGTGAACTAAGATTTGATGAGACAATTGCTTGCACCTATTTACTAATTTAAGCATGCAAATAAAATTTGTTACTGTTTCCCAATAAGTACAATTACATTTTTAGTTAAAATTTTTTTGGTCAACTGTCATACTTAATATCAATTCTTGTCATTATAAAAACATTCTTTTAAAACAAAACTCTCCAGGGTTGGTGAGATGGCTCAGCGGCGTAAGCGCCTGCCTTGCAAGCGCGAGGGCCCGAGTTCGACTCCCGGATCCCACATACGAAAAAGGGGCCGGTGATATCGCTCAGCGGCACGGGCGCCTGCTGGCGCGCGAGGTCCTGAGGTCGACCCCCCGGTACCCACAAAAAAAAAAAAAAAAACTCTCCGAAGATACAAACTTTCTGTCACTAATAGTTTTTTCAGTCACACTAATCTGTAACTTGGATACTAAAAATAAATTTTATTGCTACTTCTTTGTTTTGACTTCTACAGAATGATCCTGAACATTCACATCTGTATGTACTGAAAACCTAACATAATCAGAATGCTCCTTGATATACCATGTCATAGACAAAATTGATTGTTATGACTATTTTATTTCTATTTTTTCTGCTCAAAATTGTATATCCTGTAAAAATGGCATCAAGATAATATTAGATAATAAAATTTAAATGGAAAAGCACAAAATCATACAGCTAGAATATTAATATAAGAAATTTATAAACTAAAATATAGTTTAGGAATGTACTTCTAATCATACAGCTTAATGTTATTTTATATAAAAACCTCTTGAATAATATCTAAATTAGTTTGTTGAATTCCAGTACCGGTTTTAGTGATCATTTATGAGATGCTTTTTCCACCCAAAAAGCTTGGTTTTTAGATGCTTTTTAAATATCACTGATTCTCAGTGATGATTTGAAGGAACTTTCTTTGCAGTATTTAGCTAATTCTTCCATATATCTCTTGTAAGAAGAAAATGACATTACCCATCCATGCTTGTAGCCTACGCATACTAATTTAAAACCATAAACATATGAAATTATACTTTGAGGTTTATTCTACGATTTTTTTTTCATTGAATTAGAAGAACCTGACCATGAGCAATCACCATGCTTACCCACATCCAGGAAATTAGTAGACAGGGTCACTAAGGAGATGCTATGAAAAACAGCTCTCAGAAAGCAAGGAATCCCTGGTTTGCCTTCTTAGAATAAAAAATTCTATCTCCAACAAAACATCATTGCTATTTATAAAAGTGTACAAAAGACAACAGAATGCAATCTTTCACATATAATTAAATCTTCTTACAGTATTTGACTAAGGGATTAAGTCCTTCAGTGCTATCACAAAATATTTGAGAAATTAGGAATTTATTAGGAGAACTGCCAAATTTCATGAAATGTACTGATGAAATTGCTCTGTGAGCATGAAGTGGAATTGTATGCTTTTGTTTCTTTGACTGTAATTATACCAGTGAATTTTAAAAGAAAATGCAAGTCAAAATTCATCATTGTTGTTAATTCATATTAACATATTAATCCATATTAGAAGTCACTATCCTTTTAAACATTTTAGAAATAAAACTATTTTAATTAACATGTGGTATTATTTGACAGTATTTCATCTTAGGATAGCTAAGATTATGTTTTATTTGTGTAGATAAAACTCATTTTCTTATTAGTTTGAAAATAATCATTATTCTTACATGAGACAAAGTTTCATTTCAAAAAGATACATGCATTAGTGTCTACCTTCATGTAACACTAACTATGCTATATTTTATCTGATAATGCTAATAGATAACTTTACCCTGGTACAGTATTAGAAAAAGATGAAACAGATATACTGAGTTAAGTAAATGACAGATTCTTTTTGTAGAATCTAAATAATTCCTAGTAGAATGATGGTCTGCCCTATGGGGGAAAAACATGTACAGTTCTTTAAGTTTGAATGCTGAAGATTTATATTTAGGTGAGGTAGTGGGTATTTTGTTTCCAACTTGTTTGAAGACATATCAGAAACAACACAGTAAGAATTGTACTAGTATCTACACAGAAACTTGTTACTGCATTTAGTACTTATGTTTTACATCCAAGGTTATTTCTTAGACGCTAGAAAAAAATGTGACCTCAGATAAAGTCATGAAGAATCCACAACTGCCTTCAAGAACTTCTTATCCCACCATTTCATTGACTTTTTTCTTTTGGAGGCATACACTTTCAACCTCAATATCCTGATACCCTGAAGTTTTGTCCATCTTTGGTTATATCAAAATCTATACTGTATTATATAAAAGTTCTGACCTAGAAATTCCATTATGTTTCCAGATGTCTGCATTTTAGCACAGGCCAAAGCCTTATGATCAAGAAAGAACTCTATAATGATACAATTTCTAGTCCTCAAAATAGGCTGCAGGGACCTTTGGTGGTGGTGGTGGTGGTGGTGATGGAACTTATTCATTGCCCTTACTCCTAAGATCCTGTTTTAGCACCACTAGGAAGTATTTAATCAACATTAATATTATTCCTTCTGTTCTGTAAAATATCAACCAGGAGCCAGGCATGGTGGAGCATGCCTATAATCCCAGCACTCTGGGAGACTCAGGCAGGAGGATTGCAATTTGAGCCCAGGTTGGACAACTTAGCAAGTTGGTGAGAATTATCTCAAAATAAAGAGAATAAAGAGGGTTATGGAAGTAGCTCAGTGTGAAGGTACTGGGTTTAATCCTCAGTATCACACACAAAGTCAATCAAGGAAGTAATTTCTGAAGATGTTAAAAGCTGTTTTTTCTCCCTAATATCACTGCTCATCATCTATATATGGTTGACCTTGGCCAATACATTTTAGGTGAGTGAAATTCAGTTGAAATAACAAGTTTATAAAAATGTTGATACATATATAAGCATTGTGCAAATTTTGATTTTCTTTTTCAGATTATAGCATTGTGAAAAGTAAATTTACAAGTATAGCTGAATAAGCATGAGGAATAAATATAATTAGTGATTTGATATGGCATATTCCTTGGCATTTAGGAATGAGCTTACAAATAGTAACTTAAAATTTATTATAATTATAATTACAGTGTAACAAATGAGAGGAGGTAATTTTAAAAATTAAAGTATTTGTTCTTTAGTCTTGAATACATACACCGAAAGTACATATAACATAAACAATATGGGTCTTCCATTATTTCAGCATTTTACACAAGAAGATTCTTAATTGTACTGCTATTAACTCTACTTCAGTTGGTGCTTGTGGAAAACAATCTGCTAGAGATATTCCCTCAAACAGAGTACATGGGTAAGAAACTATGGTCTTTGTGGTGTTCAAGCACCTTTATGAGGGATTAGAGAAGAGTTGTTAAATTTAATCACACATATACAGAACACCCAGTGGCTGAAAGTGTGTGCCTCTTTGTCAGGGTTTGTGTTGCTTCAGACTTTGATGAGGAAGACATGTAAATAGAAAATTCCAGAGTGGAACAAAAATACATTTATACTGCAGTAAGAAAAGAAATGATGTGATGCGAAAGTCTGATCTGCTCATTTATGGGTTAATAAGGCAAATATTGACCTCTGAACTTTAATGACCATTAGCTATCTTTGATAATAAACATATAATGTAAGTGAGATGCATTTGAACATACTAATACAGTTTACATTGGTTCATTTGAAAAATAAAAGTCACATTAAAAATTTAAAGATCTTAATGCTGATACATTTTATATCTTTTTATATAATTTAAGTAAAATGCCAACTTTGAGGCAAGTAGTAAAGTTTTAAACATGAAAAATCGTCATAATCCATAAGGCCATTCATGTGTAATGGAGAAATTACTTATTAAAAGTGGTCTATGAATGATAAAAGACATTGATATAGAGTTTAGTAACAATTTACATACCAGTGACAACAAAGCACTTTCATATATACTACTTTTTACTCTAAATAATGGGCAGTGTTCTAAGTTTAATGGGCAATTTAAGTTTTTAAAATTTCACTTCTAAGGAAAGGTAATAGTTTCTTAGTCTAAAAATACAGGTTTTGTGAAGGAAAAAATTATGATATTTTTAAAGATTATATCCTAAACAAAATGGAAATATATTATTTCTCTGCTTTTTTCTAATCAGAATATTTTTTAACTTTCTAGATAACCCTTAATGAATATAATTTATCAACATCGAAAATAATATTTTAGAGTGATATTTCATGCTGAAGAAATATGCGAACATTTGAATAAAACAATTTTTGCCACTCTACAGCATGGAAAATAGAAAATGATCAGTTAAGGGACATGTACTGGGTAGATTTTAATTCCTAATTTAAAATTTTATTTTCCCAATATTTATAAATCACTATTACTATCTTATGACCTGATTTAAAAGAATTCTATGAACTATCATGTAGTTTCTTCCAGATGTATATACAATTACAACTATAAAATTGAAAGTTGTTCACAAAATGAAACCTCTTACTTTCCTTTTTCTCTGTATTTTGGATTGAAATAACTTTTAGCTTTTTGTAATTATGCTTCATGTGTTTTCAAATTAAGGCAGAGTTCTTTATTGTTTGGGTTTTACTCTCAGATTTCATCACAATTAAGCCTATTAGGATAAGCTGTGAAGAGATCATTTCACAAACAAATTTTCAAAAGCATACAAGATTAATCCATATGCTGCTGAGATGAGGCACAATAAAGAAGCATTACTGAGATAATCTATGGCTAAAATGATGGTGTATGACTTATGATTAAGCTTCATTACCTGCAGAGCAAGGGGCTTCCATCTCATATTTTTCAGTAAAGCTGGTGCTGAGGTAAGCATGCTCTGAGGTCGCTTTTTCAAAGTTAAGATAACACCACTCGGGTCCTCTCGTAGTGCATTCACCAAATTTTTCAACTGCCACCCCACCTGGTAACCAGCAAAATCATTACAATAAAATTGAGGTACAGTATTCAAAGATTTAATGTTTTCCCCCTTTATAATAAGATTAGTAAAAAAAAATCACATAATTGGTGTATCATCCTATCAATTTTCAGGAGATATATACTCAAGAAAGAAATTATCTTTGAACTGATTAACCATGTCATTGCATTAGAGTCCATGTAATCATGAGACAACATAATGGACATTTACCACGTTAAAGCAGAGAATGAAATGATATCCTGCCGTTGGAGTAATTTAGAATATAAAGAAATTATGTCACCACTAATGATGCTCAGCTGCCAGGTCTAGATCCGAGCTCTGTTCACAAGTATAACTGAAAAATCCACATGCCAGAAAATGAAGATTTGGCAATGTTCTGAGCCTATAAACTATACCACATGCTTTCTCATCACCATCTTTTAGAGATACATGGTTACAAGTGTCCAAATTACACTGACATTGTACTACCAATAGCTGGTACTGACACACCAAGGCAACATTTTGATGCAAGGATAAAAGCATCAATAAGATAAACCTTTTTCATGCTAGAAATATAGAATAAAAAATGACAAGGTAATGCCATTCCAAAGCAACAACTACTGAAAATGTACTCCAAACAACCCTGTAAACTTAACATATAATGAGATAAATATGGTGAAGCCATTCTATTTGAATATTACCTTTAAATATGTTGTATAATTAAAGCAATTTCTTGAGAAACATTTTGAAATATGACTCGATGGTTACTCATGTTAAATTACTTCATTCATCATCCTTTTAAATTTTTGAACATGGAATAATTTTTGTTAGTTTGCTTTGTAAGTGGACTAGTGATGCAGCATTAGGTAGATAAAATCCTAGAACTATGCTTTAAAGAAACACATTAATGTACCTATTATTCCAATGATTGTTTTCTTAAAAATACACTTCACACTTAGAATGGAGAACCTTTTATCTTAATTCTAATGGATTATAATATTCCAGGTTGTCTTACACAAGTACAGTGGGTCAAAATTTATCCTGGACTGAAAACAGGACCTAGCAAGTGGTCTAAATAGTGATCTAGCTGCTTCTTAGGAACCCAAGGTTAAGAGAATGGATGTCTTTTATCTGCTGTTCATCATGTTTTAGCCTGGAAGACACTACTCAAGCTGGAGAGAATGAGAACTTCCTCCAAAAGAAGCTAAGACTCCTAGAGACTAAGAAGAAGCAAGCTGGAATGCAGTCACTGTAGTATAACAGCATACATATTTTGGGATACTTAAGCATTTATAACCTCAACTATAGCTGAATTGAGTGATGGTGAAGAGGACTCAGGACAAAAAAGCAACAAGGGGCCAGTGAGATGGCTCAGCGGCATAAGCGCCTGCCTTGCAAGCGTGAGGGTCCGAGTTTGACTCCCGGAACCCACATACGAAAAGGGACTGGTGATATCGCTCAGCGGCACGAGTGCCTGTTGGCGCGCGAGGTCCTGAGGTCGACCCCCCGGTACCCACAAAAAAAAAAAAAAAAAAGCAACAAGATGTTATAATGCTGAAGACCTCGGGGATCTCAGATATGAATCAAAATCATCATTATAATACCTGGCTAATCTTAACAAGATGCTGCTAGTTTTTAAAAAAGACATATTAATGCAGACCACCTATAGTAATGGAACTGGTCAAATGTCTCCTACTTAATGCAAGTGGGGATTGTTATGTGTCCTAAATGTATATTATTTTAATTCTGATGTTCTTACAATCATTTCTGCAAGGTAAAAGACAAAGTAAAATAAGTTCGAATCCAAGTGTTTATTTTGTTTGCTTAAAAAAATGAGAGCAAATTTTGAGTTAAATGGAGGAAATTTGTTGTTTAGCTGGGCATGGTGGCACATGCCTCTAAACACACCACTATGGGAGGCAAAGCCAAGATCAGAAGTTCAAGCCAAGCATGGGCAACTTAGGGACACAACAAGACTGTGGCTCAAAATAAATGATAAAAACGGTTGGGGAGGTGCGAAGGCCCTGGGATCAATCCCCAGTATTGCAAAATAAGTGTTGTTTATGCAAAGTATTTATTAATAATTTAATGATAGCTATTTTATTATTTTATTCAAATAATTCTAACTATACTAAAGGATGAAAGCATCAAAATAAACCTTTCCCATGCTCTCTCTCTCTACAAAAAAAAAAATATATATATATATATGAAAATGTAGAGCTATTCCAAAGTAACAGCCATACATTTCTTCCAGCATATCAAAATTTTTTTTTGTGGGTACCGGGGATCAACCTCAGGACCTCGCGCACCAGCGGGCACCCGTGCCGCTGAGGGATATCACCGGCCCTTTTCTCGTATGTGGGTTCCAGGAGTCGAACTTGGGCCCTCACGCTTGCCAGGCAGGAGCGTACACCGCTGAGCCATCTCAGCGGCCCAGCATATCTATTCTTAACAGTAAATTACACATCGATTTCTTTTCATTTTATTCTCTAATATGATTGTTGTGACTAACCAAAGTTTTTTAAGGCCTGATGGTATTTTTTGTGAAATGCTCAGTGCAATTTGATTCATCCTGTTCTTTTGCACTTTTGACATACTTTTTTGAGTAAACAATTTTTTAAAGAAAGGATTTTTTTCTGTGGTAAATATCTTTGACGCCAAAATTCTACTTCTACTACCATAAAGAAATAACTGGACAAACACAAAGATAATTGTGCAATGTATGTCACAGTATTGTTTAAGACAACCAAAAGTTATACATCATGCAAATGTCCACTACTAAGGGATATAAAAATTGTATGGAACAAAGTTATCTATCTATCTATCTATCTATCTATCTATCTATCTATCTATCTATCTATCTATCTATGAAACCTTAAAAAGTTGTACAACACCCTTAATGATCCTTAAAGGGGGGCACGGACTGCAATATATACTATGTTCTTTCACTTTCATTTTCTGAACTATTGGCAATAAGCATGAGTTACTTTTATAAACAATAAAAATAAAATTCATGAATGTAGTCTATGAATAGTAATATTTCAATCAGAATATCATGAATTTTATGAATTAACTAATCAGGACTGTGTGTAATGGATAGAAACTTTCTACAAAAAGCACAGAATCAGACAGGCAGCACTATTTAAAACATTAAAAGGTGGTGATGAGAAAATCAAATCGGCTCTGTACGTGTTTTTAGGTAGTTAGCAAAAAAGAATACAAATTTATCAATCAGGTGTTCTCAATAAGTTTAGAACTACATTATCTTCTGACTTTTAATTCAATGAATGATTTCAATAGATACTCCATTTAAGCAGTAAATCAGTTTCATTAAGAAATTACTAAGTGGGAATAAAACCTGCTGAGTAATTCACAGCCTATAACATCTGTAGGTTTTAGTTACCTCGGTCCTACTTGAGTACTGTATATACATGAACAGTAATCAGACCTCATGGTTTTCTGATTTGAATAGTCCTTTGTTTCCCTAGTCCTTTCTCAAACTTAATTGGGATCATTTTTAAATTATTTTCTATATTCTCTACTTCATATAATTCTTAATAATTGTCCTCATTTTATTGGCAAATGTCATACTCACAGTATTCTAGAGCTCCAAGAAAAATGATTCCTGCCTCTGGTTCTGTGATATAATACCATAATTTCAGCCATATAATGATGTGTAATGATTTCTTAAAGTGAATTCATCAACCTTTGTCATTGGGACACTTATGGCTGACAGAATGTGGGGGAACATGAGTAAGTGGTGATAAAATAAGAGAAGCATATACTGTATGCTGCACTATCAAGAAGGTTGGAAGCTCTCATGCTAGGAGCTAAATGTAATACTTCACATATGTCAAAATATATAAAATGTAAATATATATTAATCCATTTTCAATATTAGTTTTCATATTTTCTCATTGAAATTTCTGGGTTTAGTTTTAAAATATTAAGTGTGATAGAGCTGAATTAGAAATCATGTAAAGTTTAGTAGTAATATGAAAAATTATTGTATTCTTTCCATTATGTAGTAGGAGATAGAAGGAGCTTTGAGGGAAAGTTGAAGGGGATATTGGGCTACTAATATAAGGCACTAATATGGGAAGGAACCAAATAATATGTTATGAATATATATCAAGATAAACATACTAATAAATCAAGATATCCAAAAAAAGGAATTGGGTGACTTGTGAAATCATGAGCTCAATGTCAAAAGAAATGTTTGCCCAGGACAAATGGTTAGATAACTTCCAAAATCAACAACATACTGCAACTCTAACATACAGAGTGGGTAAGCACAAGCAAATAGATAGTAACAGATTAGCTTGAGTAAAGGAATGTGGCCCTGCTATGTCCCTGCCTATTTGTCCTGTATCTTGTCTTCTTTCTCATAAACAGTAAATGTAGGTGTTTCCTCTCAGCCAGTGATGGTGAACCTTTCAGAGATTTCAATGGTAACAAACAGCCTGCTGCAGCACACGTGCCATAGGTTCACCACCACCGCTCTACACTAAGTGTTAGCTATATTTCTCATATTTTATATGGTCATCTTACAATAATCTTTTCTCTTTCAAGACTTCCAATAACAATTTCCTGCATATGATGACAAAATCTAACCATCTCCGCTTCCTATCAACAACTGTGGTCACATATTTCCAACTGTTCAGTTCACTGATGCAAACAGGTAATGATAATCAAGTACCAACAATTCACTATGCTAGATTCTTATTTATATTAAATTCAATCTACGTTTTCATTGTTAGAATGTCCAATGAGACAAATTATTAAATCAAATTTGCACATGAAGAAATTGAACCAGAAAGAGACTACTTTCCTGACCAAGATTACAAAGATACTGACTGGCAGTCAGAATTTACATTCAAGTCTCAATCCTACAGCATAGTATCCTCATCCACATACCCACTAGTAGCTCACATGAAAGAAATATTTTTGTGATACTGGGGATTAAACTCAGGGCTTCATGCATGCTAGACAAATGCTCTCCCCACTGAGCTACATTTCTAGTCCTTTCCATTTTTAAATTATGAAACATGGTCTCCATAAGTTGCTCAGGGTAGCCTCCAATTGTGATCCTCCTGCCTCAGCTTCCCAAGTACCTGGGATTACAGATGTGCACCACCACTCCACTACAAACCTGGCATTAACGAGTATTTTTAAAATCAAACTCATTAACTCCTTGCTTTCATTCACAAAGAAAACATTCCCCATTATCATCTCAAGTTTGGAGTTTGGAGTCACTTATAACTGTTCCTCTCTTTTTAACCCATGTATATGTCCTAAGGAATAAATCCTACTAATTAACACTTCTTAGTTCTACCCTGGGTACCTACTTACTAAACTTAAAAGAGTCCTAACCCACCTTTCTGCTTCTGGTCTTTTGTCATTCCAAAATGCTGCTATATGCAAAAAATTATTCTTAACTTTCAAAACCCTTAAATACCTTTCTAACAGCACAAGGCAGTGACTAGCTATGTATAAAGCCTTGTAGATGTGTAATATGTTTCTAAGACTGGACACAATAAATCAGTAAGAATTTACTGTGCGTCTTACAGTATAGATACCATGGTGAATGTAGCATGACCTGTGCCTCGGTTAAAAACATAATGAGGGCCGGTGAGATGGCTCAGCGGTGTAAGCGCCTGCCTGGCAAGCGCAAGGTCCTGAGTTCGACTCCTGGTACCCACATACGAAAAAAGGGCCAGTGATATCGCTCAGCGGCATGGGAGCCTGCTGGCGTGCGAGGTCCTGAGGTCGACCCCCGGTACCCACAAAAACAAAACAAAACAAAACAACAAACAAAAAAAACCGTAATGAGCAGGGGGAGAGATGAGCAGGTGAATAAACCTTTAGAAAACAGTGACAGAAGGTACCTCAATAGAGTGAATACAGGGTGCAATGGGGCCCCCCAAAAGGTCACCTAACCCATCCCATCCTTGAGGGTTCAGGGAAGGTTTCCAATTAATCTAAGATGAATTCCTTAGGATTTGGACAACTGAAGGAGATGTGGGAGTTGAAGGGGTGAAGAAAGCTGTGAGACAAGTATCAGCAGTTTGAACAACTTTCAGCAGTTCAGTATGTGTGGGAGACAGAACAAGGGAAGGAGTAATGAGGCAGGAGAAAGAAACAGAGGTCAGATGATTACAAAAGGTTCTGTTTTAAACTGGATAAAAGAGTTGGTTGAGCAGTGAATATATGTTCCCCTCAAACACTGTGCTTTTCTCTTTGCTATTATCTCTTTCTTCTGCTTGAATTCTTCTCTCACCTATGAAATTTACATATCCATAAAGGCCCATCCATTTATTACAACTGGAAGCATATTTTATTCATATTAATCACATAACACTATGTATCTCTCCAGTGGCTTTTGTTGTGCACTGATAGTACAGCTACACCTACACATTTCTCCTCACTCTCTCCTCTCCAATTATCCTAACAAAACTGGGTTTTGAGGGGGAAAAATTTGTTCTTTTTTTATTTGTTTTGTTTTTTCTTCTCTTTAAAATAAAAAAAAAGTATCATTTGTCTAGATAGACCCTGTAATCAATAAATGCCTTACAAATAGCAGTCAAAATGTATTCATGACCTGATTAGTGAGATGATAATTTTATGAGAATTATATGTTTCAAAGACAATAAAGTGCCCTTTAAACACCAAAGGATTAGTTTTGCATGTAAAAACAAGATGCAGTATTATAATTTTCCCTAAATGTAATATACTTAAAATTTGCTATATAAAAGGTTAAATCACCTCCCGTGAAAAATAATGTAATATACTTCATACTAAAGCTATGATACATTATTTACCACCAAATTACCAATACATTTTCTCCTCATAAATGGACATATGAGAAAGATTATGTTTCTATGTTGAATACTCCCGACCTAAATGCATTGTGATGTGATTATGACAAGAATAGAACAGTGGATACAGTGTCTATTTGTCCTAAAAGGATTCTACTTTTATCTTACACATAATATAAATATCTTTAAAGAAGGTACTTTTTTCCAAAAAAGAATTTCGTAGTGGTTGCGAATAGTATAAGTTTCTCTTTATCAGTACTTTAACAGAGTAGTTCGTTTACATGGAATTTCACAAGATAGAACAAACCTTTTAAAAACCACGATATGCATCTGACACATAACATGCCTTATTATTAATGATAATTTTTTCACCTATGCTGAATTACTAATATTGTGTTTCTCAGTAAACAAGGTAGCAAAAGTCAGTGTCTTCAAGCAATGATTAATCTTATCACTTAATAATTTACATATACTGTAATCCCCAACATATACATTAAAATGTATTTTATATATAACACAAACAGGACTAAATTTTCCCAAGAAGTTTACTAAGCTATCCCAATTGTTAAAAAGCCAGAGGTTCTACATTTTTGTGGACAGAGATTTTAATTAGGCTGAAGCGGACAGCGGGTATTCCTGGGTGAAGGACAACATAAGTGGGTGGATCCTGGATAATTGGTTGCCTTGATTAGGTGCACAAGAGGCTTTGGATTAGATGGTGAAGAGATAAGAGGTTCTCTTTCCTCTGGACACACAGAGGGAAGAAATTGCCTCTGATCCCTTTACAACTTGCTTGGCTTGTCTCTTTTCCAAACAATACCTGGTCAATTATTTGACTGAAATTATGAAAACATAATCTCTAGTCTCTGGTCCCAATAGCCAAAGTTACAAGTAAGTATAAGGTAAGAATTTAAGCCCATCAACCTAGACCTTTACCTTTTTACATGGCTATATTTGGATTTACACGAGAGCATCTTTATATGCCCTGGTAGAAAGATAGGGCATTTCTTAAAATATTTTTAAGTTACCACCCTTCACGAGACAAAAACTAGATTCATTATCAATATTTACACATGCTCCTGGATGTACACAAGCTCTTACTCATAGGTTGTAATGCATAAATAATATCTGTTCACAAAGGAAATGTCAAAGAGGCTTGAGGTGTGCCTATATGAATGTCTGGAGATATGCATCATTCTATACCCAGATATCCCACTCTCTTTTGAAAAGCATCAAAGAAACATGAACCTATATACAACTCATCCCATTATGACTAAACATACCCTGTTTTTGCCAAATATTTTGGGGCTGAGTTATTTATTGTAATGTTCTGCTCCTCTGCATTAAAAAGTATCTAATAAATACTTTACAACAATGACTACCTTTTTCTTTAGCAAAACAAGCTATGTAGAAGAAATATCACACAATTATAAACATTTCAGAAGTAGTGAGTTCTGACATGCCCTTGTCTTCAAAAGGTCCTAGAACTAAATGCTGACTACTAATCTATAAGATTCGCTTTCACCTAAATTTATTTTTTCATAAAATATGAAAAATTCTTACAATATAAAACTATAGTACATTTGGAAATATTGTAATTTTGCTCTTTCACAGCCATTAATTCACTGAACAGAAAAAAGATCATTTGGTTCAAATGTATAGGCTAAAAGCAGGCATTCAGTTTTCAGTATATGTGCTGCCAAAGTGAGCATGTGGATTCAGTTTTTAAACTATGCATATAAGTAAGTTTAAGTCCTAATATAAAGTAATTTAAATAAGTAATTTAGATATTCAGAAAAGTCCTACTGAAGTTTATACATTTCAAATAAAACCATAGCATTGATATTTTACAAGTATGATTAGAAAAAATACTCTTAGAATAGGATAATAGGAATAAACATTTAAAAGAAGGAATATGAAAATTAAAGATTTTTTTTCCAATAGGGAAAATCCCCTTCACTAAACTACTCTTCATCTCACATATTCCTCAACTTTAAAAGGTAATGATCTAGTTAAATAAGATAAATAAATTTGTTATCCTTTTTAAAAAGGCATTTGTTTTTCATTTGGCTTAATTTTACGGTAACTCTTGTACCATGCTGAGTTGCTCACAATTTGAACTTAAATGTATTTGTTTTAGTGCTTAATACTTTCATGTGAATTTCAGTCGTGTATGTAATGTGCATACATATGTACATAGGTGTGTGTAATATTTAAAGAGAAAGCACTAGCAGAGAACATAATTTCTCACTGCCAAGGATGTATAAGGAGTCCAAGAGAAAGAGACAACTCGAGCAATACAAGCAGCTAGTATTTTTTCCCCCTGTAATCTCTTAACCCATAATCAAGATCATGAGTAAGCTCATGGAATGAAGAACATAGTAATTATGATTTTTTTTAACTTTTAAATTTTACAGATCACCCATGTAGTTCTCACCGAAGGTAATGACATTCTATACCCTGTTTTTGCACTGTCTTTTATAACCTGCCACTTATACTAAGTGCACCCTTTGTATTGCCGGTGTCTCTCCTTCTTGTGGTAAGCTAATTCCAAGGCCATGGGTAGAGCTCAACATTTTGAACAAAAAGCTGTCTTTCCCTTCTCCCAATTCAATATGACATTTGGTAATGTTGTGGTCTCTGAAGACCAAAAATTTACTTTAGGAACTTCATGGTTTTCATTCATACATGCTATAGCAAACTAAAACAAAGCCAATTTTATTTTCATTTCATCATCATTCATGATATCCTCTTTTTTCTCAAAACATAAAATTCTGGGGAGAGAAGAGGAAGAAGTGAAAAGTGAATTTGTGGCAATTCAATCTTCAAAAGAGCAGCAGCATATTTCAAAAGATTCACAATAATACAGTTTTGAAACTAAATGTGTGTGAAGGTATTTGTATGAGTTAAAATTCAAAATAATTTATGTCTGCATATATTGGAAGTTATTAACTTTCAGCCATTCCTTCCTGTAGTTCATTTCTATTCTTTCTGTAAAGACACAGGCAATATACGTATTTTAAAATAAAAAGAAAAGTTCACCAAAGCTAAGAAATGAAACAAAGCCTCATTTCAAAATCTGAAACTTCCATTTATAGAAATTCTGAGAAAACATCCATGCTTATGAAAAATTCATGCTTAAATTTAATTTAGGAATCCAAATAACCAAAGTAATTAAAAAGAAACCCAAACCTTAGTATTTATGAATATACTTAAAATTTACAAACTGTGATATGAATAATTTTTAAAACTCCATTTACCAGTGGACACTTAACAAAGATATACTTATTTCAAAATATTTGTAAATATTGCAATATATGTGTATATTTATCAAAACACAAAAATGAAACATGTATATCTGCATATGTATACAGTAAATACGCAATATTTCAAATCTTTATTAATAAAAGGTTTTAGTTTAGGAACTTTCATAATGCCTGTAAACACATTCACTTGTAGAAGTTGTCTTTAGAAATCACTTCACCAGAATCCCAGCAACTCAGACAAAAAAGTTAACTCGTCAGCTCTAAATGGACAGTGACCTCTATATATATGCCATTTATCTCAATTAGAAAAATCCTTTATTGCCCAGTATTAAGGTGATAAAATGTAGAAAGGGACAGTGTGAGAGAAATGTAAAGTAATAAGTTTACATTACATACACTTTCAGCTGCTATGCTAATCAAAATTTTAACTTAGTGAATGAAATTTATACTTGAATCCAAAGGCTAAATAACTTAAAAAGAATGTAAGTTTAATGTCATTATCTCTTGAATTTTCTGCTACATGTTTTTCTATAGTGTCTTCTTTTCATGAAATAATTTTAATGGACAGTTCAATGTTATCTACTAATCGTCCACTCCTATTACTGAGAGGAAGTGGATTAGGCAATTGTGAAAGGCAGACTCTTTATTTTTTTCACAAGGGTAGGAAAAGAGCTGAAGTTATTGATACTGATTTGTAAGTGAACTACGTATTTAATTTAATAACCTGGAGTAGGTAAGAATTTCAGGCAATCAATGCATTATAAACATACAAAATCATCACTTATATAAGTTAGAGAACCATTTTAAAAAACAATCATGCTTTTCCTGGTGAAGCTAGTAGCAACTGCGTAAATAAGAAACAAATTGAAATGTGCAAATCTGCAGAGAAAATTAATTGGTTAACAGGAAGTTATTATTAAGGGCATCACATAACTCATCTCCTTTATATAAGGACTAAAGATAGAGTTTCAGTTTGATAACAGAAAATAATAAAATATTATAATAGATGATAGAGTAGGCAAAAAAATATAATATGTGTCAGTATGGGGCACTTCAAAACCAGTTTCCACACAATTTCATCAAAGCCAAAATGTCCAATGAACAATAAAAGAAAAAAAATCTGTGATTTCATACACTATCTACTATATAAGATGAATCTGAAATAAAATAGTAAATGAAACCTATGATGAATTGTTTTCCTTAATTTTTAGTAAACGCTTCCTCACAATTTCCCCCCCAGATAAGAATTTATACACTCAGTTTTAGAATACCAAATACTTACAATCTTAATATTGCTGTTTCTAGGGTATTATAAGAAACATTCATTAAGTAATACATAAACACCATACTAACATAATCTCTGTAGTCCAGTAATATCTTGTGTTTACAGGAATAATATGGGGAATATACCAATGCCATTTTAGTTCTCAGTTTTCAGTATTTTGGGTGTAAGGATACGATAAATATTTTTGCTTTGAGAAAAGAAATAGAATAGGAAAGAATAAAGAAAACTGTACAACAAAAAGAAGGGAGGAGAAATAACCAAGTAGGAAGAGATGAGAATGGTAAAGGAAAGGAGAAGGAAATGGGATAGGAAGAAAAAATTAAAAAGACAAAATTTAGCAAATTAGAAGAGAGAGAGAAAGCATATCTGATGTTACAGAATGTCATGATATTGATTCCACTGAATGTGCACTCATTGCTGCTGAAATCCAGGGAAGGGGTTGTAGGGTAAGAGGGAGAGATGAACTTTAATGGGTCACCGCACTCTGAATCATTGTGATTATGTTGGCTTCCCCTTTGAACAATACTTTCCTGCAGTTCTGGGGTTGAAAGAACAAATAGGTGAGGTTGGAGTCAGAAATAAAAGGCTAGAGCCAGAATAAGAAAAAATAAGGCAGAGAGACATAGAAATGAAGTTAGAATTAAATTTACGAGTAACTCAACAGTCATTCAGTCTGTTCCTTTCTGTCTACCCTCTCTGGCATCACTTACAAGTTTTGCTCAGTAATGTTTACTATTTTGAGGGTAACAAAAACCACTAGTCTTATCTGTCACTAATAAATGTTCAACATAAATGTTCAACTATTATTGCTAGTCTACCTTCTTCTTGACTACCCCAGCAGGGTTACTTTCCATTCCAGTAGCCTTTATAGCCATATCTATTGAATCTTCTCTTGCTGTAACAGGCACCAGGTTCCAGAAGACATTTAAAAATAGCAATAAACATGTTTAAATATTAACACAAATAAAATTTTTCCAAATGCTGGATTCAACCATCATATATGCCACTCTTCAACTGATATTCCTGAGAAGAAAGTATTTCTTTTTAGTATGGATACTAACACTTCAGAACACTTACACACCAAAAACAGTATTATTATGAAATTTAACAGATTTATTAGGAATATGCCAAAAAGTATTTTAATAACTTTAAAGAGTCTCATCAGCTAAAAAATGTATTAAAAGTGCATCATGAGGGCAGAGTTGCTGGTTCAAACTATGCCGAGGTATCTCCCTGGGAGAGGGATGTAGTGTCAGATGAAGTAGAAAAAATCTTGGGAGATTCCAGCAGCTTTTGAGGAGTTGGATCTTCAGTGGCAGGGAAGACATGCAATAAGACTCAGTCTGCTTTGTTTGGATGTTCATGATTTTTTTCTTCTTCCTACCTGGCAGCCACAGCTTCTCAGCCACAGAAGTATGTTGATTTGAAAACTTAAAGCCACTTATAATAAAGAATATAGTAACACAAAAAGTACATATAACTTTCAGTTTCATTTCAAATAAGAATTTTTAAAAGAGCAAACTAAAAATACACCTAATTGTACATCTTGAAGATATATCACACTAGTAATTCAAAAAGACTGTATTTGAATTCATCTGTAATTCACTGAACTATCTCAGACTCTCAGCAGAAAAGCTTTCAAATTGTTTTTCTGTGTATCTCAAAGAAAAATTATCAGATTTTATATTGTAGATTATTACTTGTAGTAGGAAAACTTTGAATTATAGAAAAATACTAACTGAACTAGTATCATCAAAAACAGTAAGATTTAACATTGTTCTTTTCATTGAGTCTAAATTTTTATAAAATAATACTAACATTACCTCGCTATTCTTGTCAATTAATGGAATAGAGAATATTAATTATATTTTTCAAATGCATTAGGCCATACTTTAATGCAACATCATAATCAACCCCTAATGTCCATTGTAATGAATGTAGACATGCAAGGGATAATTATAGACTAAAAGTAATTTTATACTGGGTTCAATTAACTTATCTACCTACCAGTCCTGTAATAGTAATAAAAACAGAGAATTTCCATTTCACTACCTCTGTATTTTGTCCAGTAAAATGTTAAAAGCAATGCACAGACCACAACACAGGAAACAGTAAGAAAAAGAGGGCAGAGAGTATTGCACTGAACACAATGTATCATTCTTGCACAAATATGCCTCTCACTTCAACACAAGGAAAAAATCTGGCAGACGATCACATTATTAAACAAGGCTATTTTCAGGAAGTAAAACATATTTTCTTGTTCCATTATAATCCAAAACCAACTTGTTGGCTCTAGTAGCAGTCTGTCAAGAAACAAGACTCCAAATGGTTTAACTTGCAGCAGGCAAAAGGAAAGAACAGGTAAAAAAGCTAATTGTTACCGAGTTCCTAATGTGTGCTGGCATTTGTGGTAAGTGTTTTACGCATTTTATTCATCTGAGGGCAAGAAAGCCAGTGAAGAAATGGCAGTAAAGTTAAATTTCAACTCTACTTCTAATTTCCGTTCAGCTGATTCACTACCCCAGTTATGTAAATTCTTACTTTCTTCTATTCTTCCACTAGGCCCACCAATCTCTCAATGGACCTTGAGAGCTTGTTTGGAGGTTCTAGCAGGGGAGCATAGCTAGTTGTATACCCTTGACCAAGGAAACGCGCCTCCTCTATGGGGTGGTCTTATGGAGTCCACAGCTTCGCACAGGGAGTGGTGAGGGAAGAAGGGGACACCCACCTAGCCAGATCAGCCTAATCAACCCTGGTGATCAATGAGGTGACAGATGTCACAGCCAGATCCCCCTCACATCCACTAATCTCTCAATGAATACTGAGATTTATTCAAATTCTTACCGGGATTTTTTCCTTTGTCTGATAATTTTATAATTTTAGTTTTGGAAATGTCTAAAAACCTCAAGTAAGAGCATGGGTCTTAAGAGTCAGAAAGCTTTGAATTGCAGGTGAGTTATGTTCTGAGTCTCAATTTCCACATATATCTTCTTTGTGGGATTATTATAAGAAGTAAATAAAATACGTAAAATACTTTATATAATGCTCAGCACAGTGTAAGAACATAGTGTCAACTATGGTTATTATAATGAAAAAGGAAACTGATTCTCATACAGTTAACTTGACTCACTTAAAGCCATAAAATACTGTAATTTCAGAGCAAAAATCGGAACCCAGTTTCCCTATTCATTATTTTGTGTAGTTTTCAATATTTTAGATTTCTGTAATGAAAAGATGTATTTTTACATTCTTGCAGTATTTAAATGTCATCAACCCATATAGATTTCATTAATTCATTTGTAGACTTTTTAAAATTTTCATATTCATTTGATAAAAAGAATTTTTTTTTCAAAAAGAGTATCATTTAAGCAATTTTATTTTTCACTACAGACTGATTTTATCCTCTTAGAATTGATGAAGTGGAAATTTATGCAGAAACTATTCAACAGAAGTCATATTTGTTAAAGTCTCACTGCAGAAATGGAGCCAGTACAAACATTAGATGAAAAAGTTACACATCTACCAAAGTAGCTGTTTTATCCCACTTGCCAAAATCCTCATCCTATGGGACAAGAAACTTCCTTCTGGGTAACTACTTTGTACACTTTCTAGTAATAAGAACAGAAAGTCACCAAAACTGTTGCAGGGTGAAAAGGCTATATACCAATACTTTATTATTCAGTGCCATATACAAACGCATTCAATTTTTAAAAATTTTAGCAACTTTTACTTCACTTAGACAACAAATTTACTGAAGAAACATCATGGCTTTAATTATCAGTGCCTAGGAGCCTTTCTAAAATACCATTGGGAAAAAGTCTTTTACACAAGGTGTCTTCTATCGCCAGGACACAGAGAAGCAAATTTAGTTAAATGGTGCAACAGGAAATACTCATGTTGAAGAGTTCATACAATGTAAGTATTTATTAAAAAAATCCTACTTTTTTCAGATGAAGAATATTATATCTAACTTCATTTTAAAGGACAACACACTTTATTTTGGCAGAGAGCAGGGAACGAAGTGAATCAACTCAGACAAAACAAAGGCAAAAATGAAGATCATATGCTGTTCATTTTCAGCATCTAAGATTAATAAAAATAGCATTTGAAAATCTATCATAGTCACAATGCCATTATCATTCATGGCTTATTAATGGATTTGTGAGGTTCATAGGGTAAGAATAACTTATGAAGTTATTTAGTTAAGTGCAATAGTTTTAAAACTAAAACTGTAGTTCCCTTTTGGAAAATGAAGAACCAATTAAGATATTGAAGATTAAAATTTACAAAAATCTGCACTTAAAATAAATAGCAAAACTCTACTACACTTCACTGAACAAATCAAAGTTAAAGTAGATAAATAAATGCATACTGTTACAAAACATAGCTATAATTCAATAATTTATAAAAATAAAACTTCTAAACATTATACCAGAAAAGGCTCAATGTATATGTATCATCACCTTAATTTCTATTCCAAAATTATTATGCCAGTTTGTGGAATGTATGCTGTTACCCTGGTACCTGTCCATATAGACACACATATCTAACTTCAATCACCACCAATGTTTCCGCATTTTCTCTTAAAGCCATGCCTTACATTCTACCAAATTAAGAATAATAGTTATTCAATTATTTTAAAAAGGCATTTCAATTAGTTTGAATACAAATAGGTGTCTAATTTCATTGGAATTCTTTCAAAGCTTTAGCAAATCTTTAAATTAGTTCCTCCCACTGACTCTTAAGGTAATTATACATACCACAGTCTGATGATTAACTTGAATCACTTCATCGCCAGCATGGATTTTCTTGCACCGATCTGCAGGTGACTGAATTTAACATGAAAGAAATGATAAAAAAAAAAAACCCTTAAGTTTGTCAGTTATTTCTTCTCTCTGGAAACATTACAAAGGTTCGTCTCTTTAAATTAGATTTTAAAAATTAATTATAGGGCTAGGGATGTGCATCAGTGATTGAGTGTTTGCTGAGCATGCGAGAAGCCCTGGGTTAGATCCCCTGCACCATACACATAAAAAATTATGCAAGTAATCTTTATGGAATTACACTAACAAAAATGGTTATTGATACTTATTGTACTGTTTGCATTATATGTATAGCTAATGATAGAAAATAGAAATGCAAAATAATATTTAAGTTTTAAAAGAATAACATGTTTTTGAGAACATTAAGGAAAAAATAACTGGTATTAACTTTTGAAAATTTTACTCAGAAAATCCTGCTAGGTTCTACTGGACAGTTGCTTTAAAAATACATTTAATTTTTTTTTACTTTGACCATTGTACTTAATATAAATCATATTAACTTTAGCAATTCGGTATTTTCAAGTACATGTGTATGATCAGCATCAAAACCTTGCAATCTGATAATTAAGTTGCTAATTTATTTCACAATTAACGACACCAACTCAGAATAACCTAGAAAAGCAAATTAAAAGATGGACAGCAATTAGCTCAAAGTTTCATCATATAACATTCTCTCAGAGTGCCCAGTTATAAGGGTATGCAGTTTCTTATGTTTTATACAATGTAATACACTGGCCAACAAAAGTACATATATCAGAGTATATTAACTAAAATGCCAACACTTCTAAAAGATGTAATAATTCCATCACTTCTTTACTTTCATAAGAGATTAACGACAGAAATAAAGATAAACAACTTGATAATTTAATATTGACAAATTTTAACAAAACTTCAGAAAACTAAAGATTTAAGATAGAAATTTTATAATAGTGTAGGTTTAGGTATGTCTTTAATCTTAAATCTACAATGATATCTTTTCTCTAATGACTACTGATTATAGATTGTATGAATTTTTAGGCATCTTAATATCACAATAACATTTTCTCAGTGCTTTTATTAAAAGTGCTTTTACTAAAAATATGTTTATCAAAACCAACTATAAATGGTTTTACTCATTAGGATCTTTTGAAACCTGAGGGAGAATGATATGGAGATAATTTTGATACCCTAGAACATGATACTTTAAAAGCGATATCCAGTTTATTTTGACTCATTTCCAATTTCCAATAATTCTGAAAACAGAAATCTTGAAACAATATTAATTTCAACTTTTTAAAAACTCACAATAAAATTATGTGCTATAGGCTAACATTCAAGATAAGACAATATTCCAAGGAGTTCCATTTACTGAAGCAGCAACACAAGCATACTACTAAGGGGCCAAATTCAGCTAAGATGTGAACCCAACTCTAAGAAAATATACCTCATAGCACCTTTAGTTGATGGGCATGTTATCACATCAGATCAGTACTACGGAACAACTCTGAGAAGATTGTAAATCATTACCTTAATAGTTATAACTATCATAAGTCACTGTGCTATTTGATTCATAGCTGATCTTTTTAAAGGAGAATATGGAAGAAAAATATCAAGCAAATGACTTTAGTCATGATGTAAAAGAAAATGATGGTCGATATATAAAACTCAAAGAAAATGAAACAACCTTTTGCACAGATAAGTAAAAAGGGGGGTAAGTCATATAAATTATAGACTTTCAGTATTAAAAGGGATCCTAGGGATCAGTTAGCCCAAACTCCTCAATTTTCATACAAGAAAACAAAGAAACTAGGGCATAGCAAAGCAAAATTTAACTTACCCACTTTAGCGAGGAACTTTAATTAAAGAATTAACACACAGTTCTTAATTGTACATGATTGAGGGTACCAAAAATAGTAAAATAATTTAAAGAAAAAAGAATCAAAGGATGAACTATTAATATATGATTCATATCTGAACTACTCCCAGAATCAATTTTTCCTTTGATCACTTATCCATTTTTCAAATATTACTGAGCAATTAATATGAGCAAGGCATAGTGCTCAAGTTTTTTTTCTTTTTAACAGATCCCAGACAATATAGAGAGATCCATTCCTACCAGTTCTTCATGATACAGTTCAAAATCATCATTTCTGTGATTTCTTCTCTGATTTCATTTGGCAGCATTTACTATTTTTTCCTTTTTTCATCCAAGCAAACTGTGCTACCTGTTTATACAGATGAACCCCTACTTGCTATCCGTACCTCAGGGACAGCAAGTTAGTTTATTTCAAAAATCCTTCGAATACCTAGTATCATGCCTGGAACACAGCAGACATGAAGCAGAGGTTTGTTAAACAAACATATGAATAAATGAGTGATCAAATGAATACATAAATAAATGAGAATGATTAGTGGCAAGAATATAGTTTGTGGCATCTTACTAAATTTAAAATTGTCAGACAGTTTACAATATGCATTTAACTGACATTTTTGACCTCATATTTAATACTAAATATAAAACTGCTATAGCATTTCATCTACCATGTATATTGTATGTTTCACCTTCTACAAGAAATGAAGAGAAGCAGAGGGAGAAAACCAATAAAAGGTTAAAGTTAGTATGTGAATTCGATAAATAAAATATTGATTTTTAAGAAGAAAATGCTGGTAAAATGTTGAAATCAATAATAACTTGAGATTAAACTAATTCCACCTCAGTCTTCTTTAAAGGAACACAGCATAAACATGCCATTTGTCAGAATCTTTAAAAGAAAAAAAAATAATAAATTCAAAGCTCAGCACCTACTTATATGAAAGTAGAATGGAAATCTGGAATAACTAAATGCAGAAATGGTTTGTTATGTTATTCAATTCAATTATATCAATCATGTTATTGCCCAACATGATTACTTCATATTTCTCTTTCTACAACATAGGTATGGTTCTCTACAGCACAGTCTTTCATATTTATTAGCTTATTTGATTTTCACAACTTAGTTATATAGTGCAGATAATTTATTTTCAATTTATAATTGAGGAAACTGAAGCAATGAGAGAGGTTAACTGACTTGCAAAAAATTACAGTGCCAGTAAGATGCAGAACTGGTTGTAGGATCTAGGCCTGGGGAGTTCTGACCCACTGTTCACAGTGGTTCTCAAATAGTATCATGCCTCAGAACCACCAGTTAAAACACAATCTTTTTTTTTTTTAGTACTGGGAATGAACTCAGGACGTTGCACTTGCCAGGCAGGTCCTGTGCCACTGAGCTATATCCCCAGCCCAAAACACAATCTATTATTAACAAAGATTGGTCCCCAGAATTTTTGATTCAGTAGGTCTGGGGTGGGGCCTAAGAATTTGTATTTTTAGCAAGCTCTCAAGGGAGGCTGATGATGCTGGTTCAGGAACTTCACTGTGGAAACAACTCAGTTATTCCATGTCATCTCTCCACTGAATTAAAGTATTTAGAAAGTCTGACTTATCTGATGTTTCTTTTTCACATTAGTTAAGCTTCTTAAAATAACTAAACTATTTGACAGATGAAAGCATACTCTTTTATATTTCATAATAACTTGTCATGAACCAGAAAATACTTAACAAAGATAACTTTCTAGCTGCAAGCAGAAAACATCTGATTTACTTTTAGTAGCTATTCCAAATGAAATCAAATAACTAAAAGTTTAAAGAAGCCAGTACATACTAACTCAGTACATGTTTTCATAACTCCCATCTATTCTTGTCCTTAGAAATTAACCTCAATCATGTGAGATTATATACACACCAAAATTTGAAATGTTGAAATACTTACATTTTCTGTAGTTCCAGTAATTACATGGAGGCCATCATAAGTCGATTTAATATACATACCCTAAGAAAAAGACATCATTAGAAAAAACTGAAGAAATTACAATATTTTCAAATATATTATAACCTTATTTTAAAAATACATGAATTAACAATGTTCTTACTATATGAATGTTCTGGTTTCCAAAGTTTATCCAGAGAAGTCTATACTCAATCAAATAACTACATGATAAGTGAATTGCCTATGAGTCTTATGAAATGCAGCATTGTAATTCAATACTATGAAGAAAGAACTCACCTCACTTCCCTCAAAATCTCTATTATATTCTGTGGCAAAATAAAATTTACAACAAAAAATTCAAATATTGGTATGTTATTAGCCTGTTACACTTGATATAATTACATAATAAAAAGTAAGTTTCTATAAACTGGAGCCAGAAGAGCAATAAAATCTTTCTTACATGAAATTTGTTCTCCTGCTATTTTGTACTATACTATATTTCCTCATATACTTCTTATTGACAATATTTTAATAATTATATCAAGTAGTCTTTACATCAACAAATAATAGGTAATGTGTAGCAATCTCTTCTCCCAAAAGCAAGAGTCCATTTCCCACTTAAATAAAGCCACTTTACAAAAACCTTTATTAAAGTTTAAAAATTATCCAGATATCCTGAAATTTGGTAAGCTTTAAGAGTAAATTAAAAACTTCACATTATGGATAGTGAAAAGATTTTAAAGGGAAAAAAATCACATTAAAAGATTCATATTTTAAATATTAAATAAGTAAATCAGAAAAACAGATGATAAAATAAATGACTTCTTCCCCTTTAAGGAAATTCCATTACTTTAAATTCTAGTTTGAGGGAAAAATTATCTGAATTTTACCTACAATATTACTTTGCATTTCAAAGTACTGATTTCATAAATCAAAAGCACTAATTTATATTATTTTCAAATCTGAAATATAAGTGATTTGACAATAACCAATAATATCTTCACGGAAAAAGTCATACATTTAGCATTTAAGTAAAGGAAACAATTCTTATATTAAGTTTCCATATCTTTATGTTAATTATATAGATACCTGCACATACAATGTGTTTTCATTGAATGTAAGAGATTTTTAAAAAAGCAATAAAGTCCATGGTATGGAACTACTGAAAAATCATTAAGTAGGTGTTAATTCTAAAAAGTCATTTCAGTAATGTCATATATCTAAAATCATATTAGTTCCCTTATGCTGGTGACAGTATACAAAACACTTACTTTTGTATTTAATATATATCCTTATATTTACTAGGAGGTAAATATAGTGATACTATTATAAAACTAAGAAGGGGACAAGATTCTTGCTAACATCCTTCCACCAGTAATTAACAATAGTACATGAAATTACTGAGAGACTTTAAAATACACTTAAAACATCTAGACACTATATTTTGTGTTAGTTTTTCACATAGATGGATTGTGAGAGAATAAATTAGAAAAGGCAGTGAAAGAAACAATATATATTGTTTGGATATACAAAATAATCATTATCCATCATTGTCAATATCTACTTCCCACATGTGCCAGTGATTGTTATTTAAAACAGTCTTTCATTTACTTTACAATAGCTATGTGGTGAAAATATCATTAGCCCTGTTTTAGAGATAAAGAAATTGAGGCACAGGAAAGCTGGAGAGTCTGTCCAAGGTGGTGAAGCCAGGTTTTAAGTCTGGCAGTCTGATTCCAGAGTCTAGACTCTTGACCCTTAGGCTTTTGTTTTGTGGATTTATTAGAGTTAGGAAAGTTCATTCACTTTTCTCATTAGAACAAAATACTTGACAATTATAGATATTAAAATCAAACACTCACTGTTTAACATCTATTTTTTCTTCAGCACCAGGGATCAAAATTGGAGCCTCATACATGCTAGAGTGGTGGTGCTCTCCCACTGTACTACACCCTTAGTCATTAACATTTACTGTAAAAGACTAAGAGTACTTCAGCATATACGTATGTAGTTGTGAAATGTAGTTAAAAAGAATAACTGGGATGAATGTTTAATATTTTACAAATTTATTTCAATCACCCATATCTTCTGAAAACTGTAAGTAGTTGATTATATGTCTCTCCACATACCTTTCAACACTGTGAGGTTAGATTATGAATTAAAGGTATTTGACAGGAATTTTAAATGATTCCAGAAATTATTAGGTAGGAGAGACAGTCTAGTATTCTAAGAAAAATGCTTAGAAAAGATACTATAGTTATTGGGATAATGAAGACTCATGGAATAATGTATTTATGATCCAGGAAATAATATTTCTATAAAAATACTGCACATGGCAGGAACTTTGAAAAGTGACAATTCTAATATAAAGCAAGTATCCAGTAGTTATAGGATCATAACATTGATGAGATCTTAGCAATGTTACGTAATCTGTATGAAAGCTAGTTTCGTCAAGTAGATAAAAAATAGTTTAATTGATTAAAGATGGATCTAGGTATGTACATGGACTTCAAGTCTAAAAACCTTTCATAGGCATGAACAATAGGATAGAAACAAAGCACATCTTAAAAATGCCATAACAATGTAAAAATTATTTTATGTTATATTTTCATTTTAACCTCAGTAAACCATTTTTTGTAATTGCTTTTAAGAATCACGACTGATTTCTTCATCCTTTTTATTTCCCTCTGGCAGTACTAATGAGAAAGATGCTCAAAAGTCAGGCACCAAAATAAAGAGAAGAAACAAGTTGCTAGGAAAAAAAAAAAAAAAAAGAAAGAAAGAAAGAAACAAGTTGCTTGGATGAGTTTCAAACTAATCATCTCAATAAGGAAGATTCCACAGAAATACACCTGATTCCTCTGAGAAAGGACCAAACAGCAGGAGGATAATAATTCAACTGTCTTTTTCTTTCCTGGAACTGAAATAAATAATGCCTTTCCATTTCATCATAAACTTCACTCATTTTTTCTTTCTTCTTCTTTTTTTAAAACCAATTAATTAATTCTGGAGATGACTTTAACAGCTCCCTCTCTCCTGCTCAGCTTGCCAAAATGACATTTGCTTCATTCTGTTTCCAAATGTCAGTTAACTAGTAGGAGCCAAAGCAACCTCGCAGTGAAGTCAGTAGAATATTGCATGTTTGGAGATAGTCCAAGCACCTAAATAAAAAAAGAACTCCCTGAAGCCAAGAGGTTTTCCCAAGGATGTCCCCTAACCCCTTCCTCCCTATTCAATTCATATCGTGGCTCTGATTCAGTTTTGATATGTTCTAGTAGATCTCATTTCCTTCCTTTAGTTTCTTTGCTCATTATTGTTACTTTAAAGCAAATTACATATGGTTTAATCATAACTAAGCACATTTCCCACCACTACTGATAATCCTTCAAGTCTCTCAAACATAAGAAACTCTAGGAGATTTGACTAATTTCATAGAAAGCTGATGAACAATCTATTTTTTATCAGCTGAAAGACAAAGCAGTTATCCTTCATCTATGAGAGATGTTCTATTTTAAAGTTAATTAAACTTCCTTAAAGTTTAGCATTCTTCCACATTTTTCTCTTCATTTACTATTTAGACATTTCCTATTGTTAAGCATATGTGACAGGAACGTTTACATTACCAAATCCTCAAATCTATTTCTAAAGTACTTAAAGATGACTGAATTTTAAAATACTTAAAATAAGTCACGTAAAATCTCTAGTCTTTCCCCCTTTGATATGGATCATAAGATAATAAACATTTTTATACTTAACTTTGAACTAACTCAATATTTTATGATTTTCTTTTCCTCCCTTTGAAATATCAAATCAGTAAGGTGTTTCCCATTGTCCCTTGAAAATGAATTTCTTTAAGAAGTTGGAGTTTTAAAATCACCCTCTTAAACTCTTTGAAACCTCCCTTTGGGTAATTTCAAATTTGAATGTGGAATAATGGAAAAAAAAAACTTTGCTCAGATATACTTTATTTAGATTTTCCTGGTTGAGCTCTGTTTCTATTGTCTCATTTATTTAATATCAATTGGTAAAGATCTGTGGCTCTGTTTTCCCACTGTAAACTGAGAAAAATAGTACTTTATCAGATTGTAAGGAAAAGATCTGGTTAATAGTAGGCATTTGTTTATTTTCTTTTCTCTTTCAGTTCCTTCCTAGACTATTTAACTGAATCTTGTTCTTATTGTTTTAAATTCATATCTATTCCAAACATCAGACACAGATCTACCACTTTTAATTAAAAAAACAACTCTTCAGAGCTATACCTTTGTTTAAAATAAACAAGATGTTACAAAGCCTATTAATTTGCATGGTACTGACTCATTCCACATGGTTATTTTTACCCATGATGTCAGTGTAAATGACAGGAAACAATGGGGTATTTTTCTTCAAAATTTTACCTTTAAAATCATAGACCCACAGAACTAGAAGAAGCTTTAAAGATGATCTACTCTTGCCCCCTTATACTACTTATGAGAAGATCATGTCCAAGGAAGTTAAATTTATTCCTCCACCTCCCCAAGATCACTCTTATTATTCTATTTTATATAAGTAATTTATATCTAGGTGTCCTGACTTCGAGTATAATATAACGTGATTGTAATTCATAACTTTCTATTCTACAAATCTTGTTTAGAGAGCTTCCTACCTTGATAACTACAGGAATGCCATGTACAAAGGAAAACTGTTAATACTATAGATTGAAGGGTTTACAAAATTGGACTTTATAATGGTAATCAAAAGGTTGTGATCCTCCCTTACCCATGGGGGATACATCCCAAGACCCCTAGGGGATGTCTGAAACGATGGATGGTATTAAATCCTATATATGCTGTTTTTTCCTATAAAAACATATCTCTCTGATAAAGCTTAATTTATAAATGAGGCATTGTAAGAGAATTAAAATAACTAATGAAATAGAACAATTATAACAATATACTATAATAAAAGTTATGTGAATGTGATCTCTCTAAAATATGTTGTATTTTCAACTTTTCACTTAAAGGAAGCATTTTGTGGCTTCTATTCAGTATATATGAATCGCCAGCCTTAATACTTTTGGAGTTTGGGGCTATTATTAAGTAAAATAAGGTTTAGTTGAGCAAAAACACTATGATACTAGTCAATGTGATAACTAAGATGGCTAATACGCGACTAATGAGCCAGTAGCATATACAGGGTGGATAAATTGGACAAAGGGATGATTTGCATTTTAGGTGGATGGTATGAGATTTCATTACAATGCTTAGAATGGTGTGCAATTTACAGTTGATGAACTGTTTATTTCTGGAATTTTCCATGACCATATGTAACTGAAAGCATAGAATATGAAACAGTAGGTAAGGGGGACTACTATGATTAGGATTTAAAATCATGCAGATTGGTTCATATAAGTTTATATATACTAGAAATAAGCTCTTTAATCAAAGTTAGATATAACATATGACACATTATAAGTTATGTTATGTAACCATGTGATCATGTATGATATGCTGATTTTTTTCTTTCAGATAAAACACCCACAAAAGCTACAAAAACACTGCGAGCTATGGATTCTTGAAAGTAACTGCCAAATATCAGGAGAATAATCACTCTATAGAATAGACAGATGGCCTTAAACCAAAAAATTATCTGTAGTCAATGAAGGTTTTGCCTTCTGAAAGAGTTATATATGGGTGTATATGAAGAAAAAGGCCATAAAATGTTAAACATGCTTAGAGATCTTTAAAAATGTGTTAACTAAATTCAATTATTAATACTAGTTTTCAAGATTTCTAATTTCTAAAATATCATTAAATGGTAAATTTATTTACAGGGAAACACTGTAGCATTAAGCTAATGTGTAATAATTGTGTATTAGGTAACATGTTCCCTAGCTAGATTCTTGTTTTTGTCTTTCTCTCATCAATATCAATTTTATATGCTTCCTTTCATAGGTTTATTTTAAAAAAGTCATCCTTGGGCTGAATTTAGAATTAATCTATTTTAAATAAAAAGAAAACATAGAAGCTGATTATATTTATTATTTCATAATAAGCATGAACACATCTCACAGATGTTAGCATAGTACTATCAATATCCATTTTCTTACTCTCAAAAACTAAATATGAGTTCTCAAGAATATCATTTTCCCTTAGTTATCCATTATGGGAGAAGATCTATTAAAGCTAGAATGAATTAAAATAAAACAAACAAAATGTCTACTTAGGCAGGTAGCATCGTGGTCCTTATTATAAAATGCTTAACTTTAATTTTCTTTAAGCCTAAGAAATTTTAATTGAAGGGAGGGTGTGAAAGAGTGTAACTGAAGCTAAATGATCAACACATTAAATGGGATAATTCCGAAATCCCCAATTTCAATTCTTCATTTTTATCCATCTTCATAATTTTTTTTATAGTGCAGGGAATTGAACATAGGGCCTTCCCATCGAGCTTTATCCCCAGTCCTCTTTTATTTTTCAAGACACTTCTTGCTAAGTTGTCCAGGCTGGGTTTAAACTGGCAATCCTCCTGTCTCAGCCTCTTAGAGTGCTGGGATGATAGGTATGCACCACCATGCCCAGTTAATATAAAATTATTTATCATGACAAGTGCCTATTATCTTAACTTCTCTAGGAAAAAGAAAATTTCCAGTGTTTAAATTCATATATTCCCACATTTGAAGGCTGCTCTCCACATGTTATTAGCTGTTTCCTGATAGATGGCAACTTTGGTAAAACTTGTATCTCTTACCAGCCCTTCACTTGGTTTGATATTCGCCAGCTGAATAACTTCCAGGTGAGCGGACTGTGAAACCAGAGGATCTGATGACAAGGATATGATGTGGTCACAGACTCCAGAAAGAGTTTTACACTGAAAGAAAAAACAGAAAAAATAGTTATGGTACACACATATTATAAATTAACATATGAATCGTGTTTTGATACAAATTTTTAATGAGGAAAAATCAAAGAACAGTAGCATACAGATTGTCTTTCACTGTAACTTTTTTTAATGAAAAACAAATAAAAGAAACAGTAGAAGAAAGTTAACTGGCAGTTTATTTTGTAAAATCTGTATAAAAGGTATTCAGGTGAAGAATGCATCTGATATGCACAACACATTTATACTGTAAATTACAAATAAATTCCAACTATGTATAAGACCTATACGTAATATGTACAAGATCTATACATAATACTCATGAAAGAACATTCATGAAAGGTATGTTTATTATTTCTGTTCTTTGATTCATCACACTTAAAATAACTGTTTCCTAACAATCTTTATAATCTGAGAATATCTTGCTAACAATCACCAATTCAAATTGAATTGTATAGTATCAAAAATCTTGATGTTTTTTATTTCATGATCACAAAAGATTTCGTAAAAAATTTTGGACAGATCTATCATAATGTACTAGAGACAATACCACTGATAGATCACTCAGGCATATTCACCCAGGTCAGCACACAGGGTGACAGGGAGATCAACCACTGGAATACAGTTTGAAGGTGATGCTAATAGGTAAAATCTAGAGATAAGAGTAGCTGGAATAAGAAATAAGCTGATGTTCCACTCTGGCATTCCTTGCAGTTCAGGTTTGGAGAGTGCACTACTCTTGGAAATGTATAAAGCCCTCCAAGGGAAGAAGCTGGTTAATCATCATAGACACCATTGCCCTCAGTAGCAGCCTGGCCACGCAGTTTTCCCATGGAAATGTGGGGCCTACAGTCTGAAATATTCATCCGAAAAGCTTCCTAGGCAGGACTTGGGTACTGCAGGGGGAGCGATACCGATAGAGACCCAGAGGGTACACAGCAGTGGAGCCAGAAATGACAAGTGCTGGGGATAGAAAGAGACAGAAAGGATAGCCTGGGCACAGAGGAATTCAGAGATGGACAGTGACTCAGTAAGCTCTGATGGGTACAGCTAGAAACACCAAGTGCTTGGGGCTGGAAGAGACTGAAGGTATAGTCCTGAGATGGACAGGAACTGGAGTCAGGAGACTCAGCTGGGTCCAACAGAGTTAAAAGTGGTAAGTGTTGGGGTTGAGCGAGCGAGACAGAATGGATGATCCTGCCTCCATCTAGTGTCCCCGAGCACCAGTCACAGCATGAACTGCAACCTACAGAGAGGACTTTGGAGGACTGTGGCAGCCGGAACCCCCACATTCCAAGGTTGCTAAAGGGGACCTGCAGCTGTGTCCTTCCTGACCCTAGATATCATTGGAATCTCGGGCCAGAGAGTCTGGGTTAGCAGCAACACAACTGGGAGCCAGAGCCAGAAAAACAGGTGAGAGTTAGCTGCAGGGATAGCTCCAGGAGCATGACTCATGTGTCTGGGGATGAGACCGGCAGGAAGAAGATGCGTGCATGCCCCATCAGTCATAGCCCGAGAAAAGTAGAGGCTCTTGAATATGCTGATCTAAGGACAGCAACACTGCCAAGCTGGCCCTAAACAAAACAGCAGTGTAATTATCCTCTTCACTTCTCTGTCAGTAATTTGGTACAGCTTATTAGGATTGGTCTTTGTATATATGTACATATGTGAGAAAACTGTGAATTAGTTTTCTGTTCTACAGTGTTCTATGTATGCTGTTAAATATTCCCACATCAATGGCCACTTTGCATAGATACCTTTGTTATTTCAACAATTGGATGTAATCACCCATGGTTTCACCCTCCATTATATTTCACCCTCTATTTATATTCCTGTCCCTTCCCTGCTTACATTACTACCCCCCACATACCTTCTTTTGTCTCTTGGTCCTTCTCTATTTATTGATGTCATTTTATAAGTATATGTTTGTGATACATGATAATTACATTTGTTTGGGGGAATCAGAACATATTGCATCTTTATCATTTTTACTCCCCTTTCCCACCTATATTCCTCTCTCTGTCCCATCTCCAAAAAGTTTACCTCCCTGTTTCCTACCATCTCTCCTTTGTTTTGCTCTATTTATATTCTGGGTATATCATATAAGAGAAACCATGTGATATTTAACCTGCATTTGACTTATTTCACTTATACAGTACTCTCAAGATCTACCTATTTTCCTACAAATGACTCAAATTTATCATTCATAGCTGAGTAGAACTCTATTGTGTATATATACCATGTTTTCTGCTGTGAATTGTGCTGCTATAAACATGAATATGCATTTATCACTGTAATATGACTTTAACTCTTTTGAGAAGATACACAGTAGAGGTATGGGGGAGTCAAATGGAATTTTAATTTTAGTCTTTTGAGGAATTTCAATATGGATTTCCATAGTGCTGATATTACTTTAGAGTGCCACCAACAATGTAGAAGGGTACCTTTTTCTCCCCCATCCTAGTCAGCATTTGCCAATTTTTTGAGTCCTTGATGATAGCCACTCTCACTAGAGTAAGATGGAGTTTCGATCTGCATTTCTCTAATGGTGGAAGATGCTGAACATTTTTTCATGTACTCATTGGTCATTTGTACTTTTTTTTTAGAAGTGTCTATTCATTTAAATTGCCCAATTTTTGATTGGGTCTTTTCTTTTGGAGGGCTAATTTTTCTGAATTCTTTACATATTCTAGATATTAGTCCTCTATCCAAGGAATAGGTGGCAAATTTTTCCCCATTCTGCAGGTTGTCTATTCACCCTGATAGTAGTTTCCTTTGGTGTGCAGAAGCTTTGTAATCTGATAATATGCCATTTGTTGATTCTTGGTATTGTTTCTTGTGCAATTAGGTTTCTGTTCAGAATAAGTTCTTGCCTATACCTACGTCTTCAAAAGTTTTACCTATTTTGTATTTTGGCATATTCAATATTTCTCTATTTTTTTCTAGGTCTTTGATCCATTTTGATTTGTTTTTAGTACAGGGCAAGAGATAAGGGTCTACATTCATTCTTTTGCACATAGATAACCCATTTCCCCATCACCATTTGTTAACCACTTGCTTTTCTCCAGCATTTGTTTTTAGCCCATTTATGAAAATCCAGATGGCTACAGGTATATAGGGCTCTTCTGGTATCTTCTATTCCATTGGTCTCCATATCTATTTTTATGCCAGTACCATGTTGTTTTTATCATTGTTGTTTTGCAGTATAACTTGAAATCCAGGATTGTAATGCATCCTGTTTTGTTCTTTTTGCTCAGGATTGTTTTGGCTATGTTGGGCCTATTCTAGTTCCCTATAAATTTTAGGATTTTTTTTCTAATTCTGTGAAAAATGTTGTTGGTATTTAGATTGAAATTGCATTAAATCTGTGTATCATTTTTAGTAATATGGCCAATTTGACAATGTCAATTCTGCCTATACAGGAACAGGGGATGCCATTCTAATGTCCTCTTCAATCTCCTTTTTTATAGTAAGTTTTTGTTATAGAGATCTTTTACTTCCTTGGTTAGGTTAATTCCTAGGTATTTAATTCTTTTTTTTCAAAGCTACTGTGAATGGGGTTGCTTTCTTTATCAGTGGGATCATTACTGGTGGACAGGAATGCTACGGATTTTTGTGTGTTCATTTTCTATCTTGCCATTTTTGCTGAGTTTATTAGTTCTAAGAATTTTTTTGGTGGAGTTTTTTTGGGTTTTCTATGTAAAGGATCATGTCATCTGCAAATAGAGAGTTTGCCTTCTTTCCTATTCATATCCCTTTTATTTCTTTCTCTTGCTGATTGCTCTGGGTAAAGTTTCATGTGCTATATTGAGCAGGAGCAGTAAGAGTGGATATACTTGTCTTGTTCCTGATTTTAGAGGGAATGCTTTTAGCTTTTCCCCATTTTGTGTGATACTGGCAGTAGGTCTGTCATAAAAGAGTTTTATCAGTTTGAAATAAATTTTTTCTATACATATTTTCATCAGAGTTTTTTTTTTTTTTACCATGAATGGATGTTAGACTTTGTCTAAGTCTTTTCCTGAATCTTTTCAAATGATCACCCAGTTTTTACTTTTGCTTCTGTTTACGTGATGTATTACATTTATTGATTTATGTATGTTGTACCACCCTTGAAGCTCTGAGATGAAGCTGATTTGGTCATAGTATATGATATTTTTAATGATTTAATGCTTTCTTCTTGAAAGTATCTTGTTTTGAGAATTTCTGTATCTATGTTCATTAAGAAAAATTCCACATAATTTTCTTTTCTTTTTTTCTCTTTCTTTTTCATTAAGTCCTTGTTCAGGTTTGGTATCAGGGTAATGATGGCTTCATGAAATGAGTTAGGTCATGTTCCTTTCCTCCTTTCAATTTCATGGAACAGTCTGAAGAGTAATGGTATTAGTTCTCTGAAGTTGTGGTAAAATTCAGCAGAGAATTCACTAGGTCCTCAGCTTCTCTTGGTTAGCAGGAATTTTATTACTGCCTCTATTTCATTGCCAGTTATTGGCCTACTTAGGGATATCTTTTTGGCTTAAATTTTGTAATTCATATGAGTCTACAAATTTATTCCTTCTAGATTCTCCAATTTATTGGAATACAAGTTTTAAAATAATTTCTTATAATTTTCTGAATATTAGCATTATCCATTGTGATTCTACTTTCTTCATATCAATTGCAATGATATGTGTCTTTGCTTTCCTTCTTTTGATAAGTTTGGCTAAGGTTTGATTGATCTTAAGGTTTGATTGATCTTATTTATCCTTTCAAAGGACTCTTTGATTCATTGATCCTTTTATTTTATTTATTTTAAAGCAAAAAAAGATAACAACAATGACAGCTTCAAAAAGGTTACAATAATTAATACATTGCATATTATTGTCTTCAGAGTAGAGTACAAGACATAGGCATGATATCTTGTCCAAAAAATATTAGCACAAACCTTTCTTTTCAATAAACTAAGAGAAACTAGCTGTATAATTATCTTAACTATCTTGTGTATACATATATTTTTTTCTTTTTCCCTTTCTTCCTTTCCCCTTCCCCCATCACAGTTTGTCTTTTCTTTTGAAAAGTTTCTTCCCAATTCACAATATCTATTGTACATTTTGGATCTTATTTACTTGTTCAATTTCTCACACTAGTGAGACAATATGATAATCCTCTTTTTAGTCTCAATTTCATTGATTTCTGCTCTGATCTTTACAATTTCTTTCCTTGTAAGTTTTAGACTATATAGTTCTTATCTAGGCCCTTAAACTGTATCATTAGGTAATTTATTTGGGATTGGTCTATTTTTCTAATGTATGCATTAACAGTTATAAACTTCACTCTTAGAACTGCTTTCATTGTGTCCCATTGGTTTTGGTATGTTGTACTGTCATTGTCATTTGATTCTAGGAACTTTGTAAATTCTTCCTTGATTTCTTCTGTGATCCACTGATTAATCAAGAGTGCGTTATTTAATCTCCATTTTTTTTCGGTAGTTTTTTTTTTTTTTTTTGGAACTGGGAATTGAACTCAGGACCTCATGCTTGCCAGGCAGGTGCTATTCCGCTGAGCTATAACCCCGGCCCTTCTGTGGTTTTGCTATTGATTTCTAGTTCTATTCTGTTATGATCTGATAGGGATTAAATTATTTTGTATTTATGTAAGTATGCTTTATAACATAAGGTATGACTGAGAAAAAGTATATTCTGCTGTTGTTGGATAAAACACTCTGTAGATATCAGTTGAGTCCATTTGTTCAATTGTGTGGCTCAACTCTGATAATTCTTCACTGATTTTTTTTTCTCTAATTGAACTATTTATGAGAATAGTTTATTGAAATCCCCACTGTAATTATATTAGTGTATATCGGTTCAGTAGTTTCTGTTTTATGAAATTGCATGTGCTGACATGCAGCGCACATACATTTATAACTGTTATCTCTTCCTGTTGAGTTGCTCCCTTTTCATGCATGTAGTGACCTTCTTTGTCTCTTATGATAAGTTTTGGTTTAAAGTCCACTTTGAAATTACAATTGCTACTGATGCTTGCTTTTGGTGTGGTCTCTGGTTGCATGGAGTATCATTTTCATCCTTTCATCCTCAGGCTATGTGTTTCTCTTTGGATAAGGTGTGTCTCTTACAGACAAAATACAGTTGAGTTTTGTTTTTTGATCAAATCTTCCAGTCTGCATCTTTTGACTGGGAAGTGAAGACCATTTAGATTGAGTGTTACTATTGAAAGGTATTTACTGAATCCTATCAGTGTATTATTTTTGACCATGCTGATTCCTTTATTTTTTTTTCCTTTTGTATAACTACTCTGCCAGTTATGTCTATTCTTTGGCCACTTGAGTGATGTTGGTCTTGCGATCTCTGTCTAGGATTTCCTTGAATTCCTTTAGATTCTCTTCGTCATGGAAAATATTTCCCCACAAATTCCGAAGGATACTTTTGCAGGATATAGTAATCTGGATTGGCAATTGTCCTATTTTAGGGGTTGAAAATCTTTACACTACATTCTTCTGGCCATTAAAGTTTGTGTAAAGAAATCTGCTGTTATTCTAATTGGGTTGCCTTTATGAGTTACCTGATATTTTTTTCTAAAAGTTTTTAGTATCCTGTCTTTGTTCTGAATTTCTGATTTTCACTATGATATGTCATGGAGAGGTTCTTTTCTGGTCATGTCTATTTGGGGATCTAAATGCCTCACTTATCTGGATATTTATTTCATTTAGTAAATTTGGAAAAATTTCTCTTATGATTTGGCATCATCTTCTAACTTGTTATGGTTTTGATCTAAAATGGTCCCCAAAATCTGTGTTTAGAAGATGACTGGATTATGGGGGCACTAAAGTTGACTTGCTGTTAGGAGGTGGGGGTCTGGTTGAAAGAGGCAGGTCACTGGGGATGTGATCTGGAAGGGTGTGTCTTTCTCTTGGGCTCCTTCCTTTTGTCTCTCTCTCTCTCTCTGCTTTCTGGTGACCAGAATAAGAGTACCTTTCCTCCACCCAAGCCCTATCCCCATACCACTTCTGCCTTAGAGCCAGCCAATTATGGACTGAAATCTCTAACATCCATGAGCTCAAATAAACTTTTCCTTTAAACTGTGTATATAAGGTATTGTCTCTCAATGACAAGACAGTGACTAAGACATAACTTTTCCTTAACTCCTCTAATTCTTAGGATTTTTTAAAAGTCATCTAGCAGCTGTTGGATCAAGCTTTCATGATGTTGTATTGTGTTTAGGGTGTCGCTGAGTACACAGTCTACCACATCAACCTTGTCTTCAAGTCCAGACAATCTCTCCTTACATTGGTCATACCTGATGCCCATATTTTCAATTCAATTTTTCATATCCAGACTTTCTGTTGATTGCTTTTCATAATCTTGAAATTTTTACTAAAATGGTCATTTGTTCCTTGCATTGTTTTATTTAATTCAATCAACTATGTCTTTGAGCTTGTTGAACATGTTATTAAATCCTGTATCAGTTTTTAAAATTTCTCTGTGAGCTCATTGAACATCTTGTGCATTTGCTTATTGGTTTCCTTTTGATCTCTTCAAACATTTTAACTATTTGGTTTTTAAGTTCTTTGCCTGAAATTTCCTCTATTTCAGTGCCACTGAGATCAGTTTTGGGGGAGTTAAGAGTTTGGGGAGGCATCTTGTTATCTTGTTTTCTCATGTTCCCAATGTTCTGGTGCTGAGAGCTGCAGATCAGTTAGAACAGAAAATTCTGCCATTACTCTGGGAATCTCATTAGTTTGTGTATGTCTCCCCATGATGTGGCCTTGGCTTTGGTTATGTTGGGATGTTTACGTACCTATGCAAATTACTTAAAATATTAGGATCAATCTAGACAAATGCATTGCAAGAAGAGAACCAATTATATCACCATCTACAGAATTAACTGTGTATAAATCCTATAATTTAAAAATTATTTTAAAAATTTCACACATTTTTAATAACTGAAGACAACAAAATAGTACTGATGATGGGTAGGCTGGGATGTAGAGGACAAGAGAAGGAAAAAAAAGAGCTCAGAAAGACTGAAAGAAGAAAAGAAATAAAACAGAAAATAAAAGATATAAAAAGATTAATAAAACTACAGAAAGGTAAAAGTACAACAGATAACAATAAGATCCAGAGGATTATTAGATATTATTTTGAAACCTCATATTGCAATAAATTGGAGAAGCTGAAAGAAATGGATAAATACTTAGACGCATTTATGACCTACCAAAGTTGAATTAAGATGATACAAATAACATAAACAGACCAATAACAAGCAATGAAATCAACGCAATAGTACAAAGTTTATCAACCATGAAAAGCTCAGGGATCAATGCATTTCCTGCTGAATTTTACCAGAACTTTAGAGAAGAACTAATGCCAATGATCTTTAAACTTTTCCACATAATAGAATTGGAAAGCAATGCTTTCCAATTCTATTAACCTAGCATTACCCTGACACCAAAACCAGATAAGGTCCGAGCAAAAAATGAAAATATTGACCAATATCCTTGATGAAACTGATGCAAAAATCTTCAATCAGACCCTTGCAAACAAATACAACAACATATTAAAAAGATCATTCACTATGACCACGTCAGTTTCATCCTGGGGACCCAAGGATGTTTCAATATAGGTAAATCAATAAATGTAATGCACCATGTAAAGAGAATCAATGATATAATCACATGATCATCTCAGTAGATACAGAAAAAGTCTTCAATAAAATTCAACATCTTTTCTGATAAAAACTCTGATGAAAACAGGTATAGAAAGAACTTACCTCAAACTGATAAAATCCACATATGACAAACCCACAACCAACATCATATTGAATGAGAAAAAGTGAAAGCATTTCCTCTAAAATCAGGAATAAGACAAGAGTGTTCATTCTCACTCCTTCTGTTCAATACTGTGCTTGAAACTTTCACCAGAGCAATAAGATAAGAGAAAAAAGATATGGGATTGGGAAGGAAGAAGTCCAATCATCCTAACTGCAGATGATATGTCTTTACATAGAAGACCCAAAAAACTATATCTTAAAATTCTGAATCTGACAAATTTAGCAAAATAGTAGGATAAAAAAATCAACACACAAAAATGAATAGTATTCCTATGCACCAATAATGACTCTAATGAGGAAGAAATCAGGAAAGAAATGCCATTCCGAAAGACTTCAAAAAATTAAATACTTAGGACTCAACCTAACCAAAGAGGTTACAGACCTCTACAATGGAAATTACAGAACACTGCAGAAAGAAATTAAAGAAGAAATTAGAAGCTGGGTATGGTGGCAGCACACTTGTAGTCCCAGCACTTTGAGAGACAGAGGCAGGAGGGTCACAAGTTCAAGCCTAGCCTGGCAACTTAGTGACTTAGTGAGATCCTATCTCAAAACAAATAAAAAAAAAGGATTGGGGATAGAACTCAATGTACAGGTCCTGGGTTCAATCCCCAGTACCACCAAAAAAAAAAAAAAAAAAAAGAGAAATTTGAGCCAAGCATGTTGACGCAAACCTGTAATTCCAGCATGCTGAGGCAGGTGGAGGCTGAGGCAGGAGGACTGTTGCAAATTCAGGGCCACTGTAAGCCACATAGTGAGTTCAAGCCCAGCCTGACCTATATAGCATAACCCTGTCTCAAAACAAGAAGGAAATTAAGAAACAGAACTACATCCCTTATGCACAGATTCTCAGGATTACTACTGTTAAAGTGGCCATATTACCAAAAGCAATCTACAGAAGCAATGCAATTACTATTAAAGTACCAACAACATTCTTTCAGTGCTAGAAACAAAAAAAGCACATGGAATCAGAAAAGACTCAGGATAGTCACAGCTATTCTAAGTGAAAAGAGGCACCACAATATGTGACTTCAAGTTATACTTCAAAGCCATCCTAATAAAAATAACATGGCAGCAGCACAAAAATTGACATGTAGCACAATAATTGACATGTAGAACAATGGATATAATGTAAGATCAGAATCAAACCCATGTCCTAGAGCTATCTGATTTTTGACAAAGTGGCCACAGACTTACCCTGGAGAGATGACAGCCTTTTTAACAAATGCCACTGGGAAAACTGGGTATTTACATGCAAAAGATTGAAACTAGATCCCTATGTTTTGCCCTGACCTAAAATCAAACCCTAATGTGTTAAAGTCCTAGATGTAAAACCAGGAAATTTGAAACTGCTGCATGATAACATAGGAGAAACACTTGAAGACATAGGGAACAGGCAAAAACTTCCTGAAAAGGACCCTAATAACACAGGATACAGAATCCACAAGTGAGATTACATCAAATTAAAAAATTTTTGCACAGCAAAAGAATCAAGAATAAAGAGGCAAAAAAAAAAAAAAGGGAATAAAGAGGCAGGGCCGGTGAGATGGCTCAGCAATGTAAGCGCCTGCCTGGCAAGCGCGAGGGCCCGAGTTCAACTCCCGGATCCCACATACGAAAAAAGGGCCGGTGATATCGCTCAGCGGCACGGGCGCCTGCTGGAGTGCGAGGTCCTGAGGTCGACCCCCAGTACCCACCAAAAAAAAAAAAAAAAAAAGAATAAAGAGGCATTCTTCAGAGTGGGAAAAATTATTTGCTAGATACCCTTCTAATTAATATCTATTAATATGTAGACTATATAAAAACCACAAAAAATACTCCCCCATGAAAAATGAATAACCCAATCAAAAATGGACAAATGAACCAAACAGACACTTTTTAGAAGTAGTAGTAGAATGGCCAATAAGTATATGGAAAAAAAAGTTCAACATCTTTAGTCATTAGGTAAATACAAATCAAATCTACACTGAGATTTCATTTCACCCTAGCCAGAATGGCAATCATCAAGAATACAAAAACAATGAATGCTGGCAAGGATATGGGGGAAAAAGGAACTCGCCTACATTTTTGGTGGGCATGTAAACTAGTACAACTGCTATGGAAATAAGTGTATAGATTCCTCAAAAACCTAAAAATAGAAATACCATTTGAGCCAGCTGTACCAATCCTTGTTATACTACTGAAAAATTAAGACAGCATATTATACCAAAACATGCATACCTTTGTTTATAGTGTTGCAATTCACAATAGGTAAACTGTGGAAACAGCCTAAATGTTGGACGGACACACACACACACACAAATACATAAATATTATTCATCCACAAAGAAGAACGAAATCATGTCATTTGCAGGATAATGAACTGAAGTGGAGACCATCACGTTAAGTGAAAGGAGCAAGGCTCAGAGGGTTTTATACTACTTTATACTGCATGTTTTCTCTTATATGAGAAATCTAAAAAATAAGAAAGAAAGAAAGAAAGAAAGAAAGAAAGAAAGAAAGAAAGAAAGAAAAAAAGAAAGAAAAAAGAAAAGAATAAAGGAGAGATGATAGGAACTAAAATGTAGACTCTTGGTGATGGAGAAGGGGATCAGTGGGAGGAATGAGAAAAGGGAGTGGGGGTAAATAAATTGAAAATGATCTAAGATATGTTACATGCATGTATCAATCCCCCAAAATGAACGTCGCTATTCTGTATTACAAGCATACACTAATTAAAAAAAAAAGAATATAAAAGGATATACAGGGCCAGGGATTTAGCTCAGTGGCACAGTGCCTGCTTGGCAAGCGTGAGGTCCTGAGTTCAATTCCCAGTATCCCAAAAACAAACAAACAAACAAACAAACAAAAGGATATACAAAAATAGGCTGTAAGCCAGAACTAGCCTGTGAGTGGTAGTTTACTAATCCTTACTACATAATTACTTGCCTTGTAGACTGTGAAAACCTAGAGAGTACTGATTGAATGTGTTTTATTCACTTCAGTGTTGCCACCATAGCTATTCAATAATATTGTTCAAGAATAAATAAATAAATGAGCAAAAAATTGACCCAAATGCCAGGAAAAATGACCCTCTCAGGTTGCTTGGTGAACTCTTTTTATTTGTCCACATTTTCCTGGTCAAGGTTACCTGTATGTAAAGTTTCCCACCTACTCCAAGCAGTTTGGCTCAACCTTGATCTGTTTTCTCAGCATTGCAGGAACGGTTTGAGAATGTATGATAACTATCTTATCCTGACCTCCTCTGAGACAGGGACCATATGCTTCTCATTTCTGACATTTGTTCTCTCCCTCTTAACCCTACTTACTATTCACACCAGGTAGAGAGATCACAGAACACACAATGCACTCAATAAATATTAGTTGAATGATCCTTAGTACCAATATATGACTTGAATAAACTTAAAAGCAAATGAGCTTTAAAAACTAGTAGTTTGACTGATAACAGAAAGCTAGTGTGTTAGTAAGTATAAATCCATTCATGATTATACAGAATAATAAATTTAAAATATACATTTTATCCAAAATGTATGGTTAAGACTAGACATGGCACATTCATAAAGAAAGTAGAATATGAATGATAAAGCATGGAGTATCTTGCCCTAAAATATGCTAGCCCTCACATGCTTCACAAACTGTTACTGTACTTAATAAAGCCTGGTTTCCATTATTTGCGACTTTTTTAGCCTGGCATTTTCTGCAGTGTGAGGAAGCTGAGCCAAGCACAGACTAAGACCATAGGCCAAGGACAGAATGCAAAAAGAGTCTTTATTACCTAGACTAGGCAGAAGGAGCTATCTCTTTCACAGTAGACTAATGCAGCTGTCACAAAACAAGTGTAAAATACTGGAGATGGATAGAAGATCATACCTTATTCCTACAAAATAATAAACCATACTATTAGGCAAAAACTTCCTGAAAAGGACCCTAATAACACAGGATACAGAATCCACAAGTGAGATTACATCAAATTAAAAAATTTTTGCACAGCAAAAGAATCAAGAATAAAGAGGCAAAAAAAAAAAAGGGAATAAAGAGGCAGGGCCGGTGAGATGGCTCAGCAATGTAAGCGCCTGCCTGGCAAGCGCGAGGGCCCGAGTTCAACTCCCGGATCCCACATACAGAAAAAGGGCCGGTGATATCGCTCAGCGGCACGGGCGCCTGCTGGAGTGCGAGGTCCTGAGGTCGACCCCCGGTACCCACCAAAAAAATAAAAAAAAGAATAAAGAGGCATTCTTCAGAGTGGGAAAAATTATTTGCTAGATAACCTACTAATTAATATCTATTAATATGTAGACTATATAAAAACCACAAAAATTACTCCCCCATGAAAAATGAATAACCCAATCAAAAATGGACAAATGAACCAAACAGACACTTTTTAGAAGTAGTAGTAGAATGGCCAATAAGTATATGGAAAATGCCAGGCTAATTTTCCCTCTGTAATGGCACTCATGCTTTTTGCATCTGCTTCTCAAGGTTGTACTTTAACTTAGGAGGCTATTACCTCCTAAGATAGACATTAGTTACATGGTACCAATACTCATAGAATGTGGCTTGATATAAAGACAGATGTGGGAAATCACCACATTGACAATGACTTATTTGTGACTGCAAGGAAATTATTTTATATCCTTGAGGCTATTTTCCTCAAGTAGAAAATGAAATGAGCTAATTAAGTTACCTTATATGGCTCGTAAGAAGTAAAACATGGTAATGTATTTCTCACAGAGTCCAATATGGCTCTTATCCAAAGAAGATACAAAATAAATGCTTATTTTCTCCCTGTTGATTTCTCTACTCTCAAAGGGCTCAATCTTTACTCATGAAATGAATTAACCCATTATACTTCATGAGCTAGTCTACACGCTGGCAAATCTAGCTGCATGCCCTATCTTTTTGATGTTCAGATCTCGGTGCTTTCAGACACAAAGAAAGCATCTACCCTGAATAGCTTCTAGACAAAGTGTCAAGAAAAAGCCCTTTCCCCCACGAATACAGAACCCTATATAGAGCCAGCATACTGGGAGAGGGATCTGTGGAATCACACAAAGACCTGCACTTGGGTTTATGCTGTGCTGCTCCTGTCTTGGAATTCTTAATTGTTTTTAAACAAAGTACATAGCATGTGCATATTTTCCATTCAGAAATTATGTAGCCCATCCTGGGATTGTGTGTGTGCATGTGTGTGTGTGTGTGTGTGTGTGTTGTGTGTGTGCATGTTTATTCCTCTTGAAAATGTTTATCAGTAACCATGTGGAAAAAGAGGGAATGGCAACATTTATACAAAAACAAGCTACTGATCAAATATCTGCAGTTCAAATTGTTTGTTTGACAGGAAGAAATATTGTGGAAGATTTAAATATTTTACTATTTCTCTATTCCTCTATGTGATTACATTCTCATTCTTATTTTCTTTATCTTAGGCAGGTTTCTATACAGGATATTTGGATTGCATGCTAATCTCAAGATTACTACATTGGTATGATAAAAAGAACCTTTCGTGGTTTCTACAAAGTGAAGCATACTCGAAGAGTTCAGTGTATAAATAATTATGGAAGTAACAGATGTATATAAATGTCACAATATATGTACATTACAACACTCGGCACTTTATATAACACTCTGGTAGTGAACAATAGTAGCTCTTACATTCAGGCACTAGTGGTATTTAGAAGTGGTACAGAAGGAGGAAAAGCAGAAATACTAGACTAGATATTTCAGGAAAAAGAACATGCCAGTTAAATCCACATGAAGTTGCAAAACATCTGTTTAGATTCCCTTATTGAGTAGTTTTGTTTGTCAAATACCTGCTATGTGCTCGGTGCTGCTAGCAAAAGATAAGTGAATGGGTTAAAGATCTTGAAAGCTGGGTGTGGTGTCCCGCATCTGCAATTCCAGCACTCCAAGAGGCTGAGGCAAAATGATCAGAAGATCAAGCCCAGCCTGGGGAACTTAGTGAATTAGTGAGACCCTGTCTCAAAATTTTAAAAAGGGCTGGGGATGTAGCTCAGTGAAAAGTCTCTGGGCTTAATCTCAGCACCACAAAAAAGTCCTAAAAATATTTGACAAGAAACTCTACTAGAACCTTGAGATCTGTTTTAGAGATAATGCACTAGAACTTTGATATTGTAGCATTTGATATGTGACTAAGTCAATTGTAGTAAGTATAAAATGGCCCTGATCTATATGCTAATTCGTACTTTGAATTGCATCATGTATCACACCACTGCAGAAAACCACTATGTCGAATTTCCAGAGAAGTTACTGAACACATTCTTATAAAAAGTGATTTTGTTCATTCACATATGAGATAGCACAATGTTACTTTAAATATTATCTATCATTAAGACTGTGTTACAGAAAAAGAAAGTTATAATACAGGAAGAAAAATGCATTGTTATTGTTACGGCTTGTGTTTAGATGTTCCCCCAAAGCCTCATGGGGTCATAGGTGGGGCTTTTTCAGAAGTGGCTGAATCTAGAGCATGTGACACTGGGATTGATTCATGGTGCAATGCTAGGCTCAAGGGCACTAGGATTAAGGGTGTGAGTGCTATCCGCCCTGAGTAGTCTGGAAAAGATAAAAGAGGAATAAAGATGCTGTTAAGGTCCCTTACTTGCTTGCTTGCTTGCTTTTGCTGTTTTCTGCTGCCTTGAACTGTTGCCCCTCTGCCAAGCCACCCTGCCTTGGAGCAAGCTGATTATGGACTGAAACCTCTACAAACTGACAGCTAAATAAACCTTTTCTCCCTTAACTTTAGGCATCAGGTATTCTGTCTCAGCAATGAGAAAAGTAACTAACACAGTTATTATTTAAAAAATCATTATTAGTAGATATAATTTGTAGAGTACTTACCATACGTTTGCAGAATGCTAGATACTTCATATTCATTATCTCATTTATCCTTACTACAACTTCCTGAAGTAGGTATTATAGCTAACTTAATAGATGAGAGAGCAAAGCTAAGTAAATAGACTAAGGTTACTGATTTGGCAGAAGGCAGAAGGATTTGCATTCTTAATCATTATACTGCACACACTATTTTCATTCTTAGATCGTAACTTTTTTTACGTTTGATTTTGTATAATTTAAAATCAATATATGCTTCATACATTACATACGTATATAACACATTTAAACTACATAGTTTAATGAAATATAAAGCAGACCTGCAAGTATTGCAATTTAGAATGGGTTTAAATAAAGAGTATTCTTTCTTGCTGAAAGTTTTTTTTTTTTTTTTTTTTGTGGGTACCGGGGGTCGACCTCAGGACCTCGCACGCCAGTAGGCGCCCGTGCCGCTGAGCGATATCACCGGCCCCTTTTTCGTATGTGGGTTTCGGGAGTCGAACTCGGGCCCTCACGCTTGCCAGGCAGGCGCTTATGCCGCTGAGCCATCTCACCAGCCCTGAAAGTTTTTTTTAAAGGTGGTGTCTATTCATAGCTCGCAAGGCTCTGTATTTTTAAAATTATAAATAAGTATTTAATTTAATTTAAAAAATAAAGAATATTAGTACTGAGACTTTGAAAGATAGCTTTCTGGAAAAAGCTGATTTTAATAGCAAAAGAACAATTCTCAAAGCTAAATGACTGGTGGCCACTTTATTTATTTATTTTTTTGTGGGTACCGGGGGTCGAACTCAGGACCTTGTGCGCCAGCAGGCGCCCGTGCCGCTGAGTGATATCACCGGCCGTTTTTTCGTATATGGGTACTGGGAGTCAAACTCAGGACCTCATGATTGCCAGGCAGGCGCTTATGCTGCTGAGCCATCTCACCGGCCCCCACTTTTTATAAAGAGGTTTTTATCCCTATTTTTTTCACAATATGTATATCAAAGGACTGGAAATTCTATGTATCTTTAATTCTAAAAACGCAAAACAGATTAAAAGCAGAAGAAAAATTTGAGCCTAAAATTAAAGCTTAGTAAATAATATGCCACAAATAAAGCTAAAGGGTCCATAAAATTATAATGAATATTATAACTGACTCTCTGGATTCTGTTATGAGCTACCCAAGATGGTGACAAAAGATGAATGACTCAATAACCATTAACAGTTTGTGCTAGTTATGACTTAAGAAACTTCTTAAGCACAGAAATATCTCATGTGCTATATTTAGTGATACTGTGTTTCTACTGGGTAGTTTATATTAATTGCAAATGTAAATTAATATTATTAAAAGATTATAGTTTTAGAAAGTTTATAAACAAATGTATATATCCATATATATATATATATATATATATTTTTTTTTTTTTTTCATAAACATATAAACTTTACCGGGTTTACCTGATTGTAAAGAGTCTAAAAGTCTAAAAGGTAAAAAGATATAAGCAGAGCATGTAGAAAAGAATGGTATCAAAATAGATGTAAGAGCAGTATTTTAGTCACTGTAGTGACTTAAAAAACATATATTATTAAACAATAGTGAGATAGCATACTTTATCTCTGAACAGCATTCTTTGGTGATCTCTAAACTTATCAGATACTTTTCAGATTAATACAGGAAGTACTAACTATTGTATTTTTAAAAAGGAAATGTAGAAAGTGTTCTAAGTACAAACATGAAAAGCTAAGAGAGAGAAAAGGAGTCTTACGTTATGAAGCATACTCAGGCATGATTTAACTACTTAAAATTTTTTTTTCTAAATAATTGAAGAACTGCTTAGTTATTCTTCAGAGTACGTTAGGTCAAATGAATGAAAACATCTTTAGATATAAAAAATAAAAGGTCATTTGACATAGGAAATAGCTTCAAGTTCATAAGATTTTGCAAAAAGAAACTTCTTTGATTATATATGTGTATTCAAAGGAAAAGGGTATAAAACACAAAACTAGACAAATTAAGGAAATAACTGATGGATATATATTTTAAGGTAGGAACAGTGATGTGAAAGCTACAATTTAAACATTAAACAATTGAGGCTTATTATCAATAACATGGAAAACAACAAAAAATTATTTTGATAAATGGCAGATACATATGAAATAGTTATTGATACAAATAATATTTCAATTAAAATAGTTTAGAGAAAACAGACTGTTTTTATTGTTTGGTTTGGATATCAGTAAAATTCTGTATAAACCCAGCAACTCTGCAAATTTCAGATGAAATTTGCATCGTATTTGGAGAACAAGGGATACATGGTTTTTATAAAATGTTATACATTAAATTTAATATTAAATAATGAGAACTTAGGGGATATGAACCTCATTTATAAATAGTATGCTTAATATCTCAGTACTTGACAGATCTTTGTTGTATTAGAAATTTTGTACTAATTGTAATGGTTCCTTAAGAAAACACACCCAGTAGATGATCATAGACAACTGAAAGAGTGAAGTTTAAAAACAGAATTTAAATTGGTATTTAAAGTATTATTCTGTATATACTTTCCCTAACTTTGGAAGAATTTCTTGTTCATATAAGTAAAGATGACTGAAGGAGAAACAAACTTTTATCCTAAAAAACTGACACAATAGGATAAAATTTCAATTTCAGCACAATGCTAACATTCTACCTACATATAATAAAGTTTAAGGGTTTCAAATAGCTTCAGAAAACAACTTTAGATAAAAATAAAGGTCATGTGAACTTCATTCCAACAAGGTCTTGAAAAACTCCTATAATCCCTTTATGCCTCACACTTTGATGATGGGGAAAAATACAACAAAATAATTAGCAAAATGAAATAATGACTCTACCACCATCACCACAACAGTGCTTAATTAAGCTACATATACATTCAAAAATTTCTACTGCATGAATCAAATACCAACTACTATTCTTAGGGATTTCACAGCCTGGAACAAATTTTCTGTTACTGTATTTGGTTTTGCCTTTAACATCACTGACATTAAGCATGTTATCCTTGTATTTCTGATAACAGAAAAGAAGCAATGGTCCCTAAGAGCCAGCTATGAGTTAAAATTGTCAAAGCTCATGATCTTAGAAGCATCATTTCCTTTAAATTCCTACATTTGCCCACATCGAAACCTAAAGATTCTAAAGCTTATTGGCAGAATCAGTCCTATTACTAAAGCTTTCAATAACTTAAATTCTTATATTCATAGAATTTCGAGACACATGACCCGAGATAATTTTTGTTCACTTTATCTGAAAGAGAGCTGGTAATTCTGGAGAGGTTAAACAGTCTGTACATGTTATATAACAAAGTCAATGGCAAAGTCAAGACTAAAAATCTAAAGTCCTGATGCCTAGTCAAGGGCTCTTTTAACAATGACATACTACCTCTAACTGAGGAACTCTTCAGAATTAGAAGTGAATCAAACAATTTAAGTGGCAATACAGCATCTTATTTAAATTCTCAAAAGAATTATTTTCAGAATTATTTTCTGTTGCCTCCTAGTCTCTTTTTTGTTTTATTTAAAATTTTCATTTTTGTTTTGGTCGTCTGAGGTGAAATTTAAATTAATGATGATATATTCATTGTTCATATAGCTATGTGGCAAAGTACTATAATCTCAGAGGCTTCAAGAAACATACATTTATTCTCTCTCAGTTTCCATGAGTCAGGAGTCTTGGCACTAGACTCAGTCTCTTGTCTTCTGCTTAGGGTCTCACAAACTGCCACCGATATACCAACTGAGCTGAATTCCTCCAGGGAGGCTAAAGTAGGGAAAAACTGCTTCCAAGTTCATTTAGATTGTTAGAAGAATTCATTTCCTTGTGGTTGTATGACTAGGGGCCCCATTTTCTTCCTGGCATCATTTGGGGATTGGTCTAAACTCCTAGGAGTTGTCCTCAGGTCCCGGCTAAGTGGGGTATTTCACAAGTCCTCTTACTACGTAGTAGCTGACTTCTTCAAGGCTAGCAAGGGATCTCTGCATTCTTCTGAGTTTTTTAAAGGCCTCACATGAAGTCAGGACTATCCAGGAAAATCTCCCTTATGATTATATTAAAAGTCAAACGAAAAGGGACTTTGAATACATCTGAAAAATTCCTCCACCCATGCCACAGAACAAAAAGTAATCACAGAAGTGAAATGCTTCATATCCATTGATCTCATCCACACTAAAGAATTGGTGACTATACAATGGGGCCAGGATCTTGGAGATCATTTTTTAATCTGGTCTACTACAGATGCCAATGGAAAGTCATCAATAGAAATGAAATTCATTGAAATGATATGCTTGAAATTCATGACCTTAGAATTAGATTTTGATCTCTTAGAAAGGCAGCCAGAGTGCTATGATGAAGACCCTGGAACTGACTCCCAGCTTACAACTTATTAGCTATAGGGTCTTGAGCAAGTTACTTAGTCATTTCATGTTTCTTTATAGATACAACTGAGATTTTCTTTAAAAACTACCTGTCTCATTGTACTGTGAAGAGGACTAAATGAAGCAATATTTACTGAGAGTTTATGATATTCCAAATATTGTTCTAAACTATTTACATGTGTTAACTAATCCTCACTAACTCCCTAAGGAGATATTGCTATTATCTCTATGGCACAGATGTAGAAATGGACAAATAAAAGTGTTAAAATTTTTCCTGAGATCATACAACTTTTAAGTGATGAAAACAAGTTATATCAGGCAGTTTTTCTTCATTTCCTTCTTGCTTAACCACTGTGCTTGGGCATTGTCTGGTATGTAAGTATCAGATATTTTAATGCTCAGAGGGCCAAATTTTGAGATAATACTAAAGCCTAAAATTTTTACTTGAAAGTAATAATCATCTAAGAATGATGAGCTCAGTACCAAAATAGTGAGAGAACATCAGTCTCAAATGTGCAATTTCTATGAGGAGCAAGGAGTGGCGTGACATTTTCAACATACATTCAGATACTTTTCTAAAACAATCTAGTCTGAATTAAAAGTTGGAACAAAAGGCTCCGCCACCACTACTCTCATTTCTAATAGAAAAATAGAGTAAGCCAGGAATCAGAACTGGACATGAGAAAATGTCTATTCCATTTGCCTGCTGTTTGACGAGCAGGAAACAGAGATAAACTGGTTTGTGGTGCATCCCCAAGCACATGAGAGATCACCCATTAGAGGGCCTGCTGATTTTCAGGCCTAAAAATAGTAATAGTGTTAACATAGCAGTGGCTTCACTAAGATGTAGGTTATGAAGAAGATGATTTCAATTGCTTTGGATTTTAGATTCAAATAGATGAGTGAAGTGGTTCATTATAATTGGATGATCTGGAAAACTCTGACACTATCTAAATACTTTATTAGGCAAATAAGGACCAGAAAACAGGGATTTAGGAGCAGTATCTTCACTTACAGTCAAGAAATTTGAAGGTACCACGTATGATTTTATGGAGGTAAGAACTGTGGTATATCAGTTATGAACTGATTAATTCGCAGCTCCAAATTCACACTTTAGTGCTTGCTCTATGATAATATACTGGACTCTAAGCCTTTTTCTCCTTTACAGTGAACACAATATTATATTTTTGTCAGCAGAGGACACTGGAGGGACACTGTAGGGGGAAGGAAGCTTCTCTTCCAGGTCCCCTTCAGCTGCTTTTTACACTTTCTTATTCCTACTTATAGTCCATCAGTGGTCCACATGTACGAGGGACATAAGATGGTGCTCTGTCCCAGCCATATCCAGACCATTCAATCCTTCAGTGATTGTGGAGCCCCAGTCTGGGCACAGTGATCACCATGCTAAGGTTTTCTTAATATGCTCTCCAAGCATGATGCACACAGCAGCACACCAACCCTTGCCATGAACACTCCCACCAACACTACTTGCCTCCGTTTAGAAGGTTGTCTGCCAGTTGCCTGGCAACTGGACCAGCTCTGGATTAGGCAAAACAATGAAGATGCACCTATACCTTCTGAACCTTGGAGAGGGTGTTCTGTCTGCAAGGTGTCCTTCCTTCAGTATTTTCCTTCAGGCCTAGGACATGATTTAAGGTTTAATTTACATCTTTGCTGGTATTCTCTTATCACAGATTAATAATTATTTATATCTAAATTTCCTTAAATTATTACATAATTTCTGTCTTCAGACTAATTACCTTAAAGAATTTTTTAAATTTACAGTGACTTATCTTTGCCTTTAAAAAAGTCCATCATGTCCAGGGAAAGCAGTCGTAAGAGGGAAGTTTACAGCTGTGAATGCTCACATCAGAAAAACAGAGCAAGGCCAGATAACTTAATGATGTCCCTCAAGGTCCTAGCAAAACCAGAACAATCCAAATCCAAAGCTAGTATACAGAAGGAAATTATGAAGATCAGAGAATAAATAAATGAAATTGAGACTATGAAAAGTACTAAGAATTGGTTCTTAGTACTTAGTACAAAGACCTGCTTCTTTGAAAGAATAAGCAAAATAAATCCTTTGGGAAACTTACCAAAAGTTGGAAAGAAAAGACCCATATCAATGCAATTAGAAATGACAAAGGCAAACCACAACAGAAACTGCTGGATTCCAGAAGATTATTAGTAACTACTTTGAAAACCTATACAATAATTGGAAAATCTAGAAGAATTGGAAATATTCCTAGACACATATAAATTACTGAAACTGAAACAAGAAGATATCAAAACCCAGAACAGATCAATTAACAGGCAATGAAACTGAGGCAGTAATAAAGAAAACTTGCCAAATAAGAAAAGCTCAGGATTCAATGGATTTACCACTCAATTCTACAAGATCTTCAGGGAAGACGTAAAGCCAACACTTCTCAAACTCCTTAATGAAACTGAAAGGGAAGGGGTTTCTGGAAGCTAGCATTCCAGGAATTCATTTCTGGAAGCTAGCATTACCTTGATTCCAAAACAAAACAAGGACACAACTAAGAAAGGAAACTAAAGGTCAATCTCTTTAATGAATATAGAAATAACAACCCTCAACAACAGACTGCCAAACAGAATGCAACAAATCACTGAAAAGGTCACACATCATGACAAAGCAGGTTTCATCCCAGGAATGCCAGGATAGATCAACATATATAAATCAATAAACGTAATATATCACATAAAGAGAGGCAAGGACCAAAAGCACGTGACCATTTCAATAGATGCAGAAAAAGCCTTTAAAGATCCACCATCTACTGATGATTAAATCCCTGAAGAAAATAGGTATCAAAGGTTGTTATCTCAATCTGATAAAATTAATTTATGACAAACCCACTGGCAACATATTAAATAGATAAAACCTACTGCCTCATATTAAATAGATAAAAACTGAAATGTTTCCCTCTTAAATCAGGAACAAGACAAGGATGTACACTCTTACCAATCTTGTTAAACATTAGCCTAAGCAATCAGGCAAGAGAAAGAAATAAACAGGATATGTATAGGAAAGGAAAAAGTCAAAGTATCATTATTTGAAGATGACATGATCCTTTCCTTATAAGATCCAAAAAACTCTACCAAAAAACTCCTAGAATTAATAATCAAATTCAGCAATGTAGCAGAATACAGAATGAACACACAAAATCAATATACTGTACACTAATAATAAAGTCATTGAAAAAGAAATTAGGAAAACAATATCATCCACAGTAGCATCAAGAAAAATTAAATACTTAGGAACTAACTTAACCAAGGAAGTGAAACATCTCTACAATGCAAACTATAGTACTCTGGAAAAGGAGTTGGAAGGTGACATCAAAAAATGAAAAGATATCCCCTGTCTCTGGATAGGCAGAACCAATGCTGGCAAAATGGCCATATTAACAAAAATGATATATAGACTTAATGCAATCCCATTCAAAATACCAACAGCATTCCTCACAGAACTATAAAAATCAATCTTAAAATTTATATGAAACCAGAAGAGACTCTGAAAAGCAAAAGCAATCTTGGGCAAGAAGAATAAAAAAGGAAGTATAACTATACTTGTTTTCAAGTTATATTACAAAACTACAGTGATAAAAACAGCACAGTACCAGTAGAACAACAGACATGCAGAACAAAAGAACACAGCAAAGATGCAGAAACAACTCAAAACACATTCAGCTGAATGTGATCTTTGACAAAAAAGTACAAAATACACACTGGAAGAAACATAGCCTCTTTAACAAATGGTGCTGGGAAAACTGGCTATATACATACAGAAGATTGAATCTACATGCACGTCTCTCACTATGTACTAAAATATAATAAAAATGGATCAAAGACCTTAAATATTAAAACAAAAATATTAAATTAAATATTAAAACAAAAGCACCTAATCTGCTGGAACATAAAATAGGTAAAAGTCTTTTATTTTATGAAAAAATTACACAAAATTTCATAACAAAATAGTAAGAGAATAACAATAGTTACTACACTGTGTCATTATCTTGAAATTAGTTACTCAGAGTGAGATAAAAAAATTATCTCTTACAAAGAAGAAACAGATAATAGCATAAAACTTTCTTTTCAATGAACTAAACTAGTAGTATAAATGAAACAAATTAGAATACATATATTAAAATATTATATATTATATATATTAAAATAATATACTAAAACAACAAAATAGGTAATTTAGGAAATAATTTGAACTATTCTCTACTACTTACTATTTAGCTATCATCTATTTTGCTCGTTATTCATGTGTGTGTGTCTGTATTTTGAGTATCTAATATAAGAGAAACCATACAATATTTAAGCTTGAATGTCTGACTTATTTCACTTAATATTATGGTCTTGAGTTGTGTCCATTTACTTACAAATGCCTCAAGTTTATCTCTCTTTATGGCAGAGTAGTATTCCATTGTGTATAAATACCCTATTTTATTTAACCATTCACCTGTTGATGGATACATATGCTATTTTCAGGATCTAGCTTTTATAAAGTCTGCTGCTATAAACATGTGCATGCATGAATCCCTATAATATGATGATTTTAACTCTTTTGAGAAGATACTGGGGGGTAGCTGAGTCAGATGTAATTTCTATTTTTAGTTTTTTGAGGAACTCTATACTGACTTCCATAGTGGTTATACTATTTTCTTTTTCTTTTTCTTTTTTTTTTTTTTTGTGGGTACCGGGGGTTGACCTCAGGACCTCGCGCGCCAGCAGGCGCCCGTGCCACTGAGCGATATCACCGGCGCTTTTTTCGTATGTGGGTTCCGGGAGTCAAACTCAGGCCCTCGCGCTTGCCAGGCAGGCGCTTATGCCGCTGAGCTATCTCACCAGCCTATACTACTTTCCATAACAACAAACAATGTAGAAGAGTTATTTTCTCCCCACATCTGCACCATCACTTGTTGTTATTAGATTTTTTGATGGTAGCCATTATATCTGGGATAAGATGATATCCTAAAGTACTTTTAACTTGTATTTCTCTAATGGCTAGCAATACTGGACATTTTTCATATATTTATTGGCCATTTCTATTTCTTCTAAGACTATTCATTTTGGTTGCCCATTTTTTGATTCTTTTATTTTGGGGTGTCTAATTTTCTGGGGTTCTTTACATATCCTAGATGTTAGTACTATGTCTGAGGAATAGCTGGAAAAATTTTTTTTCCCATTCTGAGGTTGTCTCTTCATTCTGTTGGTTGTTTTCTTTGCTGTGCATAAGCTTTTTAATTAGATATGATCCAACTTCTTGATTCTCAGTATTACTTCTTGTGCCATTGGGGTTCCTTTCAAAAAGTCCTTCTCTACATCTAAGTCTTCAGGAACTGTACCTATTTTATCTTCCAGCGGACTGAGTTTTTCTGTTTTGACATTTAGATCTTTGATCCATTTTGATTTTAGTTTAGTACATGGTGAGATATACAGGTCTTGACTCCCTCTTCTGCATGTGCATACTCAATTTTAAAGCACCACTTATTAAAGAGGCTATCTTTCCTCCAGTGTATGTTTTTGGCCTCTTGTCCAAGATCAAATAGCTGTATGCACCTGTGATTGTTTCTACTTCTTCTATTCTGTTCTATTAATCAATGTGCCTGTTTTTGTGCCAGTACCATGCTGTTTTAATCACCTTAGCTTTACAGTAAAACTTCAAGGGTGGGATAATGTTGGCACCTATTGTTTTCTCTAGATCTGTGAGAAATGTCATTGGTATTTTGATTGGGATTGCATTAAATCTGTATACCAGTCTGGAAGTATTGCCATTTTGATTATATTAGTTCTGCCTACTCAGGAACAGGTAATAATTCAAATTCATCAAAGGGATCTAGATATATATCTACTTTTTAGGAAAAATGACTAGTTCAACACAATGGATTCAACAGGTAATGAGCTTGCAGTTACTTCATCTTGATGCTACAAGAATTAACCAGAGCTACCCAGGCTGCTTCTTTCTAAGAAACCACTGGGGATAAATAAGACTTCCACAGAGTTTAAAGAATACAGGATGGAAGCAGAGAGAACCCTGTCATATACAGACATGTTCTCTTTCATTCTCATCCTCCTTTCTCTCTTCTGATACCTCCAATAAAGTTAATATAGAAAATCCATAGTATATTTGATCAAATATTAAGAGTGGTCTCAAAGAAACATAGTCTTCCAATTAAGTTGTTTATTTTATTTTTTTGTTGGTACCAGGTGTCGACCTCAGGACCTCGCGCGCCAGCAGGCGCCCGTGCTGCTGAGCGATATCACCAGCCCTTTTTTCGTATGTGGGTTCCGGGAGTCGAACTCAGGACCTCACGCTTGCCAGGCAGGCGCTTATGCCGCTGAGCCATCTCACCGGCCCCTTCCAATTAATTTGTGATTTTATGTAGCCCTACTGCTCTGACATGATACTATCAGTCTGTCACAAAGAATTATGGCCTTTATAGAAATCACAGACTCCAATCCCCCAACTTAAGCAAATTTAGCTTGTTTACAGCTAGTTATCTATCAGAATGGAGTCAGGACACCAAATCTTTTAACTCTCAGACTAGTTGCCCTTTTCACTACATTACTCTATATCACTTTACTCCCCAACAAAAGCACTCTTTGAGGACAAGGATGATACCAACAGAGTTAGCCTGAATATGAAAATGTTTTGCTGTGCATGTGTTCAGGAATCGTAGTGTTACCAACTACATTCATATAAACATACTGCCTTACATACTGTCTTTCTAAATCATAATAAGAAACACTAAAACCACATTATCTTCATTATTCGTGTAGATCACATTCCCTTTAGTATATACATGTTCTCTTTTTGTCCCAGGAAAGGGAACATTTTCTACCTCTAATATTATACCTGATTTCTCCTTTCTCTTGTCCTTCATGGACACTGGCTGTAGAGAAGTTACTTACAATGCAATTAGTCACTTAAGTGTCAAAACCTGAGGATAATCTAATACAATACTCAGGAAACTAATGCCTATTTCAGTAATAGTGTTAGTGTTTTTTTTTAGGTTGACCACAAAGATAGTGAAGAGGGCAGACAGGACAGTTCCATTAGCTGTAAAGTAAAGCAGCATATTAATGTTTTCCATCTATAAAATACAATATTAGAATTCATGTTTGTTATGGTTTATATCTAAATGCCACTCCAAAGCCTCATACACTCATAGGTGGGGTGTTGGAGAGGTTTTTGGATCATGGTGGTATGATACTCCTCAGCATATTAGCCAACTAATAAGTTTATAGCCAAAGGTAATGTTGGGAGGTGAAGCCTGGTCAAAGGAGGTAGGTCACTGGCAGCATGACCTTGGAGGGTATATCTCCCTCCTTCCCTTGATCTCTGCTTCCTGGTTGCCGTCCCATGAGCAAGCCTCCCCTGTCATGCCTCTCTGCCGTATTTCCCTGCCTTTGAGCCACTGAGCACTGAAATCTCTACAAACCAAAATAAACCTTTTCTCCTTTAAGTTGCAGATGTCAGGTATTGTGTTCCAGCTATGAAAAACATTAAAACTAAGACAATGTTTTAATGATGATGACCGGAATTTGTATGTTCAAATGCTATGGTTACAAGAAAAATGTCAATCATGCCAAATACAATAAAATTCAATTTGAATTTGTACCAAGACCATAGATTTAATTAAAAAAGCCCATGCCATAAGTAGCAAAAGCTGCCTTTTCACAGCATCTGGGCCTTCTGAAGAAAAATATAAGATTATTTTTATGAATTTTTAAGTCAGAATGTTAATGCTTTTAAGAAATCTAAAGAATAAATATTAATAGAATCACCTTTATTTAATTATGGGGCATGCTGCGACCCTAATTAAATATGACCGGGCCGGTGAGATGGCTCAGCGGCGTAAGCTCCTGCCTGGCAAGCGCGAGGGCCCAAGTTCGACTCCCGAAACCCACATACGAGAAAAGGGCTGGTGATATTGCTCAGTGGCATGGGCGCCTGCTGGTGTGCGAGGTCTGAGGTCGACCCCTGGTACCCACAAAAAAAAAAAATAATAATATGACCTCACAGTTCTGGACAATTGGATGTAGAAAGCTTTGCTTATATAAATGAAACAGTGTAGATGTCAGAGCAAAGACTATCTAACTGTTGGCTCTGTGTAGTTTAAGCTATTTCTAGTCTGAATAGCAGAGAAGGCACAATAATCTCAACCCCAATGCAGTTTAGGAATACAGAATTCATAAATTTAAAGAAAGAAAAAAAATTACACAGAATGTTTTTGAGATAAAACAAATACTTAACATTCCAAAATAAACCTAACTTATTATCAAGACTAAATAAATGAAGAAAATAGCTTGGAGAGGAGAGAGGGAGAGGGAAAGGTATAGGGGGGAGAGAGAGAGAGAGAAAAAAAAAGGCACATTCTCAAAACGTAAAGCACTGTACAAGTAAAAGAGCATCAACACTAAAATTATTAAATAGATATTTAGTGTATTTATTCTTTACATTATCCTTACAAAAATGATAAGTTAAAATAACAAAAGGCAAGCATCACATAGAAGACAACAATGTTGTTTAATGTCAAAGGTGTAATTTGGCTCAGAACAGTCTGATTTAAACAGTGTGACTTCAATGATTATTCTGGGCTGGGATTTCCACGAATTTATCAAAGCTGACAAGAGCTCCAGGCTCACCAATGAGAGGAGCAAGGCTGCAACAAGCAGATTAAGTTAGCTGAAGCTCCGGGTCTGAAATGGCTTCTCTGGAGTGCTTATCTCTCCCAATACAAAAGCTGCAGTAAAAGCTGGGAGTGAGGAGAGTACAGAAACTGAAGAGAACTCCAGACTCTCTGTAACTGATTTACTATATAAAATAAGGGTCTGTGTAGAACAAAACAGATGGTCTCCAATAAGCCAAGGAATACGTAATTTGGAACAAGGCCTCACTGAGGGAAATATCAAATCAACAGAGATACAATATAATATTTATCTTTAGTCAATAATTACTGAAATACATACTACAAAGACTGTATTGCCTTTTGTCCTTTATGGTTGCACTCTGTTGTCTGTTCCATTACATTTAATGGCAATTTCCAAAGAAACCCAAGCTGTTCAGTCTCGTTTTATTCATTCTTACATTTCATATTAATAGATATCCCTGCCCAACACTGCAACCAACTTCTCTTCCCATGAGACTTTTTGGTATTCAAAGTACTTTATTATCCAATCTTAACCACAAATAACTCTCTATATCTTTAAAGATGAGAAAAATGAACAGAAAAATCTACCATAAGCATTGTTTAAATCACTTTTTACTATTTTACTATGTGAAATATAAATTTATCCCTTAAAAGCCATCATAATTATAAATATACCATAATACACCTTTTCTACTTTTTCATTAAAAAGGATTGTAAACTAATTGGAAGAAAAGTGGAAAGATATTAGAAACTATTAAAAATCAGCTCTTATCTTACCAAGTAAATACAATCAATGTTAATATTATAGAATATTCTTCCCTTTTAAAATTTTTAACAGTTATGATTCATTCTGTATTTGTAATGCTTTACTCAACATTATCATCAGCATCTTGCCTTTAACACTGGTATAAGAACATTTCAGGTATATTAAAAATAGTTACTCAATAATCTCAGAGAGTAACTGGGAATAGTAAATATCATATACTGTGAATGTACCACAGTTTACTGAAGTATAACCTTATTTCCTATTTTGTTACTATATGTAATGCTTTTATAAAAACTTTCTCTAGAAATATTATTGTGTTCTGAAGTTTATTTTTAGACTATATTCCCAAAAGAGTACAGCAATATTCTGTCTAGAGCTAGATTGCCAGAGCTCAAATACGATTTTAAATCCTTTCTAATTATGGCACTTCATGAAAGTTACCTAATCTCTCTACTTCAGTTTACTCATCTGTAAAAGGAAAATGATAGTAACAATATTAACTCATGAGGTTTGTTTTCTGTCATGTGTTTGTGTGTGGCACTGGGGATCAAACCCAGGAAACTGTGCATCCTAGGCAAGACTTACACATCCCCAGCCCTTTAAATTTTTTTTTTGTTGTTGTTGTTGTTAATTTTGAGATAAGATTTTCCTAAGTTGCCCAGGCTGGCCTCAAACTTGCCATCCTCCTGCCTCAGCCTCTCAAGTAGCTGGGATTAAAGGTGCACATCACCACACCCAGCCATTTTAAGGTTTTCATGATGGCAAAATGTGTCTGTATACAGCACTTAAAGTACTACCTGAGTCATACTGTAAATACTACGTCAGTGTTAGCATTAATGTGTTTGAGCCTTGGAATCACCTAAAACTTTCTTTCCAAACAGTTTTATGAATATACATGCCTAGCAATAAATTAGTCCATTCTATTTTCATTAAAGATTCTCTTTACCATTTGGAAATGTTTTATGCATGTGTGTGGACATGCATTTGTGTTTATGAATTCATAGATAAAACTTTGTATTTCATTACTGTTTTACAGAAAGTCCTTATTATATGAGGATAACTGCCACTGGAAGGTAGTGGTAGCCTTTGTGATTTAATATAGGAATTCAGAGCTTGTCCCTTTAAAAATATGTAAAAATCTATGATAGGTGCATTATTTTATTTATTATCAACAATCTCCATTGTTAAAACTGCAGCTAGGGCGGGTGAGATGGCTCAGCAGCGTAAGCGCCTGCCTGGCAAGCGCGAGGGCCTGAGTTTGACTCCCGGAACCCACATACGAAAAAAGGGCCGGTGATATCGCTCAACGGCACGGGCCGCCTGCGGTGCGCGAGGTCCTGAGGTCGACACCCGGTATCCACACACACACACAAAAAAAATAATAAAAGAAATAAATAAACTGTAGCTAGCATTCATGTATAATTTTTTGTTCCTTACCATCTCATTTTTTTTTTGTTTTTTTTGTTTTTTTTGTGGGTACCGGGGGGTCGACCTCAGGACCTCGCACGCCAGCAGGCGCCCGTGCCGCTGAGCGATATCACCGGCCCCTTTTTCGTATGTGGGTTCCGGGAGTCGAACTCGGGCCCTCGCGCTTGCCGGGCAGGCGCTTAAGCCGCTGAGCCATCTCACCGGCCCCTCATCATTTGGTTTTGATGTTCAACTCTAATATGTCATTATTCAATACTTTATACTATTCTGTAATTCAACTTTTCTTTTTGCTTTTTTTTTTTTTTGGTAATCTTATCAAACATTTTTTCAGAAAGGTATTTTAGTGACCCTGCTGACATAAAAACTTCTTTTTTATTGTTTGACACATGAATGATAATTATACATAAATATTTTTGGCCTTTTTCTCTAAAAGGTCTGTAGATTTTGATTCACTGGTAGTTAGAGTTACAAAGTAAAGATCTGACTACAATCTAATTTTTGTTTCTCTGTTAAGTCAGTACCTCTGTTTCTCTATTCCCTCTGGTGAAATGAATGCCAGATTGATTTTTGCCATAAGAATTATAAAATGTTACTAGAATATATGTTGAAATTATTATCTTTCTAATACATTTTCTAACTTTGGTGAGTATTCCAAATTTCTGTTCCTCAGAATAGAAGATGCAGACGCAACTCCAAATACACTCAGCCACCTTATCTTTGACAAAAGGACCAAATATGTTCACTGGAAGAAAGATAGTCTCTTTAATAAATGGTGCTGGAAAAACTGGCTTTCCACATGACAAAGACTAAAACTAGACCCATGTCTATCACCATGCACTAAACTAAAGTCAAAATGGATCAAAGATCTAACTATTCAAACAGAAACACTAAATTACTGGAAGAGAAAATAGGTAGAAATCTTGAAGACATCGGTGTAGGCAGAGACTTCATGAACAAAACCCAGACCACACAGGAAATACTACAAAGAATTAACAAATGGGATCTCACCTTATAAAAAGCTTTTGCACAACAAAAGAAATCACCAACAGAGTGAAAAGACAACCCACAGAGTGGGAAAACATTACAGCCAGTTGTCCCTCAGACAAAGGACTTATATCTAGAACATATAAAAATTGAAAAAAATCAGAACCCCAAATTCAAAGACCTGATCCCAAAATGGGCATCTGAGATGAATACACACTTCTCAGATGAAGAAATACAAATGGCAAATAAATATATGAAAAAATGTTCAACATCATCGGTCATCTGAGAGATGCAAATTAAAACAACACTGAGATTCCATCTCACCCTGGAAAAAGAATGGCTATTAAAAAGAAATCAACCGATAACAAATGCTGGCAGGGATGTGGGGAAAAAGGAACCCTTCTCCACTGTTGGTGGGAGTGTAGACTGGTACAACCACTGTGGAAATCAGTGTGGACATTCCTCAGAAAACTAGGATTAGGGGTCCCATCCGACCCAGTTATTCCCCTTCTGGGTATCTTCCCAGAAGAATTAAAAAAATGATACCACAGTGATATATGTGCACCCATGTTTATAGCAGCACAATTTGTAATAGCTAAATCTTGGAAACAACCCAAATGCCCATCAACCGAGGAATGGATAAAAAAGATGAAATACGTGACTCCATTTTATACAATGGAGTACTACTCAACCATAAAGAACAAACTGGAGACTTTTATAGGTGAATGGATACAACTTGAGACCATACTCATAAGTGAAATAAATCAGACCCACATGTATAAACATCATATTGTCTCACTAGTGTGAGAAGCTGCACGAGTAAATAAGATTCAAAATATACAATAGATATTATGAATCAGGAAGAAACTGTTCTAAAGAAAAGAGAAACTATGATGGGGGAAGGAGAAAGAAGGAAAGGAAAAGGAAAAATATGTATATACAAGATAGTTAAGATAGTTATACAGATAGTTTCTCTTAATTCATTGAAAAGAAAGATTTGTGCTAATATTGTTTGGACAATATTTCATGCCTATATCCTGCACTTTGAATAACTACTATGAACATAACAATATGCAATGAATTAATTATCATTATTCTCCTATTATGTTGTTTTGAAAGTCTGTTTTATTTTTATTATTTTTTCTCTTTAAAATAATAAAAAAAATTCTGTCCCTAAATTATTATAATATATCCTTTGTTTCCTTCTGCTTTCTTCCTCATAAAGTAACTATTAGTTGATGGTGGGTTAACCATGATCTATCATCTACCACTTTTATCTTCTCCTACTTTTTGATTTTTTGTTAATTTACTAAATACCTGAGTATATTATTAAAGTCTGTTTTGTGTCCCACTGTGTCAAGTTTTTTTATAATACACAATTTCGTTTCATCATGGCTTAACTTCCATTTCTGTGTTGTTAAATTTTACAGAACTATTTACTTAGTTCATTTTGCTCTCAATTTATAGTAGCCTTATCTTTTTTATAGTTTGATAGTTTTTTTTATTAATAGAGGCAATGTTCCTTTGACTTTTAATAAGAACAGTTCTCAATAAGCCTACTTCATGGGGATGGATTTTTCTTGTAGTATATTAGAGGATATTTCTTGTCTTTCCTATTCTTTTTCTTTACTCGTCCTTAACCACTTACCAGTCAGATTATTTAAATACAGGCTAACGAAAAATTGCATATTTTCCATTAATTTTTACAAGACAATAGGAAATATAAAAATGACAATTTTATCAAATTTATTCAATACAAGAATCATCTGGTTGAAATGACACCTGCTGGAGCCACGATCAGAATAGTATGTAAAAAAAAAATGCGCTGCCCAAGTGATGCTCAGGGTAAACTGTTAAGTGGTTAAGGATTGAACTAATTCAGGAAAAGACATGACACCTCACAAATTTCCTCAGCTCTTTATCTTAGTTTTCCCAGGCATGGAAAGACACTCTGATGCTTGGATTCTCTGCAGAATTCCTAGAGTATAGCAATTCTCCATAAATGGTAACTTTCCTTCCTTTTGACAATGGCCTCCCCTACTCTCTGGACAAATTAAAGATTTAGTCTACTGCATAGTTCTCCAAATTATTGTCTTTGTTGTAAAAAATAGTTCTTTTTAACACAAATATTATATCCACTATTTGAAACTTGCTTTTGTTAACTTATGCAAATGTTGATAACACATGTGATGCAAAATATTTTAAAACTGCCTCAGAGAGACCTGTTCATTTTTTCTTCCCAAAGCTCTGTAAGGTTTTCAAGGGAAATTTGGTTTTCACAATTCTAACCAGTGGATATGTTTCATTTTATTTTTGAAATAAAAGCACGAGAATAAGACATATAATGGCATGTTTCACTGAACTAGATAGGTCTTAGGCCCCACTTCACATATGCTCAAGTCCATTTTCTCTCAAGCTACCATCATGGCAGTCTGCTTCACTTTTTGCAGTACCTTTGCTTTCTTCCCTGGAGAACGCTGATGCATTCAGAAACCTGGTATGGTGAGAGACTTTACACCCAAAAGAGCAACATTTTGATGAATGGAAAAACTGGTTTAGAGCCAGTGGATAAATGTTCTCTCTTCAGTGTTTGGCAGGTGGGCTAGACAATTCTGAGGCACATTTTACAGGGCTCCTCAGAAGGTCCTGATAGGATAGAACTCTAGTTCTCTACGGTGGTGAACAATTCTAGAATCCATATTGATTCTCTATCCCAGTGTCACTTCTATGCCTTGGCATTACTAATCAACATAAACCACCTGCTTTGAGCTTTTCTCACAGGTTACATTTTCTATAAAGAATTTAGGCTCTAATACTCATATCAAATATATAAAGCCATCTTTCAAAAGGAGCCATTATAACTGATATTTTGTTTAGCATGTCCAACTACCATAGAAACGAGGAGAACATTCAAATTAACTCACAGTTCAATTCTAAACAAGTTGTTCTAAAACTCAGGCTTTTTATTTTCTGGTGTATATAAAAAAGTGTGAAGGAGAAGAAATAAACTCTAATAAAATAAAATGTGAATAATAAAAAAATACTGGAAAGAGGGTAAACAGAGTAGAAAGCTCCGTTTAAAAGAACCTATCAATTTTCTCCTGGCAACAATGATATGCGAAAGATATTAATAGTCATATTAGGAACAAAACCTCAAAAAAACAGTTACATCACTTGAAAGATCACTGAGAGAGTATGGAACTAGCATTCAGGTACTGTTTTTTGGACTCAAAGTGATTTCTCCTATACACTAAGAGATCTGGAAAGATTACTGCTCTGAAATTTTTCTATTAAAGAAAGCATTCTAGCATCATATACCACATGATTCAGTATACTATTTTATGATTTTAAAAACTTAATTCTTATCTTGAGAAAATTAACACACAAGAAAACATACAACAATCTTCTAGTGGAGGCTGAACTGACTATCTCTGCATAAACAGGCCAGGATGATAACATGCAAATGCAAATGTTTTCTGAGCTGAATTGTCTTATTAAAGTCATCTACTATCTCCACTGTCATGATTAAATTCTCATTTGCTGGAATGCAAAATTGTCCAAGGTAAACATATGACATTCCCCTCTAAGTGTCTTCACTATTATTTATGTTGTCACTCATTTCTAATACTTACATATGAGAAAGAGAAGTGAAATGTTACATACTAATGATTTGAGTCATTAAGAATTTAAAATATTAAAAATTATTTAAAAATTTAAAATATTTTAAATGATTCAAAAATTACTTAAAATCTGATTATTATATATTATGGTTTTAGTAAAATTTAAAACATCATTTTATAATCATAAAGAGCTTATCTCCTTAGCATAACTAATTAAATTATATTTAAGATATTTTGTACAGCAGAAATCCCACTGTACTCCTTTCATCTTTTAAGTTCATTTCTATTCTATCACATGGTGGAATTTGAATTTTCTTCAAAAATAAAATGTCTTACTTTTTGTAACCTCTTACAGATTGTCTTCCCATGAACTATGTACAATTCTTTTGCTAACATTTCAATACTGATTATAAGTATGCATTTGTTACCTATGAGTGTTATTTCTCCATATAAAAGATATCAACAAATGTAAAAATATACACCATACATAAAGTGAAAAACTTAAGGCAAAGAGAAATCATGGCTATAAATTAGAGCATAGAATTACAGTAATATATAAAATGAATACCATAAGATGAATTTGCTAACTATTTTACTTTAAATTTCTAACTGCCAATACATAAGGAAAACTACAGCACTTTTTTGATACAAACAACAGAAAAGAGGTTATTCTTGAGAAATTTTATAAAGAAAAACCAGTAACATACACTGACCTCAATAAAAGCCTTGAAGTATATACAATAAAAAGCCCACAGCACCATGCCAATGTCTAATTCAGCAAACTCAATACTTCAGAAGGAAGTCATTGTCACAGAAAATTCAATGCCAAAGGAACAGTCACTCAAAGGAAATACAATGTAGGAGGAAAAGGGTCTCTTCATGTTCCTTAGTTAGTGAAACGACAGGCACACTGAGATAGTAACCCCGAGTTCCACAGGAAACAAGACAGTACCAAACTAAAATTGATAGCAACTGCTAGATCTCAAAAGGGAATGTGCTTTGGTATCAGATTAGTGTTCAGACATTCAAATAGCTTAATATTTGAGGCCAAGATTTTCAACATTTGTAAAATTAAGATTAAATGAGATACAAATTGAGTACCCCTTATTCATGTGTTTTTATGTAATAATACCCCAAAACAAATTTAATTACTATGTATTACAGACATATGCTAATACAAAAAGAAAATAATTGGAAGCAGAAGTATTTTGGATTTTGGAATATTTGCGTATACATAATGACACATCTTAGGGACACAATGCATGTCTAAATACAAAATTCATTTCTGTTTCATGTGTACCTTATATACATAGCCTGAAAGTAATTGTACACTATATTTTAAATAATTTTCTGCATGAAAAAGTTTGTGAACATTGAGAAAACAAAGGTGTCACTATTTCAGCCACCCATGTGGACAATCTGTAGTCATTTGTCATCACCACCATTCCTGATTCTAAGTTTATATGCTACCAGTATGTAACCATTTTCTTATACCTATTCACATGTAAGTGTATAATAGTAAAAGTGATATACTATTGATACAGTGAAAAAAATAATATGTTCAGAGTAACTAAGCAGGACAGTTAAGCATCACTAAAATACTTGTATCAGCTGTTAACCAGCAAAACAACAAATAATAGCAGAATTTCAGTTACCCCTTATGATGCTGTGTTTTATTACAAGGTTACTATAAACTGTACTTCATTGTTTTAGGTGAGAAGAAATGTCAGAAGAAATTGAGGGACCAGGAAGTAGGTGTTCTAAGGGATGAGGAATATTTTGCTGGATAGATTTGAAAATGTTTCCTCTAGAGTCATCTGCCTTATTAACAATAGTTTTTGACTTAGAAATTTCTCTTTGATTTTAAACTGTCATGATATCTTGTTGTATTATAAATGCATACTGCTCTAGTCCTTCAATAAGCCCATTATGCATTTCCACCATGTCATCTACAGGCACTTTTTTTGCAGTATTAACACTGTTGTTTTCATTGTCACTATTATCATGATCACCTTGATTCAGAACTATTTTGGCTATTTCAACATCGGTCAACAAATGAAATGGAGGCTCATTTTTAACATTATACAGTGTTTTTATAGTCTTTCATTACTTCTGTGCATCACTTTCCACACAGAATTTCAGCACCGTACTCATCCCTTTCTTAAAGTCATTCCAACACTATACTCTTCTATATAAGAGGTTTCACATGGATACCACTTTCCAATTTCAACACCTTAACTTTCTGTGGCACAGATTAACATGAATGCTTCCTTTTCTTTCGCTGTTACCCACAGAGGTATGTGCAGCCCCTTTTGGCATTTTTCAACAATATCCTTATATCACAGAGCAGAGAATAAGCAAAATAACACAGTAAATAATGTAATGTAGGTTTGGGGGCATCATGTGGAACCTTCCTTTGACATATCTGGTCTATACAGATATTTTATTACCCCTTGTGGGGTGGGGGGATCTGCACATGCACAAAAAAGAGATATCATAGCTAAGGAGGTCTGGGAGGGTCATTTTTTTCTCCTTGGTGATGCTGAATAAACTCTGCTGTAACCCTGAGTACTGACTCTGACCCATCACAAGGTCAGGTATGGAACTTTCCACTTGTGATATCATGTCAGCACTCAGAAGGTGTCAGATTTGATAGCATTTTTGGATCTTGGACTTTTTGATTAGGGATGTTCAACCTTTAATATGCTTGTAGAACCTAAACTAATGCTTAGAATATATAAACCCTAAATAAATATCAGTTTATATTAACCAGATCAAAAGGGGTTTGGAAGTAATTACTCTCCTTCCCAGACTACCAAGGAGAAGAATACATTAACTGTACACTCTCCTGAGGCCGTCCCAATAAATGACCTCCAAGGCCATTACTGCTGCACAATGAGGGGAAGAGGATTATTCAGTGTTACTAATGTACCAGGTAACATGGAAGAACAGTATTACTGCACTGCTGAAACTCTGAAATAGTATTTCCTCCCTATGGATTTAGGTAAGAGTTTTTTTAAATGTTTCCCTTTCTGAATTCGAAATATTATTTTATAAATATTCAAACATTTCAGACATATAAAACTCATAAACTGCAGGAATAAAACAGGCAAGAAATATGGATCTTTACCATCTAGTACCTGACAGATGCAAAATGCCATAATTTCACAACGGAAGTGAAGAAGCTGTTACGACAGAGCAACATTGACCAAAAAATGGATTTATAAACAAAAGCAGCCAGTTATACACTGACAAGAAATGAGATGCATTTTCACAATGTATAATGTACTCATAACCCAGTTAAAGTAATGAGAAGGTTGTTTAATGATTACAAAATCAGAGAAAAGCAAATTTGATTATCTTATGAAATAATTTATCCAAATGATGCTAGAGATGAACTGCTCATATTGTAGCGCAGAATACCTCCCTGTGACCTCTTTTTGTCACAGATGGACAGTTAAAACTTGTATTTCAAATTCTCTTTTATCTCGATTGTTTATTACATTTCAACCTTGCTACATATTATAATCTTCAAATATTTTGTTTCTATATTTGATAAAATAGAATGGTTATAACTAATATGCTTGTATTTGTAGATTTCCTAAAAATATGTTCAACTGATATAGTCAGATTTTTTATTATTGCTTACTTATTTACAACTTGTAGACTTTTATTTAATTACTATTTAAATACAGAAATATTTTGTAAAGGACATGAAAATAAATCCAACTATACCTACCACATGAAGAATTTTATTCTCTGTTTCATATACAGTACAGTCCTGAAAAAAGAAACACATATATTAGATCCAAAAAAAATCAAGCATTCTTTTTAAAATATTTTCTTAAACGTTATATGATAATTTGAAAAATAATCTTGACATTTCCAGTAAACATAGCAATAAGGATGGGAAAAATCTGGACATCTATTAAGCAAATATTAATAGTAGTTAGCTTGCATGGTCAGTTACTGAAAATATCCTTATTTTTGCTTAAGTATATTTTCTAATTTTACCAACTTTAAATATGCATAATAAAGTACATATACATTAAGTATGCTTTTATTGAAGATGTAATTAAAAACCTACCAACAAAGAAAAGTGCAAATCCTCATGGATTCACTGCTGAATTCTACAAGAAATTTAGAGAAGACCTAATGCCACTACTCCTCAAACTCTATAATGAAATTGAAAAAGAAGCAATACTCCCGAAGTCATTCCTGGAAGCAAGTATAATCCTGATACCAAAACCAGAGAAGGTTCCAACCAAAAAAGAGAACATTAGACCAATCTCCCTAATGAATATAGATACAAATTCTCAAGAAGATACTTGCAAACAGAATGCACCAAATCATTAAGAAGATTATGGGGCCAGTGATATAGCTCAATGGCATAAGTGCCTGCCTGGCAAGTGTGAGGTCCTGAGTTCGACTCCTGGTACCCGCATATTAAAAAAAAAAAAAAAGATTATGTACCATGACCAAGTAGGTTTCATCTCAAGAATGTAGGAATAGTTCAAAATATACAAATCAATAAATGTAATTCACCATATTAACAGAGCCAAGGACAAAATCCATATGATTATCTCAATAGATGCAGAAAAACCATTTGACAAAGTCCAACACCCATTCATGATAAAGTCTACAAGAAATTGGAAAAGATCTCAATCTTGATAAAAGCCATCTATGACAAACTAACAGCCAACATCATACTAAATGGTCAAAACTAAATACTTTCCCTCTACAATCAGGAATAAGACAAGGATGACCTCTATCATCACTCCTATTCAACACAGTTCTGGAAATATTAGCTGGAGCAATTAGAAAAGATAAAGCAATAAAAATAATAATGATAGGAAAGGAACAAGTTAAATTATCATTATTTGCAGATGACATGATATTCCACACAGAAGACACCAAAAACTCCACCAAAAGACTTCTACACTTAACAACCAAATTCAGTAGCACAGCTGGATACATAGTCAACACTCAACAGTATTCCTGTACATAAATAGCATATTCACTGGGACAGAAAGTACAGAAACCACACCTTTCACAATAGCACTGGAAAAAAAATGAAATACTTAGGAATCAATCTAATGAAGGAAGTAAAAGACATTTACACTGAAAACTACAGTACTCTGAAAAAGGAGATCAAAGAGGATATCAGAAAATGGAAAGATATCCCTTTCTCTTGGGCAGGAAGAACCAATATAGTGAAAATGGCCATACTCCCAAAATTGTTATACAGAATTAATGCAATCCAGATCAAAATCCCAATAGCATACCTCACAGAATTAGAGAAAGCAATCCTAAAATTCATTTGGAACCAAAAGAGACCTAGAATAGTAAAAGTAATTCTGGGTAACAAAGGCAAGGCAGGAGATACCACAATCCCTGACTTGAAATTATACTATAAAAATTTTATATGTGATAAAAACAGCATGGTACTGACATAAAAACAGACCCGAGGATCACTGGAACAGAATAGAAGAAACTGGCTACCCACAAGCCAAAGACTGAACCTAGACCTGTATCTCTCATAATACACTAAACTAATATCAAAATGGATCAAAGATTTAAATATTAAAACAGAAACATTAAATCTGTTGGAAGATAGAATAGGTAGAACTCTTGAAGACATAGATGTAAGTAAAGACTTCATGAACAAAACCCAGATAACATAGGGAATATTACAAAGAATCATCAACTGGGATCTCATCATATTAAAAAGCTTTTGCACAGCAAAAGAAACCACCAAAAGAATGAAGTGATCGCCTGCAGAGTGGGAAAAAAATTTGCCAGCTGTTCCTCAGTCAAAAAACTAGCATCTAAAATACATAAAGAAATCAAAAAAAGTAGACCCCCCGATTTTAAAGACCCAATCCAAAAACGGTCATCTGAAATGAATAGACACTTCTCAGATGAAGCAATAGAAATGGCGAATAAATATATGAAAAAATGTTCAACATAACTGGTTGCTGGGGACCACAAATTCACAAAGGCTAGTTTTACAGACTTCCCTAAGGGATAAACAGAGGCTTGGAATTTTTGGTGTCACCCTTTTGAGATCTCCCATTATCTCATCAGGGGTGGGCCATCCTCTCCCACCTACTAAGACTAAAACAATTAAGACTAAGACTACTAAGACAAAGACTAAAACCACTAAGACTAAGAGTAAGACTACTAAGACTAAAGATGCTCCAGGGCAAGATCCTTCTTAGCATAAGAGCAGCTCCACCCTCTGAGTCATCCGATAATCCTCTCCTCAGTCAATAAATGCCGGGGATCTGGCTGCCTCCTGGCCTTTGGTTCCCCGTAAACAACTGGTCATCCCAGATCCCCACTGCGCTGCCATTTTGTCTCTTGCTCTTTCTTTCTGCTGTGCACTGTAACACCTGGTAGGAGATTGGTCCCTGATAACTGGTCATTCAAGAGATGCAAATTAAAACAACATGGAGATCCCATCTCACTTCAGAAAGAATGGCTATTCTTTCTGGCCATTCTAGTAAACCAATAACAAATGCTGGTGGGGCTGTGGGGAAAAAGGAACCTTTTCTCCAGTGTTGGTGGGAGTGTAGACTGGTGCAACCACTGTGGAAATCAGTGCGAAGATTCCTCAAAAAACTAAAACTAGAAGTTCCATTCTACCCAGCTATTCCCCTTCTTGGTATCTTCCTGGAAGAATTAAAAACATCATACCACAGCAATATATGCACACCCATGTTTACAATGGCACAGTTTATAAGAGCTAAATGTTGGAAACACCCCAAATGGCCATCAACTGATGAATGGATAAAGAAGATTTTTGTTATATATAATGGAGTACTTCTCTGCCATAAAGAAATATAAACTTGAGACATTTTTAGGTAAATGCATGAACCTTGAGATCATAATCTTAAGTGAAATAAATCAGACACACATGTTTAAACATCCCATTGCGGGGCCGGTGAGATGGCTCAGCGGCGTAAGCGCCTGCCTTGCAAGCGCAAGGGCCTGAGTTCGACTCCCGGATCCCACATACGAAAAAGGGGCCGGTGATATCGCTCAGCGGCACGGGTGCCTGTTGGCGCACGAGGTCCTGAGGTCGACCCCCCGGTACCCACAAAAAAAAATAAATAAATAAAAAATAAATAAACATCCCATTGTTTCTCTGGTTTGAGAAACCAAAAAGGTAAATAAGGACCAAAATTTATAATAGATATTAGGAAATAGGAAGAAAATCTTCAATGGAAGGGGAACAAGCAAAGGGGGAGGGTGAAAGAAAGCAAGGGAAAAGAAAAAGAGCATAGAAAGAAGAGAATAGAAAGAAAAAATTGAAACAAAGCTTTTGTAAATAAGGAGGGGAAGATGTGTTGAAGGGGAGGGAATAGGGAAACAAAAAGTATCAAGCTATATTTTATACAGGTTCAAATTCCCTATGATGAATGTCATCATTATGTATATGTAAAGTGTACCAATAAAATTAATAAAAAAAAAGTACTGAAAAGTTACTGTAACCATTATCTATCTAAACATTTACTGTGACATATTTTTGAAATATCTAACATTTCAACCACTGTTATAGACTAGAATATTAAGAAAACATTAATATTTATTTAAGTAATTATATCAAGATCTCATACTTTTATTATTTTCAATACTCTCAAGCTAGTAAGTGTATATTATATTTTTAAATTAATACATCCTTACATAAATACTAAGTTTATGGTTATCACTTAAATTGGACTCCCCAAAATTAAATTTTTAAATAAAAACTGACATTTTTTTTAACCTGCAATTGCTTAATATACAATAAGCAGCAATCTAACAAAGTGATCTTTGTTTAGTAATTTAATGTCTTTTTGGTTTAGTTTCTTAAAGAAATTTATAAAATTGGCATAATATACGTTAGTAGCGACCCAGTAAGAGTATCATAGGATTTAAATGGGAAAAACAGATAAATTGCCCAGCAAAGAGAATGACATATGGGAAGTGATAAGTATGTTTTAGCTGAGTATCATGGGTGTTGTACATCACCTTAATTTTTTAAAAATTGCATTTACCTAAGAATACAAAATTAGCTAATTATTACTTGGCATGTTTTGAAAAAAATCCATATGTTTTCAAAGTATTGTGATTTTTAAGGAATGATAGTCCATTTCATTTTGTCCCCTAAATTTAATTTTAACAAAAAACAGTCTTGTTTTGCACTGATTTTTAATAATAATATTCCCCTATAATACCTTGTCAGAGGTGAAGTGTATATTCACGTCAGAGGCATATTTGTTTAACCAGGGGCAGATTTTTTAAAAGTAAACCTCAGGTCTAAATCATCTCACAAACTCACAGAAATATTAACTCTTGCCTTTCTGACCATGTTCACATGCCAAAGGAGAAGTTTGCTACAAATATAGCCACATCTGTGTCTGCATATGCTTTTACAAAGTCAACTGATTATTCATGGTGTACACAGAGGAGCCAAGGTGAAGATAAATCATTTATTTTTGGAAAGTGCACTTGCATGTGCATCTGAATTTGTAAGAGTTCAGTATTATAGAAATTAATTTCAAACACAATTGCATTGGGAATAGACAATCTGGGAAAAGCTGGAAAGATGCCCACATTCCCCAAGGTGCTTTTACAGCTTGTTTCAGCTGCAATGGATACAATTTTCATTATTTGCCTACCTTCTCAGAATCAAAGGATATAGTTAAATATTCATAGGAGATCTAATTCCTTATTCAAACTTCAAAGGAATTCTCAAGGAAAAAAAGTAAATATGATCTAAATGTATATCCTACTAAAAGTATAATAATTATGCAGAAAGTAGCGAGTTCAAGTCAAAATATAATTTACTTGTAAATCTCCAGTGTGATATAGGAAAAAGACCTGTTTAAAATAATCATACAGTTTACAGTAATATTTGTTGATAGTAGTGTTACTGTTGTGCTGAATCTGTCGTGTGTACTCTATAATATGAAACAACTGAACAATTATGTGACTGACATTCTATCACTCCTGGTGTCACTGATAAGTGTTTTATTACAGGAGAGAGCAAATACATATGTATTGCTGAAGTAAAATGAAAACCCTAGACACTGTTGATATATTACATATGTATGTACATATTTCTTAGCCCTTCCACTGAAATGGCATGGGAACAATGACCAACTAGCAATTATGAACATCCCACAGTTTATGGTCTTGAAATATAATTTCCCAGGCCTTCTTAGAAAATGTGGCTCTACGTCACATTAATTTCCAGATCTGGAATAGGAAATGTGTGAGATGAGCCTGGATTATATTGTGATACAAGATAGAAGGAAGAGTTGTGCCGTGGGACTCAGGAGTCAACATGAAGACATTACTGCTGGCTAAAAATGGAACAATCTGAGCAATGACTGGACACAGTCAATACTGTGAAATATTAAGTACATTACTATGGCCAATGCAATAATATTAAAATTAAAACATGCATATATCTAAAATATGTTTAATAATACTTTAATGACACTAAGTATGTTGAAATGGACAGTGTATAATAGATAAACTATTCCTATTGATTCAGTAAATATTAATGAATTGTGCTAGGGATACAAAGATGAATAAAACATGGCTGCTAACTTAGAGAAATATAGTTCAGGGAGATATGCATTCACATAAATATGTCGAAATGCATAGAAGTGTAAGGCTTTCATGCAATTTTAAGTTTTAATAAATTCAGAAGCATAAATGCCACAAAATTATGCAAATATATAAGACCAATTATTTATATTTTAAAAATATTAATGTATTTCTTATTAAAATTCAACATGACTATTGTGCTATACATTGCTTTAATCAAATTTCAAATTGTCTAAAAACTTTCCTCAGCTGCGCCACAGGGACTGAAAAGGTAATCCCCTTAGATTTAAGATTATTAAAAAAATGAGATACTGGTACATACTCCACAATTTTGACATGACTCCACAAGACAAGGTCTAAGGGAGACAGATAAAGTAACTGAGGTGACCAAGTTTTCTACCAGTCTGAAAAACTATCATATACAAATATTGAAATTAAAAAGTTATTATTTAAAATAAAGTTAAACAATTATAAAAATTTAAATAATTATATTTTCAAATAATATTTTGTAGGTTTGTAGCACTTTAACATGTGAAAATATTAAAGTTTAAATCTGCACTTAGACATTTGGGATACCCTTAATTAGTATTAGTGGGATTGGAGGAGCAGAAGCAGCAACCAATTCTGCCTAAAATAAAACAAAAAAGGTAGCTTTTAATTTGGCCCTGGAAATAATATGTCTTTAGGTAGGGAAGATAAAGGTATCACTGCAAAAGCAATATACCTACATTCAAACACAAGTTACTGCAGTAATTTTCAGATTTCAGTTCTCTAAGAATATATAAGAATAACTTAAGAGAGCTGGTTAAAATGTGGAGTACCAGGGCCGGTGAGATGGCTCAGTGGCTTAAGCGCCTGCCCGGCAAGCGCGAGGGCCCGAGTTCGACTCCCGGAACCCACATACGAAAAAGGGGCCGGTGATATCGCTCAGCGGCATGGGCGCCTGCTGGCGCACGAGGTCCTGAGGTCGACCCCCGGTACCCACAAAAAAAAAAAAAATGTGGAGTACCAGGTTTCAGCCCCAGAAATACAGATTCAGTAGATTCAATGTGGAGGCCTCCAAGATGATTTTGATTGATGACATACTGAGAAACACTTTTTTTTTATTTCACATGATGATCATATGATAGAGGAATATCAAACCAAAAGTGATCAAGCACACAGAATTCCTAAGTCAGTAAACTGATTTAAAAATATTATCTGCTGGGTTACTCTGTTCTCAATTCCTTAGAACCGTGTGCTTCAGGGCTGGGAGTGTAGCTCAGTGGTAGAGCACTTGCCCAGCAAAAAAAGGCTCTGGATTAGATACTCAAGAGTGCACAAGTGCACACACACGTACAAAACCCGAGAGTAAAATCAAATGAACAACAGAAAACTATGTGCTTTAGTACACAGTACATTTTTTTCTCTGAGCTAATTTATTTAATAGTTTACTACTTTAAATAACTGCTTTCACTTGTAGTGCTTGTTCATTATTGAAAGTGAGAGGTTTTCACAAAGTGTAAGGACACAGCATATTAAAAACCAAATAAAACCAACACCAACACAGACAGTGCATATTACCCTGCTACTTTACATTAGGGAGAAGAATAGACTAATGACTATATTCTATTTTGTTAAGCCATAATTTTATGGAATTCATTTTATCACACTAAATATTTAAACAGCCTTAGGTACTTTGGGGGATTCATTTTATTAATAAATTATTTTATTTGCATCAAAATGTGATTTTAAAATATTTACTTCTCAAGTGTTGGTTTTATTAACACTTGGGGCCAAATCTTTTTCCAGGAGATCATACCTCAAATTAAAACAAAAAAAACACCTCATATGGAGAAATCTATATTTTACAAGCCATGCTATGGAAAGGTGTACCTCTGACATTCTAGTTATTTTTAGGTTAGGACTAAATTTAAATTTTTACATTTGGATTTAGAACCATAGTACTATATAAATCCTGGGAATTCTCTTCAGTAGCTCAAGCTATTTTCTACTATACCTGTAAGACAAAATTTTACATTTTTCTGGAACCTCTTCCTTATAATGCTTCTATAAGACATATGATGCACATTTAAATGGACCAAATTCCTAATGAGAAAATATTCATAAAAATGAGTACTGCTTCAATTTTGATCAATTTTCTTCTTATAAAAGTATATGCACAGAAACATCCTCCCACAGATGAGCTAAACACCCACACATCATAATCCATTATGCTTTCTGTGAAATGACGTAATTGCTATCCCGAGCAGAATAGACACAATGAATTCTATTCCTATGTGTTACCACTGATATTCCATACTCGGTCAACAAGATCTAAGTATCTGGGTGTCGTAATGCTCATAGTAAGTAGTATATCTCATTAACTGTGTATTATGATAAGAATGGCACATAGGTTATTAATATTAAATATATAACAGAGCTAGTGAAGGGAAACAGTGTATGCTTCTAGCGTTATACACAGTTATATTTTGTGGAATTTTCTAAGTATAAATGCTGTGAGTTTTCATTCGTTTTGTTTAAAAATACTTAGGAGTAATATATTAAATGATCCACAAACCTTTGATAATGGTATATTCACACTCAACACCTTAACATCTATTAAGATGTCTAGTCAGGCATGGTGGCACATGTCTGTAATCCCAGCATCCTGGCTATTTGTTATCACTGAAAGCTCTAAAAGGTTCACCATCACTGCTATAGGGTGACCAGAGAAAAATTAAACCTGATCCTTGGCCACTATGTTTTCATTATTTAGTGAGGCAGTGCTCACTTTGGCAGCACATATACTAAAATTATTTAGTGAGACAGAACCCATTCAAATAACACAAGGTAGACAAGATAAATGATAACAAATGATGCCATAAGAAAAGAAGATATAATTCTGATGTGATGATTCTTAAGTAAATACCTGGAAAGATTTTGATATTTTAGCTGGCCTTAAATGTCTTTCATCTACCTATCCTCATCTCCCTTCTACCATCATAAATTCGGTTCAAGCCCCCATTATATATCTCATTTTCTATTGATGGTATATTCTAATTAATCTTCCTCTCTCTAATTTTTCTTTCTTCCAAATCCACATATTCCCCATGATTTTCATAAAATATAAATTTGAATACATATTTCCCATATTCATACATCTATAAATACTCACTTGTATCAGAATAAAATTAGCATTCCTCTGTCCTTTTTAGAGATAAGACATAAATACTTACCGTGTCTACGAAGATCACAGTTTTGTAGAAATCCCCATGTTTGAAACATGGCATGAAAATTACTTTCGTGCCTTAAGGGACCATCAAGAAAGTAATGAGAGATACCTATAGGAGTTGGCTGGAGTATTTCAACTATATACGCCTTTCCTCACACACTCACAACTCATATTACCATGTAATGTCAACTATAAGTATTAAGTAGGCTGCCCTGCTTTCAACCCTTCCCCAAGGACTGTCAAGAGAAATTATCAGCTTAGTTGAGTTTTTGCCACCCTGGTGGAAGGAGCTTTGAAGTAGAAATTACATTGTTAGAAAAATGAAATTTTTACTCACTTTACAACAGAATGTCTTGCAGTCTAAGCATCAGTAGTTCTGCATAATATAACCCCCTATTTTTGTGTCTGTTTTCTTTCCTACTTATTTTGCCCACACACCTTATACCCTGGCCAATACAGTCTCCATACCCCTTATTGATTTGGATTTGTTTAGTGTATTCAATAAACTGAAATATTCTTTTGCCTTGAGTCTCCAATTTCCAGAATTGATTTTAACTGAGAGACTAAGAAAATTGGCCCAAGAGAAGCTTTAAAAACAATTTTAATGTAAAGATGAAAATGAAACTAGTTGCAAAGAACAACCATGGGGAGGTTAGATGTGCAAATAACAGTAAATTATATAAACTATCCTTCTAAGAAATGTTTCAAGGTGGAAAACAAACATAAATGCAATTTTGTGGGGAGTCAGATCAAAGTGATGGAGAAAAATGGAGAGGAAAAGAAGTGAGAGATAGTTTAGATTTATCATGATCTGCTAATTTACAAAACACTAGATAAATATATTTAAATAACTCAATGTACAGATTAAATGGAAACCATATCTAAGCAATGCTTTATATAACATGATTCTTGATATTAATTATCTGGAGAGGAGCAAAAGCAAAATTTATTTTGTAAAAAGAAAACAAATATTCTACTAGTTTTAATTCTTACTAGTTTTGAGTTATTTTGTAGTGCCTTCTACATTTTAAAAGTTTCAAACAACTTTTCCAAAAGAAAAAGTATATTCCATTTTTAGTAACAAGCGAGAATAATCCTCACCCATTTACTACTCATTCTTATTCTGATGACTTTTAGTTTCCTGTCTTACAACATCCCAGGTTGAATACTGACACTATATAATAAAACTTTCTGTGATAACAGAAATGTTTTATGTCTGTGCTGTCCAATTTGACAGCTATTAGACACAGTGACTATTGAGCAACTGAAATGTGGTTAGTACAAATGACAAATTAAATCTACTTAATTTAAATTTGTATCTCAATAGCTACACACTGCTAATGGTTTTTGTGTTAAACAGCAGTGGAGGTCTACAGAAATATACTATGGTCCATCTAACAGTTACAAAGTAGAAAGTCATTTAACAAAAATTTCAAACAAATAAGAGTGAAGAAAACATGATGGGGCTTAGTTCCCAGGTATTCACTAAATGTTTCTCTTATTATCCTTTCAGTTAGGAGCAGGTTTCTGCCATTATGACATCTAAAGCACAATGAAACCATTCTTTCTGTAGGGTAATATATGGAAAAGTTGTCCATAATGCTTATCACATAGATTTGTGGACAGAAAGGGAAACGGTGCCAGGAAAAAAAAAATTATTAGCAATGGATAGAAGATAAAAGTCCAAACTAAATTTAGACTCATCAAAGACCAATTGACTGTTCTGAGTGCAAAGAAGAATATTCATGGTGAATAGGCAGGTATTGGCATTCTCTTGGAATGTATTACCAAAAATGCCATAACTGAGCTCTAATTTCACCCTTAAATGTCATTGGAAAATAAGACAGATGCACAATTATCCTCCAAGTACTTCCCTGGCACCCTCCTTCACCATTTTGACCAGCTCAATGACCACAAAATTAATAGTGCTCCTACCATCATTGATTTGAGAAAGAGGATTTCTATCTGTTGCAATTTAAAAATGACCAATTATTATAAGGTTTTTCATTTCTACTAGGTTTAACAGGGTTATGAGTTATAACAGAAAAGAACAATAAACAAAGAATGGGAGGAAAATGTGGGTATGCGTGACCCTAGTGGCTATCTATGCCTATTTATCCTTCTGTAAAGAAAGAGACACAGAGAAGATAAAGACTCACTCTAGTAGACAGAGTTATTTGGCAATCAAACTGTACATATGTGTATATTTTTAAATGCCTTGTCCTTTATATTACAGAACACTCCAGAACATTCTGTACTCTTTTTTTTGCATTTTTATTTTTTTATTGGTACAGGTTTGCAGTACATAATGATTACATTCCTCATGGGCAGTTGGTACATGTACATAACATATCTTAATTCTTTTTTTCATCACCTTCTCCTCTTCCCCCCATTTCTTAGTTCCTCTCCCTTTTGCAAAAGAGCTATTTATCTATTTTCTATTTTTTATTTTGCACTTTAACCATGCAATATTTAAGCTTATGTGTCTGATTTATCTCACTTAACATTATGGTCTCAAGGTGCATCCATTTTCCTACAAATGACTCAAGTTTATCCTTATTTATGGCAGAGTACTACTCTGTTGTGTATAAGTACCACATTTGCTTTATCCATTCATGTGCTGATGGATGTACACACCACTTCCAAAATTTAGCTATTACAAATTGTGCTGCTATAAGCATGGGTGTACATGTATCACTGTAATATGATGTCTTTAATTCTTTTGGGAAGATACCTAGAAGGGGAATATCTGGGTTGAATGGAATTTCTATTTTTAGATTTTTGAAGAATCTCCATACTGACTTCCATAATGGTTGCATTAGTTTACATTCCTACCAACGATGTAGGAGGATTCATTTTTCCTCACAGCCTTGCCAGTATTTGTTATTATTTGATTTCTTGATGACAGCCATTCTTTCTGGAGTAAAATGTAATCTCAGTGTTGTTCTAATTTGCCTTTCTCTAATGAGCGATAATACCTGATTGTCTAAGGTGTAAGCTTAACTTTTTTCTAGGGCAGATACAGATAAATACTAAATTTCTTTCTTCCACTATCTTTAATGCTTCTAGTTTCTACCATGGTTAGTTGTATTCTGTTCTTTATGATGGGCCTAATGAATTATTTTGCTACCAGGAAAACTATAATTAGCAGATAAAAATAATAGCTATGCTTATATCTAACTCACAGAGTTGTCTCCAGCATTATAATGACAACTCTGCTTATCTATAAATATCAAGTAATATGGAAATGTTTTGTAAATCATAAAACATGCAAATGCTGTTATTATCATCGCTCATAGACTAGATAGAGGTAGATAAAATTAGATGATTCCAAAGGTTTCTTTGAACTTAACATAATTTTGTAATCGGGTGTCTTCACAAGCACAACTGCAGTAACTTTCTACCCATCACATACAATAATACACTCTGTATCTACATACATTTACAGATTATTATTACCTTAGAAATAAATTATCTTCTTGGATGGCTATTATATATTAATCAATATCATCATACATTAAGGAAGGATGTTTTAAAAACATAATGTCTCTTACCTGACAACATAGTAGTGAAACATTCTATTTTGAGATATTTTTTGATCCCTGACTTCTTACCAAAGCATTATGCCAAATCTCATATTATTTTACTCAGTAATATAGATGAAAATATGCAAAGACCACTCAAAAAATACAATGGTAAAACCCAACCAAATAAAATTCTAAAGGGCAAAAGATACAAAGAACTAAACATGTCTAGCAGGAAAATGCCATAAATGTAGCCACAGGCAACAAAAGCAAAAATATAACAGTAAGACATTATCACTCTAAGGAGTTACTGCACAGCAAAAAAAAAAAAAAAAAAAAAATCAACAAAAGAATGGAAAGACAGAGAATATTTACAAACCATATAGCTAATAAGCTATTAATATCTAAAATATAAACAGAACCAACAACTCAACAGCAAACAAGTAACTCAATTAAAAATGGTTAAAGAACCTGAATAGATATTTCTTTCTTAAAGAAGATATGTAAATATCCAATATATGTATTAAAATTGTTCAACATCACTAATTATCAGAGAAATGCAAATCAAAACTAAACACACACATCTATTAGAATGACAATTATCAAAAAGTCTAAAGATATTAAGTACTGATAAAGATGTAAACAAAAGTGAACTCTTGTACATTTTTGGTGGGAATGTAAATTGGTACAGTCATTATGAAAAGTAGTACAAAATTTCATCACAAAATTAAAAATAAATGTAGCATATGATACAGTAATCCCATTTCTGTGTACATATACAAAGAAAATAAAAATCACTATCTCAGAGAGATATCTGCACTCTAATGTTTTTTGCAACATTATTCACAGTAGTCAAAATATAGAGAAAAGAGAACCTAATTATCTCAAAACAGGTAAATGTGTAAAAAGCTGTGACACATACAGATACACATACTTAGAGGAATATTATTTTGTCTTAAAGGAAAGGAAATCCTGCCATTTGTGATAATATGGATGAACTTGGAGGGCATTATGCTAAGTGAAATAAGCCAGACACAGAAAGATAAATACTGCAAGATCTCACTTATACATGGAGTCTGTGAAACAAATTTAAACTAACAGTAACAAAAAGTAGAAGAATGATTATCAGAGGTAGGGGGTGGGAGAAAGATATTGGCCAAGGGATGCAAATTTTCATTATATGATGACTAACAGTTTTGAAGACCTAATGCATAGCATAGTGAATACAGTCACTAATAATGTATTGCACACTTGAAATGTGCTCAAGGACTAGGTTACAGCACACACCAACAAACACGTAACTGTGTGAGGTGATGGATATGTTAATTAACTTATTTGTGGTAATCATTTCACAGTGTACACATACATCAAAACAATTATACAATTTTATTTGCCACGTGTACTTCACTAAAGTTGGCAAAATACATTGGTAACTACAAAGAGACACATAAGCAGAGGGTGGCAAGGAAGCAAAGAAGACCACCTGTGCAAGTAGTTTGAGGAAATGAGAAAGGCGTTTTGATGGAAATGAAGCATGATCACAGTCTGAAAGAATAAACAGGAGTTATCTAGACAAGGGGTGAGGAAAAGTCACAGCAAGAAGAGCAAAATGATGTAAAAAGCACAGAGGTTAAAGTCAGATGTACGCAGGGAACTAAATATCATTTGGTCTTACTAAAGTTTGAATTATGAAGCAAAAATAGGTGAAATCTGAGGCTGATGAGGTAGGCTTAAAATTTATATTGTACACAAAGAGGGGATCCCTGAAGAGATACAAGCAAAAGAATGTTATGATCAAACATGCCTATGATATCAATACTCCTGATGGTAATATGATTTAATAGGAATAAAGCAGAGTGAGGAAGAATTCTGCCAATAAGGTCTGCTACAAAGATTTTTATAACTGACTTGCTTTCATTCTGTTATATGATAACCTTCATTACAGAATGGCTTTGGGTATAGTTTCATTTACAGTGTGTTTGGTGATGCAAATACTATTGCATAAAAATGACTGAGTCTCTATATTCAAGTTATAGAAAGAAGACTCCATAGAAGCAAAATTTATAAAGATTATGTAAAAAAGTCACATAGAATCATTAATAGAATTTGTTAGTGCTATTGTCTATAAATAAACAGCTGGATTTTCTTGTTTTCGGAAGCTCAAGTTCAATACTTTAAAATTTTCCTATCTCACTATGAAAATATTGATGCCAAAAACTGAAATAGTATCAAAAATGAATATACAAGTTGGAGAGTCTTCTTCGGTTTAAAAGGGCTCTGGAGGGCCAGTGAGATGGCTCAGCAGCATAAGCGCCTGCCTGGCAAGCTCGAGGTCCTGAGTTCGACTCCTGCTACCCACATACGAAAAAAGGGCTGGTGATATCGCTCAGCGGCACGGGCGCCTGCTGGTGCGCGAGGTCCTGAGTTCAACCCCCGGTACCCACAGGAAAAAAAAAAAAAAAGGCTCTGGAAGATATATGAGACAGAAAAACCTTAAACTTAATTGCTATCTTTTTTTCTTTTGAAATATAAAAGTTACTGTTTATCAGCCAGTTAGAAGATACTATATATTCTAATTGCATCATTGTTTTATTTTGATTGTCATTAATAAGTATTCAGGCTAGAGATTTTCAATGTTAGAAACAACTGTATTTCCCTATATCCATAAAGTGATCCACATGTTTCCACATAAAGAGGTCATTTAGAGTCAGATCAGGGTGTGACTTCTAGTTCTGCCTTACTGCCATATATTTGGGCAAGTCACTTAGCCTGTCTGACCCTGTTGCCTAACATGTGAAACTGAGATGAAAATACTTACTTCTCAAATTTATTGTGAGGATCAAATGAGATGCTGTATTTGTGGATGCTTTGTGAATTATGAAATATTATGCAGACAGTTGTCCTTTTCGACATAGCTTTTTTATATCATGTTTTCTCTTATGTGAAGACCTACTCTATTACAGAGTGAGTTCAACATAGTAAGGACATGAACTTTATTCCTTTTCAGGTCAGAACTGCTCATCTCCAAGTATAAACTTCAAGAAAACAGGGCCTTTGACTAATTATATACTATACCAGGTAAAAACTAGATTAATATTGCTTTCTTTCATTACATACTTATTGACCAACACACATTTTCTAGGCACTGTCCTTGTTCTAGAGATAAGATAGTAAATATATCAAATTGTTTATACTCCAGTAAAATAAACTCTTTACAGAAAAATAAAGAAAAAACATTCTTTAATAAGCACTGTGATGGCTGGAGAACTGGCATATACCAGTATACTTCTCAGCAAGCAAAAAAGGAACTTTATTTTATAAGAGGAACTGGATATCTGATTCTTCATAAATAAAACTATCAAAGTACTGTAGTCACTACACACTAGAGAGCCCAGTTTTATATTTCATTACTTTTATTTCATTTTGTTCATTGTGAATAACATGATAGTAAGGGGAGAGATATACATCTTATATAACTTTCAATGTTTGAGACATCACAAATATCTTAACCTGGCTCTGGTATCATATTTTGGAGGGACTCAGAGATTTTCCACAGGAAGTGATGTAAATTTAGTTTGGTAGGATGAGAGGAATTGAAGATGGAACAAGTATTTGGTCAAAATAAATATGTGGAAAGGTTTAAGAGACCAAAATTGTTTAAAATTAAAAGGCATTATGAATAAAGCATTCAGGGCTACAGCGGTTAGAGGACACGAGAAAGAATTGCTGAGTGACGACATTGAAGAGGGAAGTTGGGGGAATATATTAATGTGTTACCTTAAAAGTTAAGAATTTGAATTAATATCTTGAAGTTAATGGATGACCCATCAAAAAGTTGCAAGCAGGGATTAACACCAACACTCTATCAAACTTCTGAAATTGCTTTCATCATCCTATTATAATGCTATATCTTTCCTTTTTAAGTTCAGTGCTATTTTGTTGCTAACTGAAATTGAAAAGCAGGATGCATTGTTTATGAATGATACACAGATGGACAGCAAAGTACAAAAATATGGACTGGAAGGATACATGCCAACATTAATGTATAACTTTGAGGAAGAAGTCTGAGCAGAAATACAAACAATTTTATTTTTTAAAAAAGCTCTGAAGCAAATATGAAAAAATCTTCATCTGTGCCAATTTCAAGTGCTGGAACTTGTGTGCTTATTATATTATTCTCCATTTTTTTGTTTACTTTTTTTCAAAATTATAAAATAAAATGGAAAGATATCGCTACTCATATTTCCCAGGATAGTATATGGAGATAATACTGAAGGGGTAAGGCACAAAAAATCACTATGTGTATTTCAAAAAGGGCAAAAGAAACCATACAGTATACAAACTGAGTTTGATAACATGGTTATCTCTTGATGGTTATATACCATTAATTAATTAATTTAAAAATGGGAAAATTAGTTATTATTACACAAATGCAGCTCTTAAATCTTTTAAGGCATTGGAATTTGTGAAAGAAAACACTCAGTGACTAAAAAAGCTGAGAACTGCTTTCTCTGTCCATAACATGGCCATTTCTTCCACATCTTGCACAATATTCTCAAAAATTCTACTCTAGCTATCTACCATGAAATCATCTACAACAGAGCCCCATTTAGTTCTAATCATTCTGTAAGAGAAATTTTCCCTTCTGGGAATGCACAGTCTGTACTGTCCCCCTCCTCCCAATGTTCTGGGAATTGAGCTGTTATAAAGCTACCTAAAGTAGATAAAAACAAAACAAAGCTGACCACAGATCAGGGAACTGGGCTGCAAGATAAAGACTGACCCTGGGCTAAGAAATTTGCAAGGATTGCAGATTGTGCTGTTCCGGACCACCTGCTGCCCATATTAGAAAACATCCTCCCCGCTCAGTCGGCCAGCCTAAAAACTCCCATATGAGTGTCTTCTCCCAATGAATGTAAAAAGCTGTTTAAACTAACCAATGCTATCTGCTTCTGTAACCGCGCTTGCAAAGACCCCTCATCCCTTTGTTCTATAGACATATAAGCCCTGCACAGACAAACCTCGGGGCCCACTGTTCCTGCGTGTTCAGTGAGCCCCATGCATGCTTGGATAATAAAACCCCTTGCCCTTTGCATGAGAGAACGCTTCTTGGAGTCTTCCTTCACGCGGCGGGCATCCCGACCCTAACATTTTGGAGGCCCCAGCGAGATCGGGGATTGCCCCCTGCGTTGGAAGACTTCAACAGCCACCTCTTGGGGTAAGTACGGCCGTTTCTCTCTCTCTTTGCCTCTCTTTGTCTTACTTTCACTTTGCGGTCGCCTAGTTTTTGTTGTGACTGGCACCAAGACGCATGAGCTCTTGGTCCAAGTGACTTGCCTCTGGGCTTCTGGGTCACAAGTCACTTCCCCGGGGGACGCCTTGGGGATTATAGGTCCATAGGGCCTATTCAGTGGGGGATTCCCCGGTCGTGTTTCTACATAGACTCCTGGAGCCTACCTCCTGGGCTCCTGAGGGTCTGTTCAGCGGGGGATTCCCCGGTTGTAACTCTTTCACTTCCTCTTCTGGGGAAGTTGTGTACGCCGGCATTTGTCTATTATCTTGGTCTTAGTGTTTGTCTGTCTTTATTTGTTTGGCGCCACTAACCTCTTTTGTTCCACAGCACCCACCATGGGCAATAAGGAGGGAACCTCAATGCCTCCTTGCCTGGCAGCTAACCCTTGGGGGGGTCAAGGCGCCAAAAAGCTGATCTTCAGCTGGCCCCCCCAGATCAGCTACAAGGCAGGACGCAAGGCTACAAGACAGAGACAACTAAATTCCCGCCTCCCAACCAAGATAAGCGCGCTTGTAATTGGGTTTCTGGTTTGACAATTTGCCCAAGGCTCATCCAGGTATCTGTTCTGTGCTAGCGTCTGTTCTGTTTAAACCTGTGAGAGCTAGGCCACCGGATATGGTGTTTTGCAGTCTATCAGAGGTCATCCTCTGAATCTGTTCTAAATTTGAGGTCGGGAGCGATATGGTTATTGTTCCCGGGATTATCTGTTTTTGTGTGTGTGTGCATGTTCCTCCCCTGTGTTACATCTGTTATCCCCCCTGCGCCTGCACTTCCAAGTCACTGTTACCAGAAGAATTCAACCTGCTGGCAGGAGACCATTTGTTAGTCTCAAAATTTTATTTGCATTTCAGATTAAGTGGAGGGGACAGAACTTGCTTAGATAAATTGTAATTGTGGGTTACTGCGTTGTCCAAGTCATTGACATAATGGGTTCTGCTGGTAGTAAGTCAACTCTTTTAAAATATATGCTTAACAATTTTGATAAGTTCAAAGTGGATTATAGAGTTAAGATAAAAAGTAAAGCTCCAAAACTTCTGTGAGCTTAAATGGCCCACATTCAATGTGGGATGATTAGCTAAAGGGTCACTCGACCCCCAGATAATATTGTCACCGGAAAGCCTGAGCACCCAAATTAGTTTCCATATATAAACTGGTTGTGCGTGGTGCAAGTGCTGCCCCAATGGCCAGCCTGGACGTCACCAGCCTGGCGCTGCCTACAAACATCTAAGAAAGTTTTACAGGAGAAATCTAATTACAAATTTTGACTAAATGACACTTATACTTTTGGTTTTCAGTTTAAACTGATGTACATAAAACATTTCTTGTGCACTACAAACTCCTGAGTGACGATTAATCAAAATTACTATCTAAAAAAAAATATATAAATGCCTGCTTTGTCAAAACATCAAGTAAGCTGAGTAAGCCACAATGGGAAACACAAGCTGGATGCCCTGGCTCAAAACACCTGGGACAAAAACCTTATCCTGAAGCGTGCTTTTCTCTTTCTCTGCACACAGAGGGTCTCTGCTCTTAAATCACAAATGGCTGCAACATTTGCAGCTAGCGGGAAACTGGGCGTAATTGTAACAACCCAGGAACAAGGGGTCAAAATAAGTTTTGACAAAGATATATCAAGGAAATTTATATAAATGATATTCTTACAGAGAGAATGCTAAGAGAGTAAAAAAAAAAAGGTTTGAATATATGACAGAGGGTATGAAGATGACTGAGCTGGAAGCTACATAGAAGGAAAACATGAAAGTTGTCAGTATTTTTATGAAGGAATTTATTTTTTGTTTCTTCCAAATTCTTATGAGAGATCTCTGCTATTGACCTATAAATAATTCTGACTAGTCTATTTGTAATTTCAAACTTCTAAAATTATAAAAGTTACTATAATTTAATTTGACCAATATATATGAGTGCACTCTGATTTTTTTAAATTTGTCTGTATGTTTTGTTTTTCTGTGTGCCCAACCTGTAAACAGCTGTTTTATTTGAGCTCAACAAAGTTTCTTTCTACATTTTTGGATTTTTGAAATGTTTGTCTGGTATGCTTCCACCAAAAGTTGCCAGCTGGCCAAAATGATGTTAAAATTGGTTCTATAAATGTAATACATGTTTTGTTTTGTTTATTGTTTATTGTTTATTGTTATAATTTGAGAGTTTCTTGTTCAAAATAATGTGTTAAGTGATCTGGTTTTCATAAGTCATCAAAAATTGTTAGACAAAATGTATTATTGTGATATGTTTACATTGGTCATCATCAACAGGTTAAATTTTCTAAAACAGGACAATGAGGTTTTCTGATTTAAAGATGTTCTGGTACAAAACTAAATTAAGAAACAAAAGTTTTTATATGGCTATGACAATTCAGTGTTGCTGATCTCATAGTATATTAAGTGTATTCATACCTTCCAGATGTACAGGTCTTCTAAAATATAAAAACTGGGATTGTTTACAGAGATAACATTTTCTTTCTTTCTTTCAGATTCAGACACCTACCTTTGCTTGTGCTCCAGATATTTATAATAAGAGGTTCATACTAATATAAGGTCACCAGTCAAATGATAATTTTTAACAAAAACCTATGTGATGTATATGCTATATACGTGCCACAGTATTTAGAAATGCCTAGATATTAAACAGTCCAGATAATGTCATAAAATTTCTTCAGTGATGTCCATTAAAAAACAAATTAGATAAAAACATCTTATGTACTAGATAGAGATAATTGACTAAAAAGCTCAAATTTGCGTGCAGACTAAGTTTCTAGGATTTATATTAAAGGATGGAACACGCTCTCTGCCAATCTCATACACTCAGGCCATTCAGGGCCTCCAAGTGCCGGTGACCAGAAAGGAGTTGAGGGAATTTCTGGGAACCATTGGGTAATGTCGCCTTTGGGTCCCTAATTTTATAGCAATAGCGAAGCCCCTCTATGAGGCTTTAAAAGGAGGAAATAGCCCTCTGTTGGAGTAAAATCCTAAATAACAGGCTGCTTTTGAGGATTTGAAAGACAGACTGGTAAGCGCCCCCGCCCTGGCACTACCTGACATCATAAAATCCTTCCAGCTGTTTGTCCATGAAAAGGACGGCATTGCTCGGGGTGTTCTTACACAAACACTGGGACCCTGGAAACGCCCCGTGACATATATATCTAAGAGACTGGACTCCGTGGCAGCAGGATGGCCTTCCTGCCTGCGTTCGACTGCCACCACAGCCATTCTAGTAAAAAAAGCTGACAAATTGACTTTGGGACAAAAGCTAAGTGCAATAGAGACTTTATTGAGAGGACCTGGAGGTAAATGGATCTCAGGAACCAGGTTGGCCCAGTACCAAGGGACCTTGTTAGAAGACCCCAGGTTAATTATCAAGACTGTGCAAGCTATTAATCCTGTCTCTCTTTTGCCCACTTCCCTGGAGCCACCTGAACATGACTGTGCTGAAGCCATTGAGATGGTGTACTCAGCCCGACCAGACTTACAGGATGTACCCCTTCAGGACCCGGACCTGACCCTCTTTTCAGATGGCAGCAACATGGTAATCGATGGGGTTTAGAGGGTGAGAACAACGATTGTCACCTTAGAGCGAACCATCCAGACAGAGGCTCTGCTTCCTGAGACAGTTTGTGATATGGACCTGATGTGCTTTGGTGACTGAGAGGGGCACTAACTGATCCCACAACAACCCTGTCTCCTGGCAACACAACGACTAGGTGTCCGGAGACAAGGAACTGTGCCATCTAAAGATGTTAAAGTGGATTTTACTAAAATTAAACCCACCAGCGTAAATAAGAGATACTTAGTAGTTTTGATTTGTACCTATTCAGGATGGGTGGAGGCCTCCCCACTAAGACTGAAACATCGAGAGAGGTGATAAAAGCTTTGATGGAGCTGATCATTCTGTGGTATGGGCTCCCCATAATGGTAGGTTCAGATAATGGACCTGCTTTTGTGGGTAAAATGGTCAAAGGCCTTACAGCAGTGCTGGGGCTAAAATAAAAACTCCATACTATGTATTGGCCACAAAGCTCAAGCCAAGTAAAAAGACAAAACTGTACTTTAAAAACCACCCTGACAAAGTTGTGCCAAGAGCCTGGGGCTAACTGGGTTATTGTGCTCCCCGTCGGCCCTCTTGCAGTTGCGGTGTACACTGTACTGAGGTGGACTAACTCCATTTGAGATAATGTTTGGGAGCCTCCCCGACTGATACCTGTTTTAAATAGATTACAGGAGATGGAAACTTTAAACTTGCACCAACAGATAAAGGCGCTGCACCAGATGCTTCAGAAACTTCAGCAGACTGTTATGGAGACATCTGATCCCCATGCCCATGCCAGTCCACTCCTTCAAATCCGGGAGACCAAGTCCTGATTACAGCCTAAAAGAGGAGCCTCTCCAACCAAAGTGGGAGGGACCCAACGAGGTGATCCTAACCACTCTCACTGCTCTTAAAGTTACAGGCTGTGCTCCATGGATTCAATGCTCCCGAATCAAGACATGGACACCTGAGCTTACAGAAGTGCGACCTTCTGCCCCAGAGACCTTCAGACCTCGATGCACCAAGAGACTTCAGCAAAAGCTGCTACAGCTAAACACCAACATGACTCTGGTCACCGCCCTCACCCTGTGTAGCCTCCTCCCGTTTGCTCTCCTCTGGGCCAGATGCACTCCCTATGTATCAGGAGTTTCCCCCTTTGAAGCCATGTTTGGCTGACCTCCCCCTCCGTTACCTAAACTAGCTGAAAAAAAGATTACAGAACTTACTAATCAGGATCTCGTTAAGTCCCTTCAGGCTCTACAGCCCGTGCTCTCCTCCATCCATTGGGTGTTCCTCCAAAAACACCCACCACCTGACCCACCGACCACAGAACCTGCTCAAGCGGTGGAGCCAAGTACCCAGGTACTCTTCAGGCGATTTCTGGAAAGACCGCCCGGATCCACCATAGCCACTTCAAAGTGCTGCCGACCTCAGTCTCTCCACCCACAAAACCAGATAAGTGAACGATGGAAAGGGGAACCAACACCCTAAAGATTAAGCTAAAAAAATGTTCTGCTTGACCACGTATGTGTTAATGTCACTGATGTTATTAATATTGCTGCCCCCACCTGTGATAAATGGCCTGAAAGCCAAAAATCTGGCCTTCACTCTCCTTCCTATAAACTGGACTGGGTTATTTAGACATTATTTCAAGAAATAAACCCATACCTATTCCTAGCTTCAAATATATAACCAGATTGACAATGTAAAACTAATGCTCATTAGACAACAATATGCAGCTCTAGATGATCCTAAAAATGGACACTCCGATCTCTAAGATTAGAGATTCCCAAAAACAAAAAGGGGAAAATGTAAGAGAAATTTTCCCTTCTGGGAATGCACAGTCTGTACTGTCCCCCTCCTCCCAATGTTCCGGGAATTGAGCTGTTACAAAGCTACCTAAAGTAGATAAAAACAAAACAAAGCTGACCACAGATCAGGGAACTGGGCTGCAAGATAAAGACTGACCCTGGGCTAAGAAATTTGCAAGGATTGCAGATTGTGCTGTTCCGGACCACCTGCTGCCCATATTAGAAAACATCCTCCCCGCTCGGTCGGCCAGCCTAAAAACTCCCATATGAGTGTCTTCTCCCAATGAATGTAAAAAGCTGTTTAAACTAACCAATGCTATCTGCTTCTGTAACCGCGCTTGCAAAGACCCCTCCTCCCTTTGTTCTATAGACATATAAGCCCTGCACAGACAAACCTCGGGGCCCACTGTTCCTGCGTGTTCAGTGAGCCCCACGCATGCTTGGATAATAAAACCCCTTGCCCTTTGCATGAGAGAACGCTTCTTGGAGTCTTCCTTCACGCGGCGGGCATCCCGACCCTAACAATTCCAGTCTTTCACTTATAAAAGACTAATCCCTCAATCATTAGATGGGTATATAAACTAATCTTCTGGAACATACAGATTTATGAGTGGAGACAAAAAGGAAGTAGACTGTGGTTTTTCAATTAAATGGGCATCTAACAAACTTCCAAAATTTCAAAATATCAATGGAGTAAAAATTTCAACATACCAATGAGTAGAAATCTCATTATAGTGATACTGGTTCCTAAAACTTTCATAGATTTGTTTGGGTAGCTTAAAGAAATAATTAGCTAAATTCTATTATGAAGTAAGTTTGTTTATTCTGCTGGTCTTGAGTCAAGACCTAAAAGGTTTTGAATGGCCTTCCAGGTGACCACTAACCATATATTGTTTCATTAGTTATACATTAGCTAGTCTTAGTCTCTCCCATTGGACTATCAATAACTTCACAGAAAAAAACCCTGTATTCAACTGCATTCTTTCTTTAATTTTCAAGGTGGTCTTTAAATTCTACCAATTAATCTAAACTTATGTTATAAATATTTTATTCCACTGATTCTCAATTGTCACTTTCCATATTAAATACTGTATACTGCTTTTAGAGATGAGGTATAAAAATGAAACTTTTTAAGCCATATTTTTGAAAACAAAATTTGTAATTGTCAAACTGGTACAGTACATTTAGTTTCTTCACACTTCTGTTTTGTTCAAAAATAGACCAAGTTTCATAGTTTTTAAAACATTTTAAACATGAATTTAATTTTCAACTTTAATTTGTAGATCTCAGTAAATATTTTTAACAAATATAATTGAGCCTTTCTCAGCATGAAGATTTGTATCATATAAAAGATAACAAGAACTCTACATTCATACCATGAAGCTAAAATTTCTTTGGAATAAGCAAATGTTATTGTAATGACCATCTAATATATTCTAAGGTAAAGAAAATCTATAGGGTCTAAGTGGTGCAGACAATTTTTTCCTTGGGGCAAATGCAACTAAAACAAAATTAAATATCCTACCGCCATCACAAATGAAATATAAAGTAAATATTAATTATTTAATTCAAGAGTTAAATTCAAGAGTATCCACTTGGTTGTCAGAAAACAAAGGGATGTTATGGCATATTTAAAACAAATTCGTATTAGTTTACAAATTCATTAATCCATATATCTTTGTCTATTTTTTATATTTAGATTGTATTTTCCTGTGCCATTCCTTTTCAGTAACTATGCAATATCTGAAAGTGTCATTTATACTCAGGCACTCAATATTTATAGACCAATGATGAGGAAATATTTATATCTTAAATACAGTACTAAATTGCCCAAACAATAGTACTAGCCTAAACTTTAGGCTTAATTTGGTACACCTCAAAAGAGATATTATACAGGAGAAGTATCCATTTAAGGTTTCCTAATACTAATACTAAATGATTATGAGATGGAATTTTATGCTTGCACAAAATTCAAGTCTTCTTCCCAACCCAAACTATTTCCAACATTCCAGTAGATTACACTTAAAATACCAAGACAGACAGACAGACAGACACGCAAATACATCAAACAGCATGCAGTACTTTTGAGAGAAAAGTTTTCAAACCCAATCTTTATTAATTATTTAATATTTAAAATTTCCCCACATAATTTAACTTTTATCTCTTTCTTCATGTCATCAAATAAACAATACTACTGTCACCAAAATGCCAGTGTAACACTATGCCAGAATTCTTTATAGATTCAGTGCTATTACAGACTGTATTATGACTTCCAAACATGCACTGCCTTTTTCATAAGGGAAAAGTAAAATTCCTAGGGCCACTGAAGATATTCATAGGTACATAACTTGTTTTATTTTGACCAACAAATTGTGAGCATGCACAATATATCTCATCTCCATATAGAAACTTTAAGAAACACTAATTGGCTCACCATGTTCCTCTTTTCCCTCTGCCATGATGACCAGAAGATTCTACAAGAGACTACTCTCTCACCTTGGCCTTTGAAATGAAGATGTACAGTAGAGCCATAGCAACCCAGGATGGATATATATTGTGATCACTGTACACAAGTCTTATTAAAAGCCACTAATATTTTCGGGTTGTTACTACAATATAACCTAGTTTACCTTAAATGATATAATCCTGCACGAAATACAAAGAAAAACCAATATAGTCATGTATTTGAAGATCTATTCAATGCAGAGGTTAATGCCAAAACTATTTCATAAATTTTCCTGGCTATTCCACAGGTACAATATCACTCCTCACACAGTGTAATTCACAATAAACCTCAGATTACATTCTGCTATCTTCATGTAAATCTAGTCTTTTCCCATCTTGTATTTATAGATCATTTTGTCTCATTTTATAAGTCTGATTCATGTTCACTTTAATTATTTAATTCTGATCAGTCCTTAAACCTGTCACTGTCGATTAAAATTTCAATCCGTTATTTCACTTGTACTAGGACCTAATTTCATCTGAATAACTACCTGATGTCAGTGGTCATTCTGACCCAGTCTAAGGGACTGGGTTATTAAAAACTTCAGCAGTGGTAAAATGCCTTAAAAAATCAGTGCCTATAACTAATAGCTCTATATTTTCTTTGATTTGCATCTTATGTAGCTATGTATATCTATGTTATATAATCCTTACAAGGCACAACAGATAATCTATGATGTAATCCAGGTATAATATACCTGGATTACAAACATAATAAATGTTTGAAAAATTATTATTTCTTGTTTCACTAACTAGTTCCTGCTCCTATCAATACCACAACCGGATTCTAGCACTGGTTCTTCACTTCTTATTAAGAGCATACAATAACTATTGCAATTAACATACTTGATGTTTCAAAGAACAAGTCTAATCTTTTTGAGTATGTATTTACTGCACAGAGGGAGTATAAGTCATGTATAACTACTGTTATAAATTCAAAACTTTAACCAGCTGCCTTTATTAATGTATAGGCTCTGGGCTGATAGTACCTATAAATAACTGGACTTCATGTTCCACACTTCTTAATCATTTGGCTTGTGGTAAAGTCTGGAAAATCTCCATATTTAACAAGCTTCCTCCAAGGAAATCATGGTCCATAAACAACACTCTGGTAGAGAAATAAAGTATGAGTACAGCATAGCAGTTACCAATTTTGGTTCCATACAAGTATCATTTGAAGCACCATTTAAAAAATATTGATGTCAATCTCTACCACAGAGTGTCTAATTTATTATGTCTTGGATGGGGCCCAGGTATGAATACTTAAAAAAAAAAAAAAAACCTTTACTTACTTAAGATAAAGCTACACTTGAGGAGCAATGAGCAGAAAGTACTACTGACCACCTGGAATGAAGTCCTAAACCAGTGGTGGTGAACCTATAGCACACATGCTGTAGTGGGCTGCTTTTTATCATTGAAAGCTCTAAAAAGTTTGCTATCACTGTACCTAAACTATGTCATTTATGCCACTCTATGCTATTTTCCCTGTCTAAACTTCCATTTACTCACTTACAAAATTTAAATAATGATACTTAGTTTATACACTTCACTTGATTATTGTGAAGAACAAATCTGATACTGCCGTAAAAGCACTTTGTGAATTTTAAACTAGTAATATTATGGCCTACCTATTAAATTGTATATAGCCCCTTTAAAATGATTTTTAAATGTGCTGAGGAATAGGGTTTATCTAGATGATATGGTATGAACTAGGGGCTATAAAGGAGAGTAAAAGGGTCCAGGGAAGAAGCATTTCAATTCTAAAAGGCACTTCTGAAGCTTTCTGGGGAAGCAGGACAGGAGAACACTTAAGTAAACAGTTTAGGTGGGAAGAAACAAGGAGTTTAGTGAGATATTTTGTGAGGCGAGGAGAGGGGTAGAAAACAATGAGACATTAAAAAGGAAATTAATAGTTATAGTATTTATATCAGCCGAAATGCACTATGGAAGACATTTTAAAAAGCATTATAAAAAGTTTGGCACTGCACTTAAATACGAACTAGATACACAAGAAATACAAAACCAGAACCAATAAAGATATCTAATTGAAACGTTTGATTTTCCCCTTAGACTATTTATAACTCCCACTCTAATTGGCATTGCATTGTTCAACGACACTATATTCTATATTCATTTATGGTTCAGATTACTATATTTGCTATGAGATCAAAATTGGAATTTTAAGCTACGAATGCATTCTAAATGATACTAAGAAATAAACATAAGAGTTGATTTAGAGAGGGTGGAAAGCAGACTACACAGTAATGAGAGCTTACCTAGCTCCAAACTGAGACTCTGCTCTGAGCCCCTAGTCCTCTCCACAGTAATTCCTGTCCCTTCACTCCCCAACTCACTAGGCCCAGGACTAGTGCTGTCCACACTGCTTTCTCTTAACTTATCTCCCTGGAAGTGCAAGGACTAATAGAAGAAAGAATTGGAAGAAGGAACCTTAAAGTAAAAAGAACTATTTTTACATTTGTAATAATCATGATATACATGGATTTCATTGACTTCGAAAAATTAGTGTTTCCTGTTTAGTTCTCTTTTACCTCTTTGTCAGTATTTCAGTGAATTGCAGCAGTCAAATTAAAATTTCTAAAATCATTTTGGGTGAATTTTTAAGGGCAAAATGAATTATTTTATTTTTTCAACAACCATATTTGCCAGGCACTACACAGAGAGATACATGAAGCCTTCTCTTACTTTTGCCTAATCTGTAACAGCAAATCTCTTTAAAAATGGATTAGCATTACTTTGGGTTTGATTCATTTTTAAAAAGAGTAATCATAGTACATAACAAAGAGAACCATACTAAAAAAATCTCTTCTGTAATTTATTTTGTTACTTATGAGGGTCATAATTGACTGATGCACCTTTCTACATATGCTTCCTTACACATAACAAAGGAATAGTGGTAAAAGTTCTTTCTTAGGATCTTTATGAGAAAATTATAAAAGCCTTTTGAAAAATGAACTGCATAATAAGATAGATGACAAAAATAAAATAATGCAAGACTAGAAAGCTAATGAAAGTACAAGTTATAAGAAATAATATTTTGAGAACATGAAAAGGTCCAATTATAAAGATAAGCAAGTACAAACTGTGTAACCTAGCAATTACACTCTTTGGTATATACTTAAATGTAGGTAAATATCCAAATATCTATGGTCAGGAGGATAAATAAACATATTTGGGTAGAGCACACAATGCAATTCTATATGAAATGAAAATGAATGGGATACAGTTACAATATAAAAACTATGAATTTAGAAATAAGTGAAAAAAGATGCAGATCGATAACATTTTTATGAACCTCAAAGACAAGCATAATTAAATGATTTGTTTAGAGAAGTATATGAAATGATTTTAAGAAGAATGAAAGGATAAATATTCTGAGAAAAGACAGGCTGATGAGACACAGGAGGACTTCAATAGTAACGAAAACAATATTGGTAATGTTCTCGTTATTAAATCAGAATACAGACTCATGCATATTTATTATACCATATATACATACATACACACACACATATATATTATTTGGTATGTATAAAATATTACTTAAAATTTAAAATGTAATATAGTGAAGAGCGTAGATGTCTGAGAAATAGTACCATGTTATGTATTTACTATCTAAAGTAACTTGCCTGATACAACCTACCCATCTATTTTCCTGTTATTATCAATGGTGATAATACTCACATTTTTAAATGTTTTTGGCAAGATGACCCAGATGACATAAATATAGTTTAGGATTATAAAACCACCCTATGAAAATAATCTATTTCAACATTCATTTTTATATAATGCACATTAAATTTTTAAATTTTTGCTCATAGCCAGGCCAGTGTCAGAAAGATGGGAGAATAATACATTATTGTACCCTAACGTTTGAAATCATTCTTCACTAAAGTCTTAGCATGACATGATTTAATCACTCATACTTTTATTCTGAGCCTTCAGGAAATACAAATTTGTGAATAATTGTGCGTTTTTAAAATAACATGAATTGGGCCGGTGAGACGGCTCAGCGGCTTAAGCGCCTGCCTTGCAAGCGCGAAGGCCCGAGTTCGACTCCCGGAACCCACATACGAAAAAGGGGCCGGTGATATCGCTCAGCGGCACGGGTGCCTGTTGGCGCGTGAGGTCCTGAGGTCGTCCCCCCGGTACCCACAAAAAAAAAATAAATAAATAAAATAAAATAAAATAACATGAATGAAGATTTCTCGTGATATGTATTTATTCTGATTATAACCTTCTTGTTAAACATAGGCCTTTGAGAAGGTACAGGTATACATATGTAACATATCATATCTAACTCTTGATCCACTATATTAAGATTATATAAAAAAATTGAAAATCTATCAGTATTGCTTCTTCCTGATTAAAACATCTGAAAGAAACTTAAAGAACAAACTATAACTAAACTAAAAGCATTAATTTAAATACAAAGTGAAAAAATAGAATTGACTTTCATATTGCCTTCAGTGAGTATGGTAAATAAAGTAATTCATATTGTTTAAAACTTATACATAAGGTTTGTCCTGGTTTTTGATCTGAAATGCCCCAGTTTCAATCCCAAGAGCTCCAATTCAATTTTCAGGTCACCTAGAATTTCTGATTCAGGAAAGCTTAAGCATTACCCTGAATACAGAGTAAAAGTAATATTTAGAGTTGTGTTTGAGATAACTGTAAGACTATCCAGGCTGGGTATTTCATATGCTTTCACACTCACTATATGAAGCAAAGAATATATACCCTGCCTTTTCCAGCACAATTTATGTTCCTACTTTAAATTTTTACACGTATTTAACTATTACTTGATCTTAATATACCATTTAAAACACATTCTCTATGACTCTCACACAGTAGCCTTTCACCTTTACATGTTTTGAATTTTCCATATTTGTGTATGTGGGTAGGAATGGCAAGTTCACAGGCGATCAAATTATGGATGCTTCAAAGTATATTTCAGAATACGAAGTACAGTAATCAATTGGCATTAAAATATAAAGAACATCCTAATGTAAACCAAACCTTTTTAAAAAAAATCATCCATTTTAGAAAGGTCTTTTTTCATTGCCACACAATATCAAAAGTAAGTAGAGCATCACTCCTTTAAATTTTTTGTAGAGCAAGAAAATAGCTGAATTTAGTGTTTCAGAAAACTAATACACACCAAAAGGGGGGAAAATCTCTGTAAATTTATCTTTTAAAATAAAGATTTTATTCTTTTTCTCTCATGAAATCTCTATTCCTCATGCATTTTATAAATACTGCTTTCCTTTTATTCTTTCATTTCACATTTTGAACAATTTTTTATTGCATCTAATTTAATTCTTACAATAACTTTGAGGAAAACTGGATTATTTCTGTTAATAGATGGACCAAGCAATGACACAGTTTGTCCAATATGAAATGATCACGAAGAAACAAGGGTGAGTGTCAAGTCTCCCAAGATGCACTGTCCCTATCCTCTTCCTTGTTCTAAATATTCTAAGCTTCACCAAAGCTTTACCTTTCAAACTGACACTTTTTGTGCTCATTTCTTAACTAGTGACAACCTAATTCAACATTTTTTGTCTGAAGGGGAGAATATAAAAATGGTACAGTAGAATAATTTTAGGTTATACTGATACCCATTAAGACAGGCATCATGGCAATTATTTCAGTGCTGACAAGAAGTGCGTGGGTACCTGTCTCACTTTTCTGATTCACTTGCTGACAGAGCTCTAAATGAAGCTTCAGTTCTTTGTGAGAATTCTTTCCATTTAAGATTTTAAAATCAGTTTTTCTTTTTTCTCAAAAGTGTTTTCATAACCAGTTTTATGTGGGGAGAAAAGTTCTAGGGAAAAACTCTTTAGAAGAACTTCAAATACCTTTTTTATCCCCTTTCCTTCCCCTCTCTCCTCACTCCCTCCATCTTTTGATTCCCTTCCCATTTGAGAAAGATCTATCTCCCTACTTCCTATTTCCTATCTTTTATTTTGCTCTTTATTTATTTCAGGTTTCTCGTGTAAGAGAAATCATGCAATATTTAAGCTTAAGCTGTGTGTCTGATTTATTTCACTTAACATTATGTCTCAAGGTGGATGAAAAAAGGAATTAAGATGCGTTATGTACATGTACCAACACCATACAAGGACTGTAAATATTATGTACTGCAAACATGTACCAATAAAAATTTTAAGGACTTCAAATGTAATGATCTGAACACATTCACAACTTGGAATAACTAAATTATTACAGTATACTGAATAAATTTCTTCAAATGTAGGTTTTTAAAAGAAATTGACTTTATTTTTCCTAATTTTAGCATTATTTTAAATGTAAGTGGCCAATATCAACAATCACTTTCCACTTACTCCATAGTACTACCTCTTTACATAAAGAAAGGAAAAGAAGCCATCTGTGACAATTTTTAGATATTGATCATCTCATTTTGCTCCAAAGAAAATAAAAATAATTAAAATTGAGCAAAAAATAATTTGAAGCACAGCATTTTTCAAAGCATAACTATCATCATAACTGTTCAGATGAGATTTCTTGAAAGCTTGGTAATAAGTACATGCCCTAGATGATTTTTTAAAATAGCAAAACTTATACCCATTACTGCCTTATAATAAGATTTCTAAAAAGAATGTTGAGACAAATAGTGCAACTATTGAAAGTTGTTGAAAACATAAACACTGCAACATGAGAATGGGATATATTTTCTATAAAGTTGTCAACACCAGATATTAAAACATTCTGGAAATAAGCAAAACTGAATCATTTATTAGTTAGATGGTAGGTTCTTAAAATTGCAGAATGTGTGGGTTGGTCACATCTGATGCAAACTGCACGTCCATCGCTGCACATGTCTCCACAGAAGAACCTAATTTACTGAAAATTATTTCACCCATTCTTCTCAATACGACAGTTAGTAGTGACAAAGGCATGCTCTGCAATCTGTGAGTTCTAAAGAAAACTCTCTGTTTCTGACCTTTATATATAAAGGTTAAACAAAAGGTAACTTTTTTCAAGATTATTTTGTTTCCCAGAAAACATTAAGTATGTATGAATTAAGTAGCAACAAATCATCTGACCCTCTCCTTCAAGATTTCTAAAAAAGCTTATTGTGGCTGCCATTTAAAGTTCCAGTCTTTTTTTTTTTTTTTGTGGGTACCGGGGGGTCGACCTCAGGACCTCGCGCACCAGCAGGCGCCCATGCCGCTGAGGGATATCACCGGCCCCTTTTTCGTATGTGGGTTCCGGGAGTCGAACTCGGGCCCTCGCGCTTGCCGGGCAGGCGCTTAAGCCGCTGAGCCATCTCACCGGCCCTAAAGTTCCAGTCTTAATTGATTTATAAGGCAACAAAGTGTTGGCCCACTACTCAAAAGTAAACCTTACACTGATCATCTAGTTTCAGATGTTTGGAGGACAGACAAAAAATGAAAATCACCCTATTTCATAAATGTACATACTTGAAATTATTTTCAAAGTTGACCTCATATTGATTGCTTTCTCATATAAATAACAATGAGTTTTTCATGTATAAAAGTTAAAAATAATGAACTTTTAATTTTTCCATTTAATTCCACAGAATCTCAATTGTCTTGAGTTTCATGTATAAATGAAAAAAGTTTAAATAAAGCAAGTAATATGATTATCACAGATTTTATCATATAATAAGTGTTAATATTTATTGTGTTACTATTATTGCATCTATATAGATTGCCTCTGATCACATATTCAACATTAAAATGCTAGGGATAATTACTGTATAAAAATATATAATAACTGCCCTTTATATCAGAAAGAATTTATCTCATATTAAAAGAGAGCAACCTAATAATCTGTATTCACATCTCAAATCTTTGGTCAAGTTTAATGCCTTTAAATTAAATAAAGCTTTTAAAAAACAGATTTTCAAAGACATGCTACTGATAATTTGGAACAAGAAAAATTATTCATCAATTACATTATTGCTTTAACCTCTGTGCTCTACAACCATATATGAGCATCAGAGCCAATTTGAAAACTAGTAAAGAAGTTCCTGAGTGCTATTCACAAAACATTTTAAGTAGGTACTAATAATGTGAATTTCTAATAAGTTTCCATTTGATGAGAATGTTGCTCTTCACACTGGACTAGCATTGCCCTAGAACATATTTCAGTAAACTATGGCTCATGGACCAAATTTGGCCTGCTGCCTATTTTTATAACTCAAGTTTTATTGAAACATACGTTCATTCATTTAGTCCTATCTATGGTTGCTTTTATGCTACAAGAGAGGTGAGTAGTTGGAACAGATACTATATAAACTGCCTATGCAACCTTATGTATTTACTATCTAGCCCTTTACAGAATAAATTTGCTAACCCTTGCTCTAAAATGCCACTCTTTCCGCAGCTAAACAGTTGAGGTGTTTGAAATTCAGAAATGAAATTTATTCATATCAAATATAAAACAGCTAGACTGTTAGGATACTTCAAAGCTAATAGAATATTCATCATCTTCATGAATGGTCTGTTTGACTAACAACAATGAGTTGCTAAGATGTGACTTTGATGAATGTCTAATGTGTTTCATATCTAAGTCACAAAAGTACTCTCCAGACTATAATGAAAAAAGTCTGAAAATCTGTTGTTTCAGATACATGGTGCAGTCCAACAAAAAATATACTGAAGGAATTAAGTCTATTATTAATAAAATTTCTTATTTCTTTATCAAAATATAGGCAATATAAAAATTTACAATTATCCCAGGTAATGAAGGACAGGGAGCAGAAGAATAAATAAATTAAATCATCAGTTTCCCTAATTCATCCAATAACTGTCACATCATTATATGTTATCCTCTGATATCCCTATTTTTAAATCATTGGATAATAGCAACCTGAGCAAGAAGCAGCATTCTTACAGAGAGTGGTGGCAGCAGGCCTCAAGATCTTTCAGATATATTTTGTTATTAGATTTCAATAAAATTTTGCAGGATATCTACTAGCAAATTCACCTCAGTGTCTATCATCTCTCCTTGTCTTACACTAGATTTGATTCAAACATTTATATTAGGTGCTAGACCCCTGAAGACATTTGATGTAGGGATCTCTGGCTTAGAAAATGTTCAAAGAACATTAGTTCAGTTAATTAGGTCATTGCTAAAAGCTATTATGCATATTTGTTCATGTAGACATACATAAGTGAAACAGCCTTAGAGCAAAAATCTGAGATTGTTATCTGAAAGGGGTAATTCAGTTTTGTGAAACACAATATAGTTTAGTCATCCCCACTGAAAGCGTGAGACTAACAGTCATTATGATCATATTACAATGATTTATTTAAAAGTCCGGGTTCCTTTTATATCTTCTGGTAAATAAAATCATAGTTTTTGAGCCATATGCATAGTCTTCCAACAAATAATTACATATTTGGTTTCTTCAGAACACTGTCTTTGAATCAGAAACTTCCAAACTAGTATCTTATAAACTCTTGATAAAAGTGATACTTCTCATTGTGAAATGAAATTGCTAATAACGAAGGAACATTTGTAAGCTAGTACCTGTTGCACGATTGTTGTTAATTCCAAGCAGAGCTGTATAACATTATTCCTTGTAACTGAATAGTCTGTCACAGCAGCAAATGGTGACCTACAAAGGGAAAAGGAAAATTATGATAATTAGCAACCGCCTTTGAAGAGTACTAAAATATAATAGCCTAAGATAGGATTTTGAATAATATGAAATAAATTGTCCTAAAGCTTACATATTGATAAAAATTACATTTGGGACTTAAAAAATTGAGAGAAATTTTGAAAAAGAGTTAAATTCTAGAAGAAAAATATGTGCTTTTTCATATTTAGAAGTACTTTCACTTACAATGCTTCTTTATATCTAAAATAACAAAAATGCTCTGGGCAAAACAACGTTTTAGTTTATTTTCAAAGGAAGCTAAGAATTTACAGAATCTACATGAAATATTCACAATTAAGAGCTAGTAATGATAGTTAATACTGAAGGTTTACTATCTGCCAGTTACTGTTAAAAATACCATATGAAATAACTTAATCTTCACAACTATTATGAAACAGGCACTTTTATCATTTTACAGATGAGAAAATAATGGTAGAAAAAAGTTAAGTGACTTCTCTAAGGTCATACAATTAGTAAGTGCTAGAGATGGTGTTCAAACTCAGGAAGTCTGACTTCAGAGCCCACACTCTCATACAGTTAAATACAACATATAAGGCAGGCATGGTGGTGCACACCTCTGGGCTACACAGTGAGTTCAAGGCCAGCCAGAACTACATAGCAAGACCCTGCCTCAAAAAATAAAAAAATAAAAAGAAAAAAGAAAAAAAAAGAAAAAAAGAAAAAAAGAAAAAAAAAACCAAAACAACAAAAAACAAAAATCTAACATATAATTACTGCCTCTATGAATTTATAAATGTCACTTCATTTCTATTTTGTACTAACTTTGTATATGAATAATAAACATATTCTGGTGTAAAGTCTATAATTTCAAAGATTGGTCTGGACAGAAAGCAGCACTCTTTCTTGCAAGAATTCTGTCACCAAATGAGTGCACAGAAGCTATGGAATATTCTTTATCTTCCATCTTGTCTGAGAATGCCAATCAGGTTTTGTGTGGACAAAGCTTATATGATTGTTCAGGGAGGGCAGTTTAAGGAAAAGAAAACAAATCATAAAAAAAGAATATTTAGAGTTGAGTATTTCTCAAATTACTGGAAACTTGATGTTTTATATCCCTTTCAGCAATTCACTTGGAATACTTAGGGTTGCTTTCTGGTCACAAACTGAATTAGACCCCTTTTTCCAAAACTCTACAACTCAAATACCTTCAGATCTAAAGAAGATCTACGTAAGAGAAGCCCTTTATCAGTTACATTTTTCTAAGCATATTTTTTAATTATGTATTTTTTTGTTTTGGCCATTCTAATAGCTATGTTGTAGCATGTCATCATTTTATTTTTTTTTATTTTTATTTTTTTTTTTTTGTTTTTTTTTGTGGGTACCGGGGGGACGACCTCAGGACCTCGTGCGCCAACAGGCACCCGTGCCGCTGAGCGATATCACCGGCCCCTTTTTCGTATGTGGGATCCGGGAGTCGAACTCGGGCCTTCGCGCTTGCAAGGCAGGCGTGTACGCCGCTGAGCTGTCTCACCGGCCCGCATGTCATCATTTTAAATTTGGATTTCCCTAGCAGTTATCTATATCATTCTTAATCTATATCTAACAGTATCCATATTTTCCTAATAACTATCTCGTAGTTAATCATGTTATACATCTTTCATGTACATATTTGCTATTCATATGTGCTCTGCAGTGTTGCTATCCATATATAATCTTTGGTGAAATATCTGTTTAAATCTTTTGCCCGTTTTTTATTTAGATTATTGGTATTCTTACTGTTATGTTTGGAACAATTCTTAATATATTCTGTATGCAAGTTATTTGATAAAAGGTGATTTGTAAATATTTCTTCTCAATTTATGGCTTATCTTTTTATCCTCCTCACAGGATCTTTAAGAGGCAGATCAATAGTCTTTAATATCTAAAAAATCTTCCTGCAATCCGAGGTCATGCTTTTTCTAAAGGTTTACAGTTTTGTTTTTTACATTTAGATGGATTTTAAGTCAATTTTTCTATAAGGTGTGAGGTTTGAGTTGAGGTTTATCTTTCTCACTATGCTTGTCCAAATATTCCAACATCATTTGTTGAACACTACTATTTTCCACCAAATTGCTTTACACTTTTGTCAAGTATAAGTTAACCATACTTATAAATGTATAGTTCTGGATTCTATGTCTTTCCTGCAACAGCTTTAATTGCTGAAGTTTTATAATAAGACTTAAGACAATTTCTTTAAAAAATAAATGTACAAACATTAATTTTCCCAAAGTCAAATAACTATTCTCGTTCTTTTGTTTTTCAAAAAGAATTTAAAATCAGAGTGTATACACTTATAAAAAAATCCTGCTGGAATTTCAATGTAAGTTCCTACAAAGAAATTAAAAGAGAATTTGTATCTTACTAATGTGAGCCTTTCAATTCATGAATACAGTATATCTCTAGGTTTATTTTGGATCTTTTTTTATTTCATACATCAGTGTTCTGCAGTTTTCTTATATCAATCTTGGGGATATTGCCAAATGTATGCATAGGTATATCACTAATTTGAATCAACTATAAGTTGTGCTGTGTTTTAAAATTTAGTTTGTAAATATTCATTGCTAGTATATGGGAATTGGATTGATTTTTGTATGTGGGCTTCTGAATCATACTACCTTGCTAAAATCACTCTGATTTCCAATATTACATTGAACAATAGGGAAGAAAGTGAACAGACTTGCATTAGGACAAAAGCATTCAGTTTTTCACAATACAGTATAAGGCAGTGGTGGTGAACCTATGGCATGCATGCTGTTTGTTATCACTGAAAGCTCTAAAAGGTTCACCATCATTGGAATAAAGTTAGCAATATACTTTTACACTTTATTATCAAGTTTAAGTAACTCACTCTACTCTTATGTGCTGATAATTTTTCACTCACAACTAGATATAGCATTATATTAAATGTTTTTTGTACATTAAGTCATATAATCATATGATTTTATCCTTTAGCCCACAGGTATCATAGATATTAATTTCTTTTAATTTGTTTGAAGCAGCTTTATGTACATAGAAATACCACTTAATCATACTGTATAATTCTATGTGTACATGTTTGGAATTGGCTGGCTAATATTTTGTTGATGATTTAAAATTTGACTTCACGAGAAATATTAGTTTGTTGTTCTTTGCACTGTCTTTGAGGGATTTTTGTATCAGCATAATGATTGCCTCATAAATGAATTGGGAAATGTTCTCTTCTCTATTTTCTGAAATGGGTGGTGTAGAATTGGTATAAATAGATAAAATTCACCAGCAAAGTCACTTGGGCCTTGAGATTTTCTTTTCCCCACCCAAACAAGTTTCTAAGTACTAGGTACTTTAGTAGTTATAGTAGTCCCCCCTTTTCTGCAGTTTTGCTTTCTGTGGTTTCAGTTACCCAGAAATACAGTTCAAAAATATTAAGTAAAAGCTGGGTACGGTGGCTCACACCTGAAATCCCAGCACTCAGGATGCTGAGGTAGGAGGATCACTGTGAGTTTGAGGCCAGCCTGGGCTACATAAGTGAGTTCAAGGCCAACCTTACTACATAGCGAGACCCTGTCTCAAAAAAATGAAACAAAACAAAACAAAGTAAAAAATTCCAGAAATAAATGATTCATAATTTCAAATTTCATGCCATTCTGAGTTGTGTAGTGAAATCATGGGCTATACTACTCGGTCCCACCTGGGATATGAATCATTCCTTTGTGCAGTGTATCCCTGCTATATAAGCTACTTGCTCATTAGTTACTTAGGAGCTGTCTCAGTTATCAGATTGACTTTTGTGGTAACACAGTGCTTGCATTCAGATTACCATTACATAGTGGCCTAATGCTATATCACCATGCCTGTCATTCATCCCTCTTCATCTTATCACTTATGTGTTGTATTAACTCATATCAACAACATCAGAAGGGTGAGTACAATACAGTAAGATATTTTGAGAGAGACCACATTCACATCACTTTTACTATGCTCCACTGTTAAAAAATGTTCTATTTTATTATTGTTGTTGTTAATCTCTTATTGTGCCAAATTGAACTTTATCATAAGTATGTATGTATTAGAAAAACCAGGAGATAGGATTTCATAACATTGGTAGTTTTACTGGGTGTACTGGAACATCTGTTTTATGGATAAGGGAAAACTATACAGAATTATTCAGAGTTAAGTTTCAGTGGTTTGTGTTTTTCAAGACATTGGTCCACTTTATCTATGCTGCCAAATTTATGTACAAAGAGTTATTTATATTATTGCTTTATTAACCTTTTAATTTGGATGATTTCTCTACTGCACTTTTCTTTTCAATTTCATTCATATCTGTTCTTACTATTATTACTTGTTCTGCTTGCTTTGTGCTTATTTTGCTCTTAATTTTCTATTTTCTTGGGATGAGAATTTATGTAACAGATTTGGGACCTTTCTTCTTCTCTGATACCAGTATAGTGCTATAAATGTCCCTTTCAGCAGAGCTTTAGCTCTGTGCCAAAAATTACGCTTTATCTTCATCCTGTTGAATGTATTTTTTTTATTTTCCTTCAGAATTCTTATTTTATCAACCGATTTCTTAGAAGTGTGTTGAGTTTTAGTTTGATTCCATTGCACGGTTTCAATTTTTTAAAATTTGATGAAGTTTGTTTTATAATATCGATATGGTCTATCTTAGTAAACATTCTTTGAGCACTTGAAAAGAATTTTATTCTGCTATTGTTGAATGAGGTGCTGTAAAAATGTCAGTTACAGGCCAGTGAGATAGCTCAGCAGCATAAGCGCCTGCCTGGCAAGCGCGAGGTCCTGAGTTTGACTCCCGGAACCCACATACAAAAAAAGGGCCGGTGATATCGCTCAGCGGCACGGGTGCCTGCTGGCGCGTGAGGTCCTGAGGTCGACCCCCGGTACCCACACACACACAAAAAAAAGTCAATTACATTCTATTGTCTGGTGGTGGTATTTAGCTCTTGCAATTGCTGTCAATTCTTGAGAATGGAGCTGAATTATACAGGTATAAGTGTGTATTTGTCTACGACTTCTTTTAGTTTTTTCCATTATCGCTTCACGCATCTTAGAAGCTTTGTTGTCTGATACACACATCAGCCATTTCTGTATTTTCATTTTTGAACTGTCTACTTTATATATTCATCTATTATATTTTGGTGCTATTTTTATTATAAACTTGAATATTTATACCGTATACAGTAACTCTCTGCTTCTCATGTTTGTTGCATTTTTTCTAGCTTTTCTGTCTTACTACTTTGTCACAATTTTCTATAGTCAAATAGTATGCTACTTTATATTTTATTCTAGTTTTAATAGCTAAAAAGTACTTACACTTCTAGAAATAAATTTTTGACTACAGTTTTTCTATTTTTCTCATGGATTTATGTTTCCCATTTATAAAACTGATGTACCTAAAATTTACATTAGTGAACAAGAGATAGTGTTCTATGATTTATATTCCAAAGGCTTTTAATAACCAAGTGCCACAGTACAATTTATTATATAATGATTTTTTCCCAATGATTTTAACATATTGTTTTCTAAATGATTCTATATGGTAAGACTGAAAAATACAGCAAATGTTTAAATTTTTAAAAATTTACTACAGTAAAAGGCACATTTCCATTAATGCCCCCATATTCCTCCATGCTCCAAACACACTTATTCCATAGTTCTTACCACTTTCTGAAGCAGTTCTGGAAGTTCTTTTTTGTGTTTTTAGTTGCTATCATGGCTGCCTCCACATCCTGAATCAATTCAAAACATTTACCTTTTATGGTAATTATGACTTAGGGGAAAAGCCAGAAGTTGCATGGTGCCAGATCTGGTGAATAAGGTACACAAGGACACACCGCAATGTTTTTACAAGCCTGTCTTGTCATTTAATGGCACTCAGCAAGATTCATTGCATTTTTTATCACTCCTATACACATGTTAATAACTCCTACACATACTCACAAAAGAGGACTTCCAGAACTTTTTCAGAAAATGGCAAGAACAATGTATTAAGTGCATTTGAAGAGAGGGGCAGTATTTGGAGGGAAGTTAATGGTAATGCATCTTTTACTGTCATAATTTTTAAAAATTTTTAAACACATATAGTATTTTTTGATCAACCACTGTACATAACACAATTATGGGCTGCCTTCCACTCCACTAGTCTATTCCCGCTCTAAATCCCAGTATATTTTTAGTAGTTTTCCTACAATTGAAGGATAAATTAAAAATTAACATAAAGTTAATTAGAATTGATTGGAGTTTTCAGTGTAAAATAATTAACCTCTTTAATTGTATGCAAAAACCAGTTTTTATAAAAAACTATCCTAAAGTAAGTTTTCTAAAACTAGATTTTAGAAATGTTTTCAAACTGGTTTCAAATTTATGAAAACACATCAAACTGTACACTTAAATGGGGTCAATGTTATAAAATTAAACTTAGATCTCAATAAAATTGTTCTTTAAAAAAGATGTAAAAATGTAAGCATTTCAGAAGAAAATCATTAATTAAAAATTACCAAAGACCATTTTTGTTTCATGGCACCATAAAAACTGGGATTGTAAATTAAGAATTCAAAAATGCTTCTGACATGATTATGAAAGAGTCTGGGTTTCTATGACATTCTTAAGGTCAGAATTTGCTTATGAAATCTAAAAGCTTCATTTGAAAGTGAAGAAATGAAGTACAGCTTTATTTTTCCCAGAAATATTAAAAAGAATTTAATTTGATCTTCGAGGCATACAAAAAACTCTATATAATGACTGGATTCCTATAGCATGTTTTGTTCTTTCCTGAACAATCATATTTTTTATTGGTACATGGTTACAACACATAATGAATACATTTATGGTGGAGAGTTCTTACATGCAAATATCACATTTTCATCCCTTTTACTCCTCCTTCCTGTCCCAATACTCCCCACAACCCTCCATCTTTAGATACCCTTCCCATCTGCAAAAGTACTATTTCTTATTATCTAACTTTTAATTTGCTTTTTTATTATTTATACATTGAGCTTCTCAAATAAGAGGAATCATGTGACATTTAAGCTTGTGTGGTTATTTCACCTACCAGTATAGTCTCAAGGTGTATAGATTTTCCTAAAAATAACTTAAATGTATCCTTCTTAAGGATTTTTATAATTCTGTGAAGAATGGTGTTGGTATTTTGGTTTGGACTACATTAAACCTATGTATCACATTTGATAATGTGGACATCTTGACAATACTGGTTCTGTCTGTTGAGGGACAGGGTGTCTTTCCATTTTCTGATGTCTTTTTTGATTTCCTTTTTCAGAGTACTATAGTTTTCATTATAGAGGTCCTTCACTTCCTTGGTTAGGTTAATTCCAAGGTATTTAAATTTTTTGAAGCTATTGTAAATGGGATTATTTTCTTGATTTCTTTCTCAGTAAATTTCATTGCTGGTGTACAGAAACACAACTGATTTTTGTGTGCTGATTTTATATGCTGCTACATGGCTGAATTTATTAGTTCTAGAAGTCATTTGGTGGAAAATTTGGTGTTCTATATATAAGATCATGTCATCAGTGAATAAGGACAGTTTGACTTCTTCCTTTCCTATACAGATCCCTTTTATGTCTTTCTGTTGCCTGATTGATCTGGCTTAAATTTCAAGTGCTATGCTGAACAAGAGTATTGAGAGTAGATGCATTTTTCTTTCCTGATTTTTAGAGAAAAAACTTTCCATTTCCTCCCATTTAATATGACGTTAGCACTAGGTTTGTCACCATTGAGATAAGGTGCCTTTAAGGTAAGAAATATGCCTATTTTCTTCAGGGTTTTTATCATGAATGGATGTTAGATTTCGTCAAAGGTTTGTTCTGCATCTATTGAGATAATCACATGATTTTTGTACTTTCTTCTGTTTACGTCATGTGATACATTAAACATATTATGAATCATCCTTGCTTTCCAGGGATGAAGCCAACTTGGTCATGATATATGACATTTTTGACAATTTGTTGCATTCTCTTTGCCAGTATCTTACTGAGGAGTTTTACATCTACAGTATATTCATTAAAGGGATTGGTCTGTAGTTCTCTGTTTTTAAAGTCTGTGTCTGATTTTGGTAACAGGCTAATGCTAGCTTCCATTTAAGAGTTTGGCAGTAGGCATTCCCTTTTAATTTCACTGAAGAGTTTGAGGAGTACTGGCACTAGATCTTCCCTGAAGTGTTTATAAAATTCAGCAAGGAATTCATTAAGTTCCTGGGATTTTCTTAGTTGGTAGGGTTTTATTAGTGCCTCAATTCCATTGCCTATTGTTGGACTTTTGAGTATTTTATCTTTTTGATTCAATTTTGGTAATTTTAAGTGTTTAGAATTCTGTCCCTTTTAGATTGTCCAATTTACTGGAGTAGAGGTTTTCAAACTAGTCACTAATAATCCTCTGGATTTTTGGGGTACCCATTTTGATTTTGCCTTTTTTATTTATAAGCATATTGATATGACTCTCTTCTTTCCTTCTTTTGGTAAGTTTGACAAAGGGTTTGTCTATTTTGTTTATCCTTTAAAAGAACAATCTCTTTAATTCATTACTGCTGTGTAATGCTTTTCTTCCTCTCAATTTCATTAATTTCTGTTCTGATCTTTATAATTTCCTTCCTTATACTATTTTTTATTTGGATTTTATTTCCTTGGATCTTGAGGTAAATCATTTGGTTATTTATTTGGAATGTTCTCTTTTTCTGATGTAGGCATTCAGAGCTATAAACTTCTGCCTTAGGACTGCTCTCATCCTGTCCCATCAGTTGTACTATTTTGTATTGTCATAATCATTTGATTCTAGGAAATGTTTAATTTTTTCTTTGATTTCTTCTGTGACCTACTGTTTAATCTCCACGTTTGCATAATTTCTGTGGTTTCTTGTCATTGATTTCTAATTTCATTGCACTATTAGTTGATAATATGCACAGTATTATTTCCACTCTTGTATTTATTTAAGCAAGCATCGTGGTCCATTATGTGGTCTATTTTGAAGTACGTTCGATGTGCAAATATGAAGAATTTTTATTCTGTTTTTGTTGGATTGAACACTCTATAATCTAGTAAGTCCACCTTTTAAGATGTTGTTCAATTCTGATATTTATGTGTTTATTTTTTACCTAGTAGATCAGTCCATTTATGAATGTGAGCTTTAGCTATATCCCACTATGAACATGTTGATGTTTATCTTATCGTGTCCAGTGGTATTTTTATGTAATTAGATATACCAGTATTCAGTACACATATGTCTTCAACTGTTATCTGTTCCTATTAAATTCCTCCCAGTGGGCCGGTGAGATGGCTCAGCGGCGTAAGCGCCTGCCTTGCAAGCGCGAGGGCCCGAGTTCGACTCCCGGAACCCACATACGAAAAAGGGGCCAGTGATATCGCTCAGTGGCACGGGTGCCTGTTGGCGCGCGAGGTCCTGAGGTCGTCCCCCTGGTACCCACAAAAAAAAAAAAAAATAAAAAAAAAATAAATTCCTCCCATTACCAGTATGTAGTGACCTTTGTCTCTTCTGATAAATTTTGGCATGAACTCCACTTTACCTGAAAATAGGATAACTACTCCTGCTTGTTTTCACACTCGTATTACATGGAATATTGTTTTTTTTATCCTTTGAGCTTTACTCTGTTTCTTTAAAGGTTAAGTATGTTTCTTGTATACAACCTACCACTGGGTATCTAATTCCTTGCTAAAGTGGTCATTCATATTTCGTATCATTTTGGTTATTTCTTCTAGCTTTTTATTTCTGTGTTAAGTTCACTGAACATTTTGTTAATTAAGTCCATTATCAATCTAGTTACATCATCTTCCAGCTCACTGAACACCTTATAGATCTGGTTTTGTTTCTTCTTTTATCATTTGATATATTTCGGCAATTTGGTTTGGATTTTTTATTTCTTCCTCATTGACGCCCAGTAGATCAGCCTTGGGGGAGTTAGGAGTTTTTTAAGGCATTTTTGCCTCTCTCTTTCTCTCTCTCTCTCTCTTTTGTTTTGTTTTGCTAAAGGCTGGGGATCAATAGAGTGGAAAGATTGCCTTGGTATTATGGAGATAACTTTAGTTAGTGTCTGCTTCCCAGTGATATGATCTTGCCTGTGGTTGCATTTTGGTATTTACTTACCTCTTCAACCTACTCAATTTAATAGAATCAGACATAATTATAGTGTTGTAAGGACAGAATCCCTACTGATTATGTCAACATAAGCAGATGGAACCATACACCACTCATGTGCATTAAAACTTTTTAATGATTTCAGCCTTTTATCAATGAGCCATAAATACTGTAATATATTATTAATGAGAAGTAGACTAGAACATGGTGAGTCTGGAAAGAAAAGGAGAAAAAGGGGTAGATGAGAAAAAAGGCAAGAAAAGAGAAATAACAATAATTGAAAGAAATAGGGGAGATCAAATACTGCTGATGTTATTTTTATATATTGAGAAGTGGGCTGATGGAGAGAAAGTTTAAGAGACTATTTGTGGGAACAGGAAAAGGGATGCAAAGAGAGGGAAGTGTAATTGGTGATTGAGGAAAGCTGTGAGAAAGTCAAAACTTGATAATATGCAGAGAGCTTGCATTTAGATCCAGACATTTTTGGTGGGAGTTATCCAGGTTTGCCCATGAAGAGACCTCCCATATGTATGCCAGATGAAAGGCAGAAAGGAAAAGAGGGAAGATGAAGGAATAAGTACGGATGAGAAAAGAAATAAAGAATAGAGGGGCCGGTGAGATGGCTCAGCGGCGTAAGCGCCTGCCTTGCAAGCGCGAGGGCCCGAGTTCGACTCCCGGATCCCACATACGAAAAAGGGGCTGGTGATACCGCTCAGCGGCACGGGCGCCTGTTGGCGCGTGAGGTCCTGAGGTCGACCCCCGGTACCCATAAAAAAAATAAATAAATAAAAAGAATAGAGAGGGGAGAAACAAAAAGAAAACCCATGCAGTTGCAAAAACACAAAATTTAAGCATCCTCAAATTCTATTTATATTGCAATCTGAGTTTAACTAGGAGCTCTTCCCCCCATATTCACAAGTGGTGAAGATTTTACCTATAGCAAGGGTCTGTACGGATTTCTAGGTCTTGCTCTTTCCCCAAATTCTCCCTCCTCTGAGTATCACTGTGACTGCAAGGTGGTGCTTCTCCTCACCTTCCTTAGTCTACAGCCAGCTCCTTCTGGTTCATGGGCTACCCCAACCCATACCTATTATCTGTTCAATTTCCTGCCTATGAATATGGAGGCTTGGTGATCTGTATGGAATGATGATCCTTCTCCCCACTGCAAGCTGAGCTCTGGGCATGGCTAACCAGAGGCTGCTGCCTTTTTCCTAAGATCAGATCCCCTCAATTAGGTTGTAGAGTAGGGTGGAGTGTGGTTGGATCAGCACCCAGTTTTCTGCTGACCTGCATGTAAGCTCTCCATCTCTACTCTCTTCCCTGCACACCAAACTTTGAGGCTACTTCTGTGTTGTCCCTCCACAAGACTTCTGACAAATGCAATGCAGGTACCATTCTAGCTGAGGTGCCACTCTCAGGCACTCAGCCTGTGGTGCCTCCTTCCTAGCTTTCTGCAATGTGTCATTCTGCAGCTTGCAAACTTTGGGGTATGCAGGGTCTGCTGTGTTCAGCAGCCCACAGTTGGGGGTTGGGGGAGATCCCATGAGATGTGTTATGGTGGGTGGTGTATAGTTAGCAGGGTAACCTGGGCACAACTCTCCTAGTGTTTGGGACAAGAACGAGTAAGTGTCTATTGTTGGGACAATCTATTTATCTCGGTAGGATCTTGCTGTTCATGGTCACTGCCTGCTGGATTAACTCCTGTTACAGAGGTTTCTCTAAATTCTAATTCGGGTCCCTAATCAGGATTTTGCTCTTGTTGTCATCTTTCCCAAGGGCCTGCTGGTGCTTTCTCAGACTCTGTTCTCTGGCTTTCAGTTTATCTGGTGTCCTGGTCTGCAAATATCTTGTTTGCTGTTTTCTTTTCCCAGTGGGGAGGGTAGGAATGTTAGGAATTTATTTAAGCAACGTGGCTTCCACTGAAGGGCAGGCTCCCTTCATCAAGGCATTAGATCCTCTTCCAAGATGGCGTGTACACAGGACCAGCAGTGTAAGGAGTGTCAAGGTTCAAAGGCAGTCCAGTTTCTCTTCCTAAACCCCCGATTCTGGATTTGGGTCTGGCAGGTTACTTTTTCAGTTACCCTTCCTGTACCTTGCTTTCTTTGCTGCCCCTGTTCCTGTGTACCTGTGTTTTCCACAGAATGTCTTTGGAGCCTCCCTTATAAAGAGCTGCTCTCAGTTGGCCATGATCAAAAACCTGGAACCCAATCATATTTTAAGTAGGCCAAGTTTCTCATTCAAGATTATATTTCAAGCTTAATGGGAGCAAAAAGTCCAAACACATACTAAGGAAAAGATTGATTTTCTTTTGTAGTGATTAAGAATCTCCCTAAAGACTTTGTCTTAAAGGCAAATCATAGGCAATGATCCCACAAGTCATTCTTTTTTTTTTTTTTTTTTTTTTTTGTGGGTACCGGGGGTTGAACTCAGGAGCTTGTGCGCCAGCAGGCGCCCGTGCCACTGAGCAATATCACCAGCCCTTTTTTCGTATGTGGGTACCAGGAGTCCAACTCGGGACCTCGCGCTTGCCAGGCAGGTGCTTATGCCACCGAGCTATCTCACCGGCCCCCCACAAGTCATTCTTAGACTGTAAATATTAATATTTCTTATGATGATTTAAGCCATCTACATATGCAAGCTATTGTAAAAGCCTGACAGGTAGAGTTCTAATCTTTGTGGGTCACCAAAAATGACCAACAAATCATGACTTAGTGATCATCTGTGTGATAAAATAAATGGATCTTTGTAAAGTAACTGAACATGATCAATATGAAAACAAAACAAAAGGGAACTTTATTCTTAAATCTAAAGAACCATAAACTAGATCACAGGCTACCTACAAAACAACGATTCTAAGTAAAGGAAGTTACATTTACAGCAAGAAAGCCCTTTGATGCCAGAAAGGAAAAAGAAAGATTAAATCCTTGGTTCATCAATAAATGGCTTTTACAGGAATTATTCTGTTCAGATCTTAAAACGTAAGCAATTATTGTTCTTCAATCATGTTATATATAAAACAATGTTTATATTACTCTACTGCAAAGCTTTATGACCTATAAGAAATTATTCTTTTGACATACATCTCAAAAAAAAGCTTTACATTTACAGAAAGACTGTCAATGGTTCTGAAATCCTAAACAAATGAGAAATCAATAAGAAAAACACAGAATGTAAGCTGGGTGTGGTGGTGCTCGCCTGTAATCCAGCACTGGGGAGGCTGATGCAGGAGGATTGCTGTGAGTTCAAGGTCAGCTTGAGCTACATAGTGAGTTCAAGGTCAGCCTGAACTACATAGTGAGACCCTGTCTCAAAAAAAAAAAAAAAAAAAAAAAAAAAAAGGGGAAAAAAAAAAAACACAAAAAATACAGAATGCTTTGCTATTTCTCAGACTGGTAATGCTAAATCCTTAGGATAGTCCATGAATAGTGCAGTGCTAATTTCACTGGAGCAAGTGGTACTAAGTGAGGAGCAATGAGCACATGAGAGGAAATAAGATGCAGTGACAATTAGCCACATTATCTGTTAGGTTACATTTGTAGTAGTTTTCATGGTTTTGTATGTTTTCTTGGTATCAAATTAAATTTTATCCTGTAATTTCCAAGAGTCAAAGAAGAAATTAGTTTAACCATTTTCTTACATAAGACCAAATATTTCAATAAATCTTTTCTTCAAAGAAAATGTTTTTCCTAAACTGTTATGCCTTAACTATATAAAAGGTTTTCAATATCAAGAGACCTCATTAATTACTTCCAAACAGAATGGTCTTAAAAGGTATTCTAGAAACAATCAGAACTAGATAGCAATACTAAAAGTGAAAGAAGATAAATTTTCTTTATAAATAGTGAAATAAACATATTTTAATAAATTTAAACATATTTACTGATGCCATTATACATAATATACAAACACATATATAGATATAGATATAAAATGATCTGTAAACTTCCAAGTAATAATTGATTTGGTAAAGCCAAAGAAAACTGCAAGAAAGATGAGGTGTCAAAAGCCACAGGATGTACGTTAAAAATAGAAAGTAAACCATGCATTGAAAATAAACAGTAAAGCCACCAACTGTGATTCACCTCTGTGGCTTTTGCTCTAGCAACGTTTGCTGTTTCATTTAAGACAGTATTTTAAATGAGAAGAAAAAAGATATTTGGTAAGCCTTAGATTTTATCTTAGGAAATGCACAAAGCTGCTCTCTGAAAATAAATTTCATTAAAATGGAAGCACCAATAAAACTAGAGTTTTTGTGAAGCATACATATAATTTTTCCTAGCACCCTAATTCTTACATCCTAAACATTTTAAAGTTTTTCAGTGTCAAAGATATTTCATTGATCTCTTCAAAATAGAATGGTTTTTGAAAGATATTTTATAAACAATTAAAGTAGCAACGCTAAAAATGAGGGATAAAGTAATAAAATTTTGCTATCATTAGTGAAATAACCATTTTCTATAAATAGAATTCTACATAGGAATTTGGAGTGTCAAGGCAAAAACCAGAAAAATGTTTTGCTTAGTTTTTAAGAGACATATTAAAGGCTAAATAAACACATTTCGATTTTTCCTTTCACAGGAATTGTTTCCTCAAAAATACTAAATAATTAATCTGTTCAAAAAAAGATATAGCATGACAAAAGAATATGAAGGAGAAAAAGCAAGGGCTTTGGTGTCAGACAAAAGTAGATTCAAAGTATGATTTTCATACTAGATAAATTTCTTTAGGAAAGTTACTTGATATATCATATACAAAATGGCAATGATACATGCTTTTTGAGAATTCAATGGGTTGTTCAATAAGACTACAAAGTAGTAAAATATCCAAAATGAAATTAAAAGATGTTTACCTACTCTTTATTTTCCTTTTCTCCCCCTTTCAATGACATAAAATAAAACTACAATAAACCCAAATCATATTGCTGCACATGCAAGTACTCTCCAAATTGTAATAAAAATGTTCTTAATGCCATAAGTATTATTGTTTAAACTGAAATCAGTAGTTTAATGTCGAAATAACCATAATTAACTGACAAAATTTTTTCTTCTTCAATTGAAGAATTATACCATATAGTATGCCAAAGAAATAAACTAAGGTTAGAGATCAAATACTTGGCAATATTCATTGTAGTGGTCATTTTAAACTTGACAAATTAAATGAAATCTACAGTGACAAACCAAAATATTGAGAATTTTTAGTCAATCTCATTTTATGAAAATTTTATAATTGAGTATTTAAATTTTAATTTCCTCATAGGCAAACAAAAACAAAATGATACATTTTTGCCTTATATAAAGAAAGCATAAAGATAAATTAGTTTTGTTTCAAAACTCAAAATAAAAATGTTAACTAAAGTTTTTAGAGAAAGGATAGAGACTTAAATTATAATCAAAGTCAAGACCAAATTTTGTCAGTGTTTATTCTTTTTTTTTTTTTTTTTTTCTGAGACAGGGTCTCACTATGTAGTTCAGGCTGGCCTTGAACTCACTTTGTAGCCCAGGCTGGTCCCAAACTTGCAGCGATCCTCTTGCCTCAGCCTCCCAAGTGCTGGGATTACAGGCGTGCACCACCATGCCTGGCTAGTCTTTAATATTATTGAAAGGGAAATAAATTGAAAATATTACTCATATTGGCTTTGGTTAACAAGATCAGTTCATTATAAAATATTAGTGCTTAGAAGAGAACTTCAAATTCTACAATTCTTACATCTTTATTCTATAAAGAAAATAAAAACAGAGGCTAAGGGTCAAGCCACCAAATGCTAGGGTCAGAGCTGAAATGGAACTATTTCTCAGCTCTCTGTTCTTTTATGCTACATCACAATTCATTTTGTGGATATGCAATAACAGCCATGAAGAGCACTACTTTTTTGCCTTTTCTAGCATTTGATTAACATGCTTTGTTTTCTGTGTAAAGTTTGTAGGACACGGACATGTGGAGTGTTGGCTTGCACTCCTGCTGCTACCTATAGAACATTTTTTCTTTGACAGGAATAAAAATATAAGTTACACACACACACACACACACACAATAAACGTCTAATAAAAGTCTAGACCACTTGCCAGGAAAACAGTTTAAACATTTCACCTGATACAATTACAGATAAAATTCGATTACATTTAAATTGATCTCAGGATCTTCTGAAATTTATATAAGCGAAAGCATAGTTAAGATATTCATACAACCCAGGACAGAGAAGAAAGCAATGTGAAGGCTCCATAATGTATTAGCAACACTCAGAATTTCTTTTCTCTTTTCCATTATCACTAAAGGATCACTGAAAACTGGTGAAAAGGGGAATCTAATACTATTTAAAACTATCCTAAAATACAAACCATTTTACAGAAATATTTTTTCAGAGTTCTCACTTACCTTAACTTCCAACCAACTAAAGTCATATATATCCCGATTCCCTTATCCACCATGTTTTTGTTCCTTATCTTACCTATCTGGTAGAACCATTTTACTGTACTGACCACTTTCCTTTTTTCCTCAAAAATCTTTACTCTCTTTGCTTCCATTAGAGTTAGAGTTCTAACCATCCTTGAATTGTTGCTGGTCTGTAGGGCTCATTCCTTATCTCCTTCTCCCCATTCACTCAAAAATATTCACTTAGCAGCTAGGAACTGCTAAATATTCGTTACAAGTTAGAAACTCTTCTAGGTGACTATGATATTATTGAACAAATAACAGGAAAAATCTTTGCTCCCTATAAGTATATATCATATACAGAGCAGTCAGGTGAAAACAACAAACACATATAAGTAAGTCATATAGGATGTTAGACAAGTCTAAGTACTATGGAAACTGAGCAGGATAAATGGAATCAATTCCAATATTCTCCTTAGATTTCTTATTTTGATAAGGGTACCATAATTCACTAGATCAGTCAAGTCAAATACCTCTTATTCATCCCAACGTCTTCCTTTCTCTTATTCTCTAGATCTTACTGGTCAACAGGTTTACTTATCTACATCAGTAATTATAACTCTCTCTCATTCTCATTACTGCTTCTCTAATAAAAAAAAAATCTCAACAAATACCAGTACAGAGGATAAATTCTGTAGTCAGACTGTCAGAATTGAATTATGGCTCCACCATTTACTTTTGGCCATTTGGTTTTGAACTAAACTCCTAGTTTTTCTATCTGTAAAAGGAAGGCAATCCATTTGGGTTATTTTGACTAAATAAGTGTGGAGGTAGTTTCATCAATGTTAGCATCAGAATCACCACCAGTAGTAGCAGCATAAAAGTCTCCTAACTGGCTTCCTCCTTTTTTTAGTCTTACCCTTCACTAATCTCCTCCAACACTATATCCCAAATAATCTTTGAAATTCACAGACCTGAATAGTACAATGACCCTAAACATTTCCCCATTGCCTTTCCCCCTTAAACAGTTCCCTATTGCCTTTCTCATAAAGTGCAAATGTATTAGCATGGTAAAGAATTTATTATATTTCTCTCTTTTGGTTTTCCTGTTTCAAAAATTTAATCTTTTAACATAGCATCACTAAAGCAAGCCAGCCTGGAGCTGAATTTATCTGCAAAAAATCTTCAAAATATAAAATTTGGTTTCTTTTTTAAATTTACAAAGGTCGCAACAGGAGACTTTAAAGTTATCACAATTTGTTTTTCTTTTCAAATCTTATTTAATTTTCATGGTCCAAATATCAAGTGGCCTTTGATTTAACTTAACACACCATGGTACAATATAACACAAAATGTGCACTGTGAGAACCTTTTTAACAATAGAAGCCAAATACATGATTTAAGTTATTTCCTTGAGGCTTTTTGTCATAGTTTTTCTTCCTATGAAATAAACACAAAAAAAATAATTGATTGACTTCATGCATTATTATGTGTTTTGTGTATGTATAAGCATGTATGTATATGTGTTTTTGTACACACAGGTGAAATGGCATTTACCAAGACCATCTTATTAGAGGATAAAAATAAGATCATAAAAATAATAATATCAGGGGCCGGTGAGACGGCTCAGCGGCTTAAGCGCCTGCCTTGCAAGCGCGAAGGCCCGAGTTCGACTCCCGGAACCCACATACGAAAAAGGGGCCGGTGATATCGCTCAGCGGCACAGGTGCCTGTTGGCGCGTGAGGTCCTGAGGTCGTCCCCCCGGTACCCACAAAAAAAAAAAAAAAAAAAAAAAATAATAATAATAATATCAGAGACTATTATAGTATTTAAAGCCACTTATGTGATTTTATATAGTCATTTCTATAAGAAGTAAAGACATTCTCAATCACTCTAGTACTAGATTTACAAGCACATTTAATGGAAATTACTAAATAAAAATATGAAAGCTGAGCAAATTTACAATTATAGGGCAGGTGGTAGTAAAAGAGCTAACTAAAATCAGTGTGTTCTTTAACTTTCTGATTACTAAGAAGCCTCTCAACACAAGTATGTTATTTAAGCCATATTTTACTTACTGATCATTGGTAATATGTACAATTTATATAAAATCCATTTATGTTGAACAAGTCATGAACACAAGTTTCAGATAATTCTGAGAATTAAATTTTGAGGTTACAATGCAAATAATCATACTGCCCAATAATTATCAAAAGACTAATGTATAGCTTAGTGTTCAGATTTGGATTTACTGTACTATTATCACTTTATTTGTAGCTATACACAAATTTAAACGATATAAAACTAAGCAAAATTATTTTAACTTCTACCTTAAAAATACAAATACTTTAGTTTTAATGTAAGGCCTCATGTTTTTAAAAAGTCAAACTCTTAGGCTGATATGTGTATACATGTATATTTGTCATTGACATTGACATTTGTCAAGAAAGAATTATAGTAAAATTGTATCAGTTTATACTAAAATATTTAAATATTTAAAAATTTGGTTATCCAATCAGTATAGCATAGTGTATGCCCCTTACCAAAAATTTAAAAACTGAAAGTAGAAAGATTATTTCGTTTTGTTTCTTAATAAACAGTTGTAATGTGGTTCACCAGTACAATGTTTAACCATATATCTAATCTTAACCTAATCTTTTCATTTTATATTATAAAAACTTTTATATTATTTTATGTGCTCCAAGACAAGTGAAAATGAAATAAACTAAAAAAATCTAACTGTGTGTTTATAGTACTACAAAACTGTGCAATGTAAATAGAGAATGAATAAAGCAAGGATAAGAAAACACATGACATTCTATGAAAGTGTCAGTATCAACTTAGCCATTTAAAGCAGTATTAGAACCCCAATGATCACTTCCTTAAACATGAACAATTAATGAAAAAATAAAGAAAATCAAGTCACAAAGGAATACTAGAAATTTTGTTATGACAGCTAAATGACTTTGCTTGTGAAAGAGTGAAGGTATTTTGTAATTGTCAGAGATAAATTGGCTACTTATTTAGATATAAAATTTTACAAAATATTAATATATATTTGATGATACTCCTATATTGTGATGAATCATAATTAGACATTTATTACTTGGTACTCATATCTGTACAAATTTGAAGAAAAAAATGAATATTAATGAAAACAGGTATTTGAGGAGGGGTTAGTCAGGAAACATGTGAAAGATTTTACCTGTCCAACCAGGCAAGGAGACTCTTGGCTGCTCCAATCAGATCCACAACCGATGTCAGAAAGTCATTTGGCAGTTTTCGGCTAGTCCTCCCATCATAATGGCCACTCCTTCTCCTTCCTGTTATAAAGTTCTGTAGATTTTTGGCAGATGCATTCAGCTTATGAGATAGAGTTTTTAGATTTTCTGTTTCCAAGCCATAATTCTGAATTATAAAAAAGATAATAAATAGATTAAAGTCAATTTTTTTCATTCATGAAAATATTTACTGACTACTTCATTATGCACAGACAATGGGGATACTATTAGAGTTACAAATAAGTAAGATAAGATTCACGGTCTAGTGCAGCCCACAGTCAAAGTGAGGATATGGGGAAATGTCAGATAAAGAAATAATAAGATGTGTTATGTATCAATATGAACATGGAATGATGTATCCATTATATCTTGGAACTATGCCACCTGATATAGCAAGATTGTAATGATTCATGTGTTTATTTTTTAAAACCAAAACCTAAGTTCATTTACCTGTGAAATCATTATAGTCAATTATTTTACTGTCTATTCAACTACCATATGCAAGGCCATGAATGTAGATACCAGAAAAAATTCTGCTCAGCCAAAGCTAAAAAAGAGTAACCCAACAATAAAATAAAAAAGAAATAAATTATATAAAATATACCTCTTTTTCTGTGTTCTCTACAGAATAACTCATAAGAAGTTACTGTTATGATATCAGGAAAAACTCTGCTTCTTCAGGGGGACTAATACAGTTCCTCTCTTTTTATAGCATCAACTGTGAAGCTAAATTGTTTTTATTTTTGTTCTGGCTGCATTAGCTCACATTAAAATGTAAAGCACAACCGAACCAAGCATAGTGAATTATTAGTAAATGTATCTGTTTTCTTCTTTTCTTGTTCTCTCTTCAATATCTAGTAGTATTAATTCATTCCAAATATTTTTGTCTGTACATTATTTTAGATAGGGGTTAAGTTAATAAATATATATTTATTAATATACTTACCATCTTCAAATAGGGAAGGATTATACTATTCCCTCAAATAAACTTAGGGAAAGTTTTCATAAATCACAATTCAAATTCAAAACAGCTAATTGTGAGTTTTAAAACACCCATAAGAAAAGGTAGTTAAGAAGATCAAAGGATGCCCTTGATTAAATAACTTAGTACCGTATGTATATTACTGTTCTGTGTAAAATTAAAAGTATATAACATCATAAAAGCCAAAGAATATTATAATTTACTTGGGCCTAAGAGGCTGTTACATTTACCCTCTTTTCACAGTTGAAGAAAATGAGGCGTAGGGAATATTTTTTTAATGGTTTGCTTAAGAGCTCAGTGCTCAGACCAGCTGGCTTGTAAAAAGGCATCCCACCTGTTTGGGGAGGTCTCTACCACATTCCTTTAGCATCAACAACTGGAGCAAAGTAGAAACAAAAAGTTATAAAAAAGGAAACAAATGGCAAAAAGAATTTAACTGTATGTCAACAACCACTGGGTATCTACTTTATATGAAAATTAATTGGTTATTTTCCCGTGGTAATTTAACAAAACAGAAATTAGTGGTACTAAATGGAAATGAGAAGATTTTCATGCATAAACATTAAATATCAAATAATGTCATGTATATTACCACTTAAGGATTTAATAGGGATAAAAATATGATCATTCTTTGATGAAAATTTGTATTTTTATTGAAATATTCTTTTTTTGAATCTATACATTTGTTTTATTTAAAAACAGTATATTAAGTATTCACTCCTTAATTTGAATTGTAGTATTCATCTCACAAGTTAAAACATTAGGCTTGTGCAAAAGGAACAACTTTCTATTCAAATTCTATTGCATCTGATCATGGGTTATCTGTGAAACATTTGAGAGATTTTATCTAGCTTGTCACTATATTAAGGAAATTCTCTTGTAAGTTTATAAAAGATACTATCACATGAGTAGATCGGTAAAATTTACTGTATAATTACTTCAACTAATTGTGATGCTTCTCATGTGCTTAAAAGTATTTCAGGTTATCTGCATTTTAAAGCATTACTCTGAAATACAGAGTCCTCACATTATTTTTTGTGCATTAATTGGTTTAATGAAGAAACATTTGTTTACAAATTACAATAATTTCTTAGAGAAGCTCAAATTATAATACTTTATTAGAGAGAAACCTAATCAATTAACTTGGTAACTGATCTTTCATTCATAGTCATTAAGACTCTGTAAAGATTAAAATATTTCACTCTATAACATTAGCATGTCAAATTATTAGAAAAGAAAAAAATAATTTTAAAATAATACTAATCTTACAAATTACAATCTGAAGTCTAAAATACCTTGGTCTTCAAAATTTAAGATACTAAAATTATTTCTAATGTAACAAGAATGAGGGAATATAAAAATCTTCTGGATAAAACCTAGAAGGATACCCTGAGGTCTCCTACCTTGGAAACCACCTAAGGAAATATCCTATATGGAACAGAAATAAAACAAGGGAGGAAAGAGGAATGCAGTGGCAGGAGACAAAATAGGTACCAGAGGATGGAGAAGGAGATTGTGTAGCTCAATGTTAGAGTGTTTGCTTAGCACGTGCATTGCTATGCATGTTCAATCCCCATTACCAAGCAACAAACAAACCCCCCAAAACCCACCAACAAAAAAACAAAACAAACTCACTTGTCCTAGCTAACAAATGTAACTAGTCACACCCATAATCCAAAAGCATCTTTAAAAAATCTATAAGGATATAAAAATAGTTTAGAAGCTCATCGGTATATAACTCTGTTTTCACAAGCATACAAAATGGTTGCATTAATAGTTTGAAAGAGTTAATATGTATCCAAATCATTAACAGCTTACTTCCTTCTGGATTGCATTGTACAAACAATATAGTTGATACTTAAATATATGTTGCATGAATGAACAATTGACTAAATAAATCCCTGATTTTTATGAGCTGCCATAACACTGATTCTACATCATGACTAACTTCAAGACAAGGCATATGAAAACACAGCACAGCTTAAAAGAAATAAAAGAAATTTGGTGATTTTTCTCTTTCTTACACTAGAAAAAGAAACTTCATAGTCAAGAGAAAAAAACTATGTAGGCAAGAGAAAAAAATTCAGTTCTTTGAAGAAAGGTTGTAAGTTTCATTCAGTGACATAGCACTGATTTAACATCCACTATGTGCTAAGCACCGGGCAGAAAGCTGTAGAAAAAACAATGGAATGGACAAAGATGCCTTCTTTACAGGAATCTACTGTGAACTGGAGGATCACAGACTCTAAGAATTATAATGTGACCCAAGGTATATGTGGCCTTCCTTATTCCTTCTAACTCTGCACCAGCCAAATCAATATACTCTTATTTTCCTCTGACCACTCCATATTCTTTCACAATTCTGTCTTTACATATGATATTTCTTTTGCCTAGATAACTTTTCCCAACTTGTTGTATAAAAGTTGCATCTATGGGATGTAGAAGTAAACCAGAATTCTCTGGTCAGAAATTTGTTTCATATTCACAAGAAAATATCTGCTAAACAAAGTAAAAGATATCTGCACTTCTGACTTTGCTCAGGTGCCAACTCTTCACAATGAATATAATCACTATATAATGCAAACATGTACTAATAAAAAAATTTTAAAAGTTCCTGACCAAAAAGAAAGGATAAAAAGGAAGTTAAATATTTGACCTCTTCGGGAATGTGACTGCCAATTAACAGAAAAAAAAAAAAAAAAAAAAAGAATTCAGTGATTTACTTTTTTTTCCCCTGTGTTAAGTTCCAGAAGAACTCAACCACATAATTAAGTATTCAAGTGACATAACCCTAGTTTTTAAACCCAGAACTACAGAGGTATTAAAACTCAGCATATGAAGGGATTTATCACAACTCCATGGCTTGAACTTAGAAATAATGTAGACATATATCTCTGATATCATGCTTTTAAGTAGGTTTGGGTCAGCAGTCTTATACATGGGCCAGACCCCAAAAACCACAGGTCTACACTAATTGTACATAACAATGTCAGTAATCAACCTTCTTTCCTTCTTCAAACTGGCAATGTGAAAGCACATGAGTGGTTCATGTACAAGGAGTCCTGCTTATCGGACATACACTCTGGACATCAAGCTCTGAAACACACGACGATTATTGTTGTAGAAGATATGGCAAGTAAGGAAATACTAAATCTTGTGCCCATCTCCAGGCCACTTCTATCATATTTTCAGGACCACCCTGACTCAAATTTAGAGATTGGTAAGATAGAAACATTGTAGGTCTTTACCTTGAGTCCTATCTTTAACTTTAGGCATGATCTCTGCAACCTGGTTCAGAGAAGAATGGAAGTGCATATTCTGGTTTGAATTTATTTATCTCAGAAATAGGGAAATAAAAAGATCCCCAAACAATAATATGAAAAATATGACAACACTCTTACATCACCACTTTCAAAAAATATTGAGCATCAACTATTATTAGGAATTTGTGCTACACATTACATGTTTAATAAGCATAGCTGCCTTTCCAACATACCTTACCATTTAGTAGAAGAAAACAACATTAACCTGATAAACATCCATAAATATATAATTACAAAATGAGATGAGGATTAAGAGAGAGAACATCAGTGTGGGGAGGGGCAGTGTTTTAGGTGAAGCAGGAGTGAGGAACTAATCAAAGATCATCTCTTTGAAGAAATAACAGTGAAGGTAAGACTTACATAAAAGCTAAGCTTTTCTAGAGGGCAGGAAGTAGGTCTTATTCACATATGACAATACAGGGCTTTGTATTAATTGATTCTTGAATTGTGTTTTATTATATACACATTTCTTATTAGTCATAATCACCTCAATAGTTACCATTTATTAAATGTGGGCTGTGTGCCAGGCACTGATTAGGTACTATACAAACACAATTTCATTTATTTTTCACAACACTTTGAAGAGGTAGTTATTATTTTCATTTTAGATAAGATAGCTATAGTCACAGTAAATTTGTCCACAAATATTAATAATGGACTGAGCCACGAGTCAAGAAAGGACATCACATTACACAGCTCATTTTTTCTCTGTGTAGCTCTACCCTCCTTCACAAATAAGTGGAAGAATTTTAAAACCAATCTAGTTAGTGTCAATTTACCTCATCTGGAAAAAAATGTATGTTCTTCTCAGAATGTCTAATGTCCTATAAAAATCGTGCAGGAGGCTTTCTGTCTATGCATTTCTCTTTAATGTGAGAAAGTAACCACTTTTTATGGTTTAGATCTGGAATGTCCCTCCAAAGCCTCATGTGATCAGAGGTGAGGATTTGGAATGTGATCAGATTATGGGGGTTGCTACAGCTGGCTTGCTGTCAGGAAGTAGGTTTCCATTAGAGGTGGGTCATTGGGTACATGACCCGGAAGGGTATATCCTCTTCCCTGGCTTCTCCCTTCACTCTCTGTTTCCTGGCAGCAATGACATGAGCAGCTTTCTTCGGCCTGGGTCTTTCTGCCTGGAGCTAGCCAACCAAGCAGGGACTGAAACTTCAGAAATTGTAAACCAAAATAAACCTCTTCCCCCTTTAAATTGTGAGTACTGTGGCTCAGCAAGGAGAAAGTGACTAAGACACCACTGTAAAAAATAAGCAAATAATTTAAACGTTTTCTAAAATAAGATTACTTAGTATTTCTGGTACAAAGCCAAAACTTTTAGAAGGAATTGGATTTTATACCTCATTGTATAGAATTGTGTATCCAAAATGTTGCTATGAAAACTTCCTTGGTGAGCTCTAATTTATGTTTATCAAGTGGCTAAATGTAATATCAACCAGTTAATTTATAAGCTTCTTTGTCATTTGGCATTAATACTAACAAATACAAGGAAGGAGGAAAATATTACATTCAATTAGTTCAGAATTACGAGTTTTTTTCTCCCACTGCTTGAATTTAAATTATTAAAAGAAGAGAAGAAAAAAGAGTAAAGGAACAAAAAGAAAAAAAAAGAAAATTTCCTTTTCTGTACTTCATGTACTCACCAGAGCACATAGAAGGTCAACTGCTTCCAAGATCAGTTCCTGATGCCCAATGCGGCTGACTCCCAGGTCTTCTAGCTCCTGATGCGTAATGCGTAGCAGCTGGTCCCCACTGATCTTCTCCCTCTCAAAGTTCTTAATATACTGCTGCAAACAGTCATCAAGACCTGCAAAATGAAAGTATTGAAGACCAGAATGAAGAAAACAGTTGAGCTAAATAAACAAGGCAGGGGGTGCTAGCTCCAATCATTCTTGACTTTGTACTAGTCCAACTATCCACCTTTTCTCAATATACACGTGAGGCTGTGGTAAAAAAGAAAAAAAAATATCACTTCATCATATTCCTAGTAGTAAAATTACTATTTCAATTTTCTTCAGAAATTATTGAAAATCTTTTTTTTTTGTGTGGGTACCGGGGGTCGACCTCAGGACCTCGCGCACCAGCAGGCACCCGTGCCGCTGAGCGATATCACCGGCCCCTTTTTCGTATGTGGGTTCCGGGAGTCGAACTCGGGCTCTCGCGCTTGCCAGGCAGGCGCTTACGCCGCTGAGCCATCTCACTGGCCCTGAAAATCTTTCTCTCTCTTCTCAGTAGTTCTCCTTACAGAATATGTTATCAGAATGATAAATCATAAAGTATGCTAACAGATTCCCTTACTTTCAAAGTTATCTGTAACAAACTCTCTTCTTTAACCCATTTCAGAGACAATTTCTTTTTACTATACAAGGTTAACTATCTTTCTGTACTCTAGAATTCCATCTTTTAGCACCTAATACTGTTTCAAGAATTTAAAAAATTTCTGTGCTCCATTTGTTTCAATTATTTCCAATTCATTGACTCCTTCTATATTCAAACCTCTGCCATCTTAAAAAATAAAGCATACAAAAATCCTTCTTTGACTTCCTTGATTCTGTGTTCTCCATCATCCCCTTCAGACCCCGCCCGCTTAGTCTTTATTTGCTCACCAATTATGCACCCCTTAATCTATTATTACTTGGGTTCTACTCAAGTCCAAAAAAATCTAAAAGTAGATAATAACATTGGATTTTACATTCTTTTTTTTTTTTTTGTGGGTACCGGGGGGTCAACCTCAGGACCTCGCGCGCCAGCAGGCGCCCGTGCTGCTGAGCGATATCACTGGCCCCTTTTTCGTATGTGGGTTCTGGGAGTCGAACTCGGGCCCTCGCGCTTGCCGGGCAGGTGCTTAAGCCGCTGAGCCATCTCACCGGCCCTACATTCTTGAAACAATCTTTTTCAAGACTATCCAAGGCAATACATAAATGGCTGGCTAGGCTACACACTAAGTTAGTTTCAACTACCTATGAAATGGCCTGGCATATGTAATGAACTAGGTAAATAAGATTTACTCTCGAGAATTTTATGTAAAGAATACCAAGAAAATGAAGCAATTAGCATATACTAACTGGTCTTGATTATATCAAGGAGGGAGAAAAAAGGCCATAATGTGTTATATTCTAGTTAAAAAGATAAGGGAGTAGAAATTATAAGCAAGTAAAGAAAAAAGATGGAATTAGAATAGATGTGTCAAGGAAACAAAGTCCCATAACAGAGATATTATAAAACCATTGAGTGAGGAAAAGACTAAGAATTAAAAGCCAGGTTCCTGGTAGGTTCCAGTACTAGGCCACACATGCCCTTACTAAACACTCGAACTTCCTTAAAGTAACTTGAGTTACCTGTGACATCTCTATATTATCTTCTTTATCTTTCATTCTTCGTTGGTATGTGAATATTAGCAAAAACTAAAATTATCTCTGGATTTAGAAACATGAAGGTCACTTGTGATATTTATGAGAATTTCACAGTGGTAGCAATAAACCAGCATTGAATGAGTTGTGGAGTCCTCAAAGCAGCCAGGCTATACCAGAGACAAGGCCAGTAAGAGGATACCTGAAGACTACGGGATCTAGAGAGTTGTTTTTCTTTAAGATGCTAAACACTTAAAAATATTTAAATGTACAACAACAACAAAAAAACCCCATATGTATCTCTACTAAAGGATGAAAGGAGATGATGGGTACAGATACAGGTAGATTATTTCTGTAAGAAGAAGAGAGCCTACCTAGAGATTATGGACCTGTATGAATGTGTAAGGGTTCTATGAGATATCTGTAAAGCAAAAAAAAAAAAAAAAGGAAAGGAAGAAAAAAAGACAGACAAACATGTACACTGGTAACATTACAAATGTATGCTAAATTCCTGAATAGAATCAGAACTAACTACATTGTCATGGGACAAAGCAAGATTTTTATTTTAAAGAGAAAACTCTGAAGTCTCAAACAAGGAAAAAGATAAGGGAACTATACGTCAGATAGGTCCTGAAGGCTGGAGACACAAACCTCAAGGAATGCACTCCTTGGAGGCCAAGACAGTGGTTATCCAAAAGAATCATTACAATTTGATGTATTAAAGAAAGTAGTATTAAAGAAAGTAGTTATCACAGTAAAAACAGAAATAGATGGAATCATTTAGGAAGAGTATATATGCTGAAAAATATAGTGGGCCCTAACAGTTCAGGGATGGCCGGAAAAAGGGACATCCAAAAAAGAGAATAGAAGTAGATCAGAGAGGACTAAGGTAATAAGGTAGTCATAACAGACAAGTGCTAAATGCAACACAGCATCCCAATAAAGAAAAGACTAAGATCACTCTAAATTTGGCAATTAGGTGATTATCAGTGATTTTATTCAGAACAGTATCGGAATACTGAGAATAGAAGCCAGATAGTGTATGGGGTTGTGCAGCAATTGAGAAATTAGAAAGTGAAGGCCTTGCATGTAGAATATTCATTCAGAAGATTATATATGGTATTGGTGAGGATGTGGAATAAATAAGGAGGTATCAAGTAGGATCAAAGAGACTATTATAAAAGTTGTAAAGATGAAGAAACAAAAACAAGAAATTAGGTAACTCCGTAACTGCACACAGTAAGTGACTTGCAAAGCAAGGATTTAAAGTCTAATTTGTTTTGACTCTATGAGACCATCTCAAGACTTAAAAGAAAAACCATCCCAACAATAAAGTGGATTTATACTCTGCAAAAGAAATAGGATAAATGAAGATAGAAACATATAGTTATTAAAGTGAACAAAGGATAACTTAGGACAGTGGCTATTAAAATCATATTCTTCCATTCCTGGGTGAAAAAAATGTTTAAAACTACCAAGGACTAAATTCTATGCTAGTATACTCAGATGAATTAAATACAGTGTGGAGTACAATGCTGGCATTCAATCTGAAGCTGCACTCAAATGAATGGAAGGCAAAACATTGCAAATAGCATTTAGATAACACTGAAACCAATACAATACATGTGACCTAAGAAACTCATCTTTTTCAAGTTCTTCAACATCATTCTTCACAACTTCTCTCCTAAAAGCAAGTAGTTGCTCTATAATAAGTAGATATGATTTGTTTTCACAAGGATTCTCAAGGAAACCAAATGAAATAGATAAAGGAAGGGCGATTTTCTTCTTGGCCTGTTTTCAATTACTCTGTCCTAATTTATTATAGAAAAGGCTAAGCTTACAACAGTTTTGTTATTTCCAAATTGAAGAGTTGATGAAAGAGTAGTACCTTTCACTTATTTTTTCTGTCCTTTGTGTCCCAAGCACTATTATAAGCACTTTACAAACATTTTCTCATTTAATCATTAAAACTATTTTATGAATTGCATATCATTATCTTGATTTTATATGAAAAACAAGAAACAAGAAAATTGTAATTTAGGGATCATGCCTATGATTCCACACCTTATAAATGGTTATGGCAAGGTCTAAAGCCAAGTTTATCTGATCCCAGATCTCTGTTCCTAAAGACTACACTAAACTAGAAATGAGAGACAGCTACAAAAGATTATTTCCAAACCTCTGCACCACACTAAAAGTCATTGTCAAAAATACTATTCACTTTTCATTTAAAACTTTAAAGACATTATTTAAAATACATTTAAATTATGCTTTGTATTAAAATATATTTATGTTATTTACACACACAAAATTCAGCAGAGCAATGCAAGTTAAAAGTAGATACAAATAATATGATTGAGGAAAACCATGGTTAGTCATATAATGAGAGATAAAATAATACTACAAAATCCATACTAATGAATAATATTAGATGTGCTAATATATAAAAGGAACTAGGACATAGACTATAAACTGTCTAGCAATGAACGTGAAGAAATTGGATCTATGATATAGTTTAAAATATTCATTGGATAAAAGTTGGTCAGTTTCTAAGAGAAGTCTATCCATTTTCAACCTTATATTCAACAGAAGGATTTCTCATGGGAAGAAATCCTTGTATGAAAGAATGAACACCACCTTCAATAAACCACTTTGATAAACATAACTACAAGTCATCATTGCATTGTTTCTTACTGCAAAGCTGAAATATATTTTTAAATATATTTTTTGTACATCAACTAATAACTGGTTTTCATGCAGAAAATAGTTAATATTTACTGCCTTTAAAGATGTTACAATCTATAACAGAACATATAAATCCATAGAGAAAATAGCTAGTAAGGGTTCTCTTCTATAATAACAACAAATGAAAAGATGAACTCTATTTGAACCATCTTTTTTTTTTTTTTTTTTTTTTTTTTTTTTGTGGGTACCGGGGGGTCGACCTCAGGACCTCGCGCACCAGCAGGCGCCCGTGCCACTGAGCGATATCACCGGCCCCTTTTTCGTATGTGGGTTCCGGGAGTCGAACTCGGGCCCTCGCGCTTGCCGGGCAGGCGCCTAAGCCGCTGAGCCATCTCACCGGCCCTGAACCATCTTTTGAAAGTTAAAAGCTCATCAACAAGTGCCAAAATGTTTTGGACACAAATACTATATTTTCATTTAATATAATGACAATTTCAAATGAAAGTGTCTCATTGCCATACTGATTATGAAAGCCACATTTACAGATTTTGAATTTTAAAAAGTACAAGTTACAGGCAACAAGAGAAAAAATAAATAAATTAGATTTCATCAAAATTAAAAACTTGTGCATCAAAGGAAACTACAAGTAGAGTAAAAAGGCAACCCATACATGGAAGAAAATATCTGGAAATCTTATGTCTGATAAGGGGTTAATATCCAGAATATATAAAAAATCTTACAACTCAACATGGATGACAAAAATTGGATTAAAATGGGCAAAGGACTTACATAGACATTCTCCAAAGAATATATACAGACAGCCAATAAACACATGAGAATGCACAATATCATTAATCATCAAGGAAAAGCAATTCAAAACTACAATGACATATTACCTTGTACATATTAGATTGGCTGCTAGCAATACAAGCACAAAGTTGGGTACTGTTTCTGAGAATGTAAAATGATGCAGCCAAATGGTTTGGCAGGTCCTCAAAAACAATGTATCACACATGTGATGAAAGGAAGGAAGGAGAGAGAAGGGGGAGGGGAGAGAGGAGAAGAGAGGAGAGGAGAGAAGTGAAGTGAAGCGAAGAGAAGAAAGAAAAAGAATGAGTGAGTGACCATAAGATCTAGCAATTCCATTCCTGGCTATATACTCAAAAGAATTAAGAACAGAGACTTGAGATATTTGTATAGCCATATTCTGTAGCAGCACTATTTACAATAGACAGAAAGTGGGATTGAACCTAAGTATACACTGAAGTATGAACAGATAAAGAAAATATGGTATATATACAAAAGTCTTCTTATTAAGAATTAAAAAGAAAGGAAGTGGTGACACATGCTACAAGATGGTTGAACCTTGATGACATTATAATAAGTGAAATAAGCCATTCACAAAAGGACAAAAAACTATGATTCCACTTATATGAAGCATCTAGAGGAGTCAAGTTCATAGAAACAGAATGTAGAATGGGGATTCCCAGGGGCTGAGGAGAGGGAGAATGGGGAGTTAGTGTTTAATATGAATATAAAGTTTCAGTTTTGCAAAATGAGAATAATTTTGAGAATGGAAAGTGGTGGCAGTAGTACAAAAATGTGGGCCTTATAATCCCTTTCTTGCTCAGTAAAATTCTCTTTCATTTTGACAGTATGCCACTGCAGTTGATAGCCATTGGATAATCAAATTGGAAGAGGTCAATTAGTAATTCCTGCTTTCCCTTGCTTCACCCTGGAGTCCAAATTCCTACAAGTAGGTCAGAACCAAAAATGCCTAAAAATCAGAAAGGGAGAAAAAATTTCTGTGGAGAGTCATATGAATCAGACTGGGGAGGTTGGATATCAGCTTTGACTAATATTGTGTCAAAGAAACTACATGACAGACCCACATTTAAAAAAAGTTCCACTCATTGCTTCCCACTTTGGTCTTCCAGTAACAAAGTAAACTCTATAACATTTGTTTCTTCGCAGACTGCATCTGCTTGGCAAGAATTTGATAATTAACTTTAGATGACATTTTCAAAATCTAGGTCAGAATTTAATACTACATTCAACCTGTTGGCAACTCAACAGTTAATGAAGCTTAGTGTTCTTATAATTCTTCTGATTGAATTACTGCTCAAAAGCATAGTTTTATAAACAGGAGTTTTTAAGCAGAGAAAGATACAGGGACATCATGTTTGCTTAGGTCTCCAAATTTAAAAACTAACATAAAATGTAATTCTAAATATCACTTGATAATTTATGTCACATGAGAAGACAAAAATAAGTTTTTAATTACCTCCATAAGACAAAGTATAAACAAGCAGCTCCTTTTCTAGGGAAAGGAGACTAAGCATGAACAAAAACGAATATAGGGATGTTAGGGCAAGGGCAAAGACCCAATATGATAACTGTATATTGTAAAGTACTACTCAAGAAACTTAGGAGCTTGGCCCAACAAGAGGATATTCACTGGACCCTCCTAGGAGACTTTTGGGCACTGCCTGAAAGCACCTGTACGAACAATCTTTTAGCAAGCTTTTATTTCAACTGAATCCCAAATTTCCCCATTGGTGAATTTCAAGAATATATGCAAGATTTGCATATATATAAACATACTACCATTGCCTGCTATTGAGGCCTGTATTCATGACAGCCATAAATCAACCTGTGAAAAGAACCAAGAAGGTATCAAAAGTCTTGAGTAGCTGCAAACTTAGATGTATTTTCTGTAATTTTTTCACGTGTTGTAAATATAAGAAGTAAAGCTAGTGTCTTAGCTAGTGTCTTATACTAGCTAGTATAAGCTAGTATCTTAAGGACTTTTGCATCTATGTTCATTAGAGAGACTGGCTTGGTTGACTCCCTCTCTAGTTTTGGTATCAGGATTATGCTTGCTTCCAGGAATGACTTTGGGAGTTTGAGGACTAATGGCATTAGATCATCTCTAAATTTCCTGTAGAATACAGCACTGAATCCATCAGGACCTGGGCTTTTTTTGTTGTTGTTTTTGGTAGATTTTTAATTACATCTTCAATTTCATTGACTGACATGGCATTATTTATAATTTTTATATCTTCTTGATTCAGCTTTGGTAATTAATATGTATCTAGGAATCTGTTCATTTCTTCTGTGTTTTCCAAATTATTTCAGGACAGGATCTCCAAGTAGGTATTGATGATCTGGATTTCTGCAGCATATGTTGTGATTTTACCCTTTTCATTCCTAATTGCATGGATTTGAGTCTTTTCTTTCCTTTTTTTGATAAGGTTGGCTAGGGGTTTGCCAATTATGTTTAATCTTTCAAAGAACCAACTTTTCAATTCATTGATTCTCTGCATTGATTTCTTAGTCTCAACTGCATTAATTTCTGCTCTGATCTTTCTAATTTCCTCCCTTGCACTAGCACTGGGCTTGACGTGCTCTTTTTCTAGAAGTTTGAGGTTCAACATTAGGTTATTGAGCTCGCTCAGTTTTTCTGATGTGAGAATTCATCATTACAAATTTGTATCATACAACTGCTTTCATTGTGTCCCACAAGTTCTGGTATGTTGTACTGGCATTATTTAATTGTAGAAACTGTCTAATTTCTTCTTTAATTTCATCTGTGACCCATTGGTTGTTCAGGAGGGTATTATTTAATTTCCATGTGCAAGTCATCAAGATTCATCCCAGGCATGCAAGAGATGAATGTAATACATCAATAAATGTAATACACCATATCAACAGAGCCAAGGACAAAAACAATATGATCATCTCAATAGGCACGGGAAAAGCATTTGACCCATTCATTATTTTAAAAAATACCTACAGAAAATTGGAATACAAGGTCTTTACCTCAATCTGATAAAAGCCAACATCTATGACAAACCAACAGCCAATATCATACTAAATGGTCAAAAACTGAAAGCTTTCACTCTAAAATCAGGAATAAGACAAGGATGTCCACTGTCTCCACTCTTATTCAACATAGTTTTGGAAACTTTAGCCCGGGCAATTGTACAAGAGAAAGAAATAAAAGGAATAACGGGGCCGGTGAGATGGCTCAGCGGCATAAGCACCTGCCTTGCAAGCGTGAGGGCCCGAGTTCGACTCCCGGAACCCACATACGAAAAAGGGGCCGGTGATATCACTCAGTGGCATGGGTGCCTGTTGGTGCGCGAGGTCCTGAGGTCGTCCCCCTGGTACCCACAAAAAAAAAAAAAAAAAAAAAGGAATAACGATAGGAAAGGAATGAGTTAAATTAATCATTATTCCCAGGTGACATGATACTCTACAAAGAAGATCCCAAAAAACTCTACCAAAAGACTTCTAGATTTAATAAGCAAATTCAGTAGCACAGCTGGATACATAATCAACACTCAAAAATCAATAGCATTCCTATACACAAAAAACAAACTCACAGAGACAGAAATTAGGGAAACCACAGCTTTCACAATACCAACGAGAAAAATGAAATACTTAGGAATCAATCTAACACAGGAAATAAAAGATCTTTACACTAAAAATTACAGTACTCTGAAAAACGAGACTGAACAGGATATCAGAAAACAGAAAGATATCCCTTGCTCTTGGGTAGGAAGAACTAATATAGTGAAAATGGCCATACTCCCAAAATTGTTATACAGAAATAATGCAATCCCAATCAAAATAATAATAGCATATCTCACAGAACTAGAGAAAACAATTCTACAATTCATTTGGAACCAAAAGAGACCTAGAATAGCAAAAGCAATTCTGGACAACGAAGGCAAGACAGAAGGCATCACAATCCCTAACTTGAAATTATACTACAAAGATACTGTGATAAAAACAGTATGATACTGGTAAAAGAAAGAAAGAAAAATAGACCTGAGTATCAGCACAACAGATTAGAAGAGGCAGAAAGAACTCCAAATACATGAAGCCACATTTTCTTTGACAAAATGGCCAAACACCTTCACTGGAAGAAAGATATCCTCTTTAATAAACCATGCTGGAAAAACTGGCTTTCTACATGCCAAAGACTAAAACTAGAACCATATCTCTCTCACCATTCACTAAACTAAAAATCAAAATGGATCAAAGATCTAAATATTAAAAGAGAAACAATAAATCTGCTGGAAGATAGAATTCTTGAAGACGTTGGTGTAGGCAAAGACTTTACGAACAAAACCTGGATTGCACAGGAAATATTACAAAGAATCATCAACTGGGATCTCATCTTATTAAAAAGCTTCTGCACAGCAAAAGAAATCACCAACAGAGTGAAGAGAGAACCCACAGAGCACGAAAAAAAATTTCCCAGCTGTTCCTCAAAGGACTAATATCTAGAATATATAAAGAACTCAAAAAAAATCAGACCCCCCCAAATTTAAAGATCCAATCCAAAAATGGGCATCTTAACTGAATAGCCACTTCTCACGCAAAGAAATACAAACATCAAATAAATGTATGAAAAAAATGTTCAACATCATTGGTCATTCTAGAGTTCCAAATTAAATCAACACTGAGATCCCATCTCAATCCAGAAAGAAAGGCTATTATCAAGAAATCAACCAATAACATATACTGGCAGGGCTGTGAGAAAAAAGTAACCCTTCTCCACTGTTGAGAGTATAGACTGGTGCAACCACTATGGAAATCAGTGTGGAGTTTCCTCAAAAATCGAAAACTAGAGGTTCCATTTGACCCACTTATTCCCCTCTTCCTGACAAAATCAGGTGTCTTCCTGATAGAAGCATCATGCCACAGCAATATGTGCACACCCATGTTTATAGCAGCACAATTTGTAATAGCTAAATCTTGGAAACAACCCAAATGCCCATCAACTGCTGAAAATATAAAGAAGATGTATTTTTATACAATGGAGTACTATTCTGCCATAAAGAAGGATAAACTTGAGGCATTTATAGGTAAATGGATGTACCTCGAGACCATATTCTTTTTTTTTTCTTTATGTGGGTACCGGGAACCGAACTCAGGACCTCACGCTTGCCAGGCAGGCGCTTATTCCGCTGAGCTATATCACCGGCCCTCGAGACCATATTCTTAAGTGAAATAAATCAGACACCCAAGTTCAAATATTACATGGTTTCTCTGGTATGAGAAACTGAAAGTGTAAATAAGGACCAAAATGTATAATAGATATTGTGAAATAAGAAGAAAATGTTCAAATGGGAAGGGGAACAAGGGAGGGGGAGGGGGAAAAGAAGGAAGGGAAAAGAAAAAAAGAGAATAAAGGAAAAAATGGAAACTGAGCTTTTGTAAATAAGGAGGGAAAGAAAGGTTGAAGGGAGGGGAGGGGAATTGGAAAAAAAAGAAGAATCAAGCTATATTATGTACAGGTACAAATTCCCTCTGATGAATGTGATCATTATGTATATCTAAAATGTACCAATAAATTAATTAAAAATAAATAAAAAGAAGTAAAAGCTAAACTTTAATATGTGTTATAAATAATCATTATGAAAACTATAAAAAATACTGGTAGACATCCCTAAATTAATGTATATGAAAAAGATTAATATTATAGTATCCTATTTAAATTTTCAACTCCTTTTCTGAAGGAGTTAAACTCCTTTTCTAAAGGCAATAATTTATTACTCATAATAACCTTTTTTCTTATTTTTTAATTTTTTGTAGTACTGGGGATTGAACCCAGAGCCTTATACATGCTTAGACAAGCACTCTATCACTGAGCTATCCCACCAGCCCTCATGACAACGTTAAACAGCAGGCCACTGAATTCTAGGCATTTTTCCAGAAATAGTAAAATCTTCTAAGGAACTTAAAATGAATAAGAATTTTTCATTTCAAGAAAGAAAATAAGAACTATACTAAAATATATAACAATGCAAGAAAACCTATTATTATTTTTTATTGTCAGCATCCACCCTGGAAACTTGTTCCCTTTGGTTATAGCATCACAGATTAAACGTCACTTAAGAAGTACGTGATTCATTCAATAATGATAAAGGCAACCTTAAGTTCCTACTAAAGTTTTATACACTTGTAGTTATGAACAAAACACTCTGACCTCCCAGTGTTATAATCCAAATAAAAGAATTCAAAACAAAACTTTGCATTTCTGTTCAAAAGTGAGTCATGTCATCCAAGGAAAATATTATATATAAAAGAAGCTTATTTTGTTTCTTTTCATGGCAATCCCAAATCTTCTCAAAAAGAAGGAAAAAACTCAACTAGAATTGTTCTTTCTATTTGAAATAGAGGGGGAATGTTTTAGGGGCAGGGATAGTTGATGATCTTGTGATAGTACAATAAAAAAGAAACCAAAAATGATTTTTTAAAAAGCCTAGCATAGGAAACAGAATTGCTAATCTTGAGAAACTGGTCCTCTTTGGAAGGCAATATGGCTGGCATATGTGTCTTAACTAACCCAATGCTTTACTATAGCATCGATTCTCTAACACACACATTATATTCCAGCCTTGAGTTTTAACTAGTTCAACTTTAGGCAGTTAATGAAAATTGAAATTTGATATCTTACTTCTGTAATAAGATTTACTTTTTGTCTTTCTTTTCAACTTTCTAATAATTCTTATGAGTACAAAATTAACTACCGTTTTACATTTGCTTCAAATGTCTTACAGCTCTGAGATTTATTTTCAGAATAATACAGTTCTAATACATATTCTAAAATTGAAATATTTGGCTGAGTCCATCAAATAGAAATGACTAAGTATTATTACTCTATGACTGTGATCTAGTGAAGCCACAATTTCAACAACCGTTACAATAAGGAGCAGAATTAATAAAACTTTTCACTTATGGTTCTTATGTAGTTTAACTGCTAAGAAAAGAAAGAGGGAAAGAGCATAATATTTAATTTTAAAAATAAGTCTTATATTAGCTAATAAGATAAAAAAAATTTCCTTTAAATATGTACAGGGAAGGTGACCTTTGACCTGGCAACAGATTAATATTCTTTGTATAAATTTAAAGACCTCGAGAGGACTATGAACTTGTATTTCAGATCATGATTTCTACAAACTGAAGAGAGAGACAATTGCTAACTCTCCTACTCCAATCTCTTTTTCTTCTGACTCAAAGGGCAAAAGAGAAGATTGGAACCCTAATGAAACACACTTTGGTTCAGCTGGGAGTGGTCCAGTAGTTCCATCTCTTTACTTTTTGTTCTGAGAGGCTAATTAAAAGCTTTATGAATCACCAGAGGAATACATGAAACAGTTTTCAGGAAATTTGTGAAAACTGGAGGCACTGACTTATATGCTGTAATAGTTCAATAGTAAAAATGTTAAGTAGTTCATCAATACATATAAATAAACAGGTATCAATCAGTATAAAATAGAATTTGACTTCTTACACATAAAATTACATTTTTATTAGAAGATTTGAAAGCAAGTTACTGTACCAACTAAGTTACTAAATTCAAATAAAAATAGTCCTCTGCGTAAATTTTCTTCCTAGAGGATAGGAATAAAACCTTTAAGCCTCAGAAACCACTAATAATCATTTGTTTAAACTAACTTTTCTAAATGAACTGATTAACGTATATATGAGATATTTTAAATTGCAAAACTTAATTATAAGCTTAAATATTAATATATCAATTAACCAGATCTCGTCAAATACAGAAACATACTCAGAAAAATTCAGAATCATTATCAATAGTGAAACTCAAGAAGTATTCTCACTGAAGGTCAAAAATATTTAACATTAAGTAGTGGTCCTAGCAACTGCAAAAAAGGCAAGGAAGAGAAGAGGTATTGATATTAGAAGAGAAAAAAATATCAAAATGCATAATATGTTTACTTAAAAAAATCCAAGGAATTCCATTGAAAAACTATTAGACTAAAAATGTTTATTAAAGTGGCCAAATACTGTGTAAGAACAGTAGATGAAAACTTCCCTATACATAGCAAAGCTAATTAGAAAACAAAAAAAAGAACATTTCATTCATAACAAAAATAAAACAACCTATTGAGAAATAAACCTAACAAGATACAATATTTTTAAAGAAGCTGCAAAATGTCCCTAATAAATGTAAAAGACAATCAAAATAAATAAAAAAGCTGAATTAATTTTTACATAGATGAATGTACTAGAGGAAAATATAGGAAAATTTCTATACAAAACAGGGATAGAAAGGTTTTCCTATGCAATATAGAATACTGATTAGCCATACAAGTAAAATGGAAAAAAAATGACAGATATGGTTACATTAAAATTTAAATATTTTTGGTTAATTTTATTTGTACATTTTAGATATACATAGTGATCACGTTCGTCATAGGGAATTTGTACCTCTATATAATATAGCTTGATTCTTTATTTTCCTCAACACCCTTCCCTCCCCCTTAAACCCCTCTTCCCTTCCTTATTTACAAAAGCTTTGTTTCCATTTTCTCCTTCTATTCTTTTTTCTTTTTCCTTCTGTTTCCCCCTACCCCCTCTCTTGTTCCCCTTCCCATTTGATTGTTTTGTTATTTCTCGATATCTGTTATACATTTTGGTCCTTATTTACACTTTCAGTTTCTCATACCAGAGAAACCATGTGATATTTGAACTTGGATGTCCAATTTATTTCACTTAAGAGTATAGTCTCAAGGTGTATCCATTTACCTATAAATGCCTCAAGTTTATTCTTCTTTATGGCAGAGTAGTACTCCACTGTATAAAAAAAACACATTTTCTTTATCCATTCATTGGTTGATGGGCATTTGGGTTGTTTCCAAGATTTAGCTATTACAAATTGTGCTGCTATAAAACATGGGTGTGCACATATTGCTGTGGCATGATGCTTTTAATTCTATCAGGGAGATACCAAGAGGGGAATAAGTGGGTCAAATGGAACCTTCGGTTTTCGATTTTTGAGGAAACGCCACACTGATTTCCACATTGGTTACACCAGTGTACACTCCCACTAACAGTGGAGAAGGGTTTCCTTTTCCCTCACAGCTCGACCATCATTTATTATTGGTTGGTTTCTTGATAACAGCCATTCTTTCTGGAGTGAGAAGGGATCTCAGTGTTGATTTAATTTGGATCTCTCGAATGAACAGTGATGTTCAACATTTATTCATATATTTATTTGATGTTTGTACTTCATCTGATAAGTGTCTTTTCATTTCACATGAACATTTTTGGATGGGTCTTTAAATTTTAGGGATTTTTTTTATTTCTTTATATATTCTAGAGGTTAGCCCTTTATCTGAGGAATGATTACCAAATGTTTTTCCCACTCTGTGGGTTGTCTGTTCACTCTGTTGGTGGTTCAGCAGCATAGCTGGATATGAAGTCAACACTCAAAAATCAATAGCATTTCTGTACAAAAATAACAAATTCACTGAGAGAGAAATTAAGGAAGCCACACCTTTCATAATAGCATTAAAAATGAAATACATGGGAATCAAAAATACTTAGGCATCAATCTAATGAAGGAAGTAAAAGACCTTTACACTAAAATCTACAGTATTCGGAAAGAAGAGATTGAAGAGGATATAAAAAATGGAAATATATCCCTTGTTCTTGGGTAGGAAGAACCAATATAGTGAAAATGGCCATACTTCCAAAATTACTACACAGATTTAATGTAACCCCAATCAAAATACCAACAGCATACCTCACAGAATTAGAGAAAATAAACCTAAAATTCATTTGAAACCAGAGGAGACCCAATCCAAAAATGGGTATCTGAAATGAATAGGTACTTCTCAGATAAAGAATGGCAAATATATGGAAAAAATGTTCAATATCATTGGTCATTCAAGAGATGCAAATTAAAACAACACTGAGATTCTATCTCACTCCAGAAATTATGGCAAGAAATCAACCAATAACAAAGCAATTCTGGGCAACAAAGGCAAGGCAGGAGGCATCACAATCCCTGACTTAAAATTATACTACAAAGGTACTGTGATAAAACAGCACAGTACTGGGAAAAAGAAAAGAAAAGAAAAGAAAAAAGAAAAGAACAGACCTAAGTATCAGTGGAACAGTTTAGAAGAGGCAGAAACAACTCCAAACACACTCAGTACCTTATCTTTGACAAAGGGGCCAAACACCTTCACTGGAAGAAAGATAGCCTCTTTAATAAATGGTGCTGGAGAAACTGGCTTTCCACATGCCAAAGACTAAAACTAGATCCATAATATTCACCATGCACTAAAGTAAAATCAAAATGGATCAAAGACCTAAACATTAAAACAGAAACCCTAAATCTATTGGAAGACAGAATAGGTAGAACTCTTAAAGATATAGGTATAGGCAAAGACTTTATGAACAAAACCCCAATTGCACAGGAAATAATACAAAGACCCAGCAAATGGGATCTCATCTTATTAAAGAGCTTTTAATTTTTTTTTATAAAAGACACATAAGTCCTAGTTTCTGATAAAAACCTCACATTTCCTCTTTCCTCTTTACATAGCTATGCTCTAGTGAGCCACTGCTTCTTATAGAAGTATACTGCATTTCTCACATATGGATCCCAGGCCTTTTTTTTTCTTCTGATCAAAGCAAATTCTTTGAATTTGAAAGGCTAGTAATTAAGTATGCTGATTTTTTAAATTAATTAAGGTAGTCTTGCAATCTAGTTTATATACATGTTGTTGCACATTTCTATTTATGAAAACAGAAGCTATAATAAAAAGACCCAATGTAGAACAGTTTGTTATACAATGCTGTTTCTGTTCGTCATACAATGCTGTTAAAATATACCGTAATTTATCCTTTGTTCTGACAAATAGCATTTGGCTTAAGTAAAATATAATAATGCAACTGTATAAAGAATGAAAAGCTACACACTGTAGTCAATATACTTGTAATAACCCTTATTTAGGATGTAATTCCACATTTAATGATCAGCTAGATACTAAGATCAGTCATTTCTGTGTTTCCAAAACAGAACCAAGCTCACAGAAAATATTTAACACGTGCTTGCATGATATCCTTCATGCCTTATTTTAAAATTCAGCATAGAATTTCAGTGGGGTTTCATAGTTTGTGGGGTTTCCTTAAATTTCCTGTAAGATTTTCTCCTTCTAAACCTTTATGTAGTAAAGAATCATCAGGTAACTACTTTATCTCTATAACTCAACTTTATAGACATCAGCCATAGTCACAGTAGAAATTAGCATACTTTCCCTGTCTCATCACCATAGAATCTGAGTTGCCTTTAATATTTTATGGAGTTAGCCAACTGAATACTAAAGTTTTCATAGAAATTATGGGTAGAACTGTTAATGTATATAAATATACCATGGATGTTGAAAATGATCCTACTCTTTACAAAGTAGTATCAGTATGAATTTATAAGTTTGGCAGTGATGTTTCAAAGACTGAAAATATGATGGAGAACTGATTTTCCCTATGACTATTACTGTACCTGCAAATGATCACATCTGCAAAATGAGGGGAAAAGTTGCCATGGCAAAAGGAAATTTTCCTACTGTAAAGGAAATTTTCTTAAAAATATATACCAATGTTTAAATCCTGGGATTTTCTAGTACTTCTGTGACTTTTTTTTTCACATTTAGATCTCTGATTTATTCTTAAGTATGATGCAAGGTATAGATCTAATTTTATCTTTTTCCAAAAGTGGATAACTTTCATCACTTATGAAAGTCTTTCTCCCCAGTAATTAAGATGATGCCACCTGTATCATAAAGTAAATTTCTCTATGTGCCAGGGTCTTGCTCTGAATTTTCTCTTCTATTCCACTGGTATAGCTGCCTGTATATAGGCCAGCACTATAGTGTTTTTAGTATAGAGGCTTTATAATGTTTTAATATCTGGTAACTCTAACCCTCCCTTATAGTTTTTCAGTGTTTCCCTGGCTCTTCTAGTATATACGCTATATGTGCTTGTTTTATAGGTTTGACTCAATCTTAAACTTAAGGATTCAACAAATTAAGAATTATGTTCGAAGTACAATTAAGACGGCAAACAAAGCACAAAAACTTAAATTTTATCAAATAAGTAAGACAATCTCACTGTTTACCATTTTAGCATGACCTATTTTAGCATAAATATTTGAAAGCTAACAAAATATACACTAGTTTCATGTTCAAGGACATTAAAATGTATTTTTAATGTACAGAATGTTGTAATATAACCTATGTTCTCATTTGCCATTAAAATTTCGAGTCATTTGCTGATTAGAAATAGAAAAATCAGGGACTGGTGGTATAGCTCGGTGCTAGAGTGCTTGCCTCATTTGTGCAAGACTCTGGGTTCGATCCTCAGCATTGAAAACAAAAAGTAAATAAAATAAAGTAGCATTACGAAATAGAAAAATCATGTAAATAACATTAGATTTTTTTGTAAAATAATAAACCTTTTAATTTAAATCCAAATACAACCTGTGGAAGAAACATTTACAATATGGAACTATGCACATACATCATTTAAAAATATTAATGACTTGTTCTAATTTTCCAAATTTTATTGGATATCCAAAACAGGAATTTCATGAAGCTTCCTTTCTGGTTTTCACCTCCATCTCCTTACTTATCCAAGCACACCACAGAGAGTCGTATGGGTCATGTATGGCTAATCTATACGATATTTCATATGCAGAAGCCCCAGTTTTGCCTTTTTGTTGTCAGTAGAATAGCACTTCTTCAAACTCTACTAGAGAAAAATAAGACTTATTTTTGGCTAGGAATTCTTACCTAATTTGAAAGGCTATATGAATGAGAGAAAAAGCACTGTGTGACTTTTAGAGTCAGAAGGCCCTAGGATCAAATGTGAAATCTATCATTTACTATAAATCATCTAAACAAAGTCTGGTTAATAACATCTACCCTAGAGAGGTTGCTGCAATGTTCAAGTCATTAAAGTACAAAAAGTGACTAACAGTGGGCACTGAATGAATAGTTACTTTTTGCACAAGTATCTATTTTTACATTACAGAAGTACCTCAGAATCAAAGGTTATGTTATTTCTCTTGGTTTCTTTCAGAATGGGCTACACAGTGATGTAAACAAAAAGGTAGTAAAAAAGATGTTTACTCTGATTCTTAAGATGAAATTTAAAGTTAAGGACTGTTACATGTTATGTGAGTTTCTATAATTTAGATAACAGTACACTGTTCGAACAAGCATATATAAATATGTATACATTTATGTGTGTGTGTGTGTGTGTGTATCTCAAGGAGCATCTAATCATGAAAGGAAAAAAGGGGAAATAGGTTACCGGAAAATGATGTGTCTCAAATCCACAAATGATATTTTTCTGGCTTTGTAAAGGGAAAAAATGAATTATTTCTGAGCCAATTCTTTGAAGCTTATGTCACCATTATTTTGGTTAAATGTTTGCAGGTTTACATAACATTAAAAAGTCAAAAAGATGCTGTTTTCCCTTACAATTTTCAGCTATTCCAAGACTATTCTTTATGCTGGACTATCCAATCTCACTTTCTCATGAACATTTCTTACCCCCAGTTCTCTAAGCTCATCTACTCAAAACTATTAGCAATTCTGACATCTGAGTTTCTAAACAAATTCCTAATTTAATGATTCATTGCTCAGAAAAGATACATCTCTGTCAAAATGAACAGGCTTGAACAGGGTATAGCTATATATTTAAATTCCAAGACTAGAAGACTAAAAGTACTAACAGATTATTAATCTGTATTTGCATACTTCTACCATTGCAAAACACTTGTAAGGAGCTAAAACAGAAAGGAGTAACAGAAACACAGTTGTAAATTATTATCTTTCATCTATACTTTTGTCTCATTTATAATGAACCATGTAAATTTAGATTCATTTGGTCAAAAAGAATTAAAAATATGTATTCATTTTAAAAATAATAGTTTATTTCTATGTTTCAATCTATTTTTTTCATTCAGGAAACAACCTTTGAGCTTTTAGTTAACAGGAAAATTGTTTTCAATAAAAATGCTTAATCTATACAAACAGATCAAAAATAAATCTCTGATCTTAAAATTAAATATTTCTTGAGTCTTGAAAGGAATAAAGAAAATGGAGATACACAATATTTCTATCCCTGCTCCTAAATTTACAAATGACACAGAAATTTCAAAGAAAGAATGATTCTCTGAGATGAAGCTTTCTTAGGGTAATTTCATTCATTTGGCAAATATTTGTTGTGTCCATTTGCCAAATACTACTGCAGTATTATGAAACTGAGACATTGCTAGGTCCTAATAAAATACTATGTGTAACCAAATGAAAATACGTAGAGTTCTACATTTTAGAATTATGATTTTTTAAATGGTGAGAAGAGGGTCATCTAAGTACATTAAGCCATGAGCCACATAACTGGAAATTTTTATGTGAGTAAGGCATGTTGAGTTGAGCTGTCCATTCTTGGCATAGGGAATATTTAGCTGTATTAACATTTTTTCAGTTATCTTTTATTTTTTTCTAGTTTCTTTATGTAATTTCACTGAATTTAGATTGGAATGGCTCAAAAATGCCTACTTACATTCAGTTTCAATTATAGTATTACTTGATTGTAGGCTACTGGCATGATACCTAATGGTAACAATAATGACAACCAATAAATTTCTAGCTCCTACTATTATCTTTGCATACATTATTACCCTGACTACAAATCTACTAATACCCAATATTTAATTAGAATTTATTAAAAGTGCTAGAGACTGTGATACATCTTTTACGCAGACCACTCATTAAAACCTAAATATTCTTGAGGTGTAGTAGATGTTATTTTCTTATTTAAAAAAATTAGAAAACTAAAACTCAGAGATAGTTATGTGTCCAAATTCATATAGCCAAAAAGCAGCAAAGCTGGAATATACATACAGGTGTATTTGGCGTCAAAAGATGTATTTTCCCCAACTATAACACAATGACTATGGTGGAGGTAGTCATAAACGGTCATTGTTGACAGCTGTGACAGTCCTGTTCTTCAAGAATACAAGCTAGTACTGTGATAAAAACAGTGTGGTACTGGCAAAAAAACAGACCTGAAGATCAATGGAACAGATTAGAAGATGCTGAAACAACCCCAGACATACTAAGCCACCTTATCTTTGACAAAGGTGCCAAACACATTCGCTGGAAGAAAGATAGCCACTTTAATAAATGGTGCTGGAAAAACTGGCTCTACACATGCCGAAGATTAAAACTAGACCCATATTTTTCACCATGCACTAAACTAAATTCAAAATGGATCAGAGATCTAAATATTAAAACAGAAACATTAAATCTGCTGGAAGGTAGGATACGTAAAACCCTTGGAGACATTGGTGTAGGCAAAGACTTTATGAATAAAAACTCAACCGCACAGGAACTATCCCAAAGAATCAATAACTGGGATCTCATCTTATTAAAAAGCTTTTGCACAGCAAGAGAAACCACCAACAGAGTGAAGAGACAACCCACAATGTGGGAAAAAATGTTTGCCAGCTGTTCCTCAGACAAAGGATTACTATCGAGAACATATAAAGAACTCAAAAAAATCAGACCTCCCAAATTTAAAGACCCACTCCAAAAATGGGCATCTGAGATGAATACACATTTCTCAGATGAAGAAATACTAATGGCAAATAAATATACAAAAAAATGTGCAACATCGCTGGTCATTCGAGAGATGCAAATTAAAACAACACTGAGATACCATCTCACCCCAGAAAGAATGGCTACTATAAAGAAATCAACTAATAACAAATGCTGGAGGGGCTGTGGGGAAAAAGGAACCCTTCTCCACTGTTGGTGGGAGTGTCGACTGGTACAGCCACTGTGGAAGTCAGTGTGGAGATTCCTCAAAAAGCTAGGGTTGGAGGTCCCATTTGACCCAGCTATTCCCCTTCTGGGCATCGTCCCAGAAGAATTAAAAACATCGTACCACAGCGATATATGTGCACCCATGTTTATAGCAGCACAATTTGTAATAGCCAGATCTTGGAAACAACCCAAATGCCCATCAACTGAGGAATGGATAAGAAAGATGTGGTATTTTTATACAATGGAGTACTATTCAGCCATTAAGAAGGATAAACTGGAGACTTTTATAGGTAAATGGATGCAACTCGAGAAAATACTCATAAGTGAAATAAACCAGATGCACATGTGTAAGCATCGTATTGTCTCTCTAGTATGAGAAACTGAAAGAGTAAATAAGATCCAAAATGTACAATAGACATGGTGAATCAAAAAGAAACTGGTCAAAAGGAAAGAGAGACTGGAATAGGGAAAAGAAAGAAGGGAAAGGGAAAAAAATTGTATATATATATAAGATGGTTAAGATAGACGGGCCGGTGAGATGGCTCAGCGGCATAAGCGCCTGCCTTGCAAGCACGAGGGCCCGAGTTCGACTCCCGGAACCCACATACGAAAAAGGGGCCGGTGATATCGCTCAGCGGCACGGGTGCCTGTTGGCGTGCGAGGTCCTGAGGTCGACCCCCCGGTACCCACAAAAAAAAAAAAAAAAAGATAGATACACTACCAATTTTACTTAGTTCATTGAAGAGTAAGGTTTGTGCCAATAATGTTTGGACAATTGAATGTTAATGTCTGGTATCCTGAATAACTAACTTAAAGATAGTAATACGTAATGTATTAACCATAGTTACCCTCCTATTATGTTGTTTCGAAAATTTGTTCTTCTTTTGATTTGTTTTGTTTTTTTCTTCTCTTTAAAAAAAAAAAAAAAAAGAATACAAGCTAGTGTGATCTAAATTTTTTTAAATGTCTGACAAACCTTAGAATGGGTACAGTATGATAACCTAAGGAAAAGAATAACAATAAAAAGGGTTTTATGATGGACTCTAATATTTAGAATTTTCAAAAATATCTAATTACACAGGGTTACATGTTATATTTTACTGTAAAATTTAAATCCACAAATAAATTGTTACCAAAACAGTATTAGTGTTGTTATAATTAGAAAACTACGTATTTCAAGCAAGACTACAAAGAGGAAAAACTCCCTCCAAAATAAAGTGCTTCCAATTAGAAGGATATACAAACAAATTTCATATACAGTGGGCCCTTGAATTACGACCAGCTTCACAGATGAAACTTGCATCACGACCTGAATTTTAGGTTTAGCTCATGACCAGTCTTGAGTTATGACCTGAATGCCAGGCAGTTGTGTGGTTGTAAACGAAGACTCGCACACTAGAAAATCGTATGTAAGGGTACATAAGTGTCAGTCCGAGCCCAAAGGTGCATGTTTGTGGACATGATTTTGGTCAGTGTTTTATATAATCACTACGATTAATGCTATCAAAATAGCCCCCCCAAAACTAGAAAAGAAGCTAAAGAAGGAAGGGAAGGTAAAGAAAGCAATTGCAATTGAAAAGAAGAAAGAAATTGTGGAGAAATATGCGAGTGGCGTTCGTGTGACGATCTCGCTAATATGTACAGCATGTCAAAATCCACCATCTCGACAATCTTACAGAGAAAAGATTTGTATGAGGAAGCTAGTATTGCTAAAGGTGTTACTTAAATTAATAAGTCACAATCAACAGTGTTAGACAAGGTAGAAAGGCCATGATTAGTGTGGATAAACAAAAGCCAGATGGCAGGTTACAGCCTATCTGAGTCTATAATTTGTGAAAAAGCTAGGGCTATAAATGCGGATCTTGTAAAGGATAATCCATCAACGAGTGATAATGGTGAAACATTTCGTGCCAGTAAGGGGTGGTTTTACAATTTTAAAGTGAGAACTGGGGTTCATAGAATACCTAGGCATGGTGAAGCAGCCAGTGCTGATAAAAAGGGCTGCTGACAGCAAGAGAAACCACCAACAGAGTGAAGAGACAACCCACAACGTAGGAAAAAATGTTTGCCAGCCGTTCCTCAGACAAAGGACTACTATCGAGAACATACAAAGAACTCAAAAAAATCAGACCTCCCAAATTTAAAGACCCAATCCAAAAATGGGCATCTGAGATGAATACACACTTCTCAGATGAAGAAATACAAACAGCAAATAAATATATGAAAAAATGTTCAACATCACTGATGATTCGAGAGATACAAATTAAAACAATGCTGAGATTCCACCTCACCCCAGAAAGAATGGCTATTATCAAGAAAACAACCAATAACAAATGCTGGAGGGGCTGTGGGGAAAAAGGAACCCTTCTCCACTGTTGGTGGGAGTGTAGACTGGTGCAACCACTGTGGAAATCAGTGTGGAGATTCCTCAAAAAACTAGGATTGGAGGTCCCATTTGACCCAGCTATTCCCCTTCTGGGTATCTTCCCAGAAGGATTAAAAACATCGTACCACAGCGATATATGTGCAGCCATGTTTATAACAGCACAATTTGTAATAGCCAGATCTTGGAAACAACCCTAATGCCCATCAACTGAGGAATGGATAAAAAAGATGTGGTATTTTTATATAATGGAGTACTACTGAGCCATAAAGAAAGATAAACTGGAGACTTTTATAGGTAAATGGATGCAACTCGAGACCATACACCTAAGTGAAATAAACCGGACGCACATGTGTAAACATCGTATTGTCTCCCTAGCGTGAGAAGCTGAAAGAGTAAATAAGATCCAAAATGTACCATAGATATTGTAAAATAGGAAGAAACTGCTCAAAAGGAGAGTGAAACTGGGATGGGGGAATGGAGAAAAGAAGGGAAAAAAAGGTATATATATATATACATATATATATATATATATATATATATATATACAGACACACACAAGATAGTTAAGATAGATACACTACTAATTTCGCTTAGTTCATTGAAAAGAAAGGTTTGTGCTAATATTGTTTGGACAATTGAATGTCGATATCTTGTACCCTGAGTAACTAATTTAAAGATAACAATGCACAATGTATTAACCATTGTTACCCTCCTATTATGCTGTTTTGAAAATTTGTTCTATTTTTTTCTCTTTAAAATAAAAATAAAAAATAAAATAAAATAAAAAGGGCTGCTGAAAATTACATACACCACTTCGAAACGATGACACAGAAAAATGGCTTTTGTTCTCAAGTTTTCAACTGGCCTTTTCTAGAAGAAAATGCCCAGGAGAACATACATTACCCAGGAAGAGAAGAAAATACCATGCCGCAAGCCTATGAAGTTTAGGCTAAACTTATTGCTATGTGCCAATGCGAGTGGTGATCTCAAGATAAAGCCTCTCTTGGTTTACTACTGAGACCCCTAGAGTGTTCAGAAAACATAAAGTCATGAAGAATAGGCTGGGGTCATGTGGAGATATAATGCAAAGGCCTGAGTAACAAGAGTATTTTTTCTTGAGTGGGTCAGGGAGGCTATTTGTCCTACTGTTAAGAAATATGTAGAGGACAAAGTGTTACCACTCAAGGCTCTCCTCATCATGGACCATGCTCCTGCTTGCCCACGAGATTTGGAAGAAGAACTGGCTGAAGAATCCCCATGGCTCTCAGTCAAGTTCCTCCCACCTAATACAACTCCTCTACTGCAGCCTATGGACTAGCAGGTTATAGCTAATTGAAGAAGCTATACACCCCAAGGGACTTTTCCTGAAGTGCTTCCAGATGGTCTCTGATACAGATTTAACCCTTAAAGAGTACTGGAAGGAACATTACAACATCCTCTTCTGTGTAGAATTGAGAAATCCTGGGCCAATGTCTTTAAGGACACTGAGATCTGCCTGAAAGAAAGTGTGGCCTAAAGTTATACAGGAGAGAGACTATGGAGGCTGTGTAGAGGAGCCTGAACCTTCAATGGACCCTGTGGTTGATGACATTGTCACTATAGCAGAGTCCACAGCCTTGCAGGTAGACAGTGGTGACGTTGAGGAACTGGTGGAGGAACACTAAAAGGAATTGTCTACAGAGGAACTTCAGCAACTTCTGGCTGAGCAACAGAGAATGGCAACAGAGCTTTCTGAAGAGGAGGGGGAGTATCAACAATCAGTGCAGCAAAGTTCTTCTGAGATAATGCAAATCCTGAAAAACATGGACAGAGCTACAAACATCTGCAGAGAAGACCCACCCAGAGAAAAAGTCAATTGTTGCATTTACTTGCTTAATGACAATGTCATGTCATAATACAGAACAGTGTTAAAGAAAAAACAGAAAGAGACAACCTTAGACCAGTTTTCAGTTCTGAAAAGGTTGAGACCTAGTGAGCCAGAAGCAGATTCTAGTGGGCTACGGACTCTCACAAGGAGAGAAAGGACAGCAGAGAGCCAGGTTCCTGACATTCTTATGGAAGGAGACTCTCCTTCCAAACAATAACCACCTTCCACTTCATCCTCCCTTCCTGCAAGCCAAAGATGTCAACTTGAATGGTGCGTACAGTATAAAATTGTTGTTTCTGGTAAACTAGGCACATTTTATAACTTTGGTGAATACATTAGAAAATTATTGGTGTTTCTGATAAATTACGCACATTATACAACCCTTTTGTATTATGAAAAGGTTAGTTAATGGGTGCTTTGGGAGGTTCAGAATGCATTATGGGTATTTCCATTATTTCTTATTGGAAAAATAATCTTTTTTTTTTTTTTTTTTTTGTGGGTACCGGGGGGTCGACCTCAGGACCTCGCGCGCCAGCAGGCGCCCGTGCCGCTGAGCGATATCACCGGCCCCTTTTTCGTATGTGGGTTCCAGGAGTCGAACTCGGGCCCTCGCGCTTGCCGGGCAGGCGCTTAAGCTGCTGAGCCATCTCACCGGCCCTGGAAAAATAATCTTGACTTACAACTAACTTGAGTTACAACCAGCCCTTGCAAACGGATTGAGTTTGTAAATCGAGGGTCCACTATAAAAATAAATATAAAATAGAACTTGAAGATATACATTGCAAAAGAAGCCATTCAATTAAAGGTTTTGCTTTTTTAAGTTGCTTATTTTAACCATACAGATGCTGATAATCATAATAATAAAGCACTCTTAAAACAGCATTTATGCTTTAAGATTACTTAAGTTGATAGTGGTGAACAGGTTCTGTTGTTCCAGCCGACCAAGCTTTCTACTGCTATTTCACTGCTCTGTATAATTGCACAAATGCTTTAGATATGTATATAAATTACAAGTTCACCAAACATCTATATTCAATTAACAACTGCATATATTCAGACAGGAAAAAATATCAAGGGTCATATTCCAATGCTACGTAGTCTGTTTAGACTAGTTCACACTTTAAAACAAGTATAAGAACAAAGGGACTAGGTGTGTAATTTGGTGGTAGAGTGCTTACTTAACATGAGCAAGACTTTGGGTTGGATCCCAAGCACCACAACCGAGAGAGAGAGAGAGAGACAGAGACACAGAGACAGAGAAAGAGACAACAAGACTCAATCTTCAGTTATCATATAAGGTGCTATAGTTCTAACATACTGTTATATTTTAAATTAAAAAACACAATTACAAATCTGTGAAACAAGCATAGCTAAGAATTGAAAACTGCTGGTTCAATGTAAGTCATAGATTTCAGTTTTTACACTCCTTAAAATTAATTTTTCCTGGAACTTAGACACTTGAAAAACATTTCAGTTACACCATGTGCCAGTTTGCCATTTGCCATGGAACATGAAGAGCCCAGGTGGCTGCCAATGATGTGAACTTTTCCTATTGGCCCCGAAAGTATGACTCAGTGTTGTCCTGAGATGACCACACTTCTTATGGTGGCAAGAAAAGTGCTGTTCCATCTTTGTCAGCAGCTATCAGGAAATGTGCATAATGACACAGTTCATTCTCAAGTGATTAAGTTATATAAGTTGCCTTTCTTAGTTATGTTCAAGTTATGTTGCCTTTCTTAAAGGATAACAAATCCTGAAAAAGATAATACCTAAAAATTAACACGCAAAAGAAAATAGTTCCTAAAGGACAGTACCTTAGAGTATTTGGAATAGAAATACAATGGCATTTCACTGGTAAAGAAAAAGAACTTTCCATTTTCCATTCAGTTACTGAATACTTGACAGCACACATAATACAAGAGACCTATGTAAATATTAAACTTGAAAAAGCTACTGTACTAATATATTTGTTTCCATTTTGTTACTTCTATTTAGTCTTGTCTATTTAGCTTCCACATATTTGTTTTAAGATATGAGAAATTTCACAATGATTATGTAATTTATATACCTTATTAAATGATTTATAAACACATATGTCACACTGCTATACTCTCAATTTTAAATAGTCTTTGAAATCTGTGATTCCAATTACTAGGTTTTAACACTAGGACACAGGATTGTTGGTAAGAAACAAATGAGAACAGCGTGATGAAAAAACACTACAAATTAAGAAAGCAATATGCAAAATAAATTTTAGAAAGGACATCACAATTAGTATGGTTTCTCACGTCTTAAAATAATTCTGTAGTATTGCTTTTTCAAACAAATTTTAATGCATCAAATGTAGCCTATTTGTACTTAATAAGAACCAATTTATTCTAATATATTAATTCCAGTAGTATAATCAAGGTTACTTAAATAATATAGATAGCTAAGGATCATAGGATGAAAAAGTATTCCACATGTAAAATTTTAGGTGCAACTATATTGTTCATAATTCATATGGACAATTATCTTTAAAGAATTAAAGTAATTCAGCATAGCAGTCATTTATTCAGCTCTAAGCAACCTCAAAAAATACTGTGTTCAGATTTGTGTTTAATCCTGTTGCACTAGACTACACTAACAATCTGCAAGCTTTAAAATGAGATTTAAAACCATTGAGCCATACACAGAAGACCAGTGGGGAAAGTTTTTCCTAGCAGTTAATAGCATTTTAAGTATAAATGAGACTTGGCATTATCAAAATCTTACATTTGATTATGATAAAATGAGATTTAAAGCAAATATTCTTAACAAGGGGGTTGTTCTATGAAGTAGGCTTGTTGCATGTGTTAATCAATACGTTCTCCAGTTTTTAGGCCAGTGATAAAAAATTTATATTGTTTTGTTCATAACAGAAATGTCCTCATAACAATGAAAATATGCAACATACTATTTCTGAGCTTTCATTTATTATGTTCTTCGCCATACTAATTTTGCAACTAAAAGATATGTGAATTTAAAAAGTCCTTTAACCCCTCTGATCTCAGTTGCTTACATGTAATATGATGGCATAGAACCAAGGAATTTCTAAAAGTTCTTTCTCAATGCTTTCTATCAATTCATCTCATACACTGTAAGAGAACAAGAGTGTCAGTGTGTAGAGAAACTAAGTATGTTCTTTTATAAAAGAAATGCTAGAAACTGTTTTAAATAATGATGTATTTCAATAATGGACAAAAGAATCATATTTGAATGTTTCAGTTTTGCCTATCAAATATAATTAAAAGCATGCGTGTTAAAGGTCTACAAAAATAGCTTTAAATTTTGTTAAGAATTTAAAGGGTATGCTTATAAAAAAGGAAGGGAATAAAAGAAAAAGGGGAAAAATTATAAGCTACTATCTTAGGAATTTCCCAATCAGAATTTTTCATGATAAATTGGCACTGGTGGCCTAGACGTAGGGAATTCACATCCACCAAAAACATCAAAAACATGTGTTCTGCTTTTGTTATATAGCAAGTGTTAATTTTTTTAAAAAACACACAATGCAATTTTGCGCTTGGCATTGAATTACTGAGACGGAATAAAATTAAACTGAAAAATTCAGAAAGCTCAATTGTCACTTGTGGTCATTAAAGTAGAGTTAAATAAAATTTTCCATCACTTGCCATTTCTAACCCAAATACAGGAATGAATTTAAAAGGTTAAAATCACAGAATCTTAAGAGTTTTAAAGAAGAACATATCACTCAGCTTTCTTTTATAAGAAAGGAAACCAGAAATTCAAATTATTTACCCTGGATAGTAAACTCCAATAGATAGTAGAGCTGTCTCAAACATAAGATCTCATGTTTTTAAGGACACTCATTTACTTTAAAACTTACATAATTCTAAAGAATGAGTTATGAATAGCTAAGGGGCAACCCTTTCTCCCCAAGAAAATCCAAATAGTCTTCAAAGGTTGAATAAAAGTATAAAATCTGGTATACTGTTGGACACTGTCATTTTAAAACATATCAATATGAAAAATATTAAAGTACCAATAACAACAAAATCATTATGAACAGTAATTCTCGAAAGCTTTAAAGTCAACACTGTTACACTGTTATACTGATTAAAAGAAGGTTCTTAATAAAACTGTACATTTTATACATTCTTCAAACTAAATTTTCTATGAGTTGACATCATTTACACAAGGCCAAGTAATACTAGTTATATAGAGCATTTTCCAAGGAAAACATGAAAGGAGGTCAAAATGTGAAACCTAAGGAGAAAAACAAAACTGCTGATAATAAAAAAATTAAAAGTCAGCATAGAAGGTTTGGAAAAATACACTTTCCAACAAACATTCTATACAAAATGAAAACTAATTTGCAATCTTAATGTTTCTCAATTGTCCTCAATCCAAATACCACTTGTGACACATGAATGAGAAAAGGCATTGTTTTGCCAGTGATTCTCTCGTTTTCAGTGATCCAAACTCAAATGAACTGGTTCATTTGTTTCTTACAATTGACTGTTTCTCCCATGAAAAGTCAATACATTCTTATCACTTAAATGGAACTATAGTGTTAAGTAACCATCATTTCCACTGCACATATTCACTGTTTAATAATAATTTTGATCATGTATATAACCTGTAATGATAAAACTCTTATATTCTAATCTTCTGAAAAAGTCAGAAGAATGAAATTTTCAGTTATCATGAACCTTTTGATAAAATAAAGCTGGGAAGTACTAGGGAACCATCTACTACTGAGATGAGGTCTATACTGATTTAGATTTAGCCAGGATCAGCAGAGTTATCAGCAGCAATATCGTAGGACTTTGTATTGAGTTCCCTGGTGGTAGGAGTTGGATATACCTTTCTAGTCATTAGGCTGAGGTAGTCGAGTGATCATCTGACTAAAAAAAAAAAAAAAATCTTGGAGAGCAATGGTCAAAAAAAGCTGTTAGAAAAAGTAGTGACTACAGAGATTACAAAAACCAGTAAGAGGGCCGGTGAGATGGCTCAGCGGCATAAACGCCTGCCTGGCAAGCGCGAGGGCCTGAGTTCGACTCCCAGAACCCACATAAGAAAAAAGGGGCCAGTGATATCGCTCAGCGGCACGAGCACCTGCTGGCGCGCGAGGTCCTGAGGTCGACCCCCGGTACCCACAAAAAAAAAATAAATAAATAAATAAATAAATAAACAAACCAGTAAGAGGAAATGTGCTACTGAGAGGTAAACATCTGAAATCCATACACCAGATACATTTTAAAATCAATATAATCTTTGCATGCCATATCATAAGGCAAATATAGGTAAGATGCATGTAGCAATTTATTTCTAAGTTGGAACATTTATTTCTTTTTCACAAAGATCAATTTTAAATCCAGTACAGTAATAAACTATCTTTTGCCAGTGTTAAAATGTTACAATATTTCTGCTTAGACTTAGTCATCTTGAGTAATTATTTCACTGAATTGTCCAAAAAAGCACATTTTCATTATCTCTATTTTTACATAAAGAAATCAATGGCTTCAGAAGTAAAGAAAGCCAGGCACAGTGGCATATGCCTGTAATCCCAGCAATCTGGGAGGTCAAGGCAGGAGGCCTGCCATGTTCCAGCCCAGCCTAGGCAACTGTGTAAAAGGCCCTGTGTTCAATACCCAGTATAGGAGGAAGAGGGAAAGGGGAAGGAGAAGGAGGAAGAGGAAGAGGAGGAGGAAGAGGAGGAGGAAGAGGAAGGAGGGAGGAGAAATAGTAAACAGATGAATTAAACACACATGGAAAATATAGATTTGGATTTGAGTTAGACTACAACTGGAGATACTTCCAGTTCCAACTCAATACTACTGAAAACGAGAGAATCACTGGCAATACTACTTACAATTTGTACTGTCTTATACATAAAGTGCTTCCTATTATCTGTCCCTTTAATTTTTCTTTATTTATCTGAATGAAATGACGAAATGGAGAAAGAAAAGGGTACGATAGTGAGTCTGAACATGCCTACAGATGATAGAGATCTTTCCAGAGCCCTGAAAGGCATAATCTGGCATTTTCATTTGAGAAAGGTGAAGAATAAATTCATGGCAGCCTACAAGAAAATGGTTACTATACAATGATTGCTCTTAATGAACTTAACTGAAAAACTCATGTCCATCTGTACCCTGAAAAAGCTTCTACTTAGTATTCTTTTTACCGTCTATATTTTGCAATACAAATCACACAATTTGCTTCTAACACTGTCTTTAGTTATTATAAGACTGTACTACTGCAATAAAAAATCATTAGAAATATGTATAAATTTATGAAGAGATTGCTGTCAAGTTTTGCAAACATCTACAATCTAAATGTTGCCTACTTGCTTTGAGATAAATTCTAATGCTCTATATTTTTTTCAGTTGCTAAACATACTTCACAGACCTATTATAGGATGAAAATAAGGTGTTACTTTTAATGACAAAAGGAGAAATGTCAGCTTCCATGCAAAAAAGCAATCAGGAAAGGTGTTTTAGTTATATTCAATTTCAGCAATCTGTCCTAGGCAAATATCTGCCCTAAACACACACATTTATATTTATACAGCTGAAAATCAATTATTATAAACCACGACATGTATTTGCTCTAAAATTTTCATGCCTTGTTTAACATTCCTACACAAAGTGTCTGCAGGAAACAGAAACTACAATTAGAATAATGCACTGTTAACAAGATTTAGAATAGCACACTCTTCTGTCCACAAGTTTAACTGCAGATCAGTTATCACTGAGGTAAAATAAGGAGATGAGCTAACTTGGGGTAGTCTTCATCCTACCCATAGGCTTTAAGTTGCTTTTTCTTACTCATATTTCCTGATTAGAAAAACATAGTGAAAAGAAGCTGATCAAGTAAAGTAGTAATTATAGTAGAATGGAAACCAGGTAAAATAGTCATTCAAGAAAATTATTTTCAATTCACAAAATATACTCATAAAGTTAAAAAATATTTTTTCATGTGTAGAAAAGCATAAAGTTTACACAGGAGAGAAGAGTTAAGGCAGAATTTCTTGATGCCAAGCCAGGGCCAATACCGACTTTGTGGGAGCATTTTCAGAATTGTGAGTTTTCATACAATTGTGGGTTATCACAATGATTGGGAGGTACTGAATGGACTGCTAGATCGATGTACAGGACAAACTCTCACACTGAACTACTCTATGTCTCAAGTGATTTTTTTCTCATTTGAGAGAGTTATGAATAATTCTAGAAGGGCAAGCCACCAAATCTATTTCACATGAGACACTGCTCTTATCTTTTGATATTGCCAAGTCCACAAATTTGTTAAACTTTACTTTCTTATTTAAACAAACTTTTTATTTCAGTACTTCTTAAGATCTACCGAGAAGTTCCAAAAATAATACTGAGAGTTCCCATATACCCCTCACCCATATTCTATTATTAGTATCTCGCATTCATATGCTACAATTGTCGCAACTAAAAGGCCAATATTGTTATATTGCTATTACACTAAACTCCACATTTCTATTGTGATTTCATTATTTTTCCTTAATGTACCTTTTTCCAGAATATTATCCAAGACTCCATAACAACAATTAACCATATCTCCTTAGCCTCCGCTGATCATGTTACACATTTTCCTTGATTTTGATGATTCTGACAATTTTGAGTATTAGTCAGCTATTCTTTAAAACATCCTTAAATTTGAGTTTGTCTAATGATTTTATCATGGTTAGAATGAGGTTATGGGTTTCGGGTGAGAGACCAAAGGGTACTTGCTCTAAAAATCACTTACCACTGATGATAACCTTGATCACCTGGCCAAGTTAGAAAATGCCAGGTTTCTCAACTGTAAAGTTCTATGCTTCCCCTTTCCACACTTACTTGTAAGTCAGCAAATTCAATCCACAATCAAGGAGTGAGAATTTAAGTGCTACCTCCTTGGTGGGTGAGTGATCTACATAAATGATTTGGAATGCTCTGTATGGGAAATTTGTCTCTTCATATCAAATGAGTCTGGCCTGTTTCTTCTCCTAATATTAATTTTTACTCTAGCATGTATCAGTTCATCTGCTCTTCCATTTTCTTGTACATATACAGAATATTTCCTGATCTTAATGCTTCTCATAAGCCCAATTATGTTCATTATAAGTAGGTAAAAATACGAATTTTCATTTCATTCAGTCATACTGTGTACCTACATATAGAAACTAATCTTAGCCAGGTGCAGTGGACCACACCTGTAATCCCAGCACTCGGGGAGGCTGAGGCAGGAGAATTGAGAGTTCAAGCCCAGCCTGAGCAACTTAACAACTTATTGAGACCCTGCCTCAAAAATTTTTTTTTTTTTTTTTTTTTTTTTTTTGGTGGGTACCGGGGGGACGACCTCAGGACCTCGCGCGCCAACAGGCACCCGTGCCGCTGAGCGATATCACCGGCCCCTTTTTCGTATGTGGGATCCGGGAGTCGAACTCGGGCCTTCGCGCTTGCAAGGCAGGCGCTTAAGCCGCTGAGCCGTCTCACCGGCCCAAAAATTTTTTTAAAAGGCCTGGAGATGTAACTCAGTGCAAAAGCCCTGGGTTCAATCTCCAGTACTGCAAAGAAAAAAATCTTATTATAAATTCTTTTTCCTATTTATTAAAGTGAGGACATTATTCTGAACATTTTTTAGGAGATGGAGTCTTACTATATTGCTCAGGCTGGCCTAAAATTGCTGGGCTCAACTGATCCTCCTGCCTCAGACTGCCCAGTAGCTGGACTACAGGTGTGCCATCTATCCAGTTTCCATTATACTGAATTTTTAAAAAATACGTGAGTAGATATGTTATAGTATCTATGAATTTTATTTCAAGAGACACTGCATAACATCTGTTATATAAAAGGGTTGTTGGGTTCTAAAAGATTGATACAGGGAAAAACAATAAAGTAGACTACAATGTGTGTGCCCCATGGATTCTTTTTTTTTTTTTTTTTTGTGGGTACCAGGGGTCGACCTCAGGACCTCACACGCCAGCAGGCGCCCGTGCCACTGAGGGATATCACCGGCCCTTTTTTCATATGTGGGTACCGGGAGTCAAACTCGGGCCCTCGTGCTTGCCAGGCAGGCACTTACACTGCTGAGCCATCTCACCAGCCCCACCCCATGGATTCCGATTGAAGAGAAAAATAGTAAAGTTTATGACATTTATGAAATTAGAAATTTGAATAACTACATGTTGATGACATTAAGGAACACATTTTGATGTGATGATAGTGTTGTTCCCTAGCTATTATTGTATCTATTTTCCATGTTTGTGGGTTGGTTTTCAGGATGAATATAAGAATTACCCAGCAAAGTAGCCTCATTTGAAAAAAAAAATCTCTCAAACATAAGAAGCCAATACCTTTAAACGTTAAATCAGAAACGTTTTAAAATTAATGTAGATTGGGCCGGTGAGATGGCTCAGCGGTGTAAGCGCCTGCCTTGCAAGTGCGAGGGCCCGAGTTCGACTCCCGGATCCCACATACGAAAAAGGGGCCGGTGATATTGCTCAGCGGCACGGGTGCCTGTTGGCCTGCGAGGTCCTGAGGTCGACCCCCCGGTACCCACAAAAAAAAAAAAAAAAAAAGATAATGAGCAACGTAGGTGAAAAAAGTGCTTTACATAATCAAATGGACAAGGCTAAGGCAACTTCAAAACACTGGCAATTACACAGTACAATTATTGTTTTTTTAAATGTCTATGGTCCTGGGTATTGTGATAGCTTTTATAAATAATGAGAGTACAACCCATTCTCCCCACAGTAATAATTTAAATTGTTTTCACTTACTTCATAACTTCTAGTCTAAAGCAAGCTCACCTCAATTTTACTAAAGGAAAACAAGGAAAAACAATGAAACAACATCTCTATACTTTTACTCTGAACAAATCCTACTTTCGGCTCCTGTATACATACTAGAACATATATTTCAGATACATGTACAAAACTATATACGTCACTTTAAAATATAATGTAGATGGAATTGTACCTTTCACTACCATTTTATAAGTACTCAACTGATGAAACATCCCTGACTCCATATTTTGCATTTATTTCACAACAGTTTTTTGATTATGATTAAGTGTCTCTAGCATTTAAGTTGCTTTTGTGATTCATTAAGCTATCATGTCATATCACAAATTGATCTATGATAATCGTTTCCAAAAAAACTTTGGAGACCAATCAATATTTGTTAGATAGGTAAGGGTTTCAGAGCTACAAGAATGTTCTAAATAAAATCTGTGAAGAAACACTAAAGAATTAAAATAGCAATGGTAACCCCTGCTGAATAAATCTGAACAAGATAAGTCACTATTCCTAATAAAATGTGAAGTGCATATGAACATTTATCAGGTGTCATGTACTTTTATTAGCAATCTTCTGAGGGGAAAAAATCTTCTTGGCACTGAGTTGGTAGTAGCAACTATTTGAACTAGATTTGTGTCTATGTTTAGATTCAGCAGAGGGGTGAGCCAAAGTCCTCAGGTTCACTACAAAATACAAAAGCTGTCTCCAAGACTGCAGTTATGTGTGGCATCTTTGTCATAAGCTAGAGCCCTATTCTGAGTAGAAACACTTCACCATACACACATGTTGTGTTACAATGGCAAATGGACCCAAGAACTACAGCCCACCTTAACAGACATCATCTATAGGCAGACACACAGTAAGACTAAATGAAATGAAAATAATTTATATTTTATCTACTTATAAGTTTTCAAATTGACCCAAAAATCACAGCCAACCTTAACAGACACTAGAGAAATAGGTCTGATGAAAAGGATGGCTACATCTTTGAAAGCATTCCCAGATTCCTCTTATGTCACCTCTACTTCTGGTAGAAAGGCAGATTGGAAACCATGTATTTTAGAACCAGTTAGAAACCAATTTAAATAGTATAACTAAACACCTGCCCAATAAATATTTTGATACATAAGACAATTCATTCAAGCTTTATAAGCAAAAATCTCTCTAAGCAAAAGTTTCCTCATCTGTAAAGTGTGGATAATTCCAAACTTTCAGGGCTAAGATAGGCATTACAGATAATGTAGGGAAACCACCTAGCACTGTACAGGATATGGTAATAAGCACTTAGCACCATTTATTATCATTCTGCTCTAAAGATTGCCAACACAGTACAATGCCTGCATTAATTTAAAAAATAAAAGCTGACATTTATGATTCACTTACATACCAGTTACTGTTTTAAGCATACCACAACAAGAAAATATGGTAAAAGTTAGAAACACCTTTTAAAGTTGGTGATTCTAGGTAATTGTCTTCTCCAATTTATACAAATGAGAAAACTTGGTGCAAGTTACTTAAATTGTTCCTAAGATAACCAAGCTAGGAAATGATGGAGTAAGGATATAAACTCAAGCATCTCATTCCAAAGTGCTCTTAAGTGCACTATATATGTGTTGCCAATTTTTAAATGGTAGAACAGTCAGGAAGTAAAAAAGAAGCCACTCCTGAAGATAATTATGTACATACCTGAACAGTGTGTTTCATGCTCGAAATTTTAGATCTAATCCAGTAAGGGGGTGGGGACTAATGTTATGCCTAATTACATCACTGAACAGATGTACTCATCTCTGATGAGCTGCTTACCTTTTCTGTAGTTTACTTATAAAAAAGGTATTAATAACTGTTCTTTGTCTCATTTTTAAGGATTACTGTTAATAAGAAATATGAAGTGAATGAGACTTTTCCAGTTTAGGCAAATGAGAGGAAGAATCAAACTATTTAGTATAATATTTGCAAAAATACTCAAAAAATAAAAAATAAACATAATTCCAAGTATGCAAAAATTCTAACTAAATATACAACTCATTTTTCAGCATGAAAATGGCTTTTGGCAAACACAGTATTTGGAAATACTGAATTTTCCTGGGTCAAACAATTTCTTTCCGATTTGTATGCATTATTAGATTGATCAGCAAACCCTTCCTTCACATAGTAAGAGCAATTTTTCAACAGGATCCTAGTGAAATTATCACAAATTCCAAATAAATCAAATCTGAACTAACAGGTTAGCATAAATTAATTCAACATATTATGTCTAGGGACAGACTAGAAAGAAAAACTATCTAATCTAAAATATTTCACAGAATCAACTTCTCTCTGTATGTAGAAATTCAACATCAAACTGAAAGCCTCTGTTCTGACAGCTACAAGGCAAGGGAGTAGGCTTCTGGATAAGGAAGCGCCGCACCACTGATTTAATGGAATACCAATGCCAACAGACTGCTACAAAGTTCACCCTGGCACCAAATATGGAGGGAAATGGGAAAAAGCATCTAGTCCTGCCATGACACACTGGCTGTATACCATATAGAACTTGGCCAACAGGAAAACTACCAACTGGACTACTATATCTGTTTAGCAATACTAACAAAAATTTTTATTTTCTCTTTTATATGTAGGTAATACTTCTGTGGCCTGTTTTGAAAACTAAAATATAAATAGAAGATCCAAAATTAAAACATGAATTTTATGCTCTAGAAGGACGAAAACCATTAAGTTCCCAGGACTACTAAACTTTTTGAAAAGAATATAGTTAAAAAAATAAATTACAAGGAATAAGCGCCCATATATACATACAAAACACTCCAAAATTACAACAGATATTCAGTTAATATTGTTAACATTAATCACTCAGCAGAATTATGTAATGATAGTATTTTAAGGGTTTCATTAGTAAATTACACTATAAGTATAACCAACACCTTGATAGAAAAGGACTCTTTAATAATCTTTGGTAAAGTAAAATCCAGGATCTAAGCCAGACTCCTATTGATTTATTGTAGGTATTACTTGAGAAAACAGGTTGCAAGCCTGTTGTAAAAAATAGCAGATGTATCTGAAAAAAAAAAAATTTTAAGACAACGACAACAAAAAAGGATATTGGGCAACATTTAAAAAGGCAACTAACTTGGTGTGTTTTCTTTTTATCTACCATTATATCCAAAGACTATCCAACCTATCCAATAAAACTGACTTCTAAGAATATTAAGGTCAAGTAAACATATCCTAGTCATGTGTGCTATACTCAGTCATGTAACAATGTTTTTATCATGTGTTAATGGCAATGCAAATTTTGATTTAATAAACTTTTGTTTTTAAAACAATTCTATAATGTTCCACAAAACTAAATAGATGTATTGAGTAGAAAAATAAATTCTAGTACATTAGTAAAATTTAAAATTTAATGAGTTTATGCAAATACTGACACTCTTTCCTGAAATTACAAAAGATAGTGAAAACCTCTATCAGAATTAATGACTGTAATTCAAACTGAAATCAAAGAAGTTAAATGCATCTTTAAAGTTTAAAAAATTGTATGTATCAAGTTGAATGTTCATAAGTCAATTCAGAGTGTAGGTGCTCTTCTGTTTTGCAGCACTAACTAGAACACATAAGCCTGATGGTGTTTTAGTTAAGCGTTAAAACAACCAGCATGCCTATGTTAGGGTCTTAAAATCTTCACTTATTCTGATTTATACTTTAACAATTCTATGCTGGGGAAAGCCATGCTTTATTAGAAAAATCTCTATAATTTGCCTACTAGTAACTATGTAGTAGCATGTGATTCACAAAAAATCCACACCCACACATGGGAGCTGTATTCAGCAAGCTAGCTTTACAATAACTCTCTACATACATTCTTAACAAGTACCCTCAAAAATTAGTCAAAATAAACTTACATGTAGTTTTTTAAAATTAAGGGAGAAGGATGGGAAATTACACAAAAAATACTGATTTAAGATGCATCTTTACCATCTCCATTTTATTCCTAATAATAAAAGTGCAAATTCAACATTAACTATAATAAGATAAAGGTTTTCATTACAAAGGGTTACTTTTATATTTTATATCCTTAATTAACAAATAAAGGATATTTCATTCTCCCTAACAGAAAATTTTTAATTTCGTATACAGTATGAGGTTTTAAAATTTTTATATGAGAACAAACCTAAGATATTTTACTCATTTCACTCTACTATGTGCTCTAAAATATAGAGTTCCTTTTAAAATACCAAAAGAAATGCATAATTAGAAAATTTAAATGTAGGAAACTAAACGCTTAGAAGAGGTATGTTTCAATTTCTAAACTATGAAGTACTTGCTTATTATCCTGTCCTATTAGGGGACATTAGCAAATAATATTCATATTTATACCATGTTTATAATATTTATGGCATAAATACAGAAGTCTCAATTCATTGAAATTACTAATATTTTATGACAAAATGAGTCTAAAACATGATTTAGGACTTTGAGTTAGCTATAGCAACACAACTACGAGAAATAGATAATGCAACCCTACTTCACTGTATATTCTGGCACAGAACGCAGAAGTTGGCACTGAAGTATCCATCAGAACACTATAAGGGACTTTATGTGCATTGTCAGTTAGGAAAGCACAGTTGCTGACAGACCAGTAATCCGTGAATAATTTATTTCATCACTCCACAAATATTTTCTGAGTGGCCATTTTACAACAGATAATTCTTATTCATTGTTACAAAAAACAGATAGGGTTCCTGTCCTCATCTAGTAGGAGTGTTAGACATTAATCAGATGACCACACAAATTAATTTATAAGTAAAGTTGGCAAATGGGACACAGGAGATATACGTGGTACTTGGATGTCAGCATATTAATGAGGATTTGGTGTGATTTGGGGAATTTGAGGAGACATTCCTGATATGTAACAAGAAAGGCTTGAGATCTGAAGGATGAGTAGGACTTAACTAAGTGAAGAAAGGAAAGAAGAAAGAACATATGAAGTGCAAAGGCTAAGTAGTAAGCAAGCAGGAAGGACTGAGAGGTGGCCAGTGCAGGTAATTAGACGTGAGGCTTACCTCAAAAGCAATAACCAAACCTTCAAGGGTCTCACAGACTATGTTAAAGACTTTAATCTTTAACCTAAACACAATGAGAAGCCACTAAGTTGTTTTAGTTTAGTAAGTTTGAGAAGTGAGAGGCTAGGATCAGATAAGAATTATTCTCAGGAATTTATCTTGACTGCTTTATAGATCAAACAAATAAAATTAAGATGCTATAATTATCATGACCTTGATGTAAAACATATTTTGCCCTTTGTAATAACAAGAGAAAAGGGGGAAAGAGAGCTCATTAAATTTACCTTTGATAAACCTAACTACCACTTCTCAAACTTCTCCATCGATGTATCGATAATTGATGAACAGAGTGTATACATAACCCTGGGATGTCTGAGGAATGCAGCTTTAAACAGCTGTTGCAAGCCTCAAATTCCTATTAAGCCTCCAGTCTTACCTTTAAAATCATATTTATTTTGTCTTCTACATCATAGATATAATATGCATGTTTGTTTTAATATTAAAAACGTTGGCAAAAATTAACCCTTTAGCTTCTTTTGATCACTTAGCTTTTACATCCACAGAGATATACCATTTTGAGGAGCACAGGCCTATGCTATTTATGAAAACTGCGAATTCGCCTGCTGAATGTTATCCAAAATAATGATCCTGCACTGAAGACTATACACTTGTTGTTTACAGACACTGAAGCATGACAGAAATCATTAAAAATAAAATGTTTTACACTTCATTTTTTGGGGGGTACCAGGACTCGAACTCAGGACCTTGCGCTTGCCAGGCAGGCGCCTGTGCTGCTGGGCTATATCCCTGGCCCCTAGACTTCATTTTTTTCAAATTACCTAATCTCCCTGCCCCATTTTAAAGTAGTAAAGATGCTCCATCCTTCTACTACTCTTAATAGAAGCTAATATTTCATCTTTCACAATAAGCCCTATGTGAGAGGTACTTTAAGTCACATGGAAAGCTAAATGTCATTAAGAACAAATTAAGCGCTAATCTGAGGTTTTTCTGCTATAAATGAAAATGACAACTTATCACTGCTTTAAGAACAGCGTTAATATTTAAAAGTCTATCCCCATTCTTCATGTAATAATTTGGATCAGTAAAATTTTAAATATCCAACAACATAATGTTAATGTTGTAATTAATCTTCAAAACAACTCATTTTAACATTATTTCCAAATTATTCCTGAGAAACAGATTTGAAACAGCTGTACCAATTCAATACACATTCTTTGTGGGCTTATTTTTGGCAGCCAAAATTTTATAATGTGGTATTTATTTAAACTCAGGACACGATGAGAGTTTTATTGTCTTTATAAAATGCAGATTTGTTCTTGTACTTTTCTACCACCTACTCACACTCCTCCCTCACTTTCCCTCTTCTGCCCACCTCTCTTCATCAACCAGACAAACCTAGATAAACCCCTGTGGTTAATTGCCCCATCTCAATCCTAGTCTTTTGGTGTACCTCTACATTTAGGATACAGCCATTTTATAGTATGTCTTGTTTAAATAGTTGCTAAAACTCCATCTTTTCCATGGACCCCTTCCTGACTCAAAGAATTATCATCTCTTTCCGTTGGTGCTTATATATATAATACAAAGTTTATAGAAATTTACCCAGTATATTAGTTGCTTCCTGTCTGCCTTGGCAGTGGATTGTAAAGTCTGTCCTGCCATCCCTAACACAGGCTAATTTTTGAACAGCAGAGAATAATTTGTTTAAAATAATCTATTAAAGCACCTTCCAAGCACATGAATTGTGTAAATAATGCCTAAGAACCAGAATATATCCACATAAATATACTCTTTCTTCCTAATTAGGACTAAATCATGAGTGTTAAGGAGCAAATGTTAATGACACTATAAATAAAAATGTTTCTTGTGAACTCCACACATCAAGGTAAACGCCTTTTTTGCATAAAATGATAAGAATTCATATGCTAAAAATGTCAAACCCAAACTTGGTGCCTATCTAGTCACCTTACAAATGGAAAAAAATCTAATTTTTCAAAAGGGAGTGACACAACCAATTTGATATTTTCTTAGAGTATATATAGTTTCAAGTTTCTGCCAAAAATTATTTTCACTATCTCTTTCAAAACAGTTTAGCTCAAATTTTTGATATTTTCCTTTATCAAATGAAGATAAATCTCAAGCTAAGCTCTGGGTGCTATGAGGGAGAAAAAAAGAATTACTAAAGATCATTTTACCTGTCAAAACTTCTTTGCCTTATCAGATACATTCTCCTCTACAGCATTTAAGTTTTATACTGAATAGACTTTATTTCATTACATTGTCCTTTATTTTAAGTTTGTATGCAAAACACTGGTGTTTTTTATACGTAATGTATTTCATTTTCTATCCTCAAGATGGCTGAGTCATAGGGATAGAAATTAGAAGTCAGGGAATGCTTGTGGAAGGAAATGGATAAAGTAAACAGGAAAGAGTAGAGAGGTTGACTGTGGAATGAGTTGAGAAAAGGCTATCTTAAATTTTTAGATGATTTTAGGGATTGTAATATAACACTGGCTGTAGCTAAGTCACAGAGACCATAAGAGAAGACCAGCAAAGGAGGACTTGTTCGGAGACTCTGGAAATAACAATCATTTTATTTGACCCAGAAAGAGAATAGAGAACACAGAAGAATGTCACGAAGGGAGCTGGTTCTAGAAAATAACTATTTTAGCCTTGTGGGTATTCTTAATAGGTCTCAAAGTTAGAAAAGATGCGAGAAGAAAATTGGAATGATTGAGTGTGAGATGGGCAGGAAATTAATAATAAAACTAACAGTAGGGGCCCTGAAACGTTCAAAGGTTTTTGTTACATTTCAGAGAGCACAACAAAAAGGTGAAAAAGGACTGGGGACTCAAACAACTACAGATTGTGAAGTGTCTGCAAAGAATTAAAGAGGAGCTGAGAAATAACATACATCAGAGCAATACACTAAGCAAAAATTAAAGATATTGGCTTACCTTTGCTGCCTATAGCTTTTTCCAATAACTTGTTTGCTTTTCCTTTGAAAAGATTTATGTTTTATAATTTTATCAAAACTACAAGAGGCCTGAATGCAATTTCTAAATAAGGTTAGTTTCAAGTGCTAAATAATGAGTATTTGGTTTTCTCCAAATATATTTTTACAAGTTTAATTTTTAAATTAATATGAAGGTTTATAAGCTATCTCCAAATAGCCAAAATTATTATCAGAATAATCTAGGAAGCTGTGCATGGTGATGCAAGCCTGTAATCTGGTACTCTGAGAAGCTGAGGCAGGAGGATCACAAGTTTGAGCTCAGCCTGGACAACTTTGCAACTTAGTGGAGATCCTGTCTCAAAAAAAAAAAAAAAAAAAAAAAAAAAGAGCTGGGAATGTAGCTCAGTGCAAAGACCCTGGATTCAATAACCAATATTAACCAATATCTCTCTCACATACACACACACATACACAAGAGTAGTCTAGGATACTTATTTTACTACTTATTTTACTACTTATTTTACTGACTCATAAGGAGTTTGCGTATTCACTGCAACTAACATGACAGTATGTCATACCAAATTTTTATTGTTGATAGCAAATTTAGTGAGTATTGGATTTTACAAATAACGGAGTTGGGAATGAGCAAAAATGTAAATATTCCCTTATATTTTTACTAACAATTAAAATATATATCTACCTGCAATATATTTTAATAAAAATAGCTCAGAATGAATTGCAACATATAAACGGCCTTTCATAAATAATCCTGAATATGTGCTACCAAAGGTCAAAATCTTGTCAGCACATTTTGCCCTTCATTTCCTTCTCTGATGACAACTTCTATAAATTGCCTAGAATCATAAATATATGAACACATCTATTCTTTAATGGTTCCTTTTCTGTTTAGTGAAAATATCCTAGAAAGAACATAAAGCACGTATCTTACAGAGTTATAACTATTTTTCATTGTGACCAACTGAAAGCATATGCTATATGCTTTAAACGTTAAAGATGATGAAACTGTCACATCAGGAGCATGCTCTGAAGAACTCCCACAATGTTGGAGTTGTTCAAGAGTCTTGTTCCTTCTTTGGTACTGCCTTTATAACACTCTACATTACACAACACTAAATGAGGTTTAACCATTTCAAAGCTACGGCCTACTTTAGCAGTTGACTTTTAAACATTACTGTATCCTCAGAAAGGGTAAAATGTATTTCTAAGTATCTTTTGTTAAAATTTACTTGGGGAAAAGAGTAGAGATCTAAAAACAAACTAGGTAACAGTATAAGTGACAAGTTAAAGAAATGTTTGCTTCATCCAACTCTTTTTTAAATCTTATTTTCTGATATTGCAACTCAAACTTACAAGTATATGAATCTTATGGAAATTTCAGCAGTAAGCAGTTCAGGACTTGAAATAGACAATTATATCAGTCACATACTTTTCCGGTCCTTTGTTGTACAAATATACATAAATTCTATCTTGGCTACCCATACGATCTTTTCAAGTAGCTTTAAACTGTGTCACCAACAGGTATGAAAACAATTTGTTGACTTAAATATAATGGGCATTTAAATAACAGCTAATAATGTTAACCTAACTTCAAAGAAGCTGCATTTTAGGCTGGAGAGACGATTAAAGAACTAGTGTACCGGAAAACTAATAATGTGTGTCACATTATGTGCATCATATGTTGTACAGTACTTGCTTCAGTGGACCTAAACTATGGAGAGAATGGAAACTGCAAGAATGTAACTGGGTGTAAGTGAAGAAGATGGAGTATGCTGCACTCACTACAAGCATCATGGGAATTCGTAAGAGGTAGAATATGAAGGTAATCTGACTCCCATGGAGCCAGGATAGCTTTTTGAATGTTTCAGCAACAGACTCAAACTAAAGTAACCTTTTTGATAAATTTGAAAGGTTTTAATTAAGGATTTTTTGCTTCCTGAAAATACTCTGGGTCCCTTTTTTTTCCATGACTGAGAAGCCAGATGTTTGCATCTGAGAAGAGAAGGGGAGGAAATTGGTGGAAATCTAGGAAGCTGGAAAGAGAACAGGCAGCAGAAAAGGTGAGCCACTGCAGGACTCTGTCTTAGTCATCTTTATGACACCCATGGCACCTTAGCACAATGCACTGTACACAGGGGGGCAGTCGATATATAAAGAAGTAGGTTTAATTAAATTCACTCACATTTATACTGTGCTTTGCAGTTACAAAGCACTTTCCACATATTAGGAAAAAAAGTAAATGAGGAATAACAAGGCAAATTCGGGATAAAAGGAAAGCAAAATAGATAAAGGAAAGTCCACAAGAATAAGAAAAAGGCCGAGTTAGTTGGAGAAAAATACTAGAGGGAAAAATTGAGTTTCTTCTTGTCACTTTCAATCTGTCCCAACCATTCCACCTTTCGTTGTTCTAGTGTACCCAGAGCTTACAAAGTCTGACTCCTAAAAAAAGCCCTAAGAAGGAGGCTAGCTCACCTTTGGAACAGGCATTTTTAGAGATGGTAAGCCTGGAGTCTCCCATTCATCTACCTAGAGTTTATGCTCAGGTAAGACCCCGGGCAAAGCTCTAACAACTCCCAAGTGCCTTACACGTGTGGCCAGGAATCCTTAATTCCATCCCATCTGTCCACACCTCAGCATTCCTAAAATCTTAGGGAAGAGTTGAGCTCAGTAGGGACAGAAGAGGCCCTCTACAAACCCGGGAACTCAGACAACAGAGGGAGGCAGTGAAGCAGGAAAGCCCAGAGACTAGAGAAAGCCCAAGTCTGCGACTAGGAGAGCGAAGATCTCCGGTCATAGAAATTACCCGGGGTGGCTTCAAAATGGAAGAAATGAAGGGCCATTTGAATGCGCACTACCTTGCACCTGGCGTTGAGCCCCTAGGCAAAAGCTCCAAGGTACAAAGCCTCAACCGGCCTGACGGAGAGGGAGGCAAAGGCCGTGCGGTATGCGCAGGAGGGAGCCCACACATATCAGCGCGGACGCTGTCCCAAGAGAAGCATGTTTTAATGCCCTCAAAGTAGCACGTCCCCCTAGCATCCTCAACCCAACATGGAGGAGGAGACTGCCCAGCTCCAAAAGGGAACGACCGTGTCCTGACCCCATTATGTGGTCTTAAAAGTTGCCAGTAGAGTTGGCGCTGGAGAAGACACCTGGCAGGGGCAGCCGCCGATGGGGGCGTCAGGTTTCCGAGGAACAAAGGGGCCCACGTCCGGGCGACCAGAGAAGCAGGTCCCGGGGGTGAGGGCAGACTCCTCACTGAGCTGGAAGACCAGGGTCATCAAGCACTACCAGCCTGGGGCACCGAGGGGAACAGGGAGTGGGCAAGATGCGCCGGGATTCCGCTGCCTGGCTCCCTGCCTCCAACCAGGTGGCGCCCGCCGCCCTCATGGTCTCTGCGCCCCTCTGAGCAGAGACAAAAGGAGACCGTGGACCCTGGCCCCCCGACCCCCGCCAGCGTACACAATCACCCGGTGGAAGCTCGGGCGTCAGGGTCTGCCGCGGCGAGTGCCGCTCCCTCGTGCGGGGACCCCGCGCCCCTGTACCGCCTCGCTCTCCCCACAACGGGCATTACCTTTCATCCAGTCCACTACTTGACTCGGAGACCATTTGCTCACTGGTTCCATTATCAGAGCCATGGGCACTGGGTTGCTTCCGCGCGGGGCGCGGGGTGCGGAGCTCCTACAAAACGAAGTCAGCAGCCTGAGCCGCCCTCAGGTGGGGTCCGTTGCCCGCCGCAGCCTCCCAGGGCGGGCAGCGCGGAGAAAGCGGCTTTTGTGTGTCGGCTCTCAGGGCCGTAATGTTCCTCAGCCAACCGCGGGCAGCAGGGTGGGAGCGGCGACGGGGAGGGCTACGCGCAGGGGTCGCGGTTCCGCGCCGGGTCTGCTCAGTCCCAGCTTAGGCGGCGGCGGCGGCGGCGGCGGCGGCGGCTGCCTCCGCCGCTCCGCTCGGGTCTCTGTCCCGGCGGGGCTTCAGTTCATGGCTAGAGCTGCCGAGGTTCGCCGCGGTCAGTGACGGAGCCACTGCTGCACGCCCGCAGCCAACTTGCCCGCTCGCCTCGTGCGCGAGAGTGAAGCCCTCCGCAGGACTAGCTGCCCGGCGGAAATGACGAGAGGCCTCCTGCCACCCAAATTCTCTCTCCCTCTCTCTCCTTCTCTCTCCCTCTGCAGCCCTCAGATGCGGGGCGCGCGCGCCACAAGCCCCCCGCCCGCTCGCTGCCGCGCGGTCCCGCCCCCGGGGCTCACGGCAGGAGCGCGAGGCGCGTGTGCGTGCGCGTGTGCGTGTCGGCACGAGGCCGGAGCTTAGTGTCTGTCTGGCAAGCTGGCAGGTGCGGGCAGCTCGCAACCCAGCATTCCCGCCCTGGGGGGCGCCCGGGGGCATAGGCGCGCAATGAGCGCGTGCGCGGCGCCAGCGCCGCGAGCCCCTGTCCAAGCCGAGGTCACTCAGTAAGGTGCTAGCAGCGGGAGCGCAGCTCCGGGGGCCTTGAAGGGGAAGCGGCGGCAACGGTAGCTAGACGGGCAGCCCACCAGTTGAACGCGGACAGCTGAGGCGGCTGAGGAGGTACTTGGAGCCCCGCTACTGAGGGAAGGGTACCCCGGTGAGCGCGGGGGTTATGAAGAGAGCTGGGCTTTCCTAGCTCTCGCCCTCCCCCGCTGCTCAGTGGGCTCCTGAGGTGATCTCCCAGACCCGCGCACGCCCGCGGAGATGGAGGCGTGGACTGGAACCCGGCTCAGCCAGCCAGAATCGCGGCGATGACGAGGCAGGAGGGCCAGTGCTGTGGAATCTCTCCCGGGCGCTAAGAGGGGCACTAAGGCTGTCACGTGCAAGGTGGTAGTCTGGGTGCTCCTGGGACTAGTTCTCCCCACGTACCTTTTCAAAGGGCTCTTTTGAGTTTTTAGCCAACTCTTCCAAACTAAAAGCTCTCAGTACCTATTTTAAAGGCTATCATTTGGTGTTCACACGTTATATAAGAACCAAAAGGTGACAATGGAATTTAAAAGGAGTGATAATTTATAAACAACATGATTCTGCCAAACCTTGTTTGCTTCAAAAGTCTTATGTAGGGTAACATTGCAACCCTTAGTAAAATATAGCTAATTAGGCTTTACTTGGAACAACAAATAATCTAGAGGTTATCTATGCAAACTACCACCATTATACGTGTTTTCTCTGTATAATTCTTAAATAGCTCCATTGACTAAAAGAGAAACTTGTTTCTGTAATCATTTTAATAACATCAATAGGTTTTGGCGGTTTCTTTGGTAATCATTTTCTCTAGCTCAATTTTGTGAGATGCAGAACTGCCACTTTTTTTCAATTGTCATGAGTTGACGACCCCCTCGGACACATACACAAAAGGTTGAAGTAGCAGTAGTTAAAATATTGATGTTATCATGCTAGCGATACAAAACAAGTAAAATTTAAGAGGTGTGTATTTAGGCTTGTTGTTTTTCTAAAAATCCAAACTTTAAAATATTTGTGAAATTTTGGAAAGAGATTTAGAAGATTGGACAAGTTTACACTCAGGACACAGGTATAGCACCTTCCTGTAAAAATCTAGATCATGATTATGATTTACAATTTTTTCTTGGCTGACCAAGTGTGAAAGATTTTGTATGTTACTTTCCGGTTGAGTCTAAAAACATTTCATCAGTATTTATAGGAAAGATCATGTATAGTGTCAGTAATTTATGGAGTAGCTTTATATTAAAAATAGATAATTTTGAATTCTCAGGAGTTACAGTTGTAGAGAGAGGTTAAACATTTTCCTAGTGCTGGAGGTGTGGCTCAGTGGCACAGGGCTTGCCTACCATGTGCAAGGCCCTGGGTTTGATCTTTAGCACCACTTACACAAAAAAGTAATTTTATCAAAATACTACTACTAATTAAAATGGACATTTATTGAGCAAGATGCTAAGCATTTTTTATGCATTTTATCCTCAAAACATCTCTATTATTAGTCACCTTTTACAGATAAGAAAACCTTAGCTATCACATTCACTTCCTATCCCCAAATCTATTACACATAATTTTAAAAATGTCGAATAAATTAATAAGCTTTAAAAGGTTAAGTACTTTGAAGTCATGATGCATGACTGTAACACCAAGTTAAGGTGACTCCATAATATGAGCTTTGAAAACTAGTAAAAAGATTTGTATCAGTGTCATGAAGTGACAGTATGAGTGAATGGGAGGTCCATTGAATACTGACTGAATATTTTTCATCAAAATATCAACTGCAAAGAGGACTGAGAGTCACCATGAGTGTTCCAGAGTGTTCCTCACCAATACCTAACATCAAGAAACTGAACTGCACAACAAGAAACCATGTTGTGGATCATATTGCACGCGGGTTCAAAGTGAGATACCACTTGCTTAATGAGTAGAATATCAATCAAGAAAAATGCCAAAGACTGTGATGCAGTAAAAATAGATGTGTATTTCATGAAAAATAAATAAATAAATAAACGAAAAACAGTGCCAAAGAAGATAGGAAGCAAAGAAGCCAAAGGAAGATTTTTTTTTTTTTTTTTGTTATCGGGAATTGAACTCACGACCTCACACTTACCAGGCAGGTGCTGTGCCACTGAGCTATATCCCCAGCTGAAGGAGGATTTTTGAGGTCAGTCTTACATCAGAATAAACTTTTACATATTCCCTTCCTATTTATGTTACAGTCAAAAGTTGACTTGGTCTAATCACCTAAAATAACAATAGAAAATCAGTAAAACAACTAAAAATGAGCCAAAATGTGGGTTTGGCGTTATATTCTCTAATAGAGTTCACCGAGGCCTTCCATAGTTGTCCTAAATCCTCATTCCCAAGGTTTCTTCCATAAAACAGCATTCGCCTTTGATTTTGACAATATAGTCAATATCAATTATTCCACTTAATCTGTTCATAATGTGACTGGCTTTTCACTTTAAATAGTCTTGTTTGGGTGGATAAGAGGATTAAATCATCATTGCCTTTACTTTTTTATTCTTAACTACAAATGACTCAGCTAAATATTTCCTGCACTTTTCTTTCTGCAACTTTTCAAATAAACTAGTTTTTATATTATTTATTCTATTTTTCAAAATTTAATACCTTTCTCCATTTTTATAAGTATAGAATAATGTGATTATATTCAAACTTCGACAGCTTAATTTTGCCTTAATGCACAATACAGTCACAGAGATTGAGAGGAAAATATTTTGTCATAAAATACACATCAAAATATAAATGGTATGATGTCATGCATACTTCACTCTAGATATAAACACAAAACAATCTTTAGAAGCAGCCTTAGATTCCTTTTGAAAGCAGAGTAGAAATATTGTAAATTAAATTAATCAGAGACATAATTTTCAAGATGTTTGCAACTGTATCAAAATGAATCATGAAATTTTTTTTTATTATTTTTGGAGTTTTTAAAAATGGTTAATCCAACTTATACCACTGGTTGTTATAGTTATCCTTTTTGTTTTTCTCTCTCTAAATTTTCATTAAAAATCTCTTTACCAAATTATTAAGATTTTATAGTGTAATGATTTTTTTTTTTGGTAGCAGGAATCAAACTCACCACCTCATGCTTGCCAGGCAGGCGCTATGCTGCTGAGCTATATAACCCGGCTAATGATTATTTTGATTAATTTCAGATACAGAATTTACAAGTGGTCCTCTAACTGGAATCTGGGTGCCTAGTGGATCTGAGTTTTAGAGTAATCTGAGGTATTACTTCTGTTTTGCATATTTTAAATATGAGGTCAGATAGGACAGAGTCTTCCACTTTCAAGCCTTTGTCTCTTTGGGGCCAAAGAGAGAATAATGTAAATGCTTCTTCTGGAGCTGATAGCTGAGGACTTCTGAGTTCTGTATTTTCCAGATGAGACTACCCTATAAGGGTCTTAATCTTTATTTACCTTTCCTACTACAAAGACACTTGCTCTGCATTAGACCTCAGATGTGCCATGCAAGACATCTTTATTGTTTTCAGTTAAATTTTAAACAAAATATCTTGCAGAGCCCTTTCTAATTTTCCCAGTTTGCTTAGATTTTGTATTTTTGCTATAGCTTTCTTTAATTCTAGATGTTTTGCTTTCTTAATGAGTAATACTTTATCATAATTTTTTTCTTTTATTTTTTTGTTTTTGAATGGGCTGATCACAACATAGAACAATGGGTAGTCCATGCCTTAAAACATAGAAAAAGATCGGAGCTTAGTTTTGCAAAGATTTTTCCTATAATTTCAAAAATAGGTGTTCCATATTGGCCCATGTTGTATGCCTTAATGAGAAAAAAATTAGGTAGGCAATTCTGAAAAGATTAGTAGTGATAAAACATAAGTTATTCCCAAGAACATTACAAAAACATGATCCAGAGAAACTGCAGCAAAATTTCTGGAACAATATTGTTATTTTCTTACTAGTGTAATTCAACTAACAGCTATGAATTAATAACAAAGCCTCTGATATAGCCAAACACTTGATCAAAATCTAAGTTTCCAATCATCAGAGATCCAAGCAGTAAGAAAGTTTAACTGTAAATGGGCCTTTAATGCACTGCTCTGGTCAGACCCTCTTTCGTTTTAATAGGGAGAAGAAGCACCCAGAGAAGATCATTAGTAGAATGATCTTTGTTGTTTTGCCTCTAAGGTAAACTGTATTAAGTCAAGCCATGTTTTTTCTCGACTAAGATTTACAGTAATCTTCTTTAGGCAAAGAGAAAATGGCTTGAATTGAGGTTATCCCAAGAGAGTTTGTTTGTTTGGGGGGAGGTCTTTCCAGTGCTCATCCATACTGCATTGATCACACTCTAATAAGTCTCAGAGCCCACCAAGATAAGATTTCTTAACACATAAAGCCCTATCCCACCATGGAAGTTTCCAATGTACCTGGCCACCAGAAGAGCATATAAACTCATTATTCAACAAACATTTTTTGAACACTATCAATATGCTAGCCCAAGTTGTATTCTTTGATAAAAAAAAATTAGCTTGATTTTATGGATGTAGATGGCCAAAATTTTCATAGGCTGGGAGGGAAAACAGGAACCTTGACAGCTAATTTAATAGAATAATGTGATAAGTGCAAGAATAGGTGTGCCCGGTGCTGTGCTAAGAGGAGGACTTAACAGCTAGAAGAAAGACAATATGGAGGGGATAATGACTGTTTTAGGTATTAGAGTTTGACGGCGGAGCAATAGTAAGGAAGAGGGCTCCTAGGCAGAACAGTGTGAAGAAAGTTACAGAGTACTACATATAGATACCTGGATGGCTGAATTAAAAAACAAAGCAAGAGGTGAAAGATGAGGTGGGAGGGATGAGCGACAGCAAGATTATGGGGAAAAAATCAAACTAGGAGCCATTTAATGATTTTAGGCAGTGAAGCAACTTAGTCATATTTATATGTTTTGTATAGAGTAGTCTGGTAGCCATGGAGAGTATACATTTCAAATGGACAGATGGGGGCGGGGTGGCAATAGACCAGTGAAGTGATGACTCAGGTCAGAAATTCAGCCGTGGAGGTGGTGATGGAGCAAAGATGGATTCAAAATCCAATAATAACTTGGTGATTGTTTAGATATGGGAGGCTATATAAAAAGAATCAAGAATGATTCTCAGAATTCTAGCTTGGGTAAATGGGTATGTATTTTTTTTTTTAATGTAACATACAAACTAGAAGGAGCATACTTGGGAGGAGGAGGTAATCTGAGATATTCTACTTTGGATATTTTGAATATGAGGCACCTGTGAAACAGTCAAGAAGAGGTTTTCAGCAGGCAATTTCTGCATTCACATATAGGAATGTGAAGCTCAGTATGGGCTGAAGATATAAATGTGTGAGTCACTACTAAAACAGGAGTATGAATGCGACAGAGGTAATGAAAGATGCTGATAGAGGAAGCACACAGAAGTGCAAGAGAAGTAAATATAAGAAGAATGCAGTGTCATGGTAGCCCAGTGAACAAAGAAATTCAGGAGAAAGGAATGGAAAACTATGTGAAGGGTAAAAATGATGTTCTTACAGTAAGAACTGAAAAAAAATTGGTGGTTTTATCAGCTTTGGAGATCCTTCATTGTGCTATTAAAATCTGTGAAAGAACTAGAATAGAATAGAATCAGGATAGAAACTAGAATCAGAATAGAGAGGCTTGGTGCATAAGGCATTAACTTTTTCACATGCTGATTTTTTTCTACCTTTCCTTATATCCTAGCTATTATATATTTTATTGAGGTGGCTCCACAGTGAATAACAACTCTTCTCCAATTTACTCATCATTACTTGGATTACTGTTTTCTGATGAAGTAGAGATATCTACTCATATCTGTTTATACTTTCACCATTTAGAATTATGGCACCATTTAAACTGGGGTAGCTTTGAAATCCCCCCATCAGATTTGTAGAGAAACACCTTTGCACCTTGGAAATCTTACACAACCTCCACATAAGCTGTGAAGACAAGAATCAACCACAACCTAGTGCCTGTTTGAGGAGGATGGCCTAGGATCCTCCCCAGAACATGGCAAGATTGTCTTGTGAAGAACTATCACAAGTTTATTTCCAATTTGCCACCATGATTCCAGCGAGGCATGGGACTTTCCATCTTACCCCATCTTCAGGTACAGCTTCAGACTATTAAACTGTTCATAGTTTAGAATTAGCTTCTCAATGCCAGTGGCCCACCACTTGCATTATTTGTCATCTGGTCCCTCAGATTGGTATTACTGTATGGGACTAGCGGTATGAGGAATTGACACTATGCTAGTTTTGCTTTGCTGTCTGTGTAATAATAAACTTTTTAAAGCCAATTGGGGCTGTCGTCTTCTTACTAACTGAATCTATGGAAGCGTGACTGGCCAATTTAGCAGCTGACATCCATGCTGCAGATTAGGATTGCTTGACTACTTGACATGGATCTGATCTAGGAAGTCCATAAATACTAAAATGAGCAAGCTCCGCTGAAAACCTCTTCCTGGGTAAACTAGGCCAGTCCAGCACCGCCTAGTAAATCTCCAGCAGCAGCAGTAGCAACTTGATTTCAAATTTCAATAGACTTTTTCCTCAATTATTAGGGCTCCCTATGATTGTCTCATAATTAATAACCACATGTAAATGATACAGGATAACAAAACATAGACCTTGATCTAAGCTCTCTCTTCTAAACTTTAACATTATTTGTTATAAAACATCTAGATTTAGAGTACTGTCTCACATTCAAGATCCATTTTCATCTGAACATTTAGCAGTGTGCTTATGTAGTAGTGCTTATTTGGTGGTGGCAAATGTGAATTGGACAAATTGACATTAGATAACATCAAAGGCCCTGTTTATAAGGTAACTGGCCAAGCTCTGTAGAGAGATCAAAAATTTTAATATAAGAGGTGTTTAAGATAAGTGACCAATTGTTTAATCTTTGGCTAATGTTGTAGTCAGTGATTTGCAAGGGAATAGATTTGATACAGCACACATACATTTCTAGGAGTATCTCATAATACTCACCCAAAAAGTCAAATGCAAAAGGGTACAAGAGATCTGTCTGTGCACTAGAGACCTGAAGAATCCTGCGAGGGCCTGGATGCCATGGCAATGTCCCGCATAAGTCCAGCTGAAGGACTAGGGCCCAGAGCAATGTCCTCCATGAGTCCAGCCAGAGGCCTAGAGCCCACGGCAGTGTCTCATGCCAGTCTGTATCAAGGATCTGCACAGGGAAGGCCCAAAGGCCAGTGGTGGAAGCTAGAAAGTCTGGGCAGGCAGGGTGAAGGATCTGTGCCAGCAGCTGAGGGATCTGCACTGGGGCCAGGAAGTGATGAAGACCGGAGCTCCCCTGAAGAGAGCAGCAGCCATCCCTGTCCACAGTGAGGATCGGAGCTTCTCCAACGATGAGAACAGCCAAGTTTGTATCAGGAAAACCAGCCACAACAAACCTTCTTCTGGGAAATTAGCAGCCTACAATCTTCCCCTCCAGTTCTCCTTTTATGCCTTTGGCAAAAATCCTCAGGTGGGTCTTCCATTCCCAGAACTGTGCTGACTCACTTCAGCTGGGTATTCCTACTTAAGATGACCATTAGTTAATCCATCACAGCTAATAATTGAAAGACAAAGAGGAATAAAGATGGGGAGTGGTAAAGTAAGACTTTTTTCTCCAAAGATACTGTCTTTTTTCTAAAATAGGTCTTATTTGCTTCTAGGAAGATTGGCTAATTACAGATGTTCATACCAAGTGGAACAGATCAGCTATTTCTACTAATAAGGAACCATATCCAAAAAGAGAAGAAAGTGTTTGTCACTGCTTTTGACATTTTCTAGATTTTGCGAAGAAAGTTATTTTAATGATGTAATGAAATATTTTAGTTTGTTACTTTTAGGAACTCTTTCATATATTTTGAAGCACGACGTAAGCTATTATTGATTGATATCTCAACATAAGCATCTATTCTGTATATTCCTTGTGCTAAGTACTGTAGATTAAAAAAAATGAGTAAAACATGGTTGCTGTCCTCAAAACACCTAAATAAAACAAAGCTTGTAATGGATATATTTTTTTACATAATGTAGGAAACAAACTGACAGAGACATTAAGAAGTATTATGGGTATGTTTCACAGTACAAAAATATAAATGCATACCAAATCAATGAACAAGCATTTCTCTAGATTAGAAGATGACAATGTAATTTGTATGTATAATGTTTTGTCTCAATTTAACTAACATTTATTAAATATTTACTGTATACCAGGCCCAAGTGCCATTACTATTATGTTTACTAGTTGAACATGGTGCTTAATCCAGTCCTGATGGTATAAAGAGTTTGAGGTGATTATGGAGTAGAAATGAAATCAGTGGGAAAAGGGCATGAAAAAAGGCTAGAGAAATAGCCTGGAATTGGGGAAAACAGAACGTGTAGTCCACTTAATAACTATCTTGGAATGCAGTGAAAAACAATGAAGAATTGTAAGCAGACCATTCAGTCCAGCTATATGAGCAGTGTTCAGTATATTCCCAGAAGAATTAAAGTCGACGTACTTTACAGATACTTGTAACTCAGTTCACTCTAGCTAAGCTGTGGAAACAGCCTAGGTACCTATAAACAGATAAATGGATGCAGAAAATGTGGTATATATGCATAATTGAATATTATTGAGCTTTAAAGAAAAACAAAATCATGTCATTTGCAGAAAAATAGGTGGAATTGGAGATCATCATGTTAAGAGAAATAAGCCAGACTCAGATATCACATTTTCTCTCAAATGTGGAAGAGAGAGAGAGAGGATATGATGAGAGCAGAATGGAGAGTATTAGAGAAGAGGAAGTTGATCAGGAAGGGGAGATAATGGGCATGAAAATGATCAAAGTATGTTATATGCATGTACACATGCCAAAATGCAATTCACTATTGTGTGTAAAATATACACTTTAATAAGACTTGTAAGCAGGTCAGAAATGATTTCTATTTTTAAATCAAGGAAGTAATGTCCACTTCTAGAAAGGTAGACATATTTTCTCTATACTTTGTAATAGGTACAAATAAAAACCCTGGAAATTATACATAAACCTAAGAAGGCTGAAAGATAAAGAGAAGAAAGCGGACCGTCAAGGAAACTCAGACCTAAGGAATGACCTGGCAGTGAGTTCCCCATGTTTTTGATTTTTGCCTCGTACTTTACAGTCTTAAAACTGAAAGAAGCCAACAACCTGGAAAACACCAGGGATACAGACAAAAAAAGACTGAAGAGAAGCCTGCTCCCTCTAGCCAAATGATCAGAAAGAGGGTAGTCTAGCAAGACAGAAAACATTAAAACAATAACCATTCCTCCTGCCTGACACCACAGAAAAAACTGTGCCCCCACCCCCACCCATGCCAACATATACAAAGTGGGGAGTCTAGGTAACTGCATTTGCCACATTGTAGCAAGGCACCTCAACACCACTGCCATGGTAGTGTAAGAGAAGGCCAAATAGGAACTGGAACTTATATTTTTCCCACTCAGTAATTATCTTTCCATTCCTCTGGAATGTCAGGGGAGTTTGGACTTTATTTCCATCCCCCTGAATACCAGTGGAGCCTGGACTCTATTTCCATTCAGCAGTAATGGAATGTTCCTCTACCCACTGGGATGGTAACAGAGGAGTCCTTTAGAGAGTCTCAAGAGTCCTTTTGATGCTAATAGAGGAGTCCCTGTGGAAAGTAAAGACTTTGACCACTGTCCAGCACTAATGAGGCCACTACCCAGTCCATAGTGTCAACAGAAATCAAATGTTAAGCATAAGTAATGAAATACTCTCCCAGCCAGGGAGATAGTAGTGGAAACAGGCACGAAGGTCAGAACTCCAACCACAGCCTGGGAGTAATGAAAAGCTCCAGCTTCAAATATCAATAAGGGCTGAGTGGGGACCCTAACGTTTTGCCACACCTGGCTGAAAGAAAGCAGTATCCCTGCTTACCCTACTAGAGCAATATCACAGAAAGCCAATTAAATGTTTCGTATGAGATGCAAAACCTCATAACATAGTACTCAAAATGTCTAAGTTTCATTGAAATTCACTTATACCAAGAACCAAGAATATCTTAAACTTAATGGAAAAAGAAAATCAATATATGCCAACAAGATGACAGGAATGTCAGAATTATATGACAACATTAAAGTAGAATAGTGGTTAACAGGTACAAAGGAAGGGAAGATTGGGAAGTTATTGGTAATGGATATGTTCTGGAAATGGATACTGGGGATGGTTACACAACATTGTGAATGTACTTAATATTGAATTTTACACTTACAAATGACATAAATGGTAATTTTATGTGAAATGTATTTTACCACAATGAAAAAATTTAAAAACATAAAATAGAAAACCTTAGAAAGAAGTGGCACAACACTTTTCAACTATTGAAAGAAAAGAACTGTCAACTGAGGATTCTATAGTCAGCAAAATGTCCTCCAAGAATGAAGGGTAAATCAAGATATCCTCAGGTGAAGGAAAACTAGGACATTTTGTTAGCAGCTCTACCCTAAAAAAATGGCTAAAAGAAGTTCTCTAAACAGGAAATAATAAAAGAAGAAATAGTGGAACATCAGGAAGGGAGAAATAATTCAGGTAGCAAAATTATTGGCAAATATAGTATAGACTTTCTCCTCTTGAATTTCCTAAATTGTTTTATAGTTGAAACAAGAATTGTAACACTAATGTTTCTCAATGTGTGTAGAGGATATATATATATATATATATATATATATATATATAGTCATGATTGAGTTATTCCAGTAACGACTATCATGTTTGTGTTTTTCTACAATGCCAAAATTTATTAAATGTTAATAGATTCACAAGCTACAATAGTTTCTGCAGCTTTACTTCACCGAATACTTGTAATTTCACTTGTAGTCATGACCATGGCAATTACAGGTTCTTTGTTCCATGTCAATCTTAATAACTAATCTTAATCACTAATATCTTAACATTCAATTATCTTAACACTGAAATCACTCACTTTTCAAACAATAATGCTTATGCTACAGAAAGTAGTCTACAGTAATGTGTACAGAATAAAGGGTCTAAAGGAATTCATAAAGAGCAGAGAGTCTATAGGAGTTCATAAAGAGTCAACACAGGTGGTTAGGTATCAAGTTAATGAACTAGTCACAGAGATGTCAAGGTGAAGGGTCCAGACAATGTCAAGATGAGCACTATTAATGGCAGGAATGATTGTGTTGAATTGAGGCTGGAGACAGCTGGGAGTTTGTTGCCTGGCAATCTCCTGAGCAGAGGTCAAAACGAGTATACTGGAGTGGTCCATGATAGAGTAACAGCTCAGTGTGCTATCCTGCAATCTGAAGTGCCTCTCACTATTTGTGTCTAGGTTTCTCTGGTTTAATTCAGTAAGTTTACATGTATCTTGTTACTCCCAACATCTTGTGGTTGCTTACTTGTACAAAAAAGTTTTTCAATTGTGTCTTGTCCTGAGTTACTCCATTTTGTGTATGCTCTATACATAAACTTCACTTGAACTGGCAAAATGATAACAGCAGTAGACGTTATAAGTTATATAGAATATAATGCCAACAGTAACTGTGAAAAAGGCTTTAAAAGAGAATTCACTAAAAAACAATATGGATAAAATCAAAATATTCAGAAATATTCAATTGACCCACAGGAAGGCATGAAAAAGAAAACAGAAAAATTAACAACAGAAGGAACAAATAGTACACAAAAAGGGCAGACTTAGGTGTCAGCATTTTAATAATCATATTAATAATTACCTTAAATATAAATGGTCTGTACCAATTAAAAGACACTGTAGAGTGGACTAAAATACATGACCCAAAAATATGCTGTTTATAAGAAACTCTCTTCAGGGGGCCGGTGAGATGGCTCAGCGGCTTAAGCGCCTGCCCAGCAAGCGCGAGGGCCCGAGTTCGACTCCTGAAACCCACATATGAAAAAGGGGCCAGTGATATCGCTCAGCGGCATGGGCGCCTGCTGGCGCGTGAGGTCCTGAGGTCGACCCCCGGTACCCACCAAAAAAAAAAAAAAAAAAAAAGAAACTCTCTTCAAATATAATGATACGAGAAAGTGGAAAGCAAAAGGATTGAAAAAGATATATTCTGGAAATATTAATTTTTTAAAGCAGGAGTAGTTATATTAATATAAGATAAAGTAGATGGGGAGAGGAAAACTAAAGGAGAAAAATAGATGTGCAAGGAAGACTTTCAATAGGTGATGAAAAAGGAAATCAGCATCTAAATATATTCTTTAAAGTTACAATGGTAAACAATACAGAAGTTTAAAATAATTATATAATCACAGATGAATGGCACAATAGAGGTATGGAATAAATTAGCTAAATATTCTTCTGCCATGACAGAAAGTACATGGCTAATGACCTAAATTTTAAAATGTATTGATACTATCAGTTTAATAAGCAAAATGAAGATACTTAAAGATGGGCAGAGGGTCATTGTAAGTCCTTCTAAAAAATTTGATTATTAAATCATGTGCATATATTACTTTAGTAAACATTTTAAAATATTTTAAAAGCCAAAAGTCTCTACTGTAATTAACTAATAAAAATTGAAATTCCTTGCATGGTGGTTGAATCACTTATAAGATGACTTGGGCCAGTGAGATGGCTCAGTGGCGTAAGCGCCTGCCTGGCAAGCGTGAGGGCCCGAGTTCGACCCCTGGAACCCACACATGAAAAAAGGGCCGGTGATATCGCTCAGCGGCACGGGCGCCTGCTGGCGCGCCAAGGTCCTAAGGTCGACCCCGGGTACCCACAAAAAAAAACAAAACAAAACAAAACAAAAAAAACACTTATAAGATGACTTGAATCTACCTTTACCTTTCTTTTTCTATCCACATCCCAGCATACTTTATGTTTTAGCCACATAAAGAAACATAGTCTTTCTTCTTTTGTTTTCTTTCCCTCAAATGCCCTTTTCACTCCTTAAGACTATATTGGAAGATAACTTCCTCTCTCTAATCAACCACCCTCCCACCCGTAAGTGTTGAATTGTTAACTCCTTATCAGTAATTTTTATTCCACTTTTACATGCTGTGAGTATGCGATATACCTTTAGAGTATAAATAAAAAAAAAAGAAATTCTAGAAATTCAAAAAGGAAGCATTTCACAAGTTTATAAGGGAAAAGTGAAAGAATGTGCATAAAATATGAAAATACAGAGACAACCACACTTAAAAGGTAACATTTGTTGATAGGAAAGTACAGTCAGTCCCTGTAGCAATTCATGACAACTCCTCCTCTCTCCCTGACTTCATGAAGATTCATCATATGTTTTCTAAGTCAGAAACCTTATTTTTAGAACAATATATTATTTCTAAGCTTGACTGAAGCAGCATAGCTTCCCTACTTGGAGAACATGTACTTTTTCCCATGTCATACAATTATAAATTTGTGATTTTTTTCATGGGATTTGGAATCTGATAGGAAAGATAGGAATCAGTGGATGATAATCTGATAGCATTTTCTTGTTTCTCAAGAAGATAATTTTTTTGCAAAGTTCTTGTATAAGGGCATAATTACCAAGCTTTTTCAATTAGCATGTGGCTATGTTTAATATTCTACAAAACAATCTTATTTTGATTTATTTCATGGCAGATTATAGCCAAGATAAGGAGAGCACTACTATGTATTTTGTGTCCATATTTTTAAATGACAAAATATATTTAAAAATCACTGAAAATTATACAAATGTAAGATAACATTCCTTAAAATTATAATATATGTAAATATTAAGGGTTGCTAGCTCTGATACAATGACTTTTAGGGTACCAGTTGTCCGGCAATTTGAAAAATAAAGATTTAAGACTTTATATCTGCTTAGTTACTAATCTGAATATGTAAGTTCAAAGGGCAAAATTAAAGATATTTTCAGTAGCAAACTTTTTTCATTGAAGTATCCTCATCAAAATTATTTCATAGAGCTACCTGCATAAATTATATTCTTACAACTTATATGAAAAAGGCTTTTCATGAAATTATAAGGAAAATTACAAACTCACCAGGATATATAGAATTGCAAAGTGGTGTGGTATACTTAGAAAGACAGCTAAATTAGGAGTGAGAGACTTGTACCTTCTGCCTAACTTCAAGTTCAAAGGTCTATAATGTTAGGTAAACCATAAACCAAATTAATCCTTGGTATTTTCATCTGCAATGTGGGGACTCCCTTCTCTTAGAATTACCATGAGACTCAAATGAGAACATGATTTTTTAAAAAAATCAGTGTAAATTATACAAATGTAAGCTATTATCATTTGAAAGCATAAAATATATAAATACCCACACAATTAGCAACTATTTTTTTCTTTAAGGACAAATTTGAGACTAAAAATTCATTTGTGGCCATGCCTTTCTAATAAAGTTGATGTCTTGACTAGCTAATACTATTTTTGGTTAAAGAAAAAAAAAAAAGAATAGCTATCAAATAGTCATCTTTCAAAGCATACCATAGAAAATTACTGAAGGAGAAGTTTTATAAATTTTCAAAATGTTTTGATTTACATCAGTATCCTAAAAATGACAATTTTGAAATCTTAACATTAACTTATGATATTTCTTTAGTCATCTTTCTTACAAGAACATGTTTATTTGCATTTTAGTAATACTTCCATGTAATCTTCTAGATTATTCTATCTACATTCTATATGTTTGGTTCAAGATACAACTCTAAAAAATTTAAAGTGGAATACAAAACAATAAAGTAAATTCACATCTATAAAATGAGAAATATGCCGAATTTCATGCTCATGTATTTTTTTTTGTGGGCATAAAAAGGTAAATGAAAAGTCAGCTCATGTAAAATAATCCTTTTGTCAGGATTGCAGTAAAGATTGGAAAGAGGAGGAAAGGAAGTGAAGAGGAAGATGTTCGTATTACCAAAGTACCACTTCACTATCAACACATGTAAATGAATATCCGTGCAAACCAAAATTGGCTTTAAAAGGTAAGCTTTTTCTTTGTTTACCACATATGGAAATACATTATAGGGTGGCTTAAAATTAGGCCTTGGACTTCTCTTTGATGGAAGATTTTTTAATTACTGATTCAGGGTTCTTGCTAACTATTAATCTGTTCATATTTTTATTTCTTCCTGATTTAGTCTTGGTTGATTACCTATTTCTAGGAATTCATCCATTTCTCATAGGTTATCTAATTTTTTGGTTTATACATAATTGTTCAGAGTAGTCTCCTCTGATACTTTGAATTTCTATAATATCATTTGTAAATCTCATCTTTTATTTCTGATTTTGTCTTCTATTTTCTTGTTAGTTCAGCTAAAGATTTGTCAATTTTGTTTATTTTTCTTTAAAAAAGACAACTATTAATTTCTTAGGTTGTTTCTATGTTTTTCTGGTCTCTATTTTGTTTACTGTGTTCTAATCTCTGTTATTGTCTTTCTTTCACTAAGTTTGCCCTTATATTTTCTGTTTTTTTTCTTCTAGTTTCTTGGGGTATAATGTGTTACAGGCACAAAAATAGACATATCACCTGGTGGAACAGGATAGAAAGTCTAGAAATAAAATCAAGTATTTAGAGTCAATTGATTTTTGACAAAAGTGCCAAATATACATGATGGGAAAAGGACAGTCTCTTTAATAAATTGTATTGGGAAAACTGGATCTCAACATGCAGAAGAACGAAAATGGACAGTATAATATACTATATAACCATCAACTCAGAATGAATAAAATACTTAAATGTAGAACCTGAAACTGTAAAGCTACTAGAAAAAAATAGGGGAAAATCTCTGACATTGGTGTAAGCAATAATTTTTTGGATAGGATTCTTAAAGCACAGGTGACAAAATCAAAATAGACAAATGGGATTGCATCAAACTAAAAAGCTTCTGCAGATCAAAGGAAACAACAGAGTGAACAGAGAACCTATGCACTAGGAGAAAATATTTTTAATCATATATATCATAAAAGGATAATATACAAATATATAAGGAACTCAGATAAGTCAGTAATAAGTTGTATGGTCTGGATATGGCTTGAGTGCACCCAAAGTTTCATATGCTGGAAGCTTGTTTATAGTATCTCAGTGTTGAGGCAGTAGATTCAATTAAAAGGTATGCTCCAGTGGTAAAGTGGTAAGGACATGGGATACCACCATTGGAAGGGATAAATGAAGGTATTGCAGTGTAGATTATTTCTCATAAGAATGGGTTACTATGAAGCAAGGTTGATTATCTCAGCTTTCTCTTGTTTCCTGTCTCACCATTTGATCTCTTCCATATGCTCTCCTGCCATTCGTTGTGTTGCCATCTGGTATGAGGATGTCATGAAAGCTGAGCAGATGCCAGCATCATGCTCGTGAACCTCTAGAATGTAAGCTAAATAAACATTCCTTTACAACTTACCCAACCTTAGGCATTTTTTACAGTAACAGACTATGGAATAAGACTGAAACAAAACAAATGAAACAATTAATAAATGAGTGAAAAATATAAAAATTTCTCAGAATAAAAGTTACAAATGGCCAACAGATAAATGAAAAAATGTTCAATATCTTTTTTTTTTTTTTTTTTTTTTTTTGGTGGGTACCGGGGGGGTCGACCTCAGGACCTCGCGCGCCAGTAGGCGCGCGTGCCGCTGAGCGATATCACCGGCCCCTTTTTTGTATGTGGGATCCGGGAGTCGAACTCGGGCCCTCGCGCTTGCAAGGCAGGCACTTAAGCCGCTGAGCCATCTCACCGGCCCTCAATATCTTTAATCATCAGTAAAATGTAAATTAAAACCACAAAATTTATTACATTATACCTGTTGGAATGGCTGTTATCAAAAAGATAAATGAAATCAAGTATTTGTGAGGATACAGAGAAAAGGGAACTCTTATACATTGTTGGTAGGAATGTAAATCAGGACAGCCATTTTGGAAGATAATACGCAGGTTCCTCAAAAAATGTAAAAATTGAACTACCATATGCTTCAACAATCCCACTTCTGGTTATATATCCAAATGAATTGAAAGCAGTACATCAAAGAGAGATCTATACTTTCATGTTCATTTCAGTATTATTCACAATAGTCAAGAAATAGAGGACTTCTGAGAAGATGGCAGAACAGTAAACAGCAACAAATAAACCTCTCTGAGATTTGGAATCCAGACACTGGAAAATAACAACTTGGGGAAGAAAAGGAGCGAGGTGGATCCCTGGGACCCAGAAAGGATCTGAGGGGATAATTGGAGCCCACAGAGAAAGCAAAGAGATAGACTACAGTGCAGAAAAAGCAGGTGGCAAACCACACTTTCACCCAGCTCCTGGCTGGCAGCGTGAGAGGAGGATTGAATCTACAGAGACACAGTGAGGGCGGGTCAATCTAGAGGCCTCCAGGGAAAAACACACCAGTGGAATGGAGCAGTGGATGCTGTGTGCTACAACAGTACTGTGTGACTCCAGTCCAAGCATCTATTGTGTCCCCTGGACAGGGTGCTTGGTCAAATGCCATTTTAGAAGGAGGCCAACTGAACCCAGGACTCAGAGCAGCTATAGGTTGGCTTTATCTCAGGGTTCTAGTGTTGAAATCCCACAGTGGCTGGGTAAAAGACAAATGCAGGAGATGTCCAGGGTCAGGGAGCCGAGGTCAGGCTGGCAAGACACACCCAGAGTGTTATAGGCTGAACAGCTGAGGCCCCAACCCCACAACCAGAGGCCAGGATCAGTGTAAATTTCTGTGGAGTTGAAAGCACCAGAATCGGCACCTCATTATTCCTACTGCAGGCTTGCTTAGATCAGCCAGCACAGAAATGGACTCTGACTGCCACATGTGTCTACTAGCAACATGAGAGATACTCTCTGAATTGAACACTACCACAAAACTGTAGACCCCAGAAGATAACCACAGGTTTGAAATCACAGAGAAATGTCTCCCCCCCCTTTTTTTTTTTTTTTGTTTGTTTGTTTTTGGTTTTTGGTACCAGGAATTGAACTGAAGACCTTGCGCTTGCCAGGCAGGCACTTTTGCCTCTGAGCTATATCCCTGGCCTTTTTGTTGTTGTTCTTGAATGTTTGTTTTTGCTCATTGATGAGTGTGAACATTGTTTTTTAGATTTGTTTTGTTTTGTTTCGTTCTTTTTGCCTTCTTTCTTTCCTTTTTGTCTCCTTCACCAGTCTCATGAAGACTGGGTAATCTTCCGCCTTCAGACTTGCTTCTAATCTCTTTCTCTTCTTTTATTTCTCTGATTTTTCCTCTTATACTTTTAAAATATTCCCCCTGAGGGTAAAATCACTCTATTGAGCGGATAATTACTGTATATAATTTTCGGATTTGTGTTAGGGTTTTTTACATAACTATAAATCATGTACCCATGGTTAAAGTTGGCAAATTTACAGTTATCACAGTTTGTCATTATCTAGACTGTGTTTGATGCTATTGTTACTACTGATTATACTACTTTAGCCAAGGTGACATAGTTATGATCAGTTGTTTTTCTTTGTATGCCAATACCAAGATTGACTAGGGGTCATAGATAATACCATAGTCCAGTACCAAAGAATTAGGTGCTGGGCCAAACAGACAGCAACCTCTCATTCCTAATAAGTCGAAGAGTCAGGATCTTGAGACAGACTCAAAAACCAAAAGTCAGCTATGCCTAGAAGACAAATCTGAAAAGTAGTCATTTCCTAAAGAGTTACTGATACTAGTAATAAAACTACTTATCATAAGCAATTAAAAGCATTGATGCAGAAAACAAATTTAAAAACATTATATATATCAAGAAACAACCCTAGACCTCCAGCTCATCCCAGGCAGATGCAGGGGGCACTGAGGTAGAATAAATCAAAAGCCGCCGAGATGAACTTTCTGAAATGATAGCAGCAGTAATAACAAAGCAGATAAACGAGTCTCTAGAAGAAAAAATCAGAAATAATTACACAGACGCCTAAAGAGACAATGACCATAAACAAGGACATGGTCACCGAATCTAGAGATTAAAAAAGTTGAAGAGTTTAGGAAAGTGATGGAAACCATGAATGCCCAAGGAAAGAACTGGATTTTATAAAACAGATTCAAACAGATATGCAGGAGGTTAAAAATTCTATCAAATGTATGCACAGCAGTATCAACCAATGTGAAGATAGAACATAAGATATAGAAGACAGGGTTGTGGTTAGCAATCAACAAATGAAACACTTCTTAAAAATAGCGAAGGACCAGGAAAAATCAATCCAATAGCTGCTAGATGAAACAAAGAAGGATAACATAAGATTAATTGGAACCAATAGAAAACCATAAAATAGTACAAAGGAAATAAAAGCAACTGTTCATAGAAGTAATAGCAGAAAACTTCCCAAGGATGAAAAAAGCATTTGACATACAGATAAGTGAGGCATATACAGCTCCAATTAGCCGTGATTAGAAAAAAAAACTACAACAATGCATATAACGTAAAGATTTCAGAAATTCAACACAAGAATAGAATATTAAAATCTGTTAGAGAAAATAAACAAATCAACTACAAAGGGAAACCCATCAGAATCACAGTAGACTCCACACAAACCCTTACATCAATGAGAGCTTGGAGTGAAGTATTTCAAGCCCTAAAAGAAAACAACGTCCAACTCAGATTGATGTACCCTGAAAAATTATCTTTCAAAATTGATGAAGAAATAAGATACTTCATGATAAAGAAAATCTGAGCAAATTCATGCCACCAAACTAGCACTTCAAAATGTTCTGAAGGATATTCTAGAAAAAAAACAATGAAGACAACAATTCCATGAACCCCAATAGAATGAATCCACCAGGCAAGGCAAGCAATTAGACGGAGGGAATAGAAAGGGAACCAAAAACAGGAAAATAATATGACAAGAATAAGCCAATACATATCAGTTATAATCATCAGTGTAAATGTTCTCAATTCATCAATCAAAAGAAATAGATTGGCAGAATGGATGAAGAAACAAGATCCAGGGCCGGTGAGATAGCTCAGCGGCACAAGCGCCTGCTGGCAAGCGTGAGGTCCTGAGTTCGACTCCCGGTACCTATATTAAAAAAAAAAAAAAGAAAGAAACAAGATCCAACAATATGCTGCATATAAGAAACACATTTAACTCAAAAAGAAATTCGTAGATTGAAAGTTTAAGGATGGAAAACAATACTCCATGCAACAGGAACCCAGAAAAAACCAGGGGTAGCCACTCTATTTGCAGACAAAGTGGATTTCAAGCTGTCTGATCAGAAGAAACAAAGAAGGTCACTACAAACTTGTTAAGGGAACAATCCAAAAAGAAGAGATAACAATCATAAATATATATGCACCGAATACCAGCACACCCAACTATGTAAAACAAACACAAATGGATATCAAAAGTCAGATAACACTAATACAATTGTAATGGAAGACCTCAATACCCCACTGGCACAAATAGACAAATCAACTGGACAAAAAAATCAAAGAAATATCAGAGCTGAATCAAATCTTTGATTAAATGGACTACGTAGATATCTAGAGTGTTCCACTGCATAACAGTAGAATACATATTTTCTTCTCAACTGCACATGGGATTTTATCCAAAATAGACCACCTAATAGCTCATGGAACATGCTTAAGTAAGTGCAAAGGAGTTACAATTATCCCATGCATATTATCAGACCATAGTGCAATGAAATTAGAAATCAATGATAAAAGAAACCACACAAACTACATAAACACATGGAAATTAAATAACACACTCCTGAACCAATAGGTCATGGATGAAACTAAAGAAGAGATTAGACAGTTTCTACAATTAAACAATAATGCTAATACAACATACTTGAACTTAGACACAATGAAAGCAGTCGCACAACACAAATTTGTAGCAGTGAATTCCCACATCAGAAAAAGAGAGCAGGCTCAAATAAATAACCTAATGTTGAACCTCAAGCTTCTAGAAAAAGAAGAGCAAGATAAATTCAAAGCATGTATGAAAGAGGAAATTATAAAGATCAGAGCAGAAATCAATGCGATTGAGACTAAGGAAACAATAAAAGAATCAATGAATTGAAGAGTTGGTTCTTTGAAAGACTAAATAAAATATACAAACCTTTAGCCAGTGTTATCAAGAAAAGGAAAAAAAAAAGATTCAAATCCACACAATTAGGAATGAAAAGGGTGAAATCACAATGGATCCTTCAGAAATCCAGAAGATCATCAATATCTATTTTGAGAACTTGTACTCTAATAATATGGAAAACACAGAAGAAATGGACAGTTTCCTAGATACATATGAATTAATCAAAGCTGAATGAAGAAGCTATAAAAATTCTAAATAAACCAGTATCAGTCAATGAAATTGAAGAAGTAATTTAAAAACTTCCAACAATGACAACAACAACAAAAGGCCCAGGTCCTGATGGATTCACTGATGAATTCTATAAGAAATTTAGAGAAGATCTAATGCCACTATTCATCAAACTCTTTAATAAAATTGAAAAGGAACCAATATTCCCAAACACATTCCTAGAAACAATCATTATCCTGATAACACCAGAAAAGTATCCAACCAAAAAAGAGAACTACAGGCCAACTTCCTTAATGAACACAGATAGAAAAATCCTCAGTAAGATACTGGCAAACAGAGTGCAACAAATCATCAAAAAAGACCATACACCATGACCAAATAGAATTCATTCCAGGGATGCAGGGATGGTTCAACATATGTGAATCAATAAATGTAATGCACCATATCAATAGAACCTAGGACAAAACCACATGATCATCTCAGTAGGCACAGAATAAGCATTTGACAAAGTCCAACATCCATGCATGATAAAAGTGCTACAGAAAATTGGAATAGAAAGGCTTTATCTCAATCTGATGAAAGCCATCTTTGACAAACCAGTAGCCAACCTCATATTAAATGGTCAAAAACTGAAAGCTTTCACTCCAAAATCAGGAACAAGATAAGGATGCCCTCTGTTACCATTCCTATACAATATAGTTCTTGAAACATTAGCAAGATCAATTAGACACAAGAAAGAAATAAAAAGAATAAGGATAGGAAAGGAAGAAGTTAAATTATCATTATTTGCAGATGACATGATGCTCTACATAGAAGACACCAAAAAGTACACCAAAAGGACTCCTATATGTAATAACCAAATTCAGTAGTGTAGCAGGATACAAAGCCAACGCTCAAAAATCAATAGCATTCCTTTATGGAAATATCAAAGTCACTGAGCGGGAAATGAGGGAAACAACACCTTTCACAATAGCACCAAGAAAAATGAAATACGTAGGAACCAATTTAATGAAGGAAGTAAAAGACCTTTACATTGAAAACTGCAGTACTCTAAAAAAGGAGATCAAAGAGGATATCAGAAAATGAACAGATATCCCTTGTTCTCAGATAGCCCAAACTAATTTAGTGAAAATGGGCATACCTCCAAAATTTTAAAAAGATTTAACACAATCCCAATCCAAATACCAATAGCATACCTCACAGAACTAGATTAAAACTGTCCTAAAATTCATTTAGAACCAGAAGAGACTTAGAATAGCAAAAGAAATTCTGGGCAACAAAAGTAAGGCAAGGAGCATCACAATCCCCAACTGGAAATTATACTACAAATCTACCATGATAAAAATAGCACGGTAATGGCAAAAAAACACCTGAGGATCAATGGGACAGAATAGAAGATGCAGAAACAACTCCAAACACATTCAGCTACCCTAGCTTTCACAAAGGGGCCAAATACCTTTAGTGGAAGAAAGATAGCCTCTTTAATAAATGGTGCTAAGGAAACTAGTTTCCCCATGCTGAAGATTAAACCTAGATCCATATCTCTCACCATGCACTAAACTAAAAGATCTAAATATTAAAACAGAAACACTTAATCTACTGGAAGACAGAATAGGTAAAACTCTTGGACACATAGGTGCAGGCAAAGACTTTATGAATAAAACCCCAATTGCACAGGAAATATTACAATGAATCAACAACTGGGGTCTCATCTTATTAAAAAGCTTTTGCATAGCAAAAGAAACCACCAACAGAGTAAAGACACAACCCACAAAATGAGAAAAATACTTACCAGCTATTCCTCAGATAAAGGACTAATATCTGGAATATAGAAAGAACTAAAAAAAACAGACCCCCCAAATTTAAAGACTCAATTCAAAAATAGGCATCTTAAATGAATAGACATTTCTCAGACAAAGAATTACAAAAAGCAAATAAGTATATGAAAAAATGTTCAACATCACTGGTCACTCGAGAAATGCAAACTTAAACAACACTGAGATCCCATGTCACTTCAGACAGAATGGTTATCATTAAGAAATCAACCAATAACAAATACTGGCAAGGCTGTCAGGGAAAAGGAACTGCTCTGCACTGTTGGTGAGAGTATAAATTGGTACAACCAACATGGAAATCGGTATGAAGATTCCTCAAAAAACTAAAAGTAGAAGTTCCATTTGACCCAGCTATTCCCCTTCCAGGTATATTCCCAAAAGAGTTAAAAGCACCATACCACAATGGTATATGCACACCCATGTTTAAAGGGGCACAATTTGTAATAGCTAAATCTTGGAAACAGCACAGATTCTCATCAATGGGTGAATGGATAAATAAAATGTAGTTTTTATATGCAATGGAGTACTGCCATAAAGAAGGATAAACTGCATGCATTTCTAGATAAATGGATTCACCTTGAGAAAATAATTTTCAGTGAAATAAATTTGACACATATATTTAAATATCCCATTGTTTCTTTTGTGTGAGAAACCCAAAGGTAAATAAGGACCAAAATGGATGGTAGATGCTGGGAAATAGAAAGAAAATGTTCAAATGGGGGGGAGAACAAGATGGGGGGGAAGGGGAAGGTGGGAAGAGGGATAAAAATAAAAAATAATGGAAGGAAAATAATAGAAACAAAGTTTTGTAAAGGGAGGGGGAAAAGGATTGAAGGGAAGGGAGTGGAATGGGAAAAAAGATTTAAGATATATTACATACAGGTACACATTCTCTAAGGTGAATGTGATCAGCATGTCAAAGTGTACAAATAAAATTCAGTTTAAAAAGAAATGGAAACAAGTATAAGATTAATAGATAAGGAAATATGATATATATGCCAAATAGAATAGTATACAGCCTTAATACAGAAACAGAATGAAATTCTATCCTTCATGCGAACATGGATAGAACTGGAGGACATTATGTTCTATTAAAGAATGCAGGTACACAAAGAAAAATACTGTATGATTTCACTCGTTTGTGGGAATTTTAAGAAATTTGATCTCATAGCAACAGGGAATGTAAAGGTAATTAGAGGAAGCTGGAGGGAAGAGGGTGTGGGGAAAGGGAAGACGTTGCTCAAAGGGTGCAAAATCTGATCTAGACTGGAAGAGAAAGTTTAGTGATCTTTTGCACTGCATGGTGACTACACTTAATGTATTGTATATTTCAAAATTGTTTAAAGATTTTTATTTTTTTATTTTTTTATTTTATTTTTTTTGTGGGTACCGGGGGGACGACCTCAGGACCTCACGCGCCAACAGGCACCCGTGCCGCTGAGCGATATCACCGGCCCCTTTTTTTCGTATGTGGGATCCGGGAGTCGAACTCGGGCCTTCGCGCTTGCAAGGCAGGCGCTTAAGCCGCTGAGCCGTCTCACCGGCCCTGTTTAAAGATTTTTAATGTTCTCACTACAAAAACAATTTGATGAGGTTGATGACTATGTTAATAAGCTTAATTAAATATTTCTACAATGTATACATCACATTTTTATTAAGTTTATTAGTACAGTTTATATATACATAATGATCACATTCATCATAGGGAATTTGGACCTGTACATGATATATCTTGATTCCTCTTTTTTTTCCCATTCCCCTCCCCTCTACATCACATTTTACATGAAATAATTATGGTTATTGAAATAATTGCCAACTAGAAAGAAAGAAGGAAGGCAGAATGAGAAAACAGAGGTAAAACAAAATGAAACAGAAAATTCTACTCAAAAATTATATTCGGTACATATTGTGATCTTACTTTTGGAAAAGGGAAAGTATTTTCCTATATCTAGTAGGTCTCTCTTTTGGTATGGCTTTTTAGAATTATATTAATTATACAATTTTCTTATTCCATCATAACATAAATATGTGAGAATGTTAAGCCATTATGTCTCTTTCAAAAAAATATGATCACAAGTATTCTGTTAACACATAATATACCTCATTTTTGTTTGAAAAAAATACTTGGACTCTGATAGTATCATGAAAAAGATTGTACTAAGAGTCATGCAAAAATGGAAAATTGTTAAAACTGATTTGTTTATCTCTTTTGGTGAATTACAAAGTAAACAAAGCATACATTCATACAAAGATTTTCCATACATATTTGATAAATATTACTCCAACTGATACATGCCTTTTACACAATTGTATTTTGCATTCAATTTGACTATCTCAAAGAATTAAATCATATGTTAACACATTAGTTATACTTCTTAGAAATTAGTTTTTGTAGATTTAATAGAGCTGCACTTATTTCCTTACATATCCTAGAGTCAGTGTCTGGAAGAAATCAGTCAAGCTTGTTAAAATAAAAATATCAAGGAAAGTGGAACTTGTGTCAAACTGTTTCCAAACTGGTTGGAAAAATATTCTCAACCAAGACTATTCATAATAATTTGACTTTGACACTCCAATTTAATGACCTTTTTGTTCCTGAATGAGAATAATTAAATCCATATTTCTGAATTTGCTAATACATAATGACTTCCTCAGACATAGACATTGGCCCTATTCTAGCATCAAATGTCTTAAAAGGAGGACCACTACTATTACTGATGATTTCAATTGGAACAGTGCCATAGTTTGGATCTGGCGTGTACCTTGAAAGCCCATGTAGTAAAGGATTAGTTCCAAATGTGGTGCTATTGGGAGTAAGTGAAACCTGTGTAGGGAAAATCTATTAAGAGGTCTTTTGGTCATTGGCAGTGGGTCTATGGAAGGCACATTGAGACCCAAGTCCCTTCCTTTTCCTCTCTTTCTCTTCCTGGCCACCATGATGTGAGTACTTTCTGGAGTTATGTGCTGAGTACTTATGTGCTGCCTTGCCCTAGGCCCAAAGCAATCATGGATTGAACCTCCAAAACTGTAAGCCTAAATAGATGTATCTTCTTTATAAGGTTATTATTTCCAGTGTTTTGTTATAGTAATGGCAAGCTGACTAACATGCATGGACTGATTTATCATGTAAAAATACCTTTGATTGCATAGATTTGTAATTATAAGCAATGGATTCACATGTCTCAAATTAAAGCAACATATGTATTGAAAACATCCCACTCTTCAAGAGATGTGAGAGTTAGTGTAATGAAACAGAAGCATATGAAGAAAATGTTTGAGTATTCCAGAGGGAAAACTTGTTGGCATAGCATTACATTCAAGAAAACTTCATAACAGCCTATATAGATATAACATTATAGGAAGCAGGGTGCTGCATAGAAGGGAACCCTGTACTATTTTTGTAAATTTCTGTAAATTACACACATGTGACTAAATATAATTTCTAATACAAGTGCACAGAAAAATGTATGTAGTGGACAGAATTATCTATTTATCACAAAGTTTTATCTGATCAAACCCACATAGGTGTTCACTTTTTCTGTTTTTATTAAGGACATTCACAAGTTCTGTTTTCTAGCCTTTCTGAAAATGGATGAAAAGTGGGAAGAAGACTTAAGAAAATATTTACTAGTTTCCCTAAAGCAGGCATATCTATTTATTGCATCTTATTTGATTATGTTCTAAATTGACATCTTCTGTAAGGTAACTCATCCAATCCTCGGCTGACATATGATAAGATCAAACTATATACCTTGTACCCTGCATGTGCATTCCTGTTCTCCCAATTTAGTGATCATTATTATCACCCACAGATCCCTATGGGACCATAGTTATTTCCCTTCTTAGCTACTTTCTAACTCTCAATAAAGTTTCAGATGCCATCTCACTAAACACTAAAATTTCAGTGTCTAGCCCTTTCCTACATGAGCAAAAATTGTTATTGCATTCTTAATGGTCTGGAGGATTTTTCTTAAAGGTTTGCCATTGTGTGATACCTCTCTTCATCCCTGGACTTGGACTTTTAAGTTAAAACTGGGACAAGTTAATAATTTTGGGGGATGGAATTATTGTATTTTTTATGTGACAAGGAAATGACTTTTGGGGGAACAGAAATGGAATTCTGTGGTTTAGATGTGGTTTTGTCTCTGGAAAAAGTCATATTGAATTTTGGTTGCCAGTGTAGCAGTGTTGTCAGCTAGAGCCTTCAAGAGGAATTAATGTATTTCTCACAAGCTGGATTAATTCTTGCAAAAATGGATTAGTTCTTGTGAGAATGAGTTGTTGTAAAGTAGATCAGTGCTTTTGTCCCCTCTTTTTTCCACATGTACCCACTTGTCTTCTGCCGTCCTCCATGAAACTCTCACCAGAAGCTGAGCAGATGCTTGCCCCATGCTCTTGAACTTCAGAACTGTGAACCAAAATAACTCTCTCTTCTTTGTAAATTAACTAGTCTCAGGAATTCTGGTGTAGCAACAGAAAATGTAATAAAACAAAATGTTTCTCAAATTCACATGGAAGATTCAGCAAGAGAGACCACATTCTGGGATATAAACACACCTTGACAGATTTTCAAGAATGGAAATCATAGCAATAATGCTCTTGGGCCATAATGGAATTTAAAGTTGAAATCAAGAACAGAAAGCTATCTGGGAATTACAAAAGTCTTTGGAGGTTAAAAAGAACACTTCTTAATAGTACACAGGTCAAAAACAAAGTCTCAAGAGAAATTAATATTTTGAATGAAATAAAAAATACAATTTAAAATTTGCAGGATATAGCAAAAATAGTGCTTTGAGGCACTATAGCAGTGAATACATATCTTAGGAAAGATTTAGCTTCTATATTAGGAAACTAGAGAAAGAAGAGCAAACAAAATCAAAAGTAGACAAAAAATATAAAAATTAGAGTAGAAATCCATGGGATTGAAAATATGAAATTAGTAGCAGATCAATAGATGAAACATAAAGCGACTCTTTGAAAAGATCAATAAATCTCATAAATGTATAGTCCAATTAACTATAAAAATAAGAGAGTGATAGGAAATCACTAACATCACATATGAAAGAAGGGCAATCACTACTGATCCTATGATCTTTATTAAAAGAATGATAAGTAAGCATCATGAACGATTTTGTGCCAACAAATTCGGTGCACACAGACTTAGATGAATTGAACCAACTTCTTGAAAGATAAAACTTATCCAAACTCACACAAGAAGAAATAGACAATCTGAGTGGGCACATATTTATTAAAGAAATTGAAACAATTAATAAACTATACAAACAGCACTAGGTCCAGATGTTTTCACTGGTGAATTCTATAAAGCAATTTGAGAAGATATACATATGGAAAATAAGAAGTGAAAAGATGTTCAAAGTAATTAGTCATCAGACAAATGCAAATTAAAGCACAGTGACATACCACTACACACTTATCAAAATGGTTAAAATAAAAAAAATGACAACACCAAATACTGGAGAGGACACGGAGACACTGGATCACTTATGCATTGCTGGTAGGAATGTAAAATAGTGCAGCCACACTGGAAAGCAGTTTGGCTTTCTCTTGTAAAACTAAATATGTAATTATCATACAACTCAGTAAATACCCTCTTTAGTATTTATTCCAGAGAAATTAAAACTTGAGTTCACACAGATATCTGCTAATGAATATTCATAACAGCATCATTAATAATAGCCAAGAGCTGAAAACAACCCCATTATTATTCACAGCTGGATGGTTGAGGAAACATACCATACCATAGTACTCAGCAATAAGTAAGTACTAATTATTAATAGATGTAACAACTTTTATGAATTTCCAGGGAATTATACTGAATGTAAAAAGTCAGTATGGCCAGGGATATAGCTCAGCGGCACAGCGCCTGCCTGGCAAGTCCGAGGTCCTGAGTTCGATTCCTGGTACCAAAAAAAAAAAGTCAGTATAGTTCCATTTATAAAACTTTATCAGAATGAGGATATTAGAAATGGGGAATGAATTAGTAGTTACCAGATGTCAGAGAAATTGGAAATAGGTGGGTACACTTACAGAAGATCAACACAAGCTATCCTTGTGGTAATGGAACTATTCAATGTCTTGACTGTCGTGATAGATACATGAACTTATGCACATAATAAAATTGTATAGCTCTAAGTACATATGTGCACAAAAGAGTACACATAAAAGTGGTAAATCTGAATAAGATCAGTGGGTTGTATTAACATTGATATATCAGTTGTGATATTGTACAGTTTTGTAAAATATTACTATTGGGTAAAACTGGGTAAAAAGTAAACAGAGGGCTGGTGATATAGCTCTGCAGCATAAGCACCTGCCTGGCAAGCGCGAGATCCTGAGTTCGACTCCCAGTACTCGCATATAAAAAAAATAAAAATAAACAGAAACTGTCTGCATTGGATATTACAATTTTATGTGAATCTAGAATCTTAATAAAAATTCATTTTAAAAGTCAAGATAATTTACAGTTACTCCAAAGCAAACCAAATGCTTATGTATACTCTCAAATGACAACAAATTTTCTGGAATAAATGGACATATGTAGGCAAAAAAGTAAAAGAAAAAAAGAACCTCAGCATAACCCACACGTTTTATACAAAGTTGAACTCTAAAATAATCCCAAACTTAAATGTAAATTGTAAGACTATAAGACTTTCAGAAAAAAAGAGGAAATACTATAAGAATCTAAGCCTAGGTGAAGATTTCTTAGACATGATATAGAAAGTATGATCCACAAAAGGAAAATTTTACCTCATCAAAATTAGAAGCATTTGCTCTGTGAAACATCACGTTAAGGGAATGAAAAGAAAAGCTACTGACAAGTAGAAAAGGCAAGCATATTTACTCTCCCTACCTTTGTTCAACTGCATATTGGAAATTTTATCTAGTATAGTAAATTCAGAAGAATAAAGAAACGACATCAGATTAGAAAGAAATCAAATTATTTCTATGCCCAAATGATATGGTTGTCTATATGGAAATCCTCACGAAGCCTACAAAGGTCTTAGAACTAATAAGTGAATTTAGCAAGTTGGCAGATACAATGTCAATTGTTTTTCTATGCATTAGCAGTAATGAGCAATTACAATATTGAAAAAAAAGTACCAAAATTTTGAGATACTTAGGTTTTATCTAGCAAAATGTGCGGAAACTGTATCCTGAAAACTATGAAACACTGAGGAAAGCAATTAAGGACATTTAATTAAGAGATGTATCATGCTAATGGGTCAGAAGTCTTGATAGTTTTAAGATGCCAGTTCTCCCCAGATTTACCTATAGATTCAACAGAACCTCAATAAAAATACTGATGGTATTTTTGAAGACATCAACAACTGGATTTAAAAATATGTACGGAAAGGTAAAGTAATTAGAATAGCCAAAACAGTTTTGAAAATAAGGAACAATATTAGAGGACTCACTGTTACCCAATTCTAAGACAAGCTATAAAGCTAATCAAGATATTGTGATATATTTTTTCTTTTTAAAATTAATTTTCTTGGTACACTTTTGATATACATAAAGATCACATTCATTACAGGGAATTTGTACCTGTATATAATATATCCTGATTTTTCGCTTTTTCCCCATTGCCCTCCCCTCCCTTCAACCTTTCTTCACCTCCCCATTTACAAAAGCTTTGTTTCCCTTTTCTTCCTTCTGTTCTCTTTTTTTTTCCTTTTCCCTGATACTGTGATATTGATGAAAGGATAGACACACAAATCAACAGAACAGAATAGAGTACAGAAGTATACCCTCACAAGTAAAACCTCTAGGTTCTGACAAAGGTGTAAAAACATTCAGTCAAGAATGGATAGTTCTTTCAACAAATGGTGTTGGAACAATTGGACTTCTGTATATAAAAGAACAATAAGACCCTTTACCTAAACTTATACTTCCTGCTAAAATTAACTCAAACTGAGCCAGGGATATAGCTCAGTGGCACAGAGCTATGGCAAGCATGAGATCCTGAGTTAGATTCCTGGCACCAAAAAAAAAAAAAAAAAAAAATCACAGACCAAAGTTTAGTAAATAAATTTTCAAAAAAATTAACTCAAACTTCATTCTAAACTTAAATGTAAAACTTTGAACTATAACATTTCTAGAAGAATACATAAAATATTCTTTGTGACTTTGGATTGGGCAAAGAATTCTTGGATGTGACAAAAAAGTAGAATTCATGAGAGAACAAATTGAGCAACCATCATCCCTCTCTTCTCAAGTAAACTAAAGAAGGCTAAGAAGTCATTTGTCTCCACTTCTTCACCTAGCATTTATCCATGAAGATAAATGCACTCTTCTTCCTACCTTTTCCTCTGCTGAAATTTTTCTCATGTTCTACAAAACCTGCTAATTATCAAATATTATAGGGCTTTTTCAGATTTATAATTAATATGGCTTCTTTGCTGAATTTGATATGTTGATAATTCCCTCCTTGAAATTCCTTTCTTGTTGTCTTCTATGATACTGTCTCCCTTAACACTTTCTCTATTCTCCATCATCTCTACTCTTAATGTTTCAACTGCCAAAACATCATAGACGGATACTTACATAGTATCTAACTTTTCAAGGTTTCCAATCAGATGCCTAACCCAGTATTATCTAAAGTTTTGTATATTTGAAGGCTTCTTATCCTTTCCCCAAATCTTCTCTCCATTTGTACATTCTTTAACTCTTTTGCAAGACGTCCCATCCATGTATTTGGCCCAGTAGAATCCTGGAAATTTCTCCTTCACAGCTGACATCCCATCAACTACCAAATTCTGCTAAATAGTTTTTGGGAACACACCTTCCTTTTTCTAAACTCAAGCCCTCACAGCTTTTCATCTATATTATTCTAATATTGCTTTCCTTGTCTTCAAAATTATATTCCCTAAGTCCATCCTCATTTCATTTTGAATGATCTATCTAAAAATGAAAATATGACCCCAATATGGCTTTGCCCAGAACTCTCCCTTTACTTCTGAATTCCAACATATGGTAAGTTTGGCCTCTGTTATCCAGTTACTGTTTGTCTTTTATGTGATCTTCTGCCACTCATTTCTTTACTGTGCTTCAGTAACAGAGAAATGTTTGTCCTTCCTAGAAACTATACACTTTCTCTGTTCTTTATGTCTTTGCGCAAACCATTCTTTCTACCTGAATACTTACTACTCTTTAAGACAGCCTAAGAAGCCTTCCCTGAGTCCTCCTTGCAGCAGACCCTCTGTCAAGGTTAATACCCTGTCAGATAACTCTATCTTGTGGTGTAGAAATCTGTTTGATCAACCTGACTGCATAATCTTTTAATATGTGGGCTTATCTCTTATTCATCTTTGTAGTCACATCTAGTACACAACCTGTTCAATAAATTTTATTTAAATTTAATGAGGGGTTGTTTATTTTACTTTTGAGAGGCTGATCTCATCAAGTTATTGACCCTTAACAATTTTCATTATTCTATTAATAGGTCTCATTTCTTAGACATTAAGAGAAATAAAGCACGACATACTGGATTTGAATATTAAGCTTGTTAAAAATTACTGTTCTAAATAGTAATATGGGAAAGGACTAGAGAAAACATTTTCATATTCTATATTTCTCTAAGAAGTCAATTTATCAGGACTGCTGAAAAAACTGATATTGTCTCATTGATAATAGCATTGCTCTGAAGCTTACAAACCAACATATATTGAATACATTATCTAGGAAGTGGCAATACAAAGATGAACAGGACTAAGTCTCAAAGGAGTCCACGTTTTCCTGGAAACTAAAGAAACATTAGCAAATAATTGGACAGAGTCTTATTATGGCTATGAGGTAGGGAGTTAAGGTTGATTGATTTTTTTCTTCTTGTATGCCTAGTTAGCATTAATTCGTATCTAGCTACAGATTCATCATAACAAATCAATGCATTGGTCAGGAGGAAAACAGAGCCAGGGGTTGTGGATGAATGAGAAAAAATTTTCAACTTCTTCTGGAAATATGAAACAGAAGCACAAACCAAAATAAAAAGCAAAAAAAGAACTTTAAAAACCTTAGAGCTCTTGTCTTACAGATAGTGACTAAATCATATTACCTTTTCAGATGAAGAGACAGTTCCTGATTCATCAGCAATTGTAGTGGTAAAGAATTGATGGTTTTACTAATGAAGACTCTAAATTAAACTAGTAATACAGAGCCTCCGGTTTGAACTTTTTTGGGATATGAGTAATTTCCTAGGGTTGAAACAGTCATCATAAACTCTATGTGGAAGAAATACAGAAGATGAGTAATTGTTTGACTCTTTTTCTCAAAGACAATTATTCAGCTCTGTCGCCAGACCTCACATTTCCCTTTCAATTAGGTCAAGTCTCTGCAGAGCAACCAAAACACACGTTCATTCATTTTGCCAATAAACTTACAAAACAGTTGCATTATCTTTTCATTTTCTAGTCCTCTGATTTCATGTGAAAAAAATAAGATTATTATATACCAGATAATTGTTTTCCATTAGAAGATATTTCTTTAAATGATATCATCTATGCCAAGGCAAATGATCTGTCATCTTCAAACAGGCAACTTGACTTGTTATGTGATATTTTTTATTAGATCAAGCAACCAACTTGAACTTTTTTCTTTAGTTAGTCCCAAATGAAAATACCAGGACTATTTTTTAAAGTTTACCTTTCTTCTATATAGTGTGTGCATAATAAAATTTTTATAAAGTGTCTTTTTAAAAGAATATTTTTAGGAGAAGAAAAAAATGTTTTATTCTGGTAACCAACAAGATCCCCTACTTCCCATGCATATAGGTTAATATTTAAATCCCCAATTTATGCCCAATTTCAAAAACGTGCCAGTAAGAGGGTGACATCTTTCTCCCATTTACCCTCCAAAACAACTGTGTCTTTTTACCATGTGTTTATCACCTTTTCACCATCATTCATAGTACTTGTAGTTCTGAGGCATCACCACATGAAAGTTGACATGCAAAATGTATAGTTAATTTTTGTTAAAGAAAGCAAAACAGAATAAATACATAGCTTAGAAGGAGGATAAAACTATTATGCAAATCTATAGCTAGAGTGAGTGAGATTTGAGAAGGGGAGGAGAGAATCACGTCTGTCACAATTCCCTGAGAAAAACAGAAACCATGTAAGGTGTTCAATGGAGGATTTAGTTTGCTTTTCCTCTTTTTAAAACGATTGTAGAGGTAGAATGTAGCTCCTGCCTGTTATGTCTCAGTCTTGTCTCTTCTATAATGTCAATAAAGGGAATCATAGTTTCCTACTCTTTTGTGTCCTCATTCTTTCATCCACCATTATATATATATATATATATTTTTTTTTCCTTTATGTGGGTACCAGCAGTGGACCTCAGAACCTCGCGCTTGCCAGCAAGCGCTTGTGCCGCTGAGCGATATCACCGGCCCTTTTTTCTTATGTGGGTACCGGGAGTCAAACTCAGGACCTCGCGCCTGGCTGGGCAGGCGCTTATGCCGCTGAGCTATCTCACTGGCCCCCACCATTATATTTGAGATTCATTTACACTATATATTCCACAGCATGTTACTTTACATTACTTTACAATGGAGTGGTATTCTGTATATTATTTTGATGAAGACTTGTGCTGTTCTAGTCTTGTGTATGTTAAATGTTTTACATTAAACAAATGGTTGAGTTTACAAGTGTATATACTTGTGCTGTGTTTATGTATTTAATGATAGGTAATTTTTTTTCACATAAATAGCCTGAAATTAAAAAAAAATTCCTCTCTAAAAAAAAAGATTGTAAAGATAATAATCATTGCTCTTGTGGGATTATTTTTTAACTTTATTTTATTTACTTTTTATTTTATCAGTTCATTTTAGATATACATAATGATAGCATTTGTCATAGGGAGTTTGTACCTGCACATGATGTATATTGCTTCCCCTTTTTTCCCCATCCCCCTCCCCCTTCAACCCCCCTTTATTTATTTATTTATTTATTTATTGGTATCGGGAATTGAACTCACGACCTCGCGTTTGCCAGGCAGGTACTGTGCCAGTGAGCTATATCCCTTTCCCTCTTTATTTACAAAAGCTTTGTTTCTATTTTTTCCTTCTATTCTTTTTTCTCTTGTACCTTCTTTCCTTTCTCCCTCCCCCCTCCCTTGTTCCCCTTCTCATTTGAACATTTTCTTTTTAGTGGGATTATTGAAATTACTATGTTTGTGTTAAAACAAAAAATTCCAGAAAAATATGAAGGGGATAATAAGTATCACCAGTATTTTTACTGCCTCAAGGAAAACAGTGAGAACATTTTAATGTACTGCTTTCATTTATCTAGGTACATTTATATATGTGTATTTATACATCTAAATATAATGTGAGAATTCCCCACACTATCAAATGTTCGGATATGTATTATTTAGCAACTCCACGATTAGTTGTTTTAATCCATAGAAGGTTTTCTCTTTTTCTGTTCAAGAAACTTTTAAAATTATAATTAATAATTTGTATTAATTATACAAATTAGGGACTTCACTATGTATAATTAATCATTAATTATACAAATTAGGTGACATTTCCGTACATACGTATATCGTGCTTTGATCATGTCCACCCTCCTTTCTATGGGAGATTTAATACAGAGAAATGGTCACACATGTTGGAAGACTGAAAGAACAAGAGGATGTTGAAATAACCATTCAGATAATAGTAACAATTTTAATTAAAATAATAGAGGAAAGAACAAAGGACAAAATAATGCATTCATAACAGTATGCATAGCTGCTATACTCTCATTTTCATAATTGACCACAGGTTATATTTGATATTTATAACTTCTTCCTTCATGATCCCTGTCATGTTTGCTTTACTGGCAGACAAAAAAATCAGTTGATCATTTGATTAGGTCTTTATATGGTGAGGTGATCTCAGACTTCATTCCTGAAGGGTCTTAGTCCTTAGTAGGCCTTTATAGATTGGATTGTTCCTGTTGGGTATGCAGGTGTGAAGTGGTACTGTAAAGTCCCTTGAATTATAGATACTATCTCCCATTTGGTAGGAAAAACCCAAACTTCCCTAAGTAATAGAATTTATTCACCCTATGCCTTATTTGCCTTTCAGTTCAGTGTTATTTGGAGCCAAAAAGATCACAAAATTATCTTAGCTTCCAATAAAATGAAAATATTCTCTTCTCAGGTAGAAACATTGCTTCTTTGGGATCTTATACCTCTAAAGCAGCAGAATCCAAAATAGTGTTATTAGATATTATTAGTAGAGAATCGGGAACTACTGTCATTACCACCTCTGGTTGCTGGGTTCATGTATTATGACTGGGAGAAAAAGCACACCATGTATTTATGTCTAGCTCAAAGCATGTTCTTCTACATTCTGTGGGATAGTGTGTACTAATCTCACCAGGTGTTTTTTTTCCAGCTAACGCTGCAACTTCCAACTGCTGCCATAGTCTCCAGTAGGTCATGGCAGAGAGGCAAAATATATTAGTGTTCTCTTGCCATGTAACAAATGACTACATGCCTTAGAGGCTTAAAATATCATCCTTTTTATTATGTCACAGTTCCATAGTTCAGAAGCATGATGTGACTGTGTTCTCTGCTCATGGTATCACTGGCTGAAACCAACGTGTTGGTTGCACTGAGTTCTCATCTGGATGCTCTAGAGAATCCTGTACTTGTGGTAGAATTCAGCTCTTTGTGGCTATAAGACTGAGGTCCATGTTTACATGCTGGCTGTGAGCAGGAAGCTATTATCAGTTCCTAGAGGCTACCAGCATTCCTTACCTTGGGGTCCACTGCATCTTCAAGTCAGCAGCAACGTATTAAACACTTCTCAAGCTTTGAATCTCTGACTTCCTCTCACTTCATTAGGTCACACCCACCCTGATCATCTCTGTTTCTTAAAGTTAAATGTCCCATATAACATAACTAATCACAGAAGTAAAATTCATCATATTTACGGTCTTGGAGGTTATACAGGGTACATACACCAGGAGGTGGAGAATCTTAGGAGACATCCTAGAATTCTGCCTACCACAGAAAGCAAATCCATATTGAGAGATTCTATTCCAGTGAGAAAAAATTCTTCTTTTTTCTAATGGAAATGGTCTCATATAATCACCTTGCTGATCTACCTGATAAATGATGCCATATTTGGAGCTCAGCATTGGTTTCTACTGGTGGCAAATTTGGCACTAGTGGTGACCAGATCAGCATCTGTGAGGAAAATAACAAAGTTGCTACACCTGTGAGTAGCCTCTATTTCTACCATCCTGACAGTTTTGTGCATCAGCTCATAAAGCAAACATCAGGGTCCCAGAAAACAGTTTATCTCTATCATCTGCTACTTGGGGAATCATCATTTACATAACTTTTCCCCATCTCCTCATCCCCAATCTATCAATTCTGTTGTTTCCAGGTCACTGATCATTTAGTCAAATTGTTAGCCAGTGTTTATATATCAGTTTAGATCATACTTCTGACCACTCCTCCATTGATGCAAAGTAGAAAAGCTAAAGAATTGATCAAAGTTCTGGCCACTGTAGGGATTATCCTTCATGGTTGTCTTTCAAGAGTGGGGCTACAATATAGAAGTAGTCTGTTTCTAGTTAGAGTAGCATAATATGAGTAATCATCTATAAACCAGGCCTCAATTTATTTTTCTCAGCCGCCTAGCAATAGGGAGGTTTCCATGAGGCCATAGTGTTTGTTGAGAAAGAGGTGATGAGGCAGTAGAGTTCCAACTGACTGCTCATGTAGCTTATCTATACCTTCGGGACCTGCTGAAACTTCTATACCATTTCCATTTGATGATAGAACCCTGCCTTGAATATTCAAAATTATGGCTTAATGGAGCAGATAACATTTAGTTCATTATAGGCACCTTAGGCCATATGGCTATTTTGTGTCTTATGGGTGAGTATTTGGTTTCTACCACATCCCAGTAGCAAAGTAGTTGTTTCTTGAAAGGGAAGTATTTATCTACAGGGCACTTGGCTTTGCTCAAGACCTTGTTATCCTGCTGCTCCATGAAGTATTTCTATTTACCACGACTACTTATAGTAATACCATTGGATCTTCTGGGTCAAAAGGTTCAAGTAGCTGACCAACTTGAAGAACAGTTTGGATGTTGCAGAGGCTTTCTTTTCCTCCGGACCCTACTTAAATAGCAACCTTACTGATTACATAATATATTTGTAGGGACAGCAGACTCACGCGTGGCATCTATATTGTCTCCCAATTCCAAAGTGTTGTGCCTTTTTCTTTTTTATAGGAGGTGGAAGGTACAACAACTTATCTTTCATTTTGGATGAGATATACTGACATCCTCCAAGCCGCTATAGCCCTAAAAAATGAGGGAAGCCTATATATGATTTGTGCTTGTACTTCTGAGGAGGGCACTCTGAAGGTGATACCCAAACCTCTATGCAGGGATACCTTAAAACAGTTGTTCAGGCTTCTGAGAGGGATGATTTATGGATGGTATCTGGATCCTTAGTGGCAAATGCTCCATAATCAATGCTCACCTGGCTTCGGAATCTAGAAAATGTAGTTTGCAGACTTCATGCCTCACCCCACAAAACAGAGTATAAAAGAATAAATTTGGGAGTGAATGACAATAAATAATCATCATGAATGAGAATGTCTTATGTTAGTAAGAGAGCAAATGAAACATAGACTGTTATCTATCTTTTCCAAAGAGAGTTTATAATACAGCATAATGCCCCTCAAGCATCACTCAACCAATGTGTACCATCTATTGTGTAACTTTACTTTGAAGGTTCTACCCTTATTTTCCTCCTAGTTCAAATTGAATTCCCTTTATCGACCTCTTACTACACCCCAAGACTTCATTCAGCCTAATGAATAGGTTTCAACTTTCCTTGATGAGCATCTTCTTTGTATTAGATGAAGCTTATATCCTCTAAGTCATGTGACTAGTCACAATCCCTTAAACATATAAGTGGATGATATTTCCAAATAACATAAGATTTTTTTGCTATACATTCCTCTTTGCCCTATGGTTTTCCATCAGTATAGCCTCAGTACTGAGTTATTGATACAGATGAAATTAAATTTCCCAGTGAGAATGATCTAGAATCTACTACAGTTCAAAAATACCTCAAATCTCAGTGATTTAATCATAAAGAGTTTTTGTTCATATGAGATGCTGAACATGAGCTGATGAGAAGCTCTGGTTATTGCAACCAGCAACTCAGGCTAATGGAGGCTCCATCTCAACACACGCTTCTATAGTTAAGGCATCAGCTATTTTCCATAACTAAGTGGAATACAGCAAAATGCTCACTAGCTTTTACTCCTGCCCATAGATGACATGTTACTTCCTCTTATATTTCATTAGCCAAAGCAGATTATTTCTAGTACTAATTTTAAAATGAGTGGGAAACCTTAATCCTACAATGTTATAAAAAAGGAGAAATAAAATTTGTGTACAGTGTATATTAGGGCCTAATATATGCTAGGCAAATGTTCTACCACTGAGCTACATCCTTGGCCCTTGTGTATAGTCTTAATGACTACATGCATTTTCTTTTTTAACTCATGGAAATAATCTTGAAAGCCAAACTAAGTGCCTGAATTTTGTGGATTAAAAAGGAGGAGAGATTGAATGTCAAAGAATCAAAAGACTGTGGACCCAGGACATGAAAATCTTAGTGTGATATTTGGCTATCATCGAGACAGATGAAATTGACACTGATGTAAAATGAGATGAAAATGAAATAGTCTTTTGTGTGTATCCCTGATGTACAATCTGCATGTGGAAATCACGTATACTTCCTCCTCCAAATTGAGAAGCTTGATAAAACATCAGGTAAATTTGGTTAAGCCCAGAATACGTGGGACCTATGTCATAATTCTGTAGCCACTCCCTTGGAGAAGATCAGTGACCATCATGGCATAGATAAGGAAGAGAGTATCAGCTAAGTAAAGGGTTTGGTGGGATAGGCAGCCTCATTGTGCCACAAGCATTCCAGTGTGGCATAAGAAAACTTCCTGGAATGTCTTTGCACGTTGGGGTGGTTATAGGAGGCAATTAATTGCTGAGAGGAGTCTGGTATCAGGCTTGGACATAGACTACATTAGTGGATCTGACCATCAAGGACCATGATGAGTTGGCAAACATCAATAGATGCCAGCCTACCCTTGAGAAAGACCAAATGCCAAGAGATATACATAAGGAGAAGCCAATGAAGACAAAGGATCGTTTTTGGATTAGATGTTCCATGCCTCAGTGATACTCAGATTATATATAAAAATGTCTTTCTCTGCTCTCTCCAAGAATTGATACCATTTTTTAACCACTTGCTTCTCTAATCATACTAAGCCACATGAAAAAGAAGGGGAAGAGGGAAGATAAAGAATTGACATTAACACACAGTGTAAGAAAAATCTGAAAGTGATCAATTAATACTGGGATGATTTAGATAGAATAACTTATTGCCTAGAAATATTTGAGGAGATCATATCATTTAAGGTGGTGGCTAGATATTTGCCCAGTCCATGGTAGATACAAGGATGATACAAAACTACATATGTAATTGTCATGTTTTAATTGTCTCTATTCCTACTGCTGCTATCCAATTTTAAGACTTTTTTTTTTTTTTACTACTGTACTCACTTTGAACAAGGTATCCTAACAGCCACCCTCTCTTCATTCTTATTCCATTATTCTCTTTCGGGGACCACAGATTACAAATTGAGTCTAGGGGATGTCCAAGGCCGTCCTTGTTCTACCCTTTGAACCAGATTGGAATGTGGAAACTCCGTGCTTTCTTCTGGTCACAGCTGCACTCCTGCAGCTGGTGATATACTGTGTCACTCACAGGACAAGATAAGATCTGCTGAGGATGATAAAGCACCTGGGGAAACTACAGTTTCCTTATTGCCCCTTGTCTCGTCCTTGCAAGAATGCTTTGTTCTTACTGGCCCACCATAGTCACCATTACTGTTCCCAGAAACACTCACTACCCTTCATCCATTGTCCTTGACACAGACGTAATCAATAAATACCGAGGTCTTGTCTGCCTCGTGGCCTTTTGTTCCTCGTGAGCAATTGGTCATCTCAGTTCCCCGTTGTACCACCATTTTGTCTCTTGTTCTTTCTTTACACCACGCACCATAACACCTGGCAGGAAATTGGGGCCCACTGCAGGGATCGCTAATAATTCTCTCCACCCCTTATCTTTCCCATAAATTCACTGTACAATGCTGTCAAGTTTTTCTCCTACTTCTGTGACTTATTATGTCACTTAAAGTCTGCTCATAAATTCCTATGGCTTTCAGTGTCACCCAGTGTAAATTCAAATATTTTGTGTTGGAAGCAATTTCCAATTTGACTTCTCATTACTTTTCTGATGATATTTATAGAAATTAGGTGCCCATTTCAACCTAATTGAATTACTTACATTTCTACTAAAAAAGTTACAGTCCAGTATATCAGATTTTATAATAAAATTTTTCAAGAATTTTAATGTCTCTCAACAAAGTATATTTGTTTATAATTTAGAGTTTAATAGGTAGTAGAAATAAAAGTTAAACACTTCAACAGAGATTTACAAAAAATCGTATAGACCCTTACATCATTTTATATACCAGTCCCCCAAAAAGTGCTACCAATTAAACTGTGACCCCATACTGTGTTCTAAATTTTTATTTTATATTTTTATTGAATTCATATTCTTTTAAACTTAATTAGCCATAAGTTTTTATCACATATAGCTCTTATGCATAAATACCAAGGAAAATGCAGATGAACAAATGGCTAAGGTTTCCCTATATTTCTTCATATAAAAAATGTAATTCTTCTCAATAATTTTTATTTAACTGTGGTAGAATTCTATGCTTTCTCCAACAATGTCATAATTTGGTCACCAAGAATGTTAGTGACATTTCCTTTATTTTTTAAAAAATCCATAAAAGTAGTAGATGCTATGCTTGTTAGTAGTTTTACATTGATATTAGAAGTAAGAAATAAATTATTAGAATGAGAATGAAAGCATAAAGTAGCCAGAAATCAACTTAGCTAGAAAACAAGCTACAAAGGACAAGACTTGTTAGTCCTGCATTGGGAGTATTGAGAAATATTTTTATTTGATATTTACCCCTGAAAAATATACCCTTATACAATTGTTGGTGGGAATAGTCACTATGGAAATAAGTATGGAGGTTTCTCAAAAAACTAAAAATAGAGATGTTCTTGTATCCAGCTATACCATTCCTCTGTATATTCTTGAAAGAACTGAAGTAAGCATACTATAGAGATACCTGAATACTTATATTTATCGGGGCCCATTTCACAATAGTTAAACTGTAGAATCTGCCCAGGTGCCTATTAACTGACGAAAAGATAAAGAAAATGTAACACATATACACAATGAAGTATTACTCAATCATCAAGAAAAAATACAGGGCCAGTGAGATGGCTCAGTGGCATAAGCACCTGCCTGGAAATCGCGAGGCCCTGAGTTCGACTCCCAGAACCCACATAAAGGAAAAAAGGGGCCGGTGATATCACTCAGCGGCACAAGCTCCTGCTCTCAGGGGTGAGGTCCTGAGGTCAACTCCCGTTACCCACACACACACAAAACAAAACAAAACAAAAAACCAAAAAAATACAATCATGCCATTACCAGGAAAATAGGTGGATCTGAAGATCATCATGTGTAACAAAATAAGTCAGATTCAAACAAATATAACATGTTTTCCAACATGAAAAGGGGGGAACTATTACAGAAGAGGAAGGGAACAAAGGCTAAGAGGATAGAAGGGCAAGAGGAGCAATAGGGAGTAGAAATGATCAAAGTATGTTATATGAATGCACAAATCTGCCACAATGAAACCCATTAATCTAATTTATTAGTGAATAAACACTAATAAAAATACTTCCCGCTGAACAACCATTTCGTTTGAAATAATTTAAAAAATGCTTCACTATGTCTCCAGGAATTTCTTCCACGCCTCCGACTTTCTATAAAATTTGGTGCTGGCCTTTTTGATGTTTATGCATGAATAGGCAATCACAGGTTTATTCCAAGTGCTTCCAGGTTGACAGAAATTATAGAATACCTCAATTATAAAATTCACTCCAATTTCAGAGATGCAGAGTATGAAAAATTGTATGATTTGGGATTGACGAATTTGATAGCAAGTTTTACACTTGAAACTTTACCTGTGAAAATTCTTTGATCCTCTGTTGATGTTGGCTTCTTACAGAGATTTATCAGTTGCCTGGGGTCACTTCCAGCATTTAAATTATATTCTCTGCTCAAGATGCCCTTTGACCATTCAGGTAGAAAAAATTTGGACTAATAATCTCTGGGGGAACCAACTGAAGTAAAAACGAGAATTCTCAGGGAAGATTTATTTTCCATTCTACCAATTATCAAGGTTAAAATTGGCAATCTAGGGAACAGCTATTCTCAGAAGAGTGAAGATTTCATTACTGTAATTATGTAATAACAGACACTTTGTTTTCATCTTAAAGTATCATCCCTTCTGTTTGCTGCCCCTTTTCCTTTTCTTTTTTCTTTTCTTTTTTTTTTTTTTTTTGTTTTGTTTCATTTTGATTGTTTTTCCTCATTTACTCTTACACCTTTCAGTCCCATTTTTAATGCAGGGTTTTCTCTCATACTCTATGGCTGGGCAGATGGATTTTGTCTCTTGTGCTCCTTCCATATCCATATAATTGCTTAAGTAAAAGCTGAAATTTCTAGGTTCCCACAGAAAGTCTCAGAGTGAGGACGACTTTGGTGTTGATCTACCTTCCAGGTTTCCATTTGACTTCTACAAAATTCTTCCTTTTTATTCAACTGAGCAATGATTTTTTCTTAATGTCCTTTTTAGCTGAGAAATTCATAAGGGTAACTAGTCTGCCATATGACTAACCTGTAAACCCATTCTTTCATTTATTCCTCTAGGATGATACTTTAAGATGAAAACAAAGTGTCTGTTATTATATAATTACAGTAATGAAATCTTCACTCTTCCGAGAATAGCTGTTCCTTAGATTGCATCAATCTGGGGGACTATCATAGCTTTGTTCTTCTCCCCCTAAGTTCTAGTTTGTATATCAAAATCATTGGTAGAAATGGAAAATAATGAAGCAAGAAATCTCAAAATCTTTTTGAGTTTTCAATATTAGGAGGAGAGCCCCACCCCTTTTTCTCAAATCATCAGTCTGATTTTTAATACTGATTTGACATTTGGATTCAATTAACATTTTCTGAGCCAGGAGAGATCAGTACTATCACAATTTTTGTATGTAGTAATTATTGCTTGTTAAACTCTTTTGGTTTATGGTTTGCATTAAAGCAGACTACATACTGTTTATTATAAACTTTGCATGTCCCACAGTGTACCTTCCTCATATGGAACAAATAGCAGAATCTGGTTTAATAAATAATCATACCTCATGTCAGTTATACTAAAGTTCATTCCATCGTATACTAGTTGAATGAATACAGTATCAACCTATGCAACTGAAATGGTGAAGGGGCATAGCTGTGAAATGTGAGGCAACAGAGAGACAAATTCGTTTGTAACAATTAGACCCATGGGAAAATTTTTTGTTTGCTGGCTTTCTTGTTTGACTGACTAGGTATAGAATTCTAGGTTTGAATGATTGTTCTGATTATGTATAAGAAAAACAATGGACCTTAGTCTATACCTACATGCAGTGAAAAACACAATTTCCCAGGAGTAAGTACTAATATTATATTTCTGAAGGCATACTGGAGGGTTAAACTAGGCAGTGAAAGTAGAAAAAATGTGAAGCTCTATTTGCTGATTCACCATGGTTTTTCTTTAAGTAGATAGGTTGGCTAGAGAGAGAGCTATGAGCAGCAAGAGGTTCTGCATTTGTGGCTAGATTAAGTTAAATCCTTTAGGTAAGTGCTCTACCTCTTTACTATACTCTTCAAAGTTATAATAACACATTATCATTTTTCCTATTCCATTATAAAATCTATGAAGGGAGAACAATTGGCTATTGTTTCCTTCTGTAGCTCACTGACTGTTACGTTGCTGGGTTTTGACTAATACATATATGTGTGCATATTTATTATACATACACATAAATATACATACATCTACTTATTTATATTTCGAAGTTCAGTTGTCACCAATGAAAACTGAAGGTCAGATCAATCTTTATAGACTTTGGATAGAGAAAGGGCTATGAAGTTTTATGTTTTCTGTATGCTGTCCCTCATGTACACATTTGAAAAGTCTATGTACATATATATTTGTAGGCTTGTATTGGCGGGGTAATTTCAATGAATTGTAACTGGGTCCAATGGATCAAGTACATAATTTTCATTTATAGCATATATTTCATAACAATTTAGTAGGCACTTAGTTGCTTTAATTGATATTTAACATATTACAAGGATTTTTTCTTCTGAAATCAGCATTATACTTACTCCTGATTTCTTACTAAACAAGTAGTTAAAATAGTTACCATCTTAATTGGTTAAGAATCAATTGCAGAGGTACAGAATATGTATAAATAATGGGAAAGACAGACCGAATAAGTCATGACATGACCAGTTCAAAACCTTAATGCATAAAATTTAATATCAAATATTTAAATTATCTGTACGTATTCCGTTTTAGATACTTCATTTGCCCCAAAACGAAACACACGGACTTGTTAAGAGAATGGGACTAGACACTGCCTATTTCCCACATTACTCCCAGGATAGGGGTGTGTCAGAAGTTGTGGATAGTTTCTGTGCAGATAGGTAGCAAGCTTGCTTTTTCCAGGATATTAAGGAAACACTTGTGAAACAAAGGTTGTTTTTGATTTCAGCAAATCCTGTATAGCTCAGTGATTTTCAGGGAGATGATATCTCACACCCATATTCCAGGGATTTCAGTCCCTAATAATTTATTTTTCCATTTCTAAAATATTAAGAGAGTGCTAGAGTACTTATAAGTATTATTTGAGAAATAATACTAACGAACATGATTACTCAACATGCTGCAAGCATAAAGGGCTATATAAAAGGAAGAAACAAAACAAGCCAATTTATAATAAGTTAAACTTTAGTCTCTTTAGAATATGTGAAACAAGGGCCGGGGATATAGCTCAGCAGCACAGCGCCTGCCTGGCAAGCGCAAGGTTGTGAGTTTGATTCCCGGTGCCAAAAAAAAAAAAAAAGTGAAACGATCAACTATTTAAAAATATATATCATTTGTCTTTAGCACAGTGTTACAACATTCAACAAATACTAAATATTAGTGGTCACTATCATACATTTATTATACCATTTGAAAATATGTTTGATATTAATTAAGCTTAAGTTTTGAAAACCAGAGTCCCATTTATATTAGGTAGCAACCTTTGGAAGTGAAATAATAAGAGATCATAATGGCTAAAAACGTGTATAGATAAAACAAAACTGATTAATTACAATCATAATGGATGACTGAGGCAATCATAGTGAATGACTGAGGATTGTTTAGGAGTATAGTTCTCACATTTTGAGGATAATGAGCAAAAATACACAAAAGTTCCATTTTGTCTGTGCCAAAGTGTTTTGTACCTTGGGACTGAGTCCTTTGGCTGTTTCTTTGCCTGATCATTTTCTTCATTTAGAAGAAATGACCCAAATGGTAGTCATCTTGTGGATATTCCTTACTCTTACCTAATGATCTAAGAACTCTTTCCTTTGCTTTTTCCTGACATTTACTTTTAGCTCTCTCTCTAGAGCTCTAAGAGCTAAGTTTAGGCTTTCCTCTGTTATTGACTTACTTTACTAGTCACTTTCACTCTCAGGGTTTTAGCATCTTGACCTCTATAATAAAATATTTAAACAAAAATTGTAACCTGGGTCTCTTCCTATTTCATATTTTGAGATTATTAAGAGGTATATCGCTCCGTACCCTTCAGTGGCTTCCTACTGAGCTATAATAAAATCAAAACCCATTTTCATGGCCTATAAGGACTTATGTAATCAGCCCTGCCTCTACATCTTAGTTTCATTTCATGCCACAATCCCTTGTTCACTATAAGCCAGACATATCAACTTTCTATTGTTCTAGAGATGAGATAAAATAGTATTTTCTCAGAAAGGCTTTGCTTGACCTTTTTTTTTTTTTTTCTCAATTTAAACCACCTCTCCGGGGATATAGCACAGTGCCTGCCTGGCATGCACGAGGTCATGAGTTTGATTCCTGGTACCAAAAATAAATAAATAAATAAATAAAATAAACCACCTCATGGAAGTTACCTAGGCACTATCATATTACCTTTTACATTTTCTTCAATTCTTTATCACAGCATGTTATTATCTTTGTTTTTTTATCATGTCAGATTAGGAGATTAAGTAATGTAGTTTGTTTTATTTATTCATTGTATCTTCAATGCTAGTATAGCACCTGGTATATAAAAAGTGTTCAAAAATACTTGCTAAATGTTTATGGTTGGAAATACACTGATAGGTGTAGAAATGTTATATGAACCAAAATTAGGGGCATGAGAGGCCCAGTGGTATATTATGGTGTTTACAACTGTCAGTGAAATCCTGTAGTCTACTCATAACAACCACATTGCCAAACAATCAATCTAAACTGACATCCTGGATAGCTCTAGCATAAACTATAGGGAAAACTGCAATATTTGATGACCTTTTCTCAGGAAGATAGTCCTGCTGAGAGGTCTGAGAGTGCCTTACTGCATTTAAAGGTCCCCATTGTTCTCTAACTAGGGCTTTCTTCTTTTACCTCTTCTCAGATTAGGCTCTAGAGATAACAATATTAGGAAATCTAAATTGAAATGGACCCCAGAGAAATTTCAGGGGAGAAAGAAAGAGCCAAGGTGAAGATGATAGCAAATAATTTATTGCTTAGATTTTTGTTGTTACAATAGTGCTAGTGTATAAGGCTAAGAAAATCTACTGGAAAAAAAATTTGGGATTTAATCAAGAGTTCATACGATCTTGCCAAAATTCTAGTGTAGTTTAATAACTATTTTTCCAAAAGTAATGTAGCCAATTTAATTTATATAAAATAACATGTACAGAAAGCTTTCAGAGGTCCAAGTTTAGGCTTGACTGTACTATAGACTTATTTATTATGACTTAAAGAGTCATTTCAACTCCTTAGTTTTAGTGTCTATATATATGTAGTAAGTATATATAATAAAATAAAGAAAATGATCACTATGTTGTCTTCTAGTTTAATATTTTGTGATTTTATGATATGGGCCAACTTGATAAAATCACAAAATATTACTTTAAATTTTCCTTGATACTGTATTTTAGAATGAGAAGTCATAATATTAGGACTCAGAATGGAGATAAGTATTTGGAAAAAATTAGAATTCATATGTGTGCATACTCTTTATAATGCTTGGCAAGTAGTAGGCACCAATTCTTAAGATGCTATAAATGAATCAGGCCCAAGTTATATGTTAGTTAATCATATCAAACTTATGATAAATACCTTTGGATACATACATCCTCCAAATTATACTTACAACATTTATAATAAATGATTAAAATAAAAATCAAAATACTCTGTTAGAATAAGACTAAATGGTCATTAGAGATGATGGCTTGATCATCTCTAATGTCTTTTCCTTTTTTCCCTATTCAACAGAAAGTGATTTTCATATTGTATTTGTCACTATCAATATTTCCATGGATAAATATGATTGATTCTTATGAAAATTGCACCAGAGTTAGTTTTTCCTACTTTGAACAAAGGGACATTTCTAGTTCACATTCACCTGCTGTCTTCCATGTGTCACAGTTTACCACCACGTGAGAAATGAGTCAATTATCCTAAGAAAATACATGTAGACTGCTAAGACAGATTCTTCTTTTATTGAACCTGTCTTAGTTTGAAAGTTCAACTACAGTGACCGGGCAAGATTTTTTACTCAGGTAACATATGTGGATGAATCTTATTTGTACTGCTTTATGTACACAATGGTGGTGTTAATCAAAGAGCATCACAAAATATGAATTGCATTATTTTGACTTGAGATTGACATCACACTCACTGCACACTTATCTACAGTATAAGAAACCATGCTATGGTAACAATTGAAAGATAGAAGGGATATGACTGAAAAAAAAAATAATTGCTAAACTACAAGGAGAAAGCAGTCACCTGAGAAGAGACACCAGATGAGTAGTCCTGAAGGCATAAGACATGTACAAATATGGTACAGTTGCACAATGATTGGGAGATTTTAAAATTCTTTCTTGTATACTCTTTTGTTTGACTGGTGAGTTAACAGGGTAAGTCTTATGATTATTTTTTTATTTTATTTTTTATATGCAGGTACTGGGAGTCGAACTCAGGACCTCGCGCTTGCCAGGCAGGCGCTTATGCCACTGAGCTAGATCACTGTCCCCTTATGATTATTTTTTAGAGATGGAAAGGATCTTGCTCTTAATAAACAATCAGTGATTAGTAAAAGTAAGGGCATACTTCACTTAGTTATTTACTGAATGTTGACACTACAATGTCATTATAGATCTCTCCACTTATTTACTATATGTCTGAACAGAAGGATGCTGGCCACAAGTAAATAAATTTTGACATTGATTGAATTGCCAGGTAACATGTAATTATAAAAGTACGTTCTGCATTTTTGGCATTCTGCTTGACTACACATAATATTAGAAATTTTGTTACTTTATTACACAAACACAGGATAGCTTCATGAAGGTTGTCTAATATCATATTTTATTATTTGTCAACTACTGGATTACCTTGATATCTATCGACCTTCATTAAAAAGTTTACATTTGATTTTACATTCAGTTCATATCTAGTTATTTAATGGCGAGCTGGGGTGGTGTGCACCTATAATCCCAGCTACTTGGGAGGCTGGGGCAAGAGGATCACTTGAGACGAAGAGTTCAAGACTTGCTGGGCAATATAGGGAGACTTTGTCTCAAAACAAAAACAAAGCCAAAAAAAAAAAAAAAGCATGATATGGAGCATAAGTTATGTAAAAGTTAAACCATTTATCACTAGAGTAAAATTAGGTCATGGGACTTGAGTCAACTGTCAGTTGTCAGTTCAATGAAATAATGCCTTAATATTGTATCATAGAATCATTCCATTTTTCTGCATCCATACCTCCATTATCCATGACTATTCCCATTTCCTAGATGTTGTTTTGTTCCACAGTAAAGGGCATAGTTTTCAACTTCCTCTATTTTAGAAGACACTTTCCTGTCAATATTCATTATTGTAGCAAAATCAATATTCTGACTTTTTCGCACAAAGTTAACTAGGACCAATTCTTTATATTATGATAATAAAAACTCACTTTTGGGCTGGTGAGATAGCTCAGCGGCATAAGCACCTGCCTGGCAAGTGCGAGGTCCTGAGTTCGACTCCTGGAACCCACATACGAACAAAGGGCCGGTGATATCGCTCAGTGGCATGGATGCCTGCTGGCACGTGAGGTCCTGAGGTCGACCCCCGGTACCCACACACACACACAAAAAACTCACTTTTTATATGCAAGAGAAACATTAAACATGTCCTTTTTTATCATCCTTAAGCAACTACCATTCATAATAATATTTTAAATTGGATAAAAATCGTATAATGACAATTACATTTGTTATTTCTTATATTGCAATGAAATAGTGACAGTGACAGCTCTCCACAAATCTTTTAACATTCATTAGGTTACTTAGACTGTATAGTGTGTGAAGAAATAATTATAATCCAAACACAGTCTCTTACTCAATATGAAAAAATTCTAATTCAAATTTAATCAAGCAAGTATTGAGAATGCTAAGGGAATAAGATGTGTTTCTTTTGTAAAGACACTAAAAACTTCCTCATTCTGTGGCTAGGAATGCTCCAGCCAGACTGTGAAACTCCAGAGAGTCTCAAGGAAACATATGGTTTTAGTAACTTAATGAAAGAGAAGAGCCTTTACTTAAGGACCTGTAATTTAAAGACCTATAATCATCCTGTTAATTCATGATGGGGAATTCTCAGCAGCTCACAGTAATTATCTAAGGATCTGAAAGAACCAGGGACACCTGAAAACTCTGAGAAGATACATGAGTAGAGTCAGGGTCAGCTTCATGGACAGGTGACTACAGAGTTGCACAGGGTCAAGAGCCCAGAAAGCGCCTATACTTGCTTTAATGCTCTACTCTCACTTTTTCAAAATGCTTAATAATTCTTGGGAAAGGGCCCCACATGTTCACTTTGCTCTGAGCCCTACAAACATGTAGTTAGTCCTGAGCCAAAGGCAACCGGAGAGAGTAGCACTTGAATGAGGCAGATGGATAGTAAGACCCATGGTAGCAGCTTTCCAGGAGGTTACACCTAGCAAATTATAGAGTAAGGTACTGCAGACTGGGTCCTCCTAGAAGAGTATTGATTTGGAGGTAAAGAGTATTTTTGGATGCCTTGTGAAAAGGAGCAAGGATAGAGAATACTTCTTATCTTTTGGTATGTTGTGTCCTACATTATTTTAAATGGATTTTTCAACTGACTTGCAAGATCAACATTTTCCAAACATTTCTAATTGCCCACTCCAATCATTATAATAAAAGTATGCACATGCATTTCTCCAATACAGATTTTTTGATCATTAAAAGGTTTTGGTTCATACTATATGACTATAAAGTCATTACTTATCAATACCATCCACTAGAAATATAGTTGGAACCACAAAAGAGAGTAAGAGGTAGTTTTCTAGTAGTCAAATTGAAAAGGTAAAAAGAAAAATTGGAATTAATAATTTCTTTTCATTAAGCCAATATATAAAATATTACCATTTCAATATGACATCACTGTAAAAATTATAAGGAGATGTTTTGTATGTTTTTATAAATCTTTTAAATCTTGTGTATATTTAGAACTCTCAGCATCTCAATTCAGACTAGCCAGATTTCAAGGGTTCAATGGCCATGTGTGGCTGAAGGCTACCATATTCAATGATACAGCCTTATATATTTTAAAAGCTATAAATTAGAGGTGTATGAGGGAGAAAATGAAATTCCAAATTCCATTTTATTCTCATACTAGTGGTGGGTGACTTTGAAGATTCCCCTGGGGTATGTGTATACTACATTGAAAACCAGTGGTATAGAATCATTATTTGATTTGTCCTGTTTCTAGGTATGGCAGTTCTAAAAGATGAAGTGGTTTTATATGCCCTGGTTAACACTTATACAATATTACCACCCCCCAACACACACACACATGCACAGGCATTTCCTTCAAGTGAAGGGAACATCAATCCTACTTCTAGACAGGAGGATTTTGAATTTTTCCATTTAACAAGAATAAAAATGCAGCCACCTTCGAAAAAAATATAGTATGCCACAATTCCTCACTACTATGTGATGCTGAAGGTCTAGGAAACTGTACTATACTGACCCTCCTAGCACAGAGTTCCATACCTCTGGGCACAAGCACATTCTTGGTTGAGAAGCTTGGAAAGAGATGTGAGAAAACTGGCTTTGCAACTAGAATATATAGGGTCGCAGAAGATGTTTTGTGCATGCCATGGAGCTTGACTCTTATCTCACTGATGATTTTTTTCAAGGGAATAATATAGTTCGAGTTGTTTTTAAATGGGTTCTTCTGACTGCAGTGGGAGGATTGATCGTAGAGGCCAAGATGGGGCCTAGGGCAAGTAGAAAACAAACTAATGTGTTTCAGCAATGATCTCAGCCTGCTCACCAAATCTCATCAGATACACATGCTTGCTTATTAAGATGTTCCACTTGGAACACTTGTCAAGTGAAGTTCTAAAAATAGTAAGTTAAAAGCAATTGAAAAAGCTTGTAACAAAGATGTTATGTGTTTGAATCTTAATGACTTTATTTGAGCCTGTAATTAACAGTGCCCACTCCTTTCTTTCTTCACATTGCCCTTCTGCTTTCCACAAATCCAGACACAATTTATTTTAAATTGAAGAGAGGTTGTAAGTGAAGACACTTCCACCTATCTGTGCAGCATCCACAGACTCTAAAAGCCTAGACCGTAGAGGTGGAGATGGCTGATGTCATAGGTATATTAAGACAATTAAGAGATATCTCACAAAACAGTTAATCTATACATTTCAAAAAGTCTATATCATAGAAAACAAAGACAGATTAGAGAATTATTCTAGCTTTAGAGATATTAAAAAGATACAAGTAAATGAAATCCTGATTGGAGCCCAGATTTTAAAAAATTATGAAAAGTATCGTTGGAACCATTGGGTAAATTTGAATATGAGCTCTGCATTAGATAACAGTATTCTATCAATGTTAAATTTCTTGAATTTAATAATTTTAAATTGGTTATGTAAGATAATATCCTTTTTCTTAAGAGCTACATGCTGAAGTATTTCTGGGTGAAAGGTTATGATACCTGCAACTTCAACTTACTCTTACATGACTCAGCAAAAACCAATTAAAATGTGCTTATATATAGATTTTATCTACTGTCTGGAAAAAATAAATCAAATGTGGTAAAAATGTTAGCTAAGTATCTTGATAAAGAGTTCAGGTATTCATTATACCATAATTATATTTCTCTGAAGATTTGCATTTTTCAAAAAAATCTATTTTAGAGATGCACAATTAGTCACAAATATAATGATATGATTTCTGTGATTTGCTTTTGAATAATGGCAAATGGGGAGTGAGAGTTGGTGGAAATATAGATGAAATAATTATCAAGAGTTATAGATTGTTGAAGCTGGGTGATGGATACATGAGTGTTCATTATACTATTCTATAATTTTGGTCTGTGTTTGAAAATACCTCAAATAAAACATTTAAAAAGAAGACAGTTATTTCAGGCCTAACCAAGGAAAATTGTAGTGCTTTATCCCTAAAATAAGTATAAGAAATAATGCTAATAGTAACGGAAGAAATTCCATTTCAATTGTAACTTTGCCAATTCTACTTTAATGGTTTGGGGGAAGCATATATTAAGTATTACATCCTTTCATAAACAGTTTCTGGATATTGTTGTTTTATTGGTGCCTAGCTTATACTTATTTGCCTATTGAGTAATTCAGCATTGATTGAGGTGGAGAGGTGAATAAAGAATAAAATTAGAGAGCTGCATAAATAGATTTATTCTGGTTGAAAATGTTACAAGGTAGGGCTAGGGATGTAGCTCAGTGGCACAGTGCCTCCCTGGCAAGTACAAGGTCGTGAGTTCGATTCCCAGTACCAAAAAAAAAAAAAAAAAAAGATGTTACAAGGTAAAAAGTGAAACTTCAGAAGGGTCTCTATTTTGTCAGGCTCCAGGTTGTAAAAGTGTTGCTCTTTATAGAACTGTGAAGTGAGTTGCTAAAATCAAAATCCTTCTATGTTTTTCCAAATGTTTAGGGAATGTCTTAGTTAATTCTCTCACATTGCTGAGACAAAATACCTGGCACCTAAAGTTGAGGAAGGAAAGGTTTATTTAGCTCACAGTTTGTGGAGGTTTCAGTCCATAATCAGCCAGCTCCAAGGCAGGGTGGTGTGGCAGAGGAACAACAGCAGCATGGCAGCAGAAGACAGCAAAAGCATTAAGAGCAAAAAGGGAGGAGCAGAGAGCAAGCCTCTTTCCCTCCCTTATATTGTATGGAGGCTACCTGCCCCAGGGTGGGTGTAGCACTCACACCCATAATCCCAGCATTGGACCATGAATCAATCACAAACTCTAGAAGCTTGGCCCCATGACTGCATGGGGCTTTGGGGGAACATCTAGACACAAATCATAACATTCCACCCCTGCCCCACAGAGACTTATGCAGATCCCTTTATGCAAAAGGCATTTTAGTCCATCTCTAAGAGTTGCCAAAGTCCTAACAGTTTCAGCATTGCTGAAAAGTCCAAGTCCCAAGTCTCCTCTGAAATCTAAGGCAAACTCTTAGCTGTGAGCCCCTGTACAAATGAAAAGAAAGTTAAGCACTTACAACACTCAATGGCACAAGATAGACATTTCCATTCCAAAAGTTATAAATGAGGATACAAAGGATTGGGACCACAGCAAGTCCAAAATCCAGCAGGGCAAACATTAATTCCTGTAGTTCCATGTGCAGCATCCCAGGCAATCTGTGGCAAATTGTGAGCTCCAAAGGGCTTGGTTGCCTCCACCCCTACGGCACTGCAGCTGGTTGTAGCTCCCATGGCTTCTCTGTTGGGCCCACTCCGCTCCCCCCTTGCAGGTTTCCTCAGATGATCCACATTCCTGGCTTCTCCAAACTTCTAGGGTCTCCACTGCACCTTTGGCTTCACCCTCACAGCTTCACACATTGCCCTCTCAGGGGCACACTGCATGGCCTCCCAGGCCTTCTGAAATTGGGGTAGAAGCTGTGTTAACCCCACAACTCTTGCATTCTCCATGCACCTAAAGACAGTGCCACATGGATGATGCCTAGGTCTGCTGCCAGCTGGAGCAGTAGCCAGGCTTCCTTCTCTCTTGGCTGTAGGGGTCAAGTGCTTATATCATTGGGCACTCTGAATCCAACACTGAGGAACAAATTCTCTATGCCGCTGCCATTCTGAAACAGGGTGTGGCCGCTGCCATTCTGGAACATGGTGCTCTGCAGCTTTCTCCTCAAAGGAAAGTCTTTCAATTTTGCAGTTTTGAGGCTGTGAATGGTGGAGACTTGCTGCTTCTTGTGATGCCTTCAGGCCATCTTTTATGTTCTCCTGTTCCTTCTCAGCAACTGAGATCTCCTCAACTCTATCCTTGTAGTCCACAGCTTTACTGGCGCTTTATTCCTGGCCAAACTCACAATGTTTTAAAGCATCCTGCTGGGCTCTTTGCTCTTGATTCATAACATAAATCTAGCTAAAAGCCCCCAATAATAGCCATGCCACAACCTCAACATTTGTCTGCCTTGAAATTTCTTCTGCCAGATTAATTAGTCCACCACCCTTAATCTCAGTCTCAGGCCAAGTCTCTGGACACGAGCAAAATGCAGACAAACTTTCTGCCAAGCCATAAAACACATCATCTGGATTCCAAAAACCAAGGCAGTCCTTCTTCCCAGCAGAAACCTCCCAAGCCTGGTATTTACCAGCAGGGTTTCTATCAGCCTTCTGGTCTTCTGAGGTCTGACCAGAACCTCCCATACAGAACAACCTAAGGTGTTCCAGTGCTACTCTTTCAGTTGACATCTCCAAACCTTTCCAAACTCTTCCACAACCCATTCCGAAAGGCTCTTGAACCACATGGTCAGGTATAGTCACAGCAAAGACCCCACTCCCAGTACAAATTCTGTCTTAGTTACTTTTCTCTCATTACTGAGACAAAATACCTGGCACCCAAAGTTAAGGAAGGAAAGGATTATTTAGCGCAGTTTGTGGAGATTTCAGTCCATAATCAGCCGGCTCCAAGGCAGGGTGGTGTGGCAGAAGAACAACAGTTCATGGCGGCAGAAGACAGCAAAAGCATCAAGAGCAAAAAGGGAGGAGCAGAGAGCAAGCCTCTTTCCCTCCCTTTTATTGTATGCAGGCTACCTGCCCCAGGGTGGGTGTAGCACTCACACCCATAATCCTAGCATGAGACCATGAATCAATCACAAATTCTAGAAGCCTGCCCCCATGACTGCATGGGGCTTTGGGGAGACATCTAAACACAAACCGTAATGGGACTAAAAGACTTTTTAGCACAGTTGTTTTCCTTTCATGACCCCTCCTAACCACACATAGAAATGTTCATGTGCCAAACATTTGTGAGAAACAATTACTCATAAAACTTCAAATTCTTGATGAAGATGTAAGCTCTTGTTTCACACTTGTGCTGTTTTTCAAAGTTCCCTAGGTTATACTTCTTTCAAACTCAGAATTATATAAAAATGAAAATAGTTTTCCAAGAATTCTGAGTTGTGTCATGAGTTCAGTTATGAGTCCTTTGGAAAATCACACAAATGCTTGTGTTACTCATGGATTACAAAAGTATTAACACTGGAAGATGGCTTTAATAAGGGTAAAATGTAAGATGCACCACAGAGAACAGGTAAATCTCTTGTTCATTCCACTGCTTCAGAGATTTACATCCACAGTCAAAAGTGAAGTATCTATGAAGTATCTATGTGCTATTATGTGCTATGTGCTTTCTGTTCACGTTAGAGAATTTCATGTGAACAAACACTGAACACTGCAGAGGTTGGTGAGATTGTTGATATTAGAATACTATTCTTTTAGACAGTACATAATATTTACAGATATTATTTTACAGATTTCCTCATGCTCGCCTTGGCAGCACATATATTATTTTACAGATTTTTATTCAATAATGAAAATCTAAGAGAAGTTAGCCTCATTAGAGAGACTTAAGATTGCCTCAGAAATATACAACATAGGTTTTGAACATTTTTAAATTTTATTTTAGTTTATTTTATTAGTGCAAATTAGAAGTACAGAATTAGGATGAGCCAGGTGTGGTGGCGTATGCCTGTAATCTCAGCACTTGGAAGGCTGAGGTAGGAGAATCGCTGTGAGTTCGAGGCCAGCCTGAACTACATAGTGAGACCCTGTCTCAAAAGAAAAAGAAGGGGGCCAGTGATATAGCTCAGCGGCATAAGCGCCTGCCTGGCAAGCACAAGGTCCTGAGTTTGACTCCCAGTACCTGCATATATAAAAAAAAAAGAAAAGAAAAGAAAAGAAAGAAATACATAATTCAGAGATTTGGTATATTGCTGTATGCATATATTTTGATTATTTTAACCCCCATTCATTTTAGAATCTTAATAGACATAAACACGCATTTAAATCCATGATATATTATTCATTATAAAATCACTTTCAGGGGCTGGTGAGACAGCTCAGTGGCATAAGCACTTGCCTGGCAAGCACGAGGTCCTGAGTTTGACTCCCGGTACCCACATATGAGAAAAGGGCCGGTGATATCGCTCAGCAGCCTGGGTGCCTGCTGGCGCGCAAGGTCCTGAGTTCGACCCCCGGTACCCACACACACACACACAAAAAATAATAAAATAAAATAAAATCACTTTCATTATTCTAATTAAAATAAAATTAAAGAGCCTTGAATTTGCCGACTATAAATATGGAGATAATTGAAAAAAATACAGGGAAAATGTATGAACTATTTTATGTTTCTTAAGAAAGGGGACATTTCATAAGCATATTAGTAAAAACAATAATTTTTATGAAACTAAATTAATGAATTAGCAGGTATAATACTATAATTTTATCCTATAAAGTTTTATTGACTATCCAGTGTATAATAAAGTTAAGATAAACATGTAACATCTTATTAAAATAATTAACTAACATGTGACATATATATGTCAAAAGAAAACAGTTGTAAATAATTTGAGTAAATAATCCCCAATACTTTGTTAGCAATAACTAAGCTTCTTTTAAATGAGTCTACTAAATCATTCTAGAAAATTCTTGCTTTATATGTAGATTTTTTATTTTCCTTATTTTCTTCTTATTCCACATAGTTACTATGGCTGAATCAATTTATAGCTAAAATAAAATGAAATATTTATTAGCAGAGTGAAAATATTCCAAATATCCTCAAAAGAAGGATCAGCTATTCTCAGCTGTAGCTTCAGCCATTTGGGCTTATTTCCCAGCACTGTCTAGGCATAGCAGGTTCTTTTAACAAAAGAGGGAGAAGAAAAACCCTTAAATTGAAGGCTGCCATTTTCCATTGTGTACTACTACACTAAACAATATTCTAGAAGTTTGGGATATGTTTTAAAATACATGAATAAAATTACTCATACTTACGCCCTCAATTTTGGTGTATTGTTTTTAGATTGTCAAAGTAGCATTAGTGTTTAGATACAGATAAAACTTTTAGAACTATGTGGGATTTTAGAATTTATGAAAATTCTTATTTTGCAGATGAAGAAAGTATAACTTTGAGGATACAAATCTGAGGTACATTCTGCACTGTTCCTGGCAGAGTCCTCAGTGGCTCAAGTCCTAGTTATGCATAACAGTACCTAGTTGAATGACACACTCTCTTGGATGTTCTATCCTTCTATATTGAATCCTTTCCATATCTGCAAAATAAATCATCTTCATGTAAGCCCTTGTGGCTGATTCTGCTTTTTTTTTTTGCTGGAACCCAAGCTAAGACATCAATTTCAAAATATCGCTAATACAAAGTTTGATGTATTAAGCAAAATGAAATTGAAAAGGAAGATGTACCTTGTATTTTAAATTTTTGTCACCAAATGATACAAGTAAGTTTTAACAATATTTAAAATCCATAACTCTTAATGCCTTAGAATTTATATTTATAGTAAAAATTATGTTACCTCATATCTGAATGTAAGAGATGTGTCTTAAATTTAATCTTATTTCCTGTGAAAAGAAATAATTAATAAGACAAGTAGAATCCATTCTCCACTCTGTCCTTTTGGGTTCCTTTCCCCAGGAAAGCTTTTTCAAGGTCATGTGTGTGTAACACCAAAACATCCCATCAATTTCTTTTAAATTGTCATGCCAACGATTTGGAGCTGTGTTGTTTAGGGATTTTCTAGCTCTTAGTACAGAAAGACCAACAAAAACTGACTGAAACAATGAAGATATTCATTATTTTATCTTTATTTTTTATTATATTTATTAAGATGTTCATATTCCTCAGATCTTATTTTCAGATTCAGAAATTTTGATATGGTTCTCCAATAGTTTTTTTACTTATTACCTGTTTATTTCATCCTACACCACCTCAGTTTTGGAATCCTTTTATTTTGATCCAAATGTTATTATACATGACAGGTATTTTTTCCTAAATCAGTGATAATGAGATTGTGGCACTTCTGTTTATGCATTTTGGATAGAATTTTATTATTTTTATTTTATTTATATCCATGGTTTTCTGAGAGAGGAATTATGCAAATATACACTCGCTTGGCCAAAATCTCTAGTAACTCAATCATGCAATTGATCTTCTAAGAAATATATGTTTATTTTTGCTTACTTTAAAGTTTTAGTCATAGAAACAAATAGTATCAATTAAACTCTTTACCTAAGACTAATAAGATCAATGCTACTTGTCTTAAGGATGAACTATAATTTCCTTTCTGAGTAAAATCTTCATCAAATACAGTAGAAGCTGTGTATAAAACTGATATCAGGGGCTGGTGAGATAGCTCAGCGGCATAAGCGTCTGCCTGGCAAGTGCGAGGTCCTGAGTTCAACTCCCAGAACCCACATAAAGGAAAAAAAGGGGCTGGTGATATCGCTCAGCGGCACAAGCACTTGCTGGCAAGTGCGAGGCCCTGAGGTCGACTCCCAGTACCCATATAAAAAAAATACTGATATCAAAGGACAGGTGTCAGGCTATTTTCACTTTTTTATAGGTTGTGGATATAATTAGTTCCAAGACATATTTTGTTGATATAATGTATCATACGTAATAAAATAATATACAGTTTAATATGATAGAAAACAATCTTATTTTTAACATTTTTGCTTCAGTTTCTAGTAAATATGTAAGTCTTCTTTAAAAACTCAAATTGAAAATGGAATAAAATTACGCTGCTTATGTAAAGAATTTCCATCTACTGATAGCAATAGAATTACACTATGAAATTATTTCTAAATGTAATACTTGATTAAGTGTAGCTATAGTTTGTTGCAGAATTCCATTGCTAGTTTTAGTATTATATGCCAACCAAGAAAAAAATGTCCCATTTAAAATACATTACCTTTAATATTACCTTGCTTCCAGCCTGGTAAAATCCAATGCTTTCATAAATTCCACTCCAAATGTTTTGAGAATCAAAAGAAAATATAAATGTAAGGCTCCCAGTATTTGTTTTCTACCATACCTAACAACCATAAATTCATGAAAATTATCAGCAATATTCATTTAGCACCCTCAATTTCAAGTAAAATAAGTATTTTAAATATTGAGGAAGAATTTAACACTCCTTTTAATTTATTTTTTGTTCCATAAAATACACAATTAATCAAATTAAAACTTAAGTCATTAAAGTACACATGGACCCCTTTTCTTACTTAAAATGTAGAGAAGACTTCTGAGTTACAAATATACTACTTTTAAATAAAGCACATATAAACTACAACAAAATTGCCATCTACAGTAGAATGATTCCAACTAATAATGAAATCTTTCTCCAGCAGAAAAATTAATTGCTAGAAAGCTCATGAATAATAAAGCATGTTCATAAGAAATGTTTTTGGACAGTGTTATGGTTTAGATCTAGATGTCCTCCAAGAACTGCAAGTGTTTAGAGGTGGGGCTTTTGGAAGGTCATTGAATCATGAGGGCACTGTAGAAGACTAGGTGTAAGGATGGGGTCTTTTCAGAAGAGGCAGGTTACTGGGAGCATGACCTGGAAGGATATATCTCCCTTCCTGGCTCCTGGCTCCTTTTTTTCTGTTTCCTGGCCATCATGAGGTGAGCAGTTTTGTCCACTGCAGGCCCCTCTGCCATGCTGTTTCTGTCTTGGAGGCAGCCAACCACGGACTGTAACCATGAGCCAAAATACTCTAAACCTCTCCTCCTTTAAATTACAGGCATCGGGTATTTTGTCCTATCAACAGGAAAGTGACAAAGACAGTGAAAAAGTAAGTTGTTGAGTATTTGGAGAGATTTCTATAAACAAACATTACATTTGGGGGATTTTAACTTCACTTAGTGTAGATTGTTCATTGATATCTTCCATTTTTCAGCATGAGGTGACCAAAATAAAACATAAAAAAATGAACTTTTGCTGAAGAAATATTCTCTAATGGATGCTATTTACCGGATTTTGTCCTCAAAGGGCTCCATATTCACGATTTGAAGATTCAAATAGGATTGATCAAACTTATATATTGATTTATAATTTTGGAGGTGTTTTGCAATTCAAAGCTTTATAAAAGAGTTGCTGAAAATGACCGAGCTCTCACAATTGCATGAGATTTATGTATTATTTGGTATAATTAATTTAATATAAACATTGACATATAAACCATAAGAGATATGTGGTGCTAAAAAGAGAGGATTTGGGATAAAATTTTCATTCTTTTTTTGGTCATTAGTAAAAACTATTTCCAAGAGTTGCTAAGGAATTTTGTGTTTTCTGGTCTGATATGGATTGTTGGAACATAGCATACTGTTCTTTGCTTTTGAAACTTAACTTCTACTGTCAGCGCCTTTTGGAATGCTCTCAACCCCTCACCCTCACTAACACACACACTTACCTTCATAATTTCTCATTTAATAAGACTTTCCCTTCAGTGTTGTAAAAGTACTTGTACATGCCTGTACATACTTAAAATTGTAGCTACCTGTTTAAACATCTTATTCATCTTTGTAATTCCAGTGCTTAGACATAATGGCGCTCAATGGAATCTCCACTAAATGACTGAGTGAAGCACCCACTCCGTGTAGAAAATTTGCAACACGGTACTAGATTGCCTGCCTCTTTAGCAATTTCATTGCATAATAGAACATTCTGTCAGAAACAAATAAGCATAAATTTAGCAAATAAAACTTACTTCTTGCCATTTGAAAGCCACAAACAAAAGGTATATGGTTTTAAAACCAGTGTAGACATTGCCTAAGGGAATAGAATGAGATAGCTTATATTTGAGCTCTTACGATTCTGGAATACTTTTCTTAAAGGTTAACCATTTTCTTTTGTTTGATTTTGGAGTGAATGTGTGAGAAGAGGAATAAATAACAAGTAGCTAGGTCTGAGCTCTGTAGCTAGAGGCTATAGTTGACTACATCCACATATGACTCTAGAGTGGCTGAATCTAGGATTATAAAAATTCCAAAGACATTCAAAAAGCTGGTTCCCATTATTAAGGATCAAGCTAACTTTCATGAATCATGCCTTAAATAGTACCTTAAAAAGAATTTTCAGCCAGGGTGTGGTGGCACATGCTTGGAATCCCAGCACTCAGGAGGCTGAGGCAGGAAAATCACCATGAGTTTGAGGCCAGCCTGGGCTACATAAGCAAGTTCAAGGCCAGCCTGCACTACATAATGAGACCCTGTCTCAAAAAAGACAAACAAACAAAAAAGAATTTTCAAAATATCAGAAAGACTCATTTTTGCCACGTTATGATTGACAACATATAATTGATAACACTTTCAAATATTCTACTCACTACTCTGCCTTGTAGCCTCTTAGACTTCTTTTCATATCTTTTATTTTTCGACGATACTTGATTATTTTTGTCATTGTGAAAGTACTTAATGCTTCATCAGTATGTTTTTAAGAGAAAGTGAATGTATCATCACTGATACTTAAAAGTTATAGAAATACGAATGAAAGTCACTGAAATTTAGGATGACATAAAACACTATTTTTGCTGTATCTTAGGTAAAACAGCTTTCAGTTCATGTTTTTGGTTATTTTCTTTGTCAAATATAGGTTCTTTCCTCACATAGTTGCATAAAACTCTTGTACTCCCTATAGTAATAGTGATAGTAATTTAAATCTGCTTATTTAATCTCTGTCAACATTTATGTTACCACCTGCCAAAAACACCTGTGAAGGACCTTTTTCATCTTTATATGACTAGGAAGGATTTTAGACAAACTCCAAGCAGAAAAAATGTTATTAAAGCCTTACGTATCAGTTATTGATCAATGCATAACAAATTACTCCAAAAATTAGTGGCTTAAAACAACAGTATTTATTATGTCACAATTCCGTGAGTCAGGAATCTGGGCACAGCCTAGCTGGTCTTCTGGCTCAGTGCCTTTCACAAGGCTGCAATCAAGATGTTGGCAGAGGCTGCAGTCATCTCAGGGCTCAACTGGGGAAGTACCTGCTTCCAAGCTCACTCAGGTAGTTGTTGGCAGCATTCAGTTTCTAATGGGCCAGTGGACTGAAGGTTTAAATTCCTTACTGGCTATGAGCCAGAGGCCTCTCTCAGTTCCATGCCAAGTGAACCTCTCAATAGGACAGTTCACAGTATGATAGCAGTCTTCCCTCAAAGAAAGCAAGAAAGACAATAAGGAAGGGACAGCAAGTCAGAAGCTAGATTCTATGAAATTTGATATCAGAAGTCACATCTCATCAGTTTTTCTGTAATCTCTTCATTAGAAGTGAGTTCTTAGGTCTAGTCCATTCTTAAAGAGGAAGGATTACACAAGGATGTGGATATGAGGAGTCATGGATGATTGGGGATTATCTAGAAGTAGCCCATCACACTCAGCTGTAATGAAGAGATCTCAAAGCATGATCTCATATGCTTATTTCACTTTCATCTGATCAGGCTTTTGAAGAGTGGCTCAAAATTCTAAGACTATACCTGTGGGATTGCAATTGGAACCTCTTCAATAGCCCAAACTATAGAGGAATGGTTAACAGGAAAATGTCATATTATATGATAGCTCCCATAATTAGGTCAGAAATTTTTCCAAATAAGAACTCAATTAAAAGTCATGGAAATCAGGTAACAGCACTAGTTCAAAAGAATTCTTGTGATGGAGCTGTGTTTAGTGTTTAAAACCCTTAACCACATTTAGCTGTCTGGTTGAAGAGTTAACAAGGTTGTAGTAGATGTTGAATTACCTAGATTTTCTCTACCAAACAGATGTATCCATACCCCAACCAATGTAAATGTTAGCTGCTAACGGTTCACAGCCGTATCCTTCTGTGGAAGGAATTGACCTTGGCAGAAGGGAACTACCCTGTTTAACAAAGCAGCATTCCACCTTGAGGGCCGGGAGACAGCCTGCTGCCAATGACTGAAACTGGGGGAGTACCAAAGCCTGACCCTCTTGTCTCAAGTCGAAGTTCAAGCTTTGGAACTCCCCACCAAATCAGGACTGAAGTTAGAATTCAGCTGGCACTACTATATCTTTGCTTAACTCTTACCCTACTTTCCTTTTGTGGTTTAGGGCACTAATTACTATTCAAATTACTCCCTTGCATGGAACTTCTTCCTCCATGTAAAATTACAGTATTTAAAAATATAGTTACAATGATTAAACTGTACTACCATAGCCTGTCTACTGACTTTCTGTAAATCAACACTCCCTTTCTCCCTTTCTCTTCCTTTCCTTTCCTTTCCTTTCCTTTCCTCTCCTTTCCTCTCCTTTCCTTCCTCCCTCCCTCCCTCCCTCCCTCCCTCCCTTCCTTCCTTCCTCGTATTTGTGCCTAGAAATGACATGAGAAAATAAACTTCTACTGCCAGTGGACATTCTCAGCATTTCTCCACAAACAGCAGCTATGCCATTTTACAAGTCATTTCTCTTGTGTAACAGCAGCTTCCCTCCTTAACTTTATAACCCTATTGTAACACTAAGGACAGACTATTAGTTCTGCATCTCATCCTGAAAGATTAGAAAGGTGAGACTGTTGAAGTGAGGATGTATAAGTTTTAAAAAATACATAATGATATAGTGATATGGATGTATCCAAATAAAGTCACCAGTACTTCTCTGAGGCAAAATTGAAATATAAACCCGATTTATGTGCACGTTCTTTCTATCTGCCTTTTCAGATAGATCTCTCCTTTGCCATTGTAAAACTGGGTCCTCATGTTTCCCCATCTGCTTGGAGTCTCTTCATTAAGTAGCACCATTCTAGCTTGCATCCCTTGGACCAGACCTCATTCCTTGTCTGCCCTTTTCTATTTAAAATTTACTTTTTCCGTGCTCTATATCTCATTGTAAGAATGGCATTGGTTTATTTGAGTGTATGGACTAAAACTGCTGATGATTTAATATTTTAAACTTGGGAAGATATTCATATGTTCACAGGAACTACAGGGAGGATACAAATTTTTAACTCAAAGAGAGCACTGTTGTAATTCCAAGACTTTTCCCAGGCTAGTTAGAGTAATGTTTTGGAGGCAGAGGCCTCAATTTGTAATAGAGAAGTTGCCTGCTTTGTTTATATATTTAGCTGCTGCTGCAGATATAACCATTATTTTGGTAAACAGCATAAGATAAATATATTCAACGTCTGAAAATTCACACTGTAGGATGTTTTCTGTTGAAAGAAAACTTGTTTTGTGTTGAAGAAAACATTTTCTATATTATGGCCTCATTTTCATGAATTAGGTTTTTTGTTGAGAGTGAAAATAATATCACTTGCATCTGCCTTCAGTTTCACGACCAGAGCATCCATTTTTGTTACACTCAATCAACTCTAATTATTACTTTGGAAGCCTTAAATTTTTCATCTTAGGTACTCCACTCACCCTGTTGACTCTATGAATAGCAAATACATCAGTTTTACCATGTGCAGTGTTTAATATTATGTTGGTTGCTGCATGCAACCATTTTTTTTACCTTTTTGGCAGGAAATGGATGACTGCTATTTCATCAAGCAAATTGGCAACAGCTTCAAGTTAAAAATAGTTTGACATGATACAAAGCTGATTCTTTTCACTTGACTCCAAGGCCATCTGATTGTTTCTTAGAAATGAATTTACTCAAGATTATAGTTTTTGGGGTTTAGCAGAATGGACATTAAGTCAATTACTAATAGTTTTATGTATCACTGGCCAATGCATCTATTAAATATATGAAAATTTTACAGTCAAATCAAAAGATAATTGTCAGTGGGGAAAAACCATTGCCTGACAGATATTTCATTTGTCATCATAATCCATCTAATACTTCTTCCTTGATTTGGCACTGAACAAAACAGAATCTGGTGCACACTGTGAGACTTAATATTTTCTACCTTCTGTGTTTTATTGCCCTTTTCAAATTCCTTTACTGAATTAAGACCTATAAAATACTACAGAAAGCATTTGATGTGTAATCTATTAAAATGAGATGATGAGTATCTTCTCCCAAACAGGCCTGCAATAATTGATAGTGATTGGTGCTATTATTACTATTAGCATTCTGATCTGAGATCTCAGGCTCTTTAGTGTCATAGGTTTAATAAGCTACCTGACTTCCTATTACTAGTTCTTTGTATATTTTGTAGCTTGAAAGCAAGTCAGGACAACTTCCATGTATGTTTTAATTTTCCTAAATGTTGAGAAGTCTTTTGAGCACAAATGGTTTCTATATGAAGATCTATGTAGAAAAACAACTTGAGTCTTTACTAAGCACAATTGTTAAATGGATTTTAAGTAAATGAGTGATGAATTATAGAATGAATAAATAAATGAACCAATCAGTAACTAAGCAATGAATGAGAAAAATACATATGTACAATCTTGTTCTGTACACCATATACAGAACTGTTCTGTATAACATAACATTTCTTTTAGAAGTGGAAAAAAATCTTAAAGATCTTGCAATTTAATTCCTACTTTTGTAGATGAAGTAAAATAATTTGCTTGAGTTTCACACTGTTAGTCACGGAAGACCTAAAACACTTAATGACTTTTCCTCATTTCACAAGAAATTAAATGTTTTTAAACAATATGCCTTAGGTCCCGGATACTGCACAGAGTGTTGCAAAAAGCATGGACTTAAGAGGCAGAAAGACCTAGGTTTGGGGCCCAGCTTTGCATTTTCTAGCTGTGTGTTCCTAGGTAAATCACCTTCCCAAATCTCAATTTCTCATCAATGACATACCATTTACCTATCAGGGCCACTATAATAGTTAAATGATGTAACTTATATAAAATACCCAGGAAAGAGTAAGCACAAATTGGTAATTACCTCACCTGCCAAGGATGTAGCATCTGTTAAAAAATTACATGAACAGTGGTGTCAATTCACTGAATCTATGTAAGTCACTCTGAATTCAAAATTCACACCAGATCTGATATTACCATATCATTAGTTATCGGAAAGTTGCTGAGAATTTTATCTCCCCACGTTAGAAAATCTCATTTTATTGTTTTACCATCTAAGAAGACATAGATAATGAATTACTTATTTTATAGATTGTTATGGATAATTTGAATTGTCTTATCTGCTTGACTTCTTCCTGTTAAAACATGAGAGTTCACAAATCATTTCTCATTAGAGTTAAACACTTTGAGATTTCTAAGAAAACTGTTTTGTACTATAATCATACCTGTCACACCATTAGCCTTAAACCATTTATCCATTTGGTGCTACTCTCCTGTTTGCTAAGATTCTGTGGGAGATTCTATCATCGAATACTAGGAGTCAAACAGCATTGTCTTCCTTCTGCATCCTAGCATATCTGACAGTTTTCTAGAAAAGAAGATGTAACATCTGGAACACTAACTCAGATACAAGGCAAGGAAATTAAAAACAAGATAAAGGACTCTGGCCATCCATCATGTTTGCCAGTACTTTTTTTCTGTCGTAGTGGATTAAAGGATTTCTTCATGTTGGGAAATAAAATGAAGACTAGCAGAATGACTTTAGTTCATTGTCTTTTTTAAAATCTGAAAACAAATAAAAGTTCACAGTGATAGAATGGGAATAATGATAGAAAACAAGAATTAGTGAAATGCCAATATTACTCAAACTCTTCACTGAAACTCATTCCTGGAAGCTAGAATTACCCTGATATCAAAATCAGACAAGGGAGAAAGAAAGAAGGAGAGAGAGAGAGAGAGAGAGAGAGAGAGAGAGAGAGAGAGAGAGAGAGAGAGAGAGAAAGAAGAAAGAAAGAAAGAAAGAAAGAAAGAAAGAAAGAAAGAAAGAAAGAAAGAAAAGGAAGGAAGGAAGAAAAAGAAAGAAAGAAAATTGAAAATTACAGGCCAATATAGTTAAAGAACATAGATGCAAAAATCCTCAACAGGATACTGGCAAACAGAATGCAAGAAATCATTAAAAAGTTCACACATCATAACTTAATTATTTTTCTTGTTGCTGAGACAAAATACCCAACTCCCAAAGTTAAAAGAGGAAAGGTTTATTTTAGCTCACAGGTTATAGAGGTTTAAATCCATATTCAGCTGGTTTCAAGGGAGGGCAGCGTGGCAGAGGGGTATTGTGGAGGAGAAACAGTTCATGGCGTGGCAGGCAGAAGGCAGCAAGCAGCAAGCCTTCCTTTACCTTTCTCCCATCCAGGCTACAAGTGTGGGGCTTTCCATAATCCACACCCAGAATCACATTAAACCAATCAGTAGAGTAATCCAGTTTATCACTTAATCCAATATCACACACCCAAGATCCAGCCACTCCCAAAAGCCCCACCTGGCAGCACATGAGGCTTTGGGGGGACATTTTAGATATAAAATATATCCTATGACCAAGTTGGCTTTATCCCAATGATGCAAGGATGGTTCAACATACATAAATCAATAAATGTAATTCATCATATAAACAGAAGCAAGGACAAAAATCACATGATCATTTCAATAGACAGAGAAAAGGCTTTTGTGAAAAATTCAATATTCATTCTTGATAAAAACTCTGAGAAAATACATACAGAAGGACTTCAGTTCAAATTGGTAAAAGCCATTTATGAAAAACCAACTGCCAACATCACACTAACTGGGTAAAAACTGAAAGAATTTCCTCTAAAATCAAGAACAAGAAAACAGTGTCTAATTTCACCACTCCTGTTCCTTATAGTGCTCGAAACTTTAGCCAGAGCAATAAGGCTAGAGAAAGAAATAAAAGAAATATGTATAGGGAAAAAAAAAGACAAACTGTCTGTATTCACAGTTGACATGACTCTTTACATAGAAAACTCAAAAAATTTCCACCAAAGGACTCCTAGAACTATGAAACAAATTCAGAGAGTAGCAGAATACAAAACCAACACTCTAAAATCAAGAGTGTTCCTTACCCCAAAAATTAATCCATTGAGAAAGAATCTTATTCACAATAGCTAGGGATTAACCTAAGGAAGTTAAAGACCTCTATAACAAAAACAATATTACTCTGAGAAACAGAGAACTAAGAGGACATCAGAAAATGGATAGGCACAACGAATAATGTCAAAATGGCCATATTACCAAAAATGATATATAGATTTTATTAAATCCTAATTAAAATACCAAAAGTATTCTTCCCAGAACTAGAAAAATCCATCCTAAAATGTATAAGGAATTGGAAGAGACCCAGAATACCAAAGGCAACCTGGGGCAATAACAGCAAAGCAGCACACATAACAATCCTGAATCATGAGCTGTATTACAAAGCTATAGTGATGAAAACTGCAGGGGACTGGCACAAAACTAGACATAGAGATGAATGGAATAGAATTGAGGATGTAGAAACAATTGCAGGCACCTTTAGCTCTCTGACCCTTGACAAAGGAGCCAAAACATATACTGGAAAAAGATGGCCATTACACAAATGCTGTTGGAAAAACTACCTATCCACATGCAGAAGATTCAATCTAGATATCTTTATGTCTTTAACCTTTTACTAAAATCAAATAAAAGTGGATCAAAGAGCTAGATATAAAAAAAACAGATACACCAAATTTGCTGGAAGATAAAATAGGTAAAATTCTTGAAGCTGTAGGCATAGGCAAGGACTTTCTGAACAGAATCTCAGTTGCACAAGAAATAATACCAAGAATCAACAAATGAAATTACATCAAATTTAAAATTCCTGCACAGCAAAGGAAACAACCATCAGAGTGAAGACACAGCCTAAAGAATGGGAAAAAAATCTTGGCAGCTACTCCTTGGACAGAGGACTAACATCTAGAACATACAAAAAACTTAAAAAGTAGATACCCCTAAAATAAAATACCCAGTCAAAAATGGTCAATTGAAATGAATAGATACGTCTCAAAAAAAGAAGTACAAATAGACAATAAATACTGTATGTGAAAAAAAAATTCATCATCTTTGGCCATTAGAGAAATGAAATTTAATACAATACTGATACCCCAGTATTTTTACTCCAGAAAAATGGCTATCATCAAAACCTCAAAACAGCAACAACAACAACAACAACAACAAATGCTGGCAAGGTTGTGGGATAAAAGGAATACTTTTACGTTGTTAGTGGGAATGTAAACTAGTAATACCACTACAGAAATTTCTCGATACACTAATACAGTTTGGAAATTTCTTAATAAACTAAAAATAGAAATTCCACTCAAAGAAATTCCATTCCATTAAATCTTCTGCTTATATTCCCAACAGATTTATTCATCATATTACAGTGATACAGGTAGACCCATGTTTACAGCAGCACAGTTCACACAGTCTAAATCTTGGAAGCACCTACATGTTCATCAACAAATGAATGAATCAGGAAAGTGTGGCATATATATGCAATGGAGCACTACTCAACCATAAAGAAGGATTAATTTGAATCATTTTGTAGGAAAATGGATGCACTTTGAGACCATAATGCTAAATGAAATAAATCAGACACAGAAGGTTAAATATTACATGGTTTCTCTTATAGGAGAAAGTCAACATATATCTTATTTATTTATATATTTATTTGGTACGTGGAATCAAACTCACGACCTCACATTTGCCAGGCAGGCACTGTGCTGCTGAGCTATATCCCCAGGTAATTTATTTTTTAAAATTTTATTTTATTAGTATGTGTTTGCAGTACATGCATTTTACAGTCATCTTGGGGAGTTGGTACATGTACATAATACAGTTTGTTTCTTTTTTTAATCTGCTTCCCTCCCCCATCCTCCCTTCTCCTCTAGTTCTCCTTTCCCCCTTTTCATTGTTGTTGATATTGTTAATCTTAGTTCATGTTTATGGCATTGAGGTTATTAGAACCTTGTACCTGGAGCATTTTCACTCAACCTGTTTCCCCATCCCCACCTCTCCTCCCTTGTCCTTGGTCCCCTCGACCCCTTCCCATTTGCAAGAGATCCATCCCCTTGTCTCATTCTGTCCTTCTTTTATTTTTCTCTTAGTTTGTACTTTTGTCTTGCTCAGTTGAGAAATACCATAAGGTATTTAAATTTGTGTGTCTGATTTATTTCACTCAACATTATATTTCCTAGATGCATTTGTTTTCCTACAAATGTCTCAAAGTATATCTAATTGAAAGAGCAAAATAAAAGAAAGATGATAGGAAATAGGGAGGTAGATATTTTGGATATGGGAAAGGGATCTAGGAATGGTGGGACATGGATGGAATGGAAGGAGAAAGAAAAGTTAAAGGGATTAAAATGCAATATGTGGCTGGGCGTGGTGGTGCACACCTGTAATCCCAACACTTGAGAGGCTGAGGAAGGAGGATAGCCACGTGTTTGAGGTCAGCCTGGGCTACATAGTGAGACCCTGTCTCAAAAAACAAACAAAAAGATGCAATATGTGTGTGTATCAACTTCCTATGACAAATGTATTCATTATATATTACAAACCTGTACTAATATTTTTTTAAATTAAAAAAGTATTACTTGGTGAGTGATTAGTATGTACGGTTGTAATCACAACAGCCCTGTGGACTAGGGAAACACAGTCTTAGAGAGTTAAATAATTATTCAAGACCATACAAAAAGTGGATCTACTAGTCAAAACCAGGTCTACTGCTAACTCTACTTAACATTGCTTGAATATTTATCAACCTACACAGGTAGTTTTAAAACTATAGTAGAAAAAATATAATCAAAATGTGTATACACTTGCTGTGCAGAGTAGCACTCATTGGAAGCAAGCCAATAATTAAAAACCAATTACCGGGGCCGGAGATATAGCTCAGCAGCATGGCACCTACCTGGCAAACACGAGATCCTGAGTTTAATTCCCAGTACCCACAAAAAATAAAAATAAAAAAAAATAAAAACCAATTACCAAATGCCATTTTGCCTAAAATGAATTTCCCAAATGACTATTTCACCAAAGGGACAATTTGTCAAATTTACCAAAAAAATATGGTTTTGCATTCAAAAACTAAGAATATATTTTAAACAAATGGACCTATGGATATGTCCATTATTAATATATTTATACTTAAATATATATATATTTTTTTTTTGTGGGTACCGGGGGGTCGACCTCAGGACCTCGCGTGCCAACAGGCACCCGTGCCGCTGAGCGATATCACCGGCCCTTTTTTCGTATGTGGGATCCGGGAGTCGAACTCGGGCCCTCGCGCTTGCAAGGCAGGCGCTTACGCCGCTAAGCCATCTCACCGGCCCCTTATACTTAAATATATTTAAGATTATTCCATGTTATTAATAATATCTTCTTTATAAATATATTAGTTAAAAGAATAGGTTCATAAAAAGACTATGCTATCCTATGACCCTTATGTTTGATTAACAAAACATTCCTTAAAATGGTACTAAAAAGAATATAGCTATAGAATATATTAATTAGGTATATTCATAATTATCCTGTAAGGCATGCTTTTGGCAACTTGATAAAATTAGAAAATTTGGCAAGTTGATTATGCAAGCTTTAATGTAAATACCAGGGTAATCCCAGGTATAGTCATGTGACTACCCTGGGGTAATGTTGTCCCAATGTAGACATGTGAACCTTAATGTGCGTTATTTCCAGAATCTTGTTAAAATGCAGATTCTGAGCCTGTAGTCTTGGGCAGAACCTGAGATTCTGTAGCTCTAACAAGCTTCTGTGTGCTATTGATGCTGTTCGTGTCAGACCACATGAGTAGCATGTATGTATGCAGAAATAGCTTTCAGTGAGTTGGTGTAAGGTTGACTCAACTAGAATTGTATACACGGGATGGATTTCACCGTTTCAGTTGCACTGACCTTTGTTTTAGACATCCTGTATAAAGAAGATTTTGCTTGGCTATTAACATAACTAATCTTTGATACAGATTTAGATGAGACAAAAGCAAAAAATTGCTTTGTTATTTTGTCAGTAATCTAAGCAGTTTGAGGAAAGCCATGATACCATCTGCTGTCCTGTCTAACTCTGCCTGAGCTCTCAGCATAAAATATGTCCATAAATTTTTTAGCACTTTGATACATGCATACTTCATGATTGCATAATAATGGAGCTTTAGCAATTCATTGAAGTACCTGTTTTCATTGCATTTTATTAAACATGTCCATGTCAGATATTTTGAAAATAGAAATGTTATACATTATAACTCTTTGACCTGATTTATGTTCATAAAATGTGTTATTATTGATATTAGGAATACAATGCATATTATCATCTATAGCCATGAAAAGAATTTTACTATACTTGTAAGATTACTTCTTTGCTTGGAGAAAAATATCTTTCAATTATTTATTTTAAATGCAATTAAGTATGATTAGTAATAGAGCTGAATATTAGGTTTCATGTAGTGCACTAGGTCTCAACATTTGCAACATCTTGAGAAGCTTTTAAAATCTCAATACCTAAGTCACTCCCCAAATTAGCTAATTCTGAATCACTGTGTGGATTTTTAATCTCCCCAGGTTATTCTAGTGTGTAACCATGATAATGATGACTTTTATAGTCCCTGGTTTTACATAATTAGTCCCTATTCTTTTTCCCAAATATGTGATTATATTAGAAGCTCAGTGATATATGAACTTCCTGTTCTTTTGATTATTTACATGTAGGACCATCTGCTAAAATGGCATAATTCTTGCTTATAAATTGAACCAAGGCATACAAAGATATGAATAATCATTATAAGCCCATTATTTTATGACAAAACTGAGTTCCCTTAGGGTCTAGGCAATAATTATTAATTGAATCTATGTCTTTGGTCTGAGTTCATATATGATAATTGACTAGCAAATAAGCAGATAAACTATGACAATCTGAGGTAAACATACAAGCAGTTCACTTCCTAGTTGACAGTATTGCCATGGTGTGCAGTTCCATTTAAAAGTGCTGGGTTCAGACACTTACAGACACTGTGGTCTTCTTCTTTTTAAAGGTTGTACTAAGTTTCTGAAAAATAAGTCACACTATAATACTAAGAAGTGAAAAATTGCATGACAAAGTGATATGGCACTGTGTGGGCTTTTAATGACATTGCTATATGTACATATGCCATTGCCTTCTATTTCTAACATGCAGATTGGTTTAACCAGGGGAATAAGCTCCTTGCAAGAACAAATGGAAAGGGGCCGGTGAGATGCCTCAGCAGCATAAGCACCTGCCTGGCAAGCGCAAGGGCCTGAGTTCGACTCCCGGAACCCACGTACGAAAAAAGGGCCGGTGATATCGCTCAGCGGCACGGGCGCCTGCTGGCGCGCAAGGTCCTGAGGTTAACCCCCAGTACACACCAAAAAAAAAAAAAAAAAGAACAAGTGGAGATTATTAATTTGTATCATCCATGCCAGTGCTTGACATTTGACCTAAAATATTAATAAATATGGCTGATGTATGGGAAGATAATTTGGGGGAAAATCCACATAGGATGAATAGATACAATAAGGATATTTTATTTCCAAAACATTTTTTTTCCTTTTGCAGTGTTGTATATCAACTCAAGGCCTTGCTCAGGCTAGGCATGAGCTCTACCACTGAGCTTGTTACAGCTTATATCTAGATGACCCCCAAAACCTCATGTGGTCATAGGTGGAGCTTTTCAGAGGTGGCTGGATCTAGGGTGTGAGATGCTGGGATTAGGGACTTGATGCTGGGATTAATGGTGTGAGCTAGGACTAAGGGTGCTCCACCCTGGGTGTGAATGGACTATACGGACAGAATGTAAGGATGAAATAGAAGGGACAGAAAGAGGGCTGTTGCCATCACCTGCTGCTTGCTAGTTCATTGCTTTGCCGCCTTCCGTTCCACCATGAACTGTTTCTCTTCTGTTATACCCCTCTGCCATGCCACCCTGCCTTGGAGCCGGGCAACTATGGACTGAAACCTTTAAAAACTGTAAGTTGAAGTAAATCTTTCCTCCTTTAACTTTGGGTGTTGAGTATTTTGTCTCAGCAACGAGAATATTAACTAAGACAGAGCTGTACCCCCAGCCCTCAAAATAATTTTCTGAATTCAGAGGATCACAAAACATGAATATCTGGTAAAAAAGAATAGGACCAGTTCAAAGGTAGAGAAATCAAGTCAGAGAAAATGTTCATAACAGATAAACAGAATAAACAAAATAATAAACCTGAAAATCTGACTCTGTTAAGTGCTCATATTATTGTAGAATGAGTTATGTATTGGACAAAATACAGATTAGCTCTTGGTTTTTCTGAAAGACCTTTTAGCACAGAATGACAGAGGTGATTTAAAGAAAGGAAAGTATGAAGAAAAGGAATGAGGTAAAAAAAAAGCATTTTGTAAAATAAATACTTAAGAGAAAAAATTATTCATACTGAAGTTAGTGAATTGAAGATAAACTAGACATTTATCAAGATTGCTTCATTAGATTCGATTTCACTTACATTTCTAAATTGTTAATCAAGAGTTGATGCTGAGTATGCATCATTTTTAGGGAAAGAAATGGAAAAGAAACAGCAGGATGACTTAGATAAGTGTTCTCAAACCTATCAAAATCACATTCCTTTTTATGACAAATACTTTTTGTGAGACCCTCTCTACTACTTTGAAATGAAATTCATGTAAAATATTACATCCTTACACAAATAGGCTTAAACATCAACAAAATACCCAAATTCTAATGAAAGGAGAAATAAGAGGAAGGTAATTTATAATAACCATGTTTCAGTGTGTATTTTAAAGCATGTAATATATTTCAAGAATGTGGTTTTTTTTACATATAATGAAGTACATAAAACATATAATTTGTAACATGTTGCAATATGTGTTTAGGCATAACTATACTTTAAGATGTAATGTCCATCCCTTGCACCCATTAATTTAATCAATGTGAATACAACTATAGCTGCAGACTGACATAGATGAGTTGCATCTGTGAATCAAATACACATTTAGATATGGTTTTGAGATATGGCTTTCCTGAAAGGTAAACAACTCTTAATAAATTTCCAAACAAAAGTCATGAAACAAAATATAGTCCTTTGATTTATAGAGAAGTTGCTTTTCCAGAAAAGTCAGTGCAGCCTAACAATTTGCCAAAAAAAATACTTTAACATGGTGTTACTTTCTACATGTACTTATAAATGGGATTTTCATATACATGACTGTGTCAAGAAATTAAAACCCATGTGAGATATAAAACATCTGTTGTATAAAGAAGTATGTCAGTGTCTGGCTTATTGTAAGATATCTATTTTCATCTGTCCACAAAATGTCAGTACCACCATCAAAGCATTGTGACAATAAAAATTTTCACCTCCAGTTTCCAAAACACACAGTGGAACCTTGAGTTACGAACTCAATTCGTTCCCGAGGGCTGGTTGTAACTCAAGTTGTCAAATGAAGGCTCAGGCTCCTCTACACAGCCTTTAAGTTCTCTCTCCTGTATACAGACAGTTTTCAGTGTCCTTAGAGAGACATCGGCCCAGGATTTCTCAACCCCATACAGGAAAGGATGTTGTAATGTTCCTTCCAGAACTCTTTAAGGGTTAAATCTGTGTCTGAGACCATCTGGAAGCACAGGCAGCCAGCATTCAAGTCATAACTCAAGATCAGCCGTAAGTTAAAACTAAAATTCCGGTCATAACCCATATGTCAGGCCGGTCGTAACTCAAGGGTCCACTTTACTTCTTAGTGGTTATCCTGGTGAGTGTTGTGAATCAACCACAGATGCACAAAGTTAACACTACTTATGCTACTTCCAACATTAATATTCTCTGTTCTTGGGCATGTCTCTACATCTTTTTTTTTAAGAGGGTATGGAGGGACTAGGAATGCAGAAAGGCTACTTTATATGTTAAATTGGGGAGACACTAGAGAAAGTATCAATAACATAGCAACTTCAAGATGTCTTAGCTGCTAGTGCTCTGTGGAAGCACTATGATGGGAGCATGGGCCATCTGATGAGGCTCCCTGGGTCTAGGTACAGAGAATGAAAAGATAATTAGAACGGAGTGTACATGTCCAGGATTCTCACTCTCTAACAGAAGGGTGAAACTATAAAATGCTTTCAACCTATATTAGGGTGATCCTAGCTGCATTTACTTTTTTTCCTCTTTATGTTAGTAGGCGGAAATGATAGATTATATTATTTGTATACAATAGTTCTTTTCCTCCTTGCCTTTGCCACAGATTCTATATGTATACTCTATACCCCAATCCAACTGATGTTTGCTTGGTCAATATGGTTTTTGGACAAAATTTGAGTATGACGATTTTGCTGTACTAGCCTTAAAGAAGCATGGAAAATTTCTGTCACTTCTCTTGAAATCTATTCTTTGAGAATATTACTAACTATTCAACAGCTGCTGATTCCAGCATGCAGAGACATGCAAAACAAATATGTTGTCAATCATAGCCAAGAACCAAGCAAGAAAAGCTCAGGCAAATCCATGTGACCTACATCTGACCTGTAGACCAATGATAGAGAAATAAATATTTTTAGCTTTAAGCAACTGAGATCTGGGGAGTGGGAGCTGGATGTGGTCAGGTCTTTGTTAAGCAGAAAATCAGTGTAGAAAACCTGAATGATACAGTAGACCAATATTATAGTAGGCACATCACAACATCATGAAGAAATATACTACATATCCAAGGATGGTCAACAGCCAGAACCTCTGACTCAGATTTTCAATAATGATACTTAGGATTTGAGGCAGGAGTTAGGGACTCATTATGAGAAGATGAGAACCAAAGTTTTCCTAACCTTGATTTTCTCAAATGACTAGGTATTTTAATGAAGCAAGCATCACATGAAAAGAAGGAAATGTTGTACTGTATCAAGAGTAATTCTTATCTTGAGAACAGTGAAATCTGAACCCCAGCAGAATGTTGGACAAGATTCACCCAAAAATGTTAGCAGCTGTCTTGAAAGTACTATATAATTGATATTCTCCCCCATGTCTCTGCACTTTAAAATTATTTCATTCACGGAATTACTGAAGAACAGGAACTCCAAATAAAACAATTAGGAATATAGTAGTAGTAAAATGATGCTCTGTGTGTCTGAAAAAAATTGAGAAAAATCAGAATCACAGAGAAGTAGTTTGGTATGAATTGTAATGGAGCCCATATTGGAGAGCTGCTTCAAAGTTAATTAGCACTTAGAGACTTGGTAATGAAACCTGAACAGTCATGCTGGAATGAGGGGCATCATTTACACAGCTGAAGGGAATGCTTGGATTGCCAATTGAAGTTACCATGGAGAACCTTATTAAATTAAATCTAATGAAGGAATGGGATAAAACATCATCAACTATACCTTCATCAGCATTTTAAATTTCATAGAATCATGGAGTATTTTCAAGCTGGAAGGGACCTTGGGATTTAGTCGAATGCTTTAATTTTACCAGAAAATCGAGGTGCAAAAAGATTGAGTTGTTCTGCTTAAATTCACGGATTTAGGACTAGAGTCCAGGATTCTAAGTTTACTGCTTCCTTTCATCCTTTGTTCTTTGTCTTCTTTATTCTAAATTTTAATCACAGAGTCAAAATATCTTAGAAAACAAAAAGGTGAAAATTCTCTTAAATTTTCTACCTAATCTGTTTCTTGAAAGTTTAATAATTTATTGAGTGAATACTGGAAGTCGATTTAGACACTTAGCTTCTTTCAGCTCTGACAAGGGATTTGAAAATATTTTTTTCTTTTTACAATTATTATTTGGAAATTGTAGTGCTTTAAAATTTGATGTACATTTCAGTTCATAGAAGGTTCTTTTTCTTTTTTATTTTCTTTCTTTTTTCTTTTTGGTCTTTCTTTATTCTTTGCCAAATAGTAGTCTATTTAGTCTTCCATCTATTAAAAGACATCTGGATTATTTCTAGTTGCTGGCTATTATGAATAATGCTGCAATGAACAGATGTTTGTATGAACATTCCTCTGAGATAAATTCCCAAGTGCAATTGCTGGGTTATATGGTAATTAAACACTTATATTTTTAAAAAATTGCCGAACTATTTTCCAGAGTGGCTGTACTGTTTTACATTCCCACTAGTATCATATGAGTAACCCACTTTATTTACATCTTCAAAAGCATTTGTTGTTGTCACTATGTTTTACTTTAGCTATTTTGATAGGTGTATGGTGTTATGGTTTATATTTGCATTTTCCTGATGGTTAATGATCCTGAGCATTTTTTCATGTACTTGATGTAATATGATTTATCAAACTTTGTGGTAAATTTATCAAGTTTAGCATTTTGTGGATTGTGCTTTTGGTAACAAATCTAAGAATTCATTGCCTAGTCCTAGGTTCTAAGGGCCTTCTGTTTCTGTTCTAAGAGTTTTATGCTTACATTGAAGTATATTATCCATTTGGAGTTAATGTTTGTAAAATTTGTGACAATTAAGTCAAGGGTATTTTTCATTTGTGTCTATATGCTCTATTACCATTTATTGAAAAGGCTGTTTTTCCTCCTTTGAATTGTTTTACAGGTACAACTTTGGTGAAATATTAATTGAATATATTGATTTGAATCCTTTTCTAGTTCTCTATTTTATGCCAATGATATATTTATCTATCTGTGGTCCATATCACATTGTCTTGATTATATAGTTATATGTAAATTTTACTGTTGGGTAGAGTGATTCCTCCCATATTCCTCCCTTTTCAAGATTGTTTGAAGTATTCTAGGGCCTGTCCCTTTCCATATAAATTCTAAAATCTTATCTATATCTACAAAAATATTTCTGGGATTTTGATATGAATTACATTAAACCTGTAAACCAATTTGGGGCAGGTTGGCATCTTTGCTATGTTGATTCCACTAATAAATGAATATTAGGTGTCTTTTTATTTAGTTAGGTCATCTTTGATTTTGTTTCATCATCATTTTGAAATCTTCAGCATAGAGAACCCTTACATATTTTGGTAAATGTATACCTAAGTATTTAATTTTTAGAGTGCTTGTAAATCATGGTTTTTAATTTTGGTTTCCCCATGCTAATTGCTAGTATATGAAAACATGTTTGATTTTTTTGTGCATTGATATTATATCTTTCATCTTGCCAACTCAGTTATTTGTTTTAGGATTGTTTTTTGAGATTCCTCGAGATTTCTAACATAATCATGCCATCTGCAAATAGGAACAATTTTTTCTTTCCAAACTATATACCTTTTATCTCTTTTACTTGCCTTATTGCAGTGGGTGTAACTTCAAGTACTATTGTGGGAAACAGTAGTGAGAATGGCTCTTTGTTCCCTATAATCCATCTTAGGAAGAAAGCATTAAGTCTTTCTCCATGAAGTATGATGCGAGCTGTAGGTATTTTGTAGAAACTCTTTATTAAGTTAGGGTAATTTCTCTCTATTTCTAACTTGCTGAGAATTTTTAAAATCATGAATAGTTATTGGATTTTTTCACATGCTTTTCCCACATTAATTGATATGCACATATGATTTATGTTCTTTAGCCTGTTTATATGGGGAGTTGCATAGATTGATTTTCAAGTGTTAAACCAGCCTTATATACCTACAATAAATTCTACTTGGTCATAGCACAAAACTTCTTTCTTTCATTCTTCTTTGTAGTAGTAGGGATTGAATCTGGGGCCTTCACACTGAACTACTGTACATCCACAGCCTATTTTATTCACTTTATTTTAAGACAGGGCCTTCCTGAACCACAATGTTGTGCTGGCTGGGCTTGAACTTACAGTCTTCCTCCCTTGGTATCACAGAGTGATGGAATTACGTGTGTGTGCAACTGCACTCAACTTATTTTTATACATTTTTAAGTTCTTTTACTAATATTAATTTTTGAAAGTTTTGTATCTATGTTCATGAGAGAAGTTTTTCTGTAATTTTCTTTATTTTTTTTTCAGTGTGCTGGCTTTGTAGAATGAGTTGGAAAGTGTTCCTCTTCTATTACCTGGAAGAGACTGTAAAATCGGCATTAATTCTTTCTTAATGTTGTGCTGAACTCTCCCGTGGAACTATCTGGGCATGAAGATTTCCTTTTCAGAAGTTTCAAAGTTATAGATTCCATTACCTTAACAGTTATAAAATGATTATTCAGATGATTATGATTCAGATGATTTATTTAATCTTGGTGAAGTTTTGGTAGAAATTGGACCCTTTCTTCTAAGTTGTCATTTTTTACATGAAATAACATTTTTCATATTTATATTACTTTCCTTGGGCAGTTATAACAAAGTATTATAAACTGCATGACTTAGAGCAACAGAATGTTTCATACTGGAGGTTACAATTCCAAAATCAAAGTGTCAGCAGAGCTGTGCTTCCTCTGAAATCTGTAGTGGGAGAATCACTCCTTGATGCTTGTAGTTTCTGATAGCCCCAGGTATTCATTTGTTTCTGGCAGCATAATTCTTATCTTTCTGCCTCCATCTTGGCATGATGTCCTCCTTTGTGTATCTTCATGCTATCTCCCTCTTATACATGTCTATCTCTGTGTTCAAATTTCTCCTTTTACAAGGACATCAGTTATATTTGATTAGTGCCAAATTTAATGTCCACAATCTAACTTGATTCACCTCTGTAAGAGTCCCATTCTAAGTTGTTGGGGCATTAGGATTTCTTTTTAGAGGAAACACAATTCAACTCAGTATCATTCCCTTATCATTCTAATGGCTTCATGATCTCTAGTGATATCCTATTTCAATCCTGATATGGGTGATTATGTCCTCTCTCTTTTTAAATTTTTGGAAATCTTGCCAGGATCATTTCACCACATAGAATTTGAAGTTGACAATTCTTTTCTATTAGAACTTTAAAAAATGTTTCCTATCTCCTTCTGTCCTTCATGGTTTCAGATATCATTTGAATTGGTGCTCTGCTATAGGTAAGTTTTTGTTACTCAGAATGTTTTTAAGACTTTTTCTTTGTCTCTGGCTTTCAGAAGTTTATTGATGATGTGTCTTTGTGTGGATATTTTTGGGTTTATCTTACTTAGTATTCACTCATTTTCTTAAGTCTGTAGGTTAGTGTCTGACAAATTTGGGAAGTTATCAGTCATTGTGTCTTTTTATATTATTTTATCCCCATTCTTTTTCTTCTCCCTTTCTATGAATCCAATGGTGGGAGTATTGAATCTTTTGTCATTGTCTTACACATTTCTGAGGTTCTGTTCCTTTTTTTCAGTCATTTTTTTCTGTTTCTCAGATAGGCAAATTTTAATGATCTGTTTTCAAGTTTGTCTTAGTTACTTTTCTCATTGCTGAGATAAAATACCTGACACCCAAAGTAGAAGGGGGAAAGGTTTATTTAGCTCACAGTTTGTAAAGGTTTCAGTCTATGATCAGTTGGCTCCAAGGCAGGGTGGCTTGGCGGAGGGGCATCTCAGAGGAGAAACAGTTCATGCAGCAGAAGACAGCAAAAGCAACATGGCAGAACCAATTCATGGTGGCTAGAAGGTAGCAAAGCAAGAAGGGACCTTAACGGTGTCTTTCTGCCCCTTTTATACTCTATCTAGATTACCAGGATTGGGGTGGTACCAAACCAATTGGTGGACTGATTTAATAATCACATACCCTTAATCCCAGCATCACACACTCTAGATTCAACCACCTCTGAAAAAGCCCCATCTAAGCCTGCATGAGGCTTTGGGGGGACATCTAAACACAACTCTGACAAAATTCATTGATTTCTTTTTCTATGTTATCTCTGCTTTACTATACAGCCCATCTGGCAAAGGAACTTTTAAAAATTTCTTGCTGTATTTTTCAGCTTTACCTTTTCTATTTGGATCTTTTATAACTTTTGGTTGTTTGCTGATAGTCTCTATTTTCTCACATTTTTTCAAATGTATTTATCATTGATTGTTGAAACATTTTTATGAGGCCTGATTTAACATCACTCTCTGATAATTCCAACATCTGATCCATGTTGGTATTGGTGTCAATTGATTGTGTTTTCTAATTAAAGCTGTGATTTTCTTATTTCTTGTTATTATGGATCATTTTTCAAATCTATGCTGGACACTTAGCTACTTTGTTAGGAGACTCTGGGTCCTACTTAATTCTTTTATTTTTTAGGTGTAGCACACAGTTCTTAACCTGCCTTTGTGGGCTGTGTTTCCAGTCTTGATTTAATTTTTAGAGATTTTGCAGTACTTTTCTCTGGTTGACATATCCAGTGGTACTGAGGCTCCAACTGGTACCTGTTGTCCTGTCTGAAGAGGCAGAGAGGGCTTTCCCAGAGTGGACTACCCAGTTTCTCTTCATGGGAGAGTGGAGCCAGTCTCAGGCTTGTATGGGCAAAGTGGCTTCCCAGGTTGGGCTGTTTTTTGTGGGAGAATGCTCTTGCTATTACTGCCTGGGTGCCCTGATAATTAGCCTTTTAAAGTTAATTACTTTTGTCCTTTAAATTACTAATCTACTTACTCATTCAGTAGAGAAATATTTGTGGCACACTCACTATAAGCTAGTCTCTGGAATTTTTCTGATTCTACAGGAATTTTTGAAAGTTGATACTGCTTAAGTACTAGAGTGGCAGTGAGAATATAACATGTGAATTGATTTTAGTCAGAGTTTAATGTTAGCTAAAGCTCAGAAAAGAAATATCTTTGTTTTTCAAAGGTGTAGATAAGTGAGAGATGTCACCAATGAAGGGGAAAGGGGAGAAAGCACTAACTGGAACCTGCACAGAAACAGAGATTGCTTGATAAAAACTATAATTGTCAGTTGATGATGTGGCCAGCCATAGTGCTCCTACAGAGAGACTCAGAAGAATAAACTCTTGAGTTTTCTCTTTTGCTGTCCAGTGATCTTCTGCTCAGGGTCCTCCCCTTGTCTGAACCCAATAGGATGCCAAAGGCTGAGGAAACTCATTGATTTAATTCATATTGTTCAGTGTCTTAAGACACAAAGTAGGCAGAGTAGGGTAGAGTGGATCTGGGAAGTGGAAGATGGACACATCGGCACAATTATATGCATATACAAATGCTCACTGGAGGCACACATAAACAGATGTATATAAACCCGTACATATACACACCAGACACACATGACTATATAGGCAAACTTCTATAGCTGCATGTGTATCAATATACTTCATCTATGCTGAGTGTGATTCTGGACATTTTTATATCATAGATGATCCATGCAGCCTGAGACAATTTCTTCCTTCAGTATCATATAGCATGGGCTGAATTAATTCTTGGATGAAATTGAAATTCCAACAAATATTGCCCCATGCATCATTTTTGTCTTCAAGTGACATACAGACCATTATTTTCAGGTTAGGTGATCATTACCAAATATTTCTAGACCACATCCCTTTGAAAGTATGATATTATGGAAGTAAATCAGAAATGGGAGTTAGGAAATAGCCATCTAGCAAACAATTCCAAGCAAATACCAAGTTTGCTATGTTGACTTCATTGAAAGGATTCACCAGCATGAGATCATAGGATGTGAAGAGAGGTTGCAATAGGTCTTCCTTGTTCCACTCTGCTCCATGCCTTGGTTCTGGCTGAGGTTGAATCTCTCCATGACTACAGCGTCTGCTGAGTCTCTCTTCCTCCACTGCTCCAACTATCACTGGTTCCTATAACAATATGTCCTCTCTGTCTTTTAAATCTAGAGTTGGTAACAGCCTCCAGCTATGACTCCTCTCTGGGTGCCTCAAACTTCCTTGCTTCCTTTAACCCGATCTACACATCTGTAAGTAGTCCTTTATTAAAATCTCCTCATTGACTTATCTGAGTAGAATTCTATTTCCTGCCAAGACCTTGACTGACAATTTTCTCATCAGAAATTGCTAAAAACTCCCATGATGTTGAAAAGTAGATACAAGTGACTATGTTCCTAATATAGAGATAAAAACAGTATGAAAGAAAATGAAGCATCTTTCCTGTTCATCACCCTGGGTATTAGTACCAAGAAAAAGAGTTTTCCCTGCTCTGTAAAGTTTGTAATAATAAAGGGAGCACAGCTGACTCTTTTGGTTCCTGGGATGTCAAAGATTCCATAAGCTGTTCCTGCATATCCTTATAAAAGACTCAGAATATAAACAATATTTGACCAACTAATTTTATTTATTGTATATGTAACACAGTAAACTCATAAAAATGAAAACGCCTGTGGTACTTATTTCTAGGTGGTACACCAATACGGAAGACAAAGATAATGCTACTCTTGCAAGAGTAATTCTTCTCAAAGGCAAATTGATTCTCCTTGAACATGAAACATAGTTTCCAGGCAATCTTTCTCTCTGATTAAACCTGTTTTTATTTTTATTTTATTTTATTTTATTTATTTTTTTTGTGGGTACCGGGGGGTCGACCTCAGGACCTCGCGCGCCAGCAGGCGCCCGTGCCACTGAGCGATATCACCGGCCCCTTTTTTGTATGTGGGTTCCGGGAGTCGAACTCGGGCCCTCGCGCTTGCCAGGCAGGCGCTTAAGCTGCTGAGCCATCTCACCGGCCCTAAACCTGTTTTTAGCTGGTGACATGTACATTATACTTGAATTGTTTCCCCAGAGAAGAAATCCTCAAAAAATTGTTGGCCTACATCAGATTCCTACTGTTCATAAATTAGGTTGGCCTAAGTGAGATAGATTTGTTTTCATAAGGTTGGAATCAGTATCAAACTAATCTGATATGGACCTGTTGTCTCTATCAAGAAAGGAACATTACCATGTGCTTTTCCTCATACTCTTATTAGAAGAGAAGACATTAAATTCCTGAATTGTGGTTGTTCATCTTAATGGACAAATGAAGACAATAACCAGGACTCATGGCTACTAGCTCAGCATGTTCTCCCTCACCTAGAATCTTCACAAAACCCATATTCAATTCTCAGAACCCTGAGAAGTCAATCACTTTATTCCCTGATCCCATCCCTTTGTGTTTCTAACGTCTTTTAGAATGCTTCTTGAAATATGTAATTCATTTTCTGTGAGGCTGTCCGTTTGTATTTCTGAGTGGATCACCCTTAAATTGATCAAATCTGCCCTCTTCTCTTTCACCTATTGACTCAGGTTCTGTCTGTTGGGATCATAAAGAAGAAGACATATCCAGGTGTGGTGGTAGCTGCCTGTGATCCTAGCACTCTGAGAGGTTGAGGCAGGAGGGCTGCAAGCTTTTGAGCCCAGCCAGAGCAATTTGGAGACTTAGCAGAACCCTGTCTCAAAATTAAAAATAGAAAAAAAGGGCTGGGGATGTAACTCAGTGTGAAGGCTCTGAGTTCAATCCCCAGCACCACACACACTCACACACAAAGCCAAGACCAGCTTCCTTCCGTGTGATGACTCTTTGGATATGTCAGTTATAAAATATGTCGTTCCTTCTTTATTCTTTTCCAGAGTTTAATACCTAAATTCTTTAAAATGTTTCCCATATTATATGGTTTTGGGCCTCTTGACCTCCAGACTCAGTTCGTCACTATCTCTAATCTGAAAATATGCCTCCAGGTGCTTATTAATGGCTGTGTTCTGATCAGGATACAGCTTTTCTTAGTTGAGATGCAGGCAGGTTGCTATTTCTGTCCTTTGCTGGGGGAGGTGCTGTTGTGACCATGAGTGACAAATGTTCCACATCATAACCTCACAGTGCTAGAAGGGCAGTGTGCTGAATCCAGAAGATGAATACAGAAATAATTAGGGATCCTAGGGGAAAAATCCTAACATGACCTTATATGTCCTATTTCCTGTATCATCATCTATATATGACACAACACACACACATCTATATAGTGCTATGCTTACTGATAATTTTATTTTCCATTGTTTCAGTTACCTGTAATCAAGTATGGCCTGAAAATATCATTTATCTTGACTTGGCGGGAAGCATTACCTTAACTTTTTTTTTTTTTTTTTTTTTTGTGGGTACCAGGGGGTCGACCTCAGGACCTCGCGTGCCAACAGGCACCCGTGCCGCTGAGCGATATCACCGGCCCCTTTTTCGTATGTGGGATCCGGGAGTCGAACTCGGGCCCTCGCGCTTGCAAGGCAGGCGCTTACGCCGCTGAGCCATCTCACCGGCCCTACCTTAACTTTTAATACGTGTTGTTATAATCGTTCTATTCTGTTGTTCATTACTGTTGTGAATCTCTTGGTACCTAATTTGTGAATTAAATATGATTACAGGTATGTATATATAAGAAAAACAGTATATTTATGATTTCAGGCATCCACTGAGAGTTGTGAACATCCTACTATGAGGGGATGACTAGTTTTCCTAGCTGTCATCAGACTCATAAATTATAACGCTAGAATGACTACAAATATAAAATTAATAATAATAATGACCTCAACTGTGCTAACACCATAATGCCTGAAGCTTCTTGAGCACAGTCCTCCAACAAGTTAATAGGAAGAACGTGACTGATAAAAGGCAACAAAATATTCAATCAAATTAACATTAATTTTTCAAATGATAGATAATTATGCAAATGATATTTTACCATTTTTTCTTAGTTTGGCTGATAGTTGTGGTTTTTTTTGCATGCTTCTAAAGTTCCAATAAATAAAATCATACCATATAGTGTCCTTTGCCACTTGCTTGATATTCTAGTATGCATTGGAGTTTCATCCACGTTGTGATGTGTAACTCTAACTGATTCATTTTTACTATTCTGTTGAATTCTCCATTGTACACATACACATACATAATTTATCTATCAAATTTACTGTTGAAGAACATTTTGGTTGTTTAACTGCTTTTAATATAGAGAGCATATTTGCTGCTATAAACTTGTACAGTACTTTTTTTTTTTTTTTTTTTTGTACTAGGGAAACCAAGGGAGCTCTACCACTGAGCTACAGCTACAGCACTTTTTACTTTTTTTATTTTGAGACAAGGTCTCACTAAGTTGCCCATGCTGGTCTTGAAATTGCCATCCTCCTGTCTCAGGCTCCTGAGTGGCTGGGATTATACTTGTGCATCCCTTTACCCAGCAAAACTTGTACATATTTATTTATGCTTCCCAATGCACATATATAAGAGTTTCCTTAGATTAGTCCTTCTGCTCGTTTTTATCATTTTAAATTTTTTTAATTAATTAAGTTTGCTGGTACATTTCAGGTATACATAATGATCACACTTATCATAGGGAATTTGCACCTGTACATGATATAATTTGATTCACTTTTTTCCCATTCCCCTACCCTCCCTTCATCCCTTCTTCCCTTAATTTTTATTTATTTTGTGATTCTGTTTTGTTTTGTTTTGTTTTGTTTTGTTTTGTTTTGGTACCGGGGATCAAACTCAGGGCCTCGCGCTTACCAGGCAGGCACCGCACCAGCTGAGCTACATCCCCAGCTCCCTAATTTTTATTTTGAAAAACTCAAATTAAAGAAAAGTTGCAAGAATAAATTAGTCTAATCCATAATTATTATTTATGCTGTATCATTTGCAAGAGACATTATGTCTTTTCACCCCCCAAAATTTTACCATGTGTCTTCCCAAGAATAAGATATTCTTTTATATAACCTTTATATGATTATCCAGTTTTGGACATTCATCACTGACACAGTATTGTTATCTTATACACTATACATAGTCAAGTTTTTTAAATTGTCTTATCAATGTCCTTACAGCATTTTATTTTCTTCACCAACGGTCACTTTTACCATTCATTTGTCATGTCCCTTTAGTCTCCCTTAAACTGGAATAACTTTTTAGACTTTCTTTTACTTTTATAACATCGTTTTTTTTCTGAAATTAGAAGCCAAATATTTTGTAGACTACTCTTTACTCTGAGTTTGCCAACTCTTTTTATGATTAGACTCAAGCCATCTCTTTTCTTTTTAATTTCCCTCTTTCCAAGTTTCAAATTTTATATGTAAGATATTTCTAACAAAGAACACTCTCCATGTGTTCTCGAGTTTGGTAAAACCCAAAATATGTTGTAGATATCTAATTAAACAAGTGAATAGTTCTAGGTTGGATTGAAACCATTCTTGTTGACGTATTAGTTTTAGACAGCAAAGAGTCCAAATTAGATTTTTAGATGTGCTAAATGATTGGATTTTGTGGGACCCACTGATTAAGAACTGATTGTTATAATACATAACAGGATATTATTCTAACATAGCGGTCCCTTCCTAGTAGGAAGACCAAAGATGAAAGCACACACAATCATTTCCTAGTGCAGCTGCTTACTTGATCTATTATCAAATTCAAGAGAATTTGCCTTTCAGTACTAATAATTATCATGAAATTTGGAATTTACTCACATTTCCTCAAACTGGAATCTTCTTTTAGGAAGTTTCATTTTAATTTGATAAATACTCACTGCATTTTAATCCAGCATATTTTTATTGATTACCTACTTATGTGGCAAGCATTATGTTATCTGATAAGAACAAAATGATGAAAATTTAGTGTCTATTCCCTTCAGAAACTCATGGTTTAATAGGGGAATAAGACGTTTATATAAATGATAGTATAATAAGATAATCACCTTGACTGCGTTATGAGTAGTGTGCAGTAGACATGAAGGATAGAGACTACCTAACTGTTTTGGAGGAGTGTCAGGGTTGTCTTTTGGGATAAATCGTTAAAGATCAGCAAGGGATCCCTACACAAAAAAGAAAAGACTATGTGTCAGGTACAGTTATAGGTATTTCAGGACTGAAGATTTAATCTAGTGAAAGAAATATGGATGTAAACTGCAACATGAAGCAGTTTTAAAAATATAAAATGCAATGAAAAGACTGAGGCATCACATAAAAGTCCTGTACAAAAATCTCCTTTCAAGGATCACTTGAGCCCAAGAGTTTGGAGCCAAGAGTGTGTGTGTGTGTGTGTGTGTGTGTGTGTGTGTGTGTTGCCATTCATTTGTTCCTGTTCTTTACATATTTCAGATATTAAGCCCTTATCAGATGCATGGTTTGTAAATTTTTCTCCCAGCCTATAGTTTGTCTTTTTACTCTGTTGATTGTTTACTTTGATGTGTAGAAGCTTTTAGGTTTGAGATAATGACATTTGTCTATTTTCTCTTTTGTTGCCAGTTGTGTTGTGTTTATTTGTGCTGTAGACACAAACTTTATAGCATGAGTAAAAGACATGGAAACATACATTCAGGTCAGTTTTCCCCAGTTGCTTACATTAGGTGAGGTTCTCCAAGGCTGGAGTGAAGAGAATAGGGTAAAAACATGAAAATAATTGGAGTTAGAACTTGTTGTGTGTCCCTGAGCATGAGTCCACAAGCTCTCATCTCTGAAAAGGGATCCTCAAATTATCATCTCAAGCCTCCCTCTGAGAGGAGTACTGAAGGAGCTGAGCTGAGAAAGAGCAGATGATTTGTAGGGTCTTGTGATTATGGAAAGGAGGGCACAGAGCGCTGTATGCACTTGACAACTGGGGACCATCCTAGAATTTACCAGCAAAGCTAGCAGATAAGGACTCTAGATAAGTGGAGCCTAAGATACATCTGTGGATGCCTGCATTTTATGACACATGGATATTAGATATACTTTATCCACAGAGTGGTACATCATGACTTTTCTCCTGGAGTATAATAGAAAATTTTAGTGTCCCTACCACATCCTTTTGACCATTCTCAGATATTAGCTATAGCTATGGTGGACAGTTTCTGTTCGTACTATCAGCAAACTACTTAAAGCATAGACTCAAATTTTACACTTCACTGTCCTTGGAGTTTTTCTAAAGATGTGGAGGTTTCTTCAAGCAGCCTGCAGGGCATTTCAGAAGTGAAGGGCAGGTAATGGCCCCAGAGGAAATTCTCAACCAATGAGTGGGAGTTGGAGGATAAATGTTTCCTTATCCTGATTTTCAAAGACAGTTATGGTTTGCATTCTATCCAGTTTTCAAGGGACCCCAGTGGAATAGAAGCCCGGTTGCCCACAGCTCAATAACAGACCATTTACTGTCCTTTTCTTCTTTTAGTTCTTGCTCCTCTTTCTCTCTTACTCCTTTTTCCTAAGAGTGATCTCAAATAAATTACCAGAACCCAACTACTTACTGCTGATGTTGCTTTTAGAGTAACCCAATCCTAGATATGTGGAAAAGAAAAAAGAGAAGATCTTATTTGTCTAAGAAAGCCCTAAACTGAGTGACTTACCTTAAATTAACCAAGTTTAACTTTTTTCTATTAGTGGACTAAAGCTTCAAGGTAGAAGTCTAGTTATAGAGAAATAAAAATTATGCTTCTGCACACCTCAATTCATGGTCTATGAATAGCTTATTTACTATACATGCTAGTTATCGTCCCTGACAATCCTATTATCTCTTTTTGAGGAGAATCATTCTACTCAAAGTCCATGCTCAGAGGAGACATCCTGTCAAAGAGTCGCCACTTAATGTACTGGGAATGGGTACATTACTAAAGAGCCACTAATTCTGGTTGGCTGGCTGGTAATATATGTGGAGATTTGTGGCCCAAAACGGTGCCTTTTTAAGGAATGACAATTAACTAGGTCAATCAGAGGCTCTATCTTTGTCATCTGAGCAGGAATAATAGAAAGTGCTAGAAAATTAACAGTGGGAAGAAAAGAAGCAGAGAGAGAGAGAAACAGGAAAAGAATAGCTCCATAGAGTCTTACTACTTTAGAATTGCAAAATGGCTTGATACTTTAGGTACTGAGTAGCAACTACTTTTGGTTTTGTGTAGACTCTTTTGTCCTACATTAATTTATAACATTTTTATAATGAATTCTGAAGATTTAGTTTTTCTCCTGTAATCTAAAGAGTCTAACAAACCTGTGTTCAAGGAATTGTAAGAAATTCATTAAGGGACTGAAGCAAGAAGCTAGAGATAAGACTGGAAACATGGGCATGGTTGAAATACCTATCCTAAAGAGAATATGGAGACATCGAAGATTTTTAATCGAAAGAATGACCCTTACCCTCAAAACCTGAATTGAGTGCTTGAAAACTGGCAAGACTAGAAATGGAGGGAATTTGGAGGTTTTGGGATTTTTGTTTTGCTTTGTTTGTTTTTTCATATAATCAGAGGAAGAAACAAGATCTGAAGTTATGGCTAGTTTAATTGGGAAAGTGATGAGATCTGTTTCAGTGTCTGTGAGTTTGAAGTCCCTCTGGTACACTCAGCTGAGGTGTTTAGAGGCAGAGATGTTTATGGTTCTGAACCCTGGAGAGATACCTGGGCTGGCGATTCCGACAAGGAAGTCATTAGTATTGGTAGAGAATATGAGGAGGTAAGATCTCCTCAAAATATTGTCAAGAGTGAAAGGAGAAAAAACCTGAAGTTTTGAGAGCAGTGATAGCTAAAAGGGAAGGAAGAGAAGGAGACATTTGTGAAGAAGATTGAAGAGTTGCCAGGTTAGTAGAAGGAAACCCAGGAGGCGATTTTTCTATTAATTCTAAAAATGCATACATTTATTGACTGGATGAATGGATATTTCCCACAAATCCTGGGAAAATATCCTTTGGAGTTTATAGTTGTTTGTTTTTATTTGATTAAATATATGTACTTTTTTCCTTGTAAGATTCAGTGAGCTTATTAAATAAGTCCAGTTTAAGACAAGATTGAAACACAAGGGCTATCCTATTCATGCTTGACAGTAGAAGTGCCACACTACAAATCACAACCTAAATGGCTGGTTCATCACTATAGTCCATGTACCCATCCCACTCTCTGCTGCCTCAATCAGCCAAAAACCGACAGCATCTATTTGTCCTTCTGTACTTTTTTTTATGTGGGTACTGGGAGTCGAACTCAGGGCCTTGCGCTTGCCAGCAGGTGCTTGTGCCACTGAGCAATATCACCAGCCCTTATTTTCCTTCATGTGGGTACCGGGAGTCAAACTCAGGACCTCGTGCTTGCCAGGCAGGCGCTTATGCCGCTGAGCTATCTCACCGGCCCTCTGTACTTATTTTTAAATAAAAAATAATTGTAAACTATCAATAAAGTGTAGAATATGTCACTTCCATCTTTCCCTTTTTACATTTGCTCACTTTTTTCTATTCACATTGGCTTTTGACATTGCTGCTGTCCCAAAATGAGTCATTTGAAATGGGAAGATCAATCTCAAAATGAAAGAACTCCATTCTGTTAGTAGTTTGAATTGGTAGTGCATTTCAATCACCATAATTTTACAAATAGATACTTGCTTAGTACCTAAAACCTTAACAACAATCACTTGGGTAGAAGTGATAAGTACTTTCTATAGGGTTCCCCAGAGGTCCTTATAGAAGTTACCATATTTTTCCATCATGGAAGACTAGGGACAGCACTGCAAGAGGAAGTCTCTGAAAGACATGCTCTGGAAAATGAAGGTTCACTGAAACTGAGGTAACAAAGAAATACATGAAGGCAAACAGAAGGAGAAACCAGATCCAAATCCCAGACGAAGGGCTTATAGAAAGGGAAGACAAATCTCCCTTGCACCTCAGCACTCCTTGCACTGCAGATCTGGCAAACACACCATCCTGGGAGAGGATCTAACACCATGAGGGAGGAACCCTATACTTCAGCAGAAACCAGCCTCCTGAAATGGGATCCTAATAATCCTACCCTTCTCACTAGGAAAAGAAACACAGCCAATGGGATATTCACAGACCAGGATACCAGACAATTTGAAAGCAGGATAGCAGAGTCTTGGAAAGCACCAATGGGTTCTTGGAAAAGTTGAAAACAAGCTCACAGTCCTGATTAGGGATCCAGATTAGAGTGCAGAGAAAAGCCATGGCACTGAGGCTTGCACAAGTGGACAGCAACTGTGAACAGGAAGATTCTGGGGAGATAAACAGATAAGCCCAGGAATAGGCATTCACTCATTCTTCCCAGAAACACTGGGAGACTTCTGGCTGTGGGATGTTCTGCTCACTACCCACTGATCACCATCAGGTGCCCCACAGGAGCTCCCACCACATCCAGCTGGAGGCTGCTGAGTACAGCAGGCCCTGAGGCACCACCGAATATGCAAGCTGGAGAGTAACACTTTGTGGAAAGCAAGGAAGGGAGCACCATGGGCAGAGGGCCAGAGAGTGGTGCTTTAGTCCGAGGGTAACCAGTGCTACCTTTGTCAGAAGGCTTATGGAAGGAGAACACAAAAGCAGCTGCAGGGTTTGGCATGCAGAGAAGAAAGCAGAATGGAGAGGGCTCCTGCAGAAATTAGCCAAAAACTGAGTGCTGAACCTACCCTACCCTATGACTTAACTGAGGGAGTCTGATCTTAAGACAAATGCAAAGTCCTATGGTTAGCCACACATATAGCATAGGTTGCAATAAGCAGTCCATCCTGCTCACCAAGCCTTGGCACTTACAGGTGGGGAATTGAACAGATCATGAGGGGTCCAGCCTGAAGACCAGCAGGAGCTGGCTGTATACTGAGGAAGGTAAGAATTACCTTGTGATTATAGTGATGCTCCAAGAGGGGGGAGTTGCAGGAGTTGGCCAGACACAGAAATCTATCCCCTATAGAAGTCAAACTTTCACCACTTGTGAACATGGTTGGAAGGGCTCACTGGTTCAACTCACATTGCAATATAGATAGGACTTGTGAGGACACTTTAATTTTGTGCTTTTGCAACTGTACGGAGAATTTTTGTTTCTCCTTTCTTCTCTCTTTTTTATTATTCTTTTATCTTTGTTTGTTTCCTTCCCCTTTCATCTAGCATATATATGGGAGGTCACTATATGTGCAAAGAAGAACAGGAATTAACCAGTGCTTTAATCTAAGTAGTACATTTCATGGACAAATCAGGGTAACCCCCACCATAAATGTGCATACAGGATCCCAACACAAACCAACTATGTGCATATTATCAGTTCCCAGTATTCTCACAGCTTCCCTCAATCTTCCATTAAGCTTCCTTCACTTTTCATCCCTTCTGCTCTCACAAATAGTCTCTCAAACCTACTGTTCGCCAGTCCTCTACTCAAGATATAACATCAATAGTGTTTCATCTCTACTCTTTCTTTCGATTATTGTTGTTACTATTTTCTCTTTTTTCTGATCTACCCCTCCATTTTCTTTTTCTTTTTCCTTGCCAACACATCACATCCCAGTCTACCTGTCAGTAATAATATATTACAGTCTCTATGGGTCATTGATAAAAGGGTGAAATCATTAAAAAGTTTTAATGGACATGACTGATGTATAGTTGGATCTCTTGATATTGATATAACCAATAGGGATTCTCTTCTTACAACACAGTGATTGGGTCTGATCCTATTAAATTGAGTAGGTTGAAGAGGTATATAAATACCAAAAAGCCGCCAAAGCCAAGATCACGTCACTGAAATGCAGGCACTAACTAAAGAGATTGCCATACTACCAAAAGTGTCTTTCCACTCTAATTGATCCCTGACCTTCAGAAAAAAAGGAACAAGAGAAAATAGGCAAGAAAATGACTCCCAAAACTGCTAACTCCCCCGGATGATACAATGGGCATTGATTAGGAAGACACAAAAAACAAAAGGGCACAAATATATGAAATCATAAAAGAAGAAACAAAGTAAAACAGATCAATAATGGGTTCAGTGAGCTGAAAGATGATATAACTAAACTGGCAATGGACTTAGTTAATAAAATGTTCTGTGACATTAAAGAAGACACATATATAAAGCTAGTAGAGCTAACCAAAATGATATAAAGAATGAATGACCAGTTTAGCAAAGAATTAGATTCCATTAAAAAGTACCAGACAGAAATCTAGGAGATAGAAAATTCTATTGAAAGTATGGGCAGGAGAGGTGACTGATGTGAGAATAGAGTGCCAGAGCTAGAGGATAGGGTTAGTACAGGGAACCATATACTTAGAGATACTTTGAAAACAACAAGAGATCATGGGTAATGAATTTGACCTGCTAGATGGCATAAAGAAAACTAACCGTGGAGCTGCAGCGACTGGCAAGAAGAGGGTCCGAGACGGGCTCTTGTTCCCGCCATTGACTTGGACCTGCAGCGACTGGCAGGAAGCAAGTCCAAGAAGGGCTCCTCCTCCCTCCATTGACGGGACTCAGGGACAGGAGACCAGCGGGAAAGCCAGCAACACAGTAGGACCCTGGCTAGAGTGCACAAGATGGACAGGCGAGACTAGTGGCACAGAAAAGTCCTAAGCAACAGTAACAATGCGAGCCAGCAGGTGGTAAGTTAGGTGAACCAGCTTTGCGCTTGGGGACAAAGACATGCAGAATAGAAGTGGGCTGGTAGTGCTACCTTCTTTTCTTTTCTTTTCCCTATTTTTTTTTCTTCTTCTCTCTTTTCCTTTTTCGTTTTTAAATGGCTGGGGAGAACTCCAGCCATAGAAACCTAATCCCATCCCCCAAATCCAGAGACAAAGATCAGACGCAAACCTAGCACAAATCCACCTGCAATCTTGGCTAGAGTACAGGTTCTGGGATCAGACTTGGACCTACCACAGAGCTGTAGACACTACAGGAATCTCACTAATATTATTTTTCTCTGTCTGATGGGTTTTCTTCTTGGTAGTCCTCTGGGTTAGTGTGTTTTATTTTGCTATTTACTTTTATTTAATTTTTGTTGTTTTTGTTGTTGCTTTTTGTTTGTGCTTTTTTCCTTTTCTTTTCTCTTTTTCACTCTGCTCTGTTTTGCCATTTTGTTTTTTCTTTCTGTATGTTTGTTGTTTTTTGTGTGTGATTATTTTTGTTTCCTTCTTTTCTTTTTTCTTCTCTTTTTTTTTCTTCTCTTTTCTACCTTCTTTTCCTTCTTGTTCATTATTTAGATCTCTAAACTTTCCTTCTGTATTATTCCACTTGTCCTCTTCCTCTCTTTCATCAACTGTCTTGCTTGATTTTATGAGATTTTCATGTGGGTGAAAATTGTCTCTTCCCTTTCTGGTTCACTTCAATACTCCTAGGCTTTCTCTTCCAATCCATCCTTCTTGTATCCTACAATTACCCAAAACTTGGATGATCATCCTTTGCCCATCAAATGTGCTCCTACTATATTTAACATCATCCACCTCTACATCCTACCCGCCACCCCTCTTAAACCCCACAACAGGGTAATATCACTCTACTAAGTGGAAAAACATTGCATACAAGTTCCTGGTAGAAGTTGGAATATATTATATAACTATAGATCTTGCTCATATAGCTAAAGATATCAGACTAATAGTTACCATAGTTTGTCAGTAGCCAGGCTGTACTTGAGTCTATTGTTATTGCTAATTGTACTACTTTAACCAGGATTCCATACCTGTTATAATCAGTTTTTTCTTCCCTGTATGACAACACTGAGATTTCAAGGGGCCATAACCATCACCATAGTCCAGTACCAAAGGAATAGGCCTTGAGTCAAAAAGATAGCAACTCCACATTCTTAATATACTGGGAAGGTAGGTTCTTGGGATAGACAGGAAGACCAAGAACCACCTATATCTAGAAGACATCCTTGAGGAAGAGACATCAACTAGGAAAACCTGGACACCAGGGATAAGGTTGTCTAACATAAGAAATCTACAAGCATCAAGACAGAAAACAAAATAAAATAAAACAATAGAAAAGGACAAGAGGAAGAAGAAAAATGCAACCCCAAATGCCCAGTCCACCCAGGACAAGTCCAGAGCACAAAGAGATACAGGAAATCGGAAGCAAACCACTAAACTCTCTGAAATGATAGCAGCAGAAGTGAAAAAAAAAACAAATGGAAGAGGCCACAGAAAAAATAATATCTAAGGTACAAAAAGAAATGACAATCAAAATGAAAGAAATTAAAGCAGACACGGATTAACAAAATAGAGGAGGTTAGGTAAACAATGGAAACCTTGAACACCCAGCATAAACAAGAAATGGAATCAATGAAACAGATCCAAACAGAAATCCAGGAGATTAAAAACGCCACTGAAAGTATACACAACAGATAGAATGAAGGCGAGGATAGAATATCAGACGCAGATGACAGGAATGTGACTAGCGACCATGGAAAGAAAGATATCTTAAAAACAGCAAGGGACCATGAAAAATCAATCCAACAGTTACATGATGAAGCAAAGAAGAGCAACATAAGATTGATTGGAGTCAGTGAGAAAGCTGGATACAGTGAAAATGCCATTAATAACCTCTTCACAGAAATAATGGCAGAAAACTTCCCAAACATGGCTAAAGAATTTGGCGTACAAATAAGTGAAGCATATAGAACTCCAAATAGTCATGACCAAAATAAATCTACACCAAGGCATATAATCAAGATTCCAGAAATTCAACACAAGTACAAAATATTAAAAGCAGCTGGAGAAAAGAAACAAATCATCTATAAAAGAAAGCCCACCAGAATCACAGCAGACTTCTCAACACAAACTCTCAAATCAAGGAGAGCCTGGAGTGAGGTATTTCAAGCCCCCAAAGCAAACAATCTTCAGCCCAGATTGATGTATCCCACAAAACTATCTTTCAAATTCAATGGAGAAATAAGATACTTCCATGACAAAGCACAACTGAAGAAATTCATGACCACCAAACCAGCACTACAGAATGCTCTGAAGGATATATTAGAAAGAGATAATGAAGACCACAAACACATGAACATCAATAGAAAGAAACTGCCAAGTAGGGCAAGCAATTAAATAGAGGAGAAAGACAGGGAACCAACAACAGGAAAATAACATGAAAAAGAGCGAATACATATCAGTTATAACCATCAATGTAAATGGTCTCAACTCACCAATCAAAAGAAACAGACTTTCCAAATGGATCAAGAAACAAGATTCATCAGTATGCTGCATTCAAGAAACAAATTTAACCCAAAAAGAAATTCATAGACTACAAGTCAAAGGATGAAAAATAATTCTCAATGCCACAAGAACCCCCCCAAAAAAGCAGAGGTAGCTATTCTATTTGCAGACAGTGTAAACTTTAAGCCAAAACTGATCAAAGGAGATAAGGAAGGTCACTACATACTTGTTAAGGGAAAGCGCCAAGAAGAAGAGATAACAATCATATATATGCACCAAACACTGGTGCACCTAACTACATAAAACAGATATTAACAGACATGAATAACCAAATAAGCAGTAACACAATTGTACTGGGGGAACCTTAGTAACCCACTCTCACAAATAGATCAACCAGAGAAAAAATCAACAAAGAAATATCAATTAAACCAAGCCTGTGAACAAATGGACTTGGTAGATGGCTACAGAGTGTTCCACCCCAGAACATCATAATACACAGTCTTCTGAGCTGCACATGGGACATTCTCCAAAATAGACCACATACTAGCCCACAAAACATGTTTAAGTAAATGTAGAGGAATCATTCTTTGCACACTATCTGACCATAGTGCAATGAAACTGGAAATCAACGACAAAAGAAATCATGAAAACTACACAAACACATGGAAATTAAACATCACACTTCTAAACAACCAATGGGTCACAAAGGAAATTAAACACGAAGTTATACAGTACATATAATTAAACGATAATGCTGATACAACATACCAAAAGTTATGGGACACAATGAAAACAGTCCTAAGAGGGAAATTTATAGTGGTAAACTCTCACATCAGGAAAACAGAACCAGCTTAAATAAATAAACTAATATTGAACCTCAAACTTCTAGAAAAAGAGCAAATCAAACCCAAATCTCATACAAGAGAGGAAATTATAAAGATAAGAGCAGAAATTAATGCAATTGAGACTAAAAAGAAATACAAAGGATCAATGAATCAAAAAGTTGATTCTTTGAAAGAATTAATAAAATTGGTAAACCATTAGCCAACATCATCAAAAAGAGGAAAGAAAAAACATAAATTCAAGCAATTAGGAATGAAAAGGGGGAAATCACAACAGATCCTACAGAATTTTTTTTTTTTGTGGGTACCGGGGGGTCGACCTCAGGACCTTGTGCACCAGCAGGCACCTGTGCCGCTGAGCGATATCACCGGCCCCTTTTTCGTATGTGGGTTCCAGGAGTCGAACTCGGGCCCTCACGCTTGCCGGGCAGGTGCTTAAGCCGCTGAGCCATCTCACCGGCCCCCCTACAGAATTTTAATAACCGAGTATCAGCCAATGAAATTGAAAATGTAATTAAAAATTTACCAACAAAGAAAAGTCCATGCTCTGTTGGATTTACGGTTGAATCTACAAGAAATTTAGACAGGAACTAATGCCACTAATGCTGAAACTCTTTAAGGAAATTGAAAGGGAAGCAACACTTCCAAAATCATTTCTGGAGGCAAGTATTACCCTGATTCCAAAACCAGAGAAGAACCCAACCAAAAAAGAAAACTACAGGCCAATCTCCCTAATGAACATACATGCAAAAATCCTCAATAAGATACGGGCAAACAGAATGCAGCAAATCATCAAGAAGATTATACACCACGACCAAGTGGGATTCATACCAGGGATGCAGGGATGGTTCAACATATGCAATTCAATATATGTAATACACCATATTAATAGAACCAAAGAGAAAAATCACACGATCATCTCAATAGATGCAGAAAAAGCATTTCACAAGTCCAACACCCATTCATGATAAAAACCCTATAGAAAATTGGAATAGAGGGTCTTTATCTTAATCTCATAAAAGCCATCTATGACAAACCAACAGGTAACATCATACTAAATGGTCAAAAACTGAAAGCTTTCATTCTAAAATCAGGAGCAAGACAAGGATGTCCACTATCATCTCTCCTATTCAATATAGTTCTGGAATCATTAGCCAAAGCAATTAGACAAGAGAAAGAAATAAAAGGAATAAAGTTGGGAAAGGAAGAAGTTAAATTACCATTATTTGTAGACAACATGCTACTCTATATGAGAGACACCAAAAACTCCACCAAAAGACTTCCAGACTTAATAACCAAATTCAGTAGTGTAGCTGGATACAAACTCAACACTCGAAAATCAATAGCGTCCCTGTACAAAAATAACAAACTCACTGAGAGAACTTAGGGAAACCAAACCCGTTACAATAGCATCCAAAAAAATGATATACTTAGGAATCAATCTAACAACAGAAGCAAAAATCTATACATTGAAAACTACAGTACTCTGAAAAAGGAGATTGAAGAAGATATAAGAAAATGAAAAGATAACACTTACTCATGGATTGGAAGAAACAACATAGTGAAAATGGCCATACTCCCAAAACTGTTATACAGATTTAATGCAATCCCAATCAAAATACCATTAGCATACCTCACAGAACTAGAGAAAACATTCCTAAAATTCATTTGGAAACAGAAGAGACCTAGAATAACAAACGCAGTTATGGGCAGCAAAGGCAAGCCAGTGGGCATCACAACCCCTGACCTGAAATTATACTTCAAAGCTACTGTGATAAAATCAGCATGATATTGGCAAAAAAAAACCAAAAAAAACAGACCTGAGGATCAGTGGAACAGAATAGAAGATGCAGATGCAACTACAAACACACTAAAGCACCTTATATTTGACAAAGGAGCCAAACATGTTCACTAGAAGAAAGATAGCCTCTTTAATAAATGGTGCTGGAAAAACTGGCTCTTCACATGATAGAGACTAAAACTAAACCCATGTCTATCACCATGCACTAAACTAAAGGCAAAATGGATCAAAGATCTAAATATTAAAACAGAAACACTAAATATACTGATAGAATAGGTAGAAATCTTGAAGACATAGGTGTAGGAAGAGACTTCATGAACAAAATACAGACCACATGGGAAATACAACAAAGAATCAATAAATGGGATCTCACCTTATTAAAAAGCTTTTGCACAACAAAGGAAATCACCAACAAAGTGAAAAGACAGCCTACAGAGTGGGAAAAAGTTATAGCCAGTTGTCACTCAGACGAAGGACTTATATCTAGAACAAATAAAGATTTGAAAAAATTCAGGCCTCCAAAATTCAAAGACCCAGTGCAAAAATGGGCATCTGAGATGAATACACACTTCTCAGATGAAGAAATACAAACGGCAAATAAATATATAAAAAAAGTTCAACGTCACTGGTCATTTGAGAGATGCAAATTAATACAACACTGAGATCCCATCTCATTCCAGAAAGAATGTCAATTATCAAGAAAACAACCAAAAACAAATGCTGACAGGGTTGTGGGAAAAAAGGAAACCTTCTCCACTGTTGGTGGGATTGTAGACTGCTGCAACCACTGTGGAAATTAGTGTGGAGATTTCTTAAAAACTAAGATTAGAGGTCCCATTTGACCCAGCTATTCCCCTTCTGGGTATCTTCCCAGAAGAATTAAAAGCATCATACCACAGCGATATAGGTGCATTCATGTTTATAGCAGCACAATTTGTAATAGCTAAATCTTAGAAACAACCCAAATGCCCATCAACCAAGGAATAGGTAAAAAATATGTGTTTTTTTAATATGTAATGGAATACTATTCAGCCATAATAAAGATAAACTTGAGACTTTTGTAGGTTAATGGATGCAAATCAAGGTCATACTAGTAATTGAAATAAACCAAACTCACATATGTAAACGTCATACTGTATCACTAATGTGAGAATCTGAAAGAGTAAACAAGATCCAAAATGTACAATAGATATTGTGAATAGGGAAGAAACTGTTCAAAAGAAAAGAAAAATTGTGATGGGAGAAAGGGGAAAGGAAGGAAGGGAAAAGGAAAAATAATATATAAACACAAGACAGTCAAGATAATTGTAAAGCTGGTTTCTTTTGGTTCATTGAAGGGAAAGTTTTGTGCTAGTAATTGTCTGGACAATGTTTCATGCTTGTATCTTGTACTCTGAACAACTACTGTGAATATAACAATATGCAATATGTTGATTAATGTTACTCTCCTACTAGCCTGTTTTGAAACTCTGTTTTATTGTTATTTGTTACTTTCTTCTGTTTAAAATAAAAAAGAAAATTAACCTAAGAATAATAAGAATTAGAGAAAAATAAGAAGATCACATAAGTAATACAAAAATCTGTTTACAGAAATCATAGCAAAAAAATTCTAAATAAGAGAACAGAATTTTAACATATGGGCAAATGAAGCATATCCAACCCCAAATAGCCATGATCATAAAGGAACCTCTTTCTGGCACATCATAATTATGATCCTAGAAGTTCAATACAAGGACAGAATTAAAATGTCTTTGAGGAAAACAAGAAATCACTTATAAAGATAAACCTATTAGAATTATTGCAAATTTGTCAACACAAACTTTAGCGGTCAGGAGACCTTGGAGGGAATTTCTTCAAACCCTAAAAAAAACACAACTTTCAACTCAGATTAATATATCCTAGAAAATTATCTTTCAAAATTGATGGAAAAATAAGGACCTTCCATGACAAAGAGCACCATGGAAAATAGATGACTACTAAATGAGTGCTACAAAAAATACTCAAAGATATCCTAGACAGAGACAGTGAAGTCACCATAGTTAAAGGGCCTAATGGTATAAACGCATCAATCAGGATGAGCAGTCTAGCAAAAGGGAAATAGAAGAAATCAACAATAGAATAACAACACAATGGTAGAAATCAGTCAAAATCATTTAGCAATAACTCTCAAAGTAATTGGTTTCAACTCCCCAGTCAAGAGACGATAATTGGCAGATTGGATTGAAAAACAAAATCCAATATTACATTCTATACAAGAAACACACCTAACCTTTAAAGAAACTTATAGAATAAAACTCAAAGAATTAAAAAAAAATAGTCCATGCAACAGAAACATGAAAAAAAGAAGTACCTATCCTATTTTCAGACAAAGTAGACTTCAAGAAAAATCTTACCAGAAGAGACAAAAAAGTCACTACATACTTGTAAAAAAAGAATTCAATCGAGGGCCGGTGAGATGGCTCAGCAGTGTAAGTGCCTGCCTTGCAAGCGCGAGGGCCCGAGTTCGACTCCCAGAACCCACATACGAAAGAGGGGCCGGTGATATCGCTCAGCGGCACGGGTGCCTGTTGGCGCGCGAGGTCCTGAGGTCGACCTACCGGTACCCACAAAAAAAAAAAAATTCAATCGGAACAGATAACAATTGTAAATATATATTCACTGAATACTGGCACACCCAACTTCCTAAAAAACTACTACTGATCACAGAAGATAAGATCAACATCAATATGGTAATAGGGAATCTCAAAACCCCACTTTTAGGGGCCGGTGAGATGGCTCAGCGGCGTAAGCGCCTGCCTGGCAAGCGCGAGGGCCTGAGTTCGACTCCCGGAACCCACATACGAAAAAGGGGCCGGTGATATCGCTCAGCGGCACGGGTGCCTGCTGGCGCACGAGGTCCTGAGGTCGACCCCCCGGTACCCACAAAAAAAAAAACAAAAAAAACCCCACTTTTACAAATAGGTCAACTAGAGAAAAAATAAACACAGAAATATCAGAGTTGAAGTACACCTCTGAACAAATAGATTTAGTAGATGTCTATAGAATGTTCAACCCAACAACAACAGAATACATATTCTTCTCAACACCACATGGAACTTTCAACAACATAGATGACATATTAGGCCATACAACTTGTTTAAATAAATACAAAAAATTGAAATAATACCATCCATATTATCAGATCATAGGCCAATGAAATTAGAAAACCATGCAAAAGAAACCATAGAGATTATGTAAATATAGGGAGATTAAACAATATATACTTTTAAATTTTTCTTTTCTAATTAGCTCATGTTTAAAGTACATAATGATTACATTAGTCAGAGGAGTTGGCACATGTATGTAACACATCTTAATTCTTTTTATATCCCCTTCCTTTCCCCTCCCCTCCTTTCCCTATCCCTCCATATCTTGGTTCCCTTCCCACTTGTAAAAATCTATTTTGCTATGTCCTACATATCTATCTTTTATTTTGCTCTTTAATGTATTTATATTTTGTGTTTCTCATATAAGAGAAACCGTGTGATATTTAAACTGTATGTCTAATTTATTTATTTTTAATTAATTAAATATTTTATTAGTACTTGTTTGCAGGATATAATGTTTACATTCCTTGTGTGGAGTTGGTACATGTACGTAATACATCTTAATTCCTTTTTTCATTCCCTTTCCCTCCCTTTCCTCCCCTCCCTTCATCCCTAGATTTCCTTCCCATTTGAGAAAGAGCTAACTCCCTCCAACAATACATTCTTGAAAAAAATCAATGAGTCACAGAAGAAATTAAAGAAAAAATTAATCAGTTCTAGCATCAAATGATAGTGCCAGTAAAACATACCAGAACCTATGGGACACAGTGAAAGCAATCCTATTAAGGAAGTTCATAGCTGTGAATGCTCACATCGGAAAAACATAGTGAATCCAAATAAATAACCTAATGATGCACCACAAGGTCCTAGAAAAACAAGAAAAATCCAAAACCCAAACTATAAGGAAAAAACGTATAAAGATCAGAGCAGAAATTAATGAAATTGAGACTAAAAGAAATTATAATGCATTAATGAACTGACAAGGTGGTTCTTGAAAAGATAAATGGACAAACTCTTACCAAATTCAAGAAAACAAGGAAAGAAAAGAGCCATATTGATGCACTTAGAAATGAAATAGATAGTGTCAAAATAAACACCTCTGAAATCTAGAGGATTATAAGTAACTACTTCAAAAGCCCATACTCCAATTGGATAATTTAGAAGGTATGAGTTACCAAAATTGAACTAAGAAGATATAAAATACAGAGCAGTCTAATAACACACAATGAAATTTAGGCAGTAATTGAAAAAAACCTACCAACTAAGAAAAACCCAGGACCAGATGGATTTACTGCTGAATTCTAGAAAATTTGCAGGGAAGATCTAATGCCAATACTCCTCAAACTGTTCAAGGAAGTTGAAAAGGAAAGAGCACTGCCAAACTCATTCATGGAAGGTAGCACTACTCTGATAAAACAAACAAACAAACAAACAAAACAGAGAAGGACTTTAAAAAATAGGAGAAAACTACAGGTCGATCTCTTTATCGAACATACAGTAGCTGCAAAAATCCTCTACAAGATGCTTACAAAAAGAATGAAACAAATCATTAAAAAGATCATATATTGTGAACAAGTTGGCTTTATCACCTGGATGCAAGAATGTTTCAATATATGTAAATCAGTAAATGTAATATATCACATAAAGAGAAGGCAGAACAAAAATCACATTATCAACTCAGTCAAGAGAAAAAGCATTTGACAAAATACAGCATCCATTCATGATTTTAAAAAACCCCTGAGAAAATAAGCTTAGAAAAACCTTATCTCAATCATAAAAGCCATTTATGACAAACCCACTGCCAACATCATATTATATGAGAAATAAAATGAAAGCTTTTCCTCTAAAATCAGTAAAAAGAGAAGTATAGTCATTCTCACCACTCCCATTCAATATAATACTTGAAACTTTATCCAGAGTACTCAGGCAATAGAAAGAAATAAAAGGGCTATGTATAGCAATGAAAGAAATCAAAGTATTTGTATTAAAAATGACATGATCCTTCACATAGATGAACCAAAAAATTTCATCAAAAGACTCGTAGGACTAATAAACAAATTCAGCAAAATAGCAGGATACATTATCAACACAAAAAATTGATAGTATTCCTGTACACCAATAATAAACCCACTAAGAAAGATACAAAGAAAAAAATACCATTTTCAGTAGCTTAAAAACATTAAAATACCTAGGAACTAACCTAACCAAGGAAGCGAAAGCTCTCTATAATGAAAACTGTAGTACTATGAAAAAAGAGGTCTAAGAGGACATAAGAAAATGGAAAGACATTCCCTGTTCCTGGATAGACAGAATTATTGTTGTGAAAATGGGCACATTACCAAAAATTATATATAGATTTAATGAAATCCCAATCAAAATACCAGCAGCATGTTTCACAGAACTAGAAAATCAATTCTAAAAGGTTCATGGAACTAGAAGAGAACAAAATCCCAAAAGCAACCTAGGAAAACAAGACCAAAGCAGGAGAAATCACAATACTGACCTTGAGCTACAGTGATGAAAACAGCATGGTACTGGCACAAAACTAGACAAAGAGATCAATGAATAGAACTGAGGATGCAGAAACAAACTCAGGCACGTTCAGCTATTTGATCTTTGAAAAAGGAGCCAAAAATATATGCTGGAGAACAGATAGCCTCTACACAAATGGAGTTAGGAAAACTGCCTAGCCATATGGAGAAGTTTGAATCTAGACCCATATCTTTATCCTTATACCAAAATCAAATCAAAATTGATCAAAGACCTACATAAACACAGAAACACTGAATGTGCTGGAAGGTAAAATAGGTAAAACTGTTGAAGATTTAGGCATAGGCAAGGACTTTCTGAACAGAACCCCCATTGCACAAGAAATAACACCAAGAATCAACAAATGGAATTATATCAAATTAAAAATTTCTGCACAGCAAAGGAAACAACCATCAGATTGAAGAAACAGCCTACAGAATGGGAAAAAAGTTTTGGCAGCTACTCCTTGGACAGAGGACTACTACATAGAATATATGAAGAACTTAAAAAAAAATTATACCCTCCCAAAATAAAAGACTTAATCAAAAAATGGGCAATTGAAATGAATAGATACTTATCAAAAGAAGTACAAATTACCAATAAGTATTTGAAAAAAATGTTTAGCATCTTTGGCCATTGGAGAAATACAAATTAAAACAATGCTGAGATTCCCTTTTACTCCAGAAAGGGTGGCTGTCATCAAAACCTAAAAACACAACACAACACAACAAAACAAAACAAAAAACAACACCTGGCAAGGCTGTGGGGAAAAAGGAACACTTTTACATTGTTGGGAGGAATGTAAACTAGTAAAGCCACTATGGAAATCAGTATGGAGATTTCTCAATTAAAAAAAATAGAAATTCCATTTAAACCTGAGGTACCTCTTCTGGTTATAGTCGCAGAAGATATAGTCATCATATTACTGTGATACTTGAATACCCATGTTTATAGCACAATGAATAGAAAGAGAAAATATTGTATATGTACACAATGGAGTACAGTTCAGATATAAAGGAGGATAAATTTGAGTCATTTGTAGGAAAATTGATGCACCTCGATATCATATTGCTAAGCAAATTAAATCAGGTACAGTTAAATATCATATTGTTCCTCTTATATGAGAACCCCAAAGTATAAATAAAGTATAAATAAAGTATAAAGAGCAAAATAAAGGATGGATGATAGGAAATAGAGAGGTAGTCCTCCTGCAGATGGGAAGGCAGTGTAGAGGTGGAGGGAGAGGGTAGTGTTGGGAGGGAAAGGGGAAGAAAAAAGAATTACGATTTGATGTGTACATATAACAATTTCTCAGCATGAATGTATTTATAATGTATCTCACACATTCACTAATAAAAACAAATTAAAGAGATTTTATTCTCCATAAGTCCCATAAGTCATCCAGTTTGAAAATATCATTAAGACTTTAGTAAGCAACATAGTGCAGGACAATAATTGTTCCACAAGATAGGGCAAAATATGAATTTTTTCCCTGCTCCCACAAATGAATGTTAACATAAGTACATTATTTAACACATCAACTTATAATCAGACTAATTTATTGGCTCTTACTACATAATATTGCCAACCTGGTGAAGTGGAGCCAGCCAGACTTTATTTTGAATCTTTTCTCTGACTCTAAACAGACATGATTTGTAAGTTGTTTGAGCCTATTATATGACCCATGACCACTGAATCCATGAGGAATGGATCCAACCTTAACATAAAGTTCACCTTATGGAATAACCTAGAACTTGATTACAGTCTGCCTTACACAGTGAATTCTATACAGTAATACCTTAAGGTACAATCAAGCAATTATTTTGAAGTGTCTACCATATGCCTGGAAATGTGTAGAATGCAAGTCAAATAGAAGATGCTCCTGATGATATTTCTGGTCAACCAAAAGGCTATTAACACCAAAATGTGTGAACATCATCATGTCTTTGTCTTGGTTACTTCCCTCCTTGACACCCAGAACTCTAAGGAGGAAAGATTTATTTTGGCTCACAGTTTGTAAAGGTTGCAGTCCATAGTCAGGTGTCTTCAATGAAGGGCAGCATGGCAGAGGGGCACCACAGAGGAGAAGCAGCTCGTGGCATGGCAGAAAGGAAGCAGAGAGGGATCAGGGAGAAGGAAGAAAGATTTATTTTTCCAGGCCACACTCCCAGTGACCCACCTACTCAAAAGGCCAAACCTCCCAACATCATATTTAGCTATAAACTCATCAGTGGACTAATCATCTGATAAATATCATGCCCCCTCTATCCCATCACCTCTCAAAAGCCCCACCTATGAGCACATGGGACTTTGTTCTAGGTATAAACCATAACGGTCTCAATAAGATCTATATAGATGGTATAACTCTCAATTGAAATATACCCATAAAAAGTAAAGTAAATTAACATAAGTAAATTAACATAAGTAAATCATTTAACACATCAACTTATAATCAGACTAATTTATTGGCTACTGCTACTATTGGCTATTTGCATACTAAAAAGTATGAAATGGCTTAAATAAAAATGTTCCCTAATGGCTTGTGTGTTCAGAGGTGGGGCTTTTGGAAGGCTACTGGATCACGGCGTCATTATATTAATCAGTGGATTAATCCACTGATAAGTTCATAGCTGAATGTGCTGTTAGGAGGGTTGGTCCTGGTTGGAGAAAATAAGTCACTGGGGCATCTGTTTTCCTACAAATGACTCAAGTTTATCCTTCTTTATGGCAGAGAAGTACTCCAGTGTGCATAAATACCACATTTTCTTTACCCGTTCACCTGTTGATGAACATATAGAATTGCTTCCAAGATTTAACTATTATGAATTGTGTTGCTATAAAAAATAGGTATGCATGTGTTGCTGTAATATGATATCTTTCACACTTTTGGGAAAATATCTAGAAGGGAAAAAGCTAGGTCAAAGGGAATTTCTAGTTTTAGTTTTTTTGAGGAATCTCTATACTGATTTCTATAGTGGTTGTAGTACTACTATTTATTCACACCAACAATGAAGAATAGTTTCTTTTCCCCCGCAGTCTCGCCAGCATTTTTTATGATTTTCTTTCTTCAAGATGACCATTCTTTCTACAGTGAGATGGAATCTCAGTGTTGTTTCAATTGCATTTCTCAAATGGCCAGTAATGTTGAACATTTTTTTTCATGTAAACATTGGCCATTTATACTTCTTCTGAGAAGTGTCTATTCATTTCAGATGCCCACTTTTATTGGGTCTTCAAATTTGGGGGGTCTAAGTTTTTTTGAGTTCTTTGTATATTCTAGATTTTAGTGCTTTGTCTGAGGAGTAGCTGGCAAAATATTTTCCCCCATGCTTTAGGGTATCTCTTCTCTATGTTGGCTGTTTCTTTTTTTGTGCAGAAGCTTTTTAATTTGATATGATCCCATTTATTGATTCTTAGTATTATTTCTTGTGCAATGGGCTTCTGTTTATATAGTCCTTGCTTACACCTATGTCTCCAAGAGTTTTGCCTATTTTGTCTTCCAGCAGATTAAGTGGTTCTGTTCTAATGTTTTGATATTTGATCCATTTTGTTTTTAGTTTAGAACATGGTGAGAGATGTGGGTCAAGGTTCAATCTTTGATATGTGGATAGACAGTTTTCTCAGCACCATTTGTTAAAAAGGCTGTCTTTCCTCCAGCAGAAGTATTTGGCCCTCTTGTCAAAGATAAGGTAGCTGAGTGTGTCTGGAGCTGTTTATGCATCCTCTGTTCTGTTACATTGGTCCATATGTATGTTGTGGTTTTATATATATATATTTTTTCTTGCCAATACAATGCTATTTTATCACCATAGCTTTGTAGTGTAACTTGAAGTCCAGGATTGTGACTTTCCCATGTTGCCCAGAATTGATTTTGTTATTTTAGGTCTCTTCTGGTTCCATATGAATTTTTGAACGTTTTATGTAGTTCTGTGAGGAATGCTATTGGAATTTTGATTGGGATTGCATTAAATCTGTATAACAATTTTGGAAGTACAGCCATTTTCACTATATTGGTTCTGCCTATCTAGGAACAGGTGATATCTTTCCATTTTCTGACATCCTTTTCTAGAGTACTGTAGTTTTAATTATAGAGATCTTCTACTTCCTTGGTTAGGTTAATTTCTAAGTATTTAATTTTTCTTGATGCTATTGTGAAAGGTATTGTTTCTCTAATTTCTTTCTTCATGAGTTTATTATTAGTGTACCGGGATGCTATTTCTTTTTGTGTGTTAACTTTACATTCTGCTATGCTACTGAATTTGGTAACTGATTCTAGGAATCTTTTGGTAGAGTTTTTGGAGTCTTTTATGTAGAGGATGATGTCACCTGCAAATAATGATAATTTAACTTCTTTATTTCCTTTACATAGCCCTTTTATTTCTTTCTCTTGCCTGACTTCAAACCCCTCACAGAGTCTCTTTCTAGCCTGCTCCCTGACCATGGCTATCTACCACTCAGTCACTGTGGGGAGGTTGCACTGGGAGCCCTGAGGTGAAGCACTCCTGTGGCTGTTCTGAGCCCCAGGTTCAAACACTTGAACCTTTCCTAGGATGGCACCCAAGCCCATCCTCTGTCCAGATATATGGTGGGCACCTGACGTGGGAACACTCACCAGTTGTTGCTTGTAGAAGGTCTCCAGTGGGAGGAGAACTCTGAGCTGTACCTGTAGATCACAGCAACTGCCAGTCTCTTCCCCCTTTGAGTCTCCAGTGTTCACATTATTTCTGCAAGTTTAGTCTCCATTTCCCATGAGCCATGATCCTGGAGCTGGGGCAAAAGGCTGGGCTGTTTCCTTCCCTTCTCTGCTTTGTGTTTTTTGTCTTCAGTTTCTCTGTAGCTTTTAATTTTCCTGTCAGTTTCTTCCTGACAGGAAAGGATGGCACTCTCTTCCTGATGGCACCCTCTTTCTCCTTCTTTCCTTCCTTCCTTCCTTCCCTGCCCATATTGTTATTTTCCAGTGTCTACATTCCAAATCTCAGAGGAGCTGAAATGCTTCCACTCACTGCTTCACCATTTTCTCATCTCATTCTATATTCTTCTCCAACAAAGTTACTTGCCACTCTCTAATAAAAAATGGAGTTTTCCAGGCAAGGTGGAATGCACCTGTAATCCCAGCTATTTGGGAGGCAGAGGCAAGAGGATAGCAAGTTTGAGGACAGCCTGGGAAACTTAGACTACCCTGTCTCAAAATAAAGTAAAAAAAAAAAAGCAAAGTGCTGGAGATGTAGCTCAGCACTTTCTACATTCAAACCCCAGTATTACAGGGGGAAAAGAAAAAAAGGAAGGAAGGAAGGTAGGAAGGAAAGAAGGAAGGAAGGGTTGGTTGTGTATCTCTTTCCCATGAAGCTGTACAGACTTCTTTGAATGTATGGGGCAATAGAATACAGCAGAATTATGTAATGTTACTTTCAAGGCTACCTTATAAAAAGTGATAGTGCTTTTATCTGGCTCTCTCTCTGTGCTATGTATGCTCTTAGAACCTTACTGCCATGCTATAAGAGAGCCCAGACTACATGGAGAGACCACATGTATGTGTTTCAGCTAATAGTTCCAGCTGAAGTACTAGCCAATAACCAAATCAACCACTAGACAGGGGAACAAGGAAGACTTTTAGATTAGTCCATGCCTCGGAAAGCACTTGCAAGCAGCTAAATGAGACACCTGAGGAAGAACTTCCTGGAGGAACCCAGCCAACTCCAGAAATGTGAGAGATAATAATAATAATGATAATAATAATAATAAATGGTTGTTGATGGTATAACCTAAGTTTAGGAGTAGTTATGCAGCAGTGGACAACCAGAACATGTGTAAACAAATGAAAAAGAAAGAAACAATAGTCAATCTGCCTGCATGGAAGAAAAGCTCATATTAAGCAGTCCTACTACGCCGTGATATGCATCAGACACTCAAAACTCTACTGAATGATGAACTAAAGTAACCACAAACTGAAAAGGCAAATGGAGCTTTTAAAAACACTCTGAATCACAGCTGCAAGAGAGGCTTACATTGCTGGGCATTATTGGAAAATGCTAGCAGCTGTTGGTCAGGGCTGGCAAAAATCTAAAAGTTGTAGGAGAGCCTAATTTGAACAATAGGTTCAGAACAACAGTGCATCTAAGAGGTACCATAGATAATCAAGTGACTGCAAACAGTGATCACAGCTGTAAATTAAAGTGCCATTTTCACATTTGGATTTTGGTTATACGTTGGGCCATTTTTTCAACATGCATGCAAATGAACACGAGGAGATAGCTTTTTCAAGTCAATACTTTGAATGTATATGCTTATCATATTTCATTAATAAAATATGGTTTTGCATAACCTTAGCCACACACCCCCTTTTAATTGATTAAACAAATAGCAAAATTTAAAACACATCAGAACTGCTCTTGTGGGATTGTTTACATATGAGGGAGTTACTGGGACCTGGGTCAAAAAGGATTTGTTACAGGAATACAAGTCTTCAGTAACATCTAGCTATAAGAAGGAACTTCAGGTTCTGAGATCAAACACAGCAACAGAGAGATAGGGAATAGATATATTTAGAGAGTGAATAAGGTTGGGTCACATACTCTACAGAGAGAAAACAAACAAGGGCAATTTAGAAGCTACCTGAACATTTGTCTATCTCTGCATCCTTCTTAAATTTTGGCACTGAGTCTTTTTTGAGGCTAGGAAATAATTCTTAAACGGCAAGTCTTGGTCTTCTGGATATCAGAGCCAGAGTAGGATTTCTTTGAGTTCATCTAATGGTTAACATTTTATCAATTTAAGTCTGTTTTAGGTAGGCGGAAGAATCAGGTCAGTTCCTCTAACTATACCCTTCCATCTGATGCTTTGTTAGTATGGAGAACAGTCTCAGAAATTTTAATATGTGTTTATCTTACTTATAAGACATTAGAGAGGACTATTCCTTTCTGAAACATCACTTAATTTGGAAATTTATGCTCTTTGCCTTTCTTCTTTTTGTTTTCCTGATTCACTTATAAGGCTATTTTCAAGTTACTTTTATGCCCCTTCAAAGTGTTGCACATATATTACCTCTTACAGTTAATATTATGAGCCATTTTTAATTGCTGGGGAGCAAGTGAGAGGTGGGCTTTTACTGAGCCTGGAAACATAGGGGATGGTGAAATACAAAGTGTGTGCATAAGCATGTGGTTGTGATAAGCCATGGGCAATCAAGTTGACTTCCCAGGTGTCTCAAAAATAAAGTTTAGGTTTCCTGGGAAGCTGAGAGAGAGAGAGAGAGAGAGAGAGAGAGAGAGAGAGAGAGAGAATCAATTAAAGGTTTATTGGGGAATGCTCTATAGATCAGTGTCTGGAGGATAAGGGAAATAAGTGGCACCAGGCAGAGGAAGAAGTTGAGTGTTAACACAGTTAGTTACAAAAGAGGTCTCAACCAACTCCACAGGTATCCCTGAAGCAAGAACCAAGAACTGCCATTCAGAATTGTCTTACTTTATAGAAAATGCCTATGTCTTTGTACTTTTCTATGTTGCTCATCAGATGCAGATTAGCCCTGGGAAATATGCATGACCTTAAACAATGCAGCTATTTTAACTGAGGAAACTTTCTAGAGAAGGCTAACAGCTGAGGACTCTCTTGGCTGCATTCCCAGCAGCTGAGGGAATGAGTTATTTGGTCATGAAGAGGGATCTGAATAGCAAAACACAGTATCTACTACACTTAGAATGAGATCAAGGACCTGTCCTCAAGCTTGTGTCAAATCTCGTTGGAGGATTTGATCTGAAGAGAACAAGTGCTTGGGAGGAAAAAGGAGGCATGAGAAGGAGCTGCTGCCCTGACAACACATTTCTCAAAACAGAACTTTAAATGCCTGTCAAGATAAGGATAAAAGTTGAAAAAATATTAAAGAAAACTGTTTGAAATATCTGCTTGAAATACCAGCATTCAGACCATGAGTTGAATGGAAATAATACTCAAGGAATGGTTCCTTGTATATGAATGGCCTGTAAAAATGACCCATTAAAAAATGGAGAGATAAGAGAACCACCAAACAAAGATGTCATGGGAGCCAAAGTAAGGCATGGTTTTAAGAAGGAAAAGATGATCAGTAGTATCAAATTTTAAGTAAGAACAGGACAAAAACAATCAAGTAGCTTGGAACGTAGGCAGGTAGTGGTCTCTATGGGCAAAATCATTTCAGATAAATGGCTGGGACAGAACTCAATTTGCAATAGATTACAGAGTTGTAACATTGAGAAGGAATATTATGAGAACAAACAATTTTTTTCATAATCTAATGTGGAAGAAAATACATGCTTGTCACTATGCTAAGACTTTGGTCTGAGAAAAGTTTTCTTTTAAAAATGAAAGTGAATCTTTCCGGATGGGTGTAGGCTGAGAGAAAGGAACTAGGGGACAAAGGAAAAGTTCAATATATACAGTTAAGAATAATTGGTAAGTTCAAGTACTGAAGCTGAAGGGAGGCCATGGAGTTCATGTACATATGTAGATAATAGGTTTGGATAGTGAAGAACCATCCCCCATCAGAGGCTAAATAAAAACGAAGTGAATGTAATGATTTTAAATTGCTGTGGTTTGGTTATGGTTTGTGTTCCACAGTGGTTCATGTGCTGGAAATTTGGAACTCACTCTGACAGTATAGAGGAGATGGAATCTTTAAGAGGTAGGCCTTAGTGAAAGGTGATTATGTCAGAGGAATGCTGCCCTCAGAAGTGATTAATGCTGGTCTCATGGAGTGGGTTAATTCTCTTAAGAACTGATCCTTCAAAACAAGTGAGCCTGATCCTTCTCAGCCTCTTGATTCTCTGTCTTGCCATTTGACCTCTTCCACATATGTTCCCACTATTGTGGTGTCATGTACTTTTAGGCTCTCAACAGAGTGAATCAGATGCCAGTGTTATGCTCTTATACCTCCAGAACCGTGAGCTAAATAAACATCTTTATACATTACCCAGCATCGGGTATTTTTAATAGCAACATAACACAAAATAAATAATAACTTCATAAATCATACCACAATAAACTCATTTATTAAGCACTCTGTACCTGGGAATAAGATTAAATTGATGCAGACTGATACAAAGCAAAGATGGCTTTTAGTTAATAAGAAACCAAGATGGCTACCTGTTTTGTTTATATCTAAATATCCCCCCAAATTCTCATATGTGGAAGATGATTGGATTGTGGGGTGCTATAGTCATCATTGGATTCATCCATTGATGAGTTCAGTAGCTGAATGTGCTGTTAGGAGTTGGGGTCTGATTGGAGTTGGGTCCCTGGACGGCGTGTCCTGGAAGGGTATGTTTTTATCCCCAGCTTCTTCCTCTCTGCCATCCTGTTCCTGCCTTGCACCCTTAGATTATGGACTGAAACTGTGAGCAAAAATACACCCTTTAGGTCATTCTAGAAGTGAATTCTAACACTAAATTATGATGTACATACTTGTCATCACCATGTGCTTTGGCTGGGATATTAATTTATTAATGATCTTATAGAATTTTAATCTTTAAAGAAGAAAGGTATTATTTTAGGCAATACCTCAGATTGGCTACGCTGGTCATAATTATAAAGTTTATTGGGAAAATGGCCCCAGGCAGCTCCAGATACTGAAATAACCTTGTTCTGTACCATGTGATCTAATGCTCCTGGCTTCAGCAGATTGTACTGGGGGAGGCAATCAACTGTAAAGCACCTAAAATATAGTATGCCTATTGGTCTAGAAAGCCGCCTGTGTGAAAATTATCTATTAGGAATGATAATGATGGATCAAACCAATTTAATCTCCTTTGTTACATGGAGTAAAAAGCAAAATGAAAGAGCAAGAAATTATTAGTAAGGACAGAAGCTGAGAGACATACAAATGGAAGATTGGTCATAGAGGGCTTGAGGCAACTTGGATTATAAAATGTTTATGGGTGACCAGAATCTAGGAATAAAGAGCAGCTGGAAAACACACAGGGAAGAAGGTGAGGCCAGTGGAATTCTAAATACTTGGTCCAAGGTCACATATGTAGCAACTAGCAAAGTATGAACCAGAGCACTAGTTAGAATTTTTTTGTTTCTACAACAAACAGAGCTTTCAACTATCCCACAGTGCCCTCCAAATCTGGCTGTAAATCAGAATCAACTGAAAAGCTTTTGAAAAATATACTGCTGATCCCTGGGCTCACTTCTGGAAATTCTTCTCCAGTAAATCTGGCTAGAGAATTTGGGTCTGCATTTTTGACAAGCTGTGCAGGCGATTCTGATGTGAGAGGAGAATTGACCTGTGTTTGGGAATCACTTTCCCAGGACATAGTTCTGTATACCCAAATGCTGTTAGTTACTGATTTTAAATTCAAGTCCAGGAAGAATTCATTGTTACTATGGTGACTGAACAGGCATTAATAGGAATACTTATATTACTAAGATTGAAAATGAAGGGAATTGTATTACCGGTGTTGCAATTACACTTTCCTGGGTTGGCACCAAACCTAGAAGCTCCTGTTTAGAAAGCAGATCATGGATTCCTTTTTCTGACTCTTTAGCAAGATGACTAAGCCTGAGTTTCCATTGCATTTTTGTGATTTTTAACATTTTTGTAAGCATACCTGTATATAGAAAATAATTTTTCAGAAGTACCTGCCAGAGAATGAAAGCTTAATGTCATTATGTTTGAATTTCATAGCAAATCTATAGGGCACATCAGAAGATGGTCTGTGCATATGGGATGGAATGAAGCCTTTCTGTTTTTCATACTGTATCCTGTATTTTTTCTATCTTCATACCCATACAGTATGTTCAGAACTCAATAAATCTCTCATTGATTGGTCAATTGAGTGATTGATTGATTTATTAGAACCTCGGGTCAAATCATGGTAACCTCTTATTTTCATCTCCTTCTCACTATTATCCTTCACTCTTCACTCTTAACCTCCAGATAAAGTGAAAATCCATTAAGCCAATATTTTGTAGTTTGGAACACTCCAAGTAGCACTATTTTTTAAAGCATGGCTTCTCTAGGAGGTGATACCACCTCCAATGGGCAAAAATCAGTTTTCGAAGGAACCAAAAAGACTTAGACAATTCAATGACTTTTGTCCCTCCTAAGAGCTATATTGTCCGTAAAAAGATGTATAACAAATCTGCATTATTTAAATTTTATTCAGTGTGGAAGGAGTTATTTGCAAAAATATGTCAAAAAAGTGTCTCTTTGGGGCAGAGAGTGATAACCAAAACATCATGTTGAGAAATACTAAGGACTCCACAAAATCCTGGCCTTTTAGCATCTGAGCATTGTCTCAGTGCACAGACAGATTGCTGTGAGAAATTTCAATGTTAGATTGGCAGGATGAATAAAGGGGCCTGACCCTCTGGCTGGCCATTAAATATTCCCTGTATAGCATCACATTAGCAGCCAAGTGTTCTGTTTGAGGAGTACTTGAAGAGTTAGCACTCTTTAGAGGAGCCTAAAGGATTTAAAACAGAAAATAGAATTTCAAGGAATAGCTGGACTTTTCTAGATGGAATCCTTGTTCAGTCCCACAAAAGGAAATGAGAATCAACTGATACTAATGGTGGCATTAAAGTAGTGGAAAACCAACTGGTGAATTAATTATGCAAAATGTTATTATCCCAGAGATATCTCAAGAAATAAAAGAGAGATAACAAAAGCCTGCAAGTAAATAAACTCAAACATCATGACTTAGTTAAATATGTTCAGTCCAACAGTCATTATTGGGGCAGAAGTAATAAATCAAAATAGTATTTAGAATCATTTCTATAGGAAAAGGCTCCAATGGAGCATTTGTTTGTTTACTTATATGACTATATGGTCTAAAGTTAAGTGAACACTTTTGTCATGGGGCCTTTTCTTCAAATTCAGGACTGAAGGAATTTTTATATGTGCAACATGTTAATTAATGTTAGAATTACCATTTATACAGTGAAAATTTGGGAAAAATAAAGCAGAAATCAAAGACTGAGTTATAAACATGCCACTTATATTTACATTTGTTGAAGTATGTTAATGTTAATTCAGAAATTCACATAAATCTCTTACAGCAGGTTATTTTACTTCATACATATCCTGTACATTATTGAGAAATATCTGTAACCTACTGAACCATTATGACTGTAGGATGCTCAATTTGCAACTACCCATGCAACAATGTATCACAAGCATAAATTACGGCATTAATAACAGAGTATACTACTAATTATATACTTGATTTAAGTTATTATATTCATAGCATAGTACATGCTGTATTAATGTTGTCCTTCACATTGGGATGTGAAGAGATCTTGGCATTATCATTACAGCAATATCCAAAAATATCCAATAGTAATGCAGGGTTTCTGGGCTGAATATCTTACATCCCCATTATATTCCCTTATATCCCTCTGCCTGCTGCTCTATTCCAGGGAAGCCTACATCCTGTAGCTTGCCTGAGCAAGTTCCCCTTGGCTTCCAGTGTGCCCAATGGGAGGCACTTCATAAATAGGAAGGTAGGAGAAATAAGAAGAAATAGAAAAGTGGAAGGAATAATAAGTTTATGCCCTGGCTCCTCTGCCTGGTCACCAGATCTTCACTGCTTCCCCTTAGCTGAAGGCCACAGTTTCTGTCAGGTGTCTCCAAACAGATATTCTCCCAGCTTCCACTAATGAATTCCTCCCCCACTTTTTTCAAGTCTCAGATGCCCTACTATTATTACTTCTGGGATACTACAATACCTCTTGTTTCTTTTCCTAAACTCTGCCCATAACTTTGTAAATTCTCCTCAATTGTCCAATATGAGTATGCTACCTTTCTGCAGAATCAATGCTTATACCACATCATAGTGCATTGTAAGATTATAACAGATAATTGACCTTTTTACTGTATTTTGTGATGTATGAGCTAAATTCCTAGAAACTTTTAACTTTCTAAGTCCCATGTATCAGTAAATGAATTAATTATTGCCCAGCTATAAAAATTGGAAGATTTTGTAAGGGTGCCGTTCCAGGATGAAATACCATTGCATACCATATACGAATAATTGAGGTGCCAACTAACTGTAAAGAAGAGATGTTGGTAATAGGAAGTTTAACCTTAAATTTGAGACAGGCAGAATAAACAATGAACATTTTGGAAGGTACTAGCAAAACACTGTACCCCAAAGATATTTGCTTTTATTACTAAGACAGGTAAAAATATTAATTTCCTGTGAAGATTGAATGAATAATTTTTATTACATCCCTTAAGCCAGAATTAATAATTTAGAATAGTTCATAATAGCCTTAAAATACCTCAAGCTTTGTGTGGACTTAGACAGCAATATGCATGTCTATTAATGTGCAAGTTTTCAATTATAGGTAAAAATACTATTTGCATACATAGATCACTCTAACGCTAACACACTAGTGCTAACTCAGTTTGCTGTTTTATTCTGAAAACTGTTCATGGACCTGCTTAGCACTGACTGTGCCTGCAACTAAGAAATATTGAGTAATACATTTCAGAGCAAAGGAAACTTAGCAAATTGTCATCATTTCACATTCAGAAATCCTTTAACTCAGCTTTGTTCCTTGGAGAACTGAGAGGACACTAGGTTGTCTCTTTATTCCTTCTATTTTGTGTGTGTGCATGACCAGATTAATCTGAAACTTACTGCCTAATACATGCTAAGTGTCAGCATTATCACTTTTCTTCTTCTTTTTTGCAAAACAAAATTAAATGCAAACTATTTTCCCTCTATAGTTTGTATTGTGATTTGTTGACATCCTTTAAACATCTTATTACAGAGAGCTCTATAAAAAGATCCTTGGCACAGCCAAAGGCAGATCTATCAAACAGATGTACCTTTTACTCGCACTGGAATTCCTCTAGGGTCATATATGTCTACATAAGGCAGATGGTTTAATAATTACTTCTGAAGAGTTCATGAAGACCAGCTATTCAAGGTCAGTGGGGGATCTGAAATTTTTCATATTGAGAATATATCCCACATTAGAAATATGGGCAAAAGAAGTGACTGTCCTTACTTGCCTCCCACACTCACAGTGGACCCTAGCTCACTGCAGATACTTGATGAATATTAAGTGAGGTGGAAATTAATTGAAGCAGTGAACTCACTATGAGGGAGGAGGACAAGGAGTGTGGGCATGTTATCAGTTGGCATGTGATCAGTTTCCTTTTCCCTTGAACTCTAGAAGAAGTACAGATTCAAGACCTAGTCATTTTTCCCTACTGGCAGCTCCATCTGGCATTCATGTAAAGAATTATGTAATGCAACCTTGTGTTTTGTAGTGATACAGAATCTGGCACTGGGTTTCCATGGGGGTTAGTCAGTGGAGAAGTCCTCCAAGTGGTTTCCCACAGCTAGAGTGGCAAAGAGCCTTTGCTAATCTCTTTTGGCTCTATGGGTTTAGCCCTTAGAATTACAGGACCAAGCCACAACTCGGCATGGGAAAGCCATAATAATGATGATTTCATTTTAGGCTGTTTGCAGAACTCTGACTATTCTGTGGAGTCTAAGAGTTAGGGGAAAGATAGGTTACATAACAGAGAGAAGTAAACACAGACTGGCCGGCTGAGTAGTATCCGAGGTTTTCATTGGTACAAGTAGAAAAATATTTGCTGTGTGAAGAAAGGCAAGAGAGCCTTTTCATTTATTTAATTGTGGCAGTTTGTGCTGAGGTTTTTTCTAACACTCAAAACTATTGAATTGCTAGATTTTTTTTCTTCCAAGGGCAAAAAGTATTACATACACATACATTTTATCTATCATCAATCTATCTTTCTGTCATCTATCTATCCATCTATCTATCCTATTCATATTTATCTATCTCTATCTAGAACTGCTTGAATCTATATTGTGATATACACCTTTCCATAGTGTTTTTATTTTATATTTCAGTTTTTTGACCTACTGTCCCATATTTCACATGAAAAGGCTTTGGACAATTCTTAAGCATGTTTACAGGTATTTATCAATATTATCCCAACTAATTCTGACTGAATATGTTCAAACATATAGATTCACCTAACCGCTTGTTTCCTGACAATTACAGTGAGGCACTTAATGTCCTCATCTTATCCTCTTCCTTGTGCTTCTATCACACAACAATGAAACAAAGTTTAACACATAAAAGGTACAGAAAATCTAAGTTATTTTAGTTGTGTTTATAAATTATATATATATATATATATACACTGTATTTATATGTATATATATATATATATATATATATATATACTGTATTATTTCCTTAAAAGTAAAAAAGATGTAAATATTTTAATTCATGCAGTCACCTATTCATTAAGTCATTCAAGTGAGAAAATTTCTGTCTTGGAAGTGACAAGGCACCTTCAGACTACAATGTAAACATCAAGGTCTGAAATTTTAGTGATTTACCAAGGCATCCTAACAACACTGAGATTTGTCGTAGTGGCTTGATGTCGATGCAGAGAATATAGCTATTGAGAGTCAGAGTTGATTTCACATTGAGGCAATTTACTTTTAGGGAATTTGAACTGAAGTGAGCCTACTCTCAAGCATCGAATAATTCCATTGCTCCTTTTCACTCCCCTCAGGAGCGTATTTTTTTTTGTGTGTGTGAGTACCGGGGCTCGACCTCAGGACCTCACGAGTCAGCAGGCACCCGTGCCGCTGAGCAATATCACCGGCCCTTTTTTCGTATGTGGGTTCCAGGAGTTGAACTCGGGCCCTCGCACTTGCCAGGCAGGTGCTTATGCCGCTGAACCATCTCACCAGCCCAGGAGCGTATTTTTTAAGTAGGAGCATCTTTTTCAAGCAGTTATATTAAGGTGAGCAAGCAAAAAGCCCTACCTCTTCCACGAGGAGGCTGAGACAGGAGAATCGCTGTAAGTTTGAGGCCAGCCTGGGCTATGTAGTGAGTCCGAGGCCAGCCTGGGCTATGTATTGAGTCCAAGGCCAGCCTAAACTGCATAGCTAGACCCTGTATCAATAAATAAATAAATAAATAAATAAATAACCAAAACACAAAATTCAGTTCTTGAACTGAACATATCATTTAGCTTTCATAGGAAATCAATTTGCTTCCTACTTTGGAATAATATTTAATTGTGTTTTTTCCGTCTGTGTCTGTGAGTTTAGACCAATGAAGAATTCAGTGGAAATGTTTTCAGAGATTAATTTAAATGAATTTTCTATATGTTGGGTACACATTGAAAACTTATTAAAGGCTTAATAAATTTGCATAATGACCAAAGTTATTGATCTCTAATCCTTACATCACTCATAGATAGATATAGTGGATATGTCCATGGTTTTTCCTAGTCATCTCTAGATCAACATGTCAAAACCTGAATTCATTACTCCATCTCTCTCCAGCTAAACTTATATTCCCTAGTCTATCACCATTCGCCAACTTAAATAATATGAATACTGGTTATTATTGCAGGATCCTTTCTTTCTTTCACTAGTAATGACAAGATTTCTAGCTGTTTACCAAATCTATTTCTTTTTTTTTCTTGACGTAGAGCTAGACTACATTTACCAGCCTCCTACAGTAAATATGGCCACAATACTATTTACTAGTGAATGGAACATATGTAAAAGTGATATGAGGTATTTACAGTACTAGCCAAAGCATTTAAAATGAGAGTTTGTCCCTTCACGTTATCTTTCTCCTTCTGGGGACTATCATGAAGTTTTAATGGATGGTGGAATGATAAGGTGGAAGAATCCGATTCCTGAATCACCAAATGGAGGAGATCTTCCAGCTTAAGGGAATATCTCCTAGGACAGTTATAAAAGCAAGAAATAAAATTTTATATTGTCTGAACTATTATATATATTTTGATCTATTTCTGCAGCTTAGCCTACTTTGGTTTGCAAACACAGCATTCAGCAAAAATTTCCTTCCATTCACAAACTCTGCATTGGGTGATGAACACAACCATGGCCATCTTTCCCACACGAACAAAATGCAGCCGTCTTCTTCAAAATCATAAAACAAATAAGGTTTGTAAAACAAGGCACCATTGTATTCCCAAGTCAATTTTGTCAGCATATTGTGACATCTTGTATTCTGAATGTGCTCTATTATTTTATTATATATCTAATTAAATCAAGGTGCCCCTCACAAAATAGAATAGTGTAAAACGTTTCTGTGAGTAATTAATAATCTCAGCAACAATAATTCAAACACAAGTGAATAACAAGAAAATGGAACAGCTCTTTAAAGAATTAAATGCAATAATGATCTATTCAATTTTGGCTGGAAGTGAACCTTAAGCATTATTTGTTAGACTGTTTGGAATATAGCTTTTAGGGCTTGTGTTAAATGTCCCCCTAAAGCCTCATGCTGTCATAAGCGGGGCTTTTTCAGAGGTGGCTGGATCTAGAGTGTGTGACACTGGAATTGATTCATGGTGCATTGCTAGGATCAAGGGCACTAGGATTAAGGGTGTGAGTGCTATCCGCCCTGAGTAAACTGGTTAAAATATAGGGGCTAGGAAGAGCTGTGGTCATCCTTTTTAGCTTTTGCTGTCTTCTGCCTGCCATGAACTGTTTCTCCTCTGCAATGCCCCTCTGCCAAGCCACCCTGCCTTGGAGCCAGCCCATTATGGACTGAAACCTCTACAAACTGTGAACTAAATAAACTTTTTCTCTTTTAACTTTGGGTGTTGGATAGTATAGGTTTATACATGTTCTGAAGCATGATTTAGATATATTTTGCTCTTTGAGATATTATCTAGTGAGATATATATATATATATATCTCACTAGATTATATATATATATATATATATATATATATATATAAATGAATGTATTTAAATTGGGTGGGAAAAGGTTGATCAATGCATACTAAGTTTACACTTAACTAGGGATAAGAAGTTCAGGAGTGTTGCATGTAGGGTGTCTATAGATAACAATAATATATCGTGCACTTCAAAAAAATGAGAAGAAAGGACTTTGAAAGTTTTTACTATAAAAATTGATAACTGTTTGAAGAGGTAAATATGTTTAACCTGATTTCAACTTTATGCAATGTATGCATGCATTGAAACACTGCATGGTACCCCATTAATATGTACAATCTAAAAATATTTTCATGTACTGGATGCAAATAAAATAAAAAATAAATCGGGCAGTACCTACTATAAATTTATTTTATTGATGTAAGGGAGCAAGTAATTTAGTAAGGAAAGGGTTCCAGCAGGCAGTTTGTCTGCTACCTTCATTCCACACTCTGAAGTGAGGGTTACCCTATAATGGTGCCCTACTTACAACTATAGGGTATTGGTTAGCTCTCTTACTTAAAGAAGTGGTTTTGAAGCACAATGGAGGGAAGACTAAAGATCTTTCTACATTTGAGAAAACCCAAGAGCACAAAAGTGATCATACAGAACAAATAGGTCTACAGTGGAATCAGCTAATTCAGAGTAGAGAAATTTTCAGAAATCTAATGAATATCTTCATTGAGATTTCAGGAAAGGGGAAATAGCAATATAAAATTCACTTGTAAGGAAAAAGGAACAGAGTATAAGTAAGAGCAATAAAATAGATCCATCCATGTTGTAGCATGTGTCAGAATTTTCTTCTTTTTTAAACTGAATAATATTCATATTGTATATGTATATATATCACATTTTTTATTCATTCAACCACCAATAGATATATGGATTGCTTCCACCTCCTTTTGGCTATTATTAATAGGGCTGCTATGACTATGAGGGTAGAAATATTTCCTTGAGACCTTGCTTTTAATTCCTTTGGATATACTGTATTGTCATATCATATGGTAGTTCTCTTTTTAATTTTTAAGGATTTACCATATTGTTTTCCATAATAGCTGCACCATTTTACATTCCTACCAATGGTGTGGGAAGGCTCTAATTTCTCTACATCCTTGTCAATACTCGCTCTTTTCTGTTTTGTGTTAATAGCTTCCTGATAGTTATGAGGTGACACCTCATTGTGGCTAATCATTAGTGGTACAGCACTGATAAACTTTTCATATATTTGCTGGGATGGCATGTACACATAGTTGTAGAGAGAAAGAGAGGACAAACTACAAAGATATTTATATATCTTCTTTGCTAAAGTGTCTATTTATGTCCTTTGTTCATTTTTTAATTGGGTTATTTTGTTGTTGCTGTGTTGTAGGAATTCTTTATATATTATAGATATTAACTCCATTACCAGAAACAGTGGACCCTTGACTTACGAACTCAATTCGTTCCCGAGGGTTGGTTGTAACTCAAGTTGTCAATTGAAGGCTTGGGCTCCTCTACACAGCCTTCAAAGTCTCTCTCCTGTACACAGGCAGATCTCAGTGTCCTTAGAGAGACATTGGCCCAGGATTTCTCAATTAACCCCATTCAGGAAAGGATGTTGTAATGTTCCTTCCAGAACTCTTTAAGGGTTAAATCTGTATCTGAGGCCATCTGGAAGCACAAGCAGCTGGCATTTGGGTCATAACTCAAAACTTTGATCATAAGTTAAAACTAAAATTCTGGTCATAACCCAAGTTGTTCGTATGTCAGGCTGGTCATAACTTGAGAGTTCACTGAGTATGTTTTGTATATATTACCATTATGTAGATTGTCTTTTTTACTGGGTTTGTGTCTTTTGGTGCACATAAATTAATTCTGATGTAGTTCTGGAAAATCATTTTGAACCTAGAATTCTATATACACTTGAATTACTCATTATTTTTGAAGGCAAAAAGAATTATGTGTGCAAAAGTTCAGATAATTTTCTATTACAGTATTCTGTAAATATTTAAGTTCATTGTCAAGTAACATGTACTGGGAAGAGGACACTTCTGAGAAACAGTAGAATAATATAAGCTTATACTAAGAATAAGTCTCCAGGAATGCAGGATGCAGAAGACCCAGCAAGTAGTTATATGATTAAGAAACCATATAATCTTTGATATATAATGATGATAGTAGGAAGGTTTGTTCTAATATTGATTGGAGAATTTTTTATGCCTATATCTTTTACTCTGAGTAACTACCTTAAAGATAACAATATGTAATGTATGAGCTATTGTTATTCTCCTATTATCTTGTTATGAAATTTTGTTTTACCTTTTTTCTATAAAATAAAAAAAGAAAGAAAAGAAAAAAAAAGAAAGACTCCAGGAAGAATTATGTACAAGAAACTTATAATTCAAAATTAGCCAAACTAACATATGGTTTGATTTTGAGCAATTGATACAATATAAGAGAACCAATTCAATCTTGGAAATTAGGGTAATGACACAGGTTCTTAGTGCCAAAGGTTTTGTGATATATATTTAAATGTCTTTTTATTGTATATTGACTAAAATATAGAGATAAGAGCATATAATTTATAAGAGCATTTTTCAAAGTTCATACCATAAGATATCTGAATAAAAATTATTCATGACAGATTTTTTTGAAGTGAGGCCCAATAATCTGTTTTTAAGTATGCGACAGGCTTTTCAGGTAATTATTGCATACACAGAAATTTGAAAACCACTGATCTAGAGAAATGGAAGTGACTACCAGAAAAACTAAAAATGAAAGTTTCTCATTACAGCGGGATATTATGATTGGGGATGGCACAAAGGTTAAGGGGAAAGATTTATCTTTCCTTTTATTTCCTTCTTTATGGTATGAATTCTTAATCTTCTATGTAAATGTCGTATTTATAATTTTAAAAAGTGAAGCACAGTGGTGGTTTTATTGACTTTCTTCACCTCATTTCCAGACTATTAGACATCAAGGAAACCATTTGAGGAGAGTCTTGTCTGTTTTTGTATCCTGACTCTGAATCAGCTTGAGAATCTGGGTGTTCCCTACTATTAATGATAATCATGTTTGTTGTTTTTCAGCTATCTCTTAATTATCTCTCACTTGTGTCTGCAATGTCTGCAATGGCATGTATACATAGTTGTTGAGAGAGGGAGGGAGGGAGAAAGAGAGAGAGAGAGAGAAAGGGAGAGAGAGAACAAACTACAAAATGACCTTTAATAGCCTCTGAGTCTGGAGGCTAGGATAAAATAATTTTGAACTGCTCCCTTAAAATTCCTTTTTTTTTTTCTTTTGTGGGTACCAGGGGTCAACCTCAGGACCTTGCGTGCCAGCAGGCGCCCGTGCCACTGAGCGATATCACTGGCCCTTTTTTGGTATGTGGGTTCCGGGAGTCGAACTCGGGCCTTTGCACTTGCCAGGCAGGTGCTTATGCTGCTGAGCCATCTCACCAGCCCTAAAATTCCTTTTTTAAAAAACTAACCTCTTCCCCCTTTGTCCTCTCCTATCTCCTCTATTTTTCCTACCTGCTTTCTCTCCTACCATGTTTTTTGTTCCATCCTCAAGGGAAGCTGCAGATTCTTCCAGTACCTGAAAAAAGGCTTTAATTTTTTTCTGTTCTATGAAGCAAAGCATTAACAAGACAAACACAGATTTCTTTTGCTATTATTGGCCTTATCTCATTTTCTAATTTCTGTGCTTCAGCTCACTGATAAAGTTTCTGCCTCTCTACTGTATGGTATTCAAGTCTCCATCTAATCTCGCACCATAACTGTAAGAACTGGCACATATTGAGTTTTGACTTTATGCCAAGTGCTGCTCCAAAGGTTTTACAGTCATAATTACACTTAATGAGGTAAAGTATTAGTTTTATCTTACAGATGAGATAACTAGGTCTTAGAGAGATCTAGTTACCTGAGCAAGAATGCACAGCTGGTATGTGGCAGATACATGACTGAAATTGAGGTCCATAACTAGAGCCCAATTTCTTAATTTTGGCAACATGCTTCCTTCCTAAATGACCCCTGTTAGTCCACCATAACTCTCGTCATCACCATATCTTTCATCACAATTGAATATTTCATTTCTTAGTGATTTGTATGGCTCGGAACACATTCTTATGAATGTAAGATGAGACTTAGTTGCCGACGGAGATAGAACCACAATTTTGGACACTGTGTTCAATCTTTAACTCTAAAGACACTATTGGTGGAATGTTCCTGTGATCCCTAGACACAGAAAGATAGTCTTTCTGTGTCTGCAAGATTCTTGGAGGCTAACTTCATTTCCAAGAAGCTGCTTTAACTTATAAGGTTTTCAGGATGGTAAATGTATTTGCAAGCAAATAATCATAACAGATAATTAAGCAAACTTCACAGATAAGGACCATCACAGTAGCACAATAAGCAATCACATTTTGAAAAATTGACCTTGGACCCTGGTTAGATGTTTATGGAATTGGCATTTAAAATATATGATTCCTGTGAAACAAGCTTATGATAACGGAGGCTGGAAGAATACCTGAAGCAACATCAAAATGGTCCAGTACATATTTAATAGGAATTTAAAATCTAGGACAAACATTCAATGTTTGTGTGGTATCAGATGGAACATCTGATTTCTTATTTTCTTTTACCTTTAAATACTATTCTTTTGTTTGTAATGCTGAGGGTACATGCCACTCTGGGTGGATATATTGGGTTGACTTCATGTCAAATCAATGTTTATCTGCCCTGTGGCACAGAGAAAGTGAAAAAGAGTGATTCAGGCTATACTTGAGCTGAAACAAAGAATAGATACTAAGGCTATTAATGTTGTGACATTTTCTTGTTTTGCCAACATAATGTGAACTGAGGACACTCTTCCTTGGTGATCCCTAACAGCATTGACAAAATACCTGCTTCTGTGAAATTAGAGTTTTATTTATTTATTTTTATTTTAGAGGGACAAAAATAAAAACAATGGTACAGAATTTCAAAAGCAAGATTGTAGGAGAGTGACAATGGTTAGTACATTGCGTATTGTTATCTTCAAAGTATTTTCTCGTATTACACGATATAGGCATTTTAAGCACTTAATTACTGCTAACACACACAGCTAATCCAGTCAATACCATGTAAAGCCTGTGAGTGGACCTTTCTAATACAATAAACAGAAATGTTTATGACGGATGAGCTAGGGTCTGGATTTGGGAGGTGATATGGACTGGCTTTTTGGAGCACAGACATTTGACCAAAAATATCCTGGCTCTACCAGTTAGCTATGTGACACTAAGTAAGCTGTTAAATTTCTTTCAATCTCAGTTTTCTGATTGCAATACAGAGTTCATGACGTCTACTTCATAATAAGATTGTGACGATTCTATGAGTCAGTATATGCAATGTGTTTAGACATGCCTCACAGATGCCCTAAGTGGTCAATAATACTATAGCAAGAATGAATATTTGTTAACTCTTAAAATGGCTCAGAAAAGTACATATTATCTTAATTGTGTATGTGTGGGAAAGATTTGTCAAATATCTTGTTAGTAGATATACCCTGTAATATTACTTTATTTAAGTATAAGATAATAATAAATATGGTAATACAATTGAGTTATCGTAATCTTAGAGTAATAGTTTTTACTATGGAGAGACTGGAAAGGAAGACATGTTTTACTCTAATATGACGAGAACCACCCAAAGATGGAATGAGTCAACTCCAGAATCCAAGTATTCTCTGGAATGCTTTTAAGCACAGGCAATGACCATTTAGTGGGAATGTTGTGGGAGAATTTTAAACATAAATGACCACTAAGTTCTCTTTGAACTCTGCAAGCCAATACTTCATTCCCATTTCCACTAATCCCTTGATATCAGCAATAGTTTTCCCATCATTCATCAACAAGACAAAAGGGTTGGAAAGCTGCATCCCTAAACCTTCCCTTATAAGAGCTATAGAAAAAAAAACAAGACTCAATTTTGTTCTAATTGGTGGAGACTAGATTTCCTTGGGCTTCTTGAATGTCAGGTAAAACTTGATCTGTTTTCTTTCTATTGGAAATGGATTGTGTTTACTTCCTTTTCCAAGACGGGATTTCTCACCCTTGATAGCTGTATGAAATATACTTCTACTGCTAAGGAAGTGAGGCAAAAAAAAAAAAAAAACACCCACCCACACAATAATCATTCTTTTCCCTCTGTCCTGGTTGAAATAAACTCAGAGACAAAACAAAAAATAAAGCTAAAAATCTTTCAAGGATAAGCAACTTTAGGGGCTACGTTATCTTTCCTCATTTTGCTAGAAACAGAATGGGTTCTGAAATAATAATTTGCAGTTTGATTAAGAAGTGCAGAGATGGGGCCGGTGAGATGGCTTAGCAGCATAAGCGCCTGCCTGGCAAGCGCGAGGGCCCGAGTTTGACTCCCAGAACCCACATACGAAAAAAGTGCCGGTGATATCGCTCAGTGGCACGGGTGCCTGCTGGCGCGCGAGGTCCTGAGGTCGACCCCCAGTACCCACAAAAAAAAAAAAAAAGAAGTGCAGAGATGCATCAAAATATTAACACAGCTAATAAACTTTTAAGAACTTTATGGTTTCACAGGAAGGTATAATTTTCCTTTTCATCATAAGCAAAAAAAAAAGTTAGTTACTATTTTAGCTATTTATTCCAACATTCCTTTACAGGCCACCTATTAGAATAAATGTTCTTAGGGCAATTTAGTTTCTATTTATTGAATTCTTTTGTGGACACTGTGCCCAAAAGAATAAGATTGGAGCTCTGATCCTCAGGAACTTAGTGTAATCTAGTGCTTAGAAATCAAGATAGTGTTGGCATAGGATTTAGGTTTTAATCTTCACAGTACTACATATATTCTGTGTAACATTGAATACTATTTTTTTTACTTTTTCATTCTTCAAACCCTTTTTATTTTATTAGTACAGTTTGCAGTACATAATGACAACATTCCTCATGGGCAGTTGGAACATGTACAAGACATAACATATTGTAATTTCTTTTTCATCTCCTTCCCTTTCCGTTCCCTCCCCACTCCCTCTGTCTCTGTAATTTTAGGGGAATGTAAACTAGTACAGCCACTATGGAAATCAGTATGAAGATTTCTTAGTTTAAAACTGGAACTAAAAATTCCATTGGCTCAGCTATTCTCTTTCTAGGTATCTTCCTGAAAGAGTTAAAGACATCACATTACAGAGATACATGAATTCCCATGTTTTTAGCCTCACAATTCATAATAGCTAAATCTTGAAAGTGGCCCATATATCAATCAACAGATGAATAGATAAAGAAAATGTGGTTTTTACACACCACAGAATACTACTTTGCCATAAAGAAGGATAGGCCTGAGTCATGTGTAAGAAGATAGATGCACCTTGAGACCATAATATTAAGTGAAATAAATAAGACACACAAGCTTGAATAAGGTTTTGAACTTCTCTAAGCTTCAGTTTTCTCATATTTACAATGGGCTTAATACTATTTAATAGTGTTGCTGTGAGGATTAAAGGAAACAATGTTCATAAAGGTGAGACTATATAAAATCTAATGTGTATGGTCTTAAGCATACACATTATGCTTAAGTGACTTTATCACTCAGCAAATTACTTTGCTTTCTCTGCCTCAGTTTCTTTATATGTAAAATTGTGATGATAATTATACCAGCTGCACAAGTTATTATGAATTAAGTTATATATCTATATCTATAGCTTAAAATAGTGACTCAAAGTATATTTTTAATAAAGGCTGGTGATTATTATTGCCATTGTTACTATAATTGTCATTACTACCACTATTGGAGTTCCTGAGAAATAGGCTTTCCAGAAGAGTCAGGAAGTAGGGCTTCAGTTTGTTCTTGAAAGAAAGGAAATTTTTTATTTAACTGGGAAGAAGGTAATGGAAAAGAAAGGAGCAAAAACCGTGAGTACAAATAGACATAACTGTTCTTGGGAGTGACCCAATTAGAGAAGTCAGTCTGTGGGAAGCAATGTTAGATCATTAATTTGGGGCCTAATTCTACAGAACTCAGTAAGTTAGGCAGAGGAAATCAAATGTTTTTCTGACTTTACTTTTTAAACCAAAAGCCCTTTAAGTTTGGTGAAGCAAGATGAGTTGTGATGGTTAGTCTTCATTGTCAACTTGATTGCCTTGATAGACACCTAAGAGATTAGCAAAGCACATGTCTGGGGTGTGACCCTGGGGACTATATTTTGTCACTAGCTCCTTCCTCTATGGCCCTTTTTGTGCTCTTTGCTTCCCAAATGCTATGAGTTGAGCAGTTTTCCTCCACCACAACCTTCTGCATGATGTTCCTGCCTTGGAGCCAGCTGACTATGGACTGAAACCTCTGGAACTGTGAGCCAAATTAAACCTCCCTCCTCCTTTTTTTTTTTTTTTGTGGATACCGGGGGTCGACCTCAGGACCTCGTGCGCCAGCAGTCGCCTGTGCCATAGAGTGATATCACCGGCCCTTTTTTCATATGTGGGTTCCGGGAGTTGAACTCAGGACCTTACAATTGCCAGGCAGGCGCTTATGCCGCTGAACCATCTCACCGGCCCTTCTCCTTTAATTTGTGGGTTTCATATATTTTATTCCTGCAATGGGAAAGCTGACCAGTACGAGGCAACCCCCACAATTCTGCAATTCCAGAGTGATACAATACATATTAATCCTCAAAGGGATTTGTAGGCATCCAAACTGCCTTAGCCCTAAGATATTGTCCAAGGCTCATTCATTCTAAGAATTATAGATGCACTCAAACTGAGTCAAGCAAGTGGGGAGTTTTCTGAAAGGACACAATATGCTTCTCACTAACTCTTCAAGGTTGGAAGATAAAGAGGAGCTGAGTCCCACAGTGACTGGAACCTGAAAATTATGGACCAAATCACTCCCTTCATCTCTTCTGGGGCCCCAAGATCTGTATCAGTTTTTGCTCTGGACAGCCACTCCATTTTCCTGCTTCCATCTACAGTCTGGTTATCTCTATGTATAAATTTGTAGTTCTTGGTAACAGCTGAACAAAAGCTTGAAAGTAGTTATGATTTAGTTACCAAGATGCTGATACTTGTTTTGATTTTGCATGTCCTCTGTGTTCATTTGTCCACCATCCATAACTGCATTCAACACTCAGACTCTCAAGTCTCATGTTCAAGCCAGTATTTCACTGATTGGTCCTAGGTCATGTGTCCGTCTGTTGTCTGATCATCTGTGAACAGGGGTTTGAGTCATGTGACATTTTAAATTGAGGATTAAAGAAGACAATTACTAGAAAATAAGACATCATTTTGGTTACATATCTAAGTTGAGGCTAAGGCAGGGCACTATGAACTATGAAAGGTTGGGGTAAAGACTGTCGTATTCATCATGGTCTTCCAGTGTTTGGCGTATAATAGGCACCCAACCAATTTATTTTAGTCCGTGTTCTCTAGAGAAACAGAACCAATTGGATATATGAGATTTATTATGGAAACTAGCTCATACACTTATAGAGGCCAGGGACTACCATAATCTGCCATTTAAAACTAGAGAACAAGGGAAACTGGTGATATAATTCAGTCTGAGTCCAAAGTCCTGAGAGCTAGGGAGCTGATAGTGTAACTCTCAGTCCAAAGCCAAAGGTCTAAGAACCAGGCAGGAGAAGATGGTTGTCCCAGCTCAAGAAGAGAATTTCCTCTTCCTCTATCTTTTTGTTCTATTCAGGCCTTTAAGTGATTGGATGATACCCACCCACATTGGTGAGAGTGGATTTTTCTTTACTCAGTCTACTGATTCAAATGCTAGTCTCTTCCAGAAACACCCTTGCAGACATATCTAGAAATAATACCTATTTATCTGGGAATCCTTTAGCCCAATCAAGTTGATACATAGAATTAACCATCACACAAATGTTTACTGCATGAAATTGACACTTATAAAGATGGAATGTATCTAGAAATTCTCTGACTCCTTATTCCACTTCATAGTAGAGGTACAAAGCTCAAGCTCTGCATCATTGTCACCTTCAAAACAAATGACACTTAAACTGCTGGAGTGATCAAGAAAGTCCAGGCCAAGTCTTCATGTGCTTTGCACTTGATTTCTTCAAGGGAGTGGTCCATACAGTTTGGAAATTGCAACTTTTGAATTCATTGTAAAGTACAGTCCTAAAAGTATATCCATAGTCAAGATTTTCTGTATAGTTGTATTAAGGCTTAAGCATAGTCCTTTTTGCTTAAGCAGAAAAATATTTTAATTATTCATTTCTTAATTCCATACAGTTTTCACTCTGAAAATTTACCTATGGTAGAAATAGCTTATGCTCTTAAAGACCATTTAGAAGAGTACATTTATAAATAAGCATACTTATTTATAAAAGACTTGCTTATTTTCAATAACCCATTCTTTAAATGTATAAAGCAAAATCATTAGTATTAGATTATTTTTAAATTCTAAATAAGAATTTACATATTTTAAATGATTATTATTTCTGTTTTCTGCCAATTCTCTGTCGCTTCTTATTCTCCTTGTCCTAATTATATGACTGTTATCACCCCTCTATAATAAAGTATATTTTTGAGGCAGGGGAAGCAATATAAACCTTGATCCTTAGAGCCCAGTTGTTTTCACGTATTCTAAATTCAATTCATATCCCAGGACTTCATCACTTTTTACTCATTAGAAAATATCCTATTCATATATTCAACCACGTTATTAAGATTTGGAAAATATCCCTGATACTTTAACTCCAATACTGAAATATTTTTTCTTTTTGTTTATAAAAGCTGGTACCATTTTCTTTCTAAAAAAGAAATATTCATCTCTAAAGAAATTCACAGTAACACATATAAACACTTTGAGTATTCTGCTACCAATGTTTTAAACTCATTTTATTTAAATTTCATACTGAACCTTTAAGGTTCAGAATTTCTGAGAAGAACTGTATAGTATGCATTCGTATCTGTAGGGCCTTGAGATACTATATAAAAACTCCCACTTCAATTGTTTTCTTTAACTTTTGGCCTGGCTGTCATTCTCTAACGTTGGTCCCGATGTTCTTTTGTGAGAGACTTAATTGAAAATCTGCTCTTGTATGTGCTTCGCCTTTTGAGCATACTGATAGGAGTGTTCTGAAATAAACCAAATGTACTATCTCATGGCAGGCCTGTAACTTCTTTCCTCTCTCCATAGCTCTATGGAGATAAAGCAGCTAATATTTTGAGTGACCTTCTGTGCCAGCAGTTTCCATCTGTTGTGGATTGAAATTACCATCTAAGTTCTTGCCATCTGAGGATCTGCAGGGTGCCCCTTGATCTGTCAAGCAAGCATGAACAGTTAACACAAATAGCATACAATTTTAAAGGCAGACAGGCTGGTAGAATCAGACTCCCTTTACCCATCCTTTTACCGCTTTATAAAACTAAGCTGTTACTATCTACTGCCCCCAGACACAGGCCTTTTTAAAATTCTAGCAAACCTGATCTCAGTCACTTGCCAGCAAAGATAACTGATACTGCTGATGAAGTGCATCTGAAACCAAAATTTTTATGTACAATAGGTATCTCCATTTTCAGGTCAAATTTTTTCAATTTTTAAAATTACTATTTTTATAATTATAGTAATGATATATGTCTGTTGTGGAAAGATTAGCAAATACACAAAAGAATAAGGAAGTGACAATTACTCAGATACCAATATCTACAGATAATTAATAACCTCGTACTGTGTTTCTTTTTTACCTAATGTTTTATTCTACACACAATTTTAGTAACATTATATCATAAATACATTCATTGGAAGAAATATTTTAGAATATTATTTAATGACTCCTTATTAGCCTATTTTCTGAATACACTAATTATTATAACATACTATAAATTATTTATTCATCTAATATTAGATATTGTACATTTAGTTTCCCACTTATTCAAAATGACAAATAATACGCCTGCCAAAATACCCCTTTGTCTCTCTAATCATTTGCTAAGGGTAAGTATCCACGTTCATCTTTTACATTCTTAACATTCTGCCAAAGTACTTTACAGGAAAACTGTGATACTCTCCTATATGCAAATTTTATAGGTTAAAAATTGTATTTTATTATTCTCCTTCCTTTTATTTAAATTAGTGTACAGAGCATTCTGGATGCAAATCAAGAAGAAAAGATTAGAAGGGATGGTGACTGTCATCATGTTCCAGTCATGAGGAAGGATAGTGCCCATGGCTTCTACTGCCACTTTTTTCTCTGAAGACTTGCCTGATAAGGAGCTACAAAGAGAGACATCTCTGTAAGAAGACTCCTTAGAGCATAACAAAAGCATAATTCACATTTTCTTAGCACCTTTTAGTTTGTGAAGCTCCTTCATATAAATTTTCATGGTAGAGTCTCTAAACAATCTTCTAAAGATGATGGTTTGTGGAGAAGCTTGAGTCCCTATTTTTCCTGGTTGTGCAGGTCCTTCAGTTTCCCCAGGTCCTCTGACCAAGGTAGTATTCTAGGCCAGCAAGTGATAGATTAGGGGCTTGAAACTTAATTGCAAATTGTGTACATTTTCTATTATTCATTCTGTTATATCTTAATCCCTATTGCAAAGGCAAGTGTACTGAGAAGCAAAAGGAACGTATGCTTCAGAGACTCTCAATTGCACAGGTTCCTTCTCAGAACCTGTGCCTAATCTTGTATTTGTAGTTTTGTAACCTTTTCCTTAATGAGGGCCCCAAAAGTATGTAAGATTCAGTAGCTCACAAAACCTGGATCTTCTGCTCCACAGAATTCAGAATACTAATAGCACAAATACAGCTGCCAGGAGTTGGGATAGGAGAAATTGGTTAGATACTTCAAGACTGGGTGAGAGAGAGAAAAAATATTGCCTGAGTACAGGTTGCCAAACTGGTAACGAGACATCTGTAAGGGGCCTCATGCCCATTACTCTTAATATCTTCCCTTTCTTGAGGAACAGACTTGCTATAGTTGGATGTGATTTGTCCCCCAAGTGTTCATGTGTTGAAGGCTTGGTCCTCATTGTAATGGTGTAGAGGCAGGGCCTAGTGGAAGGTTGCAAGGTTGGCCCCTTCCTTGTCTCTCTGTCTTCTTTTCTTCCTTTGTGATCTCTCACTCTAGCATGTGCATGTACCACTGTCATGTCATCTTCCATGAAGTGATATAGTCAGAGGGGCCCTTGTTAGAGCTGGCACTGTTCTGTTTGGACTTTCGGGCTCCAAAATTGTGAGCTAAATAAATCTCTTGTATTTAAAAGTGCCCAGCCTCAGGTGTTTCATTACAGTAACAAAAAATGAACTAATACAAAACTTCATTTTCTTCAGAAAAATCATAGGTTGTTGTCCTCCTCAGGGAATACGCTTAGCTGATATATCAAAGCACAAAATCAGGACCCAGGGACCTTACAAACAAGGTGGGCAGAGATTAGGCAGTACCCAGGTTGAGGACCCGATAGAAAGGACATAGTTGAGGCCTGATTAAACTAATACAAAATAAAATGGATCTCTGTATTTATATGTTTTGAGAGACACAACATACACAGTGGGGATCTCAGATTATAAAGAAATTAGATACTGTAGTGAAAACTTTAAGCAAGAACATCATTGGCTACTTATTCTTCCTTGTCTGAATCAGCTTGGTTTCATCTCTGAGTGGGATATCACCTGTAATCAGGTCCGTCAGATGGGGGTTTTAAACCTTTTTGTGCCATGAGCCCCTTTGACATACGATGAAACCTAAGAATCCTCTTCTCAGAGTTGTGTTTTTAAATGTGGAAAATAAATAAAGATTGAAAACATCAAGTTAAACTGAAATACAGCTATCGAGATACTTTGAAACAAATTTGTGGTATAGTGAGATAGTGTTTCTTTACTAATGTGTTAAAAGCCCAGGTTCAGTAATAGGTCCATAAACTGTAATAATTTCAGTGTAACAATGAGTACAATGTTTGAGATATCTGCAACAACTGTAATATGATATAAAAATATTTATGACTCTGATGAATGACAGAGTCAGATACACCTCATACTACTGTGCTTTGTTACCTAAATTCATTTTTATTAGTATATGTTTGTAATATATAATAAATATATTCATCATGAGATATTGGTATATATATCATCTTGATCCTTTTCACTTCTCCTTCCCGTCTTCTTTTTCCCATCTTCCCCCACCTCCAGATTCCCTTCAAATCTTCACAAAGTCTACCTCCCAGTTTCCTATCATCTATCTTTTATTTTGCTCTTCAAATCATTTATATTTTGGGTTTCTCATATAAGAGAAACCATGCAATATTTAACTTTCTGTATCTGATTTATTTTATTTAGCATTATGGAATGGAATACTAAATTTCACCTTGATGTTTATGAAAATAAGCATGTGATTCTATTTATGTTCACAAAACTTTTGAATTTTATCCACAGACACCTACTAACCAGTATATATGTGATCTTAAATATCTATTTAGTTAGGGCAGATATGAAAGCTGAATTGTAACCCCCTCCAAGTTCATATGTTGAAACTCTAACACCTGGTACCTCAGAATATGACTGTATTTGAACATAGACCCTTTATAGAGATGATTAAGATGAAAGGAAGTCATTAGGACCCATAGGTGTGGGTCTTAAAGCAGTATGACTGGTGTCCTTATAAGAAAAGGAAATTTGGATACAGATACACGTAGAGGGGAGACTATCTGTGGATACCAGAAGAAGACAGCCATTTATAAGTGAAGGAGAAAGGCTGTAGAAGAAAACAACCTTGATGATACCTTTATCTCAGATTTACGGCCTTAAGAATTGTGAGAAATTAAATTTCTGTTAAGCCACCCAAACTGTGGTACTTTGTTATGGCAATCGTAGAAAATTAATACAACCCTCGAGCCAGTTCCCCAAGGGGAGAGGAACTACACTGAGGAATCTGCTTTCTAGTTTATTACAAAGAAAGAATTTTTTTTTTTGTGGGAACTGGGGGATTGACCTCAGGACCTTGCGCACCAACAGGCACCCGTGCCACTGAGCGATATCACTGGCCCCTTTTTCGTATGTGGGATCCAGGAGTCGAACTCGGGACCTCGCGCTTGCCAGGCAGGCGCTTACGCCGCTGAGCCATCTCACCGGCCCACAAAGAAAGAATTTGAGTGAAAAACAAAGAATCAAACCTACTGTGGAATCTCAATTTTGATTCTTACTCTAAATGTGATGTAGTTTTTTAGTAAGCTTTCCAGTTTCCTCATGCATAAAGAGAATACTAATAGTACTTGGCCAAAAGACTTTTTATGAGGATTAAATGAAGTAATCTACTTATTCCTTTTAGAATAAGGTCTAAAATATCATCCTTGATAGGATGTTGATGATGATCATAAAGGAAAAAGTTAACTTCCTTCCTTTTCTCCCCCAAACTCCATGTAAATTCAGACAAAGGAAAATGATGGGGAGCTCTTTTGGTTGTATTATTGCTTGGTGGAGGAGAGAGTTAGTATAAAACTTTGTCTCAGATCCTACTTTTATGAATATCTATTCTGTTGCTCATCATCACGAACTTCCACTAATTATAACTGATAACATCAAATTTCTCATTATTTCCTTAATTCATAAGAGATATCTAGAGAATATAACTTCTCCAGGCCAGTCCTTGTGCTAGATCTTGAGCATATATAACACCTAGAAGTTGTCTGTTTAATGAACATGCTAGGTGTGATCCCTGACTTTGCAAGAAGGTGAGATCCAGGACTGTGAAAAGTCTGGAGAGCGTGTCAAAAAAAGAGTAGTTTAAAGTAATTAGAAGGTTCAGGCTAGAGAAAGGACAAAGGGGAAATGTATTATCTTCAACCATAATTTTTTTTTTTTGTGGGTACCGGGGGGTCGACCTCAGGACCTCGCGTGCCAGCAGGCGCCCGTGCCGCTGAGCGATATCACCGGCCCCTTTTTCGTATGTGGGTTCCGGGAGTCGAACTCGGGCCCTCGCGCTTGCCCGGCAGGCGCTTACGCCGCTGAGCCATCTCACCGGCCCCTTCAACCATAATTTTTGAAAGATACAATTTATTGAGCTCCTACTCTGAGGAACTAGATTTGTTTCTGTTGCTTCATATATAATATCTGTAATTGTCTTAACCTAACATGGTAGGTCATTTCATTCCACTTTATATGAAAACAATAAGGCTAAGTAGTTAGAGATAAAACTTGTCCCCATGGCTATTCTATTAAATGCTGTTTTCTACTATTATAACATATAGAAAAACAATTTAACATATTCGATACTGGAATCAACTATCAAAGTTGCAGGGAGGCTGATTTTAGTGCATCTAAGGAAGAAATTTATAACAATAGTAGTGATTTGGAAACTGAGTGCTTGTCTCTGGAAGTATTCTGGCAAAAGCTTGAAGATCAGCCATCAGTTATTGAGGAAGAGAATTATGTATATTTATTTCCATGGAAAACTATGAATTTGCTATTTTTATGAATAGGTAACAATTGTATATAATTATGGAGGCTAGTATGATGTTTTAGTACCTTTAGTCATTGTGTATTGATCACCTCAAGAAACTTAGGTAACTTGTTATCACAAACATTTGTCATTTTTTTGTGATGAGAATATTTTATGCCAATTTTGCATTTTATTTTTTTAACTTTTCTTAGTACATGTTTACAGTATATGATGATTACATTCATTGCATGGAATTGGTACGTGTACATAACATTTTCAGTTACCCTCTCTCTCTACCCCATTTTACTTTTCCAGCATCAGATTCATTTATTTATCTTATAAGGCCTTATAAAGTTGATCATATACACAGACTGAAAACCAGAGTAATAGGCCAAAGAACATATAAAGCATGTAAAACAATTGTACCAAATTGAGGTACACTTTTAGATACATTGTCCACGCTGGATTGCAATGCCTTTTTTTCTTTCTCTTTTTTCCTATTATTTGTCTTTTATTTCATTTTTCATATAAGAGAAACCATGTGATATTTAAGCTTGCGTGTCTGGGTTATTTCACTTAACATGGTCTCAAGGTACATCCATTTTCCTACAAATTACTCAAGTTTATCTTCTTTATGGCAGAGTAGTACTCCATTGTGTATAAATACCACATTATTTTATCCATTCTTCTGTTGATGGAAATATAGGGAGTTTCCAAGATTTAGCTACTATGAATATGCTGCTATAAACACGGTATGCATACATCATTGTGGAATGATGTCTTTAACTCTTTTGAGAAGATAACCTAGAAGAGGAATGGCTGAATCAAATGGAATTTTTACTTTCAGTTTTCTGAGGAATTTCTATACTGATGTAGTATTTGTATCAGTTTACACTCCCACAGCGGAGAAGGGTTCCTTTCTCCCTACAGCCTTGCCAGTATTTGTTATTGGTTCTTTTTGACAAAGGGGTCAAATCCCTTCATTGGAGGAAAGATAACCTCTTTAACAAATGGTGCTGAGAAAACTGGCTTTCCATATGCCAAAGGTTGAATTTAGACCCATATTTCTCACCATACGCTAAACCAAAATCAAAATGGATTAAAGATCTAAACATTAGAACAGAAGCACTTAATCAGCTGGAGGACGAAATAGGTAAAACTCTTGAAGGCATTGGTATAGGCAAAGACTTTCTGAATAAAACCCCAGTTGTACAAGAAATAATACCAAGAATCAACTAATGGGATTACATCAAATTAAAAAGCTTCTGCACAGCAAAGGAAACCACCAACAGAGTGAAGAGACAACCTACAGGATGGGAAAAAATTTGCCAGCAACTCCTCAGACAAAGGACTAATATCTAGAATATATAAAGAAGTCAAAAAAATTAGACCTCCCAAATTTAAAGACCCAGTTAAAAAATGGGCATCTGAAATGAACAGATACTTCTCAGAAGAAGCACAAATGGCCAATAGATACATGAAAAATTTTTCAATATCACTGGCCATTCAAGAAATGCAAATTAAAACAGCACTGAGATTCCATCTCATGCCAGAAAGAATGGCTACCATCAAGTGATGAGAACATTTAAAATCCTCTCTTCTAGCTATTTGAATTATACAACACAATATTATTAACTATAATCATTCTCTTTGTAATAGAACACCAGAGTTTATATGCCTCTTTTCTGGATGTGATTGTTTTTAGAAGTTCAAATTAACTTTATTTTTTAAATTAATTAATTTTATTGGTACATTATTTTTGTGTGTGTGGGTACCGGGGGTCGAACTCAGGACCTCACGCACCAGCAGGTGCCCGTGCTGCTGAGCGATATCACTGGCCCTTTTATTGTATGTGGATACCAGGAGTCAAACTCAGGACCTCGCGCTTGCCAGGCAGGCGCTTATGCTGCTGAGCTATCTCACCCGCCCTATTGGTACATTTTAGGTATACATAATGATCACATTCATCGTAGTGAATTTGTACCTGTACATGATATAGCTTGATTCATTTTTTCCCAATTCCCCTACCCTTTGTTCATCCCCTCTCCCCTCCTCATTTACAAAAGGTTTGTTTCCATTTTTCCTTCTTTTCTCCATTTTTTCTTTTCACTTCCTTCCTTTCCCCCTCCTCCCTCCCTAGTTCTCCTTCCCATTTGAACATTTTCTTCCTATTTCACAATATCTATTATATATTTTGGTCCTTATGTACACTTTTGGTATCTCACACCAGAGAAACAATGCAGTATTTACATATGTGTGTCTGATTTATTTCACTGTAGAGTATGGTCTCAACGTGCATCCATTTATCTAGAAATGTCTCAAACTTATCCTTCTTTATGGCAGAGTAGTACTCCATTGTATAAAAAAAATACCCACATCTCCATCCATTCCTCCTTTGGAAAAAGCATTTGGGCTGTTTCCAAGATTTAGCTGTTACAAACCATGTTGCCATAAACATGGGTGTGCATCTATCACTGTGGTAAGGAGCTTTTAATTCTTTCTGGAATATACCAAGAAGAGGAATAGCTGACTTAAATGGAACCTCTAGTTTTAGGTTTTTGAGGAATCTCCACACTAATTTCCACAGTGGTTGCACCAGTCTGCATTCTCACGAACAGTGGAGAAGGATTCCTTTTTCCCCACAGTTCCTCCAGCATTTGTTATTCGTTGATTTCTTGACAATAGCCATTCTTTCTAGGTTGAGATGGAATCTCAGCATTGTTTAAATTTGCATCTGTTGAATGACCAGTGATGCTGAACATTTTCTCATATATTTATTTGGCATTTGTATTTCTTCATCTGAGAAGTGTCTGTCCATTTCAGATGTCCATTTTTGGATTGGGTCTTTAAATTTGGAGTGTCTGATTTTTTTGAGTTCATCATATAGTCTAGACAGTATTCCTTTGTTTGAGGAACAACTGGCAAAATTTCTTCCCACACTGTGTGTTGTCCCTTCCCCACACTGTGTGTTGTCCCTTCACTCTGTTGGTAGTTTCTCTTGCTGTGCAAAAGCGTTTTAATAAGATGAGATCCCAGTTGTTGATTCTTTTTGATAGTTCCTGTGCAGTTGGGGTTTTGTTCATGAAGTCTTTGCCTACACAAATGTCTTCAAGAGTTCTATGTATTCTATCTTGCAGCAGATTTCTGGGCAACAAAGGCAAGGGGCAGGCATCACAATTCCTGATTTGAAAGTATACTACAAAGCTACTGTGATAAAAGCAGAATGGTACTGGCAAAAACAAACAAACAAACAAACACCAAAATAAAAAATAAAAAAAAACAGACCCGAGTATCAATGGAACAGACTAGAAGATTCAGAGACAACTCCAGACACACTCAGCCACTTTATCATTCACAAAGGAGTGAAACACCTTCACTGGAAGAAAGATAACCTCTTTAATAAATTCTCCTGGGAAAACTGGCTTTCCACATGCCGAAGATTAAAACTAGATTCATATCTTTCACCATACACTAAACTAAAATATAAATGGACCAAAGATCTAAATATTAAAAGTGGGTGTGATTTTGAACCCATCAATCAGTCTCTTTTAATCCCCCCACTTTCTGGCCTTTGGTAACTACTATTTTTGCTCTCTACTTCTATATACTGAGCCTTTTTAGATTGCGCATGAGTGAAATCATGTGGCATTTCTTTCTATGTCTGGCTTATTTCACTTAACATTATGATGTCACGGTGCACTTATGTTATCACACATAACAGGATTTTGTCCCTTTTATGCATGAATAGTATTCCATTGTGTATACAGTTTACACAACATTTTCTTTACCCATTCATCTGTCAATGGATTCTTCAGGTGATTCTGTATCTTGGTTTATTGCGAATAATGCTGTGATAAATGTGGAAGCGCAGGTATCTCTGACATACTGCTCTCATTCCCTTTGGATATATACTCAGTAACGGGATTGCTGGATCATGTGGCAGTTCTATTTCTAATCTTTTTGAGGCACCTCCATACTGTTTTCCACAGTAGCCTTACTAATTTACATTCTCACCAACAATGTATAAGAGTTCCCCTTTCTCTACAGCCTCATTGAAACATTAAAAATGCATGTTCAAATAAATTATCTTCAGGGAAATGCTAAAATTTTAGGAGAATTAAGAAATAAGAAAAGCCTAATTTTAGGGGCCGGGAATGTAGCTCATATGCCTTCCTGGAAGCACAAGGTCCTGGGTTCGATTCCCAGTACAAAAAAAAGCCTAATTTTAACACATTTTCAGCAAGTAGAGATATCAGATTCTGAAACAATACAATGTAATTGGAATTTAAGAATAGCTAGATAGATGTCAGGTTTCTCCCATACTATTCTATATCCCTCAGGGATAGATGTATACTGACTGCTGCTTTTTTTGTTTTATTTGATTTTAACACATTTTTATTAAAGTAAAATTACATATAAAAATATGTGCAAATCACAAGGAAATAAGGATGTAGTTGAATGATCAAGAAATAAGATGTTAGCTGTATCTTGGAAGCCTTTATATGTCCCTCCCAAATCACATTGTCTTTGTTCTCCACACAATGATAATTACTAACCTTAATGGTGTCCTAATCATTTCCTTATTTCTATTTATAGTTTTCTACATATATAACCCCTAAACAATTGATAACTTTGTCTTTCTATGAACAAGGCAAGTGATTTGGAGTATGCATAGTTTTGCAGAAGGGACCTTTTATGCCAAATATTAAGTTGAAAGACAGCATGTCAAAGAAGAGAAAGTACCAGGCTTAATGCCATTGTTGTCCGTAAGAACAGTTCTCAAAAACTGTGTTACCCATAAAATATTATGGCTAAAATGAGACTTAAGAAACGATTGGGAATTTACAGCCTTCAGGGATCTGAATTAGCAGAAGGGAACAAATACATCAACTTGAGCAATATTTGAGGAACTCTTCCACTCCCCATTGAATTAAAAAAAGGCATTACCAATAGAACTAGTACTCTGTAGTGGGGTGATTTTATATATAATATATATTTTATATATAATATGTAATATTATATATGATTTTATATATAATATATAATATAGATTTTATATATAATATATATTTTCAAGGTCTGAAATGTAGCCTTTCTGAAAGCAAGAAAGATGACCTACAAAATCAATTATTTAGGACTCTAGTCCAATCACATAATTATTTCTTGATTTGAAACCACAACTTCTTCCTCTATTAGAATCATCATTATCTGTCATTGAGTGGATTTGGATTTCAACATGAGTTTTGAATTTCATATATTTTTGCACCAGATCAGAGATGGAAGCTCATGTAAATTTTAATATACAAAATCTTATGTCCAAGTAAACAGTCTTGTTTAGATTTTAAATATGCATTTATGTGTAATCTCAGTAGTTTCCCAAAGTTTCTCACTCACCTGAACTACCAGCTGATCACCCCTGGTGACCCCCTGCTGTGAGTAAACTCCATTATGTATTTTTTCACCTTCTCAAGACTAATATTGTTTGAAAAAGTCATGTAACTGTAATGATTAATTACACTTGAAATTTTATATGATCTCATGTGAATGCTATTTTGTCTCCTTTATTCCATTCCTTACACTCATATTTCCAATGCCATCCTTTCACTTTCCTTAAACTCTTATTACTTTCTCATTATCTCATCTCTGTGCAACACATAAATATAGTTTACTCTATTAAAAGAAGCATCCTCTTCCTTGCCAAAAGTAACCTTTCTTTCCTCATGAATAACTGATATCATCACCTCCAGGACCTCAACGTTTCCCTTTTATCTCCAATTCCTGCTTCCCACCGGCCCCTTTCCCTCAGCCTACAGATATTCTCCATAGTTTTGCATCTTCCTAAAACATTTTCTCAGACTGTCATCCTCTTGAGTTACTACCTATCTATCAACCTTTCTTCATCTCCATAGGTACTATGAGAATAGTCTATACTCTCTTTCTGTGTCCACTTTTAACTTACTTTTCATTGTACTTCAAATTTGTGTCCCTCAAATCTGTTTCCCTAACTGCACTGTCCCGTATCAGTATTTCACTTCGGCATTTGCTGCCTCTGTAGCCTAACTTCCTAATCATTCTTTAAGTAACCTCGCTTCTGAGCTGAAATACCACTTCTATGGTGGTTCTCAAACATGGCTACACATTGTAACTACCTAAGAAGCTCTTAAATTTCCCAATCCTCAGGCCCCACTGTAGAGCTGTTAGAACAGAAATTCTGGGGGTGGGACCTAGGCATTACCAGTTTCCATATCTCTCTAGGTGATTCCAATGTGAAGCCAGACTTAAGAACTCTAAGCTAAGGCCTTATTTTTGACTTCTGTCAAAGCTTTTTAGAAGAGAACTAGTTCAGTGTTGAAATCAGACGAATCTGATTTTGAATATTGGACACACCACTTATTATTTACGTGACTTTCAGAAAAATAATTAATTAATATCTATGTATAACACTTTCCTCATCAATAAAGTCAGGATAGCAATATATAACTCAGTTTTTACAAATATCAAATGGTTTAGCTTATGCAAGATACTCAGGATAGAGTAGGCCCTCAGAGCCTGTATTTTTAATGGTGTTCTGCTTCTTCCCTTCTCTCATAGATAGTGAGAGTTCTTGTTTCATCCTTCCTCCAAAATGATTACATTCCGTCCATCTTTATCTCTGCCTCTGCATGCATCTGTACTGTCTCCCTTAGCTTTAATTTTTAGTACTAGTCAAACAATTCTGCTGCCTTAGTTCTCTAGGCTGACTTCCCTCCTATGTACTGTGCTGATTTTCTAAATCTTTGTCAGACATCTTCTGATGTATGTGTGTAGGACCCAGGGCTCTTACTTTACACACCACAGAAACTAACTCATATAGAAAAGCAACATATTGAAAGTCATTTGTCAAGGATTCTTGGGAAAGGTGGGGCACTGTGGTCAGGATGCAAAATAGTCAAAATATTCGGGAGGTTACATACCTGGGACTCTGGCCAAAATTACTTAGTACAACCAGAGTGGTGAAAGGGCACTGCTACCACCACTGGATGCTGGCAATTGCAACTTCTAATGGACACTGGCTTCTGCTGTTGTCATCATCTCCAAAAGTATTCTTCCCTGGCCTTGTATTTTAGCATCACTAACTACAGGATCAAATTGTGGGTAGGTGCACAAGTTTGTTTACTTGGGCAAAACTGGGTCTCACAACTGTACCCTAGCAGTGAGATAATCAGTAAAGCAAGTATTTGGCTATTTTTTACTTCCATGATAGGGAGTGAGCTCTATTTCCAACGAGATTTACACAGTGAGGAAATTTAGTGTGAAATGGGCAATCAAAAATGGCAAATGTTGACTACAGCCTCCTATCTCAATACAAATACCTTAAACTTAATGTGCCCCAACCAATCTGCATTTTAAACCCTCTATCATACCCACTGGGCTTGCTGGTTGTTCTCCCTACTCAATATCACAACACTCTGATAGTTCTTGAGGAATTCCATATTCTGTGAATTTGCTTCTCCTTTTCCTTAGACTGGATCCTATTTCTTTAAACTTCTACGTCTATATCTTTCTGTACGATGGACACCTTATCCCTCAAGACTCATATCAAAAGTGACCTCTTCATGACCATCCCTAATCTCTTAATTAGAATGACATTTTCCTCCCTCTGTGTACCCACAGCACTAAAGTTTGAACTTACTTAGTAGCTCATATGTGACCCCATTACTGTACTATTAATTGTGAAATCAAGGACATACTCTATCTTTGCCTCCCCATTACTAAAACTCAGTACCTGGTGCTTTGAAACTTACTCAAAATATGAATTGCTAAAGTTTTTTGGGGGTATGGATAATTATACATATCGTCAAATGGAAAACACCACTGGACATAAGATGTGTTGTTGTTGTATGTGCTACTAAAAATGAAAAAAGTTACCTATAAAACCATTACACCATTAGCTGTAAGATGCATCTTGATTTCAGAGATGTAAGAATGTTTTTTTTTTAAAGTTCACCTTAGAATTGATGAAATACAGTAGTCATCATTGTGGTTTAATGGTTTAATAGCACTAGAATTTATTCTACAAAGCCATTAGTTGTGGATAATTTGCTGTATATTAAAATAGAAATAATTATTTTGGGTTGGATTCTCTCAAACTCTACAGCATGGAAACTCTAATCCACTTATGCTTCATTTATTCTTGACGCTTGTGCATTTGACAAATGTCTTCTTTGTTGTCAGGTATTTTCTTTAAGTTTTGTGGTATTTATGGTATTTTGATATTCTTTAGGCCATTGGAGGCTTGGAATTAAATTGTATGAGGCTAGATTTAAAAATTACATGATCCCACCATCAGGATTCTGACATTAAAGAGTGTGGGTATTTCACTTGTTCTTGTTTGTTTCTGTCCTCTCTCATTTGATGTTCTGGGATAGACTTGGGAGTGAAGTACAAGGAAGTAGCAAGGAAGAAGGGAGTCTTCGTGGAAATGGTTAGACACAAATTCTGGCATGGGCACGTTTTCTATGATAAATCACATCACCAAGAAATCTGAAAATATAAATATATATATATATAGTGTATATATATATAATATATATGATTTCTGAGAACAAAGAAATGTTGCATAGAGTAAAATCTGTTGCTTCTAACTTGGCTAGGCTTAGTCTGCTTTGATCATGATTCTGACAGCCCCAATTTCACACAGATGATAAGAGCGAGGCAGATATTTCAGCTCAATTTATCAAGAGCACTGAAACAGAAAAGAATGAATGAATGGTGATATATTCATTAAAATGTTTTAAAAATATATCCTGCTGCTTGTTATGTGGTTTTGCTTAAAAATTATGAGCAAAAGGAAATGTTTCCAACTTAACGTCCCTCCTTCCTTTCCATTGGCCAAATCTAATCTAGTCCACAAATACTATTCTCTATGGGTGAATAAGACAACATTTTGCCCAGAGTTCCTCTCCTCCAGAGGTGGGGAATGGGAATTCTTCAACCCTGTGTCCGTTCCATCCCCCAACCCTCCCACGCTGTTACTTAAAATAACTGCGGAGTCATTGTACCAGACGCTCCCTCAGCCAGCAGGATTTCGTAACAATGCAAGTGGGGAGCAGGCCCTTCTGGGTGAAAATGAAGCTTCACTGCTTTTATTTTGTTTAACCACAGCCATTTTCTCCCTTAAAGAATCCGAGGCTTCTCTGAGGCTTGGTTTGGTTGAAGGTTTCTATGAATGTGCTCAGTGGCTGTATCAGCAAAAGCTCATTTAGCCAAAATGCCACATTTTGGGAAGCAAAGAAGGAAAGAAAGTACTTTGTAATAGATAAATGTCTCCTGAGAATACTGACATTTTATTTCATTATTTGAATTCAACTGTAAGAATCTGGACCCTGAGTCTGACATTTATTTTTCCTGATTTCCCCTTCACCAGAAACAGAAAATGCTAAAGACCACTCTACACTTTCACGATCAGCTTTCACGAGGGTAATAGCTGTTGACATCTGCTTAAATTTGGGAGTAATCTGTTCCTTACATAACAGAATATTTCCAAAAGTGCTAGAGTACAGGAGAGAGTGTATTCCTCAAAAGGAAGGCTTTAGTATGTAAATAAATGATTTAAAGCACATTGCTTTCCGATGTCCAGAAGATAAAGCTACGTAGATGGGGACCTGGGGGGTGGTGAATAAAATGGACTAGACATTTACAGTCCCTAGACTTCACTTAGAAAACATCTTGTGTGCAATCTGTTATTTTGGAAGTGTTGAGGTTTGATTTATGGTTAACATATAAGGGTTCATGTGATTTGAATTTTTAGTCCTGTAATTGCAGTGTCTTCACTGTTTCTCAAAGTATAGTCCAAGACATGGCATGGCATTACCTAGGAACTTGGTAAAATGCAAATTCTCACCCCCTACCACATACATGATGAATACACTGGGGATCGGGCACTGCAATTTATAGTTTAACAAGACCTCCAGGTGACTCTGGTGTAGCCTAAAGTTTGAGAACCCTCCTCTAAGACAATGTTCTTACTTGAGTGGTTTTTATGAAGAATATACCCTTTGTCTTCCATATAGCTAATTTGAAACTAATTTATTAGGTAAATAACTTCGTGGTCTATTCCCATCATGTGCATTAACAAACAAGTACAACTGTAGTCAAGCACATGAAGTTTAATGTGATCCATGTATGCAAACAGCAGAAAGGTTACTTAATGTTTTGTTTCATATTATTCTAATACTGATTCATAGCTCAAATAATCTGAAAAGCCTGAGTCAAGCATACCAATTGCAATCTTAAGAGTCCTGGAAGGTGGAGCCTAAAATTTAGTTGCTGTCACTGATGGAATTTACTCTCCAGCATTTGTGCCCTTGCATAGACTGTTCCTTTTGTCTGGAATATCATTTTTCCCTGTTTTTACCTTCCTTAATCGTACTCCTTTGGTCCTGAAGGAGGCCTTTTTATCCTCTAAACTGGTACTTGGTTTTTGTTCATACCAAGATGTGGTGTTATATTTATTTTCTTGTCTCTCTCCACACTAGCTAAGATGCTACTTGAGTGAAGGGCTGTCTTTAATAACTATATCTAGCATAGTCCCTGGCTCAGATTGGGACTTAATAAAATCTGAATAAGTGAATGAATTAAGAACTACTTTTCCAATATATAGACAACTTGCTAGTACCTAGAAAGAAATTAAAATATTTAGAATGTTTTCAAATACCATGGCTTCTCTCATCCTTTAGTTTTTTTTTTTTAATTTTATTGGTACATTTTAGATATATATAATGATCACATTCATCAGAGGGAATTTGTACCTGTGCATAATGTATCTTGATTCTTCTTTTTTTTCCCCAATCATCTCCCCTCACTTCAACCCCTCTTCCTCTCCTTATTTACAAAAGCTTTGTTTCCATTTATTTCCTTCTATTCACTATTTTTTCTTTTCCCTTCCTTCTTTTCCCCTTCCTCCCTTGTTTCCCTTCCAATTTGAACATTTGCTTCCTATTTCACAATATGTATTATACATTTTGGTCCTCATTTACCTTTTTGGTTTCTCACTCCACGAAAAGATGTTTTTTAATTAAATTTATTGGTACTATATATATATATATATATCATTACATATAATGATATATATATATATATCATATATATATATCATTATATATATATATATACCCTTTGTCTTCCATATAGCTAATTTGAAACTAATTTATCAGGTAAATAACTTTGTGGTCTATTCCCATCACGTGCATTAACAAACAAGTACAACTGTAGTCAAGCACATGAAGTTTAATGAAGTTTAATATATCATTATATATATATATAATTATATATATATATTATATATATATTATCAAAGGGTATATATATATATATAATGATCACATTCATCATAGGGAACTTTTATCTGTACATGGTGTGTCTTAGTTCCTCTTTTTTTTTCTTCCATTCCCCTCTCCTCCACTCAACCCCTCTTCCCCTCCTTATTTACAAGGCTTTTGTTTCTAGTTTATCCTTTTTTTCTCAATTATTTTTCTTTTCTCTTCCCCTCCCCCCATTCCCTTTTCCTTTTCAAACTTTTCTTCCTATTTCACAATGTCTATTTTACATTTTGGTTCTTATTTACACTTACAGTTTCTCACACCAGAGAAACAATGCAATATTTACACATGTGTGTCCGATTTGTTTCACTTGAGAATATGGTCTCAAGGGGCATCCATTTACCTATAAATGCCTCAAGTTTATCCTTCTTTATGGCAAAGTAGTATTCCATTGTATAAAAAAAACCCCACATCTTCTTTATCCATTCATCTGTTGATGGGAATTTGGAGTGTTTCTAAGATTTAGCTATTACAAACTCTGTTGCCATAAACATGGGTGTTCATATATCACTGTGGTATGATGTTTTTAATTCTTTCTGGAAGGCACCAAGAATGGGAATAGTTGGGTTGAATGGAACCTCTAGTTTTAGGTTTTTGAGGAATCTCCACACTGATTTCCACAGTGACTGCACCAGTCTACACTCCCCTCAACAGTGGAGAAGGGTTCCTTTTTCCCCACAGCCACTCCAGCATTTGTTACTGGTTGTTTTCTTGACAATTGCTGTTCTTTCTGAAGTGAGATGAAATCTCAGTGTTGTTTTAATTTGCATCTCTCAAATGACCAGTGATGTTGAACATTTTTCATATATTTATTTGGCATTTGTACTTCTTCATCTGCGAAGTGTCTGTTCATTTCAGATGCCCATTTTTGGATTGGGTCTTTAAGTTTGGAGGGTCTGAGTTTTTTGAGTTCTTTATATACTCTAGATGTCAGTCCTTTGTCTGAGGAACAGCTGGCAAAAAATTTTTCCCACTCTGTGGGTTGTCTCTTCACTCTGTTGGTAATTTCTTTGGCTGTGCAAAAGCTCTTTAATAAGATGAGATCCCATTTTTTGATTCTTTGTATTATTTCCTGTGTGATCTGGGTTTTGTTCACAAAGTCTTTATCTACACCATGTCTTCAAGATATTGAAAAGGATATCAGAAAATGGAAAGATATCCCTTGCTCTTGGGTAGGAAGAAACAATATAGTGAAGATGGCCATGCTTCCAAAACTGTTACACAAATTTAATGCAATCCCAATCAAAATACCATTAGGATATCTCACAGAACTAGAGAAAACATTCCTAAAATTCGTTTGGAACCAGAAGAGACCTAGAATAGAAAAAGCAATTCTGGGCAACAAAGGCAAAGCAGAGGGCATCACAATTCCTGACTTGAAATTATACTACAAAGCTTCTGTGATAAAAACAGCAAGGTACTGGCAAAAAAGAAAACAGGATCAATGGAACAAATTAGAAGATACAGCAAGAACTTCAAACACACTCAGCCACCTTATCTTTGACAAAGGAGCCAAACACCTTCGCTGGAAGAAAGATAGCCTCTTTAATAAACAGTGCTGGAAAAACTGGATTTCCACATGCCGAAGATTAACACTAGTCCCATATCTCTCACCATGCGCTAAAATCAAAATGGATCAAAGATCTAAATTTAAAGTAGATTTTCCTTTAGAGAATGAAACAGTGCAGAGATTGTATCAGCAGTGCATTTTTTAGATAAAATATTCAACAGATATGAATGAAGGTTTAGTAGACTCGTAGTAGAGCTACTTTCTAATTTCCTTCCTTCTCTTTCCTTCTTTCCTTCCTTCTTTCACAGAACTGTCACATACCCTGTTGTTTCATTCTATATAACATCATTTATCTACATTAGGCTGAATGTGCACATCAGCAATATTTCACAATTTTAAACAGTGAGAAAGGTAATGAATGTTTCAAAAGGAAGCTAAAGGCAGGTACATCGTATCAGTAGGTTGTAAGACATTTGAACAGATGAAGAATTAAGGGTGATTGTTTGGAAGCTAGATAAAATGTAGGAAGATCCAGTATTCTAATAGAAACAACTTGGAAATAATAAGCACAATTAGATGAGACAAATTAATGAAATGATGCAAACGAGTTTAGAGAGCCAGGTGTCACTGATTGTGTTAGTCACCTACTAAATATATTGGGAAACTCTTCTATGGTAAATACTTATAAATAACTGGCACAGTGAGTTCCAAAGTATTCACAATGCAATACTGCATTTTCTTTTTTCACCCTTTGGTCCTTCAGCTCTAGTGGATTTGAAGACATCTTTCTTCCTGTCCAAATGAGTGTGAACTAATTGGGAAAATGGACATTTCTTTCAAGACACTGCACATAAATACTAATGGGTAGGAAGAATCAGCAGTGCCATTTCCGAGGTCATCTTGAAAAATCTACTCTTAAAACAAATCTAAGACCAGATTTAGAGGGTTGTTTTCTGTCCTTTCCTGAAAGAATTGTGTTAATGTAAAAGGCAGCATGCAAATGGGGGCAACCTGGATGGCATAGTGCTAGGACACATAGAAAATAAAACTACCAGATTTTAATGTACCCAGCTCTTTATTGCCAATATTTTTGGGTGATAAACCGGAGGAAGCAAATGGATGAAGAAACGATTATATTGGAAGACAGGCAGAAAGTTCTTGTATGAATGCTTAATAATAAAGCTATGACTTACACCCAGAAGCCTAAGAATGATTCAGCCACTCACTCTTTATCATGTAGGATATCACTCAGAGAAACTTGTTCTGTTAATTCAAAGACAATTTTCTTACCTGAGCCCTACCAAGAAGAACAATAATTTACCTTATACCAAAATTAGTGAGTGTTTTATCAAAGACTAGTTACTGATTTGTAAATAAATACTTTAAATCAGGACATTTCACTAAATAGGAACACAGCCTGCTAAGGCGAATTTTGGCCTTAGCTGGATTTCACTGGTAAGTGAAATGGTCACTGCCACCACATTTTTCTCCCGTACTTGTGCCCACTACTCTTGCTAAACTGGAATATAAGCCTGCTCATGAAAGTCAAGAGTTGCTGCATGTTCAGCATTATTATCTTCCACACTCTAACAAATATCAGGGGATTGGGATTTGGAAATTGATGCCTTGTTTTTTATCCAGGCTCTAATATATTTTGAAACATGAACAAAGGTCGACATAGGAAATGAAGACTGATGTATTAAATATCAAGGGAGAAGAGGTGACAGAAAGAATTGCAGGGTTAAGGATATGATATTTTATTTAGATTTGATTGTCCTAAATATGTGAGCGCATCAAAAATTCCAAGCAGGCACCTGTAAAATAAAAAGCTTGTGTCTATGACTAGGTCAAATGAAAATAATTTATAATTTATTATCTAGGACTCCACCTTACCAAAGCACGGAACCTCAATGACTTTAAGGAAATTAGAATTTGACTTATTCCATAGTCTAACCTCTCTAGTGCACTATAAACGCATTTTCTTTGTCAGGTTTATTCTTCAGCTGTTTTGAGCTTAATTGGGGTCCTCTGCATAAACCATGGACAGCTTTGGGAAATGTGGCTGTTATTTATAGCACACCACAAGCCTACAGTGTACTTTCAATAGAGCTTAAATTGGACTGAATCTCTAAAACTATCTGCTCTGGGTTCTTTGTGAAGGAAAAAAATAACTTATTCCCCCCCATGTTTGTAATATCAGAAAACAAAAAGAAGCTCTTAAATATGTTTTGATTTAAGGAAATAGGTTGGAGAAAAAGGAAGGAGACAAAATAGAATAATGGATTTTTAAGTCTTTTTTTTTTCCTTAAGAAAATGCAGTATGACTAAATTACACAGAACAAAATTGTTGCAACTGGCTCCTGTGTGAGTTCTTCACAGAGAGAAATGAAGATTAGAGAACATCCAGATGCTCAGATGTAAGAGTTCTTCCTTTCTGAGAGTCTGAAAGGACAAAGAAAAAGTGAGTTATATGGAGATATGAGGTGTATTTGTGGGGGTAGAGGATGAGAGGTCTATGAAGAACAAGAAGACAGCATTAGGCTGTGGGAATGTCAGGAAAATAAGACAGGATAAAGTCACAAGTGGGCGAAGAGAAAAACAGAAGCGTGAAGAGGAAAGCACCACAGGAAGAGGTGGGTGAGGAGGAGGAGGTAATGATGAAGCTTACCCACAAAGTACATTTGTGAATATAAAAGCATTTTAATAATCAGTACTGGGAACATTCTCTGAGGGGTCTGAGACAAGGTAACATGTTTGTCCCATACCCAAACTGGGCTTTGATCATGGCAGATCTTTTAGAAGATTCTAGCCGAATATCTCCATGTACACCTGGATGGAACTGTCAGGCAGGGCTAGCAAAGAGAGGAGCGAAAGGAGCTGAAGACCACAAGACCTGAATCATCAGCCCTGCTATGGCAAAAAGTTTCCTTGATCCTCATTGAAAAACTTTTTACAAGCCTCTAAATATTTCCAAGTGTATCTGGAAAGTACTTTAACAAAGGCACCATAAGTAACCCATGTGATATGAGGCTCCAGAGAAACCTCAACAAACGTCCATTTGGGAGAGAAAGATTAAAACTTACACACTAGGACTTAATTACATGTTATGTTAATTTTGTGAATTCTAGGCTTTAAGTATGAAACCACTGGATTTGCAATGATAACTGACTTGGGAAAACATTGCACTTTGTTTTCTATGCAGCAGGGAGATTATCATATATACCTCTTTCATTGTTACCTACCTCCCACATCCAAGTACGAATGCTTGTTACAACCTTGTATGTGAACAGATTTCAGAACAGGGTGTGGAGGAGGAAATCTCATAATAAGCTTGACCCATACATCATGACTAAAAATTGGACCTGAAGTCCATCCAAAGCATTTTTTCACATTCTTTCTTCCTCACCCATCTTCCTCCCTTCCACTCTTTCTCATTCCCTTTCTGGACTCTATTCTCCAGACTTACAGCCTCAAAATCCCCATAGATGTATCCCAGGGATTTAGATTTTGTTAATATGCTTGTGGTCCTACAATAGTCAGACCAGCCATGATGCTGTGAGCATCCATAGATTGTATTCACAGTTGTGTCCTCTGAGAAACCTCAGAGGATTCTAAAAAGGACCTGTCTGTATTGGTGGCCTAGTGATCATAGGTGATTTTTAAGGGCAGCAGGAAGATAATTACTGTCTTCAAATATACCCTCTTATATTTTCAGGTTAATTTAAAAAATGCATTTGGCAGTGGACACGAATTTTTAATTCACATCACCTAAAATAATTTTTTAAGTAATTTACATGTCTAGGGAGTAAATGAGTCCTACAAGACAATTTAATAGAAAGAGGTGAGTAGGGAGAAAGCAAGAAGGTACCTGATCATCAATGATGGAAAAAGTGGCTATCATATATAAGAAGGAATGAGCAAATTTTTACTGTATTCTTCAAAATCCCTATAAGGATTGAACTTATTCAGAAGTCAGCAATTTATTTTTAATAGAAGAAGAATGTTAGAAGAAGCCAGAGACACACACTTGGAAAAATTAATGCTAAGAATACTTTGCAGTTACCTTAGATAAGTCCAATAATTTTATAAGACCTTAACAGAAAGCCAGGAGAGCAAAAGGCTAAAATCATAAATTCTTAAGATGTCCTTCTTCAAAATGATTATCTTAGACATGGCACAAAATGCCCAGTACATAGCCACAGATGAATAAAAGATGAATTTGTTGTAAAAAGGCTTAGAGATGGTAGATGACATTTATATAATGATGTAAATTTGTAGATAATGATGGAGAGTCATTCATTTGTTGAAAGCTGATATTGCCAACACTTATGAAAGAAGTATTTTCATGTTCATTTTAAAGTCCTCAAAATTGGACATTTTCTATCAAAAGAAAAGGACAGATTTTCTACTCTTAGAAGATCACAGAATTAGACAGCAATCACATCCCTTTTTCCCAGAATCTGGGTGCTTTTCATCATTGCCAAACCTTAAAATTGAGAATCCAATAGAAATTAATTTTAATATTTTACTGTGAATTGCTATGCCATAGATGAATTCCAGTTAGCCTTCTTTTTCTGCTTTATAATTAGAAAACGAAGTTGCAGGTGGGGTAAAAGGGGCATAATATAATTCTGGGAAATGTCCAAGAAAAAAGTGTAAAAATCATATTGAGTACAGATTTACATAGTTTTACCATCTGTCTTTGAAGATTTATATCTAGCCTTGATTCAGGAATGGAGACTATATCATTAATTTTTAAAAGTCATTTCCAGATTAATAATACTATCTTAGGTGCTTAAACATTTAAACATTGAAGCACACAAACATTGCAAATCAAAATGGAATAAGGGGGACTTTGGGAAGACTGGATAGCTCTCCTCAAATATGCAAAATGTTGGCAAGTGGAAAAGGAAATAGCCTTGCATTAGCTCTAGAGGACTGAGCTATACTGAAAAGTTTTAAGTCACACAAAAGAGTAGCTCTGCCCAATACAATTAAGAAGTAGCTTCCGACTAGCATTGTCCTCAGTTGAAATAGGTTGTCCTCCTGATATTCAGCACTATTTTCCTTGTATATTCCAGTGCAGTTTTCTATTGTATAAGTAGAGCCTGAAGGTTGTCTGTTAATGTTTTTGTAGAAAATGTCAGTGGATGGAAGGCTGAACTGGATTACCTTTCATATTCCTTTCCATAATTAGTGCTGAAAGGGAAGGTGAGCGAATTTGGTATTATTTTGAGCTAAGTTGCATCAGAAGTAGGCTCTCAGGCAAAAATTAAAGTGCAAATTGTCTATTGGGGAGGTGATCCAAGGAAATATCAGTAGGAGAATGGTGTTATGAGTATTGCTGAGGACTTCTGGAATACACTTCAGGAATGTCCTACACAAAAGGTAAAGAAGTAGTGGTATCTGTTCTCCACTCTCATGCCTCATTGACTAGGTACTAATCTCTGGGATGTTAAATCCCCAATATTTCTGGAAAGGTATATTGTCTGATGTAGAATTCTTATGGTTTGAATAAAATAGTTGAATAAAATAACTGCAGGTTTAAATTCATCTGCCATAGATATGGAGCACTGGGTATGGAGTTAGGCTGATTTAGATTTTGTGCTAACTTCTTACTATTGACTATGTCTTTAGAAATTTATGTAGCTGCTCTGGTTCTGTTTCTTTATCTGTATATATTACAAGGTTGTTGGTGAAATTAAATAAGATAATAAACCTAAAGAACTTCAAACATGGGAAGAACTAATAAGGTATCTTTCACTATTTTAATATTAAAATTTATTGTTCAGAAATAAAATGAGCTAAATCCAAACATAGTAAGGCATTTAAGTCTTACATGTTGTCAAAAGACTTTGCACATGATGTAAATGCTAAAAAAAAGTTTTAAACTACCATAGAACTTAGTCAGAAATTATTTTCTTTCTACATATAATAATTAATAAATATTTAATATTTTTGACTGTGAAGTAAATATCTGGCACTTCTAAATTCACAACAAACATAAATGCCTACTCATTCTTCTGAATTTGACTCACACAGCATTTCCTCTAGTCAACTACCTTTGTAGCTGTGATGAATAGAATGATTTTACAATTAGACTACGATAGTCTTTTGCTTACATACACACTTGCCCAGATGTCTGACACTGACTCTTCACCAAAGGCAGTAGGGTAACTAATGATTTATAAGATGAAATTTAAAATCTGAAATTATTAATGTTTCATAGCCAGTATAAACAGTTAATATGGCTCTTTTATGGAACCAGAAGGTCATAGAAGACTCTGCTGGAAACTTTTAGAGAGCCCTCCCAAAATCAAGATTCACTGCACAAATCTTACACATCCTTGGATGAATAAGAAGGAATTTGAGAGCCTCACTTGGAAGCTTCTTTGGAGTCTTGTAGTCTATTAAGTTATCTGTGCTTGTTGTAATCCTTGTTTGAACACTAATCACACCAGGTTATATTTAGCTGTATATTTATATGTGTTCTTAACTACATGTAAGAGTTTTTGAGAATAAGAACCCAGTCTGCATAATATTTACTATTATATTTTTAGTACTAAAAACAATGTTGGGAATACCATGAATAGGTGAAAACATTTGTTGCACAAAATAAGTGAATAAAATGTGATACAGGAATTTATAGAAAATTCTAACATGTGGAAAAGTCTACATGTTTAATATCAAATTCACAAATATTCACAGTGCCTTTTAAGTGAAAAATGTGATAATTGTGGTGAGAGCTACAGTGATATAAACGACCTTGTTTCCTTTCCAAATATGCTATGTAAATTAATAATTTCAGACTTTAAACAGCATGGTGTTTTAATAGTCTGCATTTGATGATTTCAATATATAGTCATTATTGGTCTATTCCTAGTGTCTATTGATCCTACTGCTTTTTGCTTATGTGTCCTTTTTTCCTGATTTGCCTGGTTGTCCTTGACTATTTGCTGGTTCTCGTACCTACAATTCTATGTAAGAATAACTTTTTCTTTTATATGCGGGTACCAGGAGTCGAACTCAGGACCTCACGCTTGCCAAGCAGGTGCTTATGCCGCTGAGCCATATCGCCGGCCCATGAATAACTTTAAGTAAAGGATGAAAGTATATTTCTCTGGAGAGAACTTGCGTGTTTCTACCAGGACCCTGAGGTTGTTATCATACTTAGTTGCCCTTAATCTAAGTCCTATGTTTAAGTTTCCTGGACCACAATGGTAATGTGATTCCAGGGTAAAAGATCACTTATCCCTTCCCTGAAGATATAGACCTTTGGGGTAATACCTTTTAGTGTGGGACAGTCTTCTAATAGATTTGTGCAGACCATTGGTTTTGACCTCTATGCCCCTGATCCTGAGAGGCCATCAGAATAATCATTTGTTTTCAAGGACAATATCTGATGCTCTGAGGGTAAAAGTGGCTTCCTTGTGCACTTAACATACTGGCCTCCTGACTTCACTTTGTTGTCCACTGTTTGTTGCTCTGAAAGAGATATTTTGTAAACCTTCACTCAATGTTTTTAGCTATTTTCCTCTGGAGGACTGGTCAGAATAACTTAATTTCCTGTTACTGGAAAACTGGAAACCTCTATTTGGAAAACTATACGGTTATTAAACATCTTGCAAAGAATTATTTGTAGGAGAGAAAGGTCTACCCAAATAATGACAGTATAGGGTGTACTAGTCATCTCCTACAGTTATCTGCCTTAATCACCTCACTAACATCACATGAATCTCTTATTCTTTCTCAAAGATGCCAAGCTTAGTTCTGTTTCACAGCTTTGCATTTACTCTTTCCTCTAGCTAGAATCTTTTTCTCCTAGATCTTTGTATGGTTTATGCCTGCTTATAAATGCCAAGTGCTCTTGTTATTCCTCCTTCCTGTCACTAAAAGAGACTATCTTTCACCATTTTACTCTTAGTAACTGTAACAGTGAGTAGAAAGAGAAAAATGAAAAAAGATAAAAAGACAAAGCTCAAATTAATTAGTTTCTGTAAACATGATAGAAATGAAGAGAAGTAGTAGAGGAAATTAAAAATAACATTCAAAAGTGAACTTTTTAGATTTTCTATGATGGAGTGAAAATCAAGGGGCCTGAGATTTGGCTCTGGCTCTACTATTTCCTAAGGGATGTTTAAATTTCTGTTTTGTAAAATAAGTGTGTTGGATATCTAGGTATATTTTCAGCTCTAGAATTACTCAATTTGAGAATTCATATTATTTCCTATTACTACAAACTGGGTAATATCAAGTGTTTCAGTGGTTTCAGAATCTAAAAATCTGTGTGTATGAAATCTTTCAGGAATTTATCTTAGAACCATACATTAATCCTGAGATAGTGTGTTCACATTCTTCAGGGCTTCTGAAATATTCTAAATCAATATTTTTAAAGAAAAGTGAACATTTGAATCACTTAAGGAGCTTTTTTTTCAAAATATTTATGCTTGGGCCCTGTGCATTCCAAACCCAGTAAAGGAGATTCTCCAGATATGTTAAAATGAGTTCCTCAGAATCTATTGTGTATTAATTCTACTGGGTTTTGTTCTTGTGTTCTTTTTGCCTTGTGTGTTTGGTTGCTCATGAGTATTTTCTAGTCATTGTACTCAAAATTATCTGCAAGACTAATAAATCATAAGATGAAAATATCTTCCTCTAGAGAAAAGTTGTATTTGTTTCTACCAGGAATGTGGAGTTACTTGTCAAACTTAGTCCCCTTTAATCCAAGTTCAATTTTTAATGAATATTGAATGCTGAAATGGAGTTTTGGATGCAAACTATTTATTAAGGATTAATACTTATGAGGGGACAGGGGGGATGCAGGATTAGACAGAACAAGTACTCTTGCAAAGTGCCTTTAAATATCCCAAATTGGACCTATATGGCCATTATACCTCTGTCTTGTGCAGTCACTGCGTGCCAGCTGCCCTGGGAAGAGTAGGGCCTAGAGTCAAAAGTATCTCTGCAGCTGAGGCAATCCTTTAAAGAGCTGAAGTCTGGAGGCTGTCTGCTGATTACTGCTTGTAACTGAGCAGCACGCTCTTCCCTACAGGAGAATCTTTGCAGTGCATCTATTATACCACATGAGGGATGAAGCCCAGAAGCACGAGTGAGCTGATAAAGGTTAATGTAATTCTGATCCATATTTCTGGTTCAAAACTATTGTTGTAATAGATTTCATGTCACTTTGTAGAAAAGTTACACACACACAAATATACATACACACATGCACATACTCAGGGATCAAGGGATATCAAGGGATCATTAGAAAAAATTCCACCTCTCAAAAAAAGATATATATGTATATCATATACATACACACAGGAACATGAGAAAACAAAGCAACAAAAACCCCCAAGGTCTTCCTACTCTCCCAAAGCAGAACTAATGGGTACCATTGGAAAGGTAAGCAAATACCAGGTATAAGAGCTTTATAAATTGATGAAAGAAGAGTTACAGAAACTTAGCAAGTTCAAAAAGGACATGACCCAAAAGTTCATGGAATTATCTTACAAAATGGCCAATGTGAACATGGGAGAAACAAATAAAAAAATCAGAAGGGCTGAACAAAACAGTTCAAAACATGAATTACAAATTCATTGAAGACATAGAAACCATGAAAAGGTACTAGATATCAACACTGAATATAAAAAATATATATAGAATCCATAAATTGCAGGAATGACCAATGTGAAGACAGGGTTTCTGAAATTGAAGACAAAATGGTAAGTTATGATGTATGACTGAGAGAAGCATTAAAAAGAATAAGAGAACAAGAACAGGTCATCTAACACCTACTAGACAACACTAAGAAAACCAAACTAAGGCTAGTTGGAGTTAGAAAGTAGAAGAAATAGGGCCGGTGAGATGGCTCAGTGGCGTAAGCACCTGCCTTGCAAGCGCGAGGGCCCGAGTTTGACTCCCGGATCCCACATACGAAAAAGGGGCCGGTGATATCACTCAGCGGCACGGGTGCCTGTTGGCGCGCGAGGTCCTGAGGTCGACCCCCCCGGTACCCACAAAAAAAAAAAGAAAGTAGAAGAAATAGCACACAAGAAGTAATGAATCTGTTTAGAAGAATCATAATAAAAACTTCCCAAGTATGAGAAAAGAATTCAACATACAAGGAAGTGAGGCTTATATGACACCAAATACAATGAAAAAATAAGTTCACCACAACACATTATAATTAAAGTGCCAGATGTCCAAAAAACCCCAGAATTTTAAAGGCTGTCAGGGAAAAGTACAGAATCGTATATAAAGATAAGCCTATTAGAATTACAGCAGACTTCCAAACACAGACTCTAAAGGACAGAAGAGCTTGGAGTAAAGTATTTCAAGCCCTAGAGGTGAATAACTTCCAACCCAGATTAACACATCCAGCAAAACTTTCTTTCAAAGTAGATGGAGAAATAGGAACATTCATGAAGAAGAACTCAAGGGATTTCTGAATACCAAACTAGCACTCCAGTAAACACTCAAGAATATCCTAGAACGATAAGAAGAAGCCAACAAAATACAAAAATCTGGATACAATGAATACTTCAAGAAAAGAGAATAGATTTAAAAAGTGAAAAGAAAAAGAAAAACAATGTGGTCTTCAACAGAGAAAGAGCACAATGATTAGAATTAATTAACATCTCTCAGTAATAATTCTCAATGTTAATGGGCTTAACTCCCCAATTAAAAGACATAGATTCACAAACTGGATCCAAAAACAGGATCCCATCATCTGTTGCATTCAAGAAATTCATCTAATCCAAAAAGATATTCATAGACTAAAAATCAAAGGATGAAAAATAATATTTTATGCACCAGGACCCAAAAACAAGCAGGGGTAGCAATTTTACTCTCAGGCAAAGTAAAATTCAACCTAAAACTGATCGGAAGAGAAGAGAAGGTCACTACATACTAGTTAAGGGAAAAATCCAGTGAGAACATATAATACTTATAAATATATATGCATCGAATACTGGAACACCTATCTTCAGAAAACAAATACTATTGGACATAAAGACCAAATAAACACTAAAACAATCATAGTGGGTGACCTCAACACCCCACTATCACAAAGAGATACATCAACTAAACAAAAAAATCAATACAGAAATATCAGAGTTAAACACACCCTTGAACATATGGTCTTAATAGGTATGTACAGAGTGTTGTATCCTACTACAACAGAGTGCACATTATTCTCTGCAGCATATGGAACTTTCTCGAAAACAGACCACATACTAGTCCACAAAGTCTGCTTACATAAATATAAAAGAATCAAAATTAGCCAATGTTTACTATTAGACCATAGAGCAGTGAAACTAGAAATTAATCACAGAAGAAACCACAGAAAATTTAGAAACACTTGGAAACTTAATGATACACTCTTGAACACCCAGTGGGTCCCAGAAGAAATCAAGGAAGGAAGTCAACAATTTCTGGAAGCAAATGACAATGCTAGTACAACACACTAGAACATATGGAACACAATGAAGGGGTCCTAAGAGGGAAGATTATTGCAAACAATGCTCACATAAGAAAAACAGAGCAAGCTCAAATAAACAACCAAATGAAACATGCCAAGATACTTAGAAAAAAAAAAAGCCAAGTGCAAACCGAAATTAAGGAGGGGAATCATAAAGATTTGAGTGGAAATTAATGAAATTGAGACTAAAAACCATGCAAAGAATTTGATTCATTAATCAAAGAGCTGGTTCTTTGAAGGAACAAACAAAATAGATAAGCCCTTCACCAAACTTACCAAAAGCAATAGAGAAGACTCACATCAACATAACTAGAAATGAAAAAAGTGAAATCACAAAAACACCATTGAAATCCAGAAGATAGTAACTACTATGAAAAACTGTATTGCAACAAATTGGAAAGTCTTGAAGAAATGGACAGATTCCTAGATGCATATGAAATACCAAAGCTAAACAAAAAAGAATTAAAATATTTGAATGATCTAATAACAAGTAATGAAACTGAGGCAGTTATAAAAAAATCTACCAACTAAAAAAAACCCAGGACCTAATGGATTCCCCGCTGACTTCTACAGAAACTTTAAGGATATTATATCACCAATACTCCTTAAACTCTTGAATGAAATTGAAAAGGAAGGAGTGCTTCCAAACTCATTTCTGGACGCCAGCATCACTCTGATCCCAAAACCAGACAAAAACCCAACTAAAAGAAAATTGCAGGCCAATCTCTTTAGTGAACATAGATGCAAAAATCCTCAGTAAGATATTGGCAAATAGAATGCAACACATCATCAAAAGGATCATATATCATGACTAAGTAGGTTTCATCCCAGGGATGCAAGGATGGTTCACATATGCAAATCAATAAATAAAACACTACATAAACAGAAGTAAGGATAAAAATCACATGATCATATTAATAGATATGGAAAAAGCTTTTGATAAAATCTAAGTCACCTTCATGATAAAACCCTGGTGAAGCGCCTGCTGGCGCGCGAGGTCCTGAGGTCGTCCCCCCGGTACCCACAAAAAAAAAAAAAAAAAAACCCTGGTGAAGATAGATACAGAAGGACCTTACCTGAAACTGATAAAAAGCCATGTATAACAAAGCAATGGTTAACATCATATTAAATGGGAAAAAACTGAAAGCATTCCTTCTAAATCAGGAACAAGACAAGGATGACCACTATCATTACTTCTGTTTAACATAGTCCTAGAAACACTAGCCAGAATAATCAGGCAAGAGAAAGAAATAAAAAGGATATGCACAGGAAAGGAAGAAGTCATATCATTACTTGCAGATGACATGATTTTCTATATAGAAGATTTAAAACAAAAACAAAAAACAAACAAACAACAAAAAAAACTCTGCTGGGCTGGGGATATAGCTCAGAGGCACAGTGCCTGCCTGGTAAAGGTGAGATCTTGAGTTCGACTCCCAGTACAAAAAAAAAAAAAGATCCAAAGAATGCCACCAAAAATCTATTAAAATTAATAGCCAATTTCAGCTATGAAGGATATAAAATCAACACAGAAAATTCAGTAGGATTCGTGTATAACAATAGTGACCTCAAGGTGAAAGAAATTAGGAAAATATTCACAACAGCATCAGCAAAAATCAAATACCTAGGAATTAATCTAACCAAAGAAGTGAAAGACCTCTACGATGAAAACTACAGTACTCTGAAAAAAGGACATTGAAAAAAACATCAGAAAATGGAAAGATGTCCCCTGTTCCCGGCTAGGCAGAACCAATATTTTCAAAATAGCCACACTCCCCAAACTGATATTCAGATTTAATGCAATCTCAATCCAAATACTAATAGCATTCCTCAGAACTAGAGAAAATAATCCTACAATTCATATGTAACCAGAAGAGATCCAGAATAATAAAAGCAATCCTAGGCAAGAAGAGCAAAGCAGGGGGCATCACAATACCTGACTTCAGGTTATATTACAAAGCTACAATGAAAAAAACAGCATGGTGTTGGCACAGAAACAGACACGTGGATCAGTGGAACAGAATATGGACATAGAAACATCCCTAGACACATTCAGCTATCTATTATTTGACAAAGGGGCCAAAACCATATGTTTGAGGAAAGATAGCTTATTTTACAAATGGGGCTGGGAAAGTGTCTGTCTATATGCAAAAGGTTGAAACTGGGCCCATGTCTCTCATCACATACTAAACTAAAATCAAAATGGATCAAAAATCTAAATGTTAAAGCAGAAATAATCAACGTACTGGAAGATAAATTAGGTAAAACATGAAGTCATGGGTATAGGCAAGGAGTTTCTGAATAGTACTCCAATTGCACAAGAAATAGCAAGAATAAACATATGGGATTGTATCATGTTAAAAAGTTTCTGAACAGCAAAGGAAACAATCAGCAGAGTGAAGAGCCAACCTACAGAATTGCAAAACTTTTGCCAGTTATTCCTCAGAGAGAAGACTAATATCTAGACAGTATAAAGAAATAAATATGTTAGGTCACCCAAAATAAAAGGCCCAATCAAAAAAATGGACAATTGAGATGAAATAGACACTACTTAGAAGAAGCACAAATGGCCAACAAGCATACAAAAAAATGTTCAACTTCTCTGGCCATTAGGAAAATACAAATTAAAACAACACTATTATTTCTTCTTATACCAGAAAGAATGGCAATCATCAAGAAATCAAATAACAAGTGCCGATGTGGCTTCCATGTAAAAGAACATGTCTACATTGTTGAGGGGAATGTAAACTAATACAAACATTATGGAAATCAGTAAAAACTTTTCTCAAAGAACAAAAATTAGAAATTCCATTTGATCCAGCTATTCCCTTTCTATCTTCCCCAAACTGCTAAAGACATCATATTACAGTGATACAGGCATGCCAATATTTATAGCAGCACAATTCAAAATAGCCAAATTCTGGAAGCAGCCTGTGTGTTCATCAACAGATGAATGGATAAAGAAAATATAGATCTATATACAGTGGAATACTACTCAGATATAAAGAAGGATAAATTAAAGACATTTGTAGGAAAATGGATACACTCAGAAAATATAATGTTAAGGGAAATAAATCAGACACACAAGCTTAAATACTATATGGTATCATTTGAGTAAGGAAAAGTGTAAATATGGAGCAAAATAAAGGGTCAATAGAAGAAAACAGGGAGATAGATCTTTTGCAAATGGGAAGGAATCCAAGAGCCTGAAGGCAAGTTGGGGTGTTGAGGAAGTAAAAAGATTTAAGATGTGCGATGTACATGTACAAAATACTCACAATGAATGTAACCATTATAAATATGAACTAAAAGTAATGATATTAACAATAACAATGAAAATGGGCAATGGTGATTTAAAGATGGAGGGAGGGAAATGGGGAGGGATGGAAAGAGGAATAAAAAGTAATCAAGATATTCTATGTACACATTCCTACTCCCTAAGATGAATGTAAACTTATGCAAACATGTACTAATAAAAATGAAACTTTAAAAGCTAGGAAAAAAGACACAAACTAAGATGGAAAACCTCTATTGCATTTCTAAGTCAAATCGCAGACATTTTTAATAGGTAAGTTCAATATCTTGAATTAAAAATAAGCAAAACAAAAATTTGTGTGGAAATATCCTGGATGCTTTTGTCATTGCATTTGGTGCCAGCTGAAATTTCTGTAAAACTCTTGGAGAAAGAGGTCAAGGCTACCATTAAAGGACAACCTATGTGTTGAAGGGATCATTAGCATCCCCCTCAAGGTTCCTATGGTCAAGAAATATCCTCGTAAAAATCAACTTGTTGGCTGAACAAATGTGGTCTGTGCTTCTGTCCTAAAGAAGCAGTGGAATTCCGAAGCCCTCCCCAGTGTCCTGAAATTTTCGAAGGAAGAGGTTATATAGATATTCATGGTGACTGTCTCCCTTGACCCTGCTCTAATTCTGCACTTATCCTTAGAAGTGCCTTCGGTAATCATAATTCATCCTTGAACATCTTAGCTCCACATACTTTTATTAATTGTTGTATCAGATAAGTTTTAATTTGGAACAGATGAATTTTTTACTTAAAGTAACAACCATTTACTATTTTTGGTGACTCTAGGGTAATCTTGAAAGTTCTCATGATCTGGGTTAAGAACAACTGATCTAGCCTGAGCTTGATAATATATCTATAGTCAGCAGACAGTGGCTGGGCCCCGGCTGATGTAGCATGACCTCAAATGGGATGATTTGGTTCTATTCCAGGTGGTCTGACCCTTCGGGAAACTAGATTGGACCTGTTTTCCTAATAGTGGGAGGAATGAAGAGGGAAATCAGAACCCCACAACTTTTTTAAGCCTCTGCTTACGTCAAGTTTGTTACTATCTTTTTGGCCAAGGAAGACAGGTGGACAGATCCAAAGTCATTGTGAAAGGGCACTATCAAAGGGAATGGATACAATATTGCATAACAAATCTGGGCTATTTTGTGATCAATCTACCAAGCCTTGCCACAAATTTATTGAGAACATGTGGTCCAGCACACTAGTCACGCACATATAGTATACATGCCACAAAAATATATTGCTAATAATATGCTAGATATTTAAAAAGTATTGCCTTTTGTTTCCACATTATTCTCTGATTAGTAGTTCCTTGAAAATCAGCTCTCACTGGTATGGTGTTGTCAGAGACTGTGATGATTTCCTGAAAACCCATGCTTTTCCCCTGTTCCTTCCTGAAGGAATCCAACTGCTGACATTCTAGGCTGAACGGAGACTACTTTAAACCTCTTCCCCCTGCTATGCTTGTACACCTGCTAAACATGTATAATCATAGGTTGATAAGGCCAAGTAAGCACAGCTACACCCCTAACTCCCATCATTATTCAGCCCTGCCCTTGACAAGCAATAATTACTCCCTCTTCATTCTCAAGCCTTGCCCCTGGTGGTAGCCACAACTCCTTCTCACTGAACTCTCCCCCTCGAAAGTCTCATTTTGACTTTTTCCTTTCACAGCCCCCCTTTATGCTCATGACTCTATAAAAGACCTTATAGCCTGTACAAGACCTAGCTGATCTGGTCTGTAGGTCTCTAGAGTGGTCCCTTTCAAGTTTGAATTAAACCTGTCCTATTGAGTTCGTACCTTTGTTTCTTCCTCCTTTTATCTTTTCTTTTTTTTTTTTTTTTTTTTTTTTGTGGGTACCGGGTGTCAACCTCAGGACCTCACGCGCCAGCAGGCGCCCAGGCTGCTGAGCGATATCACCGGCCCTTTTTGCATATGTGGGTATCGGGAGTCGAACTCGGGCCCTTGTGCTTGCCAGGCAGGCGCTTATGCCGCTGAGCCATCTCACCGGCCCCCTCTTCCTCCTTTTTTTCCTAAAGCTGTCCAATGTAGTTTCTGTTTTACTGATGTAGATTTTCTTTGTGGGAAGATTTATGTATCACTTTCAGTTTTTCAAAGCATAATTTGACTGGGTGGACATACTTTTATGATTTTGTAGGAACTAATGAATTCAGCAGTCTTCTTACAATTGCTCCTCTTTCCTTTTTTTCACGAATTTATCTTATATAGGTGTTCATACTTCTGTTTGTGGATTCATGATGGAACTGTTATTAACATAAAACAACACATTTAAAATGTTAATTTCTTCAATTATTTTAAATTATATTTGTGACATTTTATGTAAGACCTTTGTAAAGTTAATTGGTTTTAGATAATGTCGCTAATATAATACAATGGTATCTGAATACTTGTGTACTTGTTAAATATTTGTTGCAAATGAAGCAAACTGAATAAGATGAAGACAATATGTTTTGACCCTTTCCCCAAACTTTATGCAATCATTTTAAAGGTAATATTTAAGGCCTGAGATAATTGTGTCCATATTCAATTCATGAATGCCTCCAAATTTTATGTGCTTTATGAATACTTTAGTTATAGGGAGTAAAGTGAAACCATACTGGCTATGATTTGTCTTCAAATAATCATTTTTAACTTAATAAAACTGGATGTGCTTGTTAATAGAAACTATGGGTAAATAATATTCACTTATCTTCTGAATGGGGAAAGGTTTTTGAGAATAAAAGTAATACAAAAACATAATGGAAAAGATAGGTAGAGTTGACTACATGAATTCATCTATGATGACAATGAATATTAACTATAAATTGAAATTAATGGCAAAATATAAGCTAATAAAATATAAGACTAATGTGTTTTACTATACAAAGATGCTAATAAAACTATGAGGGAAAAACTAACCAGTAGAAAAAAATCAAGCTACATTCATGAACAAATAACAAGAAAAAAAAAACAAAAATAATCAATATGTGAAATGATATCAGTATTAACTAAAAGAATGCTAAATTAATTAGATAAGAGTTTTGACCATGAAATTAGGGAAGAATGACCAAATATAATTTTCTGAGTAATCACTGATGCTCTCAGAAGCGCATATTAAGACACTACACATGGAAGAGTACATTGGTAACAATTCTTTTGGAAGACAATTTGACGAACACACTGATAATCTTAAATATATTGCTATCTTTTGAGTAAGTTATTCTACCTCTAAGAACCTATCTTAAGGAAACATTTGAACATCCAAACAAAATTTGATCAGGTTCCTTTGCTATCCAGTATTAATTACACTCATAGTAATATTTCAGGGTGGCTGTGGAATTTTATCTAAAACCTTGTCACTTGCCCCAGTTTAGATTGATTAGTTAAGGTGACTGAAGCCTCCTAAATCCTTATCCTATGTTCTATTTTGGGAAGTCCCACGGATATATAGCACAAGTTGCCATGTTATGCACTTCATTCTGTTTTCAAATGGGTATTCACTATCAGCACTGGTTGATCAAGACTTTGATTAAGTTTGCTGTTTTAATATTCTGCAGCAAAGGATACCAATGTGTTAGTCTCCAGAGTGCTGGCAACTAAATGACCGTCCAGGTGTGGGGAAAAGACTTGCTGGGGTGGTAGCTTCTGTTTTTCCTTGGGGAACTCATTAAAAGCTGAAAATGGCTCAGGATCTCTTAGAGCCCAGTTACACTACCATTTCAACAACACTGAAACTTGTTCTCCCAATGTTCAGTCATCTAGTAAATGCCCTTAAATGGATATTTTCTACTAAGTCATCTCACCTTTTCATTGATGTGTCATGTTCTTAGTTCTAATTCTTCCAACCAAACTTCTTATGATAGATGTAGAGACTGGATATAGCCACAAATCCATATTGAGATCAAGACGAAAGGCTGAAGTCAGACATAACAATATAGGATTTGAAAGAAAACAGATCTGGTAAGCATAATATTACAACAACCACTTACACTCAATGATTATTCATTAGAAGCTAGGTACTGTGTTAAAATCTTTACATAGCTTATCTCATTTAATTATCCTAATAATCTGTACAGGGAAGAGCTATTATAATTCTTATTTCACAAATGATAAAATTTGGACTCTGGTGATTTGGCTTCTGAGCCCCTGATTTTAACCATGAGATAAATGTGAAATGAGTTTAAGAATGAAAATCTTGTGATTGCCAATCCAGGGTCAACAACTTTAAAGTCCGGTCTCAAAAGAATTTCTGTGAATATTATATTTAGTTTCATAGACCTGAACAAAGTTGGTTACACTCACTGGCAGGGAGAATTTTGTCTAAAAAACTCAAATGCTTGGCTGGACCTGCTGGCATCTCCTCCACATACCATAGCCAACGGACCACTTCTGTGTCTAAGCTGAATGAATCTTACTCAGCAAAGCAGAGGAAGATCCAGAAAGGCTTAAAGGAAAATCCTTTCTCTAACATCCCATGCCTTCCAATACAGAAGAGAACTAAGCATCTTTCTTTCTTGTGATTATCTAAGATTATCCTACCATTCCTTTTAAAATCATTTGAATGTATGAACAATTCTGCATTGAATGAGGCCAAGTTCTTTGCTGTTGGGAGCTTGAAACTGCACGTTTCAAAAGCTGAGAGATTGTTCTAAGAGTAGGGTAGTCTCCCCTTGTCTTTGGGGGTTACATTCCAGGAATCCAGTGGATGCTGAAACTGCAGATAATACTGAGTGCTGTATATACTATGATTTTCCTACACGTACACACTTCCGTTAAAGTTTAACATATAAATTAGGCACAGTTAGAGATTATCAGCAACAAAAATAAAATAGAAAACACATAATAATACAGTGTAATAAAAGTTATGTGAATGTGATTTCTCACTTTCTCCGTGAAAATATGGTACTATAGATCTTAACCTTGTCATATTATTTTTTGTCCTATTATGTCAAGAGCTTTCGCCTTTTTACTTAAAGGAAGTACTGCACTTTACAGCTTCTCTTTGGCATATCCAAATTGCCAGCACCACTACCCTTGCACTCTGGAGCAATTATTAAGTAAAATAAGGGTTTCTTGAACACAAGCAGTACAACAATATGATAGAAAAACTGATAACCAAGATAACTATTGAGTGATTAGTGGTTGCATAGCTTACACAGCATGGATACAGTAGACAACAAAACAATTCATGTACTGGCTGGGATAGAGGAAGACAGTGCAATATTTCATTATACTACTTAGAATACCATGCAATATAAAATCTAAAAATTGTTTATTTCTCAAAATTTTCAACCAATACTTTTAGACTTCAGAGGACTGCAGGTAACTGAAACTGTGGAATGTGAAATGTAGGTAAGGGGAAGCTACTGTATTTATAACCACAACTCCTCAAGCATTTGGTGTTTGCCCAGTAGACACATCAGTAAGTACTTTCCATTTAATCTTCATGACAATCCACTGAACAGATGTGATTGTCCCACATTTACAAATGAAGGACCTGAGATTCAGAGAGGTTAAGTCACTTGAAGTTTTCATAGCTACTAAATTGGAACTTGAGTCTCTTTGATTCAAAAGCCTCTATTTCAAACCACTACACTGACTGCTAAGCTTCTTAAAATTTAATATGGGTACAAATACCTCAGAATCTTGTTAAAATGCAAATTTTGCTTTGGGAGGTCTGGAGTGGGACTTGAGATTCTGCCCTTCGAACAAGCGCCTGACTGTGGCTGATGCTACTAATCTATAGACCACTGTTTGAATAGCAAGCCTTCATAGCTTGCCCATAAGACAAAAAAAAAAAAAAAATCAGACTTTGATAATTTAGTACTTCAGGTTAAGGATTCAGAAGGGAACTTTTCCTAACTTATTCTAAATAATAAAAATAAATTTTAATATAAAACAACAATAAATAAGATGTAGTATCACATACTCTGGAAGGCTGAGGCAAGAAGAATCACAAGTTTGAGCCTGGCCTGAGTAAGTTAGTGACTTAGTGAAGACACTGTCTCAAAATAAAAAATAAAAAGAGAGCTGGAGATATAACTCAGTGTGAATCCCTGGGTTCAAGCTCCTGTACTGCAACAATAAAAACAATAAAACAGTACTAGTTAAACAAGTCAAAAGTCTTCTAAGCACTTCACATCTCAGCCCACACAGTGACCCACAGAGACAGATAATGTTACATCTCCCTTTTACTGATGAGGAAAATAAGGGATACAATAGTCAAAACACAGGTCTTTCTCCTCAACCCCCTCTGGTTCTTTCCCTATCCGCATACTTTTTAAAGCATAAACGTCCATAATTAGAGATTCATTATTGTTTCTATTTAAAAAGCCATCCATCCTCTGGGGAAGGTAATATGCTGCTTTATTATTTAAGTATACCTTAGTCTCTTGTATAATGAAGGAGTGAGGAAGAAATAGCATTTATACAAAATATAGGAGAATCTTGTATTCCTAAAGAAGGGAAAGAAAAAAATGAAAGAGAGACAAAGTCTCTAATAAAGTTTGGCATTATGGGTATCACAAATTGCTGTATAATCCCAATAGTTTCTCCCACACATATTCTAAAGCTAAAGCCAGTGGTAATTTCAAGATAAGAAATAAAATTAAGTTGTAGATTTATTAGCTATGCAAGGATCACCATGGAGACAACCAAAAGAACTCTCACCACAGTGACCTCTCCTTATCCATCTCTGAAATTATCAATACCTAACAAACAGATACAGACATAAATTTGGGGAAGAAGACTACAAACCAAACAGGCTAGAGCCTCAGAAGGATTAGTGATGGGGTGACTTAAAAATCCAGAGAGAATGTGTAAGTTTGGTCTTCCAAAGTTACATGTTTCTGGATGTCAAATAGTGTATGAAGAGAAATTTCCAGAGCTTAGTTCATGATTGGAAGAGAGTCAACTTGATAACTACTTCACCAACTTTAACTTTGTCCAACAAGGTCAAAATCTCAAGAAAAGTTCTTTTCACTGTAGAGGAATACCTAAGACAGTATGACTTCTAGCCCACTACTCTGGGCCATTGAGACGATGAAATCAAAAAGTATTAAAGAGTAGTAACTTTGGCAATGTGGATCTTTGTCTAGCACCTCTCACCCAATACAAGAGTCCTTTCAGAATGTAGACTCCATAAAATGCAACAATTTGTTCTCAGTAGATAATTATAAACATTTTCTTGACTTTTTTAATAAAAATAATATGGATTAATATTTACCATAAATTGAGCTCCCCAGGAAGCAGGCTTTGAGATGAAGGTTTAACATGCAAAATATTTACTCTAGAGTGCCCTTGAGGCACAAGGGAAAGAAAGTAGAGCTTGGAAAGAAGTTGAGATACAAGGTAGATTCAGCAACATCTACAACTGACCCTAGAGGAAGCTCTGAAACTACAATGGCCTCTCAGTGTTGTTCAAAGTTGGGTCAAGATGGTCAGGTCTTTTTACCCTTGCATTGACTGGTCAATGGACTTGGGTCATCGGGTAAAGGGTGTGTGACACTGGGCTAGATAGTACTTTGTAGCTGAGGCAAACAAGAAGAGGCTGACAGCTGAAGGCTGCCTTCCAACAGTTCTTCCAGCTGGTGAGTCAACAAGCCCTTTACTAAATGCGAATCCTGAAGGGCTATCAGTGTCTACCATGAATAGTAATGGTTTCAGAGTACAAAGCTCTACAGTTAGATAAGATTCAATCTTTCTTTTTAAATGAGAGAAATGTTTTCTGATTAACTCTACCTAGGGCAAATATTTAAGAGATTCTGTTAAGCATGAGAAATTATTTCAGTGTTATTGGTATTCATAGAATTAATAAAAATAAACACATTTTGTCCTATACTCTGAATAAAACCAAATAGATTACTCATTCCAATTTTACAGTGTACATATGTGTTTAAATGTCAGTGTATATTTTTTCCACTTTCTTAGGAAAAGATGCAAAGTTTAAATAATGAATTACCATATGGGTAACATACTCATTTAGCAAATATTTCTTGAGCATCCATTATGTCACGGTACTGCACTAGCAATTGGCTCTTTAAAATTAGTAATAACGTAGAACCTGCTCAAGTAATTATGTTAGAATAAACTCTGAAACAATAAAGTACTAGGAGGAATAGTAATGAGTACAAAATGGAGGCAGAAACATTTACTTCTTACAAATTTCCTTTTCTACTTGCCATTTGATAAAGAAGAATGAGCATGGCCAGACTTAGCAGTACAAATGTGAATGAGAAAAAAAAAAAAACACATCAACTTTGTTTTTCTTTCTTCTATCATTTGGTTACTTTTTCTGTTAGGTAGCTGTCCTTCCCTTTGGGGGTAGTAGACTTCCAAAGGTTCTTTCATCCCCTGTGGAATGCACTTCCATATTAATACGCTTTAACCTATATATGAGTTGTTCGGCAGTTATTTTTTAAATTTTGTACAGTATTTTGTGTATGTAATAGCTGTATATATTTATAGGGTACAGTGTGGTGTTTTGATACAATTATACATTGTATAATATTAAATCAGGGTAATTGACATATATATCTGCTCAAATATCCTTTTTTGTGGTGGGGTTCAAAATCCTCTCTTCTAGATACTTTGAAATATACAAGAATTTATTGATAATTAGAATCACCCTGCTGTGCAATAGAACATCAGAGTTTATTTGATCAATGAATATTAATGTACTTAGTGGTTTTCTGTGAAAATGGGCATCTGAAGGCACCAACAGTAGAGATTGCAGAAAAGTAGAACCCTTTTTTCAGTGTGGATGTAACACTTAGGAAAGACTAAGTACTCCCATCTTTAGAAATCTAAGAACTTCATTGAAAGAGAGCCCAAAATTTGAGAATTTTGTATTAAAAAGATTAAGAGCACCATTGACTGTTTATGTTTATATTTTTGAACAAGTAACTAAATTCAATGAAAAGCAAAACATCTTGAGTGGAGGATATTTCTTGATATCCTGAGGAGTACATTTCACCTAGAGGCTGTACCAACCAAAAGTGAATAAACCTTTACAAAACAACTTCTAGTAATATTTTATTTACTCTACTTGTGTGTGCCATAGAAAACAGGTTTGTTCTCTTTCCTTAATTGAATCCTTTGTACCTTTGACCCATTTATAGTAAGACAATTTTCCACTTGCTGTTTATTCTCATATTTGCTTTTATTGAATTTTTAATGTTATTTTAAAGTAAATCTCCTTACCATTGTGAAGAGTTCTGGAAGAACTGCTCAACTAGTTCTCTCCCCAAGAGCCGAAGACATAGGTGGAAGATGTGATGGCTAGAAATTCCTTGATGAAATTTGCACCTTGAGCCAACAGCATCAGCATTTGCTGGGAACTTGTTAGAAATGCAGAATCTCAGGCCCTACCCCAGAACTTCTGAAGTATAATCCGGATTTTGACAAGATTCTAAAATAAGTTGTATGCATATTAATGTCTAGGAGGGACTGAATTGCAGCAATGGGGGAAAATGTGCCTCTTCTATAGCTAAGTTAAAAAACAGAAGAGTAAGATACTTAATGTTCTTCCCTAAGTCTCCGTTCTTGGCCTAGCAATCTTTTTTCTACTTAGGAATGTAAATGATGATTATTGAACAAAGGACCAAAGAACAGAGGGGAAAATAAAATAGCAAAGTGGTGGCTTCAAATCTAATGACACCAATAATTACATTAAATGTAAATGGACCAAATACTTCAATTAAAAGGAAGAAATTATCAGACTGGATAAAAAAGCAGGACCAATCTATGAACCATTTAATAAATATTTTTTAAATATAAAGACACAGATAGGTTGAAATTTAAAGGATGGAAAAAGCTATAATCTATAAACACTAAGCATAAGGAGTCTGGTGTGGCTATATTAATATCAAGCAAAGTATAAGATAAGAAATAATAGCAGAGATAAAGAGGATGATTTCATAATGATAAAAGGGTGAATCCAGCAGGAAAATATAATGATCCTAAACACTTACAAACCTAGTGACAATTTAAAAAATATGGAAACTAAATTGAGAGAACTAAAGGGAGAAAGACAAAAAAGCAATTATTGATCATCATTGTGCATTATATGCATTTTATATATTTATTCTATTAATTATGAGAGAGATGCTAAGATCTTCAGCTATAATGATTGAAGCATATTATTTCACTATCTTAATCAGGAAATTCAAAAAGAAAACATTATTCAAAATTTGGTTAATTGATCAACACTCATTTCACTCAAATATTAATCTAGTTTTTAATCATGTGTCATATGCTATGCTAAATCTTCAGTGCATAGTTCCCATTTATGAGTAACTGTTGTGCAAGTGTAGGAACTTTTATTTGCCTCTAATTAGTTTGTTTGTTTGTTTTCTTTTTTTTTTTTTTTTTTTTTGGTGCCAGGAATTGAACTCATGACCTCGTGCTTGCCAGGCAGGCATTATGCCGCTGAGCTACATCCCCGGCCCAATTAGTTTGTTTTTAATTGGAAATTTCTACTTCTAGTATGAGAATATTCTGATTCTATGGTTTGAAGACATTGTTCAAAGTAGGTCAGGTTGTCAAATCTCTCATAAATACAGCTCACATGGGTTGAAAAGACCATTTGAAATGTAGTAAAGCTTTTGGAAAAGCTGAAAGAGAACTTTATATTCATTTCTTTTTCAAAAGGTCTAAATGGCAAAACAACATGCAAGAAATATATTACAGATGTAAAAAATCTTCAACACAGAACCAGAGGAAAACATTTTGGAAATTATTTAAAAATGGGTCTGATAAAATGTACAAAACTCGAACTGTTTCCCCATGAAAAGAATGCAGCTGGAGGAAGCATTTACAGCTGGCAGGGAAGTTTAGCTAGTCAGCGAAAACTTGCCCAATTTCACATCAGTTATTATTATTATATTATAGCATTTAGAAAAACATTAAATTTTCCTCTTTGTAATTTTTCTTTGCTATCTCTTCAGATATGAGAAGCTATTTGGTTTATCTACCACAATATGAAATAAAACTCATAAAATGCAATCTCCAATTTGGTCATTATCAGCTAACCGAACAAGTCCTGCTGAAGCATTTGAGACTATTGTGTCTACCCTGAACTCAAGCAGGTGGACAACAATAGGGTTACAACTGGCTACTGCAGACATCGTAAGTCCTAAGTGAAGAGTTCCGATCATTCCTTACTATGAAGGACCAGAGGTCTATTGGGCTTTTCCAACACGATCAAAGGTGGCAAGTTTTCTGGGTACTGCACTAAATGGAATGAAGGACTCTTAGTAGATTTAACAATAGCAACCAAAATTCTGATTATATATATATAACTGAATTGAAACATAATGTCCAAAACAGATTATTCTAAAATATTATGCTTTCTAATTCAAATTTCAGTTCTTCCATTCTAGTCCATAGTTAATTGGATTGAATTGTTATTTTTATTTTATAAAAGAGGGAAGGGAGGCTAAGTGACTAGTTCACATTTGCACAGCATTTTAACAAAAAAGAAACTTGAACTTTAGCTTTTTCATTGTCCATCCAGAGGGCTAATATAGTTTTCATGTGCACAATTACACATTTAAAACAACTCCTTCAACACTTTTTTTTCAGTCCTGGGGATTGAGCTTAGGGTCTTAGCACTGAGCTACATTCCCAGCACTTTTTTTATCTTTATAAATTTTGAGACAAGTTCTCACTAAATTGCTAATTTGACCAGGCTTGGTTTAAACTTGTGATCTTCCTTCTTCAGTCTCCCAAAGTTCTGGAATTACAGGTGTGTGCCATGACACCTGCCTATCCAATAACTTTTTATTGGATTGTTTAATGATCTCATATTGATTACTAATCATTTCAAATGTGTTGTTTCACAAGCACTCTCTCCAGCTAGACAGCAAGCACCTTGTGGCCTGGGCTGGGTATATCCTAGATGCTCAATGAAGGCTGATTAATTAATTAACAAGGAAAGAGAAAACCTTTGGCAAAGAAAACAAAGGGAATGAGACAAAATGTAGCTGAGGATAAATGCATGGCTGTCAGAAGCTACATTCTAGTTATTTACATTTAGCACATAATGTCAGAATATTACACTTGGAAAGATTCTTAGAGTTGATCTCACTTGTCTATATTACCTTACCTACCTCTTCAGGAATACTTTCTATAGAACCCTTCATCTAGTTTTTATAAAAATACTTTCTACTGATGTGGAGCTTATCATGTTCAATTGTGTCCACCGATAGATTGATCCCCTCCTTAAAAAGGTTTTCTTTATCAGTTCAGCAATTTACTGTGCACCTATGATTCAGACAGCATGCTGGATGTGAGAGAGCAAGAATAAGTCAAGATCTCTCTCATACAAAGCCCAAGTATGTATTGCTATTTGGCAGGTAGCTCTTTTTTAAGTTTTGCTTTATATTGCTTCCATTTTGTGGCTTTCTTATGTTCAACTCACAGTTTTGAAGTTTACCGTGCTCATCTACCACAAAGCAGAAGTGGTGGAAAAGGCGTGAATGATCTGTGTGGGAGTTGTTGGAGTCAGGACTGAAAGTGATCTACACCACTTCTGCTCATATTCTTGCCTAGATTTCAGTCACAGATTCACACATAACATCAAGTGAGGCTGAAAACAGTTGTCCAGCTGTAGGCTCAGGAGGAGGAAGAGAATGAAGGTTTGATAATTGGCTAGCATTTTCAGCTACAGTGTTTTCATTATATACATTTTCAAGTTGGGATGAATGAAGGCATTTGCCAAGGATCATGCAGATATAAATAGTAGGCCAGGATTCAGATTTGGGCGTTATGGCCCTAGAGCCCCCTCTATCCAGTGGTTCTCACTGTGTAGCCCCCCAGATCAGCATCACCTGGGAACTTGTTAGAAATGGATACTAGTGAATCTCACCTCAAATTTACTGAATCAGAAAATATGAGTTGCAGCCCAGCAATTTGTCTTAATAAGCCCTCTCTGATTCTGACATTCTAACTACTGTACTCTACTATACTAAGTTTTATTTAATGTCTTCAGAATATTTTTCTAGTTGGTCACTAACATTAGTGTTGTCTGACAGTGTCATCAACTAGAAAAAATAAACATTTAAAGTTATTTTTACTTCATATATAAGGATGTTTTTTGTACTGCTTTAATTTTAAAATAATGGTATTTCTATTATAACATTGCTTTGGTTTTAAATGTTATTTATGCAACTGTTTGCTTTGTTGCAATAATTTCTAAGCTCCAGAAAGCTCTTGTATCTCCTACAGCCCCTAGTAATTTGCTTTCCAAATAGTAGGCATTCAATAACTGTTGGTTTAATTAAATGGGAAAATATTGTACAATAATGCTTCTTACTAAATTGAAGATATATTGAGAACAGCTTTAGATTCTAAAACTTTTTTATCATATTTTCCATGACTATTAAAACCTTCACAGGAAGGAAAATTTAATATTGTCATTGTAAATAGATAGCAAGTCTTGAAAACTGCTGTTTCCAGATGTGAATATTTACAGAGACATTTTAACATTATTAGTTACTTTAAAACCCACACTATATTCTATTTTTCTTCCTGAAATAACTTTCTCAATTAGGGAATATATAACACACACACTAAAAGGCGTTATATTACAACTCTAAGTAGTAATTGTTTGCCTTTGTGTTTGTCCTGATCAATTTTTGACAGTCTTTTTGACAATATTGCAGGTAAGCACCGTTTTAGGGTGTGTATTTTTTCTTAACCTGTCCCTTAACTTTCTTCCTATTGCTAACATTTTTTCTAGTTAGTTTTCTTCCCTACTCAAATATTCCTTAGTGTAATATAACCAGTAGTCTACCTGAGATATGAATAATCATAGATGTGCATTCTGAAGTTTGCTTACCTACTTTCTGCTGCTTTGTATTTATTATTTTGCTAACCCCATGAAAGAACCGAGACCCTTCACAGTGTAGGCAATGTGTCTTCCCAGCTCTCTAACCTTTCAGCCTTTGATCTACACAGATTAGAGACATCCCTCTGCCCAGCACCCAAGTCAGGTGTCACCTTAAGTGGAGTAAGAATACACCATGGCGTGAGCCAGGCCTTCAATTGGTAGAACAAGCTTTAGTCTCTAATGAGTTTCTCATAAAGGTGTCAAATTTTGTCTATATTGCCAAATGATTTAACTCATTTTTAAAATTTTCATTTATTTCCAATTATTTTGTCAGTGGTTTTCCTACACTTTAATGAATGGAATCCAAGTGACTATATCAATTGTCATAAACACACTATGCTATTAACATAGACTGGATATGTTTGTGTCTTTCCACAAGTCAGAATTTATTGAATAACAAGAAGTTCACAAGCTAGATCAATTTCATCAGCTTTAACCTGTTGAGTATTCTAGGGTTAGGGTTAGGATCAGTAATGGCACCCTACCAGTTTTGGGGTGCTCCACCTTTTAAAAGTTTCAGGTGAGGGAGTTGTATCTGGTGTGTTTGATAAGCCCATGTGTCTGGCTTTCCTGATATAATTTGATATGCCCAGGTCCATGTGCTCCTGGTTTAATTCAATAAGTTTTTATTGGCAATAATAAGATTTTTTAATATCAGCTTGTACCTTATGGTTATTCTGGTAGATGATGGTTGTTTACTTGTCCAAACAAGGCGTAGAGTCATTCTACCTTGGCACTTGTAATAAAAAATGGAGTAACGTCAGGCCAAACTGCAGCTTTATAAAATGGAGTCACTTGGAGCATGGCGTACCCTGAACGCTGCTGTGCTATATAACGTGACTCAGTAACTCACAGTAACTCAGGGCAGAGCACAGCCAGTTCTTCACCATAAGGAAGCCTCCATAAAAGCCCAAAAGAATGGAGTTTGGATGAGATTCCAGATAGCTGAACACACAGAGGTTCCTAGAGGGTGGTGCATGCCTGCGGAGGCCGCAGAAGCTCCAAATCTCTGCTTCCTTATCTTGCCCCACGCATCACTTCATCTATGTTGTTTGTAATGTACCTTTATAATAAACAAGTAAATGTAAGTAAAGTGTTTCCTTGAGTTGTGTGATCCACTGTAGCCTATTAGTTGAACCTCAGGAGAAGTAGAAGGAACCTCAATTTGTAGCTAATTAGTCAGAAGTATAGGTGACGTCCTATTCCTTGTGATTGGGTTCTGAGGTGAGGGCGGTCTGGTGGAACTACTGAGTCCTTACACTGCGGGAGCTGACACTGTCTCCCGGGAGATAATATCAGACTCTAATTGAATTAGAGGACACCCAGCTGGTGTCCATTGGAAAACTGATTGCTTGCTTGCTGTATAGGGGAAATCTCCTCACACATCTGGTGTCGGCAGTATTCTGAGAGACAAGATTAGGAGACACTAAATTTTTTTCTATTGCCTCAGAATATCTAAAATAATTTCGATGCTTCAAATAATTATTGATTCAGCATTGAATTATTTATGCAGGAGACTATCTGGAAAGGGACATGTTCTCAGAATATGGTTTACATGGCAGTCTTTTGTGTAAATTCTGCTATTTGACATTGTTATATTGTGTTTTCACCACGCTCTCCTTTACTCTCACACATTAGAATATTGTGAAGATGACCGGGAGCACTTTACCATGCATGTATATGGCAGCAACTAAGCTTATCATATTTTTCCATATTCATATTTCTATCTTCAAGCTGAAAATCAAATGGAAGCATTTATCCATATGCTGCGGATTTCACTGATGCAGCTAAGCATTTCTTTATAACTGAATCAAATATAATTTCATATTATTAAATGAAGAAGTGTGACTCATGTGCTATTGACCAAGTTCTAATGGTTAATTAGCAGCAGTACATTATAGCCCCCACCAACCCACAGTCATTATTTTAGATAAAAGAATTTTAATTAGCTGTGTGAGATCTTAGTGAAATACAGCAGCATTTCAGCATTTCAATTCTCTTTTAGTTTTCAAAGCTCTACTCCTAGTTCCTTGCTTTGGGCTATTATCCAAAAGTAGTAATTATGACTCCTTGGGGGCTTTTACCACCTTCCTGTCTCTTGTTAACCACTTCTCTACTCACATCATTGATCAGAACAAGTCTGATAATAGTGCTGATAAGCCAAACATGCCAACATGGACAGATGTGAATTTGCTTAAATTTCTGCACTTGTTTGGCCCTCTTTTCCAGGGGCCTTATTAAAACGGACCATTTTGGATATTGACTTGGATTTCTAATCAGTATGCTATTCACTCATTGCAGTTCTGGCTTCAAGGTAACTTTCTTATGCTTTCAAAGTACTTATGTAATTTGGAACGATATGAGGAGGTCTAGAATAGGAGTGATGGAAGAACATATCCTTCATCTTGTATCTGCAACTACTCAGAAGTATACCTAAACTGAGATGGATACGCTTATGGGTGAATAATAAAATTAAAACTTTAAAAATAGAATGAGGTCTGACTTGAGCTTAAGGTGAGTGAGTGAATCACGTGCCTGATTAAATTAGCATTGCACAGAAGTGGAACCAGAAGGGGGGTAGAGTGTAACAGCTCTCTTCCCTCTGGGGTGACATTTCCATCTGTACACTGCAGGCCTGATACCAGATAATGAATGGTGAGAGCTCCCAAGATGACAGGTGGCAGAAGAATACACAAGAATCCTATTAGCCGACTCCTACAATACATATTTTGGTTTGAGATTTTTTTCCTTAAGAGTACCTACTAGCAGAAATTAAATATAGAAATAAATTTCTTTACCTCATAATCCCCTTTAAAGAAGAGGTACCTTAAAGATATTCACGGGGAAGTTTAAAGAAGTGAGGATACAGATGTAACTTTTTCATGGCAAGATTATTCATCCTATCTGTAAGGTCTCTGGGAATTCCAAGGAAGTACTGGAATAGAGAACATGGCTAAAGTTAAGTCAATCAATATATTACGTTTTTCATCACACAGCGATTTGTGCAATGATAACCTCATAATCCTGTAAGAGTCTACAAATCACACTGAGGCTTTTCCTAGGGCCTCTAAGGAAAACACACTCTTTCCTGATTGGGTTGAATATAAGAGGCTATAAGAGCTGTATTACCATCCCCATACTGTTACTATGCAGAGCTTGAGACTGAGGCAAATAAAATAGGAGGCCAAAGATAGATGGAATGAAGAACCACGTCTTGATGACACATTTTGAACACTGAATCCAACTGAGACAGCCCTAAGTTTGAACTTCTCAATTATGTAAACCAGTAAGTTCCTTAAATACCATTTTGCTTACACCAGTTTGGCTAAGGTGGTCTGCTATTTGGAACCAACTTGGCCTTACTCACATAGACTTGAATGTAAGTCAAAGAGCTCTCTAGTTGAAGCTTGATCTATGATTAAAAAGGACCCCACACCTTTGGAAATTTATGTATTTAGTAATCAAGAGGAACTTTTCAGAAAAAAATGTTTGATGGTCCAGAATGTTAAATTATTCTACCGGTAAAGCTTCTGGACATCTATCTACCAACTGATTTGGAGGTAATTAGAACATCACCTAAGAGCATCATCAAACACTCAAGATAATTTCTAGTGTCTCTTAGAGCAGTGGTGATGAGCTTATGGCATGTGTGCTATAGCGGGCTGTTTGTATCATTGAAAGCTCTAAAAGGTTTGCCATCACTGGTATAGAGTAAGCATTTTTCATGCAATTTTATGACATAAATACTGTCATAGTAAGTGAAAAAGAAGAAAATGACATCTTATATGATGTGTAATAAAATTTAAAAATCAAAATGTGGATGGGACATCATAAGAAAACCCCCCACAAAAAAGTAAGTGGGGAACTTCAATTATGATGCTTTGGAATGTAACAATTTAATTGAAAGAAACGATTTGCTTAAAAACAATTTGGCAGTAGTAATAGTACAAAGAATAGTGGTTTCCTGAATGGGAGGTGTAGGGATAAATAGATGGCATGCAGAGGATTTTTAGGACAGTGAAAATTTTTAGGACATTATATCCATATGATATAATGGTAGACACATCTCATTATACATTTGTCCAAAGCCATAGAATATACAACACCAACAGTGAATCCTAATATAAACTATAGACTTTGGGTAATTGTAATGTGCCAACACACTGTAGGTTCATCAATTGTAACAAATGGGCTACTACAGTGAGGAATGTTGACAATAGGGGCAGCAGTGCCTATGTGGGAGAGGGAGCCTATGTAAAATTTCTATACCTTTCTATCAATTTTCCTGTTAACCTAAAAATGCTTTAAAATAGTTTTTAAAAATGGATGCAACTCGAGAAAATACTCATAAGTGAAATAAACCGGACGCACATGTGTAAGCATCGTATTGTCTCTCTAGTATGAGAAACTGAAAGAGTAAATAAGATCCAAAATGTACAATAGACACGGTGAATCAAAAAGAAACTGGTCAATCGGAAAGAGAGACTGGAATAGGGAAAAGAAAGAAGGGAAAGGGAAAAAAATTGTATATATATATATAAGATGGTTAAGATAGATACACTACCAATTTTACTTAGTTCATTGAAGAGTAAGGTTTGAGCCAATAATGTTTGGACAATTGAATGCTAGTGTCTGGTATCCTGAATAACTAACTTAAAGATAATAATACGTAATGCATTAACCATTGTTACCCTCATACTATGTTGTTTTGAAAATTTGTTCTTTTTTTGATTTGTTTTGTTTTTTCTTCTCTTTAAAATAAAAAAAATAAAAGTAAGTTAGGACAAAAAAAAATGAGCGAGAAACCCAAGAATGAGGCTTTTGAATATAATATTTCATTGACAGAAATGATTTGTGAAATAATTTGGAACACCTCTAAAATTTTCAGCCTTTATCAAAATTTTCTCATGCTTAAGTTATTTCGACTTTAGTTAAATATTATTTTCATGTAGTATTTGATATACATGATATATGTATATAAGATAAAACCACTATAGTCACAGTGCTTTTAAAAAAATTAATATTTAATTGATAAATACTATATTCTGAAAATACTGTATAGACTAGTGTTGTTTTTTGGTTGTTCTCATTACTAAAGGATTAGCTCTCATATTTAAGAAACCAGTTTCTATACATAAAAATAAAGAAATGTTGATGTTGCCCTTTCCAAGAGACAAAGGATGACCATTTTAAGATAGATTTCAAATGTAAATATTGGAAAAACTCCAACAATCCAATAACTTTCCATGATGTCTTTTAAAGAAACGGAAATAAACCCCAGACTTCAGTGTACAAAGGTCCTTTTCTCACTCTGATCATTAATGGAGGGAATTTGCCCACCCTTTTTTGAGCAGTACCACACAGTTGATGAGAAAATGAGTGGTTCTATTAAATAAGCCAGAATATTCCTTTCATAATGGATTAGTTATGTCCACAAGAAGTAATTGCATGATGTTTGCAGCTTTCAATCTCAGTTTAGATCTATGAAGATAGTGGAGGCAACAGTGAATTGCTATGGGCTAATAATACAGAGAAGTTGTATAATATGTCCTGAAATCAAATGAGCTAGTTGAGAATCTCTGCTCCACTACTTTCTGGCTGATTGGTCTTGGACAGTTAATGTATCATAACTAAATCTTAGATTACTGATCTACAAAATGGGTCTAATAAATTATAACTACACACACCTAAACTTTTCATCTTATAATAATTATGTTTTTCATTTGCATAACTTTTATCTATGTCATGTGTTGCACTAAGCATAAACATACACTCTCTTAAAACTCTATGAGGGCCGGTGAGATAGCTCAGTGGCATAAGCGCCTGCCCAGCAAGCGCGAGGTCCTGAGTTCGACTCCAAGTACCCACATAAATGAAAAAAAAAGGGCCGGTGATATCGCTGAGCAGCACAGGCGCCTGCTGGCAAGCGCGAGGTCCTGAGGTTGACTCCCAGTACCCACATAAAAAAAAACTCTATAAAAAAAAAACAGTTCAAAACCCTATTTTAGAGATGTAGAGACTAAGGTTCAGATCACTAAAAATTAAATATGGTTTGGGTATGGTGAAACTTAGATTTATACAATAGTTTGTCTAATTCCACAGGCAATGATCCTAACCCACAAATCTCAATAACCTCTAGATGTCATAATAAGAAAAAAGAATAACTGTTAACTTGCACTTTGACCCAAATTGCAATTCATAGTGTGGGAAATGCTTGTGTATTTTGCCTACTTCTTAAATGGTTCAGGAATATATAAAAAAGAACTTTGCAAAAAATATAAACCATACACTTGCTTTGGAATGTAGCTGAGATAGATCCTGTAGTTATGAAACTGGAGGCAGAACAGAGCAGTTTATAAGGTGTAAAGGCAGAGAAACAAGCCCTCAAGTACTGCAAGATGCGGCATTGGCCATTCAGCAGACTTCAGAACAAATCTTTACTCACTGTGGAAAAATTGAGGTCAGAAAATACACTGACCTCCACTGTGACATGAGAATCATTTCAACACAAAGCTTAGGCAACCACTGACACTGATAGAGACTGGCAGATTATTTGAAACTGCAGTTCAAAGATCCACATAGGACATGCAACTCCATTCATATAGCAAATATTAACTCTAATGCAAAGCTGAACCGGCTCTAAATGTTTTAAAATTTAAAAATGATGATGTCTTGGAGTATCTTAATTGGTGTGGAATACTGGGAGTCACGTTACAATTTAGGACAGGAAGTAGCCTAAGATTTCTGGCCAGTACCTTTTAAGCCAGATATTCTAGTTTCATGTTATTTCATTTGTCCTTTGTTATCTTTGAACCTTAAGTGAAATCTGGTTTAAAGAACTTGTTCAGTTATTCTATTATGTTTTTTTTTTTTTTTTTTTTTTTTTTTTTTGTGGGTACCGGGGGGTCGACCTCAGGACCTTGCGCGCCAGCAGGCGCCCGTGCCACTGAGCGATATCACCAGCCCCTTTTTCGTATGTGGGATCCGGGAGTCGAACTCGGGCCCTCGCGCTTGCCGGGCAGGCGCTTAAGCCTCTGAGCCATCTCACCGGCCCTATTCTATTATGTTTTTCAAGGAAAGACCCTGGTGTTAATGTTTATCCAGAGAGTTAAACTGAGACTAGCCCGCATGATTGTCTTGGTAAGAGTTACCAGATTCTCTAGAAGAAAAGTGAATGAAAGGAAATAATGGTCAAAACTTTGAGAGACAGTTGTTCGTTTTCTATGGAGATGTTCTGTAAATCAAACAACACTTTATACCCTTCATGCTAACTACCAGAGCAGTAAACAGCTTTCAAGTTTAATTTGAATCCTGTTAAATATGTGACCCTGGTGAATTATTTTTCCTTCCTAAAATGCTCTTCTCTTGGTCCCCTTCTCATTTGCAGCAGATCTATCTCTGTTTCCTTTTATCTACCTTTATTTTGCTCTTTCGCTCTTTAGATGGAGGGAGGGTATAAGGGAGGGAGAGGAAAGGGACACAAAAAAGAATTAAGATGTGTCATGTACATGTACCAAATACCCACAGTGAAGTATGAATTGCAAGAATGTACTAATAAAAGAAAAAGTTCTTCTTGCTTGAATTCCTTTGATCCTAGTTTTCTGCCAAGTCTTTTTCAGACTCTTATAAGCTCCTCTTCTTTTGCCTGGTGTTTATTGTTTGGGTCTGGATTGGTTTTTTGTTTTGGTTTGGATATGGTTTTTTGGTTTTTTGAGACAAAGTCTCACTGTGTAGTTTAGACTGGTCTTGAACTCATTCTGTACCCCAGGCTGGCCTCAAACTCACAATGATCCTATTGCCTCAGCCTCCTGAGTGCTAGGATTTCAGGTGTGCCCACCATGGCTGGCTTTGCCTGGTGTTTCAATGCTGGTTTTCTCCAAAGATTCTCTATGCTGTGACCACCTTTGGCTTTATGTAAGAGGTGCTATCAAAAAGTACAGTTAATGTTTACAATTTATAAAGTTATTACAGTTAATCCCTCTCAAATTACTGCCCCTCACTTCAAACACACTTATTCCATCATTCTTGCCACTTTCTCAAGCAGTTCTGAAAGTCTTCTTCCATGATTGTCTCTAGTTGTGCTGTCATGGCTGCCTCGATGTTCTAAGTCCATTCAAAACATTTACTTTTGCTGATCATTTCAACTTTGGGAGACAGCCATAAGTTGCACGGCGTCAGATTCTCTGAATAAGGTGGATGAGGAACACACCATATTGTTTTTCCAAGCCTGCCTTTCTGTTGGATGGCACTCAGCAGCAACATTCCCTGTATATTTTTTCAATTACACTTCATAAAGAGCTGTGTGGTAAAAGGACTTCCAGAACTGGAACAGAACTTCCAGAACTGTTTCAGTAGCAATAATGATGGGATGAGTGTGTTCTATGGAAGGAGGAGTATTTTGAGGAGGATTATGGCATTGTCTTTCACTGTAATAAATTCTTACAATTTAAACATTTACCATGGATTTTGCTCATCCCTTATGTACTCCAAGACTGCGAAAATACTCTGTATCATACTGTAATAGTAGATGCATCTCATTCGACATCTGTCCAAATCCACAGAATACATAAAACCAACAGTGAATCCAAATGGAAGCTACAGACTTCAGGTAATTATAATATGACAATATAGGTTTATCAATTATAACAAATGTGCCCCTTGGTGGAGGATGTTGATGACAGAGGAGATACAAAGTACAATATATCATACGTTACGCATACCAAATCTATGATTCTATTGCCATGATCTTAATTACATAAGCTCTTAAAGGAAATGTGTTATCTTGAGAAAGACACACACTTGACCCTTATGCAGTGGACAAAATTTGACCCTGTTGTCATACAAGAGAGGCACAATGGATCGTCTACACTCCCCCCCCCACACACACGCCTAAAATTGATTTAGATGTTGAGGATGATGACTTTCTGGGCGGAGCATAGTGGGCTCCTGAACAGGTTCATAAAGACTTGAGAGCACAGTCGAAGGGTGACTGGCTTGACTTTCTCATAGTTAGATGCTCAAGGTGGAATGAGGATTCTTTCGCATAGGCTGGGGTGTTCATGATTTTAACTTTCTTCTGACACCAAAGTAGGAAGTGTCCAAGGATTTCTTATCAACATGTCCATGTAGGGGATGTAGGGGAAGAGAGAGTGGTGGGGTTTGAAAGCTATATCAGCATTAAGACATAAAAAAACAAAGTCAGACTCTTTATTACAGACTACTGCCATATCTTAATTAAGCCCTGGTTAATTTAGAGTTCACCATTAATTATATGTGGATCCTCAAATCCACTGCTTTAGTCCCATTGCCTCTTCTAAATTATAGAATGGCTAAGTTGATCTTTTTACTTGAATGTCAGAACCCTGAAGCTCAACATAGTCAAAACTGATTTCTTATTCCAATTTATGTTAATAACCTCTGAATCTAACTAGTTTTCCAAATTAAAAACATGAGAGATATCCTAAGTATTTTTCTTTTCTCAACACCCCCATCATCTTTTCTTTTAGTCCTAAGATCTGACTGATTCTACCTTTCATGAATTGGCTGATCCATACTCCCTTCTTCTAGATCATCATTGTGCTACCTAAGTTAAATCCCTTATAGTTTCTTAACTGGATTATTGAAATAACCAGATTCTAATGTCCACAGTGTCACCCTTCCTGATATTCAACCCTCTGCCCACCACATTTACTATCTTGACTTCCAATGAAAATATGACTGTCAGTTTCCTATTTAAAACTTCTATTGTTCTTCAAAATGTTAAAGAGAAAATATCCTAGAATGGCATGCAATGTTTTCATGTTTAAGCCTCAACTTATATTTCTTTGGTCTTACTATCCCCCGTTCTGACTTTACTCTTTCACATTTACCCTGTATTTAAGTTGTATCAAAGTACTTTCAGTTCATCAAATGACCTGAAGCCACTTTTTCTCTTCATACCATTTTACAGCTGCTCCTTTCGCTCAGAAGACATTTCGTGCCCATCTTCCAGGTATCCCTATTTAGTGCTCTACTCAATACAAATAATATCTCCTCTATGAGGCTCTCCTTGACTTTCCCAGACCACATCACAAACATGACACATTGTAGAGAATGAATATGTAAGTATTCAGTGTGAATTCTGTGCCTGATACTGTTAAATCCCTTACATGCATTACTTTAGGCAATGTATATAGTAGCTTTAAGAACTGAGTGGATATCCAACCTGCGTAGTAACCTTAAGAACTAAATATTGATATCCCTATTTTTAAAAAGAGCATATTTATGTAATAAGGGTTGTAGAGACTTAGTCAAGATCATACTGCTAGAAAGTTGTGGATCTCAAATTTGAACCCACATTTATGCTTCATCTAGACCAGTGATGGTGAAACTTTCAATGATAACAAACAGCAGGCTGCAGCATGCACTCCATAGGTTCGCCACCACTGATCTAGACCAAAGTGCATTATCATGTTGCTTAGGTTTACATGTTTAAGGACCTACCCTTCGTCATAGCCATTGTTTTATTTCCTAAGACAAACACAGAGTAGGTGCCTAACATATGTACATTATATGTTGAAGAGGCCAGGATTTATGAGGGTAGAACTGAGCAAATGCCAAAGAACGTCAGTCTATCCATTTTACAAAGTGAAAATCATACCATTATACAGTATTTAAAATCTGAGACAATTGATTAGGAAAAGACTGAAAAACGTAAATTTCTCCTTCTTTGTTCAAATGTAACTGAAAGAAATGGCTCTTCTTGAAAACCATCAAGTGATTGAAATGAAAGCAATGTAAAAGATCTGTAACAGTCACATGTAATATTCTCTATGTTCCTCACTTACATCTTGAATGGTCCATAAAGAGAAATGATGTTGGCTTCTGCCATCTGTTCCCTGCATCAAAAATAAATACCACGGAAAGGACTGAGAATGCATTTTATGCAAGAAGTGTCACACAAAAAGCAGATGTAAAGACCGAAATTGCAGCGCTCAAATTGAGGCACTGAACAATAGCCTAAGATGGAGAAATCCTAACATCTGGCAAGTCAGGGAAAAGAAGATAGGAAAACGAATCTCATTGTCTATCTAACTTTCAAACTTGGAGCCATAAAGACCGTACAACATAAGTGCAACTCTATTGCCATTCCAGGAGTGTTTTTTTTGTTTTTGTTTTTTGTGTGTATGTGTGTGTGTATGTGTGTGTGTGTGTGTGTGTGTGTGTGCCACTCAAGCCTACCTCCTGGGTTCCAGTTTTTCCTACTGATCTCGCTCATTCTTTATGGTATAGTTTAAATACTACTTCCTTTGTGCAATGCTCCCTAGTCCTCCAGGCAGCACTTGCTCAAAAATAACTCTATTTGTACCTCAATTTAGCACTTCTCAGATCAATTTATGACTACGTTTCAGAATCTTTAGAAGAGAAAACTATTTTTCTTGCCTTCTCTGATCACGCCAACCACTTAGTTCAGGGCTGAGCTTACACTAGACTCTCAGTAAAGTCTTGTTGAACTGAAATAAATCTGTTGAGGTTAAAGGATGACTCAATGTAAATATCATTCTTTCCCAAATGACTTATTCCTCTAAGTGGGCGTTTGAATTAGGATGTCTCAAATAGTCTCCTCTGAGCCTTATTTGTACATGAAAAATTTTTTTTTACTGAAAAATTTTTCCTGTCTTGCACACTTTGTTAGCAAAACAGACTTCCTCAGAGGGAAAGTTCAGATGTTACCTGTAATTTTAGCTGAAGCACGCTTTAATACCCCTTCAATTTTCCCAATAATCAATCTTCATTCTCGTTGTTGGAGTCCCTGAAAACATCTTCAGCATGTACTGCTGCCACTAAAGTACTTATGTTGTCTGGGCTATATTTGCTATAGCTATTAAGGGTCTAGGCAAGTAGGCCTCTGACCATAGAGAGAGACTTATAAATAAAGTGGCCAGGAAGTGTGTGGGGAATGGAAAAGAAGAGATTTGAGCAGAGAAATGAATGATAAAACTGATGAAGAGAAAACACAATTGCTCTCTACCTTAAAAGTCTATGAATTTTATTTATTCATTGGCCTACTTTAAATATAAACTTAAATATTTTTCTAAGGCAACTTTGCAAAATGGAAAAAATAGAAGTACCATATTAATATTTTTGTCACATACCAGCACGCATAGAATGACTTTATTAGCATTAGTTTTCAGAGTCATATGCTACATTTTCAAATCCATTAGAATGACTTTGGCTACAAGTAACAGAAAACCCAACTGAAAATGACTTAAACAATAAAGCATTTATTGGGCCGGTGAGACAGCTCAGCGGCATAAGCACCTGCCTGGCAAGCGCGAGGGCCCGAGTTCGACTCCCGGAACCCACATACGAAAAAAGGGCCGGTGATATTGCTCAGCGGCACGGTTGCCTGCTGGCGCACGAGGTCCTGAGGTCAAGCCCCAGTACCCACAAAAAAAAATAGAGCATTTGTTATTTAACATGACAAAACGTCCAGGGATAAGGTGGCTTCATTCAATTCTTCAGTGCTTTCAGTGTGGACCCAGGTTCTTAATGATCTGTCTGGCAGATCCCCTCGAGGTTATAAAATAGTTGCATTAGTTCCACCATCACCTTTTGGTACACTGAAGTTCAAAGGCAAAAAATAATTCTTAGGTTTTTGCTTCCCTCTGCAGCAATTAAGAAATATTTCCCAGTTCCCTACAAACGACTCAAGTTGGTAGGAAAATGGATGCACCCTGAGATAGTAATATTAAGTGAAATAAATCGGACACACAAGCTTAAATATCACATAATTTCTCTTATATGAGAAACCCAAAATATAAATAAAAAACAAAATAAAAGACAGATAATACAAAATAGGGAGATAGATCTTTTGCAAAAGGGAAGAGGACAAAGAGATTGAGGGAGGGTAGGGGAAGGGTAAGAAAAAAGAATTAAGATGTGTTATGTACATGTGCCAACTCCCCATGAGGAATGTAATCACCATGTACTGCAAACTGTACTAATAAAAAATAAAAATTGAAAAAAAAAATCTCTCAGATGTACCCTTACCACACACACACATACACACACACACACACACACACAACTGAACACAAGATTTTCTGTTATATATCACTGACCATTGACTGGCTAGGATGGGTTGGTGGTGGAATCACTATGTTTGCCTTTATCAACTCATCCACTGAGACTAGGAATGAAGGTAGCCTTCCCTGAAGCACCAAAGCATGGGTAGAGGAGCCACATAGCCATACACTGTGTGAAAGGAAAAAGGAGGCAAGTCTGTGGGGTAACCCAAACTGGATGCTGCAATCATTTGCTCGTGTCAAACAAACAAATGAAAATACTCAAGGCATATAAAGAGTGTGTGTACAATATGCACGCACGCACACACACACACACACACACACACATACACTGCATTAGCACTTAGGATAGCTCTAAGCATGGATGTTAAGGTTGCTCATTGCCAGAAAAGAGGAAAATTTTCCAGTAGGATAGAGATGCAGTGGGTTAAGAAGTGACCACCAGAGAATAATTGGCCCTAGGAGAGGTAGGAGAGAGGAATTAATGAAAAAATAAAAGATTTTCAGGGAAATATACAATGAGAGGGGCTGGTGATATAGCTCAATGGTATAAGTGCCTGCCTGGCAAGCGCGAGTTCCTGAGTTCGACACCCAGTACCTGCATTAAAAAAAAAAAAAAAAAAAACAATGATGAGCAGGGATAGAACAATGTATGATGTAATTAGCACCCTCATCATAACCATATAATGGAACAATAGCTCACTCTGAACTCTAATCAAAGTGTTAAGCACAATTACCAATGTTAACCACACATGGTTTTTAAATTTAAAAAGAAATGTTTTTCATTCTAACAGCTCAAAGAAAATGAAACATTCCATCCTTCACAGTACCTCCCTATAAGGTTAGATATAAGAATGAATATCCAAACAGAGAAAGTTGGTTATCTTAGAATTTCCTCTGGATGGTTTTCCATATAGCAAAATTTTTTTGTTGGGGCAAGATAGGTTTCTATGTGAAAAATGGAAGGTGAGACAACTGAATTTGAAGGTACTATTCAGGAATAGCTTTTCACATCGGTTGTCTGCAATAAATCTAGTTTTCTGCAGCACACTCATAATCTCACTATTCTACACTGATTCCTCTTAACTTTCTGAAGGGGAGCTGTGTAAATAGTTTCCAGTGATCATCTCATATCCCTTTACCTCATCTCTACATATAAAAACCCAGTGCTGGGGCCGGGGATTTAGCTCAGTGGCGTAGTGCCTGCCTGGCGAGCGTGAGGTCCTGAGTTCGATTCCCAGTACAAAAAAAGAAAAGAACAAAAAACAAAACCAGTGCTACTGGGGAGAAGGATATATTGGAATATCATTTCAGAAACACTTTCTCAGAATGTTCTCAGGTGGAATGTCATTGTTTTGTTTGTTTGTTTGTTTGTTTGCACCAGGACTCGAACTCATGACCTTGTGCTTGCCAGGCAGGCGCTGCGCTGCTGAGCTATGTCCCCAGCCCCTGTTTTTTTTTAACAAATATTACTCACCAGCAGATTCAAGAGGGAGGAATAAAAGAAGGAAGCAATAGTCACAGTATTTATTAGATTCTATTGAACTAAAGGCTAACTCTATGATGATGTTTTTTCCCTGCTAATTCAAGGCAAGGAGGGGAGAGCAAGAACAATTCCGTCAACAGAATTATCTTATTGACTGTGTCTTCTCATCTTTCATTTACCTAAAATATTGTGTTGTAGAATATGTGAGGGCATCATTTTACTATTTATATGACAGTTCAGAGAGAACTGGGAACATCTTTATACTTAGAAAACAGGGAGGATTTTTTGTAAACAACATGATATTATGTTTTCAAATGAGAATATATAGGTATTTTTAAAATAGGGAAACAATTTATGTATCTCTAAATTTAACTAGTAAGTTTTAAAAGATATCACTTGTTCAAATATAAACAAATCATTGGATTAAAAAGGATTGATATAATCCCTGTGGTTGTATACCCCAAATTCTTCAACCTTGGGAGAGTATCTTCAACTTAATGTATAAATCACATAGCTTGAGTTCACCCCTCATATTGTGAGAGACTTAACATTTTCCAACATCTCTAAGAAGTCTCAGAATGTCTCCTAGTCCTCTGTTGCTCCAATACCTACATTCTCTGCATTCTGTATTCAATACTGTCCAGTAGAAATATAACGAAAGTTGTGTATGTAATTTTAAATATTCTAGTAGCAACATAAGAATACATTAATCAAGTGAAATTTATTCTTAATATTATATCTTTTTAAACCTAATATGTCCAAAATATTGTCATTTCAACATGTGAAATGACATCAGCCATGCTCAAGTTCTGAACAGCCACACATGGCTAATATCTATTGTGTTGGGAAGCACAGCTCTATATCGTCACATCTCATTTCTAATGATAAGGTCTTTTTTACCTCTGCCAACCTCGGCATGGAACACTGAACCAATTCCTGGTTTCCCAAAGCAACCGTAAGTGTGGGTTTTGTTTTTACTAAACTTTGAAAATTGAGGACACCATAGTTACATTATTACACAACCAGCCTAATCATTAAATTTGACTACTGGAAATTCTAGATCGCTTAGTGATAAAGAGCTTCTCTCTGAGCACTTTTCTGTAAGGTATAACCTCCTACTAGGTTTTTAAATGTATATTAATAGTGAAGGATCATGAACATGAGATGAATGTGTTATAGAATGTTTTAAAACAAAGAGGGAAATGTTGAGATTCTACTATCCTGCCCATCTCGGGCTCAAAAATCAGAGGAAGCTTTTTCTGACTTCAATAAATAAATATGAATCCCTATGGAAACTTGACTAAACTTTTCTTTCTTTTTTTTTTTTTTTTTTTTTTTTGGGTACCGGGGGGTCGACCTCAGGACCTCGCGCGCCAGCAGGCGCCCGTGCCGCTGAGCGATATCACCGGCCCCTTTTTTCGTATGTGGGTTCAGGGAGTCGAACTCGGGCCCTCGCGCTTGCCAGGCAGGCGCTTAAGCCGCTGAGCCATCTCACCGGCCCGACTAAACTTTTCTTAAGCTAGGCAATATATTTTATTTTGGAATAGCTACATATTTATTTAGACTCTGTCTCGTTGCCTACGGAATTTGAGTCCTGCTTTGTTGTTAGACTGTGACTCTTCTATTACTTAGTTGTGTTTCCTTGCTTATCCATGACAGCTCTTGACTGTCTCTGACCTGTGCCTCCACAGCAGCTCTGATCATTTATAGCCAAACTCTTCTGTCTCTTGCTTTGGATGTACACATCCCTCCCCACTGTTGGCTCCTTTAACCAAATCACTGTCACCACCTGATCTAGATTTGCTCATCTTGGTGCCCATGTGCTCAACCAATACATCTGCCTCATGTCTACAAATTCCTGATACATCTGCCATTCCCTCCATTTTCCAGGGCCCTTCATGGGAATCAAATTAGCCAGTCTGCAGCCAACACATGATGTGACTTGGCACCTTATTTATCTAAACTATAGCTGATACAGGCTTGAGAATAAACTCAGATTTGTAAGTTGAAGATCTCAAATAAAATGAAGATGAGACACTGGTTAATGAAAACCTGATTATGAACAAAAGAAAAGATTTCAGATGGTTGCAGAAATTGGCTGCTCTGAATGCGCCATGTGCTACTCCACACACCGGCCCCCCTGAGGACCATGAGCCTTTATTAACTGTTTCTTTGGTGAAATTTTCATTGCTTCCTTAGTCACAAAAACTATAAAAAATAAAAGAACAGATATAATGTAGCCAGGGTCGGAGACTTTAAAGTGTGTTTGTGGCAGGGGTCAGTCTTTGTTATTCTTAGTGAATTTGGAAATTTCAAGACCTACTGACTTGCAAATACTAGTATATAACCACAACAATTTAAATATGTTACATATTGATAATCAAACACAAATATAAAATGTAATTAAAATGCATCTCTTGATGAAAATGAAGCTTTTTTCATTTAATTTTGTGTTTAGGGGTAATTATCACTTATTGTGTCAAACCTCTTTCGGTTTTACATTTTATGTATATAAGCACTGAAGAAGATTATTCACATACAGAATTGTATGCCAAAAATTACATGTGCTTTATCACGAAGAACTACTTTTAAAGATCTATCAACCAAAACTTGATTAAGTACTATTTTCAATTTTGTTGCAAGCACAGAGCTGGAAACTGTGCCTTGACACAGGATTTGTTACCCTCTCATTAGAACCATTCTCTTTTACAACAATGAAATCAATATTTCAAATTGTTCTTTTGTTTTGCACTAGGAAAGTTTCCACCGCCAAAGCAATCAGTGTCCAATCATCAGGGTCAGGTTGGTTGAGAAATAGGTTTTTCCTCCCGGTAAAGTGGGAAAAGCATGATTCCCAAAATAAAAGTGTGAAATTAAAGCAGAATGATGGCAGGTACATTTTTTATCAGATCGATTTTAGGAAGAAATGAATATATACAAGAGCTGAGGATCTGGAAATTGATTTCTTTAAAGTTCCTTCAGATAATTTTTATGTACCTGAAGGAGTCCCAAAAGTCCCTCAGTCTAAAGCCACCTGTAGTACAGCAACAGGAACCACTCTATCCTTGGGGGTTGCTTTGGCATTATTGAATTGTATTCAACTTGTTAATAAACAGACAATTCTTTGGGAACTTTCCTGCATTTTTGATTTAGAGTTTTAAGTATTTGACAATGACTTATTTAATTCTACCCCCAAATATTAATTAGTTCTTGTTTTCCTAATCAGATTATCAAATGAAGACTGGGACTGAATATCATTTATTGCCACACCTATTGAAGAGCCTTTCACAAAACTGATGTTTGATCAACTATTGGTGCCTGTTTCTTCTGCTCTTGGCTTTGTTAGGTAAGTTCCTCCCTTGCTTCTGCCCTTCACTCTTATTCAGATTTCTCATCCCTAAAAGTGGTCCCTATAAAAAGAGAGGTGAAAGTATCTGTGGTGGTAGTCATCTGACTCTTCATTTAGATATTGACCAACTCCCAGACCACAGATTAATGTGATAATCAAAGGCACTTTAAGTGTGGAGTATTTGAATTGATTTTCATGACGTTTAGGTGGCCAATACTGTATATGGTAGGAAATTTATTAAGCATGTACAAATTTTAAATTGTTACATATTCTTGATAGATTGAAGCTTTTATCCACATGTGATGACATAGTGATTATAATAACCTCCCCCCTTTCAATTTGCAGACCAGAGATCAGCAAACATTTTCTGTAAAGAGCAAGAGAGTACATGTTTTAGCTTGTGTAGGCCCTATCACCGAAATAATCACCACTGCCTTCGTAACATGAGACCAGCCATAGACAAGACGTAAACAGACTTGGCTGAGTTCCAGTAAAACTTTATTTGGATAAACAGCCATTGGCTAGATGAAATTGTAGTTTCACCACCCCTGTTATAGACTATTTGAAGGATATTAATAGGGCAAATCTAGGTTTACTTTGGTTAATAACTTGTTTTTTCTATTCTTTTACTTTCATCCTTTCCAAAACCTTCTGTTTCAGGCCTACTTCTTTTTAACAGAGTGTAGCTTCATTACTTTTTCTTATTAACTCTGAGAGTTTCTTTTTCTTAGCTAATTAGCGTATTTGTATTGAGATTTCCTAACACAATCTTTTTGATTTATATTTATCCTATTGTAGTGAAGGAAAAAATAATTTTTCCTTCTACCCACCTTAGTTTCATTGGCTGGTCCATGGAACAAAAGACAGATCAGTAAAAGATCAAACAACAGTTATTAATATGTGTATATTGTATATACCTGGAAGATACCCAGAAAATAAGTAGTACTCAAAGAGGTGGCTTAGAAATCTAGCTTCTATAGCATTGTTCAAACAAGAAAAATAAAATTTTTAGTGAAGTAGCTAGACAAAAGAAAAGAACTTTGAGGGCCGGTGAGATGGCTCAGCAGCATAAGCGCCTGCCTGGCAAGCGCGAGGTCCTGAGTTCGACTCCCGGTACCCACATACAAAAAAAGGGCCGGTGACATCACTCAGCGGCATGGGCGCCTGCTGGCACACGAGGTCCTGAGTTCGACCCTTGGTACCCACAGAAAAAAAAAAGAAAAGAACTTTGAGTCTGTAGGGGTGACAATTATGGGAAGGCTAATATATAGTAGCTTAAAGCGAGTTAGTAAAGTTTTCCATCTAGATAATTCTGGGGCTTTGTTTATCATCCTTTTTCCTTCCTGGTAAAGACAGGGAGGAGGGATCTTGTTGCCTTTGTTAGCTTATGTCCACTTTTAGACAAATAGTGGGAAAAGAGCTTTCCTTGCTTCTGCTACTTCTTAATGCCTTCAGCTCAAAGTAATTCTTTGGCCAAAGTAGTATATTTTGGTATGGTATATTCTAGTCTCCTACACTACTTTAAAGGAATACCTTTATTCTCTGGCCTGTTTTGGATAAAATATGATTGGGGCATTCTTTTCTATTTTTCTGTCATTTTCATAATCTTATTCTTTAGGGATTACTCTTGAAGTTTTACTATGCATATTTAATGCAAACTTATATTTAAACATCAATATTCCTCCCTCTCAATGATAAAGAGAACTTTAGAAGTTTAATTTCAATCATCCCCCTTCCTACTTTAATTGCTATTATTGTTTAATATTTTCATCCTGAACTTTTTTCAGTTCATCATATTATACATGATAATAATTATCTTATAAAAGAATATTTATTTAAATTCACTCCCTCCTACTATTACTGTTGGCATTTCAAACTTTCTAGTATTATTTTCTTTCTCCTTGAAGTGCCTCAATTGGTACATAATTTTTCCCTCAAACTTTCTCAATTTCTGTTTCTGTCAGTGTTTATCAAAGGGGCCTCCAGGCATTTTTGAGTGAAATAAGCCTGTTATTCAAGACTGATTTCACACTGGAAGAGAGTTAACATCCCTTACTGTCACCAAATAAATGCTAGAAACAAAATGTATGGGCAAATACTCCCACTTCCACAAAGGCACTCTAAAGGGTAAGGAAGCTCCTAGTCATTGAGAACCTCTTTATGTATGCAAATGTCATTCTTCTTCCTTTTTCTTCAAATAAATATTTGTAATACACATAGTTCAAGCATGACAGTTTTGATTTTATCAAAATTAAGAACTTTTGCTCTGTTAAAGCCTGGTTGAGGGGATAAAGACAGAAGCTATAGACCAGGAAAAAAATATTTTCAAACCACATATCCAGGAAAGGACTCATATCTATAATATATAAAAAGCTCTCAAAAACTCAGTAGTAAAATTATGGTACAAGTAGAAAATGAGGAAAAACCTTAAATATCATTTCACTGAATATAATACACATATGCCAAATAAACACATGAAAAAGATATTCAATATTACTGACTCTTAGGGAAATTTGAGTTAGGACCACAATCAGATATTACCACACAACTGTTAGAACAACTATAATAAAACAAAAACAGTGACAGCACAAAATGCTGAAGTGGATGAGAAAAAAAATGTCGGTTTGTAAAATGGTACAATAACTCTACAAAACAGTGTGGCAGTTTAAAAAAAAAAAACTTTTTTAGTCCCTGCTGCCTATAACCAACATTGTCAGTAGGTCAGCAACACCTTGAGCCAGTGTCCTCTGCAGGTGGGAGCAAGATTGAATATCTGGCATCACATATGCCTACCATATGACCTGGTGACCACACTCCAGGTATTTATCCTTAAAAATGAAAATTTACTCATACACAAAAAGGAAAACTTTGACATGGTTGTTCATGGCAGCTTATTTGTAATAGCCCCAAACTAGAAACTACCAAATTTTCTTAGGGTGAACAAATGGTTAAAAAAGTGATAGGGCACCCATACCATTAAATGCTACTCCATAGTAAAAAGGAATGAACTACTGATGCAGACAGCAACTTAGGTGCATTTTAAAGGCATTCTGCCAAATGAAATAAAACCAAACTCAGAAAGTCACATACTATATGATTCTATTTTTGTAATATCCTTCAAATGATAATGTTACAGAGAAGGATGGATATAACTCTAAAAGGGAGATCTTCGTGTAGTGTAGTACTTCTATATCTTGATTGCCAAGTGAATACAGAATCCATATATTTGATAAAATGACATAGAACCAAATACACTTTATACTAATATCAATTTCCTGATTTTAATGTATTACAGTTATAAGTTCTAACCATTGAATGGAATTCTGGGAAGAGTACATAAGACCTATCTGTACTACGTTTTCATCTTTCTGTGAATCTGTAATTATTTAAAATGAAAACTTAAACACTCATATTATATTTTCCTTTATAGAAGTTCTGTTTGGCTGTTTTCATACCTGCTCTCACCCTGTTTTTCTTATTTCTATATATTCAGGTGTTTTCTATTCTGAATATGAAAATTTTAATATCTCAAGTCCTGTGTTTATTTCTATTGCCTACTTTAGGTTTTCTGGTTCTCCCTCATGGTGCTTTGTTTCTAGAATATTTTGTGATTTTTAATTCAGATGTTTATTTTACTTAGAGCTTTATCCTTGGTAATTCTTCAAAGTTTGGGTTGAAATCTAGTTCTTCAACAAATTTCTGTGTACTCCTCCAGTCTGCTGGAAAGTTGTACCAAATCTGGACTATGTTTAATTTAATTTCCACTTGAGGTTTTTGGGCCATATAAGTAGTATGACTTTTTAGGGAATATTTCATGTTCTTATCATATAGATGCAAGTAAAGATAGGCAAGATTTCTTTTTGTCTTCTTCTCTAATGGGGTTTGATTTTTTCCATTCTTCCCGTTCCATATGTATGGTGGGCATGATCTCCTGGAGCCCTGCATATGTGGGGGATGACTTGCAGCAAACTCCACTTGGACTGGCCCTGCTCTTATCCTTCACGCCATGTGCATTTGTGAGACAAAGCTCAAAATCTCCAAGGTTTGTTAAAATTCCAAGGTTGAAAGCTGCCTTTATCACTTGCCCCTTTCCTCTTCTCTCTTGGGTTCTTGGTTTGACATTTTTTTTTCTCCATTGAGCCTCTACTTTTATTTGAGCTCAACAATGATGATGCCCTTTCTATTTTATCCAGCCTTTCAGTGTTTCAGTTAGAGAGGGTAATTCATGCTGTATAATCTAATAGCCTAAAATGGAAGTCAGCCAAATTTTCTTTTCTTGATGTTTTTACTTACCTGTTTTGTAAGTAATCTCTAGCCTTACAGAAAATACTGCACCCATAAACACCACTCCCCCACACACAACCCCATGAGTCACAAAGCAGTGCTTTTGTTTCTTTAAATACTAACTACTCTTTGTTCAAATTTTATGCCCCTAAGAATTTAAACTAGGTAATTTCATTTGAAGATGAAATGGATATCCATGAGCAACATACAAAATATCACAGCAACAATTCTAAAAAGATTTCTAAAAAGAGGTTGATATGAGCATAAATAGAGAATTGATGGCAGACAAATCTAAATGAAAAAAAAAAACCTTTGTTAGCTTTCAAACAGGCTCAGAAAGCCCATTTGCACAGTTGACAGAAATAGGGAACTTGGACTCTCTGGCTTTAGCGTGCCTGGGAAGGTAAATGAGGACCAAAGTGCCATCATTTATATCTCTCTGGGAAAATTTTACCTGCCATTTCTCCAGGAAACTAATACAGAATGAGATTTCTTACTGTGAGAATCCAGGAAATTTGTTTGCTTTCCTGCATTATTGTCTAGGATGAGGCTTTCTCTGGCCTACAGTGAGCACTGAGGTTTGATTTAACTGAAGGTAAAATGAATTCTCATTAAACACTTCAAGAGGTAAACAGCTTCTTAAGTAGCTTAAATTATTGACTTCTTGGTAGATATTTCTTTTTTTAAAAGAATTAGTGAGAGTTTGATTAATATCTTGATTAAAACGGTTTCATTTTCTTGTGAGAACAAAGAGTCTTCATGTTTCAAAACAAAACAAAGATTAAGCTACTAGACCTTTTATTTTCTTCCTTTTACTTAGGGTATATGGCTACCATTTGCTATCGGCTAGGAGTTCGCTTAATTGATGATAAATATTTTCTTTTATTTGAGTTTCAGAAGTTTATGAAAAGTTTGCTATCATTTACTTGATTAGGAAGTACATATCAACATTACATAGTTCTTTTAATTATATCGCTGTAATCACAAGTCTGGCCTTGCTCTGAATTCATTGGTTCCCCTGTGCGTTCTCTGACAGCACACAGCAGAGGTCTGATATCCTTGAACTCTCTGCCAAGTGAGCACTGGCTCAATAAAGGACAAGGATAACAGAAAAATAGTAAGGTTTTACAAATAATAGCACATCAAGCATTAAGGGACAGCATGCACAAACTTTGAAAGAACAAATAAATTATGGTAGAAATGTTATTTAAAACTCCAGACGATTTTTAATTGGAATGGTAGACTAAACTGAGAGACACTAAACAAGAATACAGAAAGCTTCATGGGAAATTATGTAATGAAGCTATAATTGGCAATCCAGAAATAAATCAGAAAACAATGATTCAAACACACAAGTCATGAATTAATGCTGAATGATGTTATAATGATAATAATATAATAACTAACATGTATAGAATTCTTTGGAGTTTCCAAGGGATTTACTATACATATTAACTCATTTAAGTGCCCAAAAAGCTAATGTGTTCATGAGACAATTACTTAGAAACCTAGAATAAACAAAAAATGAAAGAAGTAAAAATGAATTGAAAAAGCTAGTAAGTTAAACAATATTAGAAAATCATTGTGAAGAGAAAATGTGTTTTTTATCTAAATCACAGGTATTATCAAGCTATTTCAGGCCAGTAGAGTGACACTTTTCTCTCTCTCTCTCTCTCTCTCTCTCTCTCTCTCTCTATCTCTCTCTCTCCCTCTCTCTCTCTCCCTCCCTCCATCTCTCTCTACAAAACTTCCAGATCATGCACATCTTTTTTACCCAGGTAGCTCCATACTGTGCTGTATAAGTCAGTTTTCCTATCACAGCCGTACCTTAAAGGACATGTTTAATTTGGCTCACAGTTTTAAGGCATTCAGACCATAACTTGCTCCAAGGGAGGATCGTCGTGGGAGAAGGATGTTGCAGAGCAAATTTGGTCACTTCATGGTAGCCAGAAAGCAGAGCAGAGAAGCAGTGATAGAGAGGAAGGGGTTAGTGTCCACATACAATACCCAAGTTCGTGCTCTACGACCACCCAGACACACCCAGAAGTGTGCTCCGCCAGTCTTCTGGGCATTTCTGAGTTCATCCAAGTTGACATACCACAATTAATAGTCACATGTGCTTCATATGAATCAAGTTAGAGTCTTGCAACTTCCCTTATCATATATTCTTATTACCTTTAAACAACTTTACAAAAATTCAGAATCTGTGAGAAACAAAAATCCTCCTTAGGAGAGCAAAGGGATTGTGGGGTGAGGAGTGGGTAATGGATGGTATATTTACCCTTTAAGGTATATTAAAGTGTAATATATATGTATGCATAAATTTTTTCTATATTTGGTAACATTTATCCTATATTCTTTTTTTTTATGTGGGTACTGGGAGTCGAACTCAGGATCTCACACTTGCCAGGCAGGCGCTTATGCTGCTGAGCTATCTCACCGGCCCCTATCCTATATTCTATACCTTGATATTTGATGTTTTGCTTAGCAGATTCTCCAAGTTAGTACAGATGCATCGACATCTTTTTCTGAAAGTATTATATACTTGATACATCACCATGTATGGAAACACCATGATTATTTACTTTTTAGGTTATTTTCATTTGTCAGAATAATTAACAGTAATACTCTATTGCCCATATACTGTGGCTCCCTTTTCTTTGGTAATACTCTTTTCCTTATAATATTTTTTCCTCCTAATACATGTGTCAACGTCTCTGTAAAATGATGTTGACTGAATTTTCACTAATGTTCTACAGCTGAGGATAACAGGAGTTAATTATATCCACATTCTAACATCAGGGCTAAGATACGACCAGACAACCACATAGGGTTTAATAAGAGGTAGATTCCTCCCATTACCTCAATCAGTCCATAAAAAAGAGCTGACTAAAGAAAAATTTTACATGAAGGAGGAAATCTGTAAGATTTTAATGAATTGTTGATTTGACATAGTGGAGTGTATTCTGGGATTATTTTTCCTTCTGTGTTCTCACTTGTTTTTAACAAGTAGTATCTGTTGCTCTTCACTCAAATGCTTTTTCTGAAGTTGCATATGCACAGGAAAGCTAAAACATTGAATGCCCTAGGAATGGCCTTCAGTCATTTCCTCTCTGTCATTTGTGTATAAATATCTTAGCTCCCTTATACTGCAAGTACAATAGAAGAACTCTGATGGTTCTTGAGTCCTCAGCCCCAGGTGCTCACTGATACAGATCGCTTAATAACACACCATCTATTGACTTCATTTCTTTTTCTTCCTTAACTTTCCCTCTCCCTACCAAGGTTTCCTAGGAGCACTTTTCAAACAAGCTACTTGCATTCGACTTGTTATCTGAGGGTTGACAGAACACTATCTAAGAGATTGGAGTTGTCAGGAAGAAACGGAGATTGACGTCTCACTCCCAACTGGCTGCTTGCTGAGCTGGTGAGCTACAGATTTTACAGGCTTACACCAGCACAAAATGTACAGATTTCTTAGGAGCACTTAATATGGGTCCTCAAAGTTTTGAGGATGCATATGATCCAAAAGATTGTGATCTTCCCACTTTGAAATCAAGGCACTGGTTGGAGTAGTTTCTAACGCCTAGGAGAAAAGAAGAAACCTGGCAGAGAGGTCAGATATCCAAAAGAGAGGAGGCTTGATTTGGACACGATACTGCAATTGAGACTGGTCCAGATATTTTAAGATTCTAAAGCAAGTTGTAGTTGCTGAAATTGTTCCTAGAACTGAAATGGGCTGGAAAACTTAGAAATTTGACTAATATATCAACATGGAGTAAAAAATGAGAACTTGACTCAATATTTTAAGTCAGTTGATAGGAAAGGCTAAGTCATTATCTGTTTGTATTCTCTTGAGTTCAGACCGTTCAATAAACTAGTTACATACATCGTCTATACCACTCCCTCCTACCACTTGCTATTGAGGTGATTTGGGGAAAAATTCTAACCTCTCTACACTTCAGTTTTGTGATCTGCACAACTTAATCCTTATAAGATTGTTGGATGATTAAGTGAGATAATGTAAACAAAGCACTTAGCCTGATACACAGTATTTGCTTAATAAACACTGACTAGTAGTATTTTGAATTCCTATTAATGGCATCACCATTCATCTAGGTTTAAATGCAGAAATTCAGCTTTTGATGTCTCCCTCAACCTTATCCTATACATATCTAAGTATCTTCCTTGTTTTGTTAAATGTACCTTCATAATTACCCTCAAATCCATTTTCCCTCCTCCATGACTACTGCCACTGAGCTAATTTTTGGCTAGGCTTTTGTAATAACCTCATCCTTGCTGTTCAGTCCACATGCAAATTCTTTCACTTCTAATTTTGTACTGGTGTCCAAACCCTTTTTCTAAAGCACTCTTGATCTTGGCCTCCTTTGCTCAAACAATGTCTCCCTTCCCTGCTACGGAATGAAGTTCCAATTCTTAATTTTAGTATTAGTAGTCCTATATAACCTGACCATATCTTACATTTCTAATGTTTTCTACTACTATCTTTTCTTCTGTTTGCCTGACTGGAAGGTACTACTTTCTGATCTGGAAAACATCCCATACTTTGCTGTCTTTGTTCCTTTAATTATGCTGTTCCTGCTTTCTGCAGTGCCTTTCCCTTTATCTCTACCTGCCAAGAACTAGTTATTCTTTTTGGCTTATAATACAGGTCACCTGCTTTAGGGAGCTTTTCCTAATCTCTGAAAGTATATGTTGTATCTTTATCCTTCAAAGTGCCTCCATGAGTACCTCTTCTATGGTGCATGTTGTATTCGCTGTTATATTATGATTATTAAGCATTTGTCTTCTACAAGATTGTGAGGTTCAGGAGAGCAGAAAGAACATTTAAATCATTGTATATTTCTAATTTTATTCAATCCAGGCTTTGAAGCATCAACTTTAGTGCCTGCCATATATAGTCTGAATTGTGGCAGTAACTAAGCCAAGCAAGGTGAATTCATGTTACCCCAAATTCTAACCTAAGGACTGTGAGCCACTTTAAACCCTTTAAGGAACACAGCAGACCATATGTAAGTAAATGCATAGATTGGCTTTTGATGAGGCTCTCTTCCCAAATAATTTAATGTACTTTGTTTGCAGTGGAACAAAAGCATAATTTTTAAAAAGCCCATCCCTTCTTACCACCTAGAATTCTAATATGCAGCCAGGGTTTAGGTCTAGGAACACTGATCTGAAATACATAGATATCACTGATAGAGATATTCATACTCAAAGAAAAGAGCAATCAGCAAATACATTATTTACTTTTCTTACATAGCATATTTTTCTTGGTTGGAAAATAAAAATGTTTGTATTTATAAAGTGTTATCCCTTACACCATTCTTCACTTCCTACTAGGGAGTTTGTTTCATTTGCTTCTAGGTAATTCATGGGAAAGAAATATAAACAAACACATTCAAAACAGACTGGTCATTTTCCTTCTCTGCTATGATATTTTATTATCATCTCTTGCTTAGACACTTATTTTTTATCTTATTGGTACTTCTGAAGTATATTACTTCCTTTTTGGTATTGTCATTTTAGTACTCCTTCCTATTATATAGCATATTTTGGGAGCATTATTGTGCACAGAAATTCCTAACTCCACTTCATTCCAAATTTAAATACATTGGGCCAGTACTTTATTGAGCTAAATTAAAGTGTCCTCCCCCATTAATTACTCTCCTGAAAAGTGTCCTGACCTGATATATTGTACATGTTTTCTGATGTCTCGAACCAGGTGTATAACCTTTGCTGTACAGTGTTATCCTCTGTTCTGTTTCTTCATCACAGACTTTGCAAGTTTTTCAGAATGAATTAACTAATGCCCCATTCACCCTCATAATCATCTATTCTGTTTTGCACAAGTTTTAGTTATATAAATAGTATTGATCATAGTATTGGGTGAAGAGAGAAGGGGAGAGCATCATGGTGGTGATAGAGCTTGGATTACATCTATCTAGTAGGCCAGACATGAAAGAGAAAAGAGACCTGAGATTTTCTATTATTTCTGAAGCATCTTGGCACTCAGTTGAACTTAGAATGTGGTTCTTTCGAGAGGACCTTATGTGTGTCTATGTAGGCTCAAATATAAAGCAGGCTGGGACTGCAGTCATGGGACGTTGATGACAGTAGAGGAAGACCAAGAGTAAATCATACAACTTAGGAAAAAAAAAGGGGTCTCCAGTCTTCATTACTACAGAGTTGGTTGCAACAGTTTTACATAACAGGCCTTCCTGGTGGCTCTGCCACCTATGCCTTCATTTCCTCTCTAGCATGAAGCTCCTGCCAGGTCCTGACTTTTGCCCATGTTTTGCTTCTCCTAATCTACCATGCCATAAGACAAATAACCTGCCCTGAAGAAGAACTAGGAGAAAGTCAAGAATGTCACAACTTACTTCACTTCAGTCTTTCCAAATCTAACTCAGCAAAAGTAGGTTGCTTTCCAGCTAAATGGGATCCCTTTTTCCTGGAAACTTCTATTGTCTCCCTTCTTACATTTCTACAGTAGCTCTAAAGTGCAGGAATGTGCCTTCTCTGACTATATACCACATAAAAATATTCTAGTTAGTACAGGTTTAGCTCTTGGGTTCAGAAAATTGATTGTTACATAATTATAGTCAGAATCAATAAAACACACTTTTTGAGAGGTTCATTTGAAATCAGACAAGTAATTAGAGGAGGAAGCATGTCATATGAATAACCAATCACATTTTCCAATCTTAGTAATCAGACCAAAAATTAAAACTTTATTGCATCAAAAGATTGCATTTTAATATGGTTATGTGCATGCAATGTAAAAATTTATTTATAACTGAATCAGAGCATGCCATTAAAATGTGTCACAGATCTTTTTTTTTAGCTGTTTCAATATGTAAATCCACATAAGCACTTTGGAAAACTACTAAAGCTAAACACACACATCCTATAGCTCAGCAATTGTGCTCTTTGTCATACTCAAGAAAAATGCATGCATATTCCATTAAAATAACAAATACAGGAATACTCTTTAGAATTTTATCAAAATAGCCAAAGTTGGCAACAGGACAAATGCTCATCAAAAGGAGATTGAATAGATAAAAGGTAGTATATACATACAATGAAAAACTGTATTGCAAAAAAAGAATGAGCTACACATACACATAACATGGAAGAACCCTATAGATATTATGTTGAATGAAAGAAGCCAGACACCAAAAAATACATATGTATGATTTCATTTTGTCTAATTCAGGATGAGGTGAACTAGCTGAGGAAGACAGGAGGCAGAATATTGGTTACTGGGGGTTATTATGGGATTATAGACTAGGAAGGAGAAGGAGGGAACCTCAAGGGATAATGGGATAACTCTATATTCAAGGGATAACTCTATAACTTTGTCTGGCTGATGATAATAAGAAGAGGAGGAAGGAGGTTGGGGGAATGTGTACTTATCCAGTAAAAATTATCAATCTTCGCAATTAAGGTTAGCACACTTTACATAGTTTATATCTATTATATTTCAAAGAAAATTAACTCCAACATAAAGTGTAATAAAAATATAGAAGCAATTTTACTTAAGCCATTTGCATTCAAATGGCTAAAGCCAGATGTGTTTCAGTGTTCAACACAGCTATGTGTCTAAAATGATCAGCCTTCAACAAACCTGATTGGTTGGCATAACAAAAATAGTTGGTGATTACATAGTCATTCTTTTGTTCAAGTAGCTCAAAGCTTTTAAAACTGATCTCATGTTGTGTCATTTTGAAACAAGATAAATCTAATTCATATGAACACTTATATTGCATCTCAAGAATGTTAGTTTTATGCAAAAGAAAACGTTTAGATTTAGAATATAAATACAGATGCTTGTTTGTATTTATCTTATTATTATGCACAGCAGAAATGCCCTGAGGATTTTCATAGGCCTTAAAGAAATCTTGAAGGGGAATATAGCCTGGCGATGAATAGACCTGCCCATTTCCTAGAAGTATGATTGTGACAGTTAACTGAGTGTATCAATTTGAGTAAGAAACGTCCAACTAAATCGGATCAGCACAGTTCTGAGTGTGGCTGAGGGGACAGAATTTGGTACCAGAGAAGTGGTATTGTTGCTGTGACATTACCTGGCCATGTGGCTCAAGAGCCTTTGGAACTGGCTTGTGAGAAGAGTCTGGAAAGGTTTGGAGATCCTGGCTGAAGAAGCAGCCCTGGAATGCCTTAAACTGTATTTGATGGGAGATTCTGGTCAGAGCTCAGAAGACCAGAAGGCTGATAGAAATGCTGCCAGTAAAGACCAGGCTCAGGAAGTTTCTGCTGGGAAGAAGGACTGATCTGGCCATTGGAATACAGATGATGTGTTATGCCTTGGCAAAATGTTTGTCTTCAGTTTGCTCATGTCCAGAGATTTTGCCTGAGACTGAGATTAAGGGTGGCAGACAAATTAATCTTGCAGAAAAAATTTCAAGACAGTCTAATGTTGAGGCCGTAGCATGGCTATTGCTGGGGGCTTTTAGCCAGATCTATCTGAGAATCAAGAGCAAAGAGCCCATCAGAATAATTTAAAACATGAGTTTGGCCAGAAAGGAAGTTCCAGTAAAGCTGTGGTCTGCAAAGATAAAGCAGAAGAGAACTTGGGTGCTGAAAACAAACAGAACAATGGAAAAGATGGCCTGAGGGCATCACAAGAAATAGCAGGACTCCAGCCTTTGCAGCCTCAAGTTTGAAAAGGTGAAAGAATTTGCTTTGAGAAGAGATCCCCAAAGCACCATGTTCCAGAATGGCATGGCCTAGAGAATTTGTTCCTCAGGATTGGGTTCAGAGTCCTCAGAGAGCCAGGCACTCAACCCCTATAGCCAAGAGAGAAGGAAGCCTGGCCATTACTCCAGCTGGTGAGAGAGCTTGGTGTCATCCACATGGTGCTGGTTTTAGGTGCATGCAGAATGGAAGAGTTGGGTCAGGAACGCTTCCACCCAGATTTCAGAAGGCGGCCTAGGAGTCCTGGAAATGTGCCCCTGAGAAGGCAGTGTGTGAGACTGTGAGTGTGAAGCCAAAAGTACAGTGGGGACCCCAGAAGGTTGTGGAAGCCAGGAACGTGGATCATCTGTGGAAAGCCACAAGGAAAGAGCAAATCTGGCCAAAGAGAAAAGCCATGGGAGCTACAACCATCAGCAATGCCATATGGGCAGAGCCACCCAAACTCTTTTGAGTTCACACCTTGCCATAGATTGCTGGGGATGCTGGACATGGAACTATGGCATTTAGTGTTTGACCTGCTGATTTTTATCTTGCGTTCTTGCCATTCCTTCTGTCCCACTCTTTGTACCTTTTGGAATGGCAATGCCTATCTTGTGCCATTGTATGTTGGAAGTGTTTAACTTTCTTTTCATTTGTACAGGGTCTCTCATCTAAGAGCGTGCTTTAAATTGCAGAGGAGACTTGGGACTTGGACTTTTCAGTAATGCTGAAACTATTAGGACTTTGGCAACTCTTTAGAGATGGACAAGATGCCTTTTGCATAAAGAGATGTGCTTGAGTCTTTTGGGGCCTGGGGTGGGATGTTATGGTTTGTATCTAGATACCCCCCCAAAGCCTCATGCAGTCAGAGGTGGTGCTTTTCTGATGTGGCTGGATCTAGAGTGTGTGACGCTGAGATTAAGGATGTAATGCTGGGATTGATTAGTGGTGTGATGCTAGGATTAAGGGTGTCCCACCCTAGGTGTGAGTGCTACCCGCCCTAAGGGCAAGTAGCCTAGATAGAATACAAGGGATAGAAAGAGGGCTGCTGTTGTTGCTTGCTGCTGGTCACTTGCTTCCTTGCTACTTTGCTGCTTTGCTGCCTTCTGCCCACCATGAACTATTTCTCCTCTGCAATGACCCTCCGTCATCACACCCCACCTGGAAGCCAGCCAACTATGAACTAAAACCTCTATAAACTGTAAGCTACAATAAACCTTTCCTCCTTTAACTTTGGGTGTCAGGTATTTTGTCTCAGCAATGAGAAAAAGTAACTAACACAATGCTTTTGGGCAATGGCCTTAGTTTAGGAATATTAGTTCCAAGGATTAAACATGTCAGTATGCTTAGGACTTAGAATAGTGCCTGGCACATAGTATATGTTAATATATGTTAGCTCCCTTCATTTTAAAGGAAGCAGATGACAAGTACAGAAAAAATTCTATTACCATGATGTCTCCTTTCCTAACATAGAAGAAGTCTACTTTTGTGGCTTACTTTTGCAAATAAGGATTTTTTTCTAAAAGAGCAATATTTTCTTGTGTCTAACTCCTTTTAGAAACAGAGATTCTGTGGGTATAATAATCTTAGCACACCCGTGTGTATTTCATCTGGCTGAGAAGCAAGCAGAGCTCCCCTTCCTGATCTGCACACCTGTGAGTAAGAGAAGAAATGTTTATTGTATCCCACTGAATTTGAGGGTATTTTTACACAACATTATGTGTTAATGGCTGACTAATATACTAGGAAGGTTATAGTCTAGAGTGGTAAACTATGGCTTGTGGACCAGTTCTGCATGAATATGATTCATGAGCTAAGAACCGTTTTTATAGTTTTAAAGAGTTATTAAAAAAAAAGAATATGCAACAGAGACGTTTTAAGGTCTGCAAAACCTAAAATACTGTATTTTATAGAAAAAAGTTTGCTGAATTCTGATCTAGAGTAAAGGATGAGGAAAAAAGACTGGTATGGTGGTGCCTGCCTGTAGTCACTCTGGGAGGCTGAAGGAGGAGGATTGCAAGTTCAAGCCTACCCTAAGCAGTTTAGTGATTTATCCCTAACAAGGGCTGGGGATGTAGCTCAGTGTGAAGGCTGTGGGTGGTTTAAACATCAGTGCCAAAAAGAAAGAGGAAATAGAAATTATCACTCTAGCCATGAAAAAGGAAGGGGCATTTAATGGACACATCCCTGCCTGAACAACTCTAGAGTGCTGGCCCTAAACTTTGACTATATACTGCTGTGTAAACAGAAGATTGCTGCACTTTTGGGAGAGGCTGGCTATGTAAATGTGTAGAGGGTCAAAAGATTGTAGCAGTAACTGTAACCCATGAACAAAAATAACTGCTGGCCATGTTCCTAAGTGGCAAGATTGTTAACATGGACGACTGAAAGAGAGACTAGCAAGCAAACACATAAACTGAAAGTAATTTCTGTAGCTCTAATAATTGTTGAATTATCTATTTTACTATATTTAGTTAAGAACAATTCCTAAGCCCTTAGTTTATTTTCTTCTTGCGGAACTGCTTATATATTTGATGTTCTTTGACCTGCATTGGTAATGTGGTTCTCATTGGACAGTAGGCTCCTGGAAACACAACAAAATATTATCCTATAACATACTGAGCAAGTGCTGGTACATGCAGCTACTGTCATTTATTTGTTCACTGTGCAGATGCTATAGAATAAGCAGGTAAATGCAGTGAGAAGTGACACAGAGACATTAAGTAATCAACATTGCACTAGAAGGATGACAGAACAGCTGGCAATGAAAAGTAGCTACTAGCTATATCCAGATGTTTATATGAGGAGTCAAAACAGTTTTCTACATACTACCACTCTGTTCCTGAAGAAAGATGCTGAATAGACACAGGCCGTTAAACTATAGTGCTTATATGACATATACCAACATTGTTTTGCAGACAAAAATTTGGACCCAAAGCTATTTTTGGTCCTTTATTTTACCAAAATATTATGTACAATTGTACAAGCGAGTGTTGTAATACCAGGTTGTTTCTTTATTTAAAAAATCTAACTTATATTGCTTATATTTTGTGAAACTGAGAATCAAACCCAAGGTATTTTATAACCTATTTTTTTGTTTATATAATTTGAAAAAAGAGTGAAAAGAAAATTCCTAACTGGAAAAGACATTCATTATTAGTATTCATATATATACAATTTGTTTCATAAAGAGAAGCAATTGGCAAAATTTTGCTTCTGTTCACAAACTCCACATGGGGTAACAAACACCACCACAGCTATCTTCTCCACATGAACACGAATGTGGCCATCTTCTCCAGAATCATGGAATGAAATATATATATCGTCTAAAGCCAGAGAGAAGTTTGTCTGGCTCATACTTGTGCACCTCTCTCTGCCTAGGAGGACTCCCATTACTTTTATTTTATACTTCAGTCTAGCTTTTGCCGACACTTTGATGCTGCCAGTATGGCACCTGAGACTTAAATTTGTTTTGAAATTTTTAAAAATTTGGAGTTATGCGCTTGCTATTTGGAACTGCATTGTACTTTTATTTGTGAAAACAAACAAACAAAAATAACCCTGAAAAATAGTTATTGACCTGAAAACAATATATTGTTCACACTAAGTGCTTTGTAAATATGATAATCTCAGGAAAGAAGCACATATTTTGTTGGGTTGAGCCTGAGGGCACTTATGAAAAGCTTTGTTGCTATCCTAGGCTTGACTCTGCAGCTCTTGTCACTTCAGTCATCATCTCGTTTGTGTCTTCCTGTCTCCAATTGGAGAGTCCAGGTCATCTATATCAAACAAATAGTAAATAACACAAAACTGCCTGCAACTAAGCTTACGTTTGTGAATACACATTTAATAGCTAGCCAAGGGTCTTCTCCATAATTCAGCTCCTCTTGCTTGAATCTCCAGGTTCAGAATTATGGTGATGTAGAAAGTCCATTCTGGCCTTCGATCCATGCTATATTCACAAAGGCAGCCTTGGTAGAAATAAAGCTGGTATTTTGACCTCTATTTCATTCATATATCTTTTCACCAAAAGGTTCAAAATTCACGGAGACAAAAATAAATATTTCTTATGGATTGTAGCATAAGGCATTAATAAATAGCATGTTTGAGGTGGGGGAAAATGAAGAGGAAAATGAAGGGAGTAGAATGGCCAGCCAGAGAGCTCATGGGAGTAAAAAAAAAAATTGGCAATGAGCTGAGATGAGAAGAAAGGAGCGGACTGCAGGGAGACTTGGAAACAAAAATATGGGCAGGAAGGTTTATAGTGTAGCTGCTACAAGAGAGGTATAAAATTAATTTAAATACAATGAGCCAAACACTATTGTGAAGATGGTTTCAAAGAATGGAAAAGGGTAATTCTACTGGACAAAGTGTGTCAGGAAGTGCATGAGTGGGAGGATAGGACAATCTTGTTTATTTGCTTTTTAGAAAAATATTTTTATTGTAAAATAAAACAGAGATACAAATAACCATACGTTATACATAATTTGATGAATTTTTCTAAGGCAAAAATCTGTATAATACCCATTCAGTTCAAGACACAGAACTTTACCAGCCACTATAGAAGTCTCCATTTTGCCTTAAACCAATCAAACCCCCTCCATCTCATCAAATTAAACATATCTTCCATTTACATTAACCCCTTTCTTGTAGTTATTTATAGCTTATGTGCTCAAGTAATATTTCAGAACACCATACTTAGTCTTTTATATTTCTTAGACTTCACAGGTTTCTTCAAGGGTTTTCTAAAGGAAAAGCATTCCAAAAGTAGAAAATGGTCTTGTGTCAGCAGCATCTCGCCCCTCTCCAGGTCAATAGCTCTTCAGGAGGCTTCAAGAGATGAGACTGAAAAGTAGGCAGCAGTGAAAGTTAAGGAGTTTGCATTAGATGCTGGAGGCAGGGGGAGGCCCCAAGAATTTGTTTCACTGTAGAAACTCATGCATTGCAGCCTGGCAGATTTAAGAGCCAGATGTATATGTCCCCCAGGGCCAAGAACAAGCTTACTGTATGAAACCTGACATGACCTTGGTGGGCAAGAGCCTGTCAGAGAAGAGGCGGGGTGAGGAAGAGAGGCTGCTTTGCTGTGTGATCCATGAGCCCTAAGGATTTCTCCACTTGCTGAGCCTTTCCTCTGTGATGACTGCTTGTTTTCTCAGGTGCCTGCTACTGGTGCCAAGAGAAGCCTCAGAATTAGTGCAGTATCTGTGGGGAAGCTGCGGTGAAGGTGCACTGTGGCTAGGAAAGATGGAGGAAGGTATGGGGGCAATATGTACCTCCCAGCTTCACAACTCAGCTACAGTTAGCTTCTCTTTTCCCTTTCTGGGGATTTAGAATTTATTTTTTAAACCCTTCAAAATTGGTGATTATGTTAAATAATCTTTAAGGGGTGTCTGGAAGACAAAACAAGATCCCTGAGCTCTGCTCACATACCACTTCTCCAGCGGCCACCTTATTTAGCTGGGTACTCCACTGCTTCCTTAGCTTGCTCCCTACTCCAGTACTCACTGTCTTCCAATAAACTGTATAATTCCCTTATGTTGTTTACTGCCTCTGTCACCCGAATATAAATTACCTGAGAGTAAGGATTTTCATTTTTTGTTCACAACTGTATCCTCAGTGCCTAGAACACTATTTTATACCCAGGAAAAATTCAATCAATACATGTAAAATTTGTTTCATTTTGTGTAAGTGTTCAGATAGGAAATGCAACAGATACGGCCCGCCCCCTCATCTCTATCCTCTCGGCGCCCATCCATTGGGAGCATACTATGCTGACCTCCACCTGCCCGCACTTGTATCTCTTTACGTAAGAGATTTCTTTGGCCATCACGGTCTATTCTGTTTTACAGCACAGGACAGGCCAGAGGGTAAAGAATTGACACCCTTCAGGAGAAGCCCTCGACTACTGGCTGACTGATTGCAATTAGAGGATTAAAACTGCAGTTTCCTCTCCCCTCTCTGGCATAACTCTGAGCTATATAATGCTGTGATGAGTGCTCTATACTAACTTCCTAACTGCACTTAAGCTCTAGTTGTTCACAGTGCTAGGGGCCTTCTCTCCCCTGTTTCATTTCCTCACTTTTTTATTAGTGTTTCCTGGGATCACCTCCCAAATAAACAATTTACATTCAAATTCGTGTCTCAAAGACTATTGCAGGGAAAACCTAAATTAAGATAGGGAGTGTTAAAATGCTTAATTAATAATTATATTCTTATACTACTTTTATGACTATTGCGGTTGGCAACAAGCTGATAGGCCGTGGCTGAATTTTGTCTGAAAAGGTGTGTGTGTGAGGGGTGGAGGGTGTAGCAATATTTGAATATATTCACATATGTGGCAGACACTTGACATTCACATATTTTCCCACAGTTCCTACTCCTGTCTATTGTATTACTGCTGCCAAATTCAAAGACATTATTACCTGCCTGGATCCTCTAGACCAAAAATGGATGAACTTTTTCTATGTAGCATCAGATAGTAATATTTTAGGCTTTAAAATCATATACGCTCTATTAAAACTAGTCAATTACAGTGTGAAAGCAGTCATATATACAAATGAACATGGCTGCATTTCAAAACTTTGTTTATGGCCACTAAAATTTGAATTTTATATAATTTTCCTGTGTCACAAAACATTATTCTTCCTTTGATTGTTTTCAACCATTTAGAAATGTAATAATTATTCTTGGCTCTTGAGCTGTACAAAAACAGGCAGCAGGTTGAAACGGGCCAGTGGGCTAAAGTTTGTTTACCCCTGTACTAGGCATTCACATTGAAAGTTTTAGCTCTGGACAATGTGCTCTGAGAGGCAGCACAATGAATTGAAGAGCACAACTAAAAAAGGCTTCGATGTTATTACCACACAATGGAATATTATTTAGCAATGAAAATACATGAACGATTGACACATGGATAAACTTTGAAAATATATGCTAAGTGAAAGAAGCTAGTCACAGAGGATCACATATTATGTGATTCCATTTATATGAAATATCCAGAATGGGCAGATCCAGTAAGACAGGATGTAGGTCAGTGGTTTCCTAAGGCTGGGAGGAAGGATGAAGACTAAAGGGAGTTTTTGAGAAGGGAAAAAGGAAAATGTTCTAAGTATTGTGATGACTGATGCACAAGTCTGTGATATGTTAAAATCCATTGAGTGAATTGTTTGGTGCATGAATTAAGTCTCAATAAAACTGTTTTTAGGGCCAGTGAGATAGCTCAGCGGCATAAGCACCGGCCTGGCAAGTGCGAGGTCCTGAGTTCGACTCCTGGAACCCACATACGAAAAAAGGGCTGGTGATATCGCTCAGCGGCACAAGCACCTGCTGGCGTGCGAGGTCCTGAGTTCGACCCCCGGTACCCACCAAAAAAAAAAAAAACTGCTTTTAAACAAAGTTTTGGTGTCCTACAAGTTAAGAGTTGAGTCCTTACTGCTCAATATAGTTTGCATGGGTTAGGTAAATGAGCTGCACAGGTAGATTCTGGAGCATGAGTAGGAAGCATGAGTTCCCTTGTCTGGTTTCTTGGAAAAGCTGAAAACAGTTCAAATCAGGATGGAGCTGTGAAAGTGAGGGTGATTCCAGTCTGGGAAGCAGAGAAAGCATCATACGGCAATGAATAATAGTACGAAAAACTTTCTGGTATGGAGCACTTGCTATGTACCTGGTCCTGTCCTAGGTAACTTGGCTTCATTATCTTTTGTTCTCCAATTCTTCATTGTAATTGTTATTATTTCCATTTTGCAAAAGAAGAAACTAAGGCCCAGAAGCGTTAAGTGACTCACCCAGCTAAAGACTCCAGGCATAGAATCCAAATCTAAATCTTTGTCATCATCCAGTGATTTCACAATTTTCATTAAAAATGATAGCGTAATCATAGCAAACACTTAAATAAGGCTCGTTGTGTGCCAGGCACCGTTCTAAGCTTTTTTCATATTCAGTAGTCCCCCTATTCAAGATTTAACTTTCTGTAGTTTTCCATGCCTATATTAAATTACAGTTCAAAACCATCAAGTGGAAAATTCTAGAAATAAATGAATCATAAATTTTCAGTTACATGATATTCTGAGTAGTGTGATGAAATATCATGCCATCTTATTCCAATCCACCCAACACATGAATTGTCCCTTTGTCCAGCATATCCATACTGTATATGATAGCAGCCTGTTAGTCAGTTAGTAGCCATCTTGGTTATCACATTGACTGTTGTGGTATAGCAGTGCTTGTGTTCAAGTAACTTTATTTTACTTAATAATAGTCCCAAAGTATAAGAGTAGCAAAAAAAAGAAAGCACCAGGACATCAAACACAGAAGTACATACTAACTCCAGAATGTATCTTTTGTGGATAAGGGTGAAACTTCTGTATTAGCTCATTTCAACTACATTTTGGGAATTCCAGATGAACAAAATGTGGTGTGCTATGGACTGATTAATAAAGGAAGATATGAAAAATATATTTGTTAAGATTCCCCAAGCTTCCTAAACTTGAAAAATCAGATAATGTCATTACCTGTGTGTGGAATTAGAATTTTCCTTGCTAGAATATTATTCGTTATTTTTCTGTTGAAAGATAGCTAGCATGGCTAGGAAGAATTGAAATATTAGGCTGCCTATTAATTATTGAAGTTACCCAAGAAGCCATTTTGCAATATTTTAAATTTTATTTTATAGCCAAATGGCAACCTTTGAAGTTTTATGAATATGGGACTAACACGATGAGTTCTGGAAGTGTGAATCTCTGTTCTATAGGAACAATAAATTGTAAAGTATACAGGAGAATAAATGTAAGGCTAGAAATATTCATGTATTATTTCAGTATTTCTAGCTTGGGGGAGTGTGTTACAGAGCTAGGCTGCTAGCAATGAACTTGGAAAAGAAAGGTAGAATATAAAAGATAATGTGGATGAAGAACTAGCGAAAGGAAATGTTTGCAAAGAGTACAATGGGAGAAAGGTATCAAAGGTTGCTTTCAAGATTAGAGCCTTGGAAACTCTCTTGCCATTTTCTACCTTAAAATAACACTGAGAAACAACTGATTGATAGATAATTTAGCATTTTGATGTCTCCTAAAAGGTAGAGAAAATTTATACATAACCATAATTCTTCTGAATTCTAATATTAGAGCAAACGAGCTTTGGGGGCTTGTGCACTGTCCAGACTTGGAACCAAAAAAGACCTGTGCTGTGGTTCCTCTATTCAGATCATTCTTACAAAGGTCTTTGAATGGTGAGGACACTCAGAAAATGACAGATGTATCACAGGAGCTAAGCTCCTTGGTGTCCAACTTATAATCCATTTGAGTGCACTTCTTGGAAGTAGTAACGAAAACAGTGCTCACTATAAGATTTCTGGAAACACACGTTCCCTTTCTGCCTTTTAAAAAAATGCAGAATTAGATATTTTTGCCAGTTCTACCTCTCTAGGGACCAGGAAAAGAGAAAAAGCGGTTGCATCTAGTTGTCTCTGATTAAAATTAGATAAGTTTGAATTTATCTAGCTGCATTTGATGACTCACGCTATCCAAAATCCTTTGTAAACATAATGTATTGTGGTTTTATTTTTTTCACTTTTCAAATTTATCCTAAGTCCTAATATTTCTTCCTATCCTTCTAAGAAACCAAACATTTTGTCTTTCTTCTTAGTTGTTAAATACAACAGAGTGCTAATTTTAACACAATTGATCTTTAATGGTTGATATCCTTTCATTTTATTACTTTAAAAAGGTACTTCCTACCATTTTTAATGTAATTTTTGTGATATTTGTAGTTTTACAGTGTTGAATTGGGTACTATGTCATGTAAATTGCAAGTCTTCCAGAAATGAAGAAATGAAGTCTCACTTAAGAATGTTCAATTGGAGGACCTCAAGATGGCGGATGAGTAAGAAGCAGGCAGTGAAACTCTCTCTAAAAGTTACCATTGGAACACGGGAATATAGCGACCCGGAAAGCGCAGGAGGGGGGGAGATGCCTCCCCGAAACCCAGAGAAGTTCTGAAGCGCAATCTGGGACCCCGGCACCAGTGACGGGTGACTTCCAACAAAGAAGAAGGAAAGAAGGAGCAGACCGCGCGCGTGCACCTTCTACTATCCCGGGAGTTGCAGCGCCGCGGAAGCTCAAATCTACGGACACACGGTGGCAGCTGGTGCCCAGGGAGCCCCCACGGAGGATCCTGAGACAGCGGCGGGGCAGGGGAGCGGCGGAGAACGGCGCAGACCGGCGGTGAGTGTCTCTCAGCCACAGCTGCCCCGCGCCAGAGAGCGACCGGCCGGGCGCCATTGTGGGAGGTGTGGCGAAACTCAGAGCGGCTCGAAAACTGCTCTGGGAACTTGTGCTCCGGACAGGGCAACACGGGGCCTCTCAGGCCCATGAAAGTGTGTTGAGGTCAGCAGGCGAACGAGACTGGACTCTCAGCCACACCTGTCCCGCGCCAGAGAGTGACTGGCCCGGCGCCATTGTGGGGGGCGTGGTGAAAAACCAGAGCGGCGGGAACCAGTGCAGGGAACCCGCGCTCCAGACAGCGCGCTGAGCCTCTCAGGCCCAGGGATCGTGAAAGGGCACTGAGAGCGGAGGCGAGCTAGACTGGTCTCTGCCTGAAAGTACGCGCCTCTGCTCACCGCCCGCCAGAGGGCGCTCCTGGCTTACTGGGACGGACCTGCACAGAACAGGACTCTCTCACCACAGGGTAACTGCCTACAGCAGAGTCAACACCTGGAACTGATTCTTTTTATTTTTTTTATTTTTATTTTTATTTTTTATTATTATTTTTTTTTCTCACTGATTCGTTTTTTGTTCTGGCGAAGGGTTTTTTTGTTTTTGTTTTGTTTTGTTTGGTTTTTTGGTGGGGTTTTATTTTTGATCTGTCTGTTTTATTGTTTTTATCTTCGTTTTTGTTTCTGTATGTGTATTTGCTCTTTCCTTCATTATTCTCTCTGGTTTTTTATATGAGTGTAAACAGCGCCTCTAACTTCTTTCTGATTGTGGTTGTGATCTGTTCTTCCTTTTATCCGTTCCTTCTCTTTCTACCACCTGTCCTCTGCACTAGTGTCCCAATTTTAGTGGGATCCCTCTTGGTCCTCTAACCTTACATCTAATTCCTTCCTCTTCTCCCAATACTCTATTTCCTCCTTAACTCATTTTAAATTTAAACTCCTCAGGGGAAAAATTGACATACACAGGACTTGTATACTGCATATAATTTTTCTGGTGTGTTTTAAATTTTGTTATATAACCGCAACTCTATACAGCTAAAAGTGGTAAATAACTGGTTAGCTCAGTCTGTCATTTTCTAGGCTCTGTTTGATGCTTTAGTTAACATTATAGCCAAATGTGAAATAATTGTTCTAAACATCTTTCCTTCCTGATATTTCATGATTGAGATTGACTAAGGGACACAGAAAATACAGTGGCACACTACCAAAGAATCAAGGACTGGGCCAAACAGGTAGCAACTTCGCATACCCAACGAATTGAAGAGGTAGGATCTGGCAGAAAGCTCAAAACCTAAAAGCAAGCTCCACTTGGAAGATACTGCAGAGAAGTAGTCATCTTCTAAAGATCTTAAACACTAGCAATAAAGTAACCTACTATAGGTAATTTGCAAACATCACCCCAGGAATTAAAGAAAGAAAAAATGAGACGACACTTAAACAAGATGCAACCCCACACATCCAATTCACCAAAGGCAAACCTAGGGAGCAACGAGGTGGGACAATCCGAAAGCCACCCACCTGGCCTATCTGAAGTGGTAACAACAAAGCAACTGAATGAGGTTCTGGAAAAAATTAAAACAGAAATAATCTCACAGATAACTGCAGAGATAATGTCTACAATGAAGACCATGCTTAAGGACACTATAGCTGATACAGACAAAAAAATAGATGAACTTAAGAAAACTATAGAAACCATGAATGCTCAGCATAGGAAAGAAATGGAATCCATAAGGCAGATTCAAGCAGATACCCAAGAGATAAAAATTTCCATTGAAAGTATTTGTAGCAGAATAAGCCAATGCGAGGACAGGATCTCAGATATAGAAGACAGGCTTGCAATTAGTGATCATGAAATGGAAAAATTCTTAAAAATAGCAAGGGACCATGAAAAATCAATTCAGCAGCTGCTAGATGACTCAAAGATAAACAACTTAAGAATAATTGGAATAAATGAAAAAGCAGGAGATAGCATCAACGACATTAAAACCTTGTTCAAAGACATAATCAGGGAGAACTTTCCTGGAAGAGAAAAGGAATTTGATACCCCTATAAGTGAAGCTTTTAGAACACCAACTAGACATGATCAAAAAAAAACTTCAGCCAGACATATTATAATCAAGATCCCAGAAATTCAACAGAAGGGCAGAATCTTAAAAGCTGTTAGGGAGAAGAGACAAATCACTTATGAAGGAAAACCCATCAGAATCACAGCTGACTTTTCAGCACAAACCCTCAATTCAAGAAGAGCTTGGAATGATGTATTGCAAGCTCTAAAGGAAAATAATTTTCAGCCCAGATTGATGTACCCTGCAAAACTATCTTTCAAAATTGATGGAGAAATAAAATACTTTCATGACAAAGAACATCTGAGAAAATTTATGACCACCAAACCAGCACTCCAAAACGTTCTGAAGGACATTCTAGAAAGAGATAGGAACCCCAACAGAAGGAATCCACCAGGCAGGGCAAATAATTAAATAGCCGGAAAGCAGAAAAACAAAGAGTGGGAACCAACAACAGGAAAATATCATGACAAGTCAATACATATCAGTTTTAACCATCAATGTTAACGGTCTCAATTCACCAATCAAAAGGCACAGACTGGCGAAATGGATCAAGAAGCAAGATCCAACAATATGCTGTATACAAGAAACACATTTAATTCAGAAAGAAATTCATAGACTGAAAGTCAAAGGATGGAAAACAATACTCCATGCCACAGGAACCCAGAAAAAAGCAGGGGTAGCTATTCTTTTTGCAGACAAAGTGAACTTCAAGCCAAGAAGGATTCAGAGAGATAAAGACGGTCATTACATCCTTGTAAAGGGAACAATCCAAGAGGAAGAGATAACGATCATAAATATATATGCGTCAAATACCAATGCACCCAGCTATATAAAACAAGTACTAAAGGACATGAAAAATCAAATAAGCACTAATACAATTATATTGGGAGATCTCAATACTCCACTGTCACAAAAAGATAGATCAACTGGACAGAAAATCAATAATGAAATAGTAGAACTGAACCAAACTTTTGAACAAATGGACTTAGTAGATGTCTACAGAGTGTTCCATCCCACAACATCAGAATACACATTTTTCTCAGCTGCACATGGGACGTTCTCCAAAATAGACCACATACTAGCTCATAAAACCTGTTTAAGTAAATGCAAAGGAATTGAAATTATCCCATGCATATTATCAGACCATAGTGCAATGAAATTGGAAATCAATGGCAAAAGATCCCACAAAAACTCCCTAAACACATGGAAATTAAACAGCATCCTCCTGAACAACCAATGGGTCACAGATGAAATTAAAGAAGAAATTAGTCACTTTCTACAACTGAATGATAATGACAGTACAACATACCGGAACTTATGGGATACAATGAAAGCAGTCCTAAGAGGGAAATTTATAGCATTAAATACTTATATCAGGAAAATAGAGCAAGCGCAAATAAACAACTTAAGGGTGAACCTCGAGCTTCTAGAAAAAGAAGAGCAGGTTAAGCCAAAAGCCCGTACAAGAGAGGAAATTATAAAGATCAGAGCAGAAATTAACGTATTGGAGAATAAAAAAACAATACAAAGAATCAATGAAGCAAATGTTGGTTCTTTGAAAGAATAAATAAGATTGACAAACCCTTATCCAACCTTATTAAAAAAAGAAAAGAAAAGACTCAAATCCATGCAATTGAAAATGAAAAGGGTGATATCACGACGGACCCTGCAGAAATCCAGAAGATCATCTATACCTATTTTAAAAATCTATATTCTACTAAGATGGAAAATGCAGAAGAAATGGACAGATTCCTAGATTCGTATGAATTACCAAAGCTGAATCAAGAAGATTTAAAAATCCTAAATAAACCAATATCAGCCAATGAAATTGAAGATGTAATTAAAAACCTCCCAACAAAGAAAAGCCCAGGCCCTGATGGATTCACTGCCGAATTCTACAAGAAATTTAGAGAAGACCTAACGCCCCTACTTCTCAAACTTTTCAATGAAATTGAAAGGGAAGCAATACTCCCAAATTCATTCCTGGAAGCAAGCATTACCCTGATACCAAAACCAGAGAAGGACCCAACTAAGAAAGAGAACTACAGGCCAATCTCCCTAATGAACATAGATGCAAAAATCCTTAATAAGATACTGGCAAACAGAATCCAACAAATCATCAAGAAGATTATACACCATGACCAAGTTGGATTCATCCCTGGGATGCAGGGATGGTTCAACATACGTAAATCAATAAATGTAATACAGCATATTAACAGAACCAAAGACAAAAATCACATGATCATCTCAATAGATGCAGAAAAAGCTTTTGACAAAGTCCAGCACCTTTTCATGATAAAAACCCTACAGAAAATTGGAATAGAGGGTCTTTATCTCAATCTGGTAAAAGCTATCTATGACAAACCAACAGCCAATATTATACTAAATGGCCAAAAACTGAAAGCCTTCCCTCTAAAATCAGGAACAAGACAAGGATGTCCACTGTCCCCACTCTTATTCAACATAGTTCTGGAAACTTTAGCCAGAGCGATTAGACAAGAGAAAGAAATAAAAGGAATAATGATTGGAAAGGAAGAAGTTAAATTATCATTATTTGCAGATGACATGATACTCTACACAGAAAATCCCAAAAACTCCACTAAAAAACTACTAGATTTAATAAGCAAATTCAGTAGTGTAGCTGGATACAAAGTCAATACTCAAAAGTCAATAGCCTTCCTGTACACAAATAACAAACTTACTGAAAGAGAAATTAGGGAAACAATACCTTTCACAATCACATCTAAAAAAATGAAATACCTAGGAATCAACCTCACAAAGGATGTAAAAGACCTCTATACTGAAAACTACAGTACTATGAAAAAGGAGATTGAAGAGGATATCAGAAAATGGAAAGATATCCCTTGCTCCTGGATAGGAAGAACCAATATAGTGAAAATGGCCATACTTCCAAAATTGTTACACAGATTTAATGCAATTCCAATCAAAATTCCAACAGCATATCTCACAGAATTAGAGAAAACAATCCTAAAATTCATTTGGAATCAGAAGAGACCTAGAATAGCAAAGGCAATTCTGGGCAACAAAGGCAAGGCAGGGGGCATCACAATCCCCGACTTGAAATTATACTATAAAGCTACTGTGATAAAAACAGTGTGGTACTGGCAAAAAAACAGACCTGAAGATCAATGGAACAGATTAGAAGATGCTGAAACAACCCCAGACATACTAAGCCACCTTATCTTTGACAAAGGTGCCAAACACATTCGCTGGAAGAAAGATAGCCTCTTTAATAAATGGTGCTGGAAAAACTGGCTCTACACATGCCGAAGATTAAAACTAGATCCATATCTTTCACCATGCACTAAACTAAATTCAAAATGGATCAGAGATCTAAATATTAAAACAGAAACATTAAATCTGCTGGAAGGTAGGATAGGTAAAACCCTTGGAGACATTGGTGTAGGCAAAGACTTTATGAATAAAAACTCAACCGCACGGGAACTATCCCAAAGAATCAATAACTGGGATCTCATCTTATTAAAAAGCTTTTGCACAGCAAGAGAAACCACCAACAGAGTGAAGAGACAACCCACAATGTGGGAAAAAATGTTTGCCAGCTGTTCCTCAGACAAAGGATTACTATCGAGAACATATAAAGAACTCAAAAAAATCAGACCTCCCAAATTTAAAGACCCACTCCAAAAATGGGCATCTGAGATGAATACACATTTCTCAGATGAAGAAATACTAATGGCAAATAAATATACAAAAAAATGTGCAACATCACTTGTCATTCGAGAGATGCAAATTAAAACAACACTGAGATACCATCTCACCCCAGAAAGAATGGCTACTATTAAGAAATCAACTAATAACAAATGCTGGAGGGGCTGTGGGGAAAAAGGAACCCTTCTTCACTGTTGGTGGGAGTGTCGACTGGTACAGCCACTGTGGAAGTCAGTGTGGAGATTCCTCAGAAAACTAGGGTTGGAGGTCCCATTTGACCCAGCTATTCCCCTTCTGGGCATCTTCCCAGAAGAATTAAAAACATCGTACCACAGCGATATATGTGCACCCATGTTTATAGCAGCACAATTTGTAATAGCCAGATCTTGGAAACAACCCAAATGCCCATCAACTGAGGAATGGATAAGAAAGATGTGGTATTTTTATACAATGGAGTACTATTCAGCCATAAAGAAGGATAAACTGGAGACTTTTATAGGTAAATGGATGCAACTCGAGAAAATACTCATAAGTGAAATAAACCAGAAGCACATGTGTAAGCATCGTATTATCTCTCTAGTATGAGAAACTGAAAGAGTAAATAAGATCCAAAATGTACAATAGATATGGTGAATCAAAAAGAAACTGGTCAAAAGGAAAGAGAGACTGGAATAGGGAAAAGAAAGAAGGGAAAGGGAAAAAAACAATTGTATATATATATATATAAGATGGTTAAGATAGATACACTACCATTTTTACTTAGTTCATTGAAGAGTAAGGTTTGTGCCAATAATGTTTGGACAATTGAATGCTAATGTCTGGTGTCCTGAATAACTAACTTAAAGATAGTAATACGTAATGTATTATCCATTGTTACCCTCTTATTATTTTGGTTTGAAAATTTGTTCTTCTTTTGATTTGTTTTGTTTTTTTTCTTCTCTTTAAAAAAAAAAAAAAAAAAAAAAGAATGTTCAATTGGATGAATGGGAAAGCTTCTACGAGAATAGAGTGAAATAGATACGTACATGAAAAGAATTAGTATTAGAAACCACAAGACAGAGTAACTCTTTTAGTTGAGGAAGGAAGAACAAAATAAATGCTTTGCACTACCCAAAAGGCTGAGTCTCCAAGTTACCCGGTATGAAGGAACCTCTTAACGTGTGAAACACCTATCTGCTCTAATTATGTTAAACTGAGGAGCACTGAAATGCACAACAAGGCCACAGCTATGTTTTATGTAAGCTTCATAGCAACCACAAGACAAAATATGGCAGATATTCAAATGATAGAGAAAGGAATCAAAGCTTAGCACTACAGAAAATTATCAAATCACAAAGACGAGAGGAAGAAAGAACAAAAGATATACAAAACAACCAGAAGACAATTAAGAAAATGGCAACAGTTAAGTCCTTACCTATCAATAATAATTTTGAATGTAAATGGATTAAATTCTGCAACCAAAAGACACAGTGGCTAAATGGATTTTAAAAATAAATAATACAAATACGTGTTGCCTATAAGATACTTATTTAAGCTTTAATGCCACACCTACACTGAAATTAAAAGTATAGAAGCTATTCTATGCAAATGGTAGCTGAAAGAAAACAAAGGTGGCTACATTTGTATCCAGTAAAGTAGACTTTGAGATTGTCACAAGAGAAAAGAGGGTCATTATTTCAAAGGAGTTAATTCATTAAGAGAACATAATAATTATATATATTCAATATTCAATACCTAAATACATAAAGCAAATATTAATGGTCATGAAGGGAGAAACAGATACTAATACAAAAATACTAGAGGATTTTAATATCAGAATACATATTTTTCTTTAGCATATATAGACTATTCTCCAGGATACAACATATTTTTAGGTGACAAAACAAATCTTAAAAATTTTAAGAAGATATAAATCATATCAAATATTATTTCAGACCACAATGATATAAAACTGGAAATCAATACCAGGAAGAATCTTGGAAAATTCATAAATACATAAAAAGTAAACAACATACTCCTCAACAAACAATGGGTCAAAGAAGAAATCAAATGGAAAATTTAAAAGTATCTTGAGACAAATGACAATGGAAACACAATATAACCAAATATATAAAATAAAAAATGAAAGTGGGAGAAATTACAACAGATATTTCAGAAATTAAAAAGGACCATAAGGGACCATACCAAAAAGACTGGATGATCCATAGGAAATGGATACATTGCTGGAAAATGCAAACTACCAAGATTGAGTAAGGAAGAAATAGAAAGCCTGAACAGATAAATAACAAATAAAGACATTAAAGAAGTAATCAAAAATCTCCCAAGAAAGAAGAGCCCAGGACCATATGGCTTCACAGCTAAATTCTACTGAACATTCAAAGATAAATTTATATGAATATTTCTTAAACTTTTCCAAAAAATAGAGCAGGGGGAATACTTCCAAACTCATAATGTCGATACCACCCTGCTACTTAAGTCAAAGACATCGCAAGGGAAAAAGAACTATAGGCCAATCTCTCTGATAAATTTTGACATGAAAATCCTCAATAATATCATGAACAACTAAATTCAACAACACATCAGAAAGATTACACATTATGACAAAGTGGGAATTACCTCTGCTATATAAGGATGGTTTAACATATGGAAATCAATGAATGTGATGTATAATATTAAGAGAATAAAAGATAAAAACCACATGCACACTGGGCATGGTGGCACATGCCTGTGATCCCAGCACTTTCAAGGCTGAGGCAGGAGGATCACAAGTTTAAAGCCAGTCTGAACTACATAGTGAAACCCTTTCTCAAACAAAACAAAACAAAACAAAACTCACATGCTTATCTCAATTGATGCAGAAGAAGAAGAGGGGGAGAGGATGGGGAAGGGGGGAGGGGAGGGAAAGGAGGAGGAGGAAAGAAGAGACACATTTGACAAAGTCTAGCATCATTTCTTTCTTCTTCTTCTTTTTTTTTTAATATGCAGGTACCGGGAGTCGAACTCAGTACCTCGCGTTTGCCAGGCAGGCGCTTATGCCGCTGAGCTATATCACTGGCTCTAGCATCATTTCTTGATTAAAAACTCTCAACAGTTGGGCCGGTGAGATGGCTCAGCGGCGTAAGCGCCTGCCTGGCAAGCGCGAGGGCCCAAGTTCGACTCCCGGGACCCACATATGAAAAAGGGGCCGGTGATATCGCTCAGCGGCACGGGTGCCTGTTGGCGCGCGAGGTCCTGAGGTCGACCCCCCGGTACCCACAAAAAAAAAAAAAAAAACCTCTCAACAGTTTAGGCATAGAAGAAATTTCCTCAATACAATACACGATTCAGGAAAAATTCACAGCTAACATTATAATCAATGGGGAAAATAGAAAAATTTTGTAACTAAGATCCACTATAGGGCAAGAATGCCTATTCTTGCCACTTCTATTCAATATAGGACTGGAGGTACTAGTAAGAACAATGAAATAAGTAAAAGAAAAGACACCCAAATAGGAAAAGAAAAAGTACAACTATCTCTATATAAACATATATATATATATATTTTTTTTTTTTACAAGAACAAAAATTTCACAAAAAGTGTTAGAACTAATAAATGAATTTAAAATCAACATTCAGAAAGCAGTAACATTTTATATACAATTAACAAACTGAAAAATCAAGAAAACAGTCCAATTTATGATGCCATCAAAATATAAAATATATACCACTAAATTTAAGCAAAGATGTGAAAATTATAAAAGTATCATTGAAAACTATAAAATATTAATAAAAATTGAAGACACAAAAAGATAAAAAGCTCATGGATCAGAATAATTAATATTGTTAAAATGCCCATACTACCCAAAGCAATTTACAAGTCTAATAGATAGAATCCCTACCAATGATCTGAATGTCTTTCAATAAAAGATATTTTCATGAAAACAGGCACTGGAAAACTGAATTTCCACATATGAAAAATTAAACCAGACCCTTATCTTACACTGTGCAGAAAAATCAACTCAAAGTGGATAAATGATCTAAATGTAAGGGTAGAAACTCTTAGAGGAGAATATAGGGGAAGAGGTCTTGTGCACTGAACTTGGCAATGATTTTTTGGATATCACAACAAAAACTTAAGCCACAAAAGCAAAAATAAATAAACAGGACTGTATCAAATTAGAAAGCTTATAGAAAGCAAACAGTTAAATGAAATGGCAGCCTATGCATTGATAAAATATTTGCAAATCATTTATCTAATAGGGTTTAATATCCAAAATGTATAAAGAACTTACACAACTGAACAATAGAAAAACAAATAACCTGATTAAAAACAGGCAAAAGACAATAATAGATATTTCTCTAAAGAAGACACAAAAATTATCAGCAAGTGTATGAAAAGGTGCTTAACGTCACTTATCATTAGGGAAATACAAACAAAAATAATCTATGAGATACCAACTTATACTCATTAGGATGGCTTTTGTCAAAAAGTCAGCCTTTTTAGCAAAGCTATGAAGAAAAGGGAAACTTTGTACACTATTGGTGGGAATGTAGATTGGTACAGCCATTATGGAACAAGTTAATAGAAAATAAAATAACTACTAAAATTAAAATTTATATTGTAAAAAAATTAAAAATAGATCTATCATATAAACCAGCAAACCCTCTTCATACCCAAATGAAATGAAACTATCATTTCCTAAAGTTATCTACACTCCACGTTCATTGCAGCATTATTTACAGTAGCTAAGATATGTTAAGGTTAGTGTCTGCCAACAGATGAATGGATAAAGAAACTGTGGTTACAATTTTAAAAAATTGTTTAGCTTTAAAAAGAATGAGATTTTTGCCATTTGCTACAATGTGAATGAGCCTGCAGGACATTACACTAAGTGTAAAAAAAAAAAAACAGGTATGGTAAGAAAAACATTGCATTATTTCACTTAAATATGGAATCTAAAAATATTCAAATATACCAAGATAGAAAACTGGTTATTAAGAATGAGAAGGAAATGTGGAGATGTAGGTCAGAAGATACAAAATAGCAGATATGTAGGATGAACAAGTTTAGAGATTTAATGTACAACATGAAGACTATACATAACAAAATTGTACTGTATTTGGAATTTGTGCTGAATGAATATCCGTGTCTTGGCCTAGCGCCAATCTCCTAAAGGATCAGACAGCAAAGGCTTAAATAAATGAGACAAGTGGTATGATTTTAGGGCTCTAGGAGGATCAAAACCCTCTAACAGAATTCAAGATTTTCTGGGGGTTGAGACAAAGAATTTCTCTGGGCAGCTCATATTTATTTGGTTTACAAACAAAGGGAGGGGATACTGAGGTAAACACAGGAATCTGAGCAGGAACTTTGGGGATAGTTCAAAGACTTCCCCAAGTAGTAAATCACGTTAATTTAGGAGAACTATCTTATCTCCAGGTTGACATTTACTGCATGAGTAAGACTCCTGCAGCTACAGTCTCTATTTAGTTAATTGGGGTTGGAGCCAGGTATCCTCAGCTAGCTGTTGTTATCTTGACTTTAGAGCACCATGCATATGTTCTCTTCCAAAACAGCCAGAGGTCCCTGTGTTTGACAACTTAACCCTGTACAGCCCAGTCTCCAACAAATGAATAGATTTTAGTGCTCTTGCCACAAAAAATGATTAACTATATGAGATGATGGACATCTGAATTTGCCTTATGATCCATATGTATCTCAAAATATCATGTTGTTTTATTAATCTGTTTTATGGTGCTATAACAAAATACTTGTGCTCAGTATTTTATAAAGTACAGTGGCTGGAGGGTCCCAACAGAATGACATTGGTGTTCTGGTTGTGTGCCTCCAGGATGCACAGCAGAAAAAAAAAAAAAGGGAATCTGTTGCATCCAGAAGGGCCAAGCACATGAGGTAGCCTCATCTTATAACAACCCATTCTCACAAGAACCAACCTTTTCTATGAGAACAGTGTTAATCCCTTTTGAAGGCAATGCCCCAGTGGCCTAATTATTTTTCACTAGGTCCCACCTCTTAAAGGTTCTATCACCTCAACACCATCACATGGGGAACCAAGCTTCCAGCATGTGAACCTTTGAGGGACACACTAAAACTTATACTAACTGTAGCACACTACATATCTTATGTATACACAATAAATTTTCTTTTTAAAAATGAATTAACTATGTAACAAAGAAAATCATAAAAGTAAAAGAAGGAATCATGAAAGAGAAAACCAAGGGACGATAGAATTGTTTCTTTGAAAAGGTTAGAGAAATATGCAAACTATTGCCAAAATTGATTAGTTAAATAAGAGAGAAGATTTCTCATAATATAGATGTAAAAATCCTCGTTAAAACGTTAACAACCTAAATATCACATATGTACTAGGAATTATACAGCATGTATAAGTAGTCTTTACTTTAGGTATGAAAAGATGGTTCAATATCTGAAAATCAGTGTGATCTACCATATCAACAGGTTAAAGACCAAAAATGATTTGAACACATGATTTGAGAAAGAAAAGGCAGTTGAAGAAATCAACATCCATACATGAAATAAAAGCCTTTTAGCAAGTTTGGAATAGAGGCAAACCATTTCAAATTTATAAAGAAAATCCACAAAACTCTACAGGTAATCTCATACTTATTGGTAAGAGACAGAATGCATTCACTCTAAGATCAGGAACAAAGCAAAGATGTCTATATTCACTACTCTTATTCAACATAAGTTTAGATGTTCTAGCCATTGCAGTAAGGCCAGAAATCAAAATAAAAGGCACACAAATTAGACATAATGAAATACAGCTGTCTCATTTTGCAGGCGACAATATTATCCATGTAGGAAATCCCAAGGATCTATTAAAAATAAAATACCCTCCTAGAACTAATAAGTGAGTTCAGCAAGATTTCAGTGTAAAAGAATTAACCACATTTCTATAGATTAAGAATAATCCATCTGGAAATGAAAATTAAAAACAAAGTACCGTTTACAATGGTTTCATGAAATGAAAAATTTAGGTATTCTGAAAAATTCTGAAATGCTTACAAGTCATGGAAGATCTAAATAAATGGAGAGACATAGCGTGTTCATTTATTGTAAGCCTTGTTATGGTTTACATCTAGATGCCCTCCCAAAGCCTCATGTGCTCCTAAGTGGGGCTTTTGGGAAGGGACTGGATCATGGGGCGTGCTACTCATCAGTGGATTAGTCCACTGACAAACATATAGCTAAATGTGGTGGTGGGAGGTGGAGCCTGGTCAAATGAAGTGGGTCACTGGGGGTGTAGCCTGGAAGTGTCTATCTCTCCCCTCTTCCCTTGATCTCTGCCCCTGCTTTTTGCTGCCATACCATGAGGTCAGGAGCTGTTTCTCCTCTGCTGTGCCCCTCTGCCATGCCACCCTGCCTTGGAGCCAGCTGACTATGGATTGCAACCTCTACAAACTGTGACCCAAAGTAAAGCTTTCCTCTTCATAGTTGTGGGTGTCAGGCATTGTGTCTCAGCAATGAGAATAGCTAAGACAAGCAACCCAAAAGTCCTTCAATAGTTGAATGCTTAAGTAAACTGTGGTACATGCATACTATGGAGCACTACTCAGCAGTAAAAAGAAATAGTCTACTAATACATGTAACAACTTGGCTGGATATTCAGATTATTACACTGAGTAGATAAAACCAATCTCAAAGTGTCACATGCTTAAACTGACAGTTACAGAAGTGAAGAACAGATTAGTGGCTGCCAGCTCTTAAAGCCTGGGAGGGAAGTAGGTGCAGTAATTAAAGGGTAATATGAGTTGTTTTTGTGATGATGGTACTTTTGTGTATCTTGATTATGGTGTTGGACCCATAAATGCACATGTGTGATAAAATTGCATAGAACTAAATACACATATACATGCACAATCATGAATGTATGTAAACTGATAAAATCTAAACAGAATAGATTGCATCAATATCAATATCCTGATTGCGATAGGGTATCATAAGATGTTACCTATGGTAACATTATACAGAATGTTACCATTGCAGAAACTGGCTTGCTTGCTCTATATTATTTCTTTTTCATTTTATTATTTATTTTTATTAGTGTGCATTTGCTTCATTAGAATAAAAAGTTTAAAAGTAAAAAAGGCACAATTAAACAATAGTAGGAATAAAAATATCACAAAACATAAGTTTAGAAACATCAGGTTTTATGATTAAGTTTAGGCTCATGTACTTGAAGGATAAAATAGGCAATTCTCTAGAAAAATAAAATTTGTTAAAACGGACTAAACAGAAAACTTGAGTAAATAATCGTTGAAGAATCTGAGTCACTAGCTAAAAATTCACTCCCACACAAGCACAAACACTAGGCCTAAATGAATTCATGGGTGAATTATACCAAATATTTAAGCAACATATAGTTTCAATATTCCCTAGACTCCCCAGACAATAGAAAGTGAGTAAACACTCAGTTATTTTATTGAGGCCCATATGGTCTTGATACCAAAACCAACCAGGAGTGCCGGTGAGATGGCTCAGCGGCGTAAGCGCCTGCCTGGCAAGCGTGAGGGCCCGAGTTTGACTCCTGGAACCCACATACGAAAAAAGGGCCGGTGATATCGCTCAGCGGCACGGGCGCCTGCTGGCGCGTGAGGTCCTGAGGTCGATCCCCGGTACCCACAAAACAAACAAACAAACAAAAAGCAGCATTTTAAGAAAGGAGGGGGCTGGGGATTTAGCACAGTGGCACAGAGCCTGTCTGGCAAGCATGAGGTCCTTAGTTCAATTTCCAGTACCCCCCCAAAAAGAAAGGAAAATTACTATTAATAACATGAAGGTACACATCCTGAAAATTATTAATATTTAATAATTATCAAAATATTAAAATATTTTATTTAGGATGGTTGAATTTTAATGTTTTAAAATATGTAACAAAATCAGATTAGGTTTAAAGCAAGCATAAAAATGTAACTAGCAAATTGAAGGACTTATTGCAGAACTCATCTGGTATGATCAGAAAACAACCTTGATTTCTCCATTGCTAGCTTATATCCACCCTGTGGGATTGGAGCTTCTCTCCCTTGGATCAAAACTAAGAGAGTTACCGTGACTTTTGTATATTGTGCTTATGTTTTATTATAGAACAGTCTGTTTAATTAATGTATCAGCAATAATTAAAGCTGAAATATTTCTTTAAAGTTCAATCTTCTTCCACCTTTCATGTCAGGGATATTACAGGTTGAGTTGCTAAACTGAGAAAGGGAGAGTGGCCAGTTCCCTCTCACTTTCTCTATAGAGTTTTTCTAACCCTTTGCTGTCATTTTGCTTCTGAGGGTTTCTGATCCCTTGAAAATTGCACCAGAAGAGGGGATAGGTGAAAGGAGGAAAAAGAGTAAGTTCTTTCTTCATTAATACTGCTTTGACCAACATCAATATTGCCTGGGCCTAACTGATGCGAAAAACCAATTTGTTTTCTTACAGGATACTTTTTCTGGGCTTTTCTGAGACTTCCTATCCTTGATATTTCTCCAGCAGAGTGGAAAGCCAGTGTCCTCTGTCTCCTGAGATCTGAGTGACAAGTGATCTGCCTTCACGTGATTGATTACTCTGAATCTCCTTTCTCTAGGCTTAAGGTGAACACTAGTCTTGCTCCCAAGTCTTTTCACTGGGAAGACTTCAGACTCACAGAATGCCTGCAGCTTTCTTCTAACTCCTCTCCTAATTTTCAAGACTTCTCTTGGCCTCTCCATCTTCTTTTAGATGTAGTGATTGCTAGTGAGCTAAGGGTCACAAACCAGTTTGTAACTACCTCCTTCAGGGACCAGCACTGTGGTCTCACACCTCACATTGGAATGTATTATTTGTTATCTTGGAGCTTCAGCCAAAACTGATACTAAAATCAGTCTATTTAAGAATACTGTTTGGGCCGGTGAGATGGCTCAGTGGCGTAAGCGCCTGCCTTGCAAGCGCGAGGGCCCGAGTTCGACTCCCGGATCCCACATACGAAAAAGGGGCCGGTGATATCGCTCAGCGGCACGGGTGCCTGTTGGCGCGCGAGGTCCTGAGGTCGACCCCCCGGTACCCACAAAAAAAAAAAAAGAATACTGTTTCACAAGATTGGCTTACCATTAGGGAAATCCATTAATGTAATTCAAAACAATAAATAAATAAAGAGAAAATGTATTATTATCTTAGAAGCAGAAAAATAGATTCAAAACTTAGATGAAAAATAGATTTAATAGATTCAAAATATATAACTTAAAAAATTTAGCTTGGTAATAGAAAGGGATTTCTTAACCTGATTAACAGCATCTATCAAAAACTTTCATAGTAAATATATTTAGTGGTAAAATGCTAGTAGGTCTATTAGTTTTTTAGGATTATTAGTATGGTTTATTTGAAAACATGTAATATACCAATTGTGGAACTAGCCACAGAGGAAATTCTTTGGCCCTATATCAAAGAACTGGTGAAGGAATGTGTACATACACATTTCAAATTAAAATGAAATGTTGAAAAGTGTCTCATAAATGGGTCACCACTTTACTTTTTTCTTAGTAGCAAACCAACTGCTATTTTTTGCAATGCCTCATATTCTTATTTATCTATGGCAAGAACACTTATAATCTATACTCTTGGCAATTTTAAGTATATAGTAAATTTATTATTAACTATAGTCATTATGTTGAACAATAGATAGCTTGAACTTATTCTAGTCTGAATGAAATTTTATATCCTTTGGCCAATGTCTCCCCAGCTATCCTTTCCTCCAGCTCCTGGCAACAACCTTCCTATTCTCTGCTTCTATGAATTCAACTTTTTAATAATCCCACATATAAGTGAGATCATGCAGTGTTTGTCTTTCTCTGCTTGGCTTATTTCACTTAGCATAATGTCCCTCAGGTTCATCCATGCTATTGCAAATGACCTATATTTTAAGGTTGAATATATTCCATCTAATGAGGATGTCCAGCAGAGTAGGTTTAATTGCCTGGTATGACTTTATGCGGACACTGTACATCCATATAGCTCCCAGTATATGACTTGCATAACTTTTTGCAGTCACTGGATTTCTACAAATTACTATTACATGAAGTTTTTTCTTTTTTGGCAGTACTAGTGATTAAATCTAGGAGCTTCACACTGAAATACATCTACTTTTCTTTATTTTGAGACAATGTCTCATTAAATCCCTAAGTTGCCCAGCGTGGGCTCAAACTTGCAATCCTCCTCCTCAGCCTCCCAGAGTTCTGAGATTGCAGGCCTGTGCCACCACTCCTGGCTATGTGAAATGCTTCAGGCTATGAGATGAAGTATCATCACACTTACAAAAGCAGTAAGCTTTAGCACCATATCAGGCAGACTTACTATTAAAAACAAAGCAAAACAGATGACACTGCATTTTTAGTAAGAGTGAACAGATAGAAAAAAAACATTTTATTTTCTCAAATTCAAATTCACAGTAAGGAATTTTTTTTTTTTAAATGCAGGTACTGGGAGTCGACATCAGGACCTCGCGCTTGCCAGCAAGCGCTTGTGCTGCTGAGCGATATCACCGGCCCTTTTTACGTATGTGCGTACCTAGAGTCGAATTCAGGACCTCGTGCTTGCCAGGCAGGCTCTTATGCTGCTAAGCTATCTCACTGGCCCAGGAATTATTAGATAATAGCAGAATTTAATTCCCACTAATTGGCATTTTAAACTGATGATATCACTAAAAAAATCCCTTTTTTTGTAATTAGTTATCAAGAAAGAACCTTGATGAATTGCCTAATTCTGTTTTACAATTGTAAATACCTATGTCTTTTGTACTTATCAAAATTGAATCCATAATAAAATGTCTGGTGGCAATTTTTTAAAAGAATAAGACAAAGTATGCTCATAGTAACTTTTAATTTATTTCTCTGTGAGGAGAGATTATCGGTCTGGTTCAGATGGTGAAGTATTTGGCAATAAATGCTCTTTGAGAAACACTATGAAATTCTGACATATTTAACTCAATCTTGTGAACCCTAGTAGCTTTATTCAAAGTAAGTATGACATCGTATATACCTTATACAACAACTACAACACATGTGCACAGAAAAGAATTTTGAAATATTCCCCTAGTGTGCATTCACTGCCACTTCAATCATTTTGTCATCTGCTAGCAGACAGTATGAGAAAAATTTATGGATGGAATTATAAGACTGAGAAATTCTCAAGTATTAGCCTAATTTACTTCCCCTGTGAATTGAAAAAACATCAATTTTGAAGTTTAGTTGAAAACCTTCAACTGGTCTTGAGGAAACAAACAAACAATCAAACAGATAAACAAACAAACAAAAAAACCCTGGCAGGCAAAGCCCACAGGTCATTGAAAGGAAGACCTAAGAGCTATGCTTAGCAGAATGAAAAAAAAAAAGTCTTCAAACATCCCTATCAGTTTAATCAACTTGTCAAATCTTTCTTTAAAAGATTTCTGTCTTTTGCTGAAAATTTCTTTATTATTAGGTATTAGGTCAAACATTATTTCCTTTTTTTTTTTGGTATATGTTTGCAATACATTAACAATTACATTTGCTTTGAGGAAATGGTATAAATATATACGTATATATAATCATATCTTGATCATTTTCAATCCTCTTTCTTCCCTCCTCCTTTCCCTGATCCCCTCCTCATTTGCAAAAGTCTACCTCCTTCTTTCCTACCATCTTTCCTTTATTTTACTCTTTTTTATTTTTTGCATTTCTTATTTTAGAGAAACCGTGTGATATTTAACCTTCTGTATCTGACTTACTTCACTTGACATTATAGTCCCAAGATCCATCCATTTTCTTACAAGTGACTCAAATTTGTCTTTCTTTATAGCTGAATAATACTCTACTGTGTATATATGCCACATTCTCTTCATCCGTTTGACTGCTGATGAGCATCTAGGCTGCTTCCATAGGTTGGCTATTGGGAATTGCACTGTTATAAACATGGGTATGCAGGTATCACTATAGTATGATGTCTTTAACTCTTTCAGGAAAATACCCAGGAGAGATATAGCTGAGTCAAATGAAATTTCTATTTTAGTTTCTAGAAGAACCATCATACTGATTTCCTTAGGGGCTGTCCTAGTTTACATTCCCGCCAACAATGTAGAAAGGTCCCTTTAAAAAAAGATTAACAATGGTTATATGTGGGGGAGAGAAATGTGGATAACTTGTATTTCGTTCTTTATACTTTGAGGATTGTTTCAGATATTCTACAGTGCACATACTGTACTTTTATAAGGAGAAACAAAGATAAATGTTAGTTTTTAAATGAGAAAAAAAGAGGGGCTCCTTTTCCCTCACATCTTCACCAGCATTTGTTATTTTTTGTGTTCTTGTTGATAAATACTCTTATTTGAGTAAGATGAAATCTCAGAGTTGTTTTGATTTGCATTTCCCTAATGGCTAAAGATGATGAACATTTTTTTCATGCACTTACTGGCCATTTGTACTTCTTCTGAGAAGTATCTATTGATTTGCCCTTTATTTGATTGGGTCATTTGTTTATTGGAGTCTAAGTTTTTGAGTTCTTTATGCATTCTAGACATTAGTGATCAATTAGAAGAATGCCTGGAAATTTTTTTTCCTATTGTGTAGGTGTCTCTTCACTGTTGATTGTATCCTTTGTTATACAGAAGCTTTTCAATTGAATATAATCCCATTTATTGTTTCTTTAGTATTATTCTCATGTATTCCTTCATTTAATGAAAGTATCATTACATTTTATAATCCAAATCAGGAACAGATTGAAATATTTGCATTTTCTGAACTAAGTTTAAAATGGTCAATACACAGGGCTCACTTAAATAGTAACTTTTATCAAACGGGAATCAAAGAAACTGCTCCGTAACGTGGGTATGCCCAGGCATTCTAAACATATATATTTTAATTAATTTACAAATATCCTTGTAAATGAAGCCTTGCTGGTGTTTACACTTTCCCATTATGACTTAAGGAGATAAACATAGAATTCAAAGAAAACAGGTGTTCCCATCCACCTTTAACATTTTTCATTAGTGAGTGTTAGTAATACAGAATTGTGATGCTTGTTTTGGGGAGTTGGTACATGTTTGTTTCGAGGAATTGGAGGATTGATAATTTTCAATCCTTTTACCTCCCTCCCCTGTACCCTGATCCAATTCCCCATTTCCAAGAGCCTAACTTTAAGTTTCCTACCATCCCTCATTTATTTAATTCATGTATTTATTTAGATTTTGGGTTTCTTATATAAGAAGAAACACTCAACATTTAAGTTTCTGAGTCTATCTTATTTTGCTTTTTCTACAGTTTTTTCAGGCCCTATTAAGACCAAAACTGGCCTCTCTCCAAGGGTTTCTCAGGATGTTATTGATTAATTAATTCAACAATATTTATAGATTACCTACTAGGTTACATCACTGTTCTAAACACTGGAGACATAGCAGTGCTCAAAATACAGGTTGCTTAATGGATGTGTAATATAAGGTTAATACTGTTATGAAATTAATCAGTGCATGTGAATAAAATCATGGTTGATGCCATTTAAGAAAATGTTGACAGAATGTTGAAACAAAAAAGATTTTTATGATTTGGGCTGCTACCGCATGTTTATATTCTAATAAGGATGATAGAAAATAGACTCTACAGGAGAAAAGTGGAACAGTTACAGAAACATTGTTCTTGAGGTAGTGAGAAGGGTATGGGTGACAACACACAAATGAGAGGAGATTGGCCTTAGATAGGAGCCAAACAGTTTATCTGTTGAAACTGGAATAAAGGAAAAGTATATGGGTGCATAGGCAATGAGATTGTAAAATGTGAGAGATATGGGTCTAGTTTTAATCTTTGGCATGTAGAAAGCCAGTTTTCACAGTACCCTTTATTAAAGAGACTCTTTCTTTCAGTGAATGTGTTTGGCTCCTTTGTCAGAGATAAGGTTGCTGAGTATATTTGGAGTTCTTTCTGCATCTTCTATTCTGTTCCATTGACCCTGGGGTCTGTTTTTTTTTTTTTTTTTTGCCAGTATCATGCTGTTTTTATCACAGTAGTTCTGTAGTGTAATTTCAAGTCAGGGATTGTGATGTCCCCTGCCTTGCTTTTGTTGCCCAGAACTGCTTTTGCTACTCTAGATCTCCTCTGGTTCCAAATGAATTTTAGGATTGTTTTCTCTAGTTCTGTGAGGTATGCTATTGGTATTTTGATTGGGATTGCATTAAATCTGTATAACAGTTTTGGAAATATGGCCATTTTCACTATGTTGGTTCTTCCTACCCAAGAATAAGGCATATCTTTCTCCTTTCTGAATATCTTCTTCGATCTCCTTTTCCGGAGTACTGTAGTTTTCAATGTAAAAGTCTTTTACTTCTTTCATTAGATTTATTCCTAAATATTTCATTTTTTTCAGTGCTATTGTGAAAGGTGTGGTTTCCTTAATTTCTTTCTCAGTGACTTTGTTATTTGTGTACAGGAATGTACACAGGAATGTTGAGTGTTGACTTTGTATTCTGCTACACTACTGAATTTAGTTATTAAATCTAGGAATATTTTGGTGGAATTTTTTGTATTCCTCCACAAAGAGTTTCATGTCATTCGCAAAAACTGGTAATTTAACTTCTTCCTTTACTATCCTTATTCCTTTAATTTATTTCTCTTGTCTCATTGCTCTGGCTAATACAGTTTTCCAGAACTGTGTTAAATACGAGTGGTGATACTGGGCATCCATGTCTCGTTCCTGATTTTAGAGTGAATGCTTTCAGTTTTTTACCCATTTAGTATGATGTTGGCTGCTGGTTTGTAATAGATAGCTTTTATCAGACTGAGATAAAAACCTCTTATTCCGATTTTCTGCAGGATTTTTAAATTATGAATAGGTGTTGAACTTTTCAAATTCTTTTTCTGTGTCTATTGAGATAATCGTGTGGTTTTTGTCTTTTTAAACCTAGACCCATATCTCTCACCATGCACTAAACCAAAATCAAAATGGATCAAAGATCTAAATATTAAAACAGAAACACTTCACTAGCTGGAAGATAATTTAGGTAAAACTCTTGAAGACATAGGTGTAGGCAAAGAATTTATCAACAAAATCCCAATCAAACAGGAAATATTACAAAGAATCAACAACTAGGATTTCACCATATTAAAAAGATTTTGCACAGTAAAATAAATCATTAACTAAGTGAAGAGACATCACACAATATGGGTAAAAATTTTGCCAGCTGTTTCTCAGACAAAGGAATAATATCTAGAATATATAAAGAACTCAAAAATATCAGACACCCCAAATTTAAAGACCCAATCCAAAAATGGACATCTGAAATGGACAGACACTTCTCAAATGAAGAAGTACAAATGCCAAATAAATATATGAAAAAATGTTCAACATCACTGGTCATTCAAGAGATGCAAATTAAAACAACACTGAGATTCTATCTCACTCCAGAAAGAATGGCTATCATCAAGAAATTAACAAATAACAAACACTGGCAGAGCTGTGGGGAAAAAGGGACCATTCTTCCCTGTTGGTGCAACTGTAAGTTGGTACAACCAATATGGAAATCAGTGTGGAGATTCTGCCAAAAACTAAAACTAGAGGTTCCATTTGTCTGAGCTATTCCCCTTCTTGGTATCTTCCTGAAAGAGTTAAAAGCATCATACTACAGTGATATATACACACCCATGTTTATAACAGCACAAATTGTAATAGCTAAATTTGGGAAACAGCCCAAATGCCCATCAATGGATGAATGGACAAAGAAAGTGTGGTTTTTATATACAATGGAATACTTCTCTGCCATAAAGGATAAACTTGAGACATTTTTTAGGTAAATGGATGTACCTTGAGACCATATTTTTAAGTGAAATAAATCAGACACACGTGTAAATATCACACTGTTTCTCTGGTGTGAGAAACCAAAAGTATAAATAAGGACAAAATGGATGATATATATTGGAAAATAGGAAGAAAATGTTCACATGGGAAGGGGAACAAGGGAGGGGGTAGGGGAAGGGAAGGAAGGTAAAAGGAAAAAGAGAGAATAGAAGAAAAAATGGAAACAAAGCTTTTGTAAATAAGGAGGGGAAGAGCCAGTGAGATAGCTCAGTGGCATAAGCGCCTGCCTGGCAAGTGCGAGGTCCTGAGTTCGACTCCCGGTACCCACATAAAGAAAAAAATGGGACGATGATATCTCTCAGCGGCACAAGTGCTTGCTGGCAAGCGCGAGGTCCTGAGGTCGACTCCTGGTACCCACATTAAAAAAAAATAATAATAAGGAGGGGAACACAGGTTGAAGGGAGGGGAGAGAAATGGGGAAGAAAAGAAGATGCAAAATATATCATGTACGCGTACATTCCCTATGATGTATGTGATCATTATGTGTATTGACAATACCAATAAAATTAATTTTAAAAAGAAATTTTAAAATATGGTGGTGAAAAATGTGGGAGTTAAAATTTTCTGATTGGGTTTTCAGTGAAATAAGGAGTCAAGTCATTAGCTAAGTAGGGAGCAGAGAAAATGTGCTGGGATTTTGAGGCAGAAGGAAATAGGGTGTTATAGTGATGTTAGAAAATGTGAGAATAATTTTACATAAGGGAAATATGGTTGGACTGCCAGACAATACCGAGGGCCCACAGTCATATATCTAAGATGTGCCCACCTGCGTACGTTGTCAGTCATGTCCAGAAATTGGACTACAGACATGCAGTGGGTAGCCGGATGGACTCAAACAAAGGTTGAGATTTTGCTTATGACTGCAAGCTGTCTTGATCCAATTCATGATGTTTCTTTTGAAGCCACATAAGGAAAAATAAAGTGCAATGCATTAGGTGAACTACAAATTCACCTAAAACAGAGACGTGTGAAAGAAAGAATGGCTCCAGATAAATTTGGAGAGATAAAGATATTTTCAGGGAATATAAAACATTTCATTAATTTCTCCACCTTTCCATATAAGTCAGTCTTTTGGCAATCACATTTTTTGATGGATCGTGATTACTGAGAATGAAGCAAGAGACAAGTTTGAGAAAATTAATACTATGGTATTTATTTCCAATTCCCCCATCATTCAATACACTCTTCCCACCAACGTATCTAAGAGGAATAAGTAGCATGAAGTAATAATATATTTGGATATGGGCTTAACTGTGAGAAGAAAGAAACTGGTGGAATGAGAAAGCAGTACCAATCATCAACCCATGAAAACTTTGGTTATTCTTTAGGGCATCTCTTCTCTTCCTTTTCAAATGGTATTTAATTTTGATACAGTATGAAAAAGAAATCCCGGGAAGAAAACTTTAGTTGTCCAAATGGATGCTATGGAAGTTTTATGGGGGTAGAGAATGGTTGTTATAGAACTTTCACTGTCTGTATGATCTCTTTTTCAAGAAGTTAGAATACCATCAGCATTTTCTAAGATAATCTCTAAACTTAAACCAATTCATTAGAAAGTCTCTCTCTCTCTCTCTCTCTCTCTCTCTCTCTCTCTCTCTCTCTCTCTCATAACAGGCATGGTTACAGCTAAGACAGCTGTTAGCAATAGCTTATGGCACATAACTTCGCAACTGCCCTACACACTCCAGTACAGCTCTCTCTGAATTCTCCAATTAAATACACCCTATGTATGATAGGCTCCCTTTCTCAGACTACACTGGTGGCTGTTTTGTTGAATTTTTTAATTATAAAAGTGATGACAGCAGCCTAAATAGCTTTCCATTTCTTCCTTAAAAATAGTTAAGCATTTCCAATGATCATATGCAGAATCCAGGTTCTTTTTTTTTTTTTTTTTTTTGTGGGTACCAGGGGTCGACCTCAGGACCTCGCACACCAGCAGGCACCTGTGCCACTGAGCGATATCACCAGCCCTTTTTTCATATGTGGGTTCCGGGAGTTGAACTTGGGCCCTCGCGCTTGCCAGGCAGGCGCTTACGCCGCTGAGCCATCTCACCGGCCCAAGAATCCAGGTTCTTAGTGGAGACTTTCAAGGTTCATATTATAAAGAACTGCGTCATGATGGAAAGAAGATTAATGACCCTGGACCTTATTTAAAAAGCAATAGCAAGAGAAAACTAGCAGAAATGTTTTAATTTTTTATTTTTGGCATAAAACAACATTAGTGTATTATCTCTGTTGAGTAGCCCTGCTGGTTTTGCTTGGATTCACTCCTAAAGTAGCATTCAGCCAGGGGGCTGGCTGGGCAGGAAGGTCTGAGGTGGCCTCAGTCACATGCCTGGCAGTTGGTACTAGCCTCTCTGCCTCCTTGTGGGCTCGTATCTTCCAGTGGGCTAAACTGCTTTCCTCACATGTTAGCCTCAGGGTAGTACCCAAGGGAAGGAAGGTGTAACCTGAACAGTGCTCAGTGTCACTAGCATTTGGGAACTGTGAATTAAAAGTACAGTGAGACTTCACTTCTTTTTGAGAGATGGCTATTCTCAAAAAGGTGAGCGATAAAAAAATGCTGGCACGGATATGAATAAAAAGGGAACTCTGGTACATTATTTAAGAGAATGTAAACTAGTGTGGCCACTATCGAAAAGAACATGGAGGTTCCTTAAAAAATTAAAAACAGAGCAACTATATGATTAAGTTATCCTACTTCTGGGTATATATGTAATGAAGCCCATATGTTGAGTAGGTAAAAATATCCTTACGCTCTTTGTAGCATTTTCAATAGCTAAGATATAGAATCAGATTAAGTGCCCATGAAGAGATGAATTAAAAAAGAAAACATACTATATATTAAAATGGAATAGTAGTAAGTCTTAAAAAATAGAAGGAATCTTATCATTTGTGACATGAATGAACCTTGAGTACTTTATGTTGAGTTAAATAAGCCAGACAAAGAATCATATGTACCATGTGACCTGATTTATACGTGGAATTTTAAAATGTTGAACTCAGAGGAGCAGGAAGTAGAATGATGGTTACCAGAGTCTGGTGTTGGTGATGGGGTGGGGATTGGGGAGGTGTTGGACAAAGAATGCAAAATTTTGGTTGGATAGGAATAATAAGTTCAAGAAATCTATTATTGTGTGCAGGCGTTCTTTGACTTATAATGGAGTCATGTCCCAATGAACGTATCTTAAATTAAAAATATCATAAGTTAAGCATGCATTTAATACACTTACTGTACCAAGCATAATAGTTTAGTGATGCAGTGCATTTTAAGTAGTGGTTGTGTACCCTCGTGATCTGTGGCTGAGAGCTGTACCTTACTGCTGCTGCCCAGCATCAAGAAAGAATATCATACAGAATGTTGCTAGTTCAGGAAAAGCTCAAAATACAAACATAAAAGTATGATTTTTCGGGCCGGTGAGATGGCTCAGCGGCATAAGCGCCTGCCTTGCAAGCGCGAGGGCCCGAGTTCGATTCCCGGATCCCACGTATGAAAAAGGGGCCGGTGATATCGCTCAGCGGCACGGGTGCCTGTTGGCGCGCGAGGTCCTGAGGTCGACCCCCCGGTACCCACAAAAAAAAAAAAAAAAAAAAAAAAAGTATGATTTTTCTACTGAATGTATATCACTTTTGCATCATTATGCAGTCAAAGAATCATCAAATTGAATCATCTTAAGTTAGGGACCTTCTGTACTTGAGAATTACTAAGCAAGCTGGGTGCAGTGGTGCATGCCTGTAATCCCAGCACTCAGATCAGAAACAAGGCAAGGTTGTCCACTCTCAACACTCTGATTCAACTTAATACTGGAAGTTTTATAATAACCATATTTTCTAGTTTCTGTATTTGATACTTGGAAATCTTGGTGACATCAGAGTTAACCAATTCTAGAGATAGTAAAGGACTTACCTGAAAAGGTGTCATTCATATGCAAACCAACCAGTCAAGAGCCTATAACCCCAACCTCTTTTATCACAGTCATGACCAATCCCTCTGCTCTAATCATCTTGAAGCCAGGTTACAGACTACTAGAAATAGTCCCTATAACCCAGAGCCCACCAAAATTATTCAGATTAGTCCATCCTGAACTTGTTTACCCTGACTTATCTGTTTCTTCCTGTGAAAACCAGAATAAAGCCTGTTATCCATGTTCCTGCTTTCTCCTTCTCCCTCCTGACTGACTGGCAAAACTTCATGAGCTCTCCTCCCCCATGGCGTGCCCCTTCCTCTTTGATCTGTGAGTATAAAAAGCTGTGTTTTCAATGACAATTATCTCCTGATCTTTTGGCCTTACTGTACACTGATACTAAAACCTAGATTTTAAAAGAGTTCTAGATACTGCTATTAGGCAAGAAAAGAAAAGTCACATAAGATGAGCAGAAACAGATACAACTGTTCCTATTTACAGATGATGTGACAGTATAGGAAATCTCAGGGGACCTATAAAAAAACAACACAAAATGAAAACCCTCCTAGAACTATTTAGTGAGTTCGGCAAATTTGCAGAATAAAAGATTAATATGCAAAACATCAGTCATGTTTTTATACATTTATAAGAAATAGAAACAGAAATAAAAACTTAATATCATTTATAATTGCTTAATAAAAACACTTAGCTATAAATCTAACACACTTGATCTTAGCCAAAAGGCCAAGAAGTGATAGCTATAAATCTAACAAAACCAACATAGGATCTGTATTCTGAAAATTAGTTATAAAAATGCTGATGAAATAAATCATACAATACCTCAATAAATGGAAACACTGTGTTCATGGACTGAAAGACTCTGTAGTAAAGACATCAGTTCTCCTTAAACAGATACGCAGGTTTAATGAAATTCCTATCGAAACCTCAGCAAGGATTTTTCTAAATATAGAAAAGTTTATTATAAAATTTACATGGGAAGACGTTAGACCTATAATAGCTAAAATAATTTTGAAAAACAATAGAGTGCGAGGAATCACTCCACCTACTGTTAAAGTTTACTGTAGAGTTACAGTAATCAAAACAGCATGCTATTAGCAGAATGACACATAGATGTATTGGACAGGTTAGAGAATCAAGAAATAGATACATCTAAATATGCCCTACTGGGCCGGTGAGATAGCTCAGCAGCATAAGCGCCTGCCCGGCAAGCGCGAGGTCCTGAGTTCAACTCCCAGAATCCACATAAAGGAAAAAAAGGGCAGGTGATATCGCTTAGTGGCACAAGCGCTAGCTGGCAAGCGCGAGGTCCTGAGTTCGACTCCCGGTACCCACATAAAAAATAAAAATAAAAAATAAATAAATAAATAAATATGCCCTACTGATTTTTAACAAAAGTTAACGGTCCAAAAACAATCGTATAGAGAAAAGACAACCTTTCCAAAAATAGTGCTGGTACGGTGGGGTGTGTATAAGCAAAAAAATAAACAACTAAACAAACAAAAACAAACAACAAATCTCAACCAGAGGAAAGGCTAATTTTGATGACCCTGCCTCAAAACAAAAAATAAAAAGAGCTGGGCATGTAGCTCAGTGCAAAGGCTTTGGGTTCTATCCCTAGTACCTCAAAGAAAAGTTCCTTATTGAAATGCTACATTTTAAGTCACTTTCTACAGTTAGCCGGCTGTAAATGTAAATAAAGAACAAAGAAAATGTTAACAAGTGAATATTTATGAAATTCAAAATAGCCTTTTAGCCTTGATTTTCTGAGATCAGGCCCTTAGAATTTTGCCTTAAATAGAACTGAGGGAGAGATGGAAGCAGCAAAGAGAGGCTCTACTTTTCAGTATTAGCAGCACCTGCCTGTGTTGCTCATAGCTGCAGTTCCTCCCATCTGGTCATTGTTAAGGTAAATGAGCTCATCACAGTAAACTGGAGAGTTTATGCCCCTTATTAGGTTGAAAGGCAGGAAAATTCTAAACTTCTTTACCAAAGTCCTGCCTCTTCTGTTAGATCTGTCTTCAACCAGAAGGAAGGCGGAGCCTCTTTGTTAGATAAAACCTGAAAGGATAGACAAGATTAAACTTCAATTTTTTATTGATATGTGCATGTCATATATATTTTACTTAATTGACTTAGCTTTTCTTTTTGTTTTTATATGCTGGTACCGGGAGTTGAACTCAGGACCTCGCACTTGCCAGGCAGGCGCTTATGCCGCTGAGCTATATCACCGGCCCAGACTTAGCTTTTTGTTACCTAAAATTTTATTACTTAAAATTATAGAAAATAGCAAGTGTCTGATTATACAATTAATAAATGTTGATTAGAAAGACATTTTGGGAAATGTAGAAAGAATTTACAAAAAAATGCTCTTGATTATAGCATCCAAAGACAACCACTGCTAATATTTTACATAAATAAGAACTTTAATTTTAATTTAATATAATCAGAAAAAAGCCTGAAGTAAAAGTAAAGGAATTAAGCAATATTTTTCTTAGGTGATTTATTTCAATTAATAGTAAAAATTGTGAATAATGAGAAAAAGTTGGATTATTACATTTTGATGTAAAAAACTTCATGGACATTCATAGATGTAAGTTTAAATTTATAGGAAGTAAAAAGCCAAATGTTTTATAAAAATTTTAAAAACACCATTAACAAGCTGGGCATGGGGGTGCATGCCTGTAATCTCAGAACTGTGGGAGGCTGAGTCAGGGGAATCACAAGTTCAAGCCCAGCCTAGTTAATTTAGCAATTGTGGGAGAACTATTCCTAAAGTAAAAAAATATATAAAAATGTGCTGAGCATGCAGCTCAGTGCGAAGGCCCTGGGTTCAATCCCTAGTACTGCAAAAACAAAACAAAACGAAACAACACCACAATTAACAAAAAACATCAGCATGATACCAAACCAATCAACTACCTGTATTAATTTTTAAAGGACTGTTTTCACCAAAACCTACTCCTGAGGGAATCTTGATTTAGGGGAAGAACGGATTTATAGGCAAAATGCACCATAAAACGACAAATAACTTTCAGGGATAAATAAGCACACCACGCATGAAATCACTGAAGCTATGATTTACTGCAACCCTAAAGAGATTATGTTAGAATTTAGAGAATCAGTTGACTCTCTCCTCCTTCTTGAATTATCCAATCATTAAAGATGTAGCTTTGCTAAATCTTATTTGTTAACATATTATGATTATGTTTTAAATAATACATCTTTTTGTACTTCATATTTAACCCTTGACTTTCTTGTAAAGCTTTCTGTTTTTCTCACATATCCTATTGCCTTTCTGTTCCCTTAATTAGAAGAGTCAGATTTCTTCATTTATTTAGCAGTGAGCTGTAAATATGCTTCCATGTTCCTACTTGGGTAGTTACTATTACCAAAATTTGTAAGTCATATCAACATGCCTTTGAAGTTCACTACATTCTTGATTGTATCCCACTGAGGTGGTGATGGTAGAGTGTCTAGTGATATCCCAATCTTCGCTTTACTCTGTCCATCTCCCTCCACCTCACTTAGGCTTCACAAAACATTAGTCTTGGGTGGTAGAAGTTCAATTGCAAGAACTTAGGCAAGCAGGCAAGCCTCTTCACCTCTGACATTCTCGTTTCTGCCATAGGTAGTATGAAAGTATTGGTCTAAAACAGTGTATTTCAAACCCTATCATTATTACTATTATTGATTCTTTTTTTTTTTTGTGGGTACCGGGGGGTCGACCTCAGGACCTTGCGCGCCAGCAGGCGCCCGTGCCGCTGAGCGATATCACCGGCCCCTTTTTCATATGTGGGTTCCAGGAGTCGAACTCGGGCCCTCGCGCTTGCCGGGCAGGCGCTTAAGCCGCTGAGCCATCTCACTGGCCCCTATTATTGATTCTTTTTTTTTTTTTTTTTTTTTTTGTGGGTACCAGGGGGACGACCTCAGGACCTCGCGCGCCAACAGGCACCCGTGCCACTGAGCGATATCACCGGCCCCTTTTTCGTATGTGGGTTCCGGGAGTCGAACTCGGGCCCTCGCGCTTGCAAGGCAGGCGCTTACGCCGCTGAGCCATCTCACCGGCCCCCTATTATTGATTCTTGTAATAAATGTTTTTAAAAGTGGAATTATATGCACAACACAATATGTAAAACATATTGCACAATAAATAAAAATGGTCAAATGTTCATTGGTAGATAGAAATTGCAGAATACTGCCCAGTTGGCCTTAAATTTGTGCTATTTTACACTCCTTTGAACAACTTTTCTTGAGTACATACTGTGTCAAGGACTCTCCTAGGTGCTAGGGATACATTGGAAAACAAAACAGACATTAATTCCTGCCCTAATGGGGCTTCCAGGAAATAAACAAGAAATATCAATACAATTTTGTTAGATGGTTATAACTGCTAAGAAAAAGAATAACATAAAGAAGGGAGAAGGGAAGTAGGGAGGTATGAATTGTACTGTAGACAGAGTGTCAGGAAAGGCGTCAATAAAAAGGTGACGTTTTAACAAATACTGAGCTGAGGGATATCTGGAGAGTGAGTTTAGAGTGTTTGAGTGCACTGGCGAGGGTAGGTGTAAAAACCCTGAGGCATGAGCATGCTTGGTGTTGTGGAGAAATAACCAGGCCAATTTGACAGAAGTGGAATAGAAAAGAGGAAAAGTAGGAGGGGATGAGGTAAGTGAGGTGACTGGAAATCAGATAATGGAGAACCTTCTGGATATCACAAGGACTTTGACTTTAACTCTTCAGTAGATTGGAAGCAAAATAAAATTCTGAAATGCAGAGGCCGGTGAGATGGCTCAGCGGCATAAGCGCCTGCCTGGCAAGCGCGAGGGCCCGAGTTCGACTCCCAGAACCCACATACGAAAAAAGGGCCGGTGATATCGCTCAGCAGCATGGGCACCTGCTGGCGCGCGAAGTCCTGAGGTCGACCCCTGGTACCCACACACACAAAAAAATTCTGAAATGCAAGTTTATTATGACCAGAAAATGAATTATCATTCACATTTTCCTGCATACTTTGCATAAGATTTTCATGTATCGTCATCAGTAATAAAGCACAGTAACAAACTTTGAGAGAGTCGCTGCAAGCCAGTATTCATGGGCAGTAAAATAAAGATGTAGGGTCATGAATAATGTGACCACCATTAAATAAAGGTCTTAGAAAACTATAGAGGCAAGATGATTGATATTATTTCAATACAAAGAGTGAAAAGTTCTAGTGTCATGGGTTAAAACAGTCTTGTTACCTTTTTCTCCTGGTGAGAGAGATGAAGTTATCCATGAATGGAATATTTGACAATAAAGAACATGAATAGATGATTCTTGAACATGAATAGAAAGAGATGGTGCTTAGATGCCACAAAAATCCTTATGTGCTCTGATTGGACAATTAACAAATATGAACTGCCTCTAACTATAAGTCTAAATAGTCATTATCAAATCCAGTGGGCCCATGAATTTTATCATAAACTTTTTCCATTTTTTAAATTTATTTTTATTATTATATATTTGTGATACATAATGAATACATTCACCATGGGAAATTGTTACATGTACATATTGCATCTTAATCCTTCTTCCATTCCCTTCCCCTCTTCCTGAATCCCTAGATGCCCTTTCCATCTGCAAAAGGTCTACTTCCCTGTTTCCTATAACCTATGTTTTATTTTGATCTTTAAATTATATATGTTGGGTTTATCATGTAAGAGAAACCATGTGATATATTTAACCTTCTGTGTCTGATTTATTTCATTTAGCATTATGGTCTCAAGGTTCATCCGTTTTCCTGCAAATGACTCAAAATTGTTTATATAGATTGAAACCCTACAAAAATATTTGTGTTGTGTAGGGCCCCACACACCTTAGGGGAGAACTAATGGCATATACAATCTGCATATGTCCACCTGCCCCTTTCCATAGGGCATTAGCTTTCTAGCCCCTACACCTGGCAATTCCAAATAAGACTGAAATATTTGTTTTCATAGTCTATCTTAAGTTGGCAAATTTTATGACTCACTGTGTAAATTTTATGGTTTGGGATCAATTGTTTTTTTGGAGATTGTAAGGTAGGAACATCTACCCGCTTCCCCAATCTCTTTTTAAGGTTATTCTCTACTAAGGCAGCCCTAGTTCTTAAAAGGATCATCTTTTAATTAAGATTTGATTATGTTAGAACTTTTAAAATCAAAGCACCTTTACTAAGTGCCTATGTGTATAACACAAATATTATTTTAAAAACTACTTGGTTGAAGGCAACATATAATTATTTGTAGAAGACATGGTAAATAGAAGTGTTATTCACAAACTGACAATGGAAACAACCTCAATGTATCTGTAAGTGAAATGTTGCTATATTCACTTGATGGACTATTATACCAATATTTTATAAAAAGTTGTGGAAGTCATGTTGTATGACTTCTGAAGAGAGATTATAAAAGACAATACAGCTCCCACCAAGCTTTCTTTCATGGGAAGCTTTCCCTTGAATTTAGCTACCACATTTTCAGGAAGTCCAAGCAACTTGGAAAAGACATATGTGGTGTTTCTGCTTATAGCCTGAACCAAGGTCTCAGCCAACAATTAGCATGGACCAAGACACATGTGAGTGAACAAGCCATCAGATGATTCCAGACCCAGACTTTGAAATGCTCCAGTTAATGCTGAGAGAACAGAGTCCAGCTGTCCCTGCCAAGCACTGCCAAAATTGCAGATTGTTAAACCAAATTCATCTTGTTTTGAGGCACTAAGTTTTGGGGTGATTTGTTATGAAGCAATAGATAACTAGAATGGACTATGTAAACACAGGAAAAATAAAACTAGGATATATTAGTTGAAAATTCAAGAATCAATATGTAATTATACCTATCTAAATGATTCTATACATCTTTCAAAGACTGGAAGAAAATACCTAAATGCTTACAGAGTTTGTGTTGGAGTGACAATATCTATAGGTACTTTTTTTCTTCCATTTTTCAAATTTTGATATATATATATATATATATATATATATATATATATATATATATATATGGGAAAAAGCAACTAAATTCCTTTGTGGTCTTTTTATGAGTTTTTCTGGTTAATGTAAGCATTTAATGTAAGTATTTAAAACAGTGAGTCTTCTTCCTATAGGATGATTCAGTCTCTCTTTGTGTGCCAAAACATTCTCAGCAGCTTTTATTGTTGATCAACCAAGCATACACCGAATGCAAGGCAAACATGATTGAAATATATTCATTTATCATAAATTAAAGATCTTAATTGGAAACAGACACTCAATGCAGACATCTCCCATCTGCTGTTGGCAATGTTGACATTAAAAATGTCAGTACAGTGAAACTCATTAATTGCATATTCTGGGGACCACAAAATCATTAACTTTCATCTGAAAGGGTTCAGACAATCAGCCCTCTCTCACATTCTGACTGCAGGACAAGAGTGCTGTGATCACAACAAAACAATGACATTTCTAAGAAAGAAATGATAAGCAACCAGGCTCTATTTTCGTATGCTCATTTACCTCATCTCATCAACAAATCCTTAGGAGTTCTTATAAAACAATGACCAAATTTTGAACAAGGAACACATTCAGAGGTCTCTTGAATAAGTCCTTTATTCTCTGTACTACAAAACTTCTAAACCTCCATGCTCTGGCTATGAAAATAGAACAAATTTCAGCAATAATTAAGTATGAAAATGCCTCCTTGATTTGGAATCCCACTAAGTCTGTCAATTAGGCCTACTCAAAATGTTGTCCTTTGACTAGCAACATCAATGTCCCTCAAAAGCTTGCTAGGAATGCAAAATCTCAGCTCCAATCCATTCTCTCTGAATCAAGATATCTCTGGTGGCACTCCGCATGTTTACTTGATCTGAAAGTGATTCTTATGTTCATGAAAGTTTAGGAAACACTAATCTACTTTACCTTCACAACAAAGTACAGTATATTCTAAATTTAGGACCTTAAAATACTACCAAAGGCTGAGGGCATAGCTCAGTGGTAGAGTGCTTGTTTATCACGCACAAGGCCCTGAATTTAATCCTTAATGCCCCCCAAATGTAAAAACAAATAAGCAAACAAAAGAAAAACATTACCTAGGGATGCATTTCTATGCTTTGTATCCTTGTCCTTCCTTCCTCTCCACACAAACCAAAATGATATCCCTGGGTGTGGCCAAACAAGGTGATAATAGAAAAATAATATTGTTTGTCAGCAGGTAAAATTCTGAAGTGAGTCAAATGTGCTTTTGTTTTCCTCTACTCCTATCTTCCCTTCTACCACCCATCCCTCCTCTATCTCATCTTCTAGATATATTCATTCTAGTATCAGTTTCTCTTGAGTCTCAGGCCTCCTGTGAGTTCTTATAGTGCAAGACGATACTTAATTCTGTCTGACACCTGGAAAAATATAACTACCCAAGTCTCTTTGTCTTAGTACCTTGCTTATTAAATGATAGTAATTGGTTTGTTTATTTAAATAAAGTTTTGGTACAAGATAAAAATATGTCTTTTTCAAATCAACTTTATTAAGGATTAATTTACATGCAACAAAATGTGCCAATCTAAATATACAGTTTTGAAATACTTTCAAACTCATGTAACCATGATCGCAATGAGTATATCACATCAAAAATTTCCCTTTTGCCCCTTCACACTTAGCTCTCCCCTGCTTCCCAGCAACCACTGACCTGCTTCTATTGCAGATTAGATTCCCCTGTTCTAGAATGTCATGTAAATGTAACAAACTGTATATAACCTTTTGTGTCTGTCTTCTTTCACTTAAAATGATTTTGAGATTCATCTATGTTGTCCCTTTTTTGTTGTATGGTATTCCATTGCATGTATAGACTTTGATACTTTTATTCATTCACCTGTTGGTGGATATTTGTGTTTTCTACAATTCTTCATTTATTACAACTATGAACATTCATGTTCATAAGGTATTAGATGTTCTGGTGTGAATTAAAATATATCTAGAATGACATCAGAAGGATACACCATATTTTCTAGTGGCAAATGCTACAAAAGTAATGATAAAATGGTGAAGCATTTAGATTCAAACATGGGAACTGAATTGTTGAATTTGGGACATACAAACATCACTGTTGTTTATGGCAACACATCTCATTTTTCTCTGTTGTATACTTAACAAGCACACAAATATATTTAGGTCCCTCAGCATTATCCTACTGATTGATTCACACAGAACAGAAGACAGTTCTTATACCTTGTATTTTCATTACTTTTATGAACATGCAGTTTGGTAGTGTGAAGTTGAAATATTAATGTAGCACCATTAGAAAACATATATAAGTCCAAACGAAATGCCAATGTTTACTAACAACTATTGAAAACCTGTTCAAGTAGGACTGCTCATTTGGAAAAAAATCACCTCCCCCTGCACGAGCTGTTCAATAATTTATTTTGTGAATGTATACAGGGTATCTTTATCCTTGTCAACACTGAGCCATAAAAGCAGTCATTATGTAGAGGCTTTGAGACCATTAGATCAAAATTATTCAGTTTTTATTATGTGCCTAATTTTTCACATCAAGATTGTGCAGTCCTAGACATGAGAGCTTGCTTTCAAGCATTGTGTACTTTGGGAAGAGAGGAAAGAGGTTTATAAAAATAAAATATTTCTTCTTTTTATTTGTATTTTTGGATAAAAGACAGCAGAGCTTAAGACATATAAAGGTTGTAGGAAAGATGCATCAAACTCAAGGATTTGAGAATTGATGAAATGATCAATCTGAATTCATTACTAGATGACTTACTCCAGGAACATAGCCTTAGTTTGAAATTCTTAAAAAATAAAAAGACTACCAGTGGAGCAAATGCAAGTGATTTGAGAGTTGATCCCAAGAAGCCCTGGTGGGAGAGTGAGAATTAAAACTAGAAGGGGAAGGAGTAGTTCATCAAACAGCTTGTCACTAAGAGCAACTGGGGCTCAATTCAAATGAGGAGCTCTAGAAGCTGACACAGAACAATTTTCAGAACAGTCTACACCTACTGCTTGTTTCCAAAGGCCAAGGAAGCTGATTTTTTTTTTTTAAAGAGAAGAAAAAAAACAAAACAAATCAAAAGAAGAACAAATTTTCAAAACAACATAATAGGAGGGTAACAATGGTTAATACATTACGTATTACTATCTTTAAGTTAGTTATTCAGGACACCAGACATTAGCATTCAATTGTCCAAACATTATTGGCACAAACCTTACTCTTCAATGAACTAAGTAAAATTGGTAGTGTATCTATCTTAACCATCTTATATATATATATACAATTTTTTTCCCTTTCCCTTCTTTCTTTTCCCTATTCCAGTCTCTCTTTCCTTTTGACCAGTTTCTTTTTGATTCACCATATCTATTGTACATTTTGGATCTTATTTACTCTTTCAGTTTCTCATACTAGAGAGATAATACGATGCTTACACATGTGCTTCTGGTTTATTTCACTTATGAGTATTTTCTCCAGTTGCATCCATTTACCTATAAAAGTCTCCAGTTTATCCTTCTTTATGGCTGAATAGTACTCCATTGTATAAAAATACCACATCTTTCTTATCCATTCCTCAGTTGATGGGCATTTGGGTTGTTTCCAAGATCTGGCTATTACAAATTGTGCTGCTATAAACATGGGTGCACATATATTGCTGTGGTACGATGTTTTTAATTCAGGAAGCTGGTTTTTTTTTAATTTTTATTTTTATGAGTACATGTTTTAGTACATAATTATTACATTCATTGCGAGGAACTGGAACATGTGCGTAACACATTTTTAAAATTATCTTACATCTCCTTCCCCTCACCTCACCCTCCCATCTCTTGATCCCCTTTCCACTTGCAAAGGATCTGTCTCTCTGTTTCCTGTTGTTTATATCTTATCTTGCTCTTTAATGTACTTGTACTTTGGGTTTCTAGTATAAGAGAAATAATGCAATATTTAATGTTGTGTGTCAAGTTTATTTTACTTAACATTATGGTCTAAAGTTGCATCCACTTTCCTACAGATGACTCACTTTTATCACTCGTTATGGCAGAGTAGGACTCCATTGTGTATACATACAACATTTTCTTCAGCCATTCCTCTTCTGATGGACATATAGCCACTTCCAAGGTTTAGCTATTATGAGTTCTGCTGCTATAAACATGGTTATGCATATATAACTGTAATGTGATGCCTTTAAATCTTTCAGAAAGATACCTAGAAGGAGAATAGCTGGGTCAAATGGAATTTCTAGTACTGGTTTGTTAAGGAATCTCATTACTGATTTCCAGAATGGTTGTACTAGTTTACATTACCACCAATAATGTAGAAATGTTCCTTTTTTTCTCCAGCCTTGTGAGCATGTGTTATTATTCGATTTCTTGATGACAGCCATTCCTTCCATAGTAGGATAGAATCCCAGTGTTCTCTTAATTTCTATTTCTCTAATGGCCAGAAAGGTTGAGCATTTTTTCATGTATTTATTAGCTATTTGTACTTCTTCTTTTAAGAAGTGCCTATTAATTTCAGTTGCCAATTTTTTGATTAGGTCTTTTATGAGGGAGTCTAATTTTTTCAGTTCTTTATATTTTCTAGACATTAGTCCGCTGAGAAATAGTAAAAAAATTTTCCCATTCTGCAGGTTGTCTCTTCACTTTGTTAGTTGTTTTCCTTTGCTGTGCAGAAGTTTTTTAATTTGATATAATCCCATTTGTTGATTCTTGATATTATTTCTTGTGCAATTGCAGTTCTATTCACAAAGCCCTTGCCTATGCCCATGTCTTCAAGTGTTTTACCCATTTTATCTTCCTGAAAATTAAGTGTTTCTGTTTTAATATTAGACCTTTGATCCATTTTGATTTCAGTTTAGTACATGGTGAGACATGGGTCTACATTCAGTCTTCTGCATGTGGATAGCTAATTTTCCGAGCACCATTTGTTAAAGAGGCCATCTTTCCTTCAGCATATGTTTTGGCCCCTTTGACAAAGATCAGATAATTAAATGTGCCTGGGGTTGTTTCAGCATCCTCTATTTTGTTGCATTAATCCACAAGTCTGTTTTCGTGTCCATACCATGCTGTGTTTACTGCTGTAGCTTTGTAATATAATTTGAAGTTTGAGATTGTGATTCCTTCTGCTTTCTTCTTCTTGTCCAGGATTACATACAAATTTTAGAGTTATTTTCTCTACTTTTGTGAGGAATGTTGTTGGTATTTTGATTGGCATTGCATTAAATCTATATATCAGGCTTGGAAGTATGGCTATTTTGACAATATTGGTTCTGCCTATTCAGGAACAGGGATATCTTTCCATTGTTCTGGTGTCCTTTTTGTCGCCATTTTCAGAGTAATATAGTTCTCATTACAGAGGTCTTTCACTTCCTTGGTTAGGTTAATTCCTAAGTAATTTGAAGCTACTGTGAATGGTATTGTTTTCTTTTTTTTTTTTTTTTTTTTTGTGGGTACCGGGGGGTCGACCTCAGGACCTCGCGCGCCAGCAGGCGCCAGTGCCGCTGAGCGATATCACCGGCCCCTTTTTCGTATGTGGGTTCCGGGAGTCGAACTCGGGCCCTCGCGCTTGCCAGGCAGGCGCTTAAGCCGCTGAGCCATCTCACCGGCCCCTGGTATTGTTTTCTTAATTTCTTTCTCAGCGGGTTGATTATTAGTGTACAGGAATGCCATTGGTTTTTGTGTGTTGATTCTACATCCTGCTACTTTGCTGAATTTGTTTGCTAGTTCTAGGAGTCTTTAGGCAGAATTGTTAACTCTTCTATGTAAAGGATCATACCATTTCTGAATAAGGATAATTTGACTTTTTCCTTTCCTATACGTATCCTTTTTATTTCTTTCTCTTGCATGATTAACATTTCAAGTACTGTAGTGAACAGGAGTGGTGATAGTGGACATCTTTATCTTGTTCCCAATTTTGAGGGAAAGCTTCTTCCCATTTAATATGATGTTGGTGGTAGGTTTGTTATCAATAGCTTTTATCAGATTGAGATTTGTCCGTCTATAACTATTTTCTTAGGGTTTTTATGATAAATAGATATTGGATTTCCTCAAAGGCTTTTTCTTCATAGATTGAGATGATCATGTGACTTTTGTCCTTGCTTCTATTTATGTGATGTATTATGTTTATTAATTTGTACATGTTGACCATCCTTGCATCCCTGAGATGAAGCCTACATAGTCATGATGCATGATATTTTTGATGATTTATTACATTCTGCTTGCCAGTGTTTTGCTGAGGATCTTTGCATCTGTGTTCATTAAAGAGATTGGATTACAGTTTTCTTTTTAGTTGAGTCCTTGTGAGATTTTGGAATCAAGGCAGCACTAGCTTCTAGGAATGGGTTTGACAGTAGTCCTTCCCTTTCGATTTCATTAAAGAGTTTGAGGAGTATTGATGTTACAATTTCCCTGAAGTTCTTATACAATTCATTGGTGAATTCATTGAGTCCTGGGCTTTTATTGGTAGGTTTTGTTTAATCACTGCCTCAATTCCATTGATTATAATTGGATTATTTAGGGTTTTTTCTTAAGTTTACTGGTACAGTTTAGATATACATAATGATCACATTCATCATAGGGAATTTGTACCTGTACATGATATATCTTAGTTCCCCCCTCTTTTTTCCCATTCCCCTCTGCTCCATTCAACCACTCTTCCCCTCCTTACTTACAAAGCTTTGTTTTCATTTTATCCCTTTTTCTCATTTTTCCCTTCCTTCCTCCCCCCATTCCCCTTTCCTTTTGAACAATTTCTTCCTACTTCACAATATCTATTATATATTTTGTTTCTTATTTACACTTTCAGTTTCTCACACCAGGGAGACAATGTGATATTTATACATGAGTGTCTCATTTATTTCATTTAAGAATGTGGTCTCAAGGTGCATCCATTTACATAGAAATGTCTCAAGTTTATCCTTCTTTATGGTTGAGTAGTACTCTATTGTATGAAAAAAACACATCTTGGACTTCTCAAAATGGCAGAGTGCTGAGTATCAGCTACTCAGCTTCTTTGGACCAAAGTGCTGAGAATCTGGAAAACAATAGCCTGGAGAGAATCTAAAGGGAGTGCAGGGCACACAGCAACCATGAGTGAACTGACAGTGGAAAAGAAGAAAATAGGATTCATTGCTACAGAAGAAACAGCTCACCGCCGCAGATCTGAGACCACGTGGCATGACTAGAGCAGCTGTGTAGCTGCCCTGGCGGGCAGCAAAAGCAACCTTGCTCCTCACTGGGGGACTGAGAGCTGACCTGAACCAGGAGTGTCTTGTACAGTCAGAGGCAGCAGTGAGAACATGAGACACTGTTTCCTGAGCCCTCCCCCTCCAAGAATCAGCTGTTGGTGAGTGAATTAAAAAGGCGCCTGGCACACAGTCGCTCTGAGGAACAGCAGCAAGTGGGTGGGACCACCATTCCATTCTATTTTAAAGGGCTTGGGGCTTAAACTCCAGCAGCAGAACAGCTCCAAGGTTGCTTCCCTGCCAATGTCCATGAGTGGAAAGACGGAAGGGTCATCCAGTCACAGTAGACAGCTGGCAGTTGGACAGCAGATTGAGGGGAGTTCTCCTGAGAAACAGGAGCTGGGACCACCCAGACTCCATTCCACTGGGGCCAAAAGACAGTCTTAATCCTAGCTACAATGGACTGGAAGCAGCCCCCAGCTCTGTGCCCAGTGGTGCAAGCAGGCAAACGGCCTTGGCCTGTGGTGGGACAAGGGCACACCCCCTCCCTGCAATCAGCGGTGTAAGCAGGCAAGCAGACTTGGCCAGCAGCAAGCCAAGGGCACCCTGCCCTGCAACCAGGGATGCAAGCAGGCAATTGAGGTTGGCTGGAGGCAGGACAAAGACACTACCCCCGCACTATTACCAACACATAAGGGGAGTCAGTGGTGTAGCCAAGATCAGCCCTACAGCCAGCAGTAATACCACTGCAGACTTGGTACAGTTACTTAGTACAGATTCAGGCTCTGACTAGGGAACTAACACAGAACCAGGAGTACCAGAGGAATTTTTTTTTTGGAGGGATGGTTGTTTAGGTTTTGACTTTTATTGTTTGGTTTGTTTTCTCTGTCCTGTCTCTCTCTTTCCTCAGTGGTCTTTCCTGATTTTCTGATATTTACATGTGAATGAAGATTGTCTGTAGTCTTTCTGGTTCACATTAATATGTTCTTGCTTTCTCCTTCTTTCTCTCCTGTCCTCTTCTCCAGCTTCCCACAGTTTGGGTGATCATCCTTTGTACTTCAGCCTTGCTTCCACTATATTTCTCTTCAGTTATTGCTCTGTTTTGCCCTATCCCTGCTAAGTTCCCCTTCCCCACAGTATAAAATGACCCTACCAAGGGAAACTCGCTGTGTAGAAGTTCCTGGTCTATGTTGGATATTGTTATATAACTATAGATCTTGCTCCTATGGTTAGAGATACCAAATTAGCAGTTAGCACAGATTGTCAATTTCTAGGCTGTGCTTGATGATATTGTTATTGTTAATTGTACTACTTTAGCCAGGATATCATACTGGTTGTAATTTGTTGTTCACCCTGTATGACAGCACTGTGATAATCTGGGGTCAGAATCATCCCCACAATCCAGTACCAAAGGTCTGGTGCTGAGCCAAATAGATAGCAACTCCTCATCCCTAATAAAGTGGGAAGATAGAACATTGGGACAGACATAAAGACCAACAGCCAGCTAAACCTAGAAGACATATCAGAGGAACAGACATTTCCTACAGAATCCTTGATACCAGTGATAAAGCTACATGATATTAAGAAAATGCAAACAACAAGAGAGAAAACAAATTCAAATTTTAAAAAAGTAGAAAATGACAAGGGGCAAAACAAAATGCAATCCAAGGCTTCCAGCTCACCCAGGACAAATCCAGGGGACTATGAGATAGAGGAAATCAGAAGTCACCCACCTAAATCTTCTGGAATAACAGAAGCAGAAATGAAAAAATATATACATGAGGATATACAGGAAAGCAGAACAAAAATAATTTCACAGGTTAAAAAAGAGATGACAAAATAATGAAGGACTTGCTCAGCAAATCTAGAGTAGACATAGCTTAAAAAAAATAGAGGAGTATAGAAAAATGATGGAAATCATGAATGCCCAACATAGGGAAGAAATGGAATCCATGAAACATATTCAAACAAATATCCAGGAAATTTAAAATTCCACTGAAAGTTTGCAAAACCATACGAAAGAAAGTGAAGATAGAATATCAGACCTAGAAGACAGTTAATAACCATGAAAAGAAAGATAGCAAGGGACCATGAAAAAACAACCCAAGAACTGCAATATGATGCAAAGAACAATGTAAGACTGATTAAAGTCAATGAAAAAAAAAAAAACAGAGTTAGCATGATGACATAAAAAACATGTTCACAGAAGTAATAGCAAAAAACTTCTCAAGCACAGCAAAAGAATTTAACATACAGATAACTGAGGCATATAAAACTCCAATTAGCCATGATCACAAAATCTACACTAAGGCATATAATAGTCAAGGTTTCAGAAATTCAACACAAGAACACAATATTAAAAGCTATTAGAGAAAAGAAACAAATCACCTGTAAAGGAAAGCCCATCATAATCACAGCAGACTTCTCAACACAAACCCTCAAGTCAAGGAAAGCTTGGAGTGAAGTATTTCAATTCATGAAAGAAAACAACTTCCAACTCAGATTGATGTATCCTGAAAAATTATCTTTCAAAATTAATGGAGAAATAAAATACTTCCATGACAAAGAACAACTGAAGAAATTCATGACAACCAAACCATTTCCACAAAGGGTTTTGAAAGATATTCTAGAAAAAGATAATAGAGACCACAACTACAACAGTACCAATAAAAGAAGCCACCAGGCAGGGCAAGCAATTAAACAGAGGGAAAGACAGAGGACCATCAGTAGGAAAATATGACAAGGAAAAGCTAATACATATCAGTTATAACTGTCAATGTAAATGGACTCAATTCACCAATCAAAGGAATAGTCTGGCAGAATGGATCAAGAAATAATATCCAGGGCTGGTGAGATGGCTCAGCGGCATAAGCACCTGCCTGGCAAGCATGAGGGCCTGAGTTCAACTCCTGGAACCCACATGTGAGAAAAGGGCCTGTGATATTGCTCAGTGCCACGGGTGCCTGCTGGCACGCGAGGTCCTGAGGTCGACCCCTGGTACGCACAAAAAAAAAAAAAAAAGAAAAGAAAGAAAGAAGTAATATCCAACAATATGCTGCATTTAAGAAACACATTTAAACCAAAAAGAAATTCATAGACTGAAAGTCAAAGGATGGAAAACAGTACTGCATGTGACAGGAATCCAGAAAAAAGCAGACGTAGGTATTCTATTTGCAGATAATGTGAAAACAAGCCAAGACTGATCAAAAGAGATAAAGAATGTCAGTACATACTTGTTAAGGGAAAACTCCAAGAAGAGATAACAATCATAAATATATATGCACCAAATACTGGTGTACCCAGCTATGTAAAACGAATACTAATGGACATGAAAAATCAAATAAGCACTAACACAATTACACTTAACAATTGTAAGGGGGACCTCAACACTCCACTGTCACAAATAGATAGATCAACTAGAAAAAATCAACAAAGAAAATTCAGAACTGAACCAAACCTGTGAACAAGTGGACTTAGTTGATGTCTACAGAGCGTTCCACCCCACAACATCAGAGTACATATTCTCAGTGGCACATGAGAGTTTCACCAAAACAGACCACATACTAGCCCATAGAACATGCTTAATTAAACACAAAAGAATTGAAATTATCCCATGCATATTATCTGACTATAGTGCAATTAAATTGGAAATGAACGGCAAAAGAAATCACAAAAATTCCATAAACACATGGAAATTAAATAACACCCTCCTGAACAACCAATGGGTCATAGATGAAATTAAAGAAGAAATTAAACAGTACCTACAATTAAATGATAATGCCAATACAATATAACCAAACTTATGGGATGAACTGAAAGCAATCCTAAGATGGAAATTAGTTGTCGTGAACTCTCATATCAGGAAAACAGAATGAGCTCAAATAAACAACCTAATGTTGAAACTCTAAGTTCTGAAGAAAGATGAACAAGTCAAGCCAAAAGCTAGTACAAGGGAGGAAATTATAAGATTGGAGCAGAAATTAATGCAGTGGAGACTAAGGAAACAATACAAAGAATCAATGAATTGAAAAGTTGGTTTTTCAAAGAGTACATAAAATTGACAAACTCTTAAGCCAACATTATCAAAAAAAAAAAAAGGAAATAAAAGACTCAAATTCATGCAAGTAGGAATGAAAAGCATGAAATCACAATGGGTCCTTCAGAAATCCAGAGAATCATCAATACCTACTTTGAGAACCTTTACTCTAATAAAATGGAAAACCCAGAAGAAATGGACAGATGCCTAAATACATATGAATTAACAAAAATGAATCAGGAAGATATTAAAATTCTCAATAACCCAATATCTGTCAATGAAATTGAAAATGTAATTAAAAACTTACTTACAAAGATAAGCCCAAGTCCTGATGGATTCACTGCTTAATTGTAAAAGAAAGTTAAAAAAGATCTAATGTCATTACTCCTCAAACTCTTTCATAAAATTGAAAGGGAAGCAATACTACCAAAGTCATTCCTGGAAGTAAATATTACCCTGATACCAAAACCAGAGAAGGACCCAACCAAAAAAGAGAACTAATATAGCAACACAGTTTGTAATAGTTAAATCTTGGAAAATACTCAAATGCCCATCAACCGAGGAATGGACAAAGAAGATGTGGGGGTTTTTTTTATACAATGGAGTACTACTCAGCCTTAAAGAAGGATAAACTTGAGACATTTATGGATGCATCTGGAGACCATACTCTTCAGTGAAATAAATTGAACACATGTGTAAATATCACATTGTTCCTCTGGTGTCAGAAACTGAAAGTGTAAATAAGAAACAAAATGTATAATAGATATTATGAAATAGGAAGAAATTATTTGAAAGAGCAATGGGGGAGGAATGGAAAAGAAAAAATGATTAAAAATGATAAAATGGAAACAAATCTTTGTAAATAACAAGGGGAAGAGGTCAATGGGAGGGGAGGTGAATGGGAGAAAAAAAGAGGAACTAAGACACACCATGTACAGGTACAAATTCCCTGTGATGAATGTGATTATTATGTATATCTAAATTTTACCAATAAACTTAATTAAAAAAACACATCTTTTTATCTATTGCTTGATGGGCCTTTGGGCTGTTTACAAGATTTAGCTATTACAAACTGTGCTGTTATAAACATGGGTGTGCACATATCACTGTGGTATGATGCTTTTAATTCTTTTGAGACAATACTAATAAGGGGAATAGCTGGGTCAAATGCAAACTCTAGTCCTAGGTTTTTGAAGAATCTCCACACTGATTTTCACAGTGGTTGTACCAGTCTACACTCCCACCAACAGTGGAGAAGGGTTCCTTTTTCCCCACAGCCTCACCAGCATTTGTTATTGGTTGATTTTTTTGTTGATAGCCATTCTTTCTGGAGTGAGATGGTATCTCAGTGTTGTTTTAATTTCCATATCTCGAATGACCAGTAATGTTGAACTTTTTTTATATATTTATTTGCTGTTTGTACTTCTTCTGAGACGTGTCTGTTCATTTTAGATGCCCATTTTTGGATTGAATCTTTAAATTTGAGTGGTCTGACTTTTTTCAATTCTTTATATGTTGTAGATATTAGTCATTTGAAGAACAACTGGCTAAGATTTTTTCCATTCTGTGGGTTGTCTTTTCACTCTGTCGGTGATTTCTTTTGCTGTGCAAAAGCTTTTTAATAAGATGTGATCCCAGTTGTTGATTCTTTGTAGTATTTCCTGTGCAATCAGGGTTTTGTTCATGAAGTCACTGCCTACACCTATGTCTTCAAGAATTCTACCTATTCTCTCTCCCAGCAGATTTAGGGTTTCTCTTTTAATATTTAGATCTTTGATCCATTTTGACTTTAGTTTAGTGCATGGTGATAGACAAGGATCTAGTTTTAGTCTTCAGCATGAGGAAAGCCAATTTTTCCAGCACCATTTATTAAAGAGGCTATCTTTCTTTCAGTGAATGCATTTGGCTCCATTGTCAAAGATAAGGTTGCTGAGTATGTTTGGAGTTGTTTCTGCATCTCCTATTCTGTTCCATTGACCCTTAGGTCTGTTTTTTTTTGCCAGTACCATACTGCTTTTATCACCGTAGTTCTGTAGTATAATTTCAAGTCAGGGATTATGATGCCCGTGCCTTGCCTTTGTTGCCCAGAATTGTTTTTGCTGTTCTAGGTGTCTTCTGATTTCAAATAAATGTTAGGAATGTATTCTCTAGTTCTGTGAGGTATGCTAATTGTATTTTGAATGGTACTGCATTAAATCTGTGTAACAATTTTGGGAGTATGCTATTTTTACTATGTTGGTCCTTCCTACCCAAGGGGAAGGTATATCTTTCCATTTTGTGATATCCTCTTTGATGTCCTTTTTCAGAGTACTGTAGTTTTCAATCTATAGATCTTTTACTTCCTTCGTTAGATTGATTCCTAAGTATTTTATTTTTTTAGTGCTATTATGAAAGGTGCAGCTCCCCTAATTTCTCTCTCAGTGAGTTTGTTATTTGTGTACAGGAATGCTATTGATTTTTGCATGTTGACTTTGTATCCACTACACTACTGAATCTGGTTATTAAATCCAGAAGTCTTTGGCTGCAGTTTTTGGGGTCTTCTATGTAGAGTATCATGTCATGTGGAAATAATGGTAATTCCACTTGTTCCTTTCCCATTTTTATTCCTTTCATTTCTTTCACTTGTCTAATTGATCTGGCTAATATTTCCTGAGCTATATTGAATAGGAGTGGTAATAGTGGACATCTTTGTTTGTTCTTGATTTTAGAGTGAAAGCTTTCGGTTTTTGACCATTCTGTATGATGTTGGCTATTGGTTTGTCAGGGACGGCTTCTAGCAGATTGAGATAAAGAGGGAAGTTTATAGCTGAGAATGTTTATATCAGGAAAACAAAGCAAATCCAAATACATAACCTATGGATGTACCTCAAGGTCCTAGAAAAACAAGAACAATCCAAATCCAAAGCTAGTATGGGGAGGAAAGATCAGATCAGAAATTAATGAAATTGAGACTAAAAAAAGTTAAAAAGTCAATGAATGTACAAGGTTTTTCATCAAAAGAATAAACAAAATAAGCAAACTCATAGGCAATCTTACCAAAAAAGGAAAGAAAAGACCAATATCAATACAATTTGAAATGAAAAAGGTGAGATCATGATGAACACCATTAATTTCTGATCTGATCTTTCCTTTCTGTACTAGCTTTGGATTTGGATTGTTCTCATTTCTGTGGGACCTTGACGTACATCCATAGGTTATTTATTTGGATTCACTCTGTTTTTCTGATGTGAATATTCTCAGCTATAAACTTCTCTCTTAGAACTGCTTTCATTGTGTCCCAAAGTTTCTGCAACTTTGTATTGGCATTATTGTTTGATTTTAAAACTGTCTAATTTCTTCCTTGATCTATTCTGTGATCTGTTGATTATTCAAGATATATTGCTGAGCCAGTAATATGGCTCAGTTGCATAAGTGCCTGCCTGGCAAGCACAAGGTCCTGAGTTCGACTCCCAGTACTCACATAAAAGAAAAAAAGGGCCGGTGATATGGCTCAGTGGCACAAGCGCCTGCTGGCAAGTGTGAGGTCCTGAGTTCGACTCCTGCTAACCCCATAAAAAAAGAATGTATTGCTTAATCTCCATATGTTTGCATAATTTTTGTGATTTTTTGGAATTGATTTCTACCTTCATTGCACTATGGTCTGGTAAGATACATGGCATAATTTTGATTCTTTTGTATTTATTTAAGCAAACTTTATTGGCTAGTATGGGGTCTACTTTGGAGAAAGTTCCATATGGTGTTGAGAAAAATGTGTATTCTGTTGTTGGTGAGTGGAGCACTCAGTACATATTTGTTAACCTTGTTTTGGACTTCTGGGATTTTGACTAAGATGCATCATGGAGAAGTTCTTTGATATTGGCTATTTGGGGCTCTATATGAGTCACTTATCTATGTTAAATTATTTCCTCACACTTGGAAAATGTACTATTTTTTCTGTCAACAGTTTTTTTATGGCATTCATACTGCCTTCTCATTTTTATCTAATTTCAATTAATATTAGATTAGTCTTCTTTGCATCACCTGGCAGCAGTTGGATCCATTTTCCATGTTATCTTACTGTTTTTAAGGTATCTCAGACTATGTAGTTACTTGCATCAGCCCCATCTTCCAGTGCTGACACTCTGTCTTCATGTTGGTCACTTCTGCTGCCCATATTTTCAATAGTTTTCTTTATTTTTTTTATTTTTTTTTGTGGGTACCGGGAGTCAAACTCAGGACCTCGTGCTTGCCAGGCAGGTGCTTCCACCATTGAGCCATCTCACCAGCCCAACAGCTTTTTTTAATCTCATGGATTACTGTTTGATGCCTTTTCATGGACTCTAATTCTTCACTAAACTGGTCATTCACATATTGTATCATTTTGTTTGGCTCACCTAGCTTTTAATTAGTGTCTTCTGTAAACTCACTGATCATTTTGTTTATCTAGTCCCATTATCTGTTTAGTCATATCATTTTGAGCTTGCTGAGCTCCTTATTGATCTGTGTTTTTGCCTCTTATTTTATCACTTAGTATAATTTAGCTATTTGGCTTTTGATTTCCTCCTCATGGATGCCCTATGAGTCAGCTTTGGGGGAATTAGGAATTTTTGGAGGCATTTTGTTGCTTCGTTTTCTCGTGTTCCTATTGGTGTGTGTCTGAGAGTGCTCATGCTGAAGGTTGAGTGTTGATTACGGTGAACTTTGTTGCTAGTATGGTGTTGTCTTTAGTTAGTGTCTGCTTTTGAGTGATGCAATCTGGGCATGGCTAACTACAGCTAATTAGGCATTGCCTTTGTGTCTGTCCCAAGATCCAACCACCTCTATTAATTGGAGGTTGCACTGTAATTGACCCAGCACTGGGTACTCTATAAATGAACTTCATTATTGTTGATGACACAAAGCAAACCATATATTGGCATACAGTAAAAATGAATTAATAGCAATGACTGTGGGACATGGTGGTACATGCCTGTAATCCCAGCACTTAGGAGGCTAAGACAGAAAGATTGCCATGAGTTTAAGGCCAGCCTTGAATTCAAGGTCAGTCTGAACTACATAGTGAGACATTGTCTCAAAAAAAAAAAAAGAAATTAAAAAAATTAAAAATAACAACAAGTGTGGCACCATCCAATAGCAATGAAATTAGCAACATTGATAGAGTCAAAGACAAACTGGATATTGACATACCATCAGAACCAATAAAAAGTACCACTGTATCTTTTATAACAATAGAAAGGTACTGTCAGTATAATATAAACACAAAGACAAACCAAATATTAACATAGAGTAAGTATCTACTAATGTGCCACCATTAACAATAGAAAAGAATTCAACAATAATAGCATAGAGTCAACTAAATATTTAAAGATTAAAAAAGCTTAATAGCAATACCAATAATGATGGAGGAGTTGAGGAAAAGCAAAATGAAAAAAGTCAAATTTGAAAAATAAAAAGATGAGAAAGAGAAAAGGGAGATGAAGGATCCTATCAAGGAGTAAAAGAAAATCGATAAAATTAGATAAAAGTACAGTGGACTCTCGAGTTACCACCAGTCTCACATATGAACAACTTCGGCTACAACTGGAATTTTAGGTTTAACTTATAACCAGTCTTGAGTTACGACCCAAATGCTGGCCACTTGTGCAGTTGTAAACAAAGACTCGAGATGCCAGAAAAGCATATGTAAGCATACGTAAGCATCAGCCAGAGCCCAGATGTACATGTTTGTGGATGTGATTTCAGTCAGTGCTTTATATAATCACTACAATTACTGCTATCAAAATGGCCCCCAAAAAGCTAGAAAAAGAAGCTAATTCCTTAGGGAATTAAAGGGAAGGAAAAGAAAGTAATCACAATCTAAAAGTACAGTGTTAAAGACAGAAACAAGTGACCTTAGAACAGTTTTTAGTTCTGAAAAGGTTAAAACCTAGTGAGCCAAAAGCGGGTCTTAGTGGGCTACAGACTTTCCCAAAGAGAAAAAGGACCCCAGAAAGCCAGATTCCTGTGTTCTTATGGAAGGGGACGCTCCTTCCAAACAATAACCGCCTTCCACTTATCCTCCCTTCCTGCAAGCCAAATGTCAGCTTGGTAAGCACAGTATGAAATTGCTGTTTCTGATAAACTAGGCACATTTTATTACTTTCTGGTGAATACACTAGGAAAATTATTGGTGTTTCTGGTAAATTACACACATTATACAACACTTTTTTATCATGGAAAGGTTAGATAAGGGATGCTTTGGGATGTTTGGAACACATTATGGGTATTTCCATTATTTCTTATGGGGAAAATAGTCTTGACTTACAACCAACTTGAGTTACAACCAGCCCTCATGAATGAATTGGGTTCGTAAGTCAAGGGTCCATTGTAACAGTAAATAACAAACAAGTAAAAGAAAAGCCAGAGAACAAAATAAAGAGAAAAAAGATAAAAAAGAAGATAAAAAGTGCCCCCCCCCAAAGAGATGAAAGAGATAAACAAGTCCAAAACATTCCTTTATGTTTCTGAATGACTGGTTTCTTTCCAGGGTTTCCACTACTGGAATCCACTAGACATGGGGGATGGATAATGAGTCACTGTTAAGACCTATTTTGTTTTCACACTCATGTTATTGTGTGTGAATGCTGAATCTTGCTTCACCTTTCCTGCTGAACATTGCGGTCACTGGTGTCCTCTCTAGGACTGTATTTACTCCAAATGCTCCCAGTTTCTATGTCCCTCTCTCATTGTGCCCTAAATCATGGCTTTCTCTACCTAGCTTTATGGCCTGTGGGTTTTTGAGTTGCTCCCCCTGTTCCGGAGGCCCCTCTATTTGTACAGTCAAAGTTGTTGCAACCATCCAAGCCTAGGCACATCCCTGATCACACTGGTTCATGGGGAAAGCAACCTGACCACTGAGCCGTTTGCTGGATGTAGGCAACAAAGCAAAGAGGTCAAGCAGTCCACTGGATTTAATGCCAGCACTTTCAGATTCAGCCTCCCTCAAAAATCCACACATGAATGGCCTGGCTTCTCATACAGCAGGCCAGACCCCTGTGTCATTCCTAACCTCAGCTTTCACTTCTCAGGGAGGCCTATGTCTAGCCAACACCCTCTCACAACTGCCTCTTGTGTCTGTCTCCCACCCAGTCACTGTGGTAGGGGGGAATTCAGAAACCCTGAACTGTAAGTGTTCTACGGTTGTTCTGTGGCTCAGTCTTAAACATTTAACCCCTTCCCCAAATGGTTCGTGGTTAAACACTCTCAAGTATGGTGGGGATTGCAGTGGATTTCTCTCCAACTCTAATATATCATGTGGAAGGAGTGACTTTCAGAGTGAAACCCCATGCCGTTTTTGCACTTTATAATAACCGTGGGCTTTTTGGGGGACTAGTACTGACAGCCTGGTGCACTGTTTCCTGGAGCTGCCCACCCTCTGCGGGTTTGCCTTGTGTTAGTGGAGACAGCTTCCCCTCCCCAGGAGCTGCGTGAGTGTACAGACCACTTTGTTCTTTTCTCTGCATTGCGCTCCATTTTTCCAGCTTCTCTGCAGTTTGTAGTTGTCTTGTCAGCTCCTTTCCAATTCCCAGAGATCTTCTTTTGTTCTTCACCAAGTTATTTTTTCCCAGGTATCAAAATTCCAGGTCCCAGAGAGGCTGTATTTTGCTGCTGGCATTTACCATTTTTAATCCCCTGGAGGGTTTATTTTTCAACTCCTGTTTGTCACTGGCACAGCCTTGACAGCTTTAAAATTCTCTAGAACAGTGTGTGCTAAAGGAATATGGTCTGAACATCAACAGCTTCTGCTACAGAACTCATTTTCTAGTGTGTAAGTTCTTTTTCATTTCACCACATTTAAAAGTGAGTATTGAGTCAGCCGCCCTATACATTTTATTACATATATCTTCAAGTGTAACCCATCATTTATGTTGTATTGATCTTGCTAAATAGACAGAATAATTTTCAGTTTTGAGTGCTATAAATTCTAAAGTAGTTCCTCCAAGATCACAATACAAAACAAATATCACAATATTAACTAAATATTTCATATATCATATTTCCACTGTGGAGAATATAGTACCATTTAAGAAAATTATTCAAGCATTAATTTTAAACTGCTTCACAGATGACTAATCAGCTCTACTTGAATTTTATTTGTAAATAAGAGGATAAATCATTATTGTTTAACACAAGGATTCATCTTAAGGTCTAGGATCTACATCAGAAATGAAACTTGGGGCCGGTGAGATGGCTCAGCGGCTTAAGTGCCTGCCCGGCAAGCGCGAGGGCCCGAGTTCGACTCCCGGAACCCACATACGAAAAAGGGGCCGGTGATATCGCTCAGCGGCATGGGCGCCTGCTGGCGCACGAGGTCCTGAGGTCGACCCCCCGGTACCCACAAAAAAAAAAAAAAAAAGAAATGAAACTTGAAAATATGCATGTCTGAAAAGTTAGAAGAAAAAATAAAATTACAATGGCATGAATATATTGGGATAATGATAAATATATAACTGCACAAAATATTTAACACAAAGGTTTCAGGATAAAACCAGCACAGAAAAACAATTTTCAGTCTCAGTCTATTCTACTTTCACCACTGATTGTTTCAATTGTTTAAGGGAAAGGTTTCATGAAACAGGTATTTGTGAGAGTAAATGAGAGAGTGAGGTCAGCAAGTTGTAAGATATTCATTCTTTCAATATACTCCATATTTAGGGAATCTAAATACAAACAAAATGGTGAGTAAAGTCAATACACACTGCAACTGGTGAGATGGCTCAGCGGCATAAGCACCTGCCTGGCAAGCGCGAGGTCCTGAGTTCAACTCCCAGTACCCACATACGAAAAAAGGTCTGGTGATATCGCTCAGCGGCACAAGCGCTTGCTGGCAAGTGCGAGGTCCTGAGGTCGACTCCTGTTACCCACATAAAAAAAAATAAAATAAAATACACACTGCCGTGTGATCCTGCACATGTCTTTCGTCAGTCTTAATGCAAGATTTCATGGAGCCAAAAATGAACATTGAAATCCCCACCAAAAGGTCTTTGCTGGAGATTATTTCTCTGTAATTCCTGATTCATGAGTTTATCTTTTTTAATAATCATTCTTGGATGACAATGAATACTTTCCCCTTAGTGTTCTTTTAACTTTTTTCCCCTCTGTGTTAACATTGGTATAAGTGTTTAGCATGTGCTCAACACAGTGAAATTATATTTTGCTCTGTCAATAGTTCCCAAACAGACTTGAAAATCTATGTATCTCTACATCATAAGAGAATATCCATGGCATTGTTTAAGAGCTGTGGAAACTTCATACTGAATTTAAAATATTTTTCTCTTTTCTTTTTGTATAATTTAGGTAAAGACAGAATTGGATTGGTATTAATTAAAGGAAGGGCTTACACAACAAGATCAAGAAAATCCTTGAACTTATGGTGGAATTGGGGAAAGACCAGTGAGGCAAAGAAGGCACTCATGTAGGGTGCCAAATTTATGGGCTTACCAAAAGACAATAATCAAAATAAATATTTTAATATAGCACCTTAAGAAAACAAAAGTAATGCAAAAATCCATCATGAACAACACGTAAACATTTTTAGCAAAGAAAGAATGAGCATTATTGATTTTTCCCTTTTGCCTCAGGATCCAGTATAGCTAGAAAAGGCACTGTTTTTCATCTTATCTTTACTTAAAGTGTTCATATTCTTTCCTGCAATCTCTTAGGATGTTTGCTTACATAATTTAAATTATATGGAACCGTAATTCTTCTGGTTCGGGTGGCATGTTTTATCCTTCAGTTAACCCAGAAGCAATTTTACGACACACACATAGATTTTGGAAGTTCTTATCATCCAATTACTGACCAACACAGCACAAACCTTGGCCAACCAGAACAGATGTTGACTATTTACCCATACCAGTGCAGACCAAATGAATGTCAACCATGATTGTATCACCAGATGCATTCCAGGTATTATAAAAATGTCATGGATAACTAAGGTGTGAAATTCAGTAAAATTTCACAGGCTCTCTTATCTGAGGTTTTGCTTATCACTTTCACTTTATTAATGTTTTCAATAGCTGTATTGCTTTTCTAATACATGAAACATACACATTATTAAAATAGTCAAAAGAACAGCTAATAAAATCTCACAATCCGGGTTTACACTCTATTACTGTTTTGGCATAAAATCCTTTCAAACATCTTCCTGTAGTGATATAAATATGTATATACGTTTATATAAGTGGGCTCATGCTGTAAGCGATGTTTGGTAACATGCTTTTATAAAGCACTCTATACTTTGGACATTCTCGCTGTCCATAAATCTAAATTTACAAAATCATTGCATATTATTCCATTATTTAAATCACAGCTGATGCTGTCAGTAGGCTGCTTTCATCCCCCCAAACCTCTAGAACTTGTTTGATGGGATCATTTCCAGCTCCCATATGCTTTGCTTCCAATGACCTTCACCTGTGACCTTATTTAGGGGCTGTGCCTTAGCCTACTGAAACTGTTCCACTAAAGTAATGGAGAGCTAGAAGTATTTGCCTATGTCCATGGGTGACCAAGATTGATTCGTATGGGCATTTGAAATCCCAGCGCAGTTTGCCTCAAGGTGGGACAAACTCTGAGGTAGAATTCATACCCGAAAGCTCCCTCAAGAATCAGCACAAAACTGAGACTCCATTTGAATCACATCTTTTCTTGACTTCCTTTGATTCTCTATCCTGCTTTTCCCAGTCTTTTACCAGTTTTTCCTAGAAATAGTTCTTGAACAAATTACTTGCATACAAATATTTATTGCAAGGTTTACTTCTAGAACAGTGCTATTCTTGGAAATGTAATGCAAGCCACAAACATAAGCCATACATGCAATTTAAAATTTTCTAGTAGTCACAATAAAAACTCAAAAGAAATAGCGAAATTAATTTTATTAATGTATTTTATTTAACTGAATATATATAATTTCAATATAGAATGAAAATATAAATATTAATGAAACATTTCACATCTACTCATATTATACCTTTGAAATCAGATGTATATGGTGATGTAGAGATGAAATAGAGTGTGTGGCCACATTTCAAGTGCTCGTTAGTTATATGTGGCTTGTGACCACTATTTTAGACAGTATAGATCTGGAGAATCCAAATTAAAAATAAGCAACCATATTTTAATTGATGCCTTATTAATGAATATTGACTTTGTTTCCATTCCCCTTCCATTGTTTAATGCCCTAATGAATATCTTTGGGCTTATTATATCCATATGATTATTTCCTTAAGATAAAATCCTAAAAATTGCTTTGGTGTATCAAACTTTCCTGTAGATGGACAATTGTCCATTTCTACTCACACTTAGCAACAGCGGGTCTTTTCTCACATTTGCAAATCTGATAATGAGAGTTTAAACTTTAAAATTTTAAATGTTTCCTCACCTTTTAGAAAACCTAGAAGCAGGGCCTCCCTTTATTTTTTTTTTCTTCTCATTGACCTTGAAGACAGTAGATTAATCGAGAATTTCTACGACTTTTCTCATTCCAGGTATAAAAGAATCTCCACACACATAAATATTTAATATTACAGCCCATAAAATAAAATTCCACACTGTACCCGTAACCTCTATCAAATTAAATTAGGGAATAATCCAAAAACAGTCTGTGAGACAGTTTCATTGATTCCTCCAACCCAGCACACTTATAAATGTCTGATTGTCTAAAAGAAGATTAAGAAAACTAGAAGCAGTTACAGTTTAACAAAAACTGAGGTCACAGTAACAACAAAATATGCTGTGTAATATCAAAGTATCTTATAAACACTCCAATTTCATAGGCTTCTTGCTGATATGAAAGGGAAGGGAATATATATAAAGGAAAATATGGCTATTGATTTTTTTTAATTTTTATTTTTGGTACCAGTTATTGAACTCAGGGCCTTGTGTTTGCCAGCCAGGTGCTGCACCACTGAGCTACATTCCCAGCTCTGATTTTTAAATAAAAGATCCAAATAAATTTAAAGTAGCTTGCAAAACAGTCTCGTGGGCTCTAAGTTGTTTATGAGTCATTTTGCAGTAAAAGTGAAGTTATTTGTCATGACTCAGATTTGATGGTTTCTGAGGACCAATAATTAGTAGAAATGCCCTCTTCCTGCATAAAGGATACCATTTTCTCAGGTGCTCATGAAAGCTTGCATTGAGCATGCCTAAATATTTATCTCTTTAATTTCAAACAATTATATCCCCTGGATCAATGTGTCTTGTTATTTGGGAAACATTCTGTAACTATATTATCTTCCAGGACCACATGAACATCATTCTTTAATGAAAATGTTCCATAGCATTCAAATTAAAAATCTTTATGTCACCCTATGTCCCTATACTTTAAAAATGTATAGCTTAAAGAGATTTCATGTATTCCAAAATGAATTTTTAAACAAAGATTTTCGTGATTCTGCAGTATGGGGTTTTTCTACCCCTATGTACTTTTCTTTCTTTCTTTTTTTTTTTTTTTTTTTTTTTGTGATGCTGGGGATTTAACCCAGGGTCTTGTGCATGCTAGCTAAGTGCTCTACCACTGAGCTATATCCCCCAGTCCTCCTATGTATTTCTTAAAGCTCAAGCTTGTACTATAGGGTGCTGTTTTTTCATTAACATAAGAATAACAATAAGCCCATACACATTCTTCACAAAATAATGATTTGTCCCTCCTAATGCTATCATCTGTCACCTCAAGCATTTGGGTATAAACTTTAAAAAGAAGAAGGCAAGGGCCGGTGAGATGGCTCAGCGGCATAAGCGCCTGCCTTGCAAGCGCGAGGGCCCGAGTTCGACTCCCGGATCCCACATACGAAAAAGGGGCCGGTGATATCGCTCAGCGGCACGGGCGCCTGTTGGTGCGCGAGGTCCTGAGGTCGACCCCCCGGTACCCACAAAAAAAAAAAAAAAAAAAAAAAAAGAAGAAGGCAATCAACTATGGATTTTTTTTCTTTCCTTTTTGGGGGTAAGGGTTGAGTCAGGGTCTCACTGTGTACTTCAGGCTAGCCTTGAACTCACTATGTAGCTAAGGCTGGCCTCAAACTCACAGTAATCCTGCTTCAGCCTCCTGAGTGCTGGGATTTCAGGAGTGCACCACCATGCCCAACTAGACCATGATTTATCTTAACACAGCACAAACTAAAAGCTCATTTAAAATATCGAATATAAAATACGTACTTATATCTATATTAATGGCATCATATACATTCCTGGACTATATCACAATTGTTAACAGATTTACCTTCACTCAGGTTAGGGTTATGTCATGGATTGCTAGGATCAAGGCTTACTAGTATCCCATTTTTACCCACTGGGAGGATTTAATTATGTTTAACTTTGGGATGTCATTTTGAAGAGCTGTGGAAGACTGTCCTGTCAGAACATGTAAACCATGCTAGATATTTCAGAGATGAAAAGTTTATCATGGGAAGATTTTCATAGAAGTGATCAAAGATCTAAGGAACCAAGTAGGAAATAGAGAGCTAACTCAGATATTAGTATCTGCACAATGCTAAGGTTGGAGGGAGAATAGCGAGGTGGTATTACCAGAGCTCAGGAGTCAAAGAAACACAATGGAAAATGTAACCATGGCATCCCTGACCAGGGGAAGCTGAGACTGGGATGGAAGAGCCTTTCTGAAAGGAGCAGGCACCATGGAGAAGATAACAGTTGTGCCTGAGACATTAACCAAAACAGAAAATAAAGAAGAAATATATTTCTCCTCTCCTTTCACCATCCAGGCCTCCATCAGTATGTCTAATTGGGCTATTATATTTGGAAGCCAGTGGCCAAGGGAGTCTGGGATATGTGTTCGTAGCTATAAAGAGAAGGGCAAAAGGGGAAAGGAATGGATCTGAGAGTAAGCAGGCAAAAACTGGAATGGTAGCCCATATACAAATACACACTTTGCAAATAAGTTTGGTGTTTACCTTTCTCATATATTTTGCAAATCCTACTGTTTCTTTTCTTCCTCATAGTTTCATTTGTAAATTGATTTATTTGAGAATATTTTGCCAAAATGAAGAGAAATGTGTATCAGGTATGTGCATGGAGGAGTGAAAAACTCACATATAAACACAATTAGGTCATAAATGCTGACTGTGGCTGCTGAATTATAAGAATAGTCCACCCTTCTCAGGTTTCATCTAAGAAAGGGAGATGCACTCTAGAAAAAAAAAATTCTGGAGTAAAAGGTAGAAACTGGACTTTAATTTCTAGAACATCTCTTAATTTTGTAGGTAATAGATTAGCTTTTTTTTTTTTTTTTGTGGGTACTGGGGGTCGATCTCAGGACCTCACGCACCAGCAGGCGCCCGTGCCGCTGAGCAATATCACCGGCCCTTTTTTCGTATATGGGTTCCAGGAGTCGAACTCAGGACCTTGCGCTTGCCAGGCAGGCACTTATGCCGCTGAGCTATCTCACCAGCCCTAGCCTTTTTAAAAATTTGTTTTTCCATTGGCTATAGCTCCACAATTATATTACATGGCCCCCAAAAGTACAAAAAATTTTTTTGTGCCTTTCTTGCAGGTAGGAATATTCAGCTGGTAATTTTTACTAAGATCTTCTAGTGTTAAGTTGGGTTTCTCCAAACTTCTTGGAGGGCTGTTATAGCTCATTCTTCTCTCTTATTTCTTCAAACTGGGCTTTTGTTGCAGGGATAAACCACTATTTATATGTCCACATGGCACTCTTGCTCTACTTTGTCTCAGATGCTTCGTTTTCCATCTTCACTGGAATTTGCCTCTGACAGATTAGTAATAATGATTTCCCAGTTTCCATAACTTAATATTCCCTCATACAGTCAATTCTTGAGGTCAAATTCTTGCTTTAAGTTAGCATGTGAATACGGTGGTCTTGTCATTACACTTTAAAATCACTAAGTCCTTAACAGAGATAAAGATGTGGTTAAGCAGATAAACTGGTAAGTAATGACATTACAATAATTATAATAAAGTAGAAGATAGCTTCATTAAATGAAGAATTTGTGGAAATGTTGCAGTTTTATGGTGCATTGATTTTCATAAGATTTTATATTGCATATACATTTGTAAGGATCTCACTGAAAAGGTTGACTAAAAGTTTTGCAACTGGCCATTAAAGGCTGTGTATGATTTCACAAGAGAAGATGGAAAAAAACTTTCTGTGAGGTGTTAGGAGAAGTAGCTTAGGCAAAAGTACGGACATTTATTATTTGTTCCACAGGTTCATGTTGAGAACCTACTAATTCTGTCTTAGAGAATTGGGACAAATCTATAAGACAGGCAGACATGACTTTCTCTTCTATTTACTCTTTTTTTTTTTTTTTTTTTTTTTTTTTTTTTTGGGTACCGGGGGTCGACCTCAGGACCTCGCGCGCCAGCAGGCGCCCGTGCCGCTGAGCGATATCACCGGCCCCTTTTTTCATATGTGGGATCCGGGAGTCGAACTCGGGCCCTCGCACTTGCCAGGCAGGTGCTTACGCCACTGAGCCATCTCACCGGCCCCTTCTATTTACTCTTGCTGAATAGCAGATGATTCAAAGATTAGCAGCTTAACACAACCATTTCATTATGTTCATGGATTCTGTGGATTAGGAATTTTGACAGAGGCACAATGGGGCGGCTCATCTTTGCTTCAAAATGTCTGGCACCTCATCTCTGGAAGCTAGGGGCAAATAAATGACTGGAACTAAAATTATTATTAGTATTTTTTTATGTGGGTACCGGGAGTCGACCTCAGGACCTCGCGCTTGCCAGCAAGCGCTTGTGCCACTGAGCAATATCACCGGCCCTTTTTTTTCCTTTATGTGGGTTCCGGGAGTCGAACTCAGGACCTCGCGCTTGCTGGGCAGGTGCTTATGCCGCTGAGCCATCTCACCAGCCCTGGAACTCAAATTATTGAAGCTTTCTTATTCAGATGTTTGGTACCTGACTGGGAAAATATGAAGATCAGTTCTGCCAACCAGAAAACCTATATATGGCCTTTCCATATGGCTTGGCTTCTTTACAACACCCGAGCCCCAGGGTAGTTGGACTTCTTACACAGTGCTTCAGGGTACACAATGCAAGTGTTCTAGTGAAGGGGAGGCAGTTGCATTAATTTTTATAGCTTAGCTTTGAAAGTAATATGTACTCTGTCAACCAAAGCTGTCAGAAATCTGCCCCAATTCAAAGGGAGAATAGTCACACTCCGCCTTTTGAAGGGGGAAGTCACAAGTACACATTGCACAAAACCATGTGAGATAGGAGATATTATGACAATTATCATTGGAAAATAAAATCTGACACCACTTTCACAGAGTTTGGTACTACTGGAGAATTCACATATTAATAAGACAGTCACACAAGTGAGTGGATTGAGTGTGATGAAGAAAAGAAATGTGGTTGTAGAAGTGCAAAATCATAACAATCTACCCCAGAATAATGGTTGTGCAGTTTCTATGAAGCACCAACCCTTGACCAGCTGTCTAAAGGATGAGTAGGAATTAACCAGGCAAGTGTTTGTGGAATGGAATGGGGCAGTAAAAGCATTTCAAATGAATTTTAACTACCCATCCAGAAGTCCTATAGAACAAGAGACAAAATAACTAAAGTACTAAGGAGAAAATCAAACACGAGATGGGGCTGCAGAAAGATGTAGGAAAATAACTTTGTAGGCCATGTAAAGGAGTTTGGTCTTTATCTTAAAGACAATGAAACCTCTGAAAAATTTTAATAAAGGGTGTAACACAGTCAGATTTAGCTTTCATTTTTTTTTTTTTTGGGTACCGGGGGTCAACCTCAGGACCTCGCGCGCCAGCAGGCGCCCATACCGCTGAGCGATATCACCGGCCCTTTTTTCGTATGTGGATTCCAGGAGTCGAACTCAGGCCCTTGCACTTGCCAGGCAGGTGCTCACGCCGCTGAGCCATCTCACCAGCCCAAGAGCCAACTCACCGGCCCTAGATTTAGCTTTTAAAAAGCCGTCATCCCAGCACTCTGGGAGGCTGAGGCAGGAAGATCATAAATTGGAGCCCAGCCTAGGCAAATTAGCAATTTAGCAAGATCCTGTCTCACAATAAAAATTTTTTTAAAATGCTGGGGATGGAGTTCAGTGTGAAGGCCCTGGGTTTAATCTCCAGGAGAGAGAGAGAGAGAGAGAGAGAGAGAGAGAGAGACAGGGAGAGAGAATGAATATGGATTAAAAGCATCTGAGAGTTCAGAAAAGTAGAGAGAAAGAAAACTGTTGCCATAATCCAGGCAAGAGATGACTGCAGCCTGGACTAGCTTAGTCACAGTGTAAATGGAGAGAAGTGAAACCTTTCAAGGGATATTAAAAAGTCAAATTTATGGCATATGAGAGTGAGGACAAATTGAAGTGAGGAAGTGGAAGGTATCTAGGATAATATCTAGTTGTGAGGTTTGCACAAGTGGAAGGATACTAATGCCACTCACTGGGTTGAGGAACATAGCAGGAGGCAGTTTGGTTGCAGAAGATAAAGAATTTCGGTCTTAGGCATGTTGAATTTGAGTTGGACATGTTGACATCCAGTTGGACATGTTGATTAGGCAGTTGGATACTCACAGGCAGCATCTGATGTGGAGATATAAATTTTAAAGTTATCTACTTATGAAGAGCGACTGATGTCATGGATGTGGAGGACATCAGATCCATCATCCAGTTGCAGTGTGTTGAAATTTTTAACTATTTGAGGCATAAAAGGGCACTTTTCCTCCTTCTGTCTTTCTCCCCTGCCCCAGGAAAGTTTTGGGGGATACAGGGTACTGCATGTGTCCCCCAGAGCTAAGTTTGAAAGTCTTATCAAGCTCAATCAGCTCATTTCTTAGACAAACAAACTTAGAGATAGTAATAACTGTCTTGGAACTTGAGCCTCCTGACTGGTCCCCCTCCCAGTAATTGCTCGACATACTCAGGGAGTTACTGAAAGCTTATTTCTTTTGTTATCCTGCAGTAGAAAGAAACGTTTAGTAACCTAATCTCTTTGAAGCTCCATAAAAAATATACCTTCTCTGAAATCTTACTGAGTGTAACTATTGAAATTATAGTTACAAGATGAACCTAGAAAGACAAATTTTTATTATAGGTTGCTGCACAGCAATGATCCAGCAAACTTCTCTTTAATTTTCAGAGATATGTGACACAAAAAAGCCACTTGCTCCCTTGGTGATAACATGGGCTTCTCTTCCCACTCATTCCCTGTATCAGAGATGAACTTCCCTTCCCACTCATTCCCTGGATCTGCAAGAGATATGAATTTACTTCTGAATGTTTTAATTTAACTTACACCTCAAATAATAATACCAATCTGAGATATCTATGACTCCCTAGACTGTTTGCTTTAGACCATCCTAATATTGACTAGATAGAATAGGCTTTCCATGCTTCAACTTCCTCCATACTGATTTGAAACATTGTATTGGAGAATAATATTTTACCAAATAGCTTTGAATCTTTGTAAATTAAGCCACAGTTAAATTCATAATCAAGTTATCTTTAGCTTAGAATTAGTTCTGAAAATGGATCAAACAATGTGCTATATTGGTGGTTCCCAAAGTTTGATCAGGGGATCACTGGTAATTCATAAGGGTTCTTATAGCCCTATATTATGAATGCTTTATAACTTATCAAGGGTCATGTTTTCATTTCCTTAGAAAACCATTGGTCTCTTTAATGGAAATTCATGTGTCAGTCACTGCCCATTCTTACCTGTGTATACATAGAAAAGTCATGACTAATTTGAAAATCAATAAGTAGTCAATGTTGAGGAAGCCAGTATGAATAAATTAATACCATATACCCAGGTCATCATACATCCCAATTCACTCAGAACACTCCTAGTTTATGCCTATTATCCTGATTTAATGATTAATAGTACCTCTCTGGCTCTCATACGTGTCCTAGACTAGATGGTGTCTAACTATGCATCATTAACTTATCCTCATTAACTATGCTCAAAGGTTGAATATATTAGATTTCCACTCTTTACCATTTGAATTGGAAAATGACTTAGGCTTCTATGATTAACAGCAAAGCCTGAAACTGAAAATTCATGAAGGAGAGAGAAGTGGGAGGGTCATGATAGGCCACGAGTGAGTCAACATTATGAGTAATTCAAATTATGAATAAGTAAGAGCTCCAAACTCAAGTCAAGATATGCAGAATAGAGTGTGAGGAATTACTGTAATTATGAGGAAAGAGAAGAGGCTTACAAAGAAAACCAGTTTGTTTTGTGCAATGGCAACTCTTAGTGAATACTTACGAGATCCTGATGCAGGACCGATTTGCCATGAGACTGAATCTCATTCCAGTGCACTAGTTCTTAGATTCCTGTCAAAGCATTGCTCTCTCTTTGATTATTCTAGTTTGAGTTCCCCTAGAAGCAGACCTTAGGACAAGAATTTGAGGGAAATTAAATTATTTGGGAGATGACCACAGGAAGTGCTATTAGGGGAGTGGGGAATTGAAACAAGGAAGGGAAATAAATCAATACTGGTATATTAATGAGCCAATTGCTACTATAGGCAACTAGGGCTCAATCATATTGGGGACTCCTGAGAAACAGGGTAAATGATGACTCTGAGTAGTTCACTCAAGAAGAAAGGAGGCTGAGACATTTATTCCCCACTCCTAATCATCAGTGGTAGAGGGCTACTCTCAGGAATGTTAACTCTTCGGCACTCCTGACCTGTCCCTGCATTAGCTGGGCATGCTCCTGTGACCAGAGGAAATGCTCAAGCACAGAACCCCATGTGCTTGAAGACATCATTAAAGGGAATACTGGGTACCAAAGGGATGTGAATAGGCACCAACAGAACCTGCTACATGGATCGCATTTCAGGTAGTCTCAGGTACCTCTCTTTATTGCTATAGAAATTGCCTAAAACAGGCTCCAATCATTTATTTCATTCTAGCATTCTCAAAATATTGATTTAACAGCATCTGTCATACTGTTAGATTTTATGAGTTTAATTGGGATAATAGAAATAAGTAGGGCAGATCACTTTAATATAGACATTTGGCCCCACAATAGTGGCCTCTGATTTTATAGGCTATATGAGAAAAAATTTGTTAGAATGAACCACGGTGATGTTGAAATTTCCTTAAGATGTGTCTTTTTCTGTTGTTTAAACAGGGTCATTTCCAAACATTCACTATATCATAGAATCATGGAGTTGAAAATGTCTTGAGAAATTACCTAATACGGTCTCTCTCTACTGCAAAAATTTGTTCTACATCAGTAGATGGACATTCAGATTGAACTTTAAGTAGCTAAAAATATTCCAGTAGAGTATTTTTTTCTGAGCAGGAGATAAGCTGGAACTTATTTACAGTGACATACTTTAGTTAGGGATGAGATTTATGAAACTCTCAGCAAGCTATTAAAATGCATTAATATGTTTATCTGATTTTGATCATTTTTACCCCAATACAGTTTATTATCCTCCTAATTCAGAAAATAACACAAATGTGGGCATAAACAAGACATAAATAAGAAAATTAGCCACTCATCTTCTGAAATAGGGTGGTTGGAGTGATTATTATTAAACTATTAGAACTTTATTTAGGAATAATCAACCACTTTAACTCAAGCCTCCTTGTAGAATTAATTTTGTTATGTGATGAACTAAGATCCACAATCATTTAACATACTCAAGGCCATTTCACAAATATAACCCAGTGCTTACAGTAGGTGTTTATAAGCTGAGGGATTAAAACTTCTCCAGTAAAAATAAAAAATTGAACCCCAGCTGTTGTATGTTCCTCACACAGATATCCTCTAATAACATGCTTATTATTTAACTGTGATACAATTTATGTACCATAAAATTGAGCATTTTAAGCATTTTAGGTGTAGTGTTCAGTAACGTTAAGTAGCATCCTATTATTGCTCAACCATCACCATTATCCATCTCCAGAAATTTCTTAATTTTCAAAAGCTAAAAATTTGTACCTAGTAAATAATTACTTCTTATTTTGCTCTCCCTTGATGTCTGCCGACCACATTTCTACTTTCTTCTCTATGAATGCAACTACTTGAGGACCTCATCAAAGTGAAATCATACAGCATTTGTCCTTTTGTGAATGACTTATTTGAAATTGTGCTTCTTAACTTTTCCTTCCAGACTCACTAAAGGTGGTATGGAGTATCAGGTGCTGTTGCTTCCACTGAAATCAGTCTCTGGTGAAAATGCGTATATCCCATGCATAGCTCACTGATGGTTAGAAAACAACACCACACATATGTCACCCTCTGACCGAAAAACGTCATTTCATTGTCCTTGTGAGAAGATTCACAGAAGGTCCACCAGGTGCTTTATATAAAAATAACAGTTCCCTCAAGCTACCTAACCTAGATTTTAAGTTATGTAAGATGAGTTACTTGGAAGAAAAATGCTGAATAAACACATTCTAGGATCGTGGCAATGTAGTTACCCTGAATTTTTTTCAGGAATACATCCATCTTCCAAAAGATTCATGAGCAAATTCTAATCGGTCTCTGCAAATCTTGGACATCTCATTTCTTTGCCAGTGATTGGTTTGGAGGGAAGTGTGAGTCCCGATTCTGGCCAGTAACTAAGGTGAGGTTAGCCCAATGACTTCTGAGAAAGTGTGTCTTGCTCTTAATAAAGATTCACACGGGAAGTATCCACCCTTTTCCTGTTGCAGGATGTTTTCACTCTAGTAGATAGTGCTACTTTGTGACCATCAGTACTGCTAAGCTTAGTCACAAAGCTGCTAGGCCAAGGGTGGCAGAGCAGAAGTAGAAAAATCTTGGAAACCTCAGGTTTTAGTGAGTGCCTAGAATAACTAATCCTGAAACAACCCCACCTCAGTATTTCAGGTAATGTGATATTACAATATATCCTCACTGTTTAAGCCAGTTGAAATGGAGTTGTCTATAACTTGTGGACACTTAACTGATGAAGTAGACTGTGTGATACTACAGGATGTTTTCTCTGGGAAGTAGATGCTAAGAAAGTGTCTAATTCACAAGAAGTTTCTTAAAGGATGTTTTGTGGAAGACAGGGGAAAGAAGCAGAATAAGGCAGAAGTGAATTGGTAAGCTAGACAATGACAGCCATAGGTTAGGAAGGCCCAAGCTGGACCAAGGTAGCAGGGCTTTATACTCCCATCATTTGTAGTCACTGGAATACGTCCCCTTGGGAAGGATTCAACCTCGGGCAGCAAAGGAGATCCCTGAGGGGCTAATTGAAAATTGTCTGTACTAATGGAAAATTCAGCAACTGGGGCAAAAGTTCTTCACTGAAGAAGAATCTGGATGGTGCGTGACAGGGTCTACCACACGTGATTATCAGGATCATTCAAAGAACAGATGCTTGTCCCAGGCCTATAAAAATATATGTTTGAAACTCACAAGTCCTGCCTAACTTCTGGTATGCTATGGCTTATGCTACTGATAGCAGTCATACTCTTGCTAAATTTACCTTCCTTTAATTTCCTTTCGCTTGACTGGCAAAGGCTAATAATTGAATTGGCTATAATGTCCTCACATTTGACTAAGCTTTTGTTCTTTTGGGTTTAATGTAACCAAGTTGGTTTTGTGTTTACTAAATAAACAGCTAAGTTTCCTTCACTTTCTTGCTAGCCATTCACCTTCCTTAAGCTCCTTCCTTGGCTTCTCACACACCCCTCACTCCTTTTTCTCAGTCCCCTTTCCTGTCATCTTTTTCTTCTCTTAATCCCTTGTCATAGGTACTCTCTGAGACAGCATCCTCAGCACCAACTTGGCCCTCTCATCAGTGCTTCATGTGTAAACATGCCCTTTCACAGTTCTTGCTCTCTTCCAATTCTACTGAATTCCCAGGTGAATTTAGTCCTCAACTTTCAATATCAGCTTTTTATCTTTAGAAGCGACCCGTGCTGAAATGAGAAAAACTGAAAGCATTTTCTCTAAAATCAGTAATCAGACAAGGGTGTCTACTCTCATCTCTCTTATTCAACATAGTACTGGAAATTCTAGTCACAGCAGTCAGGCAAGAGGGAAAAATAAAAGACACAGAAATAGGAAAGGAGGAAGTCAAATTATCCCTGTTTTCAGATGGCAGGATTCTATAACTAGTAAATCTAGTATCCACCAAAATTCTCTTAGAACTGATAAACAAATTCAGTAAAATGGCAGAATACAAAATCAACATACAAAAATTAGTAGATTTCCTGTGCACCAATAATGAACTCAGAAAGAAATCAAGAGTGCAACTTCATTCATAATAACCTCAGAAAAGTAAGAATAAACCTAATCAAGGAGGTAAAAACTTCTACAATGAAAATTATAAAAACTGATGAAAGAAATGGAAGAGGACAATAGGAAATAGAAAGAACTTCCATATCCATGGATTAGAATTAATATTTTGAATATTTTCATACTACCAGAAGAAATCTGCAGATTTAATGTAATCCATATCACAATACTAATCACATTCTTCACAGAACTAGAAAACAATCCTAAAATTCATATGGAAACACAGAAGACTCCAAATAGCCAAAGCAATTCTGAGCAAAAAGAACAATGCTAGAGGCATCACAATATCTGATTTTAAATATACTATAGAGCTATTGTAACAAAAATAGCATGATATTAACATAAAAATAGACATGCACACCAATAGAACAGAATAGAGGACCCAGGAATAAGCACACACATCTACAACTATCTGATTCTTGAAAAGGGGACCAAAGCCATAAGTTAGAGAAAAGACAGCCTCTTCAACAAATGGTTCTGAGAAAACTGGACATCAACTGTAGATTAAAACTGTCTCCCAGCTTGCATAAAAATCAACTCAGAATGGATCAAAGACTATCCAAAAGACAAAATACCTAAATTTTGAAACCACTGGAGGAAAATATAGGGCAAACACTTGAAGATGTCGATACAGGCAACAATTTCTTGAGCAGGACTCAAATAGCTCAGGAAATAATAGCAAGAATTGACAAATGTGATTTCTTCGCATTAAACATTTCTGTACAGCAAAGGAAACAATCATCAGAATGAAGAAGCAACCTAGAGTATAGAAGAAAACCCTTGCCAGGTATTCATCTGACTGGATTAATATCCAGAATATATAAAGAATGCACAAAATTGAACATCAAAAGAACAAGTAAACTAATCAATAAATGAGCAAATGAGTCTCAAAAGAAGTACAAATATCTAATAATTGTATGAAAAAATGCTTAACATCTTTAGCCATCAGTGAAATGCAAATTAAAACTATTAAAACTGTTAATATGAAATACAAATAGAGGTTCTGTCTCACCCAAGTCACAATGACTAGTTATCAAGACGACAAAATTAATAAACTCTGGCAGGGATCTGGGGAAAAAGGAACCCTTATGCACTGTTGGTAGAAATGTAAATTAATGTAACCACTGTGGAATTCAGTATGGAGGGGCCTCAAAATTAAAAATAGAGCTAACATATGATCCAACTCTACAACTCCTGGGTACATACCTAAAGGAATCAAAGTCAACATACCATAGAGATACCTACATACTTGTGTTTATGGTGGCACTGTTCACAATAGCCAAGTTATGGAATCATCCTAGATGCCCAGTAATGGATGAATGTGTGAAGAAAATGTGATATATACACACAATGGTATATACTATTCAGCAATAAAAAAAGAACAAAATCATGTCATTTGGAGAAAAATGGATGGAACTAGAGATCATCATGTTAAGCAAAATAAGCCAGTCTCAGAAAGAGGGCCAGTGATATAGCTCAGCGGCATAAGCACCTGCCTGGCAAGCGCAAGGTCCTGAGTTCAACTCCCAGTACCCGCATATAAAAAAAAAAAAAAAAGAAAGAGAAGTAGGCATATTTTCTATCATTTGTGGAATCTAGGGAGGAAAAGTCAACACAAAAGTACAAGGGGGAGGCTATTACAGAAGAGGAAGTGGACAAGGAGAGGATATAGAGGAAATAACAAAAAATAATAAGGAAGGTGGATATAATCAAAGTACATTATATGCACATATGGAAATGTCACAATGAAACCCATTAATTAGTATAATCAATATGCACTAACAATTATTACATTAAAACCACTTCCCAAATATCTTTATAGGTCCTAACCATTTCCAGCTTAATACAGCCTAAAACTATTTCATTATCGTTCTCCATAAAACAAGTTCATTTCCCCAAATTCCTAGTTTTGTGATTCTATTTTCCTCAATATCTCATATCCAAAGTACTGGGTTCACATTTGAATGCCAGAAATAAAAAGACAGGGAAATTATTCATTTATCTAATTTGATTGGTTTGTCTTTAAAATCATTTTACTCATGATTTTTGCTGTCCTTTTCTGAGTATTTATTATCTTGATAATATTCTAAACTCCTGTGATAATACTTAGCACAGTACATTCATGTATTATATAGAGTTGACATTTTTCCTTCACTAGACTGAAAGTTCCTTGAGAGCAAGAATTGCATCATTGTGCTTTTGACCTCCCATGTTCAGAATATGCTTACTATAAAGTAGTTATTCAATAAGTAGTTTGGAGTAAATGAATAATTCATCCTGGTCTAAGAATTTGTCACTTCTGCACTACATCAGTGGCATCTTTACAGCCTCTATAGATGTTTTTGCTGTTCAACATAACATCTTTTGCACCGTCTTCCTATTTCAGCCACAGCTCTGTTGAGCACTAATATGAAAACTGACTACCGCCGACAGCATCACACTTCAGATGCTCTGAGATGCTCCAAGCCTTATTGCCTCTGGGCTTTCCCTGAAGCTTTGAGAACAGCTTATCTCAAGGGGCTATGCAGCCTGGATGTGTAAGAGCCTATAAAGAAGGAAAAAAAAAAAAAAAAAAAAACCCTTCCCTCTACCCTCTTATTTCTGACACCCAGGACCCTGCAAATTAAATACACTAAAGACAGATTAACAGAAAAAAGGCACATTTTGTTTGATGTTAATATTTTACATGGCACATAGATTTCATAGAAAGAGAAGTGAAGACCACAAAGAGGTAATCAGACCTAGAGGCATATATACAATTTGAACAAAAGGAAATAAATTTGTGGAGCAGTAACAACATAAAGGGAAAGGATTTTGAGCATCTACGCATGGTATACTGTGAGAAGGCAAATATGGAAGAAACTAAAGGAAGATAATAAATACTCACTAAGGTTTGTTATGCATGTTGTTTCTGGACTGATAAGGGTCTAGAGTTGTCTTAGTGAGTCCTGTGATTAAGAGTCTTCCTTCCTTTCCTGGTAGGAGAGAGAGGAGTGGCAATGACTTCAAAAAGGGAAATTTATACCCTAAATTTTGGCATATAGAGGGGTTGGCTACAGAGCGTTTTTCCCTGTATTTTCTGTTTTCCAATTCCCTTTAGCTCAAAAACTATGCCAAAATGTCATATTTTGGAGTAGAATATTTCAGTACCCTTCACCCCCAGGTGAAATCCTTAAAAATCAGTGAGGGGCTAGAAGGTGTAGGATAAATGACAGCCTCTTTGCTAGGAGGTATTGTGTAAGCATTTTAGTGAACCTGGAGGGATCCAGCTCCCACTACCTATAGTAATGACCTACATAAGGCACCCACAGTGTGCCTTTCGCCTTTTTCCTTTCCTCACCAAGTTTTCTGGTCTCGCTTCTTATATAAATTATTACCTTAAAAATCAATCCTTTCTTAGGCTCTACTTTTAGGGAACCAAACTAGGACAGTCTCCTTGTTTTCATTCCTCCTCAATCCCCATATACGTACAGTAATGACTGGTGAATTGTCCTGAACCACTGCTTGCATACATCACTTACTACTGTTCACAGATATTCCTTGCTATGGTCTGAACATACCCCCTCCCAAAATCCATATGTTGGAACTTAATCACCAATGTGATAGTATGAAGAGATGGAGCCTTTAGGAGGTTATTAAGTCACAATGGCTGAGCTATCATAAATAGGATTAGCACTCTTAGGATAGAAGTTCCTATGTCCCTTCTACCAGATGATACTGTCTTATAAGCAGAGACTAGGCCAGTGATGGCAAACCTTTTAGAGCTTTCAATGATAACAAACAGCCCACTGTGGCATACATGACATAGGTTCAGCAACTACTGGACTAGGCTCTCATCAGACAATGAATGTGCTGGCACCTTGAGCTTCAGCTTTCCAGACTGTCTAACTGTGAGCAATAAATTTATGCTGCTTATAAATCGTCTGGTTTAAGGTATTTTTCAACAGCAAAGATGAAACTAAGATTTCCCCCAATTATTAGATTTGCCAGATTGATTCAACAAAAATAGAAGATGGTCAATGACATTTAAATTTCAAATAACTTTTAATATAAGTGTGTCTCATAAAATATTTGGAACATACTTATACTAGCTATCTTTTATTTATATAAAATAGAAATTGAACTGGGCATCCTGCCTTTTATTTGGAAGTTTTGCTAATTGCTTCCTTATCTTGCTATCTAAACTCACACCTTGTCATTTATAATTTTCCATGATTTGTCCCTTATTTTGCCAATACAATCTCTTCCACTTTTTTGACATGTAAGCTCTCCCTTCTAACTAGATTTTGAGAGCAAGAGGAACTTCATCATCTTCACTATTATCATCATCATAATCAAAATTTCTTTGCTTCTCTGAAATACTGCACACTTTTCAAAGTATTTGACTGTACATTATCTTATTAGTTTCTCTCAACATCTTTGTGATACAGCTTGGGCAGAAATTTTAATTTAAAATTAGTGAAAACATAGACTAGCAGGAGGTATGAACTTGCACAAGGTGAATGGCTAGGTATTAGAAAAGAGCGCTCAAATCTAATATAGCAATCTGCAAGTCTAGTGCTCCTTCCATATATTGTGTAACTTCCTGTTTATATTCTTGGTTTTGGTTTGTTGTTGTTGTTGCTTTTTTTTTACAGAGTAGGGAACAAAGCACTAAGAAGGTGAGTGTATGGGATAGGCTTAGTTCTCCACTTTGTTTGACGGTCAGCAAGTCATTTTATTATGACTGGGACTTCATTTATTCTTCTATAATATGAAGCTCTCAGAGCAGAAAATCTGTTTTCTTTAGTTTCTAACTCTCTAGCCCATGCTCATGCAGCTAAATAATCCAGAGCTGAGAACAGAGAACAGCCCACTGAGAGCTTGTCAGATACAGTCTCTTAGACAGCTGTCTTTCTTCGAATATTTTTCCTAGAATATCTAATACTGGTCTAGCCTCCACAAGGAATTATTTAGTATTACTTGTTCTTACGAATAAAATGTTCTGTTCTCTGCATTTAAATTTTTTAAATGGGCAATTTGAGTGTTTTATACAGTAGTAGAAATCATACAAAATTGCCAGTGGTTCATGGTAATTTTGTTTCCTCTGCCCCTTTTCTCTGGGTAAGACATTTATTCTGTACCCAGGGTTAAGCAAAGAATGATCATCTAAAAGTCAAATATTCATTTCAAGTTGTGCTTATTGATCTTATTTTTAATAAATTATTTTCATAAGCCAAAGAACAGGAAAAATTTTCCCTTCCCCAGGCTAAATGAATGAATGCTTCTTAGAACCCTTTTAAAAACTCGTGTAATACAAAAGGTGAGGAATTTTTATAGCATAGTTTTGTTCCTGTCATGAATCTGGCCTTCACTACAAACATCCCTAAATCTTATCACCCTTCCTATTTGAAGGGTGCTAAGAAAAAGTATAGCATATTGTGTTTGGATATAGACATATACGGGTTCGATTGTATCAGCACCTCCTAGCTCTGTGACCTAACCCCCCAAGTTCCCCAACCCCCAAGAACTATAGTTTCCTCTTCCTCATGAGGTTGTTTTAAAGGTCAAATGAGATGGCATGAGCATCCCACAGTGAAAGGAGAGAACATGTGGGCGGTGCCCACTAGATCCTATACTACAGTGTACTCATTTATCAGCATTGGTAACTGCACCGTTTTCAATTATTTAGTAAGCTTTCTATGAAAGAGACAAGTAATAAGACTTTCCCTGGTTATCATTTGTCGCTTGGTGTTGAGTGCCTCCTACTCCTACACACGGGAAAGCAAAGCAGCGGGTCTGCTGCTCCATACTTGCTACCATATTTGACACATTTTAAGAAATGTATCATATGAAAAATGCAATTCACAGAAGAAAATCTATTTTTCTATCTCAGTGGTCTGTCTGTTCCCTGGGATCACATTCTTCTGGATGCTGTGCTTGAAGCTTTCTTGAGCCCAGGCAGTACTGCTAGTATGCCTCTTTAAGATTTTCCTATTATAATTTTCCAGGCACTGGTAAATCGTTGCCCTGTCCCACTGAACCTTGAAACTTCTTTTCACGCCCAGGGTCCCACCATTTTCCTTGTATTTCCTCCCTGAAGATCTAAACAAGAAAAAGAAAAGAAAAAAGAAACCCCCTCCATTTTTCTGTGAACCAACATAGCAATTGACTCAGGAACATAAAACTATATTTCAGTCTCCCCACAGCGTCTTTTCTCAGTTTCATTTTATAGCCAGTCATCTTCCAGTGCCGAATACTCCCCCCACACCTCTTATTGCCAATTTTCTACTCTAGATAATGATCTATTCCTCTGTACAAAGATCACAATCATTCTTAGCAGAAATGACCCAACCATCATCGTGTGCTAAATGCCTCATCTTTACACTGGATTAGATAGTCTGAGATGGTAGGATCCAAATTTTATGTTCATAAGCACAGAATGCAAAGATGAAAGGGACACTAAATTTATAAAACCCTGATTTCACAGTCCATTCTGGAATCTGCTTTGCAATTTATTTGCCAAGAAGTCATTCATCTCATTCATTTCCTGTCTAAACATCTCTGGTTACCTCTGTCGTTACCAATAAAAGACATTTGAATAATATTGTTGGTTGGTGTTTGGTAAATGGACTTAACAAGATTGCCCAGGGCCGGTGAGATAGCTCAGCGGCATAAGCACCTGCCTGGCAAGTGCGAGGTCCTGAGTTCAACTCCTGGTACCCACATACGTTAAAAGGGCTGGTGATATCTCTCAGCGGCACAAGCGCCTGCTGGAGGGCAAGGTCCTGAGTTCGACTCCTGGTACCCACATTAAAAAAAAAAAACTTCAAAAAAATTTAAAAAATAAAATAAAAATAAAAAAAAAAGATTGCCCAAAGAACACTTCTTCTTGCACCAAGTAACTTGCAATTGTAGGAGGGAGAAAAAATCTTTTTCTCCACCCATCGTAGGTCCATGGTTAAGGTTCCTATAACAAAAGACTGATTAAAAATAGGAAGCATAAGAGTTTATTTGATATAAGTCTTGTATGATATAAAGAAGTGAATATCCAAAAAACGAGGAAACTTCTCGTTTTAATAGAAAATTTGAAGAGTGGATAGCTGAAAAAATATGCTAGGGCAAAAAAGTATGATCTAATGGCAATAATCTGGTACTAATGGTAATAAATTAGGAGAAAACAAGGCCTTCTTTTTAAGATTCTTGTTTCTGCATCCTCCATCTTCTGAGATAAATATTCTCCATTCCTCTGGGTGTAGGAATGCCACCTCTCACGACAGGATCTCATGACTTGTGTAGGGGGAAGTGAGAAAATCTCATCTAGGTTTTATGACCTGCTTCAGAGCTGAAGAGCAAGAAAAGGTCAGAGAGGCCTTCTGTGGTTTTCATAAACACCTCGAACTTAAACCTTTCAACATGCCAAAGTGACACATTTTGTGGTCCTAAACCCATCACAGTGTTCATAACAAGGTATTAATCTAAAGTACCTGAAGACCCCGTCATTCACTCACTCACAGGCCCCTGTTGGACTATGTGTAAGTAGGCAAACACACACACACAAACACACACACACATACACACACACAAACCTCAAAGAATACTGCAAGCCAAATAAGAAATGTTTGGAGAAATATTTTCACTTTCTTGAAAGATTACCGTAGAAAGTAAAAAACAAATTGAAACCTATCTATATTCAGGCTTCTAAGTAGGTACACCAAATTTTTAAAAATGCAGTTATAAATCTTGTAGGTGGTTAATAAATGAGAAAAAACTCTACATGCCCTACTTTGAAAGCCAATCCAGTTATCTCTGATTGAGAAAATGATCCTTTTGAAAAGATACAAAGTCAACACTCAAAAACTAATAGCATTCCTGTACAAAAATAACAAAGTCACTGAGAGAGAAATTAGGGAAACCACAACTTTCACAACAGCATCAAGAAAAATGAAATACCTAGGAATCAGTCTAACGAAGGAAGTAAAAGACCTCTACATTGAAAACTACAGTGCTCTGAAAAAAGGGATTGAAGAGGATATCAGAAAATGGAAAGATATCCCTTGTTCTTGGGTAGGTAGAACAAATATAGTGAAAACGGCCATGCTTCCAAAACTGTTATACAGATTTAATGCAATCCCAATCAAAATACCAATAACATACCTCCAACAATTAGAAAATAAAATTAAAATTCATTTGGAACCAGAAGAGATCTAGAATAGCAAAAGCAATTCTGGGCAACAAAGGCAAGGTAAGGAGCATCACAATCTCTGACTTGAAAATATACTGCAAAGCTACTATGATAAAAACAGCATGGTACTGGCAAAAGAACAGACCCAAGGGTCAATGGAACAGAATAAAGATGCAGAAACAAGTTCAAACACACTCAGCCACCTTACCTTAGACAAAGGGGCCAAACACCTTCACTGACAGAAAGACATCCTCTTTAATAAGTGGTGCTGGAAAAAGTGGCTTTCCACATGCCAAAGATTAAAACTAGACCCATATCTCTCACCATGCACTAAACTAAAATTAAAATGGGTCAAAGATATAAGTATTAAAACAGAAACACTAAATTTGCTGGGAGATAGAATAGGTAAAAGTCTTGAAGACATAGGTGTAGGCAAAGACTTACGAACAAAACCCTGATCACACAGGAAATATTGCAAAGAATCAACAACTGGGATCTCATCTTATTAAAAAGCTTTTGCACAGCAAAAAAAAATCAACAACAGGGTGAAGAGACAACCTATTGTGTAGAAAAAAAAATTGCCAGCTGTTACTCAAAGGACAAATATCTAGAACATATAAAAAACTCAAAAAAAAAATCAGACCCTCAATTTTGAAGTTCAAAAAAATGGTCATCTGAAATTAATTGACACTTCTCAGATGAAGAAGTACAAACAGCAAATAAATATATGAAAAAATGTTCAACATCACTGGTCACTTGAGAGATCCAAATTAAAAGAATGCTGAGATTCCATCTGCAGAAAGAATGGTTATTATCAAGAAATCAACCTATAACAAATGCTGGCACGGCTGTGGGGGAAAAGGATCCTTCACTGTTGGTGGGAGTATAGACTGGTGCAACCAGTGTAGAAATCAGTGTGGAGATTCCTCAAAACTAAAACTAGAGGTTCCATTTCACGTAGCTATTCGCTATAGAGATCCCTCTCCACCGGCCTCATTGTGGTCCAGAGGAGTCCACATTTGTAATCCCAGGGAAAAGTTATTGGAATTCCAATAAGTAATTCCAATCTACCACTGCCTGTGCAACCCATGGTGAGAATAAAGACAAAATAACATACATACGATGGTGGGGAGCCAAGGGGGTCCTAAGTCCAGTCAGAAAAATGGCTAATGGGAACAAAGTCCTCGACCCAGGGCCGAACTGGGATTTTATTAATTTGTGAAGAGGGGAGTGGCTTGGGGATGAGTGACTGTGAGAATGGTGGGAAGTAAGTGAATGCTGTGAGCTGGGCTAGGTAGGAGGCAAGATAGCACCTCTGCACTATGCAGAGAGAGAAAGAGGTATGCAGAAAGAGTAATCTGCATAACACAGCTTGAGGAAGTATCTTGTGCTTTGGGGTTGGTGCTTCAGCTTTGATGTGTAATCTTAATGCTATCAGACATCATGGCCTCTTTCTTGAGGCTCAATCCTAACTGACAGCACAGTGTCACTCAGCCTAGCTCATGCATACTAGTTGGAAGCTATAGGCAGGGCATCACTGACCTGTGGCATTGCTTTAAAGACTACACATCAGCACCTCAGCAAGATCCATTCACCTTGCTTAAAGCCAAATGAGGAGATAAAGAAATATCCTAGCCAGCTCTGTACATATCAATACATGGGATCAGGGCCAGGTTTAGCCAAAGCGGAGACAAATGCTCTTCTTCTAAGGAGAGCCATCCTGGTGGTCCCCCACAATTCCCCTTCTTGGTACCTTCCAGAAAGAATTAAAAGCATCACACTAAAGTGATATACGCACACTCATGTTTCTAGCAGCACAATTTTTAGTAGATAAATCTTGGAAACAGCCCAAATGCTGTTTCCAATGGATGAATGGATGAAGAAGATGTGGGTTTTTTTTTTTAAACAATGGAATATTACTCTGCCATAAAGAGGAATAAACTTGAGACATTTGTAGGTAAATGGATGCACCTTGAGACCATACACTTAAGTGAAATAAAGACACATGTGTAAATATCACATTGTTTCTCTGGTGTGAGAAACCAAAAGTGTAAATAAGGACCAAAATGTAGGATAGATATTGTGAAATAGGAAGAAAATGTTCGAATGGGAAGGGGTACAAGGAAGAGAGGAGGGAAAAAGGAAGAAAAGGAAAAGAAGAAAAAGAGAATAGAAGGAAAAAATGGAAATAAAGCTTTTGTAAATAAGGAGGAGAATAAGGTCGAGGGGAGAGGAAGGGACTGCAGAAAAATGAAGAATCAAAATACATTATGTTCAAGTACAAATTCCCTATGATGAATGTGATCATTACATATATCTAAAATGTATGAAAAAATTAATTTAAAAAAAGATAATGAATATATTTTGTCTAGCCAAGGGCCATCACACATCAAATGATTATCTCACTTAAACTTTATTTTTTGAGAGAAAGCAAGCAGCAATGACCTAGACATCTTTTTTTGTGATGTTTCAGCTACAAATGCCTCTGAGTAACCAACTTCTACCAGAGCATTTCTGAATCTGTAACTAAGACAATGCAGTTAAAGGTATACAATAATATGTTTTATTTATTAATTGATATTACAGGATCAATTAACTTAGAAATGTCAATTAGTTAGAAATGGACTAAAGCTCTATTCCTAGCATTATTTCAAAAGGTTATTGGAGAAAGCAGATCCTAGCATGATGGTGTTTGATTTTCTTTTTTAAACTGAAAAGCAGTATATGAAATCCCAGTAAGTAAAATAGCTAAAGGAGTGTCTGCTGGGCTTAAATTTTCTAGATGAGTAGGACAGTTAAAATATGGGCAGGGACAGAGATGTCATTGTGTCTTTTCCCTCTCCTCTCTTCCCTCATCCAACCCAAATCCTCTCAATAGTCTTGAACATCTTGAGAGGATACTTAGGATTTCTTGGAACATAATTTGAAAATTAATGGCAAAGTGTGAAACAGATGGACTGAAGCAATTGATGAAGTCTTACTATAATTTAGGCTCCAATACATTAGCTGTATAAATCAGTATAAATTACCAGGACTCTCTGAACCCTTTTGGCATTTGTGCAATAGAGATGGTGCTGGAATTGAGGGAAATGAGATAATGCCTATAATGAGTCAAGTGAGCAAGACTGGCATATACTAGTTGTTCGCTAAATGGCAACTGCTTTTATTATCTAGCAAAATACTTAAGAATCCCATGTTAGGAACCACAGCTTCTTTTGGAGTTGGTGATGGCCATAGAGACAAACTGTATCTTTTATGGCTTCTGTCAGATGCTTTCAGGACCACAGTTTTTTGTTTGCTTGTTTGTGGTGCTGATGATCTCTTAGGGCTTTGCTCATGGTAAGGAAGCACTCTACCAACTGAACTACATCCCAAGCCCCAGGATCCCAATTTTAATCCAAACCATTAAAGTACTGTATTACAGGTGCTGATTCCTATGTCAATTTGAAATCCACATATATAGAGAGGAAAAGACAATAAATAAGATTGCCATTCGAAGAAAAATGTGAATGGTATAAGAAGTCACTTTTGCTATGAGGAGATATCTTTAGCCTCAGTGAAACTCCCAAGCCAGCTTTCCTTAGAGTTAAAGTCTTGTCATCCTTCAGTATCCGTACTCCAAACAACTTCAGTACTTGGAAAGAAATTCGAAATCAATTAGCTCAAACTCATTTCACTGGGCAGTAAACAGCAGAAAGGGAGAAGGAAAGGAGGGAGACACGGAGTGGCTTTTGAAATGTAAATACTTCTGGTGAGGTATGTGTATTAAGTCACTAACCATTTCCTGTGAACTCTACTGGTGTTTCCTTTGTAGGGTGGGGAAGGACTATTGTCTGGTATGGACTAAGGCACCAGCAAGGTGGCTAGTGAAGGGTCTTAGATAGCCCAGTGTAGAGGGATTTTTACCAGTTTTGTACCCTCAGTGGAGCTGACTAAGCTGCATGTGCTGAGAATCTCAGTCAACTCAGTGAGGATTTGAGTGACACTCATGCCTTCATGTGTCTCTTACCTGTGAATCTGTTTAATCACCTACTCTAGCCCCATCAAGGAAAAAGATGGCTAGACCTCATCAAGACCACATTTGAGAATGAAGGGATTAGGAAGTTGATGGTAAGAAGAGGGGACACAAGTTAAAAGTTAAGCAAGGTTCAGAAAGTTCGGGATATACCTTCAAATTATAAATTTTGGACCATCCCATCTCTCCTACATGCTTTCTTCTGGACCCTTTCTCCCCAAGTGGGGCAAAAGTGTGGTAAACCAGGAATGTGGAACAGCAATACTCGTTCTTTTGAGGTGGGTAGAGGTGCAGTTTAGGAGTTAAGTAGGCTGTTACTCCAGAAAGCCTTCGTTCATTCCCTAAGAAATCTAGCTGATATCAGAATTGGACCTTACCAACAAAAGGGCCTTCCCAACAAGGAAGGTGGGAGTGAGGACCTTCCCAACAAAATTGGAAGCTTAATGGAGATTCAAAGCGCCCTGCCAGGGCTGGGGTGCAGCTCAGTGGTAGAACACTTGCCTAGTGTGCCCAAGGCCCTGGGAATCAGATTCCCAGCACCATGAAACAACGAATGTCGTTGTGAAATAATGACTCTGCTTTAAAGGAAGGAAGAAAATAGTTGACTCTGAGCCAAATATGGGTGGCCATGGCTCAGCAACATGGATTCAAGATACCTTAAATGACATGTTTCACAATGGAAGAGGTTATATGAACTTTTATAGTTACAAAACAAAAGAAAGTCATAAATGAATACATTTCACAATTACATTACAGGGAGATTCAAGTAGGTGAGCTACAGAAAAGTAAGGAAATCTCTTCTATATGTTTTAGATTTAAGGCTGGTGGAGGCTACATGTCTGCTAAGTTTAATGATGCATTTGGAGAAGTTTATTAGTTATGAGACTGTTAAATCAGATACAAAAGTTAAATTTAAATGGCATATTAAAAGGCTTAGACAGAGATAATTTTGACTGTCAATTTACAACATTCAATCTCTTTACAATCATAATGCTCTAATTAGCCAGGGTCAAATAGTCTGCACAATCTTTAATGTTGGTGTAGCTTCATTAGGAAACTTAAAGTCACATAAACAAACAAACTGGCTTTCCAGTGCTGTCCAATAGAACTTTTGGGATGGACATATTACATCTAAATATCCAGTGTTGTCTCATATATGGGTACTGAACGCTTGAATTATGACTAGCAGAACTGAAAAAATGAATTTTTAATTTTGTTCACTTTTTATAATTTGAATTTTAAAATATCTGCATGTGGATAAGCAGCTAATGTTTTGGACAACAGAGATTAGACAGTCCTATGACTCTCTCATTTTATGTTCTCAGTGGTTACCACTCAAGGTTATATTACCTACCAAGACATTTTGTGATTAATTTCACTGATGTCACTTACTACCATGTTGGAAAATTCTTTCTAGGAAGTTAAAATTGCTAAAGAAAACTTTATTCATTTATAAATATATAATATTCCGCACATCACTTATAACATTAAAAAATGTAAAGTTCAAACCTAGCAAGATGCTAATGTGCTATGTTTTGAAGGCAAGAAATTTAACCTTATTGGACCTGTGATTCCTCTATAAACTAAAAAGTTTATGCTAAGTGAACCTGAAGGTCTTTCCCAGCTCTAAAAGGATGTCATTTGAAATGATATCTGTGTTGGTGTAAAGATCTTAAAGTATATGTTCGAATAAATGAAATTGTGAAGAAGGCTGACATTTCTGATAAGGTTGTTAGAAACTTAATTGTAAACATGAATTAAATAAAATTACAAGGAGCAATAGTAAGGCATAGATAGTAAGAGAAGATAAAAACCAAGAGTCCGACTTGGAGGCAGAAAGTCTGAAAAGGATAATTCCCTTAGATTGTTCACTTATTTCAGTACCCATTGCACAAAAAGACCACTTCCATTTATCAATTGCAATGAAGTTCATAAGTTTAACTTATAGTTTGCTATAAATACTAAAAGATGTACTACCTTGAAGCTGTTTATTTGTCCCTTCAAGAACTTTTAGAATCCACTGTAAAGCAAGAAATGACAGTCAAAGAAGTCATTTCCCAACTATCATGAGGAGATTATTTTTGAGCTCAGCTCTGGTAAACAGACACATGGGCTATACTATCACAGCATAATTTCATATGAACTAACATCACTTGACATCAACACAAACACCATTTGAACTCAAGTAACAAGATAGCCAGAACTGAACTTCTTTTGGAGAGTAAGTTTCTTTCCCAAAGGGCCTCCATAAATGATCAAATAAGCATCTCTAGTACCCAAAATCCAAGTGCACCAAAGACCAATGCAAAAATTGGCCATACTGTTACCAACATAGGTCAAATTCTAGTAGCCTAAGGCTAATGTTGCATATGAAGAGAATTCTAAAATCTGAGTAGCAGCATTCTGAGAAAACTTCGTCCAGAGCCTGAACTTGGGATCCACCAGAAACCCAGCAGTTCTAAATACTAATAAGAAAGCTAGTGATTGCATAGCACATATTATGGCCATACACTAATCTTGTGTCTCACAAATGTCAAAGTGAGACTGAGTTTTCATGAAAGGTTGCTCCATTTATGTTTAGCACAGAGTATTTAGCAATGATACCAGTGAAACACTGCCTAATTAAAATGCTTAAACTTCTGAGTATATGGAATGCTATAACAATAAAATTAACTTGAATTCTTTCATAAAGTATACTGGAAATTACTCAGGTATCAACAACTTGTCCGTATGAATGTAGAATTTTCCTTCTTTTATCTCGTTAAAACAATTGGAAGAAAGTGTCACAATCTGCAGGGACCCCAGTGGAAATGAATCAAGGAGACAGCATTCCTTAAATACAGTATTCCAGGTTTGTGAACCATGGAGATTTCACACCTCAGTACCCCTTGGTGCTGTCTAAGAATAGATTGGCTTCTTCACTGTTCTGACTTCTCTTTTTTTCAATTACTAGTTCCTTTGGACTCACTTTAGAGAATGCCATGAAACAAAAACCTGTCACCAATGACCTGCATCTTTTCCTTCAACGGGATCTTTTCTAGAAGACATTCCTTTAAGTTTTCATCTTGAGCTCTCCTTACATTTTAGCCTTGCTTAGTGGCACTTTACAATAAAAAATGCATTTCCTGGATTATATAAGTTATATTCTTTAAATCCATTCCTCATGATTAAGGAATTAAGGCTTGTAGTCTGGCAAATTAACATTGGAATTTATTAGAGGATTACCTTTGCAATTTAACTTTGTGTATGTCACTATTACCGATTTTCAATGAAATTGGATAGTAAAATCAACTTCATATACAATGATTCCCTCAGTTCATGAAAACTAGTAGAAGTTTAAGAATTTTGTGAGCTAGTTTTTAAACACAGCTCTATTAATTTTCCCATTGCTAATTTGTTTCATTTATACTACTACTTTCTCTTAGTTCATTGAAAAGAAAGTTTTGCTCTAATATCTGTTTGATTCTTCTTTGTTACACTTTTTTGTCCATGTCTTGTAGTATGAGTAACTACTTTGCAAATAACAATACACAGTCTACTAAAGAAAAAGAAAAATACCTGGACACCCACAATTTAAAGGAGGAAATTGTTTATTTGGCTGAGAGTTTCAGAGGATTTAGTCCATAGTCTGCTGGCTTCAAGACAGAAACATCATGGTGGAAGGATGTGGCAGAGCAAAGATCCTCAGTTCATGGTGGTCAGGAAGCAGAGCAGGGGAATAGAGTACCAAAGAGGAAGGGACAAGGTGCCAGATAAAGACCCCAAGGTCATGCATCTGGAACCCATCAGACACACACAAAAGTGTATTTTACTAAGCCCCTGAGTGGCTCCAAGGCCAATCAAGGTGACAATGAAGTTTGTCATCACAGCAGCCATTATTATAAATTATAATTTACATATATTATAATTAAATGGTATTAAAATAAAAACAATACATACTCAAAACTCACCACTTCCCAATTATTTCCTATTTTTTTGTCCTCTATGCTTTCGAAGTTTTTTATGTCTACTGTATTTATAATAGTGTACTAACACACCTCTTCCTAGTTCTGCTGTCTGTAAAGTCAGGTTTGTAGCTAGAATTCTACCAAGATGAAAATACACCATGGAAATAAAGAGAACGCTACAAATTCAGGCTTTTTGTTGTCTGGCATAGTTGTTTGCAAAGCATTTATCACCACACCACTTCTTTATATGGTATAAGAATTATGTGAGATAACGTGTAAAAAAGTGCTTAAGTACATAACTTATATGTACTCAATAAATGGTACTTATAATAGTATTATTATTTATTATCACCTGATCAGCCAATAAATTAGTTCTTTATTGTCTAATTCAGTGTACCTAAAGGTTTCGTAGAGTACATAAAAATGTACTGCCATGACCCCAAAATGACATATTTTAACTTGCTTAGCATAATAGCCTTGTTATTGAGTTTGTTCTAATTTTGATTAATGATATGACTTTCATAAAGATTTTTAAATTCTGCTTGAATTCTAGTAGAACACACTCATTTGTCACAGAAGGAAAGAGAGTCCCAAAAGCTTAGTGTTTGCCTAAGTTCACACAAGTATTAGTAGTAAAACATGTAATTCATGTATCTTATAAAGTATTTTGACACCTTTTGTAAGTGGACATGTCCAAAATTAGCATGTTTGTAAGTAAAAATGGTCAGTGGCAATGTTATAGTTAAAACTAATATATTAACCTAACGAGCTGATATTCAAATTGATGATTGTAACTTTTCTTTCTCACTCCCGTCATGCAAACATAATTTAATTAAGATAAATTCAATTTCATGCATATGAGCTATGAGATTTAAATGAGGGTGTGTGGAATTATTTGACTAGAATAATTTTGTGGTTTCTATGCTAAAAAATGATACTATGCTACCATTGTACTTAAAACACATTGCTAAACAAAATAATTATTCACCAGTCTTTGAGGTGAAGAAGAACAAAACAAATAGTTGACATATGTTTGTGCAGAATTTGTGTCATTTTTCTGGTTTGAATTTAAGACCAAAGAATGGCTCAATTATATGTACTACCCTAGGCTTTAAAAACACTCACCAAATAAGCATTAGCTTAGAAAATCCTAAATTGCTTTTTAAAAATGGTCAAGCCAAAATAGAAGAAAATCTATGCTTTTGTGCCCAATGTACAATTACACAATTACAGAATTTATATGCTTGCAGTTGAAGTTACAAAAACTCCTTAATGTAGTAAAGTGTAGTCTAATTGCTTATTAATAAAAGGGGGGAAAGCTCTCTAATTAGACAAATACTTTTTATAGCAATCTTAGTAAACACACTCTGTTTGCCAGGGGATTTTAAAGCTTTGGGAATTTGTGATCAATGCCTATTTTCACCCTGTAGTTCCTGCTGGGGCGGGGTCAGCTTGGAATGCAGGATCCTTGCCCAGAGCTGCTCAGCATTCTGGAATAAGAGCTTTAATCAGCTCCTCCTTCAGTCAACAACACTCAAGAGATGAAAGGAGGCAATGGTTTCAGATTTTTCCCCAGACAATTGAAGTCAAAATAGTAATTGACTCTTGTTTGTTTTTCCAACATGCCCTCTGGGAATAACCTCAGGGTCAACGTAATTCTCAGGATCCCTAAATCTTTCTCCAAAACAGAAAACTAGTGTTTTTTTCCCCATTAGTTTCTGAAGATCCTGCTTTTGAGGGAAGTGGGGGTAAGTTAAGGATGCTTATTCTAAAAAGCTTAAGAAAGCATCTGTCCTCCCTTTAGCAAATTGAGTTGCAGAGCACTAGACAATGTGGTCATGGGAGGTATAAGGTCTGAGTTCTACTCCTGAATCTGTTACTAATTCATTGTGAAACCTTGACTACCTCACTTAAAATCAGAGTACTGCAATGTTCTCACTTCTAAAATGTTGGTTTGGAAAGTGCTGTCTCAAATTCTCAATAGCTCTATACTAGCTGTAAAGCTTTGATTCTAAGAAAATTTTATCCCAAAGACATCCTGATCCATTTATACAGAGAGCCTTTCTGGTGCCCTGCGAGAGCATCAATCTCTTCTTCCTCCTTGGACATACCCTTAATGCTCTATTTCATAGTACTCTTACCAGAGTCATGAGACCCTTCGAGGAAGGAACTGTAAGTTACTCATCTGTTTGGCAGGTAGAGACACCATAAAACACAAGTATGTTTGTGGAAGAAGGCACAGGCTGGTGCACTCCAAATTGTTATGAGGCAAAAGTGACAAAGGCATGAGCAAAAAAAGAGATAAGGAATGAAACAAACAGACTAACTGCGTGGAGTTTAAGAAATGAACTAGTTTGGGTGTGGAGAACTGTGTTTAAAAGGGAAATTATAAATCAGAGTATCCAAAAGCCAAAGACTGGGATGCCCATGGTAAAAATAAAGGGCCATTAAGGAAACCCAAAAGGGTTAAATTTTGGAACGAGTCTTTTGTTTCCACTACCACCTCAAGGGTGAGATACTGGAAGCATGCTGGGAGGGTGAGGTCTTCTAATAAACTAGTTCCCAGCATTTGAGTTCCTACTGTACTCAGTATTTTCTGTAATCATCAGCTATCTTAGTAGGGGCCTCAGTAGTTTCATTTTTATCTGTACCCCAGTCCCAACTCTTAGTAAAAACTCAGTTCATGTTTGTTGAATCTAATGTACTCTTCCTGAAGTTAACTATGTTTATTTTCCTTCTTATTTTTAAGAGGAAGTTAATACATTCTTAAAGCAATAATAAAAGAAATGATGACTATAACTGTCATGAATATTTCCTTCCTATTTTGTTAAAACTATGATTGTATGAATGTAAAAGTATATTAAGGCAATATATTTGTTTTCTTTCTTTGTATTCATGTAACATAACACTAATTGACTTAATATCAGTACTTTTGTAATGTTAAATCTACATTATAGTATTTAAGTTATGGGATGTCAGGAAAATAGTAAGCATCACCCAAAGAACTTTTTCTCCTATTCTTCAGCAATTAGTACATTTTTAGTTGTACACAGGATAGTTGTTTCATGTTAAACAGACTTATAAATTTGTTATTGTCTTTATTTAGAGATTAAGTATGATTTAGGGATATTTGTTTCAGTGTCAATTTGACAAGGGGTGGATTGTGATGGTTAATTGTGATTGTCAACTTGACAAGATTAAGAAATGCCTAGCAGGTTAGTAGAGCACAGTCCATGTATGTATGGGGGGAGGGTTCCTGAGATGGCATTTAGACCAGCAAACTGAGTAGAAGACCTGCCCTGATTGTGGGTTGCACCATTCAATAGGATTGCAGCCTGGATGGAATGAAAAGGAAAGAAGGAGAAATTCAAACTTCATTTGAAAAATTCCATGCTGTTTGAGTAGGTGTGTCTTTTGCTACTGCCAGTGCCTGTGGATATTGAACTCTAGGTTCTTCAGCCTTTTAATGTGGACTCACACCAGCAAGTCTTCAGAGAGCTACCAGGCCCTCAGTCTCAGACTAGCACTGAATCCTTGGTTATTCTTCTGAAGTTTCCAACTTCTTGGACTGAACGGCCACTGGATCCTCTGACTCTCCAGGATGCAGATAGCCATTGTGGACTATCCCATCTCTGATCCTATAAGCCTACATAGTACTTCCCTTTGTACAATTACAGTTTTATTAATTATGTTCCTCCAGAGAACACTAACCAATAGAGACTTTAGTACCAAGAGTGGAATCATTGCTGCTAATGTACCTGACTATATGTTTCAGAAGTCTTTGGAATTGGTTTGTGGGAGGAGTTTGGAAAAGTTAGGAGAATTAGACTGCAGAAAGCCTAAAAGAGTATAAGTAGAGCTTTATGGGTGATTCTGGTGGGAACTCAGAAGACCAAAAACGTTGATAGTAATTCAGACAGAAAAGCCAGGTTCGTGAGGGTTCACATGGGAATGAGGACTCTACTAAGAATTGGACTAGAGGCTATCTTTATTTTAGTTTGGCAAAAAATTCACTATGTTTTGTTCTCCATATCCTAAAACTTTGTGTGGTACTGAAATAAAGTTGGGGACTAAGTGATTTGGTGAAGGAAATTTTAAGGAAGCTCAACATTCAAGCTGTAGCATGGATGCTTTTAGCATGATTTACAGTGAGAATTGTGGCAAAAAGCAGAGCTGAAAGATCTGAAAAAATTATAGTTTGGTCAGAAAGGAAGTATGTGCATAGTTGGGGCCACAGAAGGTGTGGTTGTTGAACAAATAAGCATCATTAGAAAGAGGCCAGTTACTTTGCATCAGGATAATAAGAAAGGTTTCCTGAGAGTATACAGGAATTGGCAAGACCCCACCCATTGCAGGCTTAAGGTTGTAAAATGATAAACTCCTTTGAAAGGCTTTGCTTTGAGAAGAGAGCCCCAAGATGTGCTCTGATCGCTCAGGCCCCCTTAATGAAGTGTTTTCCCACGTGCATCCAGCCAGGCATTCAGAGGGTACCACAGTCATGGTTCAAAGGGCCCCTGTTAGTATTCATACTGGCAGCAGACCTTGGCATCATCCATGTCTTGCTAGCTTTGCAGGCAAACAGAATGCTAGAGTTATTGGAGGCATGGAGACTCCCACACAGATTTCTAAGGAAGGCCTTGGAGGTCAGGCAAAAATGTGTGATAGGGTCAGAGTCCCTGCCAGGAGCCCCTGAGGGGACAATGCATGAAGCTCTGGGAGTGAAGCTAGTACTGCAGTGGAGACCCCAGAAAGCTGGAGAAGCCAAAAACGTAGAATGTCTGCTGCTGAAACCTGCAAGCAGTGTGCAGAATCAGCCTGAGAGAGTCCATGTGGGTTTAAACTAGCAAGTCCACAGGGACACACCTGACCAGGCCCTCTGGAGCTCACATCTTGCTACAATGTGTCTTCAATGCTGGACATGGAGCTATGAGATTTACTATTTTTTGGCCTGCTAGGTTTTGGTCTTGCTTTAGTCCTAATCCTTTCTATCCCTCTCTTCCTTCCTTTGGGAATTGGAATATTTACCCTGTGCCATTATATGAAGAAATAATTAACTTCCTTCTTGATTTTCACAGGGGCTCACAGCTAAGAGTTTTCCTTGAAACTTAGAGGAGACTTTGAACTTGGACTTTTGAGCAATGCTGGAACTGTTAAGACTTTGGTGACTCTTGGAGATGGACTAAGTGCATTTTTTCATTATGAGAGGGACACGAACCTTTGGGTGTTAGGGGAGGAACATTATGGTTTAATTTAAGATGTCCCTCAAATTGTTCATGTTTTCATAGGCAGAGCTTTTAGAAGGTGATTGGGTCATGGGGGCACTATACTCATCAGTGGATTAACCCATTGATGAGTTCATAGTGGAATGTACTATTAGGAGGTGGGGTCTACAAGAGGGTGGATCACTTGTGATATGCCTTTGGAGGGTTTATCTCTCGCTGAGGCTTTTGCACCCTGGGTGCCATGGGTTGAGCAGCTTTCCTCTGCCATGCCTTTCTGTTATGCTGTTTCTGCCTTGGAATCATTCACCAATATACTGAAACCTCTGAAACCATGAGCCAAAATAAACCTCTCCTCCTTTAAGTTACAAGTCTCCAGTATTTTGTCCCAGCAAGAGAAGGTGACTAATATAGTGATGCATTTCGGGCTTGTAGGATTCTGATGAAGAGATTCAGAAATGGTTCTCTGTAGTTTTTCCAATTTCAAAACAAGGAAAGTGAAGTTTCTAGTAAAGCAAGGAGGTAAAAAAATTATCTGAGGACAAGTCAGAGGCTATAGGTCACATCCAAAGGGCATCAGTAAATGATTCAGAAGGAAATATTCCACTAGAGGAGAGTAAGAGTAGGACAGGTTGTGTAAGCAAGTACAGGCGAGAATGCAGGGCCAGAGAGGTTTACATTTGGGTGTTAAAGTGGACAGCACAAGAGGCATGGTAGACGTCATAGAAGTTGGCATTGAAAATGCAACTCTTGGGCCAAGAAAATGCCATTCTTCTGGATTCTCCCTCAGTGTGCTTTGTGTGGAATTGTAGGTATCAATATTCAGATATCAGTTTGGCTTATGGCCCTAACACTTGGGTAGCAGGGCATAAGGGAAAGGTGTCTATGATGGAAGCTTCTCCAAGTTCAATAAATTTGTACTAGTCATCATTGTCTTTTAAATTGACATAGAAACGTCTTCCTGATCAGAAAACATAAAGAATCTGCAAGAAAGGAAATCAGGCTTAGTACTACCAATTTGTATCAGGAACCAGGGAAAAGAGAAGAATGAATATTTGGTGAGTACTTTTGCAGCAGATACTATCCATCCACTGGGATCTTATTCATTAGTGTGCTCTAGACAACTTCCACTTGCCAGTATTTCTGTCTCTGTTCCTGAAAGCTTTTTCCAGAAGAACACTCCACCTTCCCACAGCAGGCCATAAGCACTGGAGAATTCACAATTCCAGCAGTAGTCCTCTATCAATGACTGACAGAAGTGGGTGTATAAATATCCCAGCTGACTTCATTCCAGAGTGAGCTTATCCAAAGCAAGTCCTTTATACCAGTTCCTAGAGTTTCTCTAAGGGATTAAGCTTCAGTCACTCTGACAGCAGTCTTAATAATTGTGCCCTTTATTGGCTACCTTTTTTTCTCTAACTTTCCTACCTCCCTAGCTGTGTTCTCTGAACTTTCTCAGTCAATATGGTCACTGGTTTCCTTGTCTTTAAGTCTATTTTTGAGGACCCTAACCTGGGTAGCCTGTTACATGGACTACATTGTCTAATTTAATTCTAACAACATCTGTGAGCAATAGGCATCATTATTTTCATTTTTAAAATGAAGGAATTAAGGCTTAATATGCTCAGATAATTTAGCCCAGGTAATAGTTTTAAATAGCAGAGCTGGGATTTGAACACAGGCTTTATCAGGTTTAATGTGCAGTAGCATAGGGATAGGAGATAGCTATTTAGCGTAAGATTTTAGCACAGAAAAACTCTTTATTGCTTTTATGTCCTGCACTTGGAACTGAATATTTTTATACTACTTATTTTGGGGGCAATTATTTCTGTTTTGTTTCCATAGACTTTAGTAAACTTCCCTTTGAAAATATTAGTCTGCCTTTTCCATGCTGAAGTAGAAGAAAAATGTTTTCATTTTCTTCCAATTACAGGGAGAAATGAGTGTTTGGCCGGTAGTGTGTCTGTCCCACTCAGCCTGGCCATCGGTATTCTGAAACTCATTACCGCTCAGACCTTATAAGGTTTGGTTTTACTAAGGAATCCCATTCATTATCGAGGGCATATAGCAAAAATAGTTTCTGGGGAGTTAAATATAGAAAGTCCAGATCATCATCTAGATGTCAGTGTCATAAAGAAAATGGTAATGATTCCATAAAGTATTAGAACAGAAAGAAATCTCAAATACCATCCTGTTCACCTCATTTTACAGATGAAAGACATGAGACTCAGAGAGGTTAAGTAACATGCTACAAGTCACAATAAGGCAGTACAGAATAGGGGTAAAGCCAGATCCATCTAATTATCTTTCTATACATGATATCACAATGACCCAGATTTTATTTTCTCAAATTTCTACTCCAAATAGTCAAGCCCAGATTTCTTTTAATATTTCAAATTTCCCAATGGGCCACACCAATTTCGATCTCTCCTTTTGCTTTGTTGGTCTGTTAGAAACAGAATATTCTAAGAAGATGGGTATGAGATTGGTGAAATTTCTAAAATACTTCTGTGTTTCCTTTACTCCTGCTTTTTCATTTCTTGTCCCCTAGAAGCATGTTTTCTATTGCTGATGGAAGGGTTTAGGCTGGAAGGGTGTTTGTATCAGTTAAATTTTGTAGCAGTTTTAGAACATATCCCAAAATTCTTTGAGACTACTCAGGAAGGAGGTCCTTTATTCCCTGCTTTTGAATATGAGCTCTGCAATAAAATATGGCAGAGCTGAGGCTACGCCAGTTTCTGGCAGCTTCTACTGTCTAATTTTTAAGATGTTCATTCTTGGAACCAAGCACCATGTGTGAGGAAACTAGTGACCCAGGGAAAGTAAAAAAGAAGAGGACCCCGTGAGCTCAAGCTGACTGTCCACACCAACTAGCCAGTCATATGAAAGAGCTCTCTTGAAACTGGATCTTCCAGTACCATATAAGCTGTCTCATGTAGAAGAGAGATGTGGTTTCCCTGCTAAGCTTTACTCAAACTACAGGTCTGTGGGCAAACAAATGAGTGTTGTTGTAAGCCACTAAGTGTTGTTTTGTTTTGTTTTTTATTGGTGGTAGTAGGACTTATATAGCAAAAGATAACTGGAACAGTTATTTCCATGTAATGAGCCATGCAAAAAATTCATTGGCTTTAACCAGTGCTCATTTATTTTCTTAGATCTTCCAGTCTTTTGGAGCAGCTCTGCTCCTTGTTTATCTACTCTGGGACCCAGGGCAAGGGGTTGCACTACCCTGGAGAAGCTGTTCTCATAGGATGGCAGAAGTCTAAGAGGGCAAGCAGAAGATACAAGTCTCCTTAAGGCCCATGCTCAGATCTGGCTACTGTTGTTTCTGCCAAAGTACCATTGGCTGAAGCAAGCCACACGGCCGAGCCCAAAGTCAAAAGGAAAGATACAAACTTGGTCCCTGTAATCAGAGGAACTTCAGAGTCACAAGTTATACAATAAGGATAGGGATACAAGAAGTGAAAATTGGGATCAATTGTGCAATCTGCTGCACTATTGAATAGAACCAAGCAACTTTGAACTAGGCTAAAAATATCTCCTTTTAAAGCATTAATAGATTCTAATGAGATTTACTAACAGGGTATTTACTGATTTTAGAAATTTTAAGAATAAAATAAATGTAAGAATAAAAAAGAATGTACATTTTTTAAACCTTGAATGGGCTGGGAAAAAGTACCAAAATTAGAAGAAACGGGTAGTGGAAAAATATGACTTTTTTTCTCACTGAATTGGACTCTGTGATACAACCTGGAGTTAAAGACTTACCTTTTAAAAAGTAAATTCTTCCAAGGGAAGTGCCTATCACATTCTCAGTAAAATCATGGGTTTTCTGTTAGGATAAAAATACTGTTTTGGAGTAGCAGTGGAAAGATACAGCCTTCTTCTTTGCCTTTCTATAGGTACTAAGATTAAATTGAGAAGCTAATTTATAGTCTGTTGAATATTTCCTTTCAGATAACTTGATTTTGAGTGATAGCTGAAGAAATCTAATACTATTGATGCATAGATTTGTTCTGTGTCAATTTAGCTAGCTTAGAACTGTATTTCCCAGAATTTCCTTCTCAGTATAATTTTTAGCTTACTTGGCCTGCAAGAAACATTTTGGTTAAGATTTGAATAGTGCAAACTCTTTTTAAAAGTTTATTGGTATATACAATATGTAATAATTACATCTGTTTGGGGGAATATAATGTATAACTTGATCACTTTCAATTTTCTTTCCCCATTCTCCCTAAACCTTCCCCTTCCCCCTTTCCCCTGACCCCCCATCTCATTTCTGAAAAGTATCTTTCTTACCTTTTCTCCTTCATTTTACTCTTTAATTTATTTATATTTAGGGTTTCTCATATAAGAGAATCCATGCACTATCTAACTTGTGTCTGATGTATTTCACTTAATAATATGGTCTCAGGATCCATCCATTTTCCTACATATGAAGTGAATGGATGGATTCATTTATGGTTAAGTATCCATATTTTTTATAATTGGAAACATAGCATAGGGAGCAGGCTGTGCTGCAATTCTCACATACTGTTGCTACTTTGTTGGCTAACTCTGGTAGTACGAATTTCTTGGTCCTTGTAGATCCGTTATAGCTCTTCCAGTTCCTAGGTTACTGTATGCAGCTCTGGGGCAACAGTCAGATCTGCAGTTCTTCCAATTCTAAATATATATCCCATTTCCATATTCAGCTTTGAGATGAAGGGCTCCAGGTCCTCCTTCATGTTACAGCCTTACTGAAATTGGAGTTTTGGGAACACTTAGGGACTGACACATGCTCTAGCTTGTCCTTGCGTGTTCCATCTTGTCCTTGCTCTTCCCTACTACTGGTCCACCTTTCCTTCCCAACAACTTGTCCTCCTGACTGCAAACCTAGCACCAGATAAAAGCCAAAAACAAAAACTGTTTAATCAGCTTTCTTGATTGTGTAAGATCAAATTCCTGTACTAAATCCCTTATTTCACATAGTCACTTATGATTTTGCTACACTGATAAAAACCTGACAGATGCAAGGACCTTATGTAAAATTCAACCTGATTTATATTTTCTAATATTTTTCAAACTATTCAAATCTTTTAATCTACAGTGAATGCTTATTAGGTGTCAGTCACTGTGGTAGGCACTAAAGAATGCAAGATGAATAAGACAGATGGTTCCTTTCCTGAGAAATTCAGTCTGGGCCTCATGTACATGGTGAGCTATATAAAGAACCCCATACCCACTGCTCAATACAAAGAATGTTATTAGTATCTAGAATAAGTTTATGCTCTCAACCCAAGGTGCTCTAGTGATTTCTTCATAAACTGCAATGTAAGTCTGGTTCCAGCAGAGCTGCCTGATAATACACATGTGTGACAATAGGGAATAGGGCAACAGAGCAATTATTTGCTGCTACCACCCAGTGACATGTTATAGTCTTAAGTGGCCTTGAAATGGTGAAACAAATTCTCATTATTCCTGGAGCATAATGCCAGAACTATATAAAAGTAGTTTCTTCAATAAAGTAATCTGAGTCAAGAGGTTAGAAATCCAGCCTTATGACTGGGAAAAATAAAGAAATAAAATAGTTCACAGTCATCAAGTGTCTGGTAGCAGAGAGGTGAAGATCATGCAGGCTTCAGGCTGTGGGAGATTCAGCACCAAACTTAGTGCCCCTGGGATGTGGCACAGATACCACATTACTTATCCTAACAAGGTAAGAAAGACTATAGTGATGCGGCTCCTTGCAAGAATATCTTATGTGCACATATTTCTAAAAGTTGCAAATGTCCTTATAATTGGTTAAACATATTATGGCACATGTATGCCATGAAATACTGTGCAGATATTTAAAAACTCAGGTATGTGTATATGGACTGATGATGGAAAACAGCTCAGAGAAACATAAATCAATCAAGCAAGCAAGAGTCCCAGCTGTGTATCGTGTTCTACCAATGGGTTTTATAAAGGTTTAAAAGTAACCTGTGCGCATAGTTGCTTGAATAAGTATGAAATATCTTTAGAAGGATTAAGAAGGAACTAGTAACACTGGTAACCTCTGGAGGGGAGAACAGGTAGGAATAAGAGGGAGATTTTTTCACCAAATGCTCTTGTATCTTTTCCATCTTGTTGCTATGTGAATTTGGTACTTATCCAAAAAATAAATAAAAAGTATAAAAGTTAGGAGGAAAATGAAGAGAAGAATGCAAAAAGCATTTGGCAGTAATCCACCAGTCCTGGGAGCCCTAGCAAGAAAACTGGTACTGGGGAGTGACGATGTGCCCAATGGCCTTGCTACTTACCACAGCATTTGTCCAGATGCCAGGTTTAGAAGTGCAAGGAAATTAGTGTTTGAGAAAAGGTATCTTGCCAACAATATAGTGCCAATCCAGTTTGGGTGAAGAGGTCAAGTATAATCATTTGCAGTGAAGTTGTTTTGTTGTTGTTGTTGTTTTGGTACCAGGAATAGAACTCATGACCTCACACTTGCCAGGCAGGTGCTGTGCCACTGAGCTATATCCCCGGCCCCTGGTTCCTCTTTTATTTATTTATTTATTTTTTGTGGTTACCGGGGGTTGACCTCAGGACCTCACGCGCCAGCAGGCGCCCGTGCCGCTGAGCGATATCACCGGCCCTTTTTTCGTATGTGGGTTCCAGGAGTCGAACTCGGGCTCTCGCGCTTGCCAGGCAGGCGCTTATGCTGCTGAGCCATCTCACCGGCCCTCTGGTTCCTCCTTTAACAAGATCCCCAACATAATGGAGAAACTGGAAGCTTGGGAGTTCTGTTGCAAAGAACACCCCATCTATGTACTACATATGCTATTGAAAGCAAAACAAAACACCAGCCCAAATCCAAACATGCTGGAAAGAAGGTAAGTGCTGAGACAATTGTAAATTCCTCCCTGCTAAGAGCTAGGAACAGAGCTACTTGCTAATCACCTCAGCAGCACACTCAGCAGAATATAGCCTTGTATGACAGAGGCTAGGGGCTTAAAAAAGTAGTTGACGGAGAGAATCCCATTAGAACCTTCTGGGGACTAGTTCATACACTCCCACGTCACACTGCATTCCTCAGAGAGTGAAATTCCCATCTCTTTTAGGAGAAATTAGCCTCTCCTTCATTTTCTCAATCGCACCTATTTCCACCTTCATGCCTGTCAAACCACCAACACAGAAATTCCAAAGGCAGCCACATTTTCATCTGTAAGAGAGCCATGCAGCCAAGTCCTCACTCTCCCTTCATGAAATCCCCCAGGCCCCCAAGTCTAGAAAGCACAGTTTTTCATCAGAAAATTCTCAGCACAGCCCTGTCAGATTGCAGTCTTGGTGTTTGTCATTATGCAGATTTTAAATGTTCAGAGGGAAAGAGGAGATGAAAGGCTTTAGGACCCTCAGGCAAATCCTCCACCCTGTCACTAGGTTTAAGGGGGATGTAAAAGAAAGCTGTAGCTGCAGGATGCTCCTTTGCCCATCCTCCTTCTAGCCCAACCTACTTTCATCTCTTGCCCTAAAAAATAAATAGGACAGTGTGAAGACAGAGGGAAAAAAGAGAGGCTGAGTCATGAACCTCACTTTACACCTTGACTCTATTTCTCTCCCATTTTAAGACCATCTTTATCAGAACCTTCTTCCCTTGCATTCATGATCTTTCTTTTAAGAGATTCTGAGTTTATTTTACTGAGTCAGAATAAAATAACCAAGGCAGAAAATGCTCTGTAATGAAAAACACACCAACCTTCTTTTCAAAGCATGGTTTTATACAATTATTGCAGGATTGAGCTGGCAGATAACTTAGACATCATGGTTTTCAAATCTTTCATTTGCAAACAACTGAAACCCAGAAAAGATAGTTGACCTGTTGAAACTAGTTGCTGAGCCAGTACCAGAAAGGAGGTGCCTGAATCATGTCCATGATGTTTATCAATAGACTTCAAGGTGAAAACTATATTTTTAATTTTTATTTTTATATTATAGGCCTTATACTGAATCTTGGACATGTAATATTAATGCTTCAAAATGAAAATCTACTTGTCTAATGATATCAACTACTCAGAGGACACTTAAGAATCAGGAAGTAATTGAAAAGGATCAAGTACTCCAAATAAATGTCAATCAAATTTTACACACTATAAGTTTATTCATGTCATATATAGGAAAAGTCTTCAATCCCTCACTCAAAGTCTACTTACTTTGCATGCAATTTTAGCAAGTTTAAATATTTTATTTTCTTCTCTCATTTGTTCAATAAACATCCACTGAATCCCTACTATGGACCAGCCACTGGTCTTGGAGATTAAGGATTTAAAGATAGAAAAGGCACAGCCTTGGAATTTATATTCTAAAATTGTAAACCTATAATCCCAAGGCAGTGTGCTTATATGGAGGTTGGTCCAGGTGCTGTTGGGGCACACAGTCCAGCCTGGAAAGAGTCAGAGGAGACCTCATAGAGCAAGTAAAGTCTAAGGTAGAGCTCGGAGGAGAAGTGGATGTTTGTTTACCAAGACAAGAAGAGAAGGACACTCCAAGCAAAGAGAACAGAGAAGAAAAGGCACACAGGCGTGGAAAAATGTTATGTCTTCCAGGAAGCACAAGTTATTTTATGACTTGAGGACAAAGTTAGTTCAAGGAGAGATGGGTTTATTATACTATACTCAGGAGTTTAGACTCTGTCTTGAAGGTGACAGAGAATCAAGGAAAAGTGATCATTAAGTTTGCACATTTGGAAGGAAACCTTAATGGACTTGTGGTAAATGGGTTAAGGTATGTAGGGAACTAGGAGACTGAATGGGAAAGGACTCAAATTTCACAGTATACGCTGTTACATGCTTAATCCTCCTAATCAGAATGTGGGTGAAACATGGGGTATGCCAACCCCTTCAGTTTAGAGCTCTAAAACTTAGAGTTCTTAGTGGAAACTCTGACCGGGATGACAATGGTTTTGGTAGCCAGCGTGAACTGATTTTCCAGATCCTATTACAGTGGAAGTGGAGATGTGCCATTAGTCCAATTTCGCTGATAAAATATCCATCAAATAATAAGCTCTGCTTAAATGCGTAGAGAGATAGATCAAAAGGCTTTAAAATATAGTATACACAAAGCCAAAAGCCCAACCTTAATTATTTAAAATCCAGGATAAAAACATAGGAAAAATAGGAACCTAATAATTCTCTCAGTCGTTTTCTTGTCACTGGGACAAAATACCAGACAGTCATGACTTAAAGGATAGGTTTGTTTTGGCTCATAGTTTTTAGAGGGTTCAGTTCACTGGCTCCAAGGCAGGAAGGCACAGTGGAAGGGTCTTGCAGAGGAAAGCTGCTCACATCATGGCTGTCAAGAAGCAGAGTGAGACGAGGAGCTGGGAAGGAAGATATACCCCTCTAGGTCACATCCCCAGTGACCCATTTCTAACCAAGCCCCACCTCCAACCAGGCCACACCTACTAAACCCAAGTCAGGTATAGCGTCCTGGTAATCCAATTACCATCCACAAGCCCCACCTCTGAACACATGAGCCTTTTAAGGGACATACTAGCTCTAACCATAACACTAAGAACAAAGACACAAAAGAAGTTCCAGGTTCAATAGTGCTTAATCTTAGAGTAGAAACTACTTGATCAGTTAAAATGTAAACATTTTTAAATAACAATAGCTGCTTTTATTGAGCCTGTAGTGCTAGGCACTATGCTTTGCTCTTTAAGTACATTATCTGTAATCTACAATAATCCTACAAAAACAGATGTTAATATTTCCATTATATGGTTTTAAAAACACAGTCAAAAAGATGCTAAGTAAACTGCTTGAGGTTACCATGCTATTATGAAGACAGAACTAAGATATAAACTGAAGTCTATCTGAGGCTAAATCTCATGCTTTTCCCACACCATTGTACGTTTGCTGAATTTATGAACAATGACTTAGTTTGCAAAATGGCTTTCATGTACATTATCTCATCTCGTTATTATTTATGACAGGCTATTGTTATACCCATTTTGCAAATAAGAAAAAACATGAGTAAGTCTTTTGATATGATTAAGTCTCAGTTTCCTCTGTTGTAAAATGAGATATTAATGTCCACTTTAGTTTGTTGTTGGGGACCAGATGTGTTTAAAATGTCTAATTATAGTCTACACTCAGTACATAAAACATGCTAGCTATCATACCATTATTATTATCGACATAGTCATGAATTGCCCAAAGTCACACAGCTTAAGATGGCATATCACATACAGGTATTCTAATCTCATCCCATTGTTTCACCTTCTCTAACTGGGTCCAGTGAAGCTTTAGGAGGATTTAAGCTAGATAAGCAACATAAAGTGTAAGCAGGAGCCAGGCATCGCAAAGTTCTTATTCCACAATACTTTGCATTGTATCCTGAACTTGGCATCTCTTTAGAATTACCCGGGGAGTATTTAAAAATCCACATGTTTAAATCACACCCTAAACAAACGACATGAGAGCCACTAATGGTGAGGCCCAGGTATTAGTGTTTCTTAGAGCTCCCCATTATCCAACTAGGGTTGGAACCATTGATTTATAGAAGAATATCATAGTCATAGAATATCATGTTCCTTCTGAAGTGTTCCTGATTCCCAGTGGCTTTATCACCAGTGGGTAGCTTCATATTTAAAAATTTTTAGCTTCAAATGATGTTTTGCTGCTGACAAAGTACATTTTCATCCCTCTTTAGACCATCAAAACACAGATGATTAAGCCAAACTAAAACTCTCTCCCATTACAGACTTAATTTGGATTATCCAAGATTGTGACTGGTTAAGTGGCACAACTGACCCCAGAGACATCTGAACCTAGTACTCAATTTTGTGCCTAGATCTCTTTTTAGTCTATTTCTCTTCCTTTAGCCATCAAGAAGTAAGAGGAGTGCTGTCCTGTGGTCCCCATATTAATTCTTTGAATTTCTTTGAAGACTCTCTACTCTATGGAAGTTTTAACAAACAATGATTTGCTGGGAAGAGAAAATTCAAACCTGGTCATTGCTGATTTAATAATAAGTGGCATCTGTATGGACAAATATTAAGAATGTTATTCTACAGCAATGTAATTATCAGGTTAATTTCATTCCTGAAACTAGTAGCTTCTTGAAACTGAGTAGCAAAATTTCTGTTCACAAAATTAAGACAGAAATGGTTTTGGGAAGGGGTTTTTGATCAACTTCTCCATGTTACCTCATTAAAATCTGACTCTTATATACAATGTAGGCAGGGAAGTGTTCTATTCATTGTTTGGAATTTCAACAGAGTGATGTCCTCATGTTTGTAGCAGAAAAGATTACAACTGTTAGACAGCTTCTGTTTCTAATTTCTAAAATGTAGACAAGGTCCAAGGTTGAGTTTTGCTTTTTAGACAAAATCCTACAAGCCAACCAAGGCTTCATTACTTGAGACTTTAAGAAAATGAAGCCAGAAGTATGTTTTCCAGTGCAGAGTGCAAATAAACAGGCTTGCAGGGACTATTAGGGAAAAGTCTGTATGGATTTAGTATCAGCTTGAAAAGGCTACTCACTTGGTTGTTAATTCTAACCATCCTTGACTTTCTATTAGCCCAGTATTTTAAAGTGCGTATGTTCTAAATTAAGAACCACATATTTCTCACAAGAAATTGTATTTACAAAACAAATTAATGTGAACACCCCCACCTTCCCAATACTGGATCAAAAGAAGTATGTATGCTTTAAACTAGGATAATGATATAACACATCTCACAAAGACAAGACAAGCATCCCCAATCGCTCTATATTCTCAGTTTGCAATTACCTATATAAGAGACATTTAGAGATGACATAAAATAACATCTTTAGTAATGTTATTGCCTGGTTCTCTCTAACCCATCACAATTTCAATATGTCCACCTCCATCTAATTTTTTTCTACAAGTGCTAGCGCTTTTTCCTCATAGATTGGAAGCTGTTGGATCTAAAGTGTAGGCTAATACACTTTGTCAATCGCTGTCAAATCATTTGCAGTTACTCGGGAGTCTTGCTTCTCACTTAATTATTAAATATCCTGAAATATCAGGTGTACAATTTGCAGTGGAAATGTAACAATAGGCCATTCTCTCTACTGGGATTTCATCAGGGATGAAACTAGAAGGATAAATATGGCTCTGCAAGTCATTAAGAATATAGGGCATTTCAGTTCCAAAGGGGTTCCTAACAAGGAGAATCATGTAGCTAAGATGTAAAAATTGTAGATATTCAGTTTCCGTAACTATTTACTCCAGAGAAAGACATAAGTTATAGATTTTGATGAAGAATGTATTTTCCATTCTTAAGAAACAAATCATGATCTTGTTCTCTTGTGTTTAAGAAAATATTTTTCTCTCTGAAAAAAAAAAGCAACAAAATATGCTTCGTTTGTAGTTTATTGGAAAAACCCAGCCAGGCCATTTGTTGAAAATAAACATACAAAATTTACTAGAATCTAAACATTGTAAAACTCTGCTTTTCTCTTTCAAAGTTGCTGGTGGCAGGGATGAGTTTATGTGTATAGAAGGGGAATGTCACAGTTAGTGGAAGAGAGATGGAATCCTAGGGCAGAACAAGAAATAAACTGAATCCTTTACTGCACACATAAATCATGTTTGGCCTCGGGCAGCTGACAATTTGCAAGGCTAACCTATAATTCTTTTCATTCTTGGAATCTCTTCAAATTCTAAACTAGTTTTATATAACCACCCAAAGCCAGTGATTTTTTTGTTTTTGTTTTTATTTTTGTTTTTGTTGTTTCTTCCTCCATTCATTAACAATGATCACAAACAAACTGAGTAAGAAAATTAAATGGTTATTGCTTGGTGCATTAATTATTTTTATTTTTCAGTCTTTTATTGGTTATACAGATTAATGGATTTCATTTTGGCAGATTCATACATGCACATAGCATGCTTTGGTCATTTTCATCCTCACATCATCCCCTTGCCCTGCCCTCAGCCTTAGTTTCACATTTTTTGGGAGAGGGCTTTCAATGTCTATATTTTACTCATATCCATCCCCCCCATTACCTGCCCTTATAGCCTCCTCCTCTCTTATTCCCTTCCTATTCTCTAATAATAGTCTCCCTTTGTAGTGTAAGGATATCCTAAATCAATACCTTCAGGAATTTGCCTTAAGGAGAATATAGATAGTCCCACCATTCCATGTCTATTTGCTCTTTAATGAGATATTGTTAGACCTATTTAGAGAGGTATGATCACATCCATTACAAAAGAACAGCCAAAGAAATTAAGCAACGCTTTCTGTTTTCACTTACTCCATTTCCCATTACGTGAAAGAAAATTTCACAGAACAGTTTGTGGTAAAAATGTATGAGTTCGTACCATACTTGATGACAACATACAGGGCTAGCATTTTGAGCTATAGAAATGTTTTATGTCATTAGAGCAAGATGTTCCATTCTTTTAGCTTTATTCCCTCAAGAAATATGAGGAAAGCTGGCATGCCTTAAGAGATCTCTGGAGAGTTTTGGATAAGGCTTTAAGAAAAGAGGCCATCACAGATCTCACATTCTTCCTGAAATCAGTAGATTAGCTGCTGGGGAGCAAAGTAATTGACAGTGACATCCTTAGCTATTGGGAGTGTACCAAGTCTTTTAGATGTGACAGGACATTGTTTTGCCTGAGCAATACTCTGCAATGGATAAACTAGAGTTGGCAAATTTCAGGTGTTCGTAACAATTTATGACTTCCAAAGTATCAACCTGAAGTTCAAACACAAGGCCTTTTGTGAAACTTTCCATTAAAAACAAGTTTCTACAAGAAAACAATTCCATTTACAATAGCATCAAATGAATAAAATAATTAGGAATAAATTTAATAAAAGAAGTATGAAATTTATACTCTGAAAAATACAAAATATTGCTTTCAGAAATTAAAGAAGATTGAAGTAAGTGGAAAGACACTTAACAATTTTAGATTAAAAGATTTAATATTATTAAGAAGGCAATACTCCTTAAATTCATCTACAGATTCAATGCAATCCCTATAAAAATCCCAGCTAGGGCCGGTGAGATGGCTCAGCGGCTTAAGCGCCTGCCTGGCAAGCGCGAGGGCCCGAGTTCGACTCCCGGAACCCACATACGAAAAAGGGGACGGTGATATCGCTCAGCGGCACGGGCGCCTGCTGGCGTGCGAGGTCCTGAGGTCGACCCCCTGGTACCCACAAAAAAAAAAAAATCCCAGCTAGCTTTTTTCAGAATTTAGTAAGCTTATCCTAAAATTTATGTAGCAATACAAG